>JASDDO010000031.1:239144749-240394749 GCA_030015575.1 Agapanthus africanus
CCTTGGCCAAGGACTTGGTGTAATGTGTTTCCTAGACAATGCGCGATCTGCACCCCCAATACCGGGAGAGACGAATCACCTGCCGATCCGCTCACGTGCCTCCATGTGGCTCGGGACTGTACCCAAAAACTACCTGTTTGCACGACTCCTTTGAGCCGTGGTAGGGTAGAAATCAAAGCACAGTGGGAACTCACACGAGACAAATGACGACCTCAGGTCGTTGAACTAACCTGTACACATGTCACCAGGGAACTGCTATCTGACGATATGTATAATACCAACTAGCAGGTTCCCCGCGAGTCCTGTCCGGTGTACTCATAACCCAATGAGCACCTGTATACATCTTAAGTGATCCAACTGACACCAGTGGCTTGTGAGACCGGCCACCGTCCCTCGTCGGGGTCTCGATTGTATACACTAGTCTACTCCGGAGTATCGATGCCCTCTCTCGAAACTCCCACGACTAGGGACCACAATTAAGGATGTGCTTACGGACTACCAAACTCTCACGTATATGATCACCCTCATACAGTTGGTAGTCAAGCAAGATCCTAAGGGCTCTATCAACATGTAATATGTAATCTGTCACCTGAACATGTACACGACTGATAAAGGCAAACCAGATAGCAAACTATCATCTCAAGTAAGACCGTCCTACCGGCATAGGTCCTCCTCAATCATTGCAATCACGTGCCTGCGATCCAATAATTGACTTTGAGGGCACTATATCCAACAATCTCCCACTTGCACTTAAGGCTAATTATTGCGATGTCGCATACTCACAGCCCGTGTGATACCGAACATCCAACTCCTCTACTAATCAGTTTCACAAAGCCCGTTTGTAAAACTCTTGTGTTCGAGAAATAGCCTCAGTGAGTGGATCCGCCCTGATGTTTCTTTCTATGTCTCTCTTAATCTCAAGTTCACGGAGAAAGCCATCTCCCGAATTGAGTAATACCTGTCTTAGAATATGTCTGGATATCTGATGGGACCTACTTCATAAATGAACTCCAAATCCAAACTTCTTAGACTGTATCGATAACTGAACCTAATCAGTATCCTGCACCATGCCTCTCACAGTATCCTCTAGGACCACCTGTCCATAATACCGTCCCTCGTCAGAGGGAAAACTATAACTCTGACAATCACTCTGTCATCCATGTCACCTTTGAAGCCTGGAAAGAAAACCGTCTCCCGAAGGAGGCTGCCGTCATCAAATCCGTAGAACATGCACTTATGTTCTAAAACTGCTTCCTTATGTTTCTCCAGGATTGGATTAATACAAACTTATCGCATTTCTTGCAAAAACAACATTTGGAGTGGTACTTGACATCACATGATTGACTCAATTGCCTAAGCAAGTGATCTGTCAATCATGCACATCCCTCTCCCTTTTAGTCTTTAAGACACCTTTAGAGAGGGTGACTCCATCACCTGCAGGTACACCACCATGCCAGGAGTCATCTATTCTAAAAACCATTAGAATATTGTCAAAGTACCCACATTGGGAAACTACCCAAATCTAGATCTAAAACCATAAATCTAGAAACCGGAATGTCTGATATTATATCCATATCCTATCAGGAGAAACAACCGTGTGACGACCACAGTACAACCGATCGTAGTATAGGAATTTTACTTCCTACTCTGTGTATGATATCCAAATACCAGGACATCACACCCTACAACCTTCTTAACAGATCCATCCCCTATTCTGATGTAGTCAAACCCATGACTGTCATATCAAAATTAGATGATCTATCTCCGCTATAACTGCTCTAGTCTATAAATAGACTTAAGCTACTTGCCCACTATGCTTCCGCTGCTCCCACTGACCAAAACAACCCTCTGGTAGAATAATATATACGTGCACTTCTAAAGCTAGTTTAGAACGACGCTATACTTAACCTCCTGCCGGGTCTCATAGTCTGGAACAATAGTAGTGTCAAGTCTGGGTAAGCAAGAACCTCCCTGTCACCGTTCTTGAGGCTACCGGAGTACCACTCGGGTGTTTGAGGTTACCCACCATATCTGTGAAGTGGCTAATGGAATGTCAAACCTGATTGAATCTTTAGGTCCTATTAAATTTTCTGTAATCGTTTGCGGTTCTGGAATCACTTCCAGTTCTACCATACTCCCACTACTGTTTTCTGAAAAAAATCCATTTTGCTAAAACTGTGGCGAGTTAAGAACAATATCACTATTGATCTTCCAGATGGTAGAAAGTCAACCCTCGTCATAGCCTGGGCCAACCCATAAACAGCCATTACAGAAACGTGCCCTGAGTTATCCAGAGTCTGGTTTTAAGCATAAGCCGGACAACTCCCCGTACTTTAACAATGTTAAGATATGAACCATTCTATATCCAATATAGAAACTTTGGCACTGATTTAATTGGAACAAGATTGTAATCATACAGCTATCTTGATTGTTACGAAAAATCATGTGTTTGTAGTTAACCGCAATCAATAACGGTGTCGTGCGTAGCTAGACCGAGATGAGTACGGGTCGTCCTCTGGGAAACGTGGAACCTTTTAATTTTACTTTAGATGTGTTGAAAAGGAGAAAGAAATAAGAATGGTTGTAGGATGGTTTCTAGATCTACGTTTAATAAGAATGTAAATATAGATCTAGATTAGTTTAAAGATGTGATTATAATAAGAAGGGCTTGTAGGGTTCGTTAGGATTTAGTAGTTATGAATGATTAATTAAAGTTACCCTTTTTATCCAGTAATAGATTTAGAACTAGAACGACGGCGATGCGTGTAGATTAGGGTTTCTGGAGGGAAAAGAAATCCCACTCGTAACCCTTATCTCGACACGGAACTCCGTTCATATCTAGCCTTTACCAAAACAATCATTAATCTAATCTCTAATCGCGGTCGGAACTAGCAAAGAATTGCTAGCGCGCCCGATTAGGATGTTAATGATTATTTTGATAAAGTTCCTAAACTTTATAGGACTTAAAAAGGGTTTAATTATTTTCATCACCCATTAACCTACCCTAATCCTACGAACCCTAACAAGCGGAGAATTACTCGCGCATGTTGGGAGAAGAAAATGAAAAGAAAGAGATGGAAAACATAATGTAAAAGAAAACAAATACTTAAAATAAACTACCTTTATTAATCAACTCCTTCAACTACACTTTTCAATCCATAAAAAATGATTACAAAACTTGATTTGCTTCTCGATCTTTCCTAGGGAGGTAGTCGAACAGTCGATGATCAGCCTGGATGCGTGAGCGTCGGGAGCTTCGTGATCTCTTCGGCTTGATAGCTTTTCCAAGAGGCCCTCGGTGCCCTTTTATAGTGCGAAGCCAGAATCTTTTTGTTGAGAAGTTGGTAAAATTCAGCATTTGAAAATCTCCCAAAATATTGCACTCTCTCTCTTCAATAGTGCGGCGGATCCGCGGCCCCAGGGTGGGTTTGGCCGCGGATCCGCGCTCCATGGTGGGGATCTCTCTGTCGTTTTTCTTGGGCTCTCTGATGGTGACATTTGGCATTCCTAGGCATCTTCAGAATCTGAAAATATTTTCTCGGTTGTTTCCAGACTTAGTCTCCAAGTTTGCTCTTTAATTTGGAAAGTATTCTTCAACAAATTGATTTGTTTGTTAAATCCTTCATAACAACTTGGAAATAATTTGCACAACAACTCATATAAGATTTTAGTAGACTTTGTTCTACTAGGATTAGATCAATAATATTATTTGCATACATTTTCCTACCAAATGATAATTAAAATATATTAACACATGGAAAATAATGTTTTTACACATAAACCCTCATATGTATAATATATTATAATATAGTCCTTTTTTTAATATGAAAATGGTAGGAAAAATGTACTACAAATGTGCAGTTTTATCGACTGAACAAATACCCCCAAACTTATCTTTGATCGACCCGAGCAAATTAGTTTATTTAAGAGGAGAAAAAGAAAGGAGAAAACTAGGCACACTTTCGTAGGCTGACACGATTGCACTGAGCACGTGCAACAAGCCGTTAAACCTCTAGGTGTCCCTAGTAGGAGGAGTGTTGTCTCCTGAGGGTTTTCAGCGGATTACACCCACAAAATCCTATAACAAAAGAAAGATGGTGAAATTTACATATAAAGATAAGAACCATAAAAGAAATACTTTTGAAAAGAAGAGTTTCCAACTATACTAGCTTTTCAGTTGTCATGAGCCCTATCTTAATAGTCATGAAAAATGTTAGAAATCACATCATCCCTCAATAAAACATCGTCTTTATTCTTCATTCCTACCTTTTATCCAAACATTGATCATATAACCCCACGTGTGTGTAAAGAACATCCCTACACTCAGAGAATTCAATTCAAGCTATCATACTCTTGTCCATCTACCTTAGTACTTTTTACTTTGATGAATACTTAGAATTGCTTACACATTTTCATGCGACCGTTAATACTTCTTGAGGTACTAACCGACCGATTACTTATGTTCTTGCAGATTTGGTGATAATATTTTCCTTGTCTTGCACCACCTAAGGCTAAGCAGTGACTCCAAGACCAGTTGGCCTTAGGGCAGTAGGTGAAGAGGCACCCTCGCTATATTTTTTTTTTATTGCTACCTTGGCGATACAAAACCAATGTTCATTTTTTTCTTTTCACCATTTTATATTTTTTCTTCATCATTTCCTTCATACTATGGCTTTTAGACAAGAGCATTTCAAGGTATCCTCTACTATCCCGAGTTTCAAGATGTGTGTAGGTGCATATTGTAGGGTATCAACATTCAAATGTTTGGCTTCCAGAATAGAAACTATTTTTCAGACTTATTTTTATCCTCAGATTAGTGACTTCCTTCATCTTACTAACCCTTGGGACAACAGCTCATAACTACTTATTACTAGTTCGTATAAGAAAACTTCTAATTTTCTTGGTTTTCTTAAACTATTCCTATCTTTTGGATGTAATGTTTCACTTTCTATTCTTTTGTTATAAATTTTTTTTTTTAATTATTTTTTTTATTTTAAATGCCCGGTGTCAAAGATAATTCAGTGAATACAAACCTCCCCCCCAAACCTGTTTTCAGCAGTGTCCTCACTGATGTAGCCTTTTGAGAACATGGACCTGTATACTAAGGGAGAGATACAAGGGGTAAAATAATAGTTAAATGAAAAATTTCCCCAAACTTATTCTATGACACGCACAGATATTCAATCAAATCATTTTTCACTCACCTCCATTCTTAAAATGTGAAAAAGTTATCAAAATATGGAGGTGAGGCGGAGGAAATTTAGTTTTGATAAAGCGGCTCCTGTAAAAACAGGAGCTCCTCCGCGGGGTCAGCAGAAAAATACGGTTTTAATCTATGCCCATTTACTTTAAAAATCGAACCGTTTTTCAAATTTTCGACTTCAACCGCCCCGTGCGGGTGTACATACCGCACCACAAAAGGTCCTTTCCAACGAGATTTAAGCTTACCCGGATGAAGATGGAGACGGGAATCGTAAAGAAGGACTTGTTGCCCCGATGTGAAGGTTTTTCTAGAAAGATTTTTATCGTGGAACACTTTAGTCCTATTCTTTACTATCACCGCATTATCGTAAGCTTCATCGCGGAGTTCGCTTAGCTCATTCAATTGCAGCTTCCGATAGCTGCCTGCATGATCAAGATCAAAATTAAGCTCTTTAATAGCCCACATTGCCTTATGTTCAATCTCGACAGGGAGGTGACATGCCTTCCCAAACACAAGGCGGTATGGAGACATACCAAGATCGGTTTTATAAGCGGTGCGGAATGCCCAAAGAGCATCCGTCAATTTGGTTGACCAATCTTTACGGTTCTTAGAAACCGTCTTCTCCAAAATCTGTTTGATCTGCCTATTTGAGATCTCAGCCTGCCCGCTTGTTTGGGGATGATAGGGCGTAGAAAGCTTGTGAGTGATTGAATATTTCCGCATCAAGGTCTCGAAAGACCTATTGCAGAAATGCGTCCCGTTGTCGCTAATGATAGCGCGAGGGTGTCCGAATCGCGAAAAGATATGTTCTTTAAGGAACTTAATGACAACTTTGTTGTCATTAGTGCGACACGGTATAACTTCCACCCACTTCGAGACATAATCAACCGCTAACAAGATATATAAATTCCCAAAGGAGTTGGGAAAAGGGCCCATAAAATCAATACCCCAAACATCAAATATTTCCACAACCAATATAGGTTGGAGCGGCATCTCGTTCCTTCGTGAAATCCGACCCAAATGCTGACATCGCGGACAAGTTTTGCAATGTTCAAATGCATCTTTAAATAATGTTGGCCAATAAAAGCCACATTGCAAAACTTTCTCCGCCGTTTTTCGAGGTCCAAAGTGACCGCCGCATGCCTGATCATGACAAAATGATAACACGCTCTTGAATTCATCGTTAGGGACACACCTGCGAATGATTTGATCGGAACAATACTTGAATAGATATGGTTCATCCCAGTAAAAATATTTTACTTGGGATAAAAACCGAAGTTTGTCTTGTTTCGACCAATCGCTAGGTATAAGTCCCGTCGCAAGATAGTTCACGATATCCACGAACCAAGGTTCGTAGGATACATTCAAGAGCTGTTCGTCGGGAAATGAGTCATTTATCGGCACGGTCACAGTTGGCGAAGAAGTGATGCGTGAAAGATGGTCGGCTACTACGTTTTCACATCCACTCTTGTCTTTGATAACAAGATCAAATTCTTGTAACAATAGGATCCAACGTATTAGCCTGGCTTTTGCATCCTTCTTCGTTAAAAGATGTCGGAGGGCGGAGTGATCAGTGTAAACCACAATAGGCGAGCCAATCAAGTAGGGCCTGAATTTCTCTAATGCAAATACAACTGCCAAGAGTTCTTTCTCGGTAGTTGTGTAATTTATTTGTGCATCATTCAAGGTCCTACTTGCATAGTAAATTACATGTGGCATCTTATCAATATGCTATCCCAAGACAGCACCAATAGCAAAATCTGATGTGTCACACATAAGCTCGAACGGGTCGTTCCAATCCGGAGATGATAGAACGGGGGCTGTAGTGAGTGATTCTTTAAGTGATTCAAAAGCAGCCTCACAATCCGAATTGAAGTGAAAAGTAGTGTCCTTGGCCAATAGAAGGGTTAAGGGTCTAGCAATTTTGCTAAAGTCCTTAATAAATCTCCTGTAAAATCTTGCATGACCAAGGAAGGATCGTATATCTTTGACGCAATTGGGACGAGGGAGGTTTTGAATGACATCTATTTTAGCTCTGTCGACCTCAATGCCTTTATGTGAAATTATATGTCCAAGTACAATACCTTGTTGAACCATAAAATGGCATTTTTCCCAATTCAAAGTCAAGTTCTTATCCTTACAGCGGGTAAGAACAGCGTCAAGATTACGAAGGCAGTCCTCAAAGGAGTCCCCAAAAATGGAGAAATCGTCCATAAAAATTTCTAGAAAATTTTCCACCATATCTGAAAATATCCCCATCATGCACCGCTGAAATGCAGCGGGAGCGTTGCATAACCCAAAGGGCATGCGTCTATAAGCAAAAGTTCCGAAAGGACAAGTAAAAGTGGTTTTATCTTGATCCTTTTCGGCGATGGGGACCTGGTTGTAACCAGAGTATCCGTCCAAGAAACAGTAGTATTCGTGTCCCGCTAATCGTTCCAACATCTGGTCAATGAAAGGTAGAGGGAAGTGATCTTTCCTCGTCGCGGCATTGAGTTTCCTGTAATCGATACATACGCGCCACACAGTTTGGGTGCGCGTTTGGATTAACTCATTAGCCTCGTTAGTGATGACCGTGATGCCAGACTTTTTAGGGACCACATGAATTGGACTTACCCATTGACTATCAGATATGGGGTAAATTATTCCACTATCAAGACACTTGACGATTTCTTTCTTTACCGCCTCCTTCATAACGGGATTTAACCGTCTTTGTGGGTCTCGGGTTGGTTTGGCTTCATCCATCAGATGTATGTGATGTTCAACAATTAAGGGACTAATCCCTTTGATGTCGGCCATTGTCCAACCAAATGCTTCCCGATTCGATCTCAACACTGCCAAAAGTGCATTCTCTTGCTCTAAGGCTAGAGAAGCGGAAATAATCACTGGCAAAGTCTCATTCTCTCCTAAATATGCATATTTAAGGTGAGAAGGTAGCGGTTTGAGATCAAGAATTGGCGGAGAGACAATAGAAGGAGGGGTAACGGAATGATATTCGGACTCCTTAAGAGGTTCAAAACTTGCATAAGATATTGACTCGGAAAGTGCTGCTGACTTTTGCAACGAGTCAACGGGTTCAATCTCAAGGTCGGACTCATTGAACATATCCTCACTGTGAAGTGGTGCAAGATCAAACGATGTCTCATTAGTGTTGTCCAGAACATCAAAGCAAAGTTCCTCATCCATGCAGCTTTCGGGAGCTATCTCGTGGATGGAACAAACATCCAGCAAATGAGCAGAAGGTTCTGATGGCTGACTTCCTAGCTTGTAAATATTAAGCTCAATTGTCATTTTCCCGAAGGATAAGTTCATAGAACCGTTAAGACAATTAATCACAGCGTTAGAAGTTGCTAGGAAGGGTCGACCAAGTATCACCGGGATTTGATTGCGTGGGTTTGCCACAGGGTGTGTATCTAAAACAATAAAGTCCACGGGAAATATGAATTCCCCGACTTTAATTAACACATCCTCTAGTTCGCCCCGAGGTTTGGTGATAGATCGATCAGCCATTTGGAGAGTACAATGGGCTGGTTTTAACTCTCCAATTCCTAACTGCTCGTATACTGAATAAGGAAGCAAGTTGACGCTAGCGCCTAGATCGAGTAAAGCAAGATTTATATTTTTCCAATAGAAATAGAGATTGTAGGACAGCCGGGGTCCTTATGTTTCTTTGGTATTTGTTGGGTAAAAGCTGTGCTAACATTACTCGTCATGAAAACCTTTTTAGGCACTTGAGTTTTTCTCTTCCTAGTGCACAAGTCTTTAAGGATTCTTGCATAAGATGGGACTTGTTGAATAGCATCTAGTAAAGGAATATTCACGCTAACTTGCTTAAACATTTCCACAATCTTCTCCATTTGCGGGTTAGGTCGGTTGGCCCTTAATCGGTTTGGAAATGGAGCACGATCAATAAGTTTTGGGTCCAACGTTTGTGGAGAAGACTGTGGCGACGGATTCGATCCCAAAATTGGAGTGGGCATCGACATAGATAGATTTGGCGAAATGTTTGAGCCTTGGGGAAAACGGGGAATAGGCTCGGATGAAGGTGGGAGACTAGACGAGTTAGGGGAAGAAGAAGAAGGAGTATCAAATGTGTCACTATCATCAACCTGCTCACCCACTTGGTTGTTCAGCACTCTCTCCGATCTCAACGTAGTGACGGCATTCACATTATGACTTTGTGAATGGCCAGGATTAGGTAGGGGTTGAGATGGGAGTTTCCCTTTCTCTCTTGCACTCATTGCGGCGTTTAACTGTGCGATTTGGTTTTCTATTGATTTAATACTCTCACCATGGGAGGAGGAGTTTTTCGTTAGGGCATCAATAGAAGACCTCATATCAGCCGAATTTTGCATGGATTGTTTCATGAACATATCCAAAGTTTGTGCAAGTGAGTTGTCAATACCGGCCACTTGTGGTGTAGAAATGTTGGCCGGATTTTGGAAATTCTGTGATTGAAAGGGGGGCTGATTCTGTGGTTGTGGTTGCTGTGGAGGAGGTCTTTGATAATTACCTTGTTGGTTTTGATTCCAAGCAAAGTTAGGATGATTCCTCCATCCTTGATTATATGTGGAAGAATAAGGATCATTTCTAGGTCGCTGCTGAAAAGCAGCATTAGCTTGAAACGATGCATTCATAGGACATTCTTCCGTTAAGTGTGAAGGATCCGAACAGCAACCACAAACGGACTTAGGAAGCGTAACCTGATTTAGGGAGAATGATGAAAATTTGTTCTCCATAGCATCGAGTTTCTTCTGCATCGCTGCCATTTCGGCTTTTACTGCGATGGAAACATCGAGTTGGTGAATACCTCCCTTAGTTGAAGGTGGTCTTACGCTTTCCCACTGCAACGTGTGTTCAGCGAGATCTTCCAGATATTTCCATGCTTCACCGTCATCTTTAGACATGAAATTGCATTGACACATTGTTTCAAGCATCTGCTTTGTCGCTGGATTAATGCCCTCATATATAATCCGACATAAATCCCATCTTTGTATCCCGTGATGGGGGCATTAGACAAGCAGATCTTTGAAACGTTCAAAGCACTTCCAAAATGGTTCATTGGGAAGCTGGGTGAACTGGTTAATCTCGCTCCTAACATGTGCAGTCTTATGATTTGGGTAAAACTTCTTAAGAAATGCTACGACGAATTCATCCCAATTAGCGATAGAGTGTGCGGCAGTATTATAAAGCCATTTTTCTGCCAAGTCGCACAGTGTGAATGGGAGAAGACGTAAGCGCATAGCATTTAAAGTCAATTGTGAAGTACCCATCATTGCGCATACGTTTTCGAATTTGGTGATGAAAACGTACACGTCTTCCGACTCAAGCCCGTGAAATTTGGGCAGCAGAATGATGTAGTGGGGTTTGATTTCGAAATTATCCCCGTTAGGTGGTGGAAGAGATAGACAAGTAGGAAGGGGACCACGAATAGGATAGCATCTCTCTTGGAGAGAGATGCGCGGTGGATTCTGCGCACCTTCGGGCGGTGGCAGCGTGGTGTTATAATTTGATGGAGTGCCGTCCATCTCGGTGGATGTGGTGTGTGGTGGGGGAAAAGAAGATGAAGAAGTACCGACTTCGGCGTCGATAACAGGAACGCGGACAAGACGGGCACTAGGATCCCGTGTCCAGCCGAGCATGCACTAAGCGGGTTTAGTGCAAGTGGCAGCGTGTGTGTGATTTAAAATTGGCTTGTTTTGAAAAAGTGGGACTCAAGACAAATCTCCGTAAAATGCACAAGCAACCCTAGAACTAAGGTTACCTAGGTCAGTCTCTAGACAGCTCCTAACTAAGGCTAGAAATAGACCTCAAACCGCCTCTTCACGGACAAGTACGGCCAGGTAAGTGGGAAGGAACCACCACTACAGTGGGCCTAATTAAAAACCACTAGCCTAGACACCGCAATGTCTGTTAGGATAAACGGCCGATGCCTATACTAGTCTTTTTCCTATTGAGCTCGACAGTCCTTAGAGTCTGGTCTAGATATTTTTAAAATTAATGAAGGGTTGTGCTATATGCTCGGTTTGTGATTTGTGGGGCTTAGGAAGGGTGATGAAATCCCCACCTAATCTTGATTTGGTCTTTGCCCCTTAGAATCCGTATTAAAATATGCAAAACAAAACCAATCACAAAACTTTTGCAAAAAGATTTTTGAGCGGCGCAATTTTGCAAAGAATCCTGCAGAAAATAGATTTTATTGGATTTGAGGAGAGAGAGAAGGAGTTGAGAATCTTACCAGAGAATTCCGTAGCCCTAATCCCTTCAATCCGCCGCGTTTCCACCGCAGGAAGCCCTTTGTGCCGCGCTTCCGCCGCGAGGTGGTTGGATTGCTTGATGAAATTTTTTCTGTGTCCCTCTGTGCTCCTCTGGATCTCTAAAAATGTCTCTGTTTCCTGTTTCCCTTAATTCTGTGACTCCAGATCTCCTTGCAAAAATCCACGCACAAATCGTTAAATATGCAATTTGCAGTTTTGTGTTAATAATGATATGACTCGTCAAAGAATTAAACACAAATAGTAAAAATAAAAAATTACGCACGTATCCCCGGCAACGGCGCCATTTGATTGTTACGAAAAATCGTGTGTTTGTAGTTAACCGCAATCAATAACGGTGTCGCACGTAGCTAGACCGAGATGAGTACGGGTCGTCCTCTGGGAAACGTGGAACCTTTTAATTTTACTTTAGATGTGTTGAAAAGGAGAAAGAAATAAGAATGGTTGTAGGATGGTTTCTAGATCTACGTTTAATAAGAATGTAAATATAGATCTAGATTAGTTTAAAGATGTGATTATAATAAGAAGGGCTTGTAGGGTTCGTTAGGATTTAGTAGTTATGAATGATTAATTAAAGTTACCCTTTTTATCCAGTAATAGATTTAGAACTAGAACGACGGCGATGCGTGTAGATTAGGGTTTCTGGAGGGAAAAGGAATCCCACTCGTAACCCTTATCTCGACACGGAACTCCGTTCATATCTAGCCTTTACCAAAACAATCATTAATCTAATCTCTAATCGCGGTCGGAACTAGCAAAGAATTGCTAGCGCGCCCGATTAGGATGTTAATGATTATTTTGATAAAGTTCCTAAACTTTATAGGACTTAAAAAGGGTTTAATTATTTTCATCACCCATTAACCTACCCTAATCCTACGAACCCTAACAAGCGGAGAATTACTCGCGCATATTGGGAGAAGAAAATGAAAAGAAAGAGATGGAAAACATAAAGTAAAAGAAAACAAACAATTAAAATAAACTACCTTTATTAATCAACTCCTTCTACTACACTTTTCAATCCATAGAAAATGATTACAAAACTTGATTTGCTTCTCGATCTTTCCTAGGGAGGTAGTCGAACAGTCGATGATCAGCCTGGATGCGTGAGCGTCGGGAGCTTCGTGATCTCTTCGGCTTGATAGCTTTTCCAAGAGGCCCTCGGTGCCCTTTTATAGTGCGAAGCCAGAATCTTTTTGTTGAGAAGTTGGTAAAATTCAGAATTTGAAAATCTCCCAAAATATTGCACTCTTTCTCTTCAATAGTGCGGCGGATCCGCGGCCCCAGGGTGGGTTTGGCCGCGGATCCGCGCTCCATGGTGGGGATCTCTCTGTCGTTTTTCTTGGGCTCTCTGATGGTGACATTTGGCATTCCTAGGCATCTTCAGAATCTGAAAATATTTTCTCGGTTGTTTCCAGACTTAGTCTCCAAGTTTGCTCTTTAATTTGGAAAGTATTCTTCAACAAATTGATTTGTTTGTTAAATCCTTCATAACAACTTCGAAATAATCTGCACAACAACTCATATAAGATTTTAGTAGACTTTGTTCTACTAGGATTAGATCAATAATATTATTTGCAAACATTTTCCTACCAAATGATAATTAAAATATATTAACACATGGAAAATAATGTTTTTACACATAAACCCTCATATGTATAATATATTATAATATAGTCCTTTTTTTAATATGAAAATGGTAGGAAAAATGTACTACAAATGTGCAGTTTTATCGACTGAACATATCTCCAGTGCATATCAACTTAATGGAGAGAGGCCGATCATCTTTACTCAACTTAAGAGTCCGTCCAATTATGAGTAACCTGAATGAGAAAAAAGTTTCTCAAAACCATTACTATCAACTGAATACCAATCACAATTATCTACATCATCAATCTCTTTGAAGAATCCCGATACTTGTGACACCTGGTTCTCTACTTTATTCTTATACCCACAACTTCTCAAAACTTAGACCTTGTATTTCTATGAAACACTTGTCTAAAAACTAGAGAAGTCATAATTAAACAGAACATAGTACGAGGACCAACCCCTTTATCCTGATGGACACTGGACAACATACAATACTCTGTATAAGTCCGTTGAGTTTGAATAACTCAAAACCTGTGCATCGTAGGTTGAAAACTGTACTTATGGTTAAGAACTACTCTGCTGTTCAATGCTCCTTACCCAATCGCCAACTGATATAGGTAAATGTCATCGACATAATCTCAAAAAGTTATATCTCACTTTACTAAAATAAACGTACAGATATATCATTTTGAAATTGGTGCACAACAACGGATACTCAAAACCAAATACATGCCTGCCGGCAATAACCCAGGCGACTTCCTCAAATATCACCAATTACAACGAATTCCTATATAATGAGGATGATCACCTAATTCCCAATAACTTCCTCCGACTCATCATCTGTAAAACCATACAGATGTGAGAATGAAACCTGGTAAATACATACCCTGGAGTAAGTATCTAATCGGGAAAACAGTTTTCCATTAACAATGCACTGAAACATGAAAATGTTTCGTAGGGGTATCCTGGTATTCATAGTAATGCCTCTTCCATAATCCAATTCATGACTTTAACCGTATATTTCTTTGCCATCTCTCTAAATCCCTTTATTTGTCTTTAGTCGTTACCTTCTGTACACCATCGTTAGGCTAAATGGTTTTCTTCCTTCCCTACCGTTCGGCACCAGCCTATGGTTTGGAAGTAGACTATCCAGTAAGCATAATAGGTGTACCCTCCTCAACCTAGGAGTACTCACATCTTGAGAGAAGATGATGATAAAAGACAACTGAATAATACCTTATTCTTTTGAAGGTGAAATAGGAGTGGCGATGAAGTACGCGATTTGGTCGTGAATGATAACAGTCGCAATTTACTTTGCCCTCTTTCTAATCCCTTTATTTTGTCTTTACATATTACCTTATGTACACCCTACTTAGGCTAATTGGTTTTCTTCATTCCCTACCTTTCGGCACCTTCCTATGGTTTGGAAGAAGACTATCCAATAAGAGTAATAGGTGTACTCTCCTAAAGTAAGGAGCCCTCGTAACCTGAGAGAAGGTGATAATAAAAGACAACCGAATAAACCAATTCTATTACTCCTGAACCTTGATCCATTCTCGAAGAAGTCCCTCCGAGTTCGTATATAACCATACGATGGATCTATCCGATGGAAGTGGATGTCCGTAGTAATACAGGGTGTTCTGGGAAATTCAAAAGGGTAAAAGAAGGAGTGGCAATGACTTATGCAACTCAGACAATCCAAAAAGCCAGTATTTTAAGAAGGTTCGGTCAACTTGGTCTCTGAGTCATCGTCCAGGGTCGGTCAAATATCGCTTCCAAAGAGAGAGAGAAAAGAAACACTCTGCGTACACTCTAACCTAGATCAGAATGGTTATCACTTTATCTAATCAGGAAACCTTCCACTGTACTGTCAAACTCCTCCAAACCTGAAAGAAGAATCAATCGGGATCACCCGAAGAGTAAACCAACTCATCAATGGGAATCGGGATCCAACTCTCATCGCATGATAACGTGACAGAATCCACTCATGTTATCACACTCTAGAAGGTATGCGCATGCCTGGCAAGTTTCAGTTTCTTTAGAAACTCCCGATATGATTTTTACCCCATGTTCTTACGACCTTGACGAAAGCCAACAAATCATAAGTCACATGTCAAGTTCTGCCCGTCATTATCTTGTTAATTCGAACCCATCCATACATACCCTTGACGAAAGCCAACAAGGTAATACGACTGTCCCAAACCAACTCATCTATCTATTCAACAAATGAATACCCCAACAACTACCAAACACTATGCCTTGACGAAAGCCAACAAACATAGCTTGAATACTACTGAACATCCATAAGAAATGACGGAGGACTACGGCTAGTTTTTGGCGAAAAAACCTTTAACGTAATGAACTTGATCTCGTTGAAGAAACCTGATAGCTTTTTATAAAAATATAGTGGCGAAACCTTTGCTAAAGAAGCCACTCCCGATGAAGGATTCTCGGCTCTTTCCTCGTGGAATGAGGTGCAGCATATTCCACTGAATACCGCGATGCAAAGCAACATGTAATCGACTATAGTTAAGTTATTACCCTGACGCAAACTTCTGCCCAAGGGGTCACTCCCGGTGAAGGGATATCGGCCCTTGCCTCGTCGAATGAGGTGCAGGATATTCCAACCGAATACCACTGTGCAAAACAAAAGGAAACGTCTTTGTAATAACACTTTTAAAATTTGTTCCAACAACATCCAAAACTGGTTTGTTTTCCTTTGCATTGATCAGAATCAACGCAGTCCCATCAATTAATCACACCAGAAAAGAACGAAAATAAAATGTACGTATATGCCATCTGCATTCGTCACTGGGTCCCGTCATCACCCGTTAAGTTACTTAACTAACGACAGAGAGGGGACTGAACTAGCGCGGGTGTAAAATATATACACTATCTACTAGTATATATACCAATATACAATAATCACTCCAGGCGTGATAATATGCAACATTACAGAAAAGTAATATGCATCACAGAACAATACAGATAATCTGGGATCCCCGGGTTTCACAGAGCCACTACTGAAACCCGACGTTCTCCTGGTCGTGTGGATAGCCTGTTCAATGAAAACTAGACTCCTACGGGTGCGGAAAGTTACCCTCCAAAACCTGGAGCGAGGCATCCCCCTACAACATAGTGAATGGACCACCCTGCACTTCACGGAATCCGGTAACTTGAGCACCCCTCCTTGGGTCAACCTATACCCCCTACGAGTGCGGCGAATAGTCTGCCAATTCTAGAGTGAGGCCTCTCTGCCTCTCAAAGCCATGAGATGCGGACCGGTTGCCCTCCAGAACCCGGCTATCCGTGCACTCCGTCGCGGGGCAAAATCTTGTACATAAATGAAATATATGTACAACGGGTACATCGACCTCAACCCGGTCGTGCCCCAAAAGAATATTATACAAACTGGCAGAGACGGCAGTCCACATGTTGGACGCTCGCCCTGCAATATCATATGTACAAATAAATCCAAACAGCACTATCATTGCACACTGCTATCCACCACGACAAATTCGCAACATCACAGCACAACACAGAACATCAACGCGAATGTCATGTTTCGCAAATCAGTCTAAAAGAACTATAACAATTAGACGCAATTTACCGCTCGAATGACATTCACGGTCAGAGATATAATGTAAGTACTGTAAACTAACACGTTTAAATTTCGATCGACAAAACTTCCCGAAGTGGGCCCCACGTACATCTGCAGTACAGTAACAAAAATTGGGCCCAAAAAAAATATTCCAGAAACCACAATTTCCTATGAAGAACATACTGTAGAAAAATGGTTCACTGTAGCTCTAAAACGGCGGTGGAACCGCGGCCAAACTAGGGTTTGTGCGGCGGTTCCGCGGCGATTTGGAGTCAACAGCTGACCAAATTTCACCAGTATTCTTAAAAAAGCCTGCACGATTTTCTGAGATGCTCAAAATGATTTTTAGACTAGATTTAAAATTTGACAAAAACTTTACATAGAAAATTGTAGTTTTCGAAATTCCGTTCGATTGTTGTTTTAAACGCGTTGGAACAAGTTAGTAAAGCTTAATGGCGTGGCTCTGATACCATGTAAGGGTACGGTAGCACCCCGGCCGTCAATCTGAAGCCAAATGCGGAATAAAAACTTTTATAACTGGCGCTATCGCATACTATAACCCGGATCTTCCAATAACGCTAAACTAAAAAATTGTAAAGAGGGTAGAAAGGTTATACCGAACGATCCGAGTCCTTCATTCTTTAACCATCATCCCACGCTCCTGTTGCGGCTGCTCCGATCTCGTCGATCTCCGATCTGCTCGTCCAGGTGGCACCACGTCATCGGATCTTTAAACGGGCTCCCGCCTCTGACACGAGGTAACTCGTTCATCAAGTCTGCTAAAAGAGATGACCAAGATTGATGTAGAGAATGAGTAGAACACTTTGTCTCACTTAGTCCAAAGCCATGGACGAACGGTTATTGAAGTTTCCATTTGGAATGATATGAAATGAGAAATGAGCTATGAAATTTCCATACACCAAATCACATAAACTTTTTAATCAACAACCATATATTTTTTCTATCAAGTGAGTGAGAGAAGAGGAGGGGAAGGGAGGGGACGGCCATATATAGAGGTGGGGGGTGAGTGTAGGAGAAAGGGGGGTGACCACAAGCAAAGCTTCTCACAAAAGATCTTAGCAAGAACAAGAATCATTAATGCAAAAGAATGAGTCACAAATACAACTCATCAACTCATTAAAGCAAACAATGAGTCACTAACCTAGTCACCTCTTCTAGAACCTTCCACACTCATGACTCACCTCATGACTCACCCAAAAGAAGAAAAGATAAATCCGCATTAAAACGAATCCTTAATACGGGTGATAGAAAACTGGAATCCGAAAACTTCCAAAAGTGATCCCGAAACGAATTTCAGGATAACCCCGTAACAGTATAAATATACCCGCATTTGTATTACGACCGAATACAAATGAAACTGAGACAAAGATATTATATCTACACAGTATAATACTCGGATCCGTCTTAAACCAAAGCCTACCAGTATTTTCTGCCCGAAATATGACACGTGCGTAAACGCACGTGCGTTTTCCGAACCCTGCCATAAAACCATACGGCCTCTACAACGTTTCGCCCGAACTTGGAAAACTATCTGTGGGGGACTCTAATGACTCGTCATTACCCTGGCAGTGGGTTTAACCACAAGCCGTCAGCGGCACTAGCTGTGCGTAACGGCTGCCCATGCACTGACCTCAAGGAAGGCTGATGAGCGAACTCATCCAGAAACCCTACTGAGCCTAACAGTGACAATATATATACAGTCCGGTCCGTTCGTCTATGAGTATCGCATATCCGGCCTAGGGGGCTAGTAACGTCAGACCCCCAATAGCCGTATAAGTCGTGTCGGAGACAAGCCCTGAACACCCTGAGAAACTTACTGGAATACTTAGCAGTAATTCTCACCTACCTTGGCTAAGGAGTTGGTGTAATGGTTTTCCTAGACACTACGCGATCTCCACCCCCAATACCGGGAGAGACGAATCCCCTGCCGATCCGCTCGCGTGCCTCCATGTGGCTCGGGACTGTACCCTAAAACTACCTGTTTGCAAGACTCCTTTGAGCCGTGGTAGGGTAGAAATCAAAGCACAGTGGGAACCCACATGAGAAAAATGATGACCTCAGGTCGATGAACTAACCTGTACACATGTCACCAGGGAACTGCTATCTGACGATATGTATAATACCAACTAGCAGGTTCCCGGCGAGTCCTGTCCGGTGTACTCATAACCCAATGAGCACCTGTATACATCTTAGGTGATCCAACTGACACCAGTGGCTTGTGAGACCGGACACCGCCCCTCGTCGGGGTCTCGACTGTATACACTAGTCTACTCCGGAGCATCGATACCCTGTCTCGAAACTCCCACGACTAGGGACCACAATTAAGGATGTGCTTACGGATTACCAAACTCTCACGTATATGATCGCCATCATACAGTTGGTAGTCAAGCAAGATCCTAAGGGCTCTATCAACATGTATCATGTAATCAGTCACCTGAACATGTACACGACTGATAAAGGCAAACCAGATAGCATACTATCATCTCGAGTAAGACTGTCCTACCGGCATAGGTCCTCCTCAATCATTGCAATCACGTGCCTGCGATCCAATAATTGACTTTGAGGGCACTATATCCAACATCGGGAGTCCATGTCACGCACCCCACGAACTTGCGGGGAGGCGGAATACATGAAAAACGATTATCAAAGCTTCGTAACACGGACTTGAGCGCATGAATCGTGTCTAAACCAATACTAGCAAACTACGAAAGGTTTAACTACTCTGATTCGAAGTTATACCTCACGTTACTTGTCCTTCGGGTCTTCATCACTGTCCTCCACTCCTTGTAGGCTCTTTGGAACGTCGGCACCTCAACGACCTCCTCGAGTCAAAGATGATCCATCTGAGAGCTCCTACTCCAAGCTTAACCTCTAACTTGAGGTAACTAGGTTTCTCAAAGTGCTAATCTAAGAAACATAGGTGATATAGAGTTGGATTATGGATGTATTAGTCTAGCTAACCCTAGGTCTCAACACATGAGAGGTTAGGGTTAGGGTTTTGAAGAGAGAGAGCTTGAGGAGAGAGCTTGAGGAGAATGAGATTCCTTTTGGATGAATGAATCATTTGTGTATATATGAAACATATCATATAATTAAATGAATAACAAATAATGATATATCATCATGTTTCATTAATAGACTAAGTGATTCATCACATGAGTCATATAAATCATAAATGATTCATTAACTCCATGTATGAATCACACCATGACTCACTTATCCAATTAATGCAAATGCCACCTTAACCCCCAAGTCACCATGCTTCAAGAAGCTTCCCGAAAAATTGCGAGAACGCCCCTCCTATCCGTAAAAAAACGGAATAACTTTAGACTGTATAAATCCAATAATACGATACTAGAATCTGGCTTAAACCAAAGCCGACTAGTAAAAACTGTCCGAACATCGTACGTGCGTACAAACACGTATGCGTCCGAACCCTGTCGTAAAACAATACGACCTCTATATCGTTTCGCCCGAAGCAAGGAAACTCTCTGTGTGGGACTCTAAAGACTCGACACTACGCTGGCAGTTGGTTTAACCACAGACCGCAAGCGGCATTAGTTGTACGTAACGGTCCCCAAGTAGATGTCGATAAGAAGGCCGATGAGTAAACCCATCCGAACTCCTACTGAGCCTGCTGTGACAATCTCCGTACAGTCCGGTCTGTTCGTCTAGGACTATCGCATATCGGGCCTAGGGGGCGGCAAGCGTCAGTCCCCTAAAAGCGGTATAAGTCGTGTCGGAGCGTAGCCCATTACACCTTGAGAAACTACTGGAAAACCTACCAGTAAATCTCGCTTGCCCTGGCCAGGGACTTTGCATAATGGCTCTCTGAAACAGCGCAATATCAACTCCCAATACCGGGAGAGACGAATCCTGTCTAACCGCCACTGCCTCCAATTGCTCGGGACTGCACCCAACTGCTACCTGTTTGCACGACTCCTTTGAGCCATGGTAGGGTAGAAATATAAGAACAGTGGGACACACTCGAGGCGAAGTAGCAGTGTCAAGTCTGCGGACTATGTTGTACTCATGTCACCTGGGAACTGTTAACCGACGACGGGTATAATCCCAACCAACAGTTCCCCGCGAGTCCTGTGCGGTGTACCCGTAACCTAACGAGCACCTGTATACTATCTCCAGTACGACGTACTAATGGCTGTGGGACAGACCATCTCCCCAACTGGGATGAGAAACGTACACACTAGTCTACTCCGAAGTATCGATGCCCTGTCTCGATAATCCTACTACTAGGGACCTGTATAGGATGTTGCTTATAGACTACCCAGCCCCCACTAGTGTGACTGCCATCACAATGCTGGTAATCAAGCAAAGATCGTAAGGGCTTTACTAATATGTATAAACGATACATTACAAGAAATATATGCACATATTAAAGTAGACTCAAACCAAGTAGCATACTACCATTTTTAGCAAGACAGTCAATACAACTGTGAATATCCCAAGCTTCCATTAAGTAATATACAAACTAGTATGATACAGTAATGGCCTTTTAGGGTATAAACACTAACAATCTCCCACTTGCACTAGGGCCATGTACTGGCATATCGCAGACCTATCATCTCGAATAGCCTCTCGAACTGCGTCTGAGAAATGGCCTTTGTGAATGGATCAGCAGTGTTATTCTCTGTATCTACTCTCTTTACCTCGATCTCCCTGATCTGTTGATACCGCCTTAAGATGTGTCTAGACTTTTGATGGGACCTGGGTTCCTTCGCTAAAGCTTTAGCGCCATTGTTGTCGCAATACAGAGGTATTGGACCAACACTGGTAGGAACCACCTGAAGTTCTGTGAGGAACCTCTTCATCCAGACAGCTTCTTTTGCGGCATCGCAAGCAGCTATGTACTCCACTTCCATCGTTGAGTCAGCAACGGTCTCCTGCTTGGAACTCTTCCAACAGACCGCCCCTCCATTGAGGGTAAAGACATAACCCGACATGGACATGGAGTCATCCTTGTCACTCTGGAAGCTGGAGTCAGCAAAGGCCTCGATCTGGAGGTCTTTTCCGCCATACACCAAGAACATCTCCTTAGTCCTCCTCTGGTACTTGAGAATGTTCTTTACTGCTATCCAGTGCTTCTCCCCTAGGTTTTCCTGATACCGGCTTACAACGCTCAATGCGTATGCTACATCTGGTCTGGTACATAACATCGCATACATTATAGAGCCTACCGCAGAAGCGTAGGGTATAATCGACATGCGATCCCTTTCCAAATCAGTCTTGGGAGACATCTCTTTGGAGAGGGTGATTCCGTGACAAGCCGGTAGGTTACCGCGCTTAGAATCATCCATACTGAATCTTTTCAATATGGTGTCTATAAACCTGGACTGCGAAAGTCCCAACATCCTCTTTGATCTATCACGATAGATCTGGATCCCCAGAATGTAGGTGGCATCACCCAGGTCTTTCATGGAGAACTTCTGTGACAAGAATCTTTTGACTGACTGTAGCATAGGAATATCATTTCCTATTAGGAGAATGTCATCCACGTACAAGACGAGGAATACAACAACTCTCCCTACAATCTTACCGAATATGCATGGTTCATCTGGATTTTTTATAAAGTCGAATTCTTTGACAGTATCATCAAAACAGATGTTCCAACTCCGCGATGCCTTCTGTATCATCAAAACAGATGTTCCAACTCCGCGATGCCTTCTTTAGTCCATAAATGGACTTAAGTAGCTTGCATATTTTACCGCTGCTCCCACTCTGAATGAATCCCTCTGGCTGTTCCATGTAGACGCACTGTTCCAAATTACTATTTAGAAAGGCCGTCTTTACGTCCATCTGCCAGATCTCATAATCGTAGAAGGCAGCAATAGCAACAAGGATCCGAATGGATTTGAGCATAGCCACTGGAGAAAAGGTTTCGTCATAGTCCAAACCGGGTCTTTGACGGAAACCCTTTGCAACAAGTCTAGCCTTATAGGTTTCAACCTGTCCGTCTACACCAATCTTCTTTCTGAAGATCCATTTGCATCCTACGGGTTTTACCCCATCTAGAGCAATGCCCACAGTCCATACTTTGTTAGTGTACATGGACTCCATTTCGTTCCGCATTGCATCCAGCCATTTTACCGAGTCGCCACTCTGAATGGCATGCTGGAAGCTAGTAGGGTCATCATTATCAATGACGTAATCTTCTCGATCCCCGTCTATAAGAAAACCGTAGTATCTCTCGGGCGGATGAGACTGCCTACTACTTCTCCGGATAAGCGCTGGTATGTCCCTTTCTTCTGAAACTTCTTGTTCTACCAAACTTTCAGTAACAGCTTGTGGTTCTGGAATTTCTTCAAGTTCTACTGCGCTCCCACTCTTCTGATTTTCTACAAATTCAGTTTCTAAGAAGCGGGCGTGACGAGAAACAAAACTTTTTGTTCCTCTACTTAATAGAAGCAATATCCTATGGAGTTCTTTGGATGTCCCACAAACTTACACTCTACTGAGGGTGCCTCGAGCTTGTCCGGATGCTGCTTTTTTACAAAAGCAGGACATCCCCATGTCTTCAGGTACTGAAAATAGGGTTTCTTCCCACTCCATATCTGATATGGTGTGGTAAGCACAGTTTTGGTTGGAACCTTGTTCAAAAGAAATACAGCTGATTCTAGTGCATATCCCAAGAAAGATCGCGGTAACTCAGCCTTACTCATCATAGAACGAACCATATCTAATAGGGTTCGATTCCTCCTTTCCGATACACCGTTGTGTTGTGGTGTGTTTGGAGGAGAAAGCTGAGAGAGAATTCCATTCTCTTTTAAGTAACCCAGGAACTCAGCACTTAAGTATTCACCACCTCGATCAGATCTCAGTGTCTTGATACTTTTGCCGGTTTGGTTTTCTACTTCATTCTTATATTCTTGGATCTTTGTCATCTTTCCCCTGAGACAAGATTCACAAGTGGCATAAGATTGATATTCGAACGGATTCAAATATCCTTCTCTATGTTACTTCGTTAATTGTGTTTCATTGATGTGACCCACTCTATAAGGTCATAAGAAAGCCTGAATTTTTTCTGGAGACTTTCTTTTAAGTGTGTTCTGGACATTGAAAACTTGCGTTTGACTCAATATGTATATTCCGTCATCTAATGTACCGGACCCAATCAGAACTTGATTTAGGTGGATGTGAACTACATCGCTTACGAATGTAAAATCATATCCCTCTTTCGAAAGTAAGGACACTGATATGATATTACAAGTCAAACTAGGTACGTACAAACAATTACGTAGAATCAATATCTGCCCACTTGTCAAACCTAGGCGATATTCTCCCACGGATTCAGCGTCCACGCTCATTCCGTTTGCAACTCTGAGAGACAAATCACCTACCCTTATATATCTACGGTTTCTCAAAGCATGTAATGAATTACAGATATGAGATCCTGCTCTGGTATCTAGTACCTAGGAAGTAGAGTTAATTGACAAACAGTTCTCAATAACAAACACACTTGAGGCTGAAGCCACAACATGCTTCGCATCCTGGCCACTGGCTTCTAAAGCCCTGCAATCCTTCTGCCAATGCCCGTTCCCATAACAATAGGAACATCCCTCCTTTGCTACACCAAGTCCCGAAACTTTTGCTCTTCCCTTTCCTCCTACTTTACCGACACCGTATATCGGCTTTGTAGAGGTCTTCTTCTTTTCACCCTTTGCTTTCTCCCTGGATGTAGAAGATGAAGGTCCCCCATTAAGCAGAGCTTGTGTCTCCCTGGTTTCTTTCAGGGTGCAAGTAGAGGGTAGGGACTGTGGAAATAAGTCAGCGTATGACCTGTTTCCCAACATCGTCCCCTACAGATGACCCGACAACCAACCTCGCTTGAATTAATACGTTCGAGGACTCATATCTTGCGATATGAGATTTCTCTCCATATAAATCTTTGTCATGGAGAAAGATGGAAACTAAGTCCATCTTCTCCTGCTGCTTCTGGTATACATCATTAACTGAAGCTAACACGAGGCACTTAGCTTTCGCTTTATCCTTTTCCCTTGTCTGACGGATATCCATATCCGCGACGGTGGAAACTGGACCTGGGACGGCGGGATCTTGAGTAGTAATAGGGTGGTCCAGCTTGTCATAGGCAATGGACATCTGGAAAGACCTTTGCCAGTCATATAAGTTAGATTCAGTCAACTTGTTATCTAGATGTAACCTAGTCATGGTCACAAGGTCGCTGTAATGAGAGAGAGAGAAGAAAACACTTTAGCATGATGCTCTTGCATGTTAAGATTGGTTTTAATTTATCTAAACTGGATGTCTCCCACTGTTTCTCGAATCCTTCCTCAAACCATAAAAGAAGTATTAGCCAGGACTATTCTCACTGTACAATACTTACTTAACCGTTCAACCAAGCTAGTGTCGGTACTTCGAGGGAGGTTTTCTAACGCTTTCGCGAAGTTCCTTAATTAAATAACCTCTTTTATCTGGGGGCGTAGCCCCGCTGACACCTTTCTCGACACTTGGTTTATAGCATTGATCGTTAAGTGACGAATCTCCTGATAAGTAGCATATACTCACAGTAGGATCGGGATCAAAATATCATCGTATGATAATGTTGAAGGAATCCTACCAACATTCATCAAACTCCAAATGGTATGCAACACTAGCAAGTTTCAGTTTCTTTAGAAACTCCCGATGTGGATTTTTGCTTGCGGCCGATGGTATGCAACACTAGCAAGTTTTAAGCATTGTTACTGTTTATGCCCTAGAAGGCCATTACTGTATCATACTAGTTTGTATATTACTTAATGGATGCTTGGAATATTCACAGCTGTATTGACAGTCTTTCTAAAAATGGTAGTTTGCTACTTGGTTTGAGTCTACTTTAATATGAGCATATATTTATTGTAATGTATCGCTTATACATATTAGTAGAGCCCTAAGGATCTTTACTTGATTACCAGCGTTGTGATGGCAGTCACACTAGTGGGGGCTGGGTAGTCTATAAGCAACATCCTATACAGGTCCCTAGTCGTAGGATTATTGAGACAGGGCATCGATACTCCGGAGTAGACTAGTGTGTACGCTTCTCATCCCAGTTGGGGAGATGGTCTGTCCCACAGCCATCAATACGTCGTACTGGAGATAGTATACAGGTGCTCGTTAGGTTATGGGTACACCGGACAGGACTCGCGGGGAACTGTTGGTTGGGATTATACCCGTCGTCAGTTAACAGTTCCCAGGTGACATGAGTACAGCATAGTCCGCAGACTTGACACTGCTACTTCGCCTCGAGTGTGTCCCACTGTTCTTAGATTGCGACCCAACCACGGCTCAAAGGAGTCGTGCAAACAGGTAGCAGTTGGGTGCCGTCCCGAGCACTTGGAGACAGTGGCGGTTAGACAGGATTCGTCTCTTCTGGTATTGGGAGTTGATATCGCGCTGTGTCAGAGAGCCATTACGCAAACCTGGCCAGGGCAAGCGAGATTTACTGGTAGGTTTTCCAGTAGTATCTCAAGGTGTAATGGGCTACGCTCCGACATGACTTATACCGCTTTTAGGGGACTGACGCTTGCTGCCCCCTAGGCCCGATATGCGATAGTCCTAGACGAACAGACCGGACTGTACGGAGATTGTCACAGCAGGCTCAGTAGGAGTTCGGATGGGTTTACTCATCGGCCTTCTTATCGACATCTACCTGGGGACCGTTACGTACAGCTAGTGCCGCTTGCGGTCTGTGGTTAAACCCACTGCCAGCGTAGTGTCGAGTCTTTAGAGTCCCACGCAGAGAGTTTCCCTGCTTCGGGCGAAACGATATAGAGGTCGTATGGTTTTACGACAGGGTTCGGACGCATACGTGTTTTTACGCACGTACGATGTTCGGACAGTTTTTACTAGTCGGCTTTGGTTTAAGCCAGATTCTAGTATCGGATTATTGGATTTATACAGTCTAAAGTTTTTTCGTGTTTTTACGGATTGGAGGGGCGTTCTCGTAATTTGTCGGGAAGCTTCTTGAAGCATGGTGACTTGGGGGTTAAGGTGGCATTTGCATTAATTGGATAAGTGAGTCATGGTGTGATTTATACATGGATTTAATGAATCATTTATGATTTATATGACTCATGTGATGAATCACTTAGTGTATTAATGAAACATGATGATATATCATTATTTGTTATTCAGTTAATTATATGATATGTTTCATATATACACAAATGATTCATTCATCCAAAAGGATTCTCATTCTCACCTTCTCTCTCCTCAAGCTCTCTCTCTTCAAAACCCTAACCCTAACCTTTCATGTGTTGAGATCAAGGGTTAGCTAGAGTAATACATCCATAATCCAACTTTATATCACCTAGGTTTCTTAGATTAGCACTTTGAGAAACCTAGTTACCTCAAGTTAGAGGTTAAGCTTGGAGTAGGAGCTCTCGGGTGGATCATCTTTGAATCGAGGAGGCCGTTGAGGTGCCGACATTCCAAAAAGCCTACAAGGAGTGGAGGACAGTGATGAAGACCTGAAGCACAAGTAACGTGAGGTATAACTTCGAATCAGAGTAGTTAAACCTTTCGTAGTTTGCTAGTAACGGTTTAGACACGATTCATGCGATTAATTCCGTATTACGAAGCTTTGATAATCGTTTTTCATATATTCCGCCTCCCCGCATGTTCGTGGGGTGTGTGACATGGAATTACAGTGGTATCAGAGCCAACTAAACCATTACTATCTTGTTACCAACTAATTAGAACTTCGATCGACGGAAAACACGAAAACAACACCCCGAACACCCTAACAGTTTCTGTTGATTTTAAAAGTGTCACAAAAATTATTTGATATGGCTTAAAATTCACAGCAGGGTATTGTATGAATACTGGGAAAATACGATCCCGTAACTCGGCAAGTCAGCCGCGGATCCGCGGCAAGAAGGTGCTTTTGGCCGCGGATCCGCCGCCGAGTCAACACCGAGTTGACTCGGATTTGCTCTGTTATTCATATATTTTGGTGTTTTGTTTTCCAGTATATTCTGTTTCAGCCCAGTTAACTTCTGTGCTAGCTTGCATTTGGGGTTGACACGGAAAAAGGTTGTCGATCGATATTCTAAGTTATTTGCTAATCGGGTTTTTATCTGTAATGTTTAATGTGTTCGTAAACCTCCCCTAACTGCTAGTATGTCGGTTGGCAGGGGGTTGCACATTTCTGTAATGTTTACTGTTTGTGTAAATGAACATGATTGGATCGTTGTGATGATTAGCCGGGGTTTTGAGATGGGTTTTATATTCATTCATTCGATGTAAATTGTAATATGATGTAATATTCTTTTGCGGGGCACATCCAGGTTGCGGTTGTTGCCACCGTTGTATTATTTCATTTACTGTTTTTTGCTCCTAGGATAGACCCAAGGAGGGGTACACAAACTACCGGGTACGTTGAAGTGTTTAGTGGCCTACTCACGTTGTAGAGGGAGACCGCTTCACTTCGGGTACTTGGCGGATAGTTTGCCGTACCCGTAGGGGTCTAGGGTGGGGTAATGGCTATTCATCACAACTGTGTAATCCGTCTTTTGTTGCAGGCTCCAAGCAAACGCGGATTGCTTGTATATCCAATAATGTTCATCTGTTATCTGGAATGCCAATTATTGCGTCTGACGAATGTACAATATCTATATATGATAGCTATTTAGACGTCACTTATGTTTTACACCCGCGCTAGCCCAGCCCCCGCTCTGTCGTTAGTTAAGTAACCTAACGGGTGATGACGGGACCCAGTGGCGAATGCGGATGGCATAAGAGGACGTTGTATTTTCGTTGTTTTCTGCAAATGATAGGTTAAAATGATGGGACACATTATTTTAATGCAAAGAAAATAAACCAAAGTTGAATCGTTGGAACAAATTTAAAAGAAACCACTCAGTTATTTTAAAAGAGCAGAATTTTTAATTGCGGAGCTTTAACCACTCCTTTTAAAAAGCAATCACGTTCCTTCGATTATATCAAGTTCACGACGTTCACGGTTTTTCCAAAACCAGTCGTAGCCCTCCGTCATTTCTTATGGATGGTCAGTAGTATTCAAGCTATGTTTGTTGGCTTTCGTCAAGGCATAGTGTTTGGTAGCTGCCGGGGTATTCATTTGTTGCATAGATAGATGAGTTGGTTTGGGACAGTCGTATTACCTTGTTGTCTTTTGTCAAGGGTATATACGGGTGGGTTCAAATTAACAAGATAATGATAGGCAGAACTTGACATGTGACTTATGATTTATTGGCTTCCGTCAAGGTCATAAGAACATGGGGCAAAAATCCACATCGGGAGTTTCTAAAGAAACTTAAACTTGCTAGTGTTGCATACCATTTGAAGTTTGATGAATGTTGGTAGGATTCCTTCAACATTATCATACGATGATATTTGGATCCCGATCCTACTGTGAGTATATGCTACTTATCAGGAGATTCGTCACTTAACGATCAATGCTATAAACCAAGTAGGTGTCGAGAAAGGTGTCAGCGGGGCTACGCCCCCAGAGAAAAGAGCTTATTTAATTAATGAACTTCGTGAAAGCGTTGGAAAACCTCCCTCGAAGTACCGACAATAGCCTGGCTGAACGGTTAAGCAAGTATTGTATAGGGAGAATTGTCTTGGCTAATTCTTCTTTTATGGTTTGAGGAAGGATTCGATAAACAGTGGGAGCCATCCAGTTTAGATAAATTAAAACCAATCTAAACTTGCAAGAGCATCATGCTAAAGTGTTTTCTTCTCTCTCTCTCATTGCAGCGACCTTGTGACCATGACTAGGTTACATCTAAATAACAAGTTCACTGAATCTAACTTATATGACTGGCAAAGGTCTATCAAGATGTCCATGTAAGTCTACGCTAGCGCCCCGGCAGTCTACAGACGCCAAATGCGGAACAAAAACTTTTTAACTGGCGCTATCGTATACTTTAACCCGGATCTGCCATTATTGCTAAACTAACAAACTGTAAAGAGTGTAGGAATGTTATACCGAACGATCCGAGTCCTTCGTTCTTCAACCATCATCCCACGCTCCGTTGCGGCTGCTCCGATCTCCTCGTCGAGGTGGCACCACATGATCGGTTCTTTAAACGGGCTCCCGCCTCTGACTTGAGGCAACTCGATCGTCAAGTTTGCTAAAAGAGACGACCAAGAATGATGTAGAGAATGAGTAGATGACTTTGTGTCACTTCGTCCAAGTCCGTGGACGATCGGTTAATGAAGTTGCCGTGGAAATCGGGTGATGGAATGAAATGAACTGTAAAATTCCATACACCCCGAATACTATCAAAATCTTTTTTCCGAATGAAAACAACAACCATGAGAGAGTGGGAAGGGGCCGGCCACTTATAGGAGTGGGGGGGGTGACCGTAGGAGAAGGGAGGTGACCACAAAGAATGAAGCTTCTCACAAAATATCTTAAGCTTTAACAAAACTCATTAAAGCTAAAGCATGACTCACAAACCTAGTCATCATGCATTAATTAACCATTAAATGCATCCAATAAGAACACTACACCAAATAGCCTAGTCACCTCATCTAGAATCTTCTAGAACACTGACTCATCATATCTGAAGAAAAGATAAATCCATCTTTAACAGAATGTTAAAAGACGGCTGATAGAAAACTGGAAACTGGCAACTTCCAAAAGTGATCCTGAAACGACTTTCACGATAACCCCGAAACTGTATAAATATACCCGCATTTGTATTACGACCGAATACAAATGCAACTGAGACAAAGATATTATACCTACTCAATATAATACTCGGATCCGGCTTAAACCAAAGCCGACCAGTATTATCTGCCCGAAAAATAACACGTGCGTAAACGCACGTGCATTTTCCGAACCCTGCCATAAAACCATACGGCCTCTACAACGTTTCGCCCGAACTTGGGAAACTGTCTGTGGGGGACTCTAATGACTCGTCTGTACCCTGGCAGTGGGTTTAACCACAAACCGTCAGCGGCACTAGCAATGCGTAACGGCTGCCCACGGACTGACCTCAAGGGTGGCCGAGGAGCGAACTCAAGGGAGACCGATGAGCGAACTCCTCCGAAAACCCTACTGAGCCTAACAGTGACAATGTATATACAGTCAGGTCCGTTCGTCAATGAGTATCGCATACCTGCCTAGGGGGCTAGTAACGTCAGACCCCCAATAGCAGTATAAGTCATGTCGGAGTGAAGCCTAATTACACCCTGAGATACTACTGGAGTACCTACCAGTAAATCTCCTACCATGGCCATGGATTTGTGTAATGGCTCTCCTAGACACAGCACGACCTCGCCCCCAATACCGGGAGAGACGAATCCCCTGCCGATCCTCTCACGTGCCTCCATATGGCTCGGGACTGTACCCAAAAGCTACCTGTTTGCACGACTCCTTTGAGCCGTGGTAGGGTAGAAATCAAAGCACAGTGGGAACTCACACGAGACAAATGACGACCTCAGGTCGATGAACTAACCTGTACACATGTCACCAGGGAACTGCTATCTGACGGTAGATATAATACTAACTAGCAGATTCCCGGCGAGTCCTGTCCGGTGTACTCATAACCCAATGAGCACCTGTATACATCTTAGGTGATCCAACTGACACCAGTGGCTTGTGAGACCGGCCACCGCCCCTCGTCGGGGTCTCGACTGTACACACTAGTCTACTCCGGAGTATCGATGCCCTGTCTCGAAACTCCCACGACTAGGGACCACAATTAAGGATATGCATATAAACTACCCAACTCTCACGTATATGATCGCCATCATACTGTTGGTAGTAAAGCAAGATCCTAAGGGCTGTATCAAAGTGTAACATGCAATCATTCACCTGAACATGTACACGACTGATAAAAGCAAACCAGATAGCATACTATCATCTCAAGTAAGACTGTGCTACCGGGATAGGTCCTCCGCAATCATTGCAATCACGTACCTGCGATCCAATAATTGACTATGAGGGCACTATCTCCAACAATCTCCCACTTGCACTCAAGGCTAATATTGCGATGTCGACTACTCACAGCCCGTGTGAAACCGAACATCCAACTCCTCTACTAATCAGTTTCACAAAGCCCGTTTGTAAAACTATTGTGTTTGAGAAATAGCCTCGGTGAGTGGATCCGCCTAGAAGTTTCTTTCTATATCTCTCTTAATCTCAAGTTCGCGGAGAAAGCCATCTCCCGAATTGAGTAGTACCTGTCTTAGAATATGTCTGGATGTCTGATGGGACCTTAGTTAATAAATGAACTCCATATCCAAACTTCCTAGACTGCATCGATCACTGAACCTAATCAGTATCGGGCACCTTGCTTCCCACAGTATTCTCTTGGACTACCTGTCCATAATACTGTCCCTCTTCGTCAGAGGGAAATACTATAACTCTGACAATCACTCTGTCATCCATGTCACCTTTGAAGCTTGGAATGATAACCGTCTCCCGAAGGAGGCCGCCGTCATCAAATCCGTAGAACATGCACTTATGTTCTATAACTGCTTCCTTATGTTTCTCCAGGATTGGATTAATACAAACTTATTGCATATAGTGCAAAACTAACATTTGGTGTGGTACTTGACATCTCATGATTGACTCAATTGCCTAAGCAAGTGATCTGCCAATCATGCACATCCCTCTCCCCTTTAGTCTATACGACACCTTTAGAGAGGGTGACTCCATCACCTGCAGGTACACCACCATGCTAGGAGTCAACTATTCCAAAAACCATTAGAATAACTGTCAAAGTATCCACATTGGGAAACTACCCAAATCCAGATCTAAAACCATAGATCTAGAAACCAGAATGTCAAATATTATATCCATATCCTGTCTGGAGAAACAACTGTGTGACGACCACAGTACAACCGATCGTAGTATAGGAATTTTACTTCCTACTCTGTGTACGTCATCCAGATACCATGACATCACACCCTACTACCTTCTTAACTGATCCATCCCCTATTCTGATTGAAGTCAAACCCATGACTGTCACATCAAAATTAGATGATCTATCTCCGCTATAACTGCTCAAGTCTATAAATAGATATAAGCATCTTGCCCACTATGCTTCCATTGCTCCCACTGACTATGACAACCCTCCTACCGGGTCTCATAACCTGGAACAACAGTAGTGTCTAGTCTTGGTAGATAAGAACCTCCCTGTCACCGTCTCTGAGGCTACCGAAGTACCTCTCGGGCGTCTGCGGTTACCTACCATACCTGCGGAGTGGCTATTGGAATGTCAAACCTGATTGAATATATAGGTCCTATTAAATTTTCCGTAATCGTTCGCGGTTCTGGAATCTCTTCCAGTTCTACCATACTCCCACTACTGTTTTCTGAAAAAGATCCATTTTTAATAAAACTGTGGCGAGTCAAGAACAATATCACTATTGATCTTCCAAATGGTAGAATATCAACCCTCGTCATAGCCAGGGTCAACCCACAAACAGCCATTACAGAAACGTGCCCTGAGTTATTCAGTGTCTGGTTTTAATCATAAGCTGGACAACTCCCCGTACCTTAATTTCTTTTAAGGTACGAACTATTCTATATCCAATATAGAAACTTTGGCACTTATTTAATCGGAACCATATCCAAATCATGCAGCTGTCTCCAGTGCATATCAACTTAATGGAAAGAGGCTAATCAGCATTACTCAACTTAGGAATCCATCCAATTATGAGTAACCTGCAAGAGAAATACGTTTCTCAAAACCATCACTATAATCTGAATACCAATCACAAGAATCTACATCTTCGATCTCTTTGAAGAATCCCAATACTTGTGATACTTGGTTCTCTACTTTATTCTTATACCCATAACTTCTCAAAACTTAGACTATGTATTTCTACGAAACACTCGTCTAAATACTAGAGAAGTTATAAGTAAACAGAACATAGTACGAGGACCTACCCCTTTGTTCTGATGGACACTGGACAACATACAATACTCTGTATAAGTCCGCTGAGTTAAACAACTCAAAACCTGTGCGTTGTAGGTGGAAAACTGTACCCTGGCGATTTCCTCAACTATCACCAATTACAACGAATTCCGATATAATGAGGATGATCACCTAATTCCCAATATCTTACTCCCACTCATCATCTGTAAAACCATACAGATATGAGAATGAAACCTGGTAAATACATACCCTTGGAGTAAGTGTCTAATCGAGAAAATAGTTTTTCTTTAACAATGCACTGAAACATGAAAATGTTTCGTAGGGGTATCCTGGTATTCATAGCAATGCCTCTTCCATAATCAAATTCATGACTTCAACCGTATATTTTATTGCTATCTCTCCAAATCCCTTTATTTGTCTTTAGTCGTTACCTTCTGTACACCATCGTTAGGCTAAATGGTTTTCTTCCTTCCCTACCGTTCGGCACCAGCCTATGGTTTGGAAGAAGACTATCCAGTAAGCATAATAGGTGTACCCTCCTAAACCAAGGAGTACTCGCATCTCGAGAGAAGGTGACGATAAAAGACAATTGAATAATACCTTATTCTTTTAAAGGTGAAATAGGAGTGGCGATGAAGTACGCGGTTTTGGTCGTGAATGATATAAGTCGCAATTTACTTTGCCCTCTTTCTAATCCCTTTATTTTGTCTTTACATATTACCTTCTGCACACCCTACTTAGGCTAATTGGTTTTCTTCATTCCCTACCTTTCGGCACCAGCCTATGGTTTGGAATAAGACTATCCAATAGGCGTAATAGGTGTACTCTCCTAAACCAAGGAGCTCTCGCAACCTGAGAGAAGGTGATAATAAAAGACAACTGAATAAACCAATTCTATTTCTCCTGAACCTGGATCCATCCCCGAAGAAGTCCCTTCGAGTTTGTATATAACCATACGATGGATCTATCCAATGGAAGTGGATATCCGTAGTAATACGGGTGTTCTGAGAAATGCAAAGGGTAAAAGAAGGAGTGGCAATGACTTATGCAACACAGACAATCCAAAAGCCAGTATTTTAAGAAGGTTCGGTCAACCTGGTCACTGAGTCATAGTCTAGGGTCGGTCAAAGGTCGCTGCCAAAGAGAGAGAGAGAAAAGAAACACTCTGCGTGCACTCTAACCTAGATCAGAATGGTCATAACTTTATCTAATCCGGAAACCTCCCACTGTCCTGTCAAATTCTCCTCCAAACCTAAAGAAGAATCAATCGGGATCACCCGAAGAGTAAACCAACTCATCAGTGGGAATCAAGATCCAACTCTCATCGCATGATAACGTGATGGAATGCATCCACGTTACTCATACTCCAGAAGGTATGCGCATACTCGGCAAGTTTCAGTTTCTTTAGAAACTCCTGATATAATTTTTGCCCCATGCTCTTATAACCTTGGCGTTGGTCAAAATGTCATAAGTCACATGCCAAGTTCTACCCATCACTATCTTGTCAATTTGAACCCACCCGCACATGCCCCTGACGTTGGCAAATCGGCAGAACGACTGTCCCAAACTAACTCATCTATCGATGCAACAATTGAATACCCAGCAGCTACCAAACACTATGCCTTGGCGTTGGTCAAAATACGTAGCTTGAATACTACTGAATACCCAAAAGAAGTGACGGAGGGCTACGACTGGTTTTTGGCGAAAAACCTTTAGCGTAGTGAACTTGATATCGCTGAAGGAACCTGATAGCTTTTTAAAATATAGTGGCGAAACCTTTTGTTAAAGAGGTCACTCCCGGTAAAGGGATCTCGGCTCTTTCCTCGTGGAATGAGGTGCAGGATATTCCACTGAATACCGCTATGCAAAGCAACTTGTAATCGACTATAGTGAAGTTATTACTCTGACGCAAACTTCTGCCCAAGGGGTCAGTCCCGGTGAAGGGATATCGGCCCTTGCCCCGTCGAATGAGGTGCTGGATATTCCACTGAATACCGCTATGCATAACAAAAGGAAACGTCTTTGCAATAACACTTTTTAAATTGTTCCAACAACTGTATACAGGTTTGTTTAACTTTGCATTGATCAGAATCAACGCAGTCCCATCATTCAATCACACCAGAAAAGAACGAAAATAAAATGTACGTATATGCCATCCGCATTCGTCACTGGGTCCCGTCATCACCTGTTAGGTTACTTAACTAACGACAGAGCGGGGGCTGGACTAGCGCGGGAGTAAAACATATACAACATCTAATAGTATATAAACCAATATACAATAATCGCTCCAGGCGTGATAGTATGCCACATTACAGAAAAGTAATAAGCATCACAGAACAATACAGATAATCTGGGATCCCCGAGTTTCACAGAGCCGCTGCTGAAACTCGACGTTCCCCTGTCGTGTGGATAGCCTGTGCAATGAAACCTAGACCCCTACGGGCGCGGCAAGTTACCCGCCAAAACCTGAAGCGAGGCAGCCCCCTACAGCATAGTGAATGGACCACCCAGCACTCCACGGAATTCGGTAATCTTGGGCACCCCTCCTTGGGTCAACCTGTACCCCCTACGAGTGCGGCGAATAGTCTGCCAATTCTAGAGTGGGACCCCTCTGCCTCTTAAAGCCATGAGATGCGGACCCGTTGCCCTCCCGAACCTGGCTATCCGTGCACTCCGTCTCGGGGCAAAACCTAGTACAGTAAAGAAAAATAGTACAATAGGTACATCGACCGCAACATGGTCGTGCCCCAAAAGAATATTATACAACAGGCAGTGACGGCAGTCCACAAGTTGGACGCTCGCCCCGCAATATCAAATGTACAAATAAACTCAATCTGTACTACCATTGCACACTGCTATCCACCACGACAAATCCGCAACATCACAGCACAACACAGAACATCAACGCGAATGTCACGTTCGCAAACCCGTCTAAAAGAACTATAGCAATCAAACGCGGTTTACCGATCAAATGACATTCCCGGTCGGAGATATAATGTAAGCACTGTAAACTAACGTGTTTAAATTACGATCGACCAAAGACCAAATATCAAAAAGTGGGCCCCATAGCTTACTGGTGAACAGTAACAAAATCTGGGCGCAAATGATATATACCAAAAACCCCAAAATCCAACAGAGAACCCACTGACAAAATTTGGGAGCACGAGCTCCCCACGTGGCCGCGGAAGGGCGGCCAAACCATGGGTTTGGCCGCGTTTCCGCGGCGCTTTGGTGGAGACACGTGCCCAAATTTCGTCGTGGTTCTTAAAAAAGCCTGCACACATTTCTGAGACATGTAGAATTAAATTTTGAGACCATTTAAAATTAACAGAAACTGTCGGGCATGGATTTTGCAATTTTCGATTTCCGGTCGGATCGATGTTTTAAACGCGTTAGCACAAGTTAGTATAGCAAAATGGTTAGGCTCTGATACCACTGTAAGTCTACGCTAGCGCCCCGGCAGTCTACAGACGCCAAATGCGGAACAAAAACTTTTTAACTGGCGCTATCGTATACTTTAACCCGGATCTGCCATTATTGCTAAACTAACAAACTGTAAAGAGTGTAGGAATGTTATACCGAACGATCCGAGTCCTTCGTTCTTCAACCATCATCCCACGCTCCGTTGCGGCTGCTCCGATCTCCTCGTCGAGGTGGCACCACATGATCGGTTCTTTAAACGTGCTCCCGCCTCTGACTTGAGGCAACTCGATCGTCAAGTTTGCTAAAAGAGACGACCAAGAATGATGTAGAGAATGAGTAGATGACTTTGTCTCACTTCGTCCAAGTCCGTGGACGATCGGTTAATGAAGTTGCCGTGGAAATCGGGTGATGGAATGAAATGAACTGTAAAATTCCATACACCCCGAATACTATCATAATCTTTTTTCCGAATGAAAACAACAACCATGAGAGAGTGGGAAGGGGCCGGCCACTTATAGGAGTGGGGGGGTGACCGTAGGAGAAGGGAGGTGACCACAAAGAATGAAGCTTCTCACAAAATATCTTAAGCTTTAACGAAACTCATTAAAGCTAAAGCATGACTCACAAACCTAGTCATCATGCAATAATTAACCATTAAATGCATCCAATAAGAACACTACACCAAATAGCCTAGTCACCTCATCTAGAATCTTCTAGAATACTGACTCATCATATCTGAAGAAAAGATAAATCCTTCTTTAACAGAATGTTAAAAGACGGCTGATAGAAAACTGGAAACTGGCAACTTCCAAAAGTGATCCTGAAACGACTTTCAGGATAACCCCGAAACTGTATAAATATACCCGCATTTGTATTACGACCGAATACAAATGCAACTGAGACAAAGATATTATACCTACTCAATATAATACTCGGATCCGGCTTAAACCAAAGCCGACCAGTATTATCTGCCCGAAAAATAACACGTGCGTAAACGCACGTGCATTTTCCGAACCCTTCCATAAAACCATACGGCCTCTACAACGTTTCGCCCGAACTTGGGAAACTGTCTGTGGGGGACTCTAATGACTCGTCAGTACCCTGGCAGTGGGTTTAACCACAAACCGTCAGCGGCACCAGCAATGCGTAACGGCTGCCCACGGACTGACCTCAAGGGTGGCCGAGGAGCGAACTCAAGGGAGACCGATGAGCGAACTCCTCCGAAAACCCTACTGAGCATAACAGTGATAATGTATATACAGTCCGGTCCGTTCGTCAATGAGTATCGCATACCTGCCTAGGGGGCTAGTAACGTCAGACCCCCAATAGCAGTATAAGTCATGTCGGAGTGAAGCCTAATTACACCCTGAGATACTACTGGAGTACCTACCAGTAAATCTCCTACCATGGCCATGGATTTGTGTAATGGCTCTTCTAGACACAGCATGACCTCGCCCCCAATACCGGGAGAGACGAATCCCCTGCCGATCCGCTCACGTGCCTCCATATGGCTCGGGACTGTACCCAAAAGCTACTTGTTTGCACGACTCCTTTGAGCCGTGGTAGGGTAGAAATCAAAGCACAGTGGGAACTCACACGAGACAAATGACGACCTCAGGTCGATGAACTAACCTGTACACATGTCACCAGGGAACTGCTATCTGACGGTAGATATAATACTAACTAGCAGATTCCCGGCGAGTCCTGTCCGGTGTACTCATAACCCAATGAGCACCTGTATACATCTTAGGTGATCCAACTGACACCAGTGGCTTGTGAGACCGGCCACCGCCCCTCATCGGGGTCTCGACTGTACACACCAGTCTACTCCGAAATATCGATGCCCTGTCTCGAAACTGCCACGACTAGGGACCACAATTAAGGATATGCATATAAACTACCCAACTCTCACGTATATGATCGCCATCATACTGTTGGTAGTAAAGTAAGATCCTAAGGGCTCTATCAAAGTGTAACATGCAATCAGTCACCTGAACATGTACACGACTGATAAAGGCAAACCAGATAGCATACTATCATCTCGAGTAAGACTGTGCTACCGGGATAGGTCCTCCGCAATCATTGCAATCACGTACCTGCGATCCAATAATTGACTATGAGGGCACTATCTCCAACAGTCCATTGCCTATGACAAGCTGGACCACCCTATTACTACTCAAGATCCCGCCGTCCCAGGTCTAGTTTCCACCGTCGCGGATATGGATATCCGTCAGACAAGGGAAAAGGATAAAGCGAAAGCTAAGTGCCTCGTGTTTTCTTCAGTTGATGATGTATACCAGAAGCAGCATGAGAAGATGGACTTAGTTTCCATCTTTCTCCATAACAAAGATTTATATGGAGAGCAATCTCATATTGCATGATATGAGACCTCGAACGAATTAATTCAAGCGAGGTTGGTTGTCGGGTCATCTGTAGGGGACGACGTCCTTACAATGACTAGCTATATTGATGAGCTCAAGGACCTGGAGACCACGTTAGGAAACAGGTCATACGCTGAATTATTTCCATAGTCCCTACCCTCTACTTACACCCTGAAAGAAACCAGGGAGACACAAGCTCTGCTTAATGGGGGACATTCTTCTTCTACATCCAGGGCGAAAGCAAAGGGTGAATAGAAGAAGACCTCTACATAGCCGATATACGGTGTCGGTAAAGTAGGAGGAAAGGGAAGAACAAAAGTTTCGGGACTTGGTGTAGCTAAGGAGGGATGTTCCTATTGTTATGGGAACGGGCATTGGCAGAAGGATTGCAGGGCTTTGGAAGCCAGTAGCCAGGATGCGAAGCATGTTGTGGCTTCAGCCTCAAGTGTGTTTGTAATTGAGAACTGTTTGTTAATTAACACTACTTCCTGGGTACTAGATACCGGAGCAGGATCTCATATCTGTAATTCATTACATGCTTTGAGAAACCGTAGAGATATAAGGGTAGGTGATTTGTCTCTTAGAGTTGCAAATGGAATGAGCATGGACGCTGAATCCGTGGGAGAATATCGCCTAGGTTTGACAAGTGGGCAGATATTGATTCTACGTAACTGTTTGTATGTACCTAGTTTGACTTGTAATATCATATTAGTGTCCAAACTTTCGAAAGAGGGATATGATTTTACATTCGTAAGCAATGTAGTTCACATCCACCTAAATCAAGTTCATATTCGGTCCCGTACATTAGATGACGGTATATACGTATTGAGTCAAGCTCAGGTTTTCAATGTCCAGAACACACTTAAAAGAAAGTCTCCAGAAATAAATCAGGCTTTCTTATGGCATTGTAGACTAGGTCACATCAATGAAACACGATTAACGAACTTACATAGAGAAGGATATTTGAATCCGTCCGAATATCAATCTTATGCCACTTGTGAATCTTGTCTCATGGGAAAGATGACAAAGACTCTGTTTACTGGATACGGAGTAAGAGCGAGTGAGCTTTTAGGACTCGTACACAGTGACGTGTGCGGTCCAATGTCTACAAATGTGCGAGGTGGTTATTCCTACTTCATTACTTTTATGGATGATTTCTTTAGCTATGGACATATCTTCTTGATGAAGCATAAATCTGAGACCTTTGAGAAATTCCAGGAATACAAGAATGAAGTGGAAAACAAAACAGGAAAAAGTATTAAGACACTGAGATCTGATCGAGGTGGTGAATACTTAAGTGCCGAGTTCCTGGGTTACTTAAAAGAGAATGGAATTCTCTCTCAGCTTACTCCTCCATACACACCACAACACAACGGTGTATCGGAAAGAAGGAATCGAACCCTATTAGATATGGTTCATTCCATGATGAGTAAGGCTGGGTTACCGCGATCTTTCTTGGGATATGCACTAGAATTAGCTGCATTTCTTTTGAACAAGGTTCCAACCAAAATTGTGCCTACCACACTATATCAGATATGGAGTGGGAAGAAACCCTATCTTCAGTACCTGAAGACATGGGGATGTCAAGCTTTTTTAAAAAAGCAGCATCCGTACAAGCTCGAGGCACGCTCAGTAGAGTGTAAGTTTGTTGGATATCCAAAGAACTCCATGGGATATTACTTCTATTACCCAGAGGAACAAAAAGTTTTTGTTTCTCGTCATGCCCGCTTCTTAGAAACTGAATTTGTAGAAAATCAGAAGAGTGGGAGCGCAGTAGAACTGGAAGAAATTCCAGAACCACAAGCTGTTACTGAAAGTTTGGTAGAACAAGAAGTTTCAGAAGAATGGGACATACCAGCGCCTATCCGCAGAAGTAGTAGGCAGTCTCATCCGCCCGAGAGATACTACGTTTTTCTCATAGACGGGGATCGAGAAGATTGCGTCATTGATAATGATGACCCTACTAGCTTCCAGCAAGCCATTCAGAGCGGCGACTCGGTAAAATGGCTGGATGCAATGCGGACCGAAATGGTATCCATGTACACTATCAAAGTATGGACTTTGGACATTGCTCCACATAAGGTAAAACCCGTAGGATGCAAATGGATCTTCAGAAAGAAGATTGGTGTAGATGGACAGGTTGAAACCTATAAGGCTAGACTTGTTGCAAAGGGTTTCCGTCAAAGACCTGGTTTGGACTATGACGAAACCTTTTCTCCAGTGGCTATGCTCAAATCCATTCGGATCCTTCTTGCTATTGCTTCCTTCCACGATTATGAGATCTGGCAGATGGACGTAAAGACGTCCTTTCTAAATGGTAATTTGGAAGAGTGCGTCTACATGGATCAGCCAGAGGGATTCATTCAGAGTGGGAGCAGCGGTAAAGTATGCAAGCTGCTTAAGTCCATTTATGGACTAAAGCAGGCATCGCGGAGTTGGAACATCTGTTTTGATGATACTGTCAAAGAATTCGACTTTATCAAAAATCCAGATGAACCATGCATATACAGTAAGATTGTAGGGAGAGTTGTTGTATTCTTCGTCTTGTACGTGGATGACATTCTCCTAATAGGAAATGATATTCCTATGCTACAGTCAGTCAAAAGATTCTTGTCATAGAAGTTCTCCATGAAAGACCTGGGTGATGCCACCTACATTCTAGGGATCCAGATCTATCGTGATAGATCAAATAGGATGTTGGGACTTTCGCAGTCCAGGTACATAGACACCATATTGAAAAGATTCAGTATGGATGAATCTAAGTGCGGTAACCTACCGGCTTGTCACGGAATCACCCTATCCAAAGAGATGTCTCCCAAGACTGATTTAGAAAAGGATCACATGTCGATTATACCGTACGCTTCTGCGGTAGGATCGATAGTGTATGCGATGTTATGTACCAGACCAGATGTAGCATACGCATTGAGCGTTGTAAGCCGATATTAGGCAAACCCAGGGGAGAAGCACTGGATAGCAGTAAAGAACATTCTCAAGTACCTGAGGAGGACTAAGGAGATGTTCTTGGTGTATGGCGGAAAAGACCTCCAGATCGAGGCCTTTGCTGACTCCGGCTTCCAGAGTGACAAGGATGACTCCAAGTCCATGTCGGGTTATGTCTTTACACTTAATGGAGGGGCGGTCTGTTGGAAGAGTTCCAAGCAGGAGACCGTTGCTGACTCAACGATGGAAGCGGAGTACATAGCAGCTTGCGATGACGCAAAAGAAGCTGTCTGGATGAAGAAGTTCCTCACAGAACTTCAGGTGGTTCCTACCAGTGTTGGTCCAATACCTCTGTATTGCGACAACAACGGCGCTATAGCTTTAGCGAAGGAACCCGGGTCCCATCAGAAGTCCAGACACATCTTAAGGCGGTATCTCCGGATCAGGGAGATCGTCGATCGCCGGGAGATCGAGGTAAAGAGAGTAGATACAAAGAATAACACTGCTGATCCATTCACAAAGGCCATTCCTCAGACGCAGTTCGAGAGGCTATTCGAGATGATAGGTCTGCGATATGCCAGTACATGGCCCTAGTGCAAGTGGGAGATTGTTAGTGTTTATGCCCTAGAAGGCCATTATTGTATCATACTAGTTTGTTTATTACTTAATGGAAGCTTGGGATATTCACAGTTGTATTGACAGTCTTGCTAAAAATGGTAGTATGCTACTTGGTTTGAGTCTACTTTAATATGTGCATATATTTCTTGTAATGTATGGCTTATACATATTAGTAAAGCCCTTAGGATCTTTGCTTGATTACCAGCGTTGTGATAGCAGTCACACTAGTGGGGGCTGGGTAGTCTATAAGCAACATCCTATACAGGTCCCTAGTCGTAGGATTATCGAGACAGGGCATCGATACTCTGGAGTAGACTAGTGTGTACGCTTCTCATCCCAGTTGGGGAGATGGTCTGTCCCATAGCCATCAGTACGTCGTAGTGGAGATAGTATACAGGTGCTCGTTAGGTTACGGGTACACCGGACAGGACTCGCGGGGAACTGTTGGTTAGGATTATACCCGTCGTCAGTTAACATTTCCCAGGTGACATGAGTACAGCATAGTCCGCAAACTTGACACTGCTACTTCGCCTCGAGTGTGTCCCACTGTTCTTTGATTGCTACCCTACCACGGCTCAAAGGAGTCATGCAAACAGGTAGCAGTTGGGTGCAGTCCCGAGCACTTGGTGGCAGTGGCGGTTAGACAGGATTCGTCTCTCCCGGTATTGGGAGTTGATATCGCGCTGTGTCAGAGAGCCATTACGCAAAGTCCCTGGCTAGGGCAAGCGAGATTTACTGCTAGGTTTTCCAGTAGTTTCTCAAGGTGTAATGGGCTACGCTCCGACACGACTTATACCGCTTTTAGACGACGCTTGCCGCCCCCTAGGCCCGATATGCGATAGTCCTAGACGAACAGACCGGACTGTATGGAGATTGTCACAGCAGGCTCAGTAGGAGTTCGAATGGGTTTACTCATCGGCCTTCTTATCGACATCTACCTGGGGACCGTTACGTACAGCTAGTGCCGCTTGTGATCTGTGGTTAAACCCACTGCCAGCGTAGTGTCGAGTCTTTAGAGTCCTACATAGAGAGTTTCCCTGCTTCAGGCGAAACGATATAGAGGCCGTATGGTTTTACGACAGGGTTCGGACGCATACGTGTTTTTACGCATGTACGATGTTCGGACAGTTTTTACTAGTCGGCTTTGGTTTAAGCCAGATTCTAGTATCGGATTATTGGATTTATAGGGGACCGTTACGTACAGCTAGTGCCGCTTGCGGTCTGTGGTTAAACCCACTGCCAGCGTACTGTCGAGTCTTTAGAGTCCCACATAGAGAGTTTCCCTGCTTCAGGCGAAACGATATAGAGGCCGTATGGTTTTACGACAGGGTTCGGACGCATACGTGTTTTTACGCATGTACGATGTTCGGACAGTTTTTACTAGTCGGCTTTGGTTTAAGCCAGATTCTAGTATCGGATTATTGGATTTATACAGTCTAAAGTTTTTTCGTGTTTTTACGGATAGGAGGGGCGTTCTCGTAATTTGTCGAGAAGCTTCTTGAAGCATGGTGACTTGGGGGTTAAGGGGGCATTTGCATTAATTGGATAAGTGAGTCATGGTGCGATTCATACATGGAGTTAATGAATCATTTATGATTTATATGAATCATGTGATGAATAACTTAGTGTATTAATGAAACATGATGATATATCATTATTTGTTATTCATTTAATTATATGATATGTTTCATATATACACAAATGATTCATTCATCCAAAAGGATTCTCATTCTCACCTTCTCTCTCCTCAAGCTCTCTCTCTTCAAAACCCTAACCCTAACCTCTCATGTGTTGTGATCAAGGGTTAGCTAGACTAATACATCCATAATCCAATTCTATATCACTTAGGTTTCTTAGATTAGCACCTTGAGAAACCTAGTTACCTCAAGTTAGAGGTTAAGCTTGGAGTAGGAGCTCTCGGGTGGATCATCTTTGACCCGAGGAGGCCGTTGAGGTGCCGACGTTCCAAAGAGCCTACAAGGAGTGGAGGACAGTGATGAAGACCCGAAGGACAAGTAACGTGAGGTATAACTTCAAATCAGAGTAGTTAAACCTTTCGTAGTTTGCTAGTAACGGTTTAGACACGATTCATGCGCTCAAGTCCGTGTTACGAAGCTTTGATAATCGTTTTTCATATATTCCGCCTCCCCGCAAGTTCGTGGGGTGCATGACATGGACTTACAGCTACGGTTCTGGTGGTAGCTTCCTGGGTCCCTGCACATCTCACTTTCCAACCAAAATATTTTTGAGAGTCTCGGGTTGATAGCAGATCTCATATAACCTTCACAGATTCCTTAAATTTTCCTATATCGTTTTCTATAAATCTGTATTTTGGGTGTAAGATTCAGGTTTGGGTCTCAATTATAGCACTAAGGTGTTGATGTAGCCTCTACTGAGCTCAATTTCACATTACAACACAAATTCTCTCAAACCCTAACTAGGTTTTCCTTAAGCCCACAAAACACACAATATCGGTTCTATCAAAACATGGGGGTATAAGTAATGCATAAACTAAGCTAATGATCCAGAAATTACCTCTTTTGGCAACTCAAGAATTTTCTTGAGTTGCCCCTAGTGGCCAAAATCCTTGCTTTCTTGGTCCAATGTGTAGTTCTTGAGCTTGTGCACAGCTTTAATGAAATGGGGGTAGGGTTTTGGTTTTGTTTTTGTGATGAATTGAGGAGTTTAAGATGGGAGGGAGGAGGAGGAGCAGCAGCTCATAAAAGAGAAGAGGGAGAGATGATGACGGTGAAGGAATGGGGACAAATGACAAAGTCAAAGCAACCCCTCTCTTTTCTCTCTCACACCATACCTTATATTTTATTCCTTTCTCATTTCTTTTTCTTTTTCTTTTCCTCTCTAAATCCTTCTCACTAGAATAGTAACCCCAAAATAAAACCATGGCAAGAAAAATGTAACACAAATGTGGAAAAAGATATGTGCATGTTTTGCACAAAATTGCTAAAAACCGATTAGCGATTTTTAATCGCGATTAGCACTAAATTAGCATATAACCAATCATAAAAACTTAAAAATGGCATAATTCCCTAAAATACCCTATTTTAGAAATTTCCACAATTTTCCAAATTCCCCCCCCCCATTTATTTTTAGTTAATTATACCGAATTATTAAAATATTCAATAAAGTGATATTTAAATTATAAAAATTCCCAAAAATAATATTTTATTATTTTGAAATGTTACAATCTACCCCCCTTAAATAAATTCGGTCCCCGAATTTAAATTTAAACCCACATCTACTAAAACGTTCAGTAAAAATCCAAGTTGTCGGATACGTGATAATCGAATCACAAAATCACAAATCATAAATACCGTCGTCGGTAGTCCCTCCTTCAAAGTCGAGAAGGTGTCGGTGCATCCAATGCTAGCAGCGCAAGATATCTACTTGCCTCTTGCTCACGGTCTGGCGTCCTCTGTCTTTGGGTCCTTATCTTCTCTGCGGATTACCTATCTCGCAATCAATAGGCTCATCGGCCCTGTCAGGTGTGCTAACGGGGGAGATTCTATTCTAGCACTTCTCTAGTCGTGTCTCGGTCAATCTTCACGACCACTCATAAAGTATCAAGTCACTGGCGTCGGCCTCTGGCTCTCTGAATGCACGTGACACATCTGATCCTGGGTGCAATTATCATTGCAGCAGTGTCCTGGAAGGAATCCCGCTCAAGGTCTCTTCCGATCTTGCTTGTGCCGAACTGTACGGAGGTTGGCTCTCTTGCATAATATCTTCTCACTCGATGGACATCTGTGTCCTCAGCACAACATTTTCTCGGAAATTGGTCGCATCCCAACGCCTCTGTAAGTATATCAGGTCTCTAGCCTCGACAGAAAGTAATGACAGCTCGTCAGCGTCTCGCACGAACCTCTGGTTCCACTTATCTCTATCGTCGTCCACTATGACGTCACGCCATGCTATCTACGCACTGCACTGTTCTCGGCCACGGTCAATCTGAAGTCTCTCGCAAGGACTCGAAATCACGTACTCTGTAGCTTCATTATTCTGTAGAAGATGTCTGGCCGAACAGGTCCTCGGGAACGCGTCCCAACCATCGGAGGAATACTCAATACTCGTCCATCCTGGATCAACTCATAACACATCTGGGTAAGGTCCTTTATCCAAACCTGGTCAACTATCTCGTCGACGATGCCGAACTCTGGCCTGCTGGGTGTGCGCAATATGACCACTCCTGGGTCCAGGTCTTCTCGTATAGTATTCCAGAAAGGTCCTGTCGAGGTCTCTCTCTCAAATCTCATTCCTGCCGAATAGCCCGGAAGTCATCGTCCATTGCTGAAGCTAATTCTTGCACCGGAACGGCTGCATACTCTTCGCAACTCCTTCTGGAAGGTATATCCATATACAATGCCTCTTCATGCGTATCGCATCTTTGATGTCAGCGGATTGGAACGTCACCTCGTCAAATCTTTTGCGAACTCTTTACTTCACTCTGCTTCAATGTCGACTGATTTGGACTCGTCTCATCGTGGCTGCACGGACTGCGCTCTAACGGCTATCCTCGTATCTGGAGTCTCCCAAGCGATGCATCTCACCACCTAGCATCCGAAGGAAGTCGAACCATTCGATCGATTCGTCAAAACCTCATAATCCCCCAAGAGCTCAACATCTTGGGTACAGTTTAACAGCATCGAGTACATACTACAGAATCAATGATCCAGCCGTAGAAGGGAAAACCCAAGCCTCACTAATGGCGCCGCGGAACTGCCGCAAACCCTAAGGTTCAAAGGCTTTCACACGGTCATTAAGTCGAGTTAGGGTTTCATTCTTCTAGAAGGTCCATAGAATCGCTTGCATGTCTTTCCGAATACTTTAAACATGGAAAATTGGCTCCTGACATTCGATCGTCTCAATCGACTCTCAACGAACATGCATGAAGTCGCCTCTAGCTGGAATCATTCTATCTGATGGCCTCGCATCGGGGTAGGCGAACAGTCCACATGTCCCAGTCATTCGTCCTCGATGACTAGCGACCTTCTGTCATCTCCCAGTACAACTCTTACCGCAATAGCTCCAACATCTGGGGCAATATCTCGTTGTTCGCTCCAACAACTGGCTCCTTCGCCTATACGCTGAACAGCGCCTCAATCCTTCAGGAAAGGCGATACATTGGCGATCATCTCTAAATCGCTTTGCTCTGGATCTTAGTAAGACTCTCCACACTGGAAATCTTCAACTCAACTGGGCCTGCTCCGGCGCATAAATCGGACGAATCACCTTCGTCTCTCAAATCGGGTAGATAAGCTATCATCTGTCTCATATCTGCCTGGAAGCTCCGGCGATCTCAGCTCGTAAGCTCCGGAAGTGACATCTTATCAATCTCAGCAACAGCTGGTAGACATCATAATCTCTGAGGTATGCTATACATCAACAGTCCTCTCTCAACTGACAGCTCTAATAATGGCCCGATCATCCGGTGTAAAACCAAGCACTCGCCTCCACTAGAGGCCACAATCACCAATACTAACTCGAGACATTCCCATGTCACCAGAAAACACAACGGTCGGCCCTCATACCAGACGAGCTCGCCCTGATCGTAACCCTAGCAGCAGCCCAAACTGTGCCCAAACAATGGCGACAAAAACCTCAATCGAGTATTGAAGAGAGCAGATCAATGGCAAGAAAGAAAGAAACAGATCCAGAGTGGGTACATGATAATAAGAAGGAACAACATCAATGAAAGTATGATCATGGAACTAATAGAATCGATGATCTCAAATGGATGGAGAATCACTGATCTCGAAAATATATGCATCCTAAGGTTCCTTAAGCGGAGTGGCGTATCGTAAGTATGCCGCGGAACATACCCACGCTACGTCACTCTACTTTAGTCACCTATTCCATCAACCAAGGGTCATCCTACGCGACGACCGTTCGGGTTTAATACCCCCTCGACCAAGTCTATGTTCCGTAAGGTCAAGCCTAAGTTCTGTATATATATAGACGCCCTAGGCTCCACATACTCAAACTTAGACTCGAACCAAGGTTAACCTAGCGCTCTGATACCAACTTTGTCACGACCCGGAAGAGCACGTGACTGGCCCTTGAACAATATGAAGTCTATAGGACTCCATCTGATCCAAGTAAGCCAAGCCCAGAAATCTAAAACCATATAAGGAGTAAATAAAGAGAACCCAGAAATCCAACTTGTCACAACCACATAAGCAATATGATATACAACGCCGAATGGCGAGGATCAAAACTCAAAGGAAACTCAAATAAGCATGAAAATCGTAACACTACTAAGCGCGACTCTAAGGTCGAAATAATACATCACTAGTGTCTGAGTCTGAAACAATATACAAGTTTTGGTTGATAGAATTTCTAGATACAAAAGAATAATACATGTACTATGGTGGTTCTGATGCAAAGAACCCTCCTACCAAAAGCAATTCACCCGCAAAGGAAGCAGTGTGCCAGAAATGCCGCTATGGAACCTGTACGGCAAAACCTGCAAGAACTGTGGCACAACGGGGGTGAGTTGCCAACTCGTGAATAGAAAACATCTATAAGCAGAAATCGAATGCATGACGTAATTCTAGGTTAATACGATCAGATATAATATAAACCTCAAATGAATAAGTCTGAAGCATGGTAAAGTGGCAATGTAACATCTGAACATATATGTAGTGCCAAGTACTCGTGCCAGTGCCTCACGTAATAACATATCATAAATATGATGTATGTATGCGGTAAAATGGGAACAGGAGATATCATGAATGAAAACATCAGAAAATCAGTGTCGAGCATCGACACAAACCATATATCTCAAAATCAAATGAAACCCATATATCATGTATCCGATATGTATGCAGCATTCATGAAGGTACTCTATCAGGTACTACTAATATAGGATGCAATGCATATAAAATAAATGTGGGGGTAGGGGAGATATAATATTCCATCGACCATAAAGGCCCCGAGCACATAGGCTCCTCTCAAATCGAGCACATAGGCTCCGAGCACATAGGCTCCTCTCATATCGAGCTCATAGGCTCCGAGCACATAGGCTCCTCTCACATCGATCTTATAGGCTCAGAGCACATTGGCTCCTCTCACATCGAGCTCATAGGCTCCGAGCACATAGGCTCTGTAGGGTGTTTTTCGTCACCCCATTGAGATGGGAATACGCGCACGCTTGTCAGGCGTACTACAGATTCCCCCTGCCTAGGGTAGGCTGCGGTTTAATGATTGTGGGGATCCGAATCTCCGGCAGCCGCGGACTAAGCTGCCGTTAATTACCCCTCGCCTTTGGGGCGAGGGAACCTCCGATTAACGGGTTAAACTGGTCATGCGAACTCAATGTGCGGTGTGCGCGTGTTTTGTTTTAAAAGAGGGTTTTGGATATATCGGGAGCCACGCAGAGTTTTTACGGGGGTCCCGCTACCCGGATAGCGGGCTGGGGGTCAAGGGGGCTAGCAGCCCCCTTGCAGGGTTCGGGGCAGCGCCCCGGCCCAAAAAAATTTTTGAGGGGGAAAGTGTGACGGAGTATGTGTATGTGTACATTTGTATACATATGTATATATATACATGTATATATAAAAAAAGGGGAAAAGACATCCAAAGGATGCGTGGGGCCAGCGCGTAGGCGCTTGAGCGCAAGCGCGCCACGTGTCGGCACGTGGGCGCTTTGCGCTCGAGCGCAGAGTGCTGGAGCGCAACGCGCCACATGTCGGCATATGGGCGATTTGCGCTCGGACGCTGAGCGCTTGGGCGTAAGCGCGCCACGTGTCGGCACGGGGGCGACTTGCGCTCGAGCGCTTGCGCTGGAGCGCTTGCGCTGGAGCGCTTGCGCTGGAGAGCAAGAGCGCCACGTGTCGGCACGGGGGCGACTTGCGCTCGAGCGCTTGCGCTTGAGCGCAAGAGCGCCACGTGTCGGCACGGGGGTGACTTGCGCTCGCGCGCTTGCGCTGGAGCGCAAGCACGCCACGTGTCGGCACCGGGGCGACTTGCGCTCGAGCGCTTGCGCTGGAGCGCAAGAGCGCCACGTGTCGGCACGAGGGCGAGTTGCGCTCGAGCGCTTGCGCTGGAGCGCAAGCGCGCCACGTGTCGGCACGCGGGCGCTCTGCGCTTGAACGCAGGCAAGGAAAAGAGGCTTTTAGCCTAAAAAAATTTCTCGAAAGAGAAATCAGAGAGGAGTTGGACTCCTGAATGTGTTTTTCTTCTTTTTTGGGGGTTTAGTGAAAGATGTTCTTCTTCTTCCTCCTGTTGTTTGGCTGGATCTTGAAGATCAAGGGATGTGAGATATCAAAATCTCTCCTTTTTGAGATCTGATGGCAGATATGAGTTCCCCTTAATGGGTTTTGTGGTGGAAAACTATTTAGTTTTGAAAAAGGAAGAGTAAAACTCTTGATTTAATTCAAAAGAAAGAAGAAGGTTTTGGAACCTTGAAGATGGAAGAAAGAGCTCAGCTCTGAGACTTTTTTTGGAGAGAGAAAAAGTTGTTGGGATATTTCATTATCCTTGCCTTTATAGGCCATACATTTTACACATAGCTCCTTGGGCTTCACAAAATGGCATTTTGCCTATCCCATGGCTCATGTGCCATTTCTTTTTGCACATAAGCCATGGGCTTTACAAAAATTTGGCTTTATGCCTATTTTTCTTACATTTATCCAAAAATAAAATAAAAGAAATACAACAAAATTATTTATTACAAAATTTTTATCTTGGCATGGGGGGAGGCCGGCCGCTTCATGTTCGGGCTCGACCCGGGCATAGGCCCACTGGATCTGGGCTTGGGCCCACTTGGCTTGGGGTTGACTTTGATTTTGACTTGGTCAACCGGGGTGTAAATTTTTACCCCAACAAATTGCCCCCCATCAATAAATGCACACCACATATGGGGGTCGTGTGCATGAAATTGATGGATCTTCTTTCACGTGGAGGCCACTTGATTTGGTTCCCGCTTTTTGGGAAGCTGGCACTGCCCTTTTTATGACATGGATGGTCGTTGCTTGACATGTCTCCGAGACGGAGTGTCCGTGATAGACGTTTTCCCTGGCCCGGAGTTATCTGGTTCCCGCTTTGTAGGAATCCTGTGCTGCCCTTTTTGCGACTTGGACGGTCGGTGCTGCCCTTTTAGCGACGTGGATGGTCGATGCTGCCCTTTTAGCGACGTGGACGGTCGACGCTGCCCTTTTTGCGACTTGGACGGTCGGTTCTGCCCTTTCTGCGACATGGACGGTCGGTTCTGCCCTTTTTGCGACATGGACGGTTGGTGCTGCCCTTTTTGCGACTTGGATAGTCGGTGCTGCCCTTTTAGCGACGTGGACGGTCGATTCTGCCATTTTTGCGACTTGGACGGTCGGTGCTGCCATTTTAGCGACTTGGATGGTCGTTGCTGCCCTTTTAGCGATGTGGACGGTCGGTGCTGCCCTTTTAGCGACTTGGACGGTCGGTGCTGCCCTTTTAGCGACGTGGACGGTCGATGCTGCCCTTTTTGCGACTTCGACGGTCGATGCTGCCCTTTTAGCGACGTGGACGGTCGATGCTGCCCTTTTTGCGACTTGGACGGTCGGTGCTTGATTTGACTTGCTCTGCTTCTTGCAGCGTCAGGGGTAGACTTGACTTGCTCCGCTTCTTGCGGTGTCGAGATTGGATTCTGACTCGCTCCGCTTTCTGCGGTGTCGGAGTGGAAGTTGACTTGTTGATTTTGATTTGGGTTGACATCAGTATCGCTATACTGGAATATAGTACCAGGAGCGAATCATCATCTGTCATTGAGAGGATTCTGGGATTTTGGTTTTTGTTTGGCATCTGCATTGCTGCACTGGAATAATGCCAGGAGCAACTCATCATTTGCCCCGAGAGAATTTGAGAATTGATGGCTTAGGAGGCAGGTTTAGGTCCCTATCACCTAAGACTTTTCAATTTTATGGGCCGTGAGGGTCCCATAAAAGCATTTTCTCCCTACGAGTCGAAAGGATCTCGTAGGTGTATTTTCTCCATAGGAGTCGTGGGGACTCCTAAGTGTGTTGCTCCTTTGTGAGTCGTAAGGATCTCATGCGGGAATTTTCTCCTCTCAGAGTCGAGAGGACTTTGAGAGTGCATTTCATCTCCTTTTCACGAGTTTGCGCCCTTTCAGGTTTTCACAAACTCGTCGGCTGTCCTGCTGTTTTTACTCACGGAGCCCTTTCGGGTTTTCCTCCGTGCCCATTTTGCTTGTGGACATACCCCTTTTTTTTATTATATTTTTTTTAGTGGGAGTTTGAATGTGGTCTCACCGGTAGGACTTAGGAGAGATTGGGATTGTTTTACGCCCGTGGATTGTATACGGTTTTGCAGGATGTATGATCCAGACCGTAGGGCCGGAAAGATTTCAGGGATTTGTTGGCGTCTGCATCGCTGCACTGGAATGTGGTACCAGGAGCGACTCATCATTCGTCGTTGGGGTATGGGATTTGGAATTTGGTTGGCATCTGCATCGCTACACTGGAATATGATACCAGGAGCGACTCATCATTCGCCGTTTGGGGTATGGGATTTGGAATTTGGTTGGCGTCTGCATCGCTACACTCGAATATGATACCAGGAGCGACTCATCATTCGCCGTTTGGGGACTTGGAATTTGGATCTTGTTTGGCATCAGCATTGCTGCACTGGAATAATGCCAGGAGCAACTCATCATTTGCCTTGGGAGGACTTGGGATTTGGGTTTTTGGTCGGCATCAGCACCGCTAACACTGAAGCGAAATGCCAGGAGCGACTCATCATTTGCCGTTGCCCGTTGGGGAACGATGGCTTAGGAGATAGGTTTGGGTCCCTACCACCTAAGGCTTTTCAATTTTATGGGCCGTGAGGGTCCCATAAAAGCATTTTCTCCCTACGAGTCGTAAGGATCCCGCAGGTGTGTTTTCTCGTTAGGAATCGTGAGGATTCCTAAGTGTGTTGCTCCTTTGTGAGTCGAAAGGATCTCACGCAGGGGTTTTCTCCTCACAAGGTCGAGAGGACTTTGTGAGTGTATTTTATCTCTTTTCACGAGTTTGCGCCCTTTCGGGTTTTCACAGACTCGCCGGTAGTCCTGCTGTTTTTACTCACGGAGCCCTTTCGGGTTTTCATCCGTGCCCATTTTGCTTGTGGACATACCGTTTATTTCTTCTTCTTTTTTTTTCTTTTTTCTTTTTTTTTATTACAAAATTTTGCCACTGGTGGGACTTTAAAGTAGTCTCACCGGCAGGATTTGGGAGAAATATGGGTCATTTACGCCCGTGGATTGAATACGGTTTTGCAGGATGTCTGATCCAGACCGTAGGGCTGATGTGCTCAATTCGCCTGCGACTTAGAGCATTCACGTGTAGTATTTCTTGAGATATCGGCCATTGATGGGTGGCATGGGCCTTTCTCCCTCGGCACTTATTAGTCGGTAGGATCCTCCGTCGAACACTTTCTCAATGACGTATGGTCCTTCCCAGTTTGGCTCGAATTTTCCCTTGGCATGTCGATTGAGGATGATCGGTCTTTTAAGGACCAACACCAATTCACCTTTTTTGAAAGCGCGGAGACGAGTTATCTTGTCATAGGCCTGTGACATTTGGGCTCGGTATAGCTCCAGATTTTGCTGCACCGCGAGCCTCTTTTCTTCGAGGGCATCGAGTTCTTCAAGTCGAAGGAGCACGTTTTCCTCTTCTGTCAACTCATGCTGAACGGCCATTCTTAAGCTTGGAACTTCGACTTCGAGGGGGGGACCGCCTCCACTCCGAAGAGCAATGAGTATGGAGTGGACTGAGTTGGAGTACGGTGCGTGGTACGATATGCCCACAATGCCTCGTGAAGCTTGAGATTCCAGTCTCTCTTGTTGGCTGAAGCATTTTTCCTCACAAGCTTGCATAGAGTCTTATTGAAGGCTTCGGCTAGCCCATTGGCTCTTGGATTATAGATGGAGGAATATCTCCAGTCTATCTTGTGCTGAGTAGTGAACCTTGAGACATTGAAGCTCTTGAAAGAAGGCCCGTTGTCGGAAATGATTCTTCTTGGTGTACCGAAGCGGTATAGAATATTATGCTGGAAGAATGTCAGAATATCTTTTGTCTTGACTTCTTTTAGCGGGACAGCTTCAGCCCACCTGGAGAAGTAGTCTGTCGCGGCCAGTATGAACCGGTGGCCTTTAGATGATGGAGGATCAATTGGGCCAACAATGTCGGTGCCCCAGACTTCGAAGGGCCACGACGCCACCGTAGGATGCAATGGATTGGGATGCTTGTGAATAAAATCACCGTGAATTTGGCAGATATAATATTTCTTTGCATGCTCTCCGCAATCCCGTATCATGGTGGGCCAGTAATACCCAAGCCGTTTGATTTGAAGTCGCATCTTGGTGCCATATTGGTGAGCACCGCAAACGCCCGAGTGAACATCCTTCATGACCTTTTGGGCTTCGGCCAATGACAGACACCTGAGCCAGAGTTGGTCATATGACCTGCGGTATAACGTGTCATTTACAAACACGTATCGGAGATCTCTTTTCTTCAGCTGAATCCTCGCAGATTTTTCTTCGGGCAGCTTGTCGTATCGGAGGTACTCTATGAAGGGTTCTCTCCAATCGGGCTCGTCTTGGATGATCGAAGCTTCTTCGGCAGGACTGCTCTTCTGTTCCGTGCTTTCCTCTTCTCGTAGAGAGACTGGGGGTAGAATTTGCCGGCTCCTGACTGTGATCAGAATTTCGTCCATGTCAGGATCAGCCAGCTCCTTGGCCAAGCGAGCGAGTATATCAGCCTTTCCGTTCAACGCTCTAGGGACTCTCGTTAGTTCAATATGAGTGAACCGTTTCATGAGTTCCACCACTCGACCTCTGTACCGAGCTAACTCGGGTTTGTATATCTTATAGTCGCCGCTTACTTGGTTGACGACAAGCTGGGAGTCACCGTAGACTCGTAGCCGACGGATTTCCATTTCTACGGCAAGCTCCAAACCAGCTATCAGAGCTTCATACTCAGCTTCATTGTTTGTCCGGGGCTCGGTGAGAGCAAAAGAACGCCGTAGGGTACCCATTGATGGTGTGATGAACACCAATCCTATCCCTGCTTTTATCTCCGGGACGCTTGATTTACTGGATGTCCTTATTGACGAGGCTCCACGAAGTAGAGCTCCCAACATGGCTCATCTTCCTCGAGGTGCAGCACTTGTTCATCGGGTAACTCACAATTTAGCGGCGACCCTTCTGGTATGGGATGAGCGGCGAGAAAGTCTGCAATAGCTTGCCCTTTTACTGCTTTCTGAGAGGTATAAACTATATCAAACTCAAGTAACATAACAGCCCAACTTGCCATCCTGCCGGCTAGGCTTGCTTTGGTCATCAAGTGTTTGAGCGGGTCAACCTTGGAGATCAGCATAACCCGATGAGCCAGCAGATAGTGCCTCAGCTTCTTCACAGTAAATATCAGAGCCAGGCATTGCTTTTCGATTGGGGAGTAGTTGTGTTCCGCCCCGACTAGAGTTCGACTGAGGTAGTAGAGGGCATTTTCTTTTCCCTCCTCGTTATTCTGGGCAAAGAGCGAACCGAGTGACTCGTCCAGCGCGGCAGTGTAGAGAATCGGCGGTTTATTTGGAATGGGAGCGGCCAGCACTGGAGGGTGCAACAAGTATTGTTTGATGCTTTCGAACGCTGCTTGACATTCGGCATCCCAGATAAAAGGAGCTCCCTTCTTCATGAGCTTTGACAAGGGCCTACATCTCCCTGATAAATTTGAGATAAACCTCCGTATATAAGCAAGCTTGCCTTGAAAAGATCTTAGCTGCGTCAGACTCTTCGGAGGGGGCATCTCCATGATGGCCTTTATCTTTGATGGGTCAACTTCGATCCCTCGATGTCGGACTATGAAGCCCAGGAATTTTCCCGATGACACGCCAAAAGCGCACTTCAGAGGATTCATCTTCAGATCGTATTCCCTCAGTCTGGTGAGAACGGACCTGAGATCTTGGATATGATCGGCCTTGGCTTCAGTCTTGACGACCAGATCATCAACATAACATTCGACGACTTATGGATTAGGTCATCAAAGATATTAGTTATTGCCTTTTGATATGTAGCACCTGCGTTCTTCAGTCCGAATGGCATTACCTTGTAGCAATATATTCCGATCGGGGTTTGAAATGCTATGTGCTTCTCATCCTCAGGCGACATCTTGATCTGATTATATCCAGACGAGCCGTCCATAAAGGTGAACAGTTCGTAATTTGAGGTGTCATCGACCATCATTTCCATGACCGGTAGCGGGAAGTCGTATTTAGGACATGCCTTGTTGAGGTCCCTGAAATCGACACAAACTCGGATCTGTCCATTTTTCTTCTTCACTGGGACTATGCATGCGATCCTGTCTACATATTTCTCTTCCCTGATGAAGCCGGCATCGATGAGTTTCTTGGTTTTCTCGATGACCTTTTCTTCCAACTCCCTTCTCATTCTTCGAGGAGCTTGTTTGACTGGCTTAGCATCAGGAGATATAGCCAGCTTATGCACGGCTACCTCAGAGGAAAGGCCAGGCATTTCTTTGTACGTCCACACGAAGTAGTCGACGAACTCACGCAGCTGGGCAATTATCTGCTCTTTCATTTACTCCGACAAGAGTGAGCTGATGTATGTCGGCCTTGGATTATCGGGCGTTCCTAAGTCAATCTCGGTTAGCTCATCAAAGGTTGCTTGTCCGCCATCTTCGAGCTCTTGAGGAGCTTCTTCTGGCTCGGCTATCTCGTCATCATCATTTGATCTTTCGCTGGCCTCACCAACATGGATCATGTAGCACGCTTTGGAATCAGGTTGAATGTTGCCTATGCCCCGTCTATCTGGAATTCGTCCATCGATGAGTGCTCGGACCTGGGGCGGATACCATAGCCCTTCGTAAAACTTTGCTTCGGACTCCGTTTGATATAACCGGCATCCGTACTTCTTAAATTATTCCCACATCTCGGGCGCATAGTATCTGGGATTGAGGACGGCTCTTATGCCTCTCTCATAGGGAAGGCACGCGACAGAAAGATCGTCCGGGTGCACAACAGGGTTTGACCTGTAAAACAGGGTGCCCTTCTGTCCATTTTTCCTCCCGGGCACGTAGAAAGTTTTCAGCTAGTCCACGGTAGAGACTGACAATGCATCGAGCTCTTTGCACATCCGTTCCGGCACCCTTGTGATGGCCAGGGACCCTTCTGCGACTTCGAAGGTCTCTCGTAGTTTCTCTTACTGCATGGGTAGCCGATCTGCACAGCTGTTGCACGGCAGGTCCTCTTCTTCTGACACTTCAGTGTCACTGCCAAGATGAGGGCGGACTTTGCTGCTAGATGGGCCTTCAGTAACAGATTCGTCCGTATCGCTGCCGAAATGAGGGCGAGTTTTGCGGAAGGACGGGCTTCCAGCGTCGGACTCATCAGTGTCGCTGCCGAAATGCGGGCGCACTTGGGTATTTTTGCTTTTGAAAGTGATAGCCGGTGCAGATTTGCTTTTGAGTCTTGGGGCCGTTCTATCCTCAGTCAGTTGTGGCTTAGCATTTTGGTGGTTCGTAAAGTACCGAGAATCTTCATATCGGACTTCATGCACACCGAACGGCTGAATGTCCCCGTCAATGCGTCTTTCTTCGCCATTTTTAGTATACTTCATGCATTGATGGAGAGTTGACGGAATGATGCCGTAATCATGGAGCCACGGCCGCCCCAAGAGAATCTTATAAGACGTGTCATCATCGATTACGTATATCTTAGCTTCAGTTTGCAGATCCCCAAATTTGATTGGCAAAGCTATAGACCCCAGAACTTGCTGGCAATTTTGGTTGAAGCCTTGAATGACAATCCTTTCCCTTGACAGGTGTCGGACGTCCATTGACAAACTCTTCAGAGTTCGCAAGTTCATGATGTTCACTGAGGACCCCGGATCAATCAATATACGATTAATTCGATCTCCGTCGCTGTACCCGGTCACGTAAAGCTCCCGATTATGCTCAGCCGTTCCCAGTAGTAAGTCTTCATCTTTAAATGTGACTGCGGCGGCATGCAAAGCGTGCTGGGCTTCTTTCATATTAATTTCCGCAATGTGAGCCTGATACCGCTCGGGGTTTTGTAGAGCGTGAATGAGAACATCTCTAAGCTCCTTAGATAGGACGAAGGCGTCGTAGATGCTCAGGAGAAACGGAAGCTTCCGGAGATGCGCCAAGACATTATAGTCCACCGAGGAAGGACTTATGTTTTCATCAGCCGGTTCTCTGCCATCTTCTTCATTAGCGACTTGTTTTTCCTTCCCTTTTAGGGCGTTGCCCTGATTTTGCGGTAGAGCCCTACCGCTTCTGAGCTGGATTTGATTGGCCTTTGTGGTGAGCTCCTCGTCTTCTTCGGGAAAACAGAGCTCATCCTCGGAGTCGCTGCCAAGATGGATGGCGTAGCAGGTCACTACTGGGATCTCTTTATTGGAATCTTCTTCTAACTCCTCCAGAATTTCAGCCGCTTGTACAGGGAAGAACTCCTTCAATTGAATCAATGTTCTTTCCTTTTGTTCATATTCTTCGAGGGAATCGATATATTTTTGAATGGTCGATCTCCCTGCAGACTCTTTTTCGCGCCGAGCTGCACTTTTCTTCTTCTTGAGCTTCTTGGATTTTGAGCCTGATGGAGCCGCATTGGCAGCTGGACTGGTAGGCCTCTTCTGCCCTTCCCATTCCGTCCTGGGATCTTTCTGAAGTAGCTTTAGCATCTTCTTCGTCTTGTTAGATATGTGCGTACTCCACGGGGGCAGCGATGAGTCAGTTTCTTTTTTCAGGGCAGCAGGTTCAGCTGTCTGCTCCCAGAAGGCTTCAACTTCTGTCTGTATAAAGTTGGCGGTTGCAACTTGATTGTTCACCAACACGCTTTTGGACAGCTCGATCTCTCCAGCCTTGTACTTCTTCTCGACCCAGTCTTTGAAGATATAGCAATCCTCGATTGCATGGCTCACTACTCGGTGGTACGGGCAATACAGAGGGTTGTCGGTCATCTTGGCTTCTTGGGGTCTTTTCGACTCCGGCAATTGTAGGTCGTTGTTCAAGGCATCTTTAAATATCTTGCGGACCATGTCCCTTCTGAAAGAGTAAACCTTGTTCTTTTTCTCCTCTAGGGAAGGCCCATCTCCTCCAAGCAATGGCTTTCGAGACCGGTTGGTTTTGGATTCGCCCGCCCTTCGCTTTTCTTCATTGTCGGAGGCATTGAAGACATTGGTACTGCTGGAACTCCCGCTTCTACGGTTGTCGTCCCGCTTGCTTTTCTAGGTTTTGTCTCTCTGAGAGTCCGGCGGGGACTCTTGCTTTGAGCGTTCCAGCATTTGGACTTTCTTGGTTAGCTCCTGAAATGTCTTGAGGCCTGCCGTACACAAGAATGGGACCATCCAATTGCTTAGGTTCCCAATGAGATGACTGACGGACTGGTCCTGCTCCAGCGGCGGTTCACACTTGACTGTGAGATTACGCCATCGGGCGATAAAGTCGGTGTTGCTTTCATTCTTCCCCGGCTTGGTCCTCACAAGGTCGGCAATGGAGATTTTATCACTGACACTCATGAACCTTTGCCGAAACAGGGACTCCATTTGGGCAAAGGTAATGACGGACCCGTCCGGTATACTCGCATACCAGTCGAAGGCGACGCCGGTCAGGCTATTGACAAACTGACGAAGAAGGAGCGCAACATTGCCCCCTGTATTTCCGCACGACGCTTTGAAGTGGGCGACGTGCTGGTTTGCATTCCCCGTTCCATCAAATCTTCCGAACTTAGGAATGACGTAGCCGCTTGGGAACTTAATCAGATCGTACTGCGCGGGATATGGCCGCCCACTACTGCCGATTTCTTTCTGAGCTTCAGCTTCGGCCACCAATGTTTTAACCTTGCTGGTGACCAAATCCATTATCCGATCCTGTGTTAGCGGGATAGTACTATCTGGGGCCAAGGCGTCCCCATAAGCGGAATGTAGCCGGCTTTCATTTGGCTCGACCAGTCTTGGTCCCAAAGGAACAGGCATTGGCTGCCTCGGATTGTCATCACCCGGCTGATTAGTAGCGGCTTGTGCCTGATTGGGAGGCGCTCGAGCAATTTGCGCCGTAAGCTGCATCACCACATTCGTTAAGTCGTCAATCTTCGAATAAAGCTTGGCCATCTCTTTATCTTTGCTCCTGAGCTGTTTTCGAAGCTCTTGAAGCAGCTCTTGCTCCGCAGTCCTAGGGCGGAAAGTCGGCTCTTCCTCGCTGTCCGAGCTTGACTCTACATGAACCGAGGGGTCTATCTGCCTATCATCCTCATCGAGAGGGTTTTCTTCATCCAGCAGGGGCGGCTGTTCTTGGGCGGCGGCAACCACATTCAGGCTAGATTGGTCCTGGGATGTGGTGGCCCCGTCTTTGCTTTTGCTGCGAAGGTTGTCGCTGGGGCGCCCGCCCGCCATATAGACCGTATGAACGATATATCCGGTCTCTTTCTATCATTGGCGGCTGATTTCATGGATCGCTGTCTTGACCCCCTTGCTTCGGTAGCTGGTAGTCGATTGAAGGCGGCTGGCCTAACCAGGTTCTTGAATGGTGCTGGCGCTTCTTTTTTGGGTTTTCCCCGCTGCTTTCGTGCGGCACAGAGTGCCTGATAGACCCTTGAAGAGACAGTGTCATACTTTTTATGTTGGGGCCGGGACACGTCTCTTTGTAGCACTGTTCAGACCGCTGTCTTCTTGATTCTGGCGGTCATGGCATTTTTCTGAACCCACTTCAGAGGCTCGAAGGAATTGCTGATTCTTACGTCCGACTCAGCCGTCATCGCAGGGCAACCCTGCGCTTGGAACTTCACACGATTCCATTTGGCCGAAGCCCTGGCCCTCTTGTTGGCTCGATACCTGAGCCGCTTCTGCCTTAACTTTTCTGTTCTAAGCGCCTGGCAGACTTCGGCTTTTCGGGAAGACACCGCAGACTGGGCGATAGAGGGCCTTGGAGATACCCTCGATTGTGCATTTGTTGGAGTTATCGCCTGAGCTCGTTCGCAACATTTGATGTTGCACTTTGTACCGAAGTTCTTGCCCCCCGCTGGAGCACCAGAGAATCGTTCAGATAGCGTCTTGAGTTTCGGTTGTGGTGCCTTGGCGATCACGACATTCGGCCTCTTTCCCCTTGAGACCGGCTTGGCCACCTATTCCGCCGGGATCTCCGCCAGATGAGCGCTTCCGGCAGGGTAGATGATGACGGAGCCGAACTGGCGGGGCGGTTCCTCCCACTGTCGACTGAGGCTTGCGGGGAGAACCACACGAGCGTTGATCTTGACCACGTACGGAATCGGGGTCACGTTGGAAGCTGAATTCGACTGGGGAGACATTGTCGACGAAGGTTGATTGCTTGAAAATCTGCATGAAAAAGCATTATTTTTAGTATAAATACAGGTATGTATATTTATTGAGTTCGCATGAACGTTTAACCCGAAATATGGGAGGAGAGATTGGTCCCACCGGGCGTGCCAGATTCTGTAGGGTGTTTTTCGTCACCCCATTGAGATGGGAATACGCGCACGCTTGTCAAGCGTACTATAGATTCCCCCTGCCTAGGGTAGGCTGGGTTTAATGATTGTGGGGATCCGAATCTCCGGCAGCCGCGGACTAAGCTGCTGTTAATTACCCCTCTCCTTTGGGGCGAGGGAACCTCCGATTAACGGGTTAAACTGGTCATGCGAACTCAATGTGCGGTTTGCGTGTGTTTTGTTTTAAAAGAGGGTTTTAGATATATCGGGAGCCACGCAGAGTTTTTTTGAGGGGGAAAGTGTGACGGAGTATGTGTATGTGTACATTTGTATAAATATGTATATATATACATGTATATATAAATAAAGGGGAAAAGACATCCAAAGGATGCGTGGGGCCAGCGTGTAGGCGCTTGAGCGCAAGCGCGCCACGTGTCGGCACGTGGGCGCTTTGCGCTCGAGCGCAGAGTGCTGGAGCGCAACGCGCCACGTGTCGGCACGTGGGCGCTGTGCGCTCGGACGCTGAGCGCTTGGGCGCAAGCGCGCCACGTGTCGGCACGGGGGCGACATGCGCTGGAGCGCAAGAGCGCCACGTGTCGACACGGGGGCGACTTGCGCTCGAGCGCTTGCGCTTGAGCGCAAGAGCGCCACGTGTCACACGGGGGCGACTTGCACTCGCGCGCTTGCGCTGGAGCGCAAGCGCGCCACGTGTCGGCACCGGGGCGACTTGCGCTCGAGCGCTTGCGCTGGAGCACAAGAGCGCCACGTGTCGGCACGAGGGCGAGTTGCGCTTGCGCTGGAGCGCAAGAGCGCCACGTGTCGGCACGCGGGCGCTCTGCGCTTGAACGCAGGCAAGGAAAAGAGGCTTTTAGCCTAAAAATATTTCTCGAAAGAGAAATCAGAGAGGAGTTGGACTCCTGAGTGTGTTTTTCTTCTTTTTTGGGGGTTTAGTGAAAGATGTTCTTCTTCTTCCTCCTGTTGTTTTGCCGGATCTTGAAGATCAAGGGATGTGAGATATCAAAATCTCTCCTTTTTGAGATCTGATGGCAGATCTGAGTTCCCCTTAATGGGTTTTGTTGTGGAAAACTATTTAGTTTTGAAAAAGGAAGAGTAAAACTCTTGATTTAATTCAAAAGAAAGAAAAAGGTTTTGGAACCTTGAAGATGGAAGAAAGAGCTCAGCTCTGAGTCTTTTTTTGGAGAGAGAAAAAGTTGTTGGGATATTTCATTATCCTTGCCTTTATAGGCCATACATTTTACACATAGCCCCTTGGGCTTCACAAAATGGCATTTTGCCTATCCCATGGCTCATGTGCCATTTCTTTTTGCACATAAGCTATAGGCTTTACAAAAATTTGGCTTTATGCCTATTTTTCTTACATTTATCCAAAAATAAAATAAAAGAAATACAACAAAATTATTTATTACAAAATTTTTATCTTGACATTGGGGGAGGCCGGCCGCTTCATGTTCGGGCTCGACCCGGGCATGGGCCCACTGGATCTGGGCTTGGGCCCACTTGGCTTGGGGTTGACTTTGATTTTGACTTGGTCAACCGGGGTGTAAATTTTTACCCCAACAGGCTCCTCTCACAATGCATATGTAAATTTGTAGATCATCATGATGATATATTAAGTAGGCGTATATAAATATCAGCGTCCCATACCACTAATATATATATACACTATGGGTATACATATATATTTCAGCGTCCCATACCACTGATATATATACGCAGGAGTAAAACAATCCAGAATCATCATATGCAACCATATCACAGTGCAAAATCCATGAATTATAATACATGCAACATGAACACTAATATGAGCATGCAACTATGTAAAGGAATATGCACAAAAGAATATGAATCAATAACATATAAGCATGCAATGCACTGCGAGCCGTAGAGTAAATGGTAAATGAATAGTACTGCAGCTTGCCATTTGAAATAAGACAAATCGGGGTTTTTAGTAAACTAAGGGCTACAGTGTATTTAAGATATTCCCGATTCGTTAGTTTTTGAAATAGGTATGACTCGGTCTAGTCTAACATCTACTATACAAACTACAGATCTAAATATCAAGTCAACCGGGAGGGGTATGGAATCCACCTAAATCTGAGTCGATATAAATATATATAAGTATAATAGTCGTGATCCCGCCTCAATAGTATTGCGTACGATACGGCATACCATATGACAATCCTCAAGTCGTGAGTGCGGATCTTTCATCAATATAAAGCTCGTACGGTAAATCGTCGTACGGCATCCTATTAGCTGGGTACGGGTCAATATCGCATCATCTCATCAATTACCCGGTATTCTTATCATCACATCACATGATCTGGGGTACTGATCTAAGTCTAGGATAAATCGATACCATCTATATAAGTATGAATGCGGGGGTAATACACATGCTCCAAGGCCCGCTAAGATCACAGGTCGTATCCCAAATACGAATCATATCAAATCACCGACCTCACGGCACTATGCCCAATATGATTGACTCATCTCCAATGTCATCCAATATCATCAAACCCAGTGCAAGTATAATGAATATGCAAGGGTGTATGTGTAGGTGTAAATCTATTCTAGGGTTCGCGACTATGAACTACACTAGTTGCTTCTAATCCTAACTATCCATAATACACCTAACACAATATCCACGACGCACTATAACTATGATATATATATAGAGTATATCAACTACGGACTGTGAGGGTGCTATACGCCATCTACCCGACTTCCCCCTGTAGATATAATCTACTCACCTCGCGTCTTCATTTGTCGACGTCGCCACGTGCTTGCTTGTCGTCCCGAAGTCTTCATGGGGTACCTACACGTCAAAGTATCGTAAATGCATATTAAAACCAAATCAAAGCTAATACGGCACACGAAAGCCAAAATGATACGCTAAGGGGCCTATAGGTTAGAACCTATGGGTAAGCTTTCAAAACCATCAATCAATCCTCGATATCGTTGTATAAACGCCAAATAGTCGAGGTAAAACACAATACGTAAATTCAGAATTAAAAATACGGAATACGGAAACACGAATCCAAAACAGCAACTAAGGAAATAGGCTCCAGATTTCACCCTAGGTCAAAGTAGACAAATCTACACATACCAGTGGTCTAATCTACTGACAAGTGGGCACCAAAACAAAAACGGGCCAATTCCTCTCAGGTTTGGCCGCAATTTGCGGCCAGAAAGGATATATTTGCGGCCGGGGTTGGGAGTTAGGGGCTAGGGTTCTGGTGGTAGCTTCCCGGGTGCCTGCACATCTCACTGTCCAACCAAAATATTTTTCAAAGTCTCGGGTTGATAGCAGATCTCATAAAACCTTCACAGATTCCTTAAATTTTCCGATATCGGTTTCTATAAATCCGTATTTTGGGTTTAAGCTTCAGGTTTGGGTCTCAATTATAGCACTAAGGTGTTGGTGTAGACTCTACTGAGATCAATTTCACATTACAACACAAATTCTATCAAACCCTAACTAGGTTTTCCTTAAGTCCACAAAACACACAATATCGGTTCTATCGTAACATGGGGGTATAAGTAATGATAAACTAAGCTAATGATCCAGAAATTACCTCTTTTGGCAACTCAAGAATTTTCTTGAGTTGCCCCCAGTGGCCAAAATCCGTGCTTTCTTGGTCCAATGTGTAGATCTTGAGCTTGTGCACAGTTTTAATGAAATGGGGGTAGGGTTTTGGTGTTGTTTTTGTGATGAATTGAGGAGTTGAAGATGGGAGGGAGGAGGAGCAGCAACAGCTCAGAAAAGAGAAGAGGGAGAGATGATGAAGGTGAAGGAATGTGGACAAATGACAAAGTCAAAACAACCCCTCTCTTTTCTCTCTCACACCATACCTTATATTTTATTCCTTTCCCATTTCTTTTTCTTTTTCTTTTCCTCTCTAAATCCTTCTCACTAGAATAGTAACCCCAAAATAAAAGCATGGCAAGAAAAATGTAACACAAATGTGGAAAAAGATATGTGCATGTTTTGCACAAAATTGCTAAAAACCGATTAGTGATTTTTAATCGCGATTAGCACTAAATTAGCATATAACTAATCATAAAAACTTAAAAATGACATAATTCCCTAAAATACCCTATTTTAGAATTTTCCACAATTTTCCAATTTTTCCCCCCATTTATTTGTATTTAATTATACCGAATTATTAAAATATTCAATAAAGTAATATTTAAATTATAAAAATTCCCCAAAACAATATTTTATTATTTTGAAATGTTACACTAACAAATATAAACCCCGCATTTTAGTCTCATTTATCGAAAACTCTTTTCAATATCAAGTCGGGCAATTCAACAAGATTCTCGACATCCTGATCGAATGCTCGTCGCAAACTTTAGTAGACGGCCGCACCCCCGGATGCCGTCGACGAAGTGCACTAAGGCGGAACACCGCTGTCGCGAGCACCCGAACGGATGCTTTTAGCGACAGGGTTCTCCTACAGTCACTTGGTCAGGGCTATGGGGCGTGGCTAACTATTAAGTTTACCCGGCGAGTATCCGCGTACGCTACGTGATTGCGACGGATTTTTGATCACATCAAAATCCTGTGGCAACCGATCAAATGAGACTAAACTGCTATATTTATAACATTCAAATTAGTTATCTCATAACTACTTGTGGATTCCAAATATTGTATCACATTCCAGATAAATAGACAATGTTAAACTTTCCGATCGAATAATCAAACACCCAAGTTTTCCCAAATAGTTCTCAACACTTGAAATTAGTTTAAAAACATCCATCACATGCCACAGTACCAATGGTCCGGCCGTAGAAGGTCAAACCAACGCCTCACATGTGGCAACGCCGTACCGCCACAAACCTAAGGTTTAGAAGCGGTTCTGACGGTCACATAATCGAGTTAAGGTTTGTTGTCTTCTAGAGGGTCCACCGCGTTACTTGCACGACTTAGAACATTCTTAAACAACTGAGAAATCCAACACTTGGAAATTTTCCGGTAGGGGAAAAAGTGAGTTATTGATATCCGGTCAAACTTTTTAACACGTTCTAAAATTAACCGGAAAAACTTAAACGAAATTAAACTTTCCGATCGAATCAACGAGTTCCCAATACATCCCAGAAAACTCAACACTTGAGTAAATTAAAAAAATTCCCAGAAACATGCATAAGTACCTACGGATATTACTGTTGAAAACCGATCCCATAATTCTACTGTTTGGCCGCGGAACCGCCGCGCAAGCAAGGGTACCGCCGCGGTTCCGTGGAGCAATAAAGGTATTTTGGGTTTGTTTCTTACAGTAACCCATAAAATTACCTGCTGAATTTTCTGAGCATTTTTAATATGAAAATGTCAACTTTTTAAAAAAATTCCACAAACTAGGTTTTATCGGGTATTCGGAGTTCGATCGGACTTTAAATATCGCCTAGACTTCGTCTAAAACTCTAACCTGGCTCTGATACACTGTAGGGTTACTAGGCACTCTCACAAGGGTCTACAAGGCATCAACCATGCCCGATTTAAAATTTAGACGTGCCGAACAACCCTAACCAAGATCTTTAGACTAGAGATTAGGCGAAACAAAGCATGTTAAACACTTTAACATCTAAGAGTTTGGGATTACAACCTTTGTAGTCTGGTCCATCGCTTCATAAGCTCCGTGTTGAGGTCCCTTCGCTGCGATCATCATGTACCCGGACTCTAGAGAGGCTCCATGAAGAGAATGATGCAATCTTGCTTCCGATCTTCGATAACAAAGATGATCTATCTTGAAGTTTCTTTAACACAAGCTCTCACTCACAAATGAAGTGAACACCCTAATCTAAATGGCTAGGATAGATTAGGATGATGAAGTAGGATTTTAGCTCTCATTTATTTTCTTAACCTCACTCAAAATCATCACTAATGAAAAAGCTAGAAAGCTTTTTCATTGAAAAAAAAAGGAAGAAGAAGAACCATTTCTTTTGTGATGAATAATGAATTGTAGTGATGTTAGAAATGCAACCATGGGTTAAGTATGATAACTTAACCCATGTAGAGAATCAACCATGGTCATGGGTTGAGTTGGGTTAATAAATATCATAACTAAATATCTTTACAAAATAGCTTTGCAAAAACAAAAAAGCAAAGCTTCCAGAAACTTCTAGAAAAGCTTAACCCAAATCAAATCTTAACCATGTTTAATCTCCACTATTCATGTTGCATTAATAACCCTAATATGTTACAATATTATATATCACATATATAATATTTATTGTAACAAAATAAAATAATACAATTAACATATATCGCATATATATCAATGTATTAACCTAGTGAGAAAAAGAATCTTTTAGTGAGATTGTATTAGTTAATGTAATTTAATATATCAAATATATAATTATACATTAAGTTATCGAATAAACACTTGATCCGATAATCCGGCTATTTCACAAATAACCGACTAATATTATCTGTATCAGTTCATCGAATCAACAATTGATCCGATGACCCGGCTATATCACATATACCCGGCCGATATCTCATATCGCGAGAATCTAATACGGTATCACATACACGTATTATTCTCGGTCTCGCACATATTATATATGTGCTCCTGCTCCATTTTGGCTGAGCCAAGAAACCTCTGTGTAGGACTCTAAAGAATCGTCAATATGCCGGCAGTAGGTGATGATCATATAAAACACCCACAAGCTGCAAGCGGTCAGCTAAACGTAACAGCCACCCATGTATTGAGCGATCAGAAGATCAACAAGCAAGCCTGTACATTCTCCTATGAATCCAATCAGTAACACTCCCGTACAGTCCGTTCTCTTCGTCTGATATGTCGCATATCTCGCCTAGGTGTGGTAAAACGTCAGACCCCAGTAGCTTGATAAGTCGTGTCAATATGAGGTACATAACAGTTCGAGAAACTACCGATAACACTAACCAGTAAATCTCAGCAACCCTGGCCAGGGATTTCTAGTTATAGCCAATCGAACACAGCGCAACATCAACTCCCTATACCGGGAGAGACGAATCCCCTCCTATCGCTCATTGCCTTCATATGATTCGGGACTGTACCCAAAAGCCACCTTTTTGCACGCCCTCTTGGACGTGATATGATGGAAATCAAAGCACAGTGGGAATCACACAAGACTCTATGACGATCTCGTGTCTACAGACTAACCTGTACCAGTGTCACCAGAGAACTGCCATCTGACGTGAGGTATAATACCATCTGGGAGTTCTCGGCGAGTCCGTCCAGTGTACCCAGTCTCCACTGAGCACTCGTATACCTTCTCTGATGTCAAACACCAATGGATATGAGATCATCCATCGCCCACTATATGGGTCAAGAAGCGCATACGCTAGTCTACTCTGGAGTATCGATGCCCTGTCTCGGTACTCCCACGACTAGGAACATTTGAAGGATGTACTTGGAGACTACACTGTCCTCAGTAGTATGATCTGCATCATAGTCCTGGTAGTCAAGTACTCATCCTAAGGGCTTTATCGGCATGTAACATAGAGACAATCAGAGTACATATTAAGAAAAAGAGCAACCAGATAGCGTACTATCATGTCGAGCAAGAAAGTCCTCCCTATATATATCCAAGCATTTGTTCATACCAGAATATTGCATTTTTTACCGCCCATTCATACGCTCGTGTGTTTATAGGTAGGTGCTTTTAATCCGTGTTTGTTACATATTTACAGAGTACAGGTTTCCAGTACAAATATTGCAAATCAAGACAAAATCTCCACAGTTACGTCAAAATACAGAACATCTGTCACAGCAGATAAAAGACGGGTTCCGGTCATCCATATCCATCCAGTGCCGAGTACCAGTTCCTAAGACAAGACATATGACAGTGGTCATTCGTGTCGGAGACATGCACAGAGCACGAGGGGGGCTGCACAAGAATCAATGGGTGCGCGGAGCTCGAGGGAGATAAAGTCAAATGTAAAGAAAAGAAAGCAATCTTGGACTAAGAAATCTGAAGATATTCAGGAGGACTTTTGTGCAGTTTATAGATTTCAAACACAAGGACAAAGGGAACCAGGGCACACGACAAAAAATGATGGCCTAAGCCATCTTTATGGCTGCGGAACCGCGGCCTAAGCATGCTTAGGCCGCGGTTCCGCGGCCATATAGGAGCCTCATGATGTCAGTTTTAAGGGGCAGTTTGGGGACTTCATATTGTGCCAGATTCTTGCCCTAGGTTTCCATTTCCCCGCCTATAAATACCCCAGATCTGATCCAAGCCAAGTGTTAAATTCTTTAACCTCTTTTTGTTAGGTTTTAGTCTTCTTCTTCTTCTTCTTCATCTTTCCTCCATGAAAAGGTAGTGAGAGCTTTTTGAGTGGAAGATCAATGAAGATGAAGATTTTTTGTATTATTCTTTTTGCTTGGCTTCCCCCTTGAGCTCTCTACCTTAACTTGATCTTGCAACCTCTTAAGTGAGCTTGCAAGTTTAAGCTTTGGTCATTGGTCTCAAGGGGTTGTATCATTTTGTTCTCTCTTTAGTGCTTCATTTCACATGAGTTCTTTACCCTTCTCTTGATCTTGCAACCTCTTGATTGAGCTTGCAAGTTTAAGGGTTGTCTATTGATCCCATGCTTGTTTTGAGTTCTATGGTTCTTGTAATTACTTTCTTGCATTTTTCATTCTTGTCTTTAATTACTTGCAATTTATTACCATGCACTTTAATTACTTGCTTGTAATCTTTTCTTTTCTTTGTTCTTTTTGTTCTCTCTTTTTGGTTCTTTTTGTGAATGGTTGTAATTATTATTGTTAAGAAGAAATACGATATTATAAGTTAACGTTTCTTTGCTCATTTTCTTTTCCCGTATTTTCCATTGAACTCCGCCCAAACGATACGCAAGCGCTCCGTTAGGCACCCTAACCTGACAAGGTAACGGTGATTCTTAATCGCGACCGGTTGCGTTCGGTTTGGCAGGAGGCGAAAGCAAGAGACAAGAACGGAAGGACAAGGGTAAATAAGCCGGATTCCACGAATACCGCGCTTAAATCCCCTAATCCACGTTGTTGCCGATTACTCTAGCTTCGATTGGTCAAGACTCGGCTCAAAGGTTTTGAGTACGGATTTCTTTAGCTTACAATTTCGTATCTTTTTCTTAACAACTTTATACTTGCAAATAATACACATAGGTTAGATTGAACAAACTCATACAAATTATTTATTGACTCGTCTAAAACAAGAACGGAAATACAACCATCTCCCTGTGGATCGACCCGTGCTCAACCGGCTAGCTGCATAGCGACACCGTCCTGATCGCGGTTATACTTTAGAACTTTGAACATCTGACACGCCAAAAGCGTGCGATCAGCATTCACTACAATATATATCGTATGTACAGTAATGGCCTCTAGGGCATACATATAACTAACATGGGCAAGTAGCTTATGTCTATTTATAGAGTAAAGCAGGTATATCGGAAATAGATCATCTATTTTTGATGTGATGGTCATAGGCTTTGACTTCATCAGAATAGGAGATGGATCTGCTAAGAAAGTAGTAGAGAGTGATGTCCAGGTATTGGAATGACATGCACTTGATAGGAAGAGATATTCCTATACTACGATCGGATATACTATGTTTGTCACAAAGTTGTTTCTCCACATAGGATATGGATAAAATATCAGTGTTTCTGGTTACTAGATCTATGATTTTAGATCTAGATTTGGGAAGTATCCTAATCTGGGTACCTTGACATTATTCTAAAAGGATTTTAGAATGAACGACTTCTGGCATGGTGGTGTACCTGCAGGTGATGGAGTCACCCTCTCTAAAGGTGTCTTACAGACTAAAGGGAAGAGGGATCCACATGATTAACATATCACTTGCTTAGGCAATTGAGTTAATCATGTAATGTCAAGTACCACACTAGATGTTTTTACACTAGATGCAATAAGCAGATATATTAATCCAATCCTGGAGAAACGTTGGGAAGCAGTTATTGAACATAAGTGGATGTTCTAGGGAAATGATTACGGCAGTCTCATTCTGGAGACGGTAATCATTTCAGACTTCCAAGGTGACCTGGATGACAGAGTGACTGTTAGAGTTACAGTTTTTCCCCCTTCTGAGGGACAGTATGTTGGACATGTGGTCCAAGAGGATACTGAGGAAAGGCATGGCGCAGGATACTGATTAAATTCAGTGGACGATGCAGTCTATGTAGTTTGCTGGATTTGGAGTTCATTTGTGAACTGGGTCCCATCAGATATCCAGACAAATTCTAAGACAAGTATTGCTCATTTCGGGAGATAGCTTTCTCCGCGAAGTTGAGATATAGAGAGATACAGAAAGAAACATTGGAGCGGATCCACTCACTGAGGCTATTTCTCGAACGCAAATAGGCTTTGCGAAACTGATTAGTAGAGAAGTTGGGTGTTCGGTATCACACGGGCTGTGAGTATGCGACATCGCAATAATTGGCCTTAAGTGCAAGTGGGAGATTGTTGGCTATAGTGCCCTCAAGGCAATTATCATAGTCACGGACTTGTGATTATGATAATTGAGGCAGGACCTATACCAATAAAACAGTCTTACTCAAGATGATAGTATGCTATCCGATCGTCTTTATCATCATGTTGATAGAGCCCATAGAATTCTTGCTTGACTGCCAGCATTATGATGGTGATCATATATGTGGGAGCTGGGGTCTATAAGTACATCCTTAAATGTCCCTAGTCGTAGGAGTATCGCGACCGGGCATCGATACTCCAGTGTAGACTAGTGTATACTGATCGAGACCCCGACGAGGTTCGGTGGCCCGGTCTCACAAGCCATTGGTGTTAGTTTGTTCACCTAAGATAGTATGCAGGTGCTCATTGGGTTATGAGTACACTGGACGGACTCGCCGGGAACCTGCTAGTTGTTATTATACATATTGTCAGATAGAAGTTCCCAGGTGTCATGTGTACAGGTTAGTCTGTCGACCTGAGATCGTCATTTTTCTCGTGTGAGTTCCCACTGTGCTTTGATTACTACCCTACCACGGCTCAAAGGAGTCATGCAAACAGGTTTTAGTTGGGTACAGTCCCGAGCCACATGGAGGCAGTGATCGGATCGTCGGGGATTCGTCTCTCCCGGTATTGGTGGTTGATGTCGCATTATGTACGGGTGGCCATCACCAGAAATCCATGGCCATGGTGAACGAGAATTACCGATCCAGGATCGATAGTTTCTTAGGTGGTGATGTGTTATATGCCGACACTAAATATCGCGTTGTTAGGGGTCTGACTTTATCCACCCCCTTAGACTCGATATGCGATACTCTTAGACGAACAGACCGGACTGTACGGATATTGTCACTGACAGGCTCAGTTCAGGATGAGTTTGCTCGTCGGCCTCCCTTTCGCTCAATACCTGGGTAGCCGTTACGTACAGCTAGTGCCGCTGACGTGCATGTGGTTAAACCCACGGCCACCGTATTGACGAGTCTTTAGAGTCCCACACAGAGGGTTTTCTCGGTTCAGGCGATATGGTGTACATATGGTATGTTGATACATACAGGTGTCCAATTAAATATGTGCACTTGCTGCGCAGACTTTAATCGGACGGTTGATAATACTAGCGGCTTAGGATTAAGCCAAATTATTAAATCAGGTTTTGATTTAATAATTTACATATTTATTTGTATATATGTATTCTAGTATTATTGTTCTCTATTTATTTTCTTTCTTGGCTATTCGTATTTTTGTACGAATACGCGTATATGTATTTCGATACATGTACCGGGAACTATTCCGTATTTTATACGGAATAGCTTCTAGAAGATGTGCCACCTAATTATTGATTTTTTCTTTTTAGAAAAATAATTTGTTTGGTAATGAGGTGGAGGGTGTGAGGTGGCATGAGGCATGGAGTGGCATGGGTCAATGTATGGTGCATTTGTTTATTGCTTTTTGATTTTGGAAATAATATTTTTTCTTTTGGAAAATGAGAGAGGGAGAGAAGGGGGCCGACCACTTTGGTGGAGGGTTAAATTTTTCTTTCGTTTGGAAATTACATGATTTCATTACACTAGCCTCCTCACTCTCTCACTCTCATGTTTCATCAAAAAGACTTAGGCATTTTTGTTGCCTCATGCCAAAGGTTTTCCCTCACCTTCATTCATCTTCTATGGATGCTCTCTTGAGCTCAAGGAATGAGAGAAAATGTAGTGACACAATACTACACCTCGACTCTCCATCGCTAGCAACTTTGGAGCGTCGGTTACGTCATTCGACGAGGATGGAGCTTGCGCCGTTTCCCTCGGGTGGATCATCGGAGACGAAGGAAGACCGGCAACCAAACCACATCAAGGAACCGCTAGGAGCTTGGAATGAAGACCGAAGGACACGGATCAACTCGGTATAACGATTCTAACTCTTAGCTAGTTTGCTAGTTTAGGGTTTAAGGTCGATCCGGGATTCGGGTAGCGGTAGCGCCGGTTTCAAAAATTTTTGTTCCGCATTTTGGCAGCGTTTCGACGTCCGGGGCGCTGCCGTGACCCAACAGATATGATGTTGTGTAACATTTCAGAGAAATAAAATATTATTTTTGGGAATTTTTATAATTTAATAATAAAATATTGAATATTTTCATAAGGCGGTATAATTAAATACCGATAAATTAGGAAAAATTTGGAAAATTATGGAAATTACTAAAAAGAGGGTACTTTATGTGATTTATGCAAATTATGAGAGTTTATGATTTATTTGACACCAATTTGTGCTAATCGCGATTAAAAATCGCTAATCGGACTTTAAGCGTGTTTTGTGCACATGTCATTTTTTAACACTTGCTACATTTTTCCTTCATGATTTTAGGTGTATAGATTGTTTTGGGTTTACTATTGAGGAGAGAAGATAAAGAAAAGGAAAAGAAAATAAAATAAAAGGATATGAATAAAGAAATGGGGTACGGGTGAGAGAGAGAAAGGTGAGGGGTTAACATTGACTTTGGGCATTCCTCCTTCATTCCTTCACCCTCATCATCTCTCCCCTCAACTCCCTTGCTGCTGCTGCTGCTTCCCTCATTCCCTCCCCCTCTTCATCCTTTCATATTCTACGCAAAACATTTCAAAACCCAATACCCACTTCATTAAAATTGTCCATGAGCTCACTAGCAACACATTGGACCAAGAAAGCTTGCATTTTGGACACTTGGGGCAACTCAAGAATTTTCTTGAGTTGCCAAATGAGGTATTTTTTGAACCAGTAGCTTTGTATTCCCATTGCTTTTACATCCATGTTAAATTAGAACCGATATTGTGTGGTTTTGGGGAGTTTGAAAACATTAGTTGAGGATTAGGGTTTTAGTTGAACCCAAAGGTCAAATTAGGGTTACTAGAGGCTATACAACCCTTGTGGTGATTGATTGGAGACCCAAACCAGAGACTAGAACCCCGGAATACGGATTTTGAAACCCGATATCGGAAGAATTTTGAATTCTGTGAGTGTATATTGAAATCTGCAAACACCCGGGTGACCTGAAAATTATTTAGCAAACACAGAGTGATGTGCAGGCAACCTGGAGTGTACCACCAAAACACTAGCCCTTACCCTCTCTTCCATGCCACAAATTAATTCTTTCTGTCCATAATTTGCTGACAGAGCAGGTTGGAAATGGTTCGTTTTTGTTCCAGGGCCTTATCTCCAGTAAATTTGACCCTTGGCATATGCAACTTTGGCTGATTTCACCTAGGGTAGAATCTGGGATCATTTTCTTGTGTTGGCACATTATTTTATGACTTATTTTAACATGGATTTTGGTATTTGATAATTCTTTTCTATCGGGTGGCGTTTGAACGTCAACGACTAGGGTTATTGGTCGTGTTTGCATGCGAGGCTATAGGTTTTTACCTATGAGCGTAGCGTGTGCCGTTTTTGATTTTTCTGATGTGATTTTAATACGCATTTGCGATTGAATTATATGTGTAGGTACCCCACGTGATGTCGAGATGTTGAAGATGGAAATGACGACATCGGCATCGGCACACAAGAAGCAAGGTGAGTAGATATATATCTACGGGGGAAGTCGGGTGGATGGCGTATAGCACCCCCGCAGTTCGTAGTGATGGATACGAATACATATACACATATATAAATATTTTGTTGATATGAGATTATTGATGTTTAAGATAGATATTAGGTGTTCATGGATTTGTCATGTTACTTGCGAAACCCTAGAGTAGATGTTGTACCCACACACACGCACACACACTTGCATACATTCATTCTTTTACATGTGCGTATATGGGGATATATATGTATTCACATGCGTATGGGACTATGTGTACATATACTTGATTATGAGGATAGTACTTGGGATTGGAGATGAGTCGATGAGATTGGATTTGAGGCCGTGAGATCGGTGATATGGAAGGGTTCGTATTTGAGGCACGACATGATGTTTTAGCAGGTCCTTTGACGCGGTGTTTTCATACACACGCATGCATACTTAGATTGGTATCGGCACTGTACTAGACGTAGATTAATACCCCGGATCATGATTCTTGATAACGATGATACCAGATGAATAATGTGATGAATGTGATATTTGACCCGTACCCAGATTTGGGATGCCGTACGACGGATTTATGTACGAGCTATATATTGATGATAGATCCGCACTCTTGACTTCAGGATGTCATATTATAGATATTGTATCGTATGGGATACTTTTGAGGCGGGATCACCGACTGTTTTATTTCTACATACATATATATATATATATATATATCTATATATATATATATATATATATATATATATATCGACTCATATGTTTGGCGGTTCCTTACCTTTCGTTTAGCCTGTTAGCTCAGCCCTATAGTTAGTGTAGTTGATAGATTAGATTCGACTCATACCTATTTCAAAAACTATCGAATCGTGTGTATTTTAAAGACGGGACAAGGGATTCTACGGATATTTCAAAGGACGTATCTTTTCTTAAAAACACAGTAGCCCTTATTTGCAAAACACCACGATTTGTGTTATTTCAAATGGCACCACTGTATGACTCATATTTATATAAATGCAGATTAATTATCATTGTGTTTATTATTATTCAGCTCCCGCATATTATTACTGTTAGCATCACATTTGAATGTTTATATTGTAATTCCATATGCCATTATTGAGATTATGCTGTCAGGACACCAGCACCATTACCGATGATGCGTATGTTCCACATAGACCTACTTGCCGGCTCACACACATCATCAATGGTAAATGCCATGTCACGTACACTTTAGAAAATACCTTTTCACTGACATAGCTTTATAACTGATAGTCGCAATATGTTATAGCTTCCATATGCTAGTTTAAATATTGCATTCATTGCATGATATTATGTGCATTCATATATTCATTGGTTATGCAGTATTATCTAGATTTATGCCGATAATCACCGTTTATTGGTATCATGATTTTGATGATTTCGGATTTACATGAGATTTCTGGATTTGGGGGAAAACCGCAAGAATTTAATAAAAGCTTATTATCATCATTTTAAAATGCAAATTGCGGTTTTCTCATGATGTATGAGTCATCCACCATGAGTTTTCATGATTGCCGTTGGATTTGGAAACCCGATTCGAGGAGTTGGATGAACCGTCTCGGGAACATGATGGGCCCGGTAACGTACCTCGGGGCAAAAAGCTCGAGTTGTATTCGATGAGCCTGGCAGGGGAGCACTACCTACCGATGATATTATTTGGACTCGTCGATTATCCGGAGGATACCGGCCGGAGTCATGAGATGGTTATAGGCTGATCCGTTCTGCCGGAGCGTACGGGCCGATCCCGCAGATGATACGGATGCCTAAGATATTGATATTTGAGATTTGAGATTTGAGACACTGAGATATTGAATTTTGATGATACAGGTCTGTCCGGGCAGCTGGAGCCTAAGATATTACGATATTGGGATTTATGTTTTGTGTCGATACTTGACACGGATTTCTCGGTTGATTTAATTGATGTTACTCGATTTATATACATACAGATATCTCATTAAAAATAGAAAATTGTTGTCTCACTCATTTCACTACCTTACATTCATACCTCATACATATGATATATTGCTACCTGAGGCACTTACACGAGCACTGGGATTACACTTATGTATAGACGTTTACCCTTGCCACCTTTTTATGCTTCAGACTTATCATCTAGAGGTTATATATATATTGATCGTATGACCTAGGATTGCGTCATACATACGATTTCTGCTCTGTGATGTTTTCTACTCACGAGTTAGCAACTCACCCCCGTTGTGCCACAGTTTTTTGCAGGTTTTGCCGTACAGGTTTCGTTTCGGCTTGGCTGGCACACTGCTTCCTTTCCGGGTGATTTTCTTGGTAGGTAGGTTCACTTGTATCGTGACCACCATTGTACTTTATTTATTCATTGTATCTAGTAAACTCCATCAACCAAACATGTATTATTTCAGACTTAGAGACCAAACTTGTATATTGTTTCAACCTTAGAGTCGCGCGTTGTAGCATTATGGTTTTCTTGTTGACTTTGAGTTTCATTTTGGGTTTTGATCCTCGCCCTTCGGCGTTGTATATTATATTGCTTACGTGATTGTGACCATCGATTGACGAAGATCTAGCTCCCGCTTGGGGATGCCTTTTATCATTGTGCATATATTATTATTGTTGTACCCTGTTTGGGGCCATTATTTACAAAGGAAACTCTGCCGAAATTTTCAGAAAAGACTTGAGGATTTAAAAATGCATATTCGGCTTACTTATTTAAAAACCTTGTTTTTAAAACATGTTTTCTTCACTTCTTTAAAACTAGTTTTCCTTCATTTATTATTTAAAATGGTTTTAGATTTCTGGGCTTTTGGTTTACTTAAGTTAGATGGGGTTCTATAGATTTCATATGATTCAAGGGCCAGTCACGTGCTATTTCGGGTCGTGACAAAGTTGGTATCAGAGCTCTAGGTTAACCTTGGTTCGAGTCTATGTTTGACTATGCGGAGCCTAGGGCGTTTAGATTTATACGGGATCTAGGCTTGACCTTACGGAACGCAGACTTAGTCGAGGGGGTATTAGACCTGAACTTTCGTAGCGTAGGATGACCGTTGGTTGATGGAGTAGGTAGCTTGAGTAGAGTGATGTACCGTACGTATGTTCCGTGGCATATTTACGATATGATACTCCGCTTAAGAAGCCTTAGAATGTACATTTCTTTGCACAGCATTATATTCATTCATGATCTATTCTCATCGATATCGGTATGGGATTTTGCTGCCACGATTACACGGGCAGAGAGAGTTACGGCTAGAGTTGCGGTCAGCACGAGCTCGTCACGAACGACGACTGACCGGGGCGTGATTCCTGGGATACGATTGCATAGAGAGGCGTCGTTTTATTGTGCTTTTGCGCCATGGGTGATTGAAGGATCGCTGTTATGAGATTTCTCGGACATGCAGATCAGCACCAGAGGATTGAGACACTGATAGAGTCCAGCCAGAATGTGATGACCATTGATATATCGCTTATTCATGATGATCGAGGAACTGTTTAGCGTGCAGACGAATGAGCCAGTTGTTTCTGCTAATGACGAGATATCGCTCCAGATGTTGGAGCTACTGCAGCACGAGTTGCACTCAGAGATATGATAGATGGTCGCTAATCATCCGAGGATTAATGACTAGGACAGGTGGTTCGTTCGCTTACTCCGACGCGAGGTCATCAGATTTATTGTTCCATCTAGAGATGACATCACGCAGATTCGTTGGTAGTCGATAGAGACGATCGAATGTCAGGAGCCCATTTTCCAAGTTAAATTATTCGGAAGACAATGCAAGTAATGCTATGGACCCTCTAGTAGAATGAAACCCTAACTCGACGTAATGACCATGGAACGCCTTTGAACCTTAGGGTTGCGGCAGTTTAGCGGTGCCATTTATGAGGCTTGGGTTTGCCCTTCTACAGTTGGTCTACAGGTGCTGTGGCATGTACTGGAGTACTATTAAACTGTAACCAAGATGTTTAGCTCTTGGGGGAAATTATGGAACCTTGACAAATTGATCGAAAGGTTCGACGTCATTCGGATATCATGTGATCTGATGCATTGCTTGGGAGACTCCAGATACAAGTGTAGCCATTGGAACACAGTCCATGCAGCCACGAAGAGACGAGTCCAAAGCAGTCGACAGCAGAGAAAAGTAGAGTAAGGAGTTCACACGAGATTGTGACGAGATGACGTTCCACTCCGCCGACATCGAAGATGTGATACGAATGCGTAGGCGTTGATTATTGATATATCTTCCAGAAGGAGTCGCGATGAGTATGCAGCCGTTACGGAACAAGAAACAGATTTAGTGAAGGGTGGTAACTTCCGGACAGCTCGGCAGAGACGAGATTTTGGAGAGACCTCGACAGGACCTTTCCGGAATATTTTACGAGAAGACTTAGACCCAGGAGTGGTCATATTACGCACACCCCGCAGGCCAGAGTTCGGCATCGTCGACGAGACATGTCATGAGTGACCACGACAGTTGGTCAGAGATTCTAAGAGGATGTGCTTGAGCAGGACTGATTCCGCCATACTTGATTTCGGAATTTTGGGCGATCTATTCGCACGATTGAGTTTTGACGATTGAGTTTCATGATATTTGTTTTCATGCACCTGCTGAGTATTTACGATTTGTCCACAGTTATTTCACTTGATATCGTTTTCGTGCCTTGGTTGCACATGTTTATGATTTCATGGGTTTCATACAGTTGAGTTGATTTTGTGCATATGTACGCACACGATTTGGTTTTGCACTTGGTATAGTTCACATATGCTTGCAGTGCAGTGATACGTATTTTGCGCACTACAGTTGCACAGGACTCCGATTCGAGGTTGTTGGAGGTATTGATTTTGACTTCATGCCTAGGGCATGCTTATGATCTGACTTATGCTTACGGAATAGTTTTCATGCACTTTTAGTGTTTGATTAGATTTTGTGCACGCTGGTGCACATGGTTGTGAGATATGATACCGCGGTATACCTGATTTGGATTTGAGATGTGTTGTATACCGTCGATTTCGATTGTGATGCTCGATATTTGTTTTGTGCACCTTGTATACCTGATTGGATTTTTGCGCATGTTCGGTGCTTGATATTGGATTTCATGATTTCGTGCATAATGGATGCACCTGACTTGGATTTTCGCGCATGTTGGGCACATGTTATGAGATGCGATTTTAGTGCACAACAGATGCACTAAATCGAGATTCTTCGTGCATGTCAGATGCACCTGATTTTGCCGTCAGGCACACACATTGCCTCTGACAGGCATTTCGTGCACACCAGACGCACTTAGATGTTGTTTCTGTGCACATGTATGTCACACATATGGATTTTGATTTCCGTGCGCACCAGACGCACGTAGTATTCAAGTGCACATTTTGGGTTTGATTTCTTATGGAGCAGTACGTTTTTATGATATTTAATATTGTCTTCGTACTGAGCAGGACTAGTAAGAGGACAGTACCTGAGTATACTTTTGCATGCATTGATAGATATTGAAGGGATTTCCAAAGAAAGAGCTATAGTCTCAGTATTTACCTACGTGTCTGAGATGACACGAAACGTTTAAAACAAGGGAACACTTCTAAATTGTTTTCAAAAAATGGCAGGACGTGCATATTAAACAAAGGATATATATAGAGAGTTATTTTCTTCGTAGAGACATCCGCCACTGTGCAGTGTTATGTGCATCGTACAGCGACTTAAAAAGGTTTGGCATGCATTTCCTTAAGATGTTTACATATATAGTGTTGGAGTATATCATATTGGTTTTCGTATTGGATTTAGACATTGATGTCTTCCACATGACTCCGATGATTGCGAGATGCTTGATGGAGTTTTGATTTTGAGTTATCTGCTCATTGTTCATGCGCATGCATTGCGCTATGATACGTTTTATGTATTGATGATTTCGGAACTCCGACGACTTGGACTTTTTACTGAAATGTTTTAGTATTGAGGGGTTTAAATTTAAATTCGGGGACCGAATTTCTTTAAGGGGGAAGACTGTAACATTTCAGAGAAATAAAATATTATTTTTGGGAATTTTTATAATTTAATAATAAAATATTGAATATTTTAATAAGGCGGTATAATTAAATACCGATAAATTGGGAAAAATTTGGAAAATTATGGAAATTACTAAAAAGAGGGTACTTTATGTGATTTAAGCAAATTATGAGAGTTTATGATTTATTTGACACTAATTTGTGCCAATCGCGATTAAAAATCGCTAATCGGACTTTAAGCGTGTTTTATGCACATGTCATTTTTTAACACTTGTTACATTTTTCCTACAAGATTTTGGGTGTATGCTTTGTTTTGGGTTTACTATTGAGGAGAGAAGATAAAGAAAAGGAAAAGAAAAGAAAAGGATATGAAAAAAGAAATGGGGTATGGGTGAGAGAGAGAAAGGTAAGGGGTTAACACTGACTTTGGGCATTCCTCCTTCATTCCTTCACCCTCATCATCTCTCCCATCAACTCCCTTGTTCCTGCTGCTGCTGCTGCTGCCCTCATTCCCTCCCCCTCTTCATCCTCTCATACTCCATGAAAAACATCTCAAAACCCAATACCCACTTCATTAAAATTATGCATGAGCTCACTAGCAACACTTTGGACCAAGAAAGCTTGCATTTTGGACACTTGGGGCAACTCAAGAATTTTCTTGAGTTGCCAAATGAGGTATTTTCTGAACCAGTAGCTTAGTATTCCCATTGCTTTTACATCCATGTTAAATTAGAACTGATATTGTGTGGTTTTAGGGAGTTTGAAAACTTGAGTTGAGGATTAGGGTTTTAGTTGAACCCAAAGGTGAAATTAGGGTTACTAGAGGCTATACAACCCCTGTGGTGATTGATTGGAGACCCAAACCAGAGACTAGAATCCCGGAATACGGATTTAGAAACCCGATATCGGAAGAATTTTGAATTCTGTGAGTGTATATTGAAATCTGCTAACACCCGGGTGACCTGAAAATTATTTAGCAAATACAGAGTGATGTGCAGGCAACCTGGAGTGTACCACCAAAACCCTAGCCCTTACCCTCTCTTCCAGGCCACAAATTAATTCATTATGGCCGCAATTTGTGGCCATAGCAGGTTGGAAATGGTTCGTTTTTGTTCCAGGGCCTTATCCCCAGTAATTTGACCCTTGGCATATGAAACTTTGGCTGATTTCAACTAGGGTAGAATCTGGGATTATTTTCTTGTGTTGGCACATTGTTTTACGACTTGTTTTAACATGGATTTTGGTATTTGATAATTCGTTTCTGTCGGGTGGCATTTGAACGTCAACGACCAGGGTTATTGGTCGTTTTTGCATGCGAGGCTATAGGTTTTTACCTATGAGCGTAACGTGTGCCGTTTTTGATTTTTCCGATGTGATTTTAATACGCATTTGCGATTGGATTATACATGAAGGTACACTACGTGATGTCGAGACGTTGAAGATGAAGATGGCGACATCGGCATCGGCACACAAGAAGCAAGATGAGTAGATATATATCTATGGGGGAAGTCGGGTGGATGGCGTATAGCACCCCCGCAGTTCGTAGTGATGGATACGAATACGTATACACAAATATAAATATTATGTTGATATGAGATTATTGATGTTTAAGATAAATATTAGGTGTTCATGGATTTGTAGTGTTACTTACGAAACCCTAGAGTAGTTGTTGCACCCACACACGCACACACACTAGCATACATTCATTTCTTTACATGTGCATATATGGGGATATATATGTATTCACATGGGTATGGGAATATGTGTACATATACTGGATTATGAGGATAGTACTTGGGATTGGAGATGAGTCGATGAGATTTGATTTGAGGATGTGAGATCGGTGATATGACAGGGTTCGTATTTGAAGTACGACATGATGTTTTAGCTGGTCCTTTGACGTGGTGTTTTCATACACACGCATGCATACTTAGATTGGTATCAGCATTGTACTAGACGTAGATCAGCACCCCGGATCATGATTCTTGATAAAGAGGATACCAGATGAATAATGTGATGAATGTGATATTTGACCCGTACACAGATTTGGGATGTCGTACGACGGATTTACGTACGAGCAATATATTGATAATAGATCCACACTCTTGACTTGAGGATGGCATATTATAGATATTGCATCGTATGGGATATTTTTGAGGCGGGATCACCGACTGTTATATATATATATATATATATATATATATATATCGACTCAGATGTTAGGCGGTTGCTTACCTTTCGTTTAGCCTGTTAGCTCAGCTCTATAGTTAGTGTAGTTGATAGATTAGATTCGACTCATACCTATTTAAAAAACTAACGAATCATGTGTATTTTAAAGACGGGACAAGGGATTCTACGGATATTTCAAAGGACATCTTTTCTTAAAAACACCGTAGCCCTTATTTTCAAAACACCACGACTTGTGTTATTTCAAATGGCACCACTGTATGACTCATATTTATATAAATACAGATTAGTTATCATTGTGTTTATTATTATTCAGCTCCCGCATATTATTACTGTTAGCATCGCATTTGCATGTTTATATTGTAATTCCATATGCCATTATTGAGATTATGCTGTCAGGACACCATCACCATTACCGATGATGCGTATGTTCCTCATACACCTACTTGCCGGCTCACACACATCATCATCAGTAATTGCCATGTCACGTACACTTTAGAAAAATACCTTTTTATTGACATAGCTTGATAACTGATAGTCGCAATATGTTATAGCTTCCATATGCTAGTTTAAATATTGCATTCATTGCATGATATTAGGTGCATTCATATAGTCATTGGTTATGCAGTATTATCGAGATTTATGCCGGTATTCACCGTTTATTGGTATCATGATTTTGATGATTTCGGATTTACATGAGATTTCTAGATTTGGGGAAAAACAGCAAGAATTTAATAAAAGCTTATTATCGTCATTTTAAAATGCAAATTGCGGTTTTCTCATGATGTATGAGTCGTCCACCATGAGTTTTCATGATTGCTGTTGGATTTGGAAACCCGATTAAAGGAGTTGGATGAACCGTCTCGGGTACATGGTGGGCCCGGTAAGGTATCCCGGGGCAAGAAACTCGAGTTGTATTCGATGAGCCTGGCAGGGGAGCACTACCTACCAGTGATATTATTTGGACTCGTCGGTTATCCGGAGGATACCGGCCAGAGTCATGAGATGGTTATAGGCTGATCCATTCTGCCGGAGCCTGCAGGCCGATCCCTAGATGATACGGATGCCTGAAATATTGATATTTGAGATTTGAGATTTGAGACACTGAGATATTGAGTTTTGATGATACAGGTCAGTCCGGGCAGCCGGAGCCTGAGATATTGAGATATTGGGATTTATGTTTTGTGTCGATGCTTGACACGGATTTCTCGGTTGATTTCATTGATGTTACTCGAATTATATACATACAAATTTCTCATTAAAAATTGAAAATAGTTGCCTCACTCATTTCACTACCTTACATTCATACCTCATACATATGATATATTGCTACCTGAGGCACTGACACAAGCACTGTGATTAGACTTATGTATAGACGTTTACCCTTGCCACCTTTTTATGCTTCAGACTTATCATTTGGAGGTTATATATATATTGATCGTATGACCTAGGATTGCATCATACATACGATTTCTGCTCTGTGATGTTTTCTACTCACGAGTTGGCAACTCACCCCCGTTGTGCCACAGTTTCTTGCAGGTTTTGCCGTACAGGTTTCGTTACGGCTTGGCTGGCACACTGCTTCCTTTCCGGGTGATTTTCTTGGTAGGTGGGTTCACTCGTATCGTGACCACCATTGTACTTTATTTATTCAATCTATCTAGTAAACTCGATCAACCAAACATGTATTATTTCAGACATAGAGACCAAACTTGTATATTGTTTCGACCTTAGAGTCGCGCATTGTAGCATTATGGTTTTCTTGTTGACTTTGTGTTTCCTTTTGGGTTTTGATCCTCGCCCTTCGGCGTTGTATATCATATTTCTTGCGTGGTTGTGACCGTCGATTGACGAAGAGCTAGCTCCCTCTTGGGGATGCCTTTTATCATTGTGCATATATTATTCTTGTTGTACCCCGTTTGGGGCCAGTATTTACAAAGGAAACTCTGCCGAAATTTTCAGAAAAGACTTAAGGATTTAAAAATGCATATTCGGCTTACTTATTTAAAAACCTTGTTTTTAAAACATGTTTTCTTCACTTCTTTAAAACTAGTTTTCCTTCATTTATTATTTAAAATGGTTTTAGATTTCTGGGCTTTTGGCTTACTTGTGTAAGATGGGGTTCTATAGATTTCATATGATTCAAGGGCCAGTCACGTGCTATTTCGGGTCGTGACATGTTGTATATCAGGTTCGGTATCTAATAACATTCGTTCAGAATCAATATATTTAGGAATACAGGGTGATAACGGCCAACACCTTAGCTGCAACAATTGCACCGTTTCGAACCCTTGAAACTTAGCACCCATTCTCAGTTCTCTACCTATCTGTAGCCCATGTAACAGATTACATATCTGGGATCCTTATCCGGTATCAAATACCCAGGATGTAGAGGATACTGAGAAACCGTTCTTTGTAATGAATACACCAGAATGAGATGCATCATTATGCATTTTCTTCGTTTCAGCGGCATGGGAATCCTGGTATTCCCCTATTTCCTGCTCGGTCTTATAACAATTATAAGTTGGAGCGGGACCAACGTTCCCTAGCTGAGTATAACAAGCAGGTTCGGTCAATACATCCATATTATTATCTTGATTAAGGCGTGACATGGTCGCTACCTGGAGAGAGAGAGAAGAAAATACTCTGCGTGCGCTCTTGCAAGATTAGATTGGTTATATATTTTATATAATCAGGATGGCTGCCACTGTTTTTATCAAATCTTCCTTCAAACCCTAAAAGGAAAGACTTAGCCGGGATTAATTACACTCTACAAGTTCGCCAATCTTTCATCCAGGCCAGTGACGGTACTTTGAGGGAGGTTCCCCGTGCTTTCGCACGGACCTAATTAAAATAAATCTCGTTTTTCCATGGGCGTAACCCCGTTGACACCTTTCTAGACACTTACTCGATCGGCTAATTGTAAAGTGCAAAACTCTCCCAGGAGTAACAATTACTCGCAGTGGGTATCAGGATCCAACTATTATATAGAGGGTACGCAATCTCATTGCAAAAATTCAACACTTGAAACTCTCGATAATGGTTTTTACCCCTAACACCTATGACCTTGGCTATGGTCAACAAATCATAAGCACTAGGTAAGTTCTACCTGTCGTTTCGTGATTAATTAGACCCACCCACATGACCCTTGGCTAAGGTCAATAAAGTCACATGACTGTCCTAACTAATCGCATCATATGCTGTGTAGGAAGACATCACTTAGCTACCGTACACTGCGCCTTGGCTAAGGTCAACAAGAGCAGCACGAATACTAAGTACTCTACTTCCTAAAATGATGGAGGGTTGCGGATGGTTTTTAAGAAACCTTAACGCTTTGAACGTGATTTCGTTGTAGAATCAAATGGTTTAAAATGGAGTGTTTTTTAGGCTTTTACTAGTTTCGCTAAAGAGGTCACTCCCGGTGAAGGGATCTCGGCTCTTTTCTCGTGGAATGAGGTGCAGGATATTCACAATACCACTTGCAAAGCAAGAACTAGAAAAGCAGTCAAAAGACAAAACCGAGGGTTGTAGCATCTGCTAATTATTGCGAAAGAGGTCACTCCCGGTGAAGGGATCTCGGCTCTTTCCTCATCGAATGAGGTGCTGGATATTCTACAAGGAATACCGCTATGCAAAGCAACAACTAAAGCTACCTATTTTTGAAAATACGATTCCACAACATCTTTAGGTTTATTTTCTTTAATTAATCTCATTAATGAATGTCCCATCATTTAAGTCACCTAAACATCACAGATAAATACAACGTATGCTTATGCCATCTGCATTCGCCTCGATGTCCCGTCATGCACCGTTAGGTTAGGTAACTAACGGCAGAGCGGGGCAGGGCTAGCGCGGGTGTAAAACATAAGTAACGTCTATATAATATATCATATATACTAAATACAGTATCTATCTCATCATATCAAATGATCATATCACAGATAACCCAGCAGAAAACAACATATCAAATATTGGATATAGTAGGATGTCCGTGTTTTATTTTGAGCCTGTATAGAACACGGATTCCACGGTCATGATGAATAGCCAAACCCACATCCCAAGACCACTACGAGAGCGGCAAGCAACCCTACCAATTCTAGAGTTAGGAGACCCGGACTCGACTCCTCGAGATGGTCTCCCACTGGACTCTAGAACCCGGTTACTTGTGCTCCACTCCTTGGGTCTATCTTAATGCCGAAAAGTAAATAATATACATCAACGGTAACATCTTCCTCGGCCCGGAAGTGCCCCAATAAAAGAATATTACATACAAGTTTTTACATGAATGAAAATGAAAAACACTCATCTCACATAAAAACCCTCAGCTATTCAAATACAACGATCCAATATAACATATCCAGCAACACATAACATCACATGTCATCAACGTAAGTAAATAAGCGTATCCCAATTGTCGTTGATGTATAGCAATGAAACCGGCGATACACCATATATTACACTTACGGTCGCAGAAAAGAAAGTGAAAACTACAACAGTTGGAATCCGCAACCACCTAAGACATCATAAACCCGTAATATCTCATATTGCGGATTTCATGCCTAACAATATGAATTCCTTAGACATCACATGCCTAACAATTATAAACCCCATATTTTAGTCTCGATATTGAAAACAATTTCCAATAATAAGTCGGGTAATTCAACAAGATTCCCGACATCCCGATCGAATGCTCGTCGGAAACTTTAGTAGACGGCCGCATCCCCCGATACCGACGACGAAGTGCACTTAGGTGGAATACCGCGGCCGCGAGCACCCGGACGGATGCTTTTTGGCAACGTAGTTCTCCTACAGTCACTTGGTCGGGGTTATGGGGCGTGGCTATCTAGTAATGTTACCCGGCGAGTATCCGAATACACAAAGTGAAGTGATTGCGACGGACTTTTGATCGCATAAAAATCCCGTGGCAACCGATCAAATGAGACTAAATTGCTAGACTTATAAAATTCAAATATTGTTGATTCCAAGTATTGTATCACAATATACTAGACGATGTTAAACGTTTCGAGCGAATCAAACAACACCCTCATCTCCCAATTAGCTCAACACTTGAGCGAAGTTAAAGTACCCCAAAACGTGCCACAGTAGCTTTGATCCATCCGTAGAAGGGTCAAACCAACGCCTCACCTATGACACCGCGGAACTACGGCAAACCTTAGGGTTCAAGCCGCGGTTCTGAGGGCATAGAATCGAGTTAAGGTTTATGTGTTCTTCTAGAGGGTCCATATAGTTACTTGCACGAACATTGAATATAATTAACTTAGAAAAATTCCAACACTTGGAATTTTCAGAGGGGGACATGGGGTGATGTTTGAAGATCGTTCGAACTATCATGTTGGCTATAGTGCCCTCAAGGCAATTATCATAGTCGCAGACAGGTGATCATGATGATTGAGGGAGGACCTATACCGATAAAACAGTCTTACTCGAGATGATAGTATGCTATCGGGTTTGTCTTTATCATCATGTATATGTTGAAAAAGCCCATAGGACTCTTGCTTGACTACCAGCATTATGATGGCGATCACATACGTGGGAGCTGGGGGTCTATAAGCACATCCTTAAATGTCCCTAGTCGTAGGAGTATCGAGACTGGGCATCGATACTCCAGTGTAGACTAGTGTATACTTATCTAGACCCTGACGAGGGGCGGTGGCCGGTCTCACATGCCATTGGTGTTAGTTGTTCACCTAAGATAGTATGCAGGTGCTCATTGGGTTATGAGTACACTGGACAGACTCGCCGGGAACATGCTAGTTGGTATTATACCTATAGTCAGATAACAGTTCCCTGGTGACATGTGTACAGGTTAGTCTGTCGACCTAAGATCATCATTTGTCTCGTGTGAGTTCCCACTGTGCTTTGATTACTACCCTACCATGGCTCAAAGGAGTCGTGCAAACAGGTTTTAGTTGGGTACAGTCCCGAGCCACATGGAGGTAGTGAGCGGATCGTCGGGGATTCGTCTCTCCCAGTATTTGGGGTTGATGTCGCGCAGTGCACGGGTGGCCATCACTAGAAATCCTTGGCTGGGGTATGTGAGAACTACCGATCCAGGATCGATAGTTTCTCAGGTAGTGATGGGTTCCATAACGACACGAATTATTGCGTTGTTAGGGGTCTGACTTTTTCCATCCCCCTAGACTCGATATGCAATAATCTTAGACGAACAGACCGGACTGTACGGATATTGTCACTGACAGGCTCAGTAGGGGTTTGGATGAGTTTGCTCGTCGGCCTTCCTTTCGCTCAATACCTGGGTAGTCGTTACGTATAGTTAGTGCCGCTGACGTGCTTGTAGTTAAACCCACTGCCAGCGTATTGACGAGTCTTTAAAGTCCCACAAAGAGGGTTTTCACGGTTCAGGCGATATGGTGTAGGTGACGTATGTTGATACATACAGGTGTCCGATTAAATATGTGCACGGACTGCATAGACTTTAATCGGGCGGTTGATAATACTAGCGGCTTAGGATTAAGCCAGATTGTTAAATCAAGTTTTGATTTAATAATTTACATATGTATTTATATATATGTATTCTAGTATTATTGCTCACTATTCTTTTTCTCTCTTTGGCTATTCGTATTTTCGTACGAATACGCGTATGTGTATTTCGATACATGTACCGGGAAGTATTCCGTATTTTTATGGAATGGCTACTTGAAGAAGCCACCTCATTATTTATTTTATTTATAAAATCACATGTTATTAAATGAGGTGGAAATGGTGACATGGAAAGGCATGGCTTTTGGTCAAAGCATGGCTTTTGTGCAATGTAGAGATTGGTATTGGTATTTGTTTATTGTTTAATTGGATAAGTTTTTGAGGGTGCATTTTTTTGTGGAGGGAGGAAGAGGGGCCGGCCACACTTTAAAGAGGATAGGGCTTTTGCTCATTTTGCTCTCACTCTCTTACTCTCTCTTCATTCATTCATTCACACACCCAAAAGAAACTTAGCCATTTTTCTCATGCCTTTGATGATCACCTCCACATCTTCCATGGTTGCTCTATGAGCATTAGATTTCGAAAGAGAATTATAGTGACACTATCCTACACTCCCCACTCTCCACTACAAGCAATTTTGAAGAGTCGGTTGGTTCGTTTGGCGAACCTGATGCTTGCGCCGTTTCCCTCGGGTGGATCATCGGAGATGAAGGAAGACCGACGACCAAAGTCGATCCGCATCACTTGAAGCTTGGAAATGGTTGATGACCCGAAGGACTTGGTTCATTAGGTAAAACCATTCTATCTCCTTTAGTTAGCTTGCTAGTTTTAGGGTTAATGTTTCAATCTTGGAAATCGGGTAATGGTAGCGCCGGGTTTTAGAAAAATTTCTTCCGCATTTGGCCACGGTTCGTTGGCCGGGGTGCTCCCATAACCCAAGAATGTTATCCGAGCCACCCATTAGACCCTACTAGGTAGTTTACACAGGCTTAAAATCTCGATCGATCAAAATTTCCTAATCTATTTTCCAATTTGCTTATTTTATGTCGATTTTAAAACTTGCTCGACAAATCTTTATGTATAGATTAAAAATCCATGCAGGCAAATATAAGGCACCACAAGAAATTTGGAAACTTGATTCAATTTTTTGGCTGCGGAACCTCCGCAAAACATGCCATTTGGCGGCGGTTCCGCCGCTCTTTTGTGCCTAAATGTCTTTAAATTTTTTTTGGCGCTTTCTGACAAGGAAAAATTATTTTTTGTGATGTTTTGTTTTAGCCCAGATTCTCTTGAGTACTGGTTTGCACTTAGGGCTAGACGGAAATTTTAATCGATCGAAATTTTAACTGTGTAATTATCAGTACTTTGTTTAGCATCTGCGACCGTGAATGTCATTTGATCGGTAAACCCTTCTAATTGCTATATGTTCTTTTAGACGAGTTTGCGAACGTGACATTCACGTTGATGTTCTGTGTTGTGCTGTGTTGTTGCGGATTGTCGTGGTGGATAACTTGCGTGCAATGGTAGTGCAGTTTGGATTTATTTATACATTTGATATTGCGGGGCGAGCGTCCGACATGTGGACTGCCGTCACTGCCTGTTTGTATATTATTCTTTTGGGGCACAACTGGGCTGTGGTCGATGTCACCCTTGTATATTATTTTCTTTTCTATACTATGAGTGCCCCAAGGTGGGGTGCACGGATAGCCGGGTTCTATAAGTCAACGGGCCCGCATCTCATGGCGTTGAGACGGAGGGGGCTTCACTCTAGAATGGGCGGGCTATTCGCCGCACTCGTAGGGGGTACAGGTTGACCCAAGGAGGGGTGCTCAAGTTGCCGGATTCCGTGAAGTGCTAGGTGGTCCATTCACTTTGCTGAAGGGGCTGCCTCGCTTCATGATTTGGCGGGTAACTTGCCGCACTCGTAGGGGTTTAGGAGTTCATTGTACAGGCTATCCACACGACCAAGAGAACGTCGGGTTTTCAGTTGTAGCTCAAAGGAAACCCGGGGCTTCCAGATATCTGTATTGTTCTGTGATGCTTATTACTTTTCTGTGATATTGCATTTATCATGCCTGGGGCGATTGTTATATATATACATATATACTAGTAGATGTTGTATATGTTTTGCACCAGCGCTAGCCTAGTCCCCGCTCTGTCGTTTGTTAAGTAACCTAACGGGTGATGACGGGACCCAGTGGCGAATGCGGATGGCATATACGTACATTTTATTTTCTTTCTTTTCTGGTGTGATCAATTGATGGGACTGTGTTGATTCTTATCAATGCAAGGAAAACAAACCTATATATTATATGATGTTGTTGGAACCAAGATTTTTTTTAAAAATGACATTACAGACGTACGCTTTTTGCTTTGCATCGTGGTATTCAGTTTGGAATATCCTGCATCTCATTCGACGAGGCAAGGGCCGAGTTCCCTTCATCGGGAGTGACCCCTTGAGTAAAAGTTTAGGTCAACGTAATAACTTCACTATAGTCGATTACTTTTTGCTTTGCATCGTGGTTTTCAGTTTGGAATATCCTGCATCTCATTCTACGAGGAAAGAGCCGAGATCCCTTCACCGAGAGTGACCTCTTTAGCCAACGTTTTCGCCACTATACTTTTGTAAAACCACTTGGATTCCTTCAACGATATTAAGTTCATTACGTTAAAGGTTTTCGCCAAATACCAGTCGTAGCCCTCCGTCATTTCTTACAGGTATTGCTTAGTATTCATGCTGTGTATGTTGACCTCTGTCAAGGCACAGTGCTTGGTAGCTGGGTAATGCTTGTTTGCTGCATAGATATGCGATTATTTAGGATAGTCACACGGTCATTTTGACCTCTGTCAAGGGCACGTGCGGGTGGGTCTAAGTTAATCTAGGACAATGACGGGATGAACTTGACTTGCGACTTATGATATGTTAACCTCTGTCAAGGTCATAAGCCGCTTGGGGTAAAAATCATATCGGGAGTTTCAAACATACAGGAAACTTGCCAGGCTTGCGCATACCTTCTGGAGTGTGGTGACTTGAGTGGCTTCCATCAAGTTATCATGCGATGATAGTTGGATCCCGATTCCCACTGATGAGTAGGATTACTCCTCGGGTGATTCCGACTAATTCTCCTTTTGGGTTTGGAAGAGAATTCGAGGAAACAGTGGGAGCCATCCAGATTAGATAAAATGATTATCCATTCCGATTTAGGTTAGAGTGCACGCTGAGTGTTTCTTTTCTCTCTCTCTCTTTGGCATCGACCATGCCCAGACCCTAGACTATGACTCAGTGACCAAGTTAACTAAACTTTCTTAATAACACTGGCTTTTGGATTGTCCAAGTTGCATACATCATTGCTACTCCTTCTTTTACCCTTTGTATTTCTCCAGAACACCCCGTATCACTACGAACATTTACTTCCATTGGATAAAACCATCGTATGGTTATATACGAACTCGAAGGAACTTATTCGAGGATGGTTTCCAGTTCTGGAGAAAAAGAATATGACTATTCAGTTGTTTTTCCCCTTTTACCTTCTCTCAGGTTGTGAAGGGTCCTAGGATTGGGAGATGGTACACCTATTACGCTTATTGGATAGTCTTCTTCCAAACCATAGGCAGGTATAAAACGATAGGGAATGAAAAAAACCAATTAGCCTAAGTGTTGTGTACACAAGTTAATAAGTAAAGACAAATAAAAGGATTAGAAAGAGGGCAAAGTAAAATGCTACTACTATTCACGATCAGACCAAATCTTTCATGGCCACTGCTACTTCACCTTTGTATTTCTCCAAAACACTCCGTATCACTACGAACATCCAATTCCATTGGATAAATCCATCGTATGGTTATATATGAACTCGAAGGAACCTTTTTCGAGGATGGATTCTGGTTCAGGAGAAATAGGAATAAGGTAAATTCAGTTGTCTTTTATCTTTACCTTCTCTCAGGTTGCAATTACTCCTAGGATTATGAGAGTACACCAATTATGCTTGTTGGATAGTCTTCTTCCAAACCATCGGTTGGTGCCGAACGGTAGGGAAGGAAGAAAACCATTTAAGCCTAACAATGGTATACAGAAGGTATCGACTAAAGACAAATAAAGGGATTTGGAGAGATGCAAGGAAATATATGGTTTCAGTCTTGAATCTGGATAATGGAAGAGACATTACTAAGAATTCCAGGATACCCCTACAAAACATTTTAATGTTTCAGTTTCACCATGCGTTGTTAATTGAAAACTGATTTCCCAATTAGGTCTTTACTCCAGGGTATGTATTTACCAGGTTTGTTTCTCACATTTGTATGGTTTTACAGATGATGAGTGGGAGTAAGTGTTCATCACAGAATACTGCATTTTATACCGCCCATTCTTCCGCTCGGTTGTTTATAGGTAGGTGCTTTTAATCCGTGTTTGTTACATATTTGCAGGATACAGGTTCTCGGTTCTAAAACAGTGAAATTCATGGAAAACACGGCAAAATCCGGGTTCCTGCCTACCACAGATAAAACACGGTCTCCGCTCTTCATCCGTATGCTGCCAGATACCAGTTTAGGAAGACAAAATGTCAAATCAATGTCGTTTTCAGGCACAAGGCTCAATGGTAGCACAAGATCCAAGAGATCTACGCGGAGCTCGAGGCAATCATTCCAAATCTTGACAAAAAGTCCACCTTTCCCTCAACATAAATTCTGGAAAATTCGTGAAGAAATTATGAAAAAATACAGATACCAGAATAATGTACACAACAAACCAGGGAATCCCCCAAAAGATGACACCCTAACACCTCTAAAGGGCCGCGGATCCGCGGCCAATAGGGGGTATTGGCCGCGGATCCGCGGCCATGTTGGCGCCTCATCTGCGGGGTTTTTGGGGGCACTTTGGGTACTCCATATTATATCAGAATTTGGCCCTAGGGTTCCCATTCCCTGCCTATAAATACTCCAGATTTGAGCCCAACCAAGGGTCATTCTTTTGTTCTTCTTTCTTTTTAGGATTTAGTCTTTTTCTTTTTCTTCTTCATTCTTTTTCCATGAAAATTGTAGTGAGAGCATTTTGAATGGGAGATCAATGAAGATGAGGGCTTTTTGTATCATTCTCTTTTGTTTCTTCTTCCCCTTGAGATTCTTGCTTTCTCTTGATCATTCAACCTCTTCATTGAGCTTGAATGGTTAAGGGTTAGTTATTGATCTCAAGGGTCGTATTTTTCTTATGGAATTAGCGCTTCATTTCACATGCGTTCTCTACCCTTCCCTTGATCTTGCAACCTCTTGATTGAGCTTGCAAGTTTAAGGGTTGGCTATTGATCACATGCTTGTTTTGAGTTCTAGTTTCTTGTTCTTTTTATCGCTTTTTATTACTCGCTTATTAATATCTTGCTTTACTTTCTTGCAATTTTATTCATGCACTTAATTACTTGTAATCTTTTCTTTTCTTTGTTCTTTCCTTTTTGTTCTCTCTTTTTGGTTCTTTCTTGTGAATGAATGTAATTGTCATTGTTAAGAAATAATACGGTATTATAAGTTAACGTTTCTTTGCCCATTTCCTTTTCCCGTATTTTCCATTGAACTCCGCCCAAACCATACGCAAGCGCTCCGTTAGGCACCGTACCCTGACAAGGTAACGGTGATTCCTAACCGCGATCGGTTGCGTTCAGTTTGGCCGGAGGCGAAAGCAAGAGACAAGAACGGAAGGACAAGGGTAAATAAGCTGTATTCTACGAATATCGCGCTTAAATCCCCTAATCCACGTTGTTGCCGATTGCTCTAGCTTCAATTGGTCAAGATTCGGCTCAAAGGTTTTGAGTACGGATTTCTTTAGCTTATAATCTCGTATCTTTTTCTTAACAACTTTATATTTGCAAATATTACACATAGGATAGTCTCGAACAAACATACACAAATTCTTTATTGACTCGTCTAAGACAAGAAGGTAAAATACCACCATCTCCCTGTGGACCGACCCGTGCTCAACCGGCTAGCTGCATAGCGACACCGTCTTGATCGCGGTAAACTTTAGAACTTTGAACATCCGACACGCCAAAAGCGTGCGATCAGTAAGTTATTGGGAATTGGTGATCATCCTCATTATACCGGAATTCGTTGTAATTGGTGATATTTGAGGAAATCTCCTGGGTACAGTTTTCAACCTACGACGTACAGAGTTTGAGTTATTCAACTCAGGGAACTTATACAAAGTATTGTATGTTGTCCAGTGTCTATTAGGACAGAGGGGTTGGTACTCGCACTCTATTCTGTTTACTTGTGACTTCTCCATTTTTAGACACATGTTTCGTAAAAATACAAAGTCTAAGTTTTGAGAAGTTATAGGTAAAAGAATAAAGAAGAGAGCCAGGTGTTGCAAGTATCGGTATTCTTCAAGGTGATCGAAGATGTGGATACTTATGTATGGTATTCAGTTGATAGTAATGGTTTTGAGAAACTCGTTTCTCTTTTAGGTTACTCATAATTGGATGCACTCCTAAGTTGAGTAATGATGATGGGCCTTTCTCCATTTAGTTGGCATGCACTGTAGATAGCTGCATGACTTGAATCTGGTTCTAATTAAATCAGTGCATCCATTTCTATATTATATATAGAATGGTTCATATCTTAACGATGTTAAGGTACGGGGAGTTGTCCAGCTTATGCTTAAAACCAGACTCTGGATAACTCAAGGCACGTTTCTGTATTGGCAGTTTGTGGGTTATCCCGGGCTTTGACGACGGTTAACTTTCTACCATCAGGGAGATCAATATTGATATTGTTCTTGACTCGTCACAGTTTTAGTAAATGAATTTTTTTTCCAGAAAACCAGTAGTGGGAGTATGGTAGAACTGGAAGTGATTCCAGAACCGCAAAAGATTACTGAAAATTTAATAGGACCTAAAGATTCAATCAGGTTTGATATTCTATTAGCCACTCCGCAGATATGGTGGGTATCCTCAGGCACCCAATAGGTACTCCGGTAGGCTCAAGAACGGTGACAGGGAGGTTCTTGTTTACCCGGACTTGACACTACTGTTGTTCCAGACTATGAGACCTGGCAGGAGGATGAGTATAGCGTCATTCTAAACTAGCTTTAGAAGTGCACGTGTATATGTCTCTGCCAGAGGGTTGTCGTAGTCAATGGGAGCAGCGGAAGCGTAGTGGACAAGTAGCTTATGTCTATTTATAGACTAAATCGGATATGGCGGAAATAGATCATATATTTTTGTTGTGACAGTCATAGGTTTTTAACTTCATCAGAATAGGGGATGGATCTGTTAAGAAGGTAGTATGGTGTGTGTCCTGGTATTCAGGATGACATGCACTTTATAGGAAGTGAAATTCCTATACTATGATCGGTTGTACTGTGGTTGTCACACAGTGTTTTTTCTCCACATAGGATATGGATATTATATCAAAGCATTCTGGTTACTAAATCTATGGTTTTAAATCTAGATTTGGGAAGTGTCCCAATCTGAGCACTTAGACAGTATTCTAAAAGTATTTTAGAATGGATGGCTCCTGGCATGGTGGTGAACCTGCAAGTGATGGAGTCACCCTCTCTAAAGGTGTCTTACAGACTAAAGGGGAGAGGGATGTGCATGATTGACATATCACTTGCTTAGGCAATTGAGTCAATCATGACAAGTCAAGTACAACACCAGATGTTGTTTTTGCACTATATGCAAAAAGTTGATATATGTCACGACCCGAAATTGGCACGTGACGACCCTAATACTACGCAACGCCTAAAGACGTAACGCAGTAAAAGAAAGCCAAAACCCAGAAATCTAAACCAAAAAAATACTGAAAAGATAATAAAAGTATTTGAAACATTTGAAATCGCAACCCAAATTCTTTAAAGTCCTACTTTCTTTCTATAAAATTTTAGCAACACCCCCTTTTGTAAAAACTAGCCCAAGATGAATACAACATAAATATACGACGCCGTAGCGAAGAAATAAAGACAATAGAGAGAAAGCTGTATATAAAAGACAACAAATCCACAAATAATATACAATATCGTCCTCACCAAGTCTCTAAGTCAACAACATAATCGTAGATGGAGAGTACAAGATACAACGAATGTACAATACAAAATACAGATAACCATCAAAACCCACCTAAGCAAAATAGTATACTGTGAGCTGATGCGGTATTCGTAGCAAAAGATGATAGATGAATAGCTGAATAGCCTGCCTCGACAACTCTGGGGAACACCATGCAACATCTGTGGCACAACGGGGGTGAGTGGCCAACTCGTGAATAGTAAATAACATATGCAGGTAATCGCAGGAATGTACGTACAGCATGAATCTAAGATATACAATTGCAGTAATAACAGGTCATGTGAAATGCAGAATAAAGGAAAGTACACTAGCAGGTACAATCAATATGTGAAGCAATAGTAACATGACAATAGTATGCACTAACCATGCAATAGGGATATGAGAATGTAGATATGCAGCAATCATAAGGGTACACTAATAGGTACTACCAATATATGAAACTGTGCATAAATAGATAAGTGTGAGGTATGGGGTGAAACATGTCATCCCACGGAATCCTGTCATCGTGGTAGGATCACAATCCATCAAGACACTCAAATCCCAATTCCTCAAGTCAGCCCCCAAATTGGGGTCCCACACCATATAAGTCTCACATCTCCTCAATATACAATATCGAGTAATCTCCTATATCCCGAATGTACAAATCAGTAATCCCACATGTATGTCCAATATCAAATCTCAATGAATCACCTAATATCCCAAATCAAATCTCGAGTAGAATTCTAACATCCTAAAGGTATATATTTGCAGAAATAAAAATGATGGGGTCAATACACATATATTAGCGTCCCATTCCACTAATATTGGTGTAAGGGTATATATAACAACGGCTAAATCCCCTGTTATATATACAAAGGTGTTTAAAAGAAATATCATGAAAACAATGTGTCAAGCATCGACACAGAAATCCTGATAAGTACGCATCATACGCTATCCCGAAAGCACGAGTGCCTAGCTCTGACCCTCTCCTTTCGACGTATGCATACGTGCATGACTCCCAACAGTATCTCCATGATCCCCGCTAAGTCATTAGTACTGGCACCGGTAGGTACTCGCCCGCCTCAAGTCTCAATCGGCAAAGTCCATCGATCATCTTGCCGAGGGGAACCATACCGGGCCCCACCATGTACCCTCATACGGCAACCACACCTCGTAGGGAGTATATAATCAGAACCGATAAATCTTATGGCGGCTGCGCAAATATCATATCAAAGAAACCGGGTTTTTCAATGTATGCATAATTTCATGAACTCCCGCGGTTCCCAAATCCAGAAAACATCATGTAAAATCCCAATAAATAATGCGCAAATCCAGGAATAAATATATGCGATATATCTGAAATGCGAGCGTATAGATGAGAATGTGTAGCTGAAACCATAATTATGCGAAATCAATAAGGTACAGCTAAGTAACATCAGTAAAGGTAAATATGTGACTGCAACTGAATATGTGTGTAACATACAGGTGTAGCAATGTATAGGTATCTACCTATAAGAACTGATGAAGTATACCCCCTCCGGGTATGAGTGGAATATGTGAGTAAGGTATATCGGTAACTAAATGTCAAAACGTGATAAGTAATGTGAATCGATGTCGTAAAGTCCCTAACTAAGCAATATAATGTCTATAATGGTTTGTGTGTGACATGGCAATTATTGATGGTGTGTGTGTAGCATACAATCCGTGCTCGTGCAACATGAACCGTCAATAATATGTGCAGTGTCCTACGGCTGCTAGTCACGGTACAACTATATCAAGGAAATAAGGTAAAGGCGCATTTCTAACAATGACGTAGAATATGCGACAAGTAATAGAATTCTAGCCCAGACGCATAACGCCATGCGGGAGATTCCCCTGTAGATGTTAAATCTACTCACCTACGCTCCACGCTAGGTGAATCCTACCATCTGCTCGCCTCTGTAGCAGTGTCCGTAGTCCCCGCCTGCAAACCTGCAATTTAGACATGGAAATCATATATAAGCCAAATATTCCACAAAACGCGATATCGAACCCAAATGAGAAACTCGCGTCGCGAACTAAACGCGCGTGTGCACGATACGCTGAAACGTGTGTATACACGTCTAAAACTATCGCGACACGCCGCGATACGCTGGATCGCAGAACCCACTCACGTATCGCGCGTATCGCGCAAACACAACGAACTAGAAATACGATATATTGTCCCAGATTTTCCTACAGGTCAAATCTTACAAAACTATACATGCCAAAACACTAGATAACACAGCAGAGAACCCTAGCCATGACCCCAACACCCCAGCCCCATACTTGGCCGCAATTTGCGGCCAATCCTATTAAATTTGCTGCCTGGGTTTGGAGATAGGAGCTCCTGTTCTGGTGGTGTATTCTAGACCTAACAAGAATATTCCAGTTTCCTCAATTTTGTCCTGAAGGCCCCGGGTCAAAAGCAGATCACAGAATGCCATAATGTCGCATAAAAGCACTGATTTTGCACAAAACACAAATCCTATGGTAGTTTAGTGTAATCTGGGCCAATTCTCAGTTAAAGTAACCCTAACAACACTAAAATAGGCTAGGTTAACTAACACAATCACATTCTAACCAAAATTCCACACCAAACACCATAATTAGCACTAAACTCACTATTTAACACAAACTGACGCTAATTAGCACACAAGCTAAGCAAAAGAGAGATGGGTTCAGAAAATATACCCTATAGGATCTTAAGAAGCAGGAGAAGAAGTGTATGAAGGAGGAAGATCTTCTGCAAGTGCTGGGGCTGCTGCTGCTACAGCTGCCGATGCTGCTTGCTTCTGTTGTTGCTAATGCCTCTGTTGCTGCTGCTTCATCTTCTGCAGCTGCTGATGCTTTGGCTTCAGCTGAAGGGTGTGTGTGTGTGCGCGCGCATATGAGAGTGAGAGAATGAGGGAAAAGAGAGTGAGGAGTGAGAAATGAGAGGAAAACCAAAATCCCTCCCATTCTCTTTCTCTTCCCTCATTAAATGAGCATGGCTTGAGCCATGTTGCCCCATGCTTTCACCCTTTCTCTCTCTCCCAAAGTCAATAATTCAAACCAATATTAAAACTCTTTTCAAATTCATTTTCATTTTAAAACAACCATGCACACTATTAAACCCAAAAGCACCTAAACAAATTATAAACTAGATTAAGGCAAGTGGATTAATCCACCATGATTACTAATCATGGTTTAACCCCACTTAACACCTTGGTTATCATGCAAAGTGTGTGCAAGCCTAGGAAAACTCCAATAAAATATTCATTAAATAGGATAAAATAATTAAAAACCAATTTGGTAAACTTTTTATTGAAAACCCATATATTAAAATATAATTAGCCACAAAACACATTCTAAGGTGTTACAATATATTAATCAAATCCTGGAGAAAAATGATTGGAAGCAGTTTATGAACATAAGCGGATGTTCTAGGGATTTGATTACGACAACCTCCTTCGGGAGACGGTTATCATTCCAGGCTTCCAAGGTGACCTGGATGACTGAGTGACTGTCAGAGTTTTAGTTTTCCCTCTGACGAGTGGCAGTAGCTTGGACATGTGCTCCAACCGGATAATGAGGAAGGCATGGCGCAGCATACTGATTATGTTCAGTAGACGATACAGTCTAAGAAGTTTCCCGGATTTGGAGTTCATTTCGGAACAGGGTCCCATCAGATATCCAAAAATATTCTAAGACGGGTATTGCTCATTTCGGGAGATAGTTTTCTCCGCGAAGTTGAGATAAAGAGAGACGTAGAAAGAAACACTGGAGCGGATCCACTCAGTGAGGCTATTTCTCGAACGCAATAGTTTTACGAACGAGGTTTATGAAACTGATTAGTAGAGGAGTTGGGTGTTCGGTATCACACGGGCTGTGAGTATGCGACATCGCAATAATTAGCTTTAAGTGCAAGTGGGAGATTGTTGGCTATAGTGCCCTCAAGGCAATTATCATAGTCGCAGACAGGTAATCATGATGATTGAGGGAGGACCTATACCGATAAAACAGTCTTACTCGAGATGATAGTATGCTATCTCGTTTGTCTTTATCATCATGTATATGTTGATAAAGCCCATAGGACTCTTGCTTGACAACCAGCATTGTGATGGCGATCACATACGTGGGAGCTGGGGGTCTATAAGCACATCCTTAAATGTCCTTAGTCGTGGGGGTATCGAGACTGGGCATCGATACTCCAGTGTAGACTAGTGTATACTTATCTAGACCTTGACGAGGGGCGGTGGCCGGTCTCACAAGCCATTGGTGTTAGTTGTTCACCTAAGATAGTATGCAGGTGCTCATTGGGTTATGAGTACACTGGACGGACTCGCCGGGAACATGCTAGTTGGTATTATACATATAGTCAGATAGCAGTTCCCTGGTGACATGTGTACAGGTTAGTCTGTCGACCTGAGATCGTCATTTCTATCGTGTGAGTTCCTACTGTGTTTTGATTACTACCCTACCACAGCTCAAAGGAGTCGTGCAAACAGGTTATAGTTGGGTATAGTCCCGAGCCACATGGAGGCAGTGAGCGGATCGTCGGGGATTTGTCTCTCCCGGTATTGGGGGTTGATGTCGCGCAGTGCACAGGTGACCATCACTATAAATCCTCGGCCGGGGTTTGTGAGAACTACCGATCCAGGATCGATAGTTTCTGAGGTAGTGATGGCTTCCATACCGACACGAATTATCGAGTTGTTAGGGGTCTGACTTTTTCCAACCCCCTAGACTCGATATGCCATACTCTTAGACGAACAGACCGGACTGTACGGATATTGTCACTGACAGGCTCAGTAGGGGTTTGGATGAGTTTGCTCGTCGGCCTTCCTTTCGCTGAATACCTAGGTAGCCGTTACGTACAGCTAGTGCCGCTGACGTGCTTGTGGTTAAACCCACTGCCAGCGTATTGACGAGTCTTTAGAGTCCCACAGAGAGGGTTTTCACGGTTCTGGCGATATGGTGTAGGTGACGTATGTTGATACATACAGGTGTCCGATTAAATATGTGCACAGACTGCACAGACTTTAATCGGGCGGTTGATAATAATAGCGGCTTAGGATTAAGCCAGATTGTTAAATCAAGTTTTGATTTAATAATTTACATATCTATTTATATATATGTATTCTAGTATTATTGCTCACTATTCTTTTTCTCTCTTTGGCTATTCGTATTTTCGTACGAATACGCGCATGTGTATTTCGATACATTTACCGGGAAGTATTCCGTATTTGTACAGAATGACTTCTTGAAGATGCCACCTCATTATTGATTTTAATTATAAAATCATATGTTATTAAATGAGGTGGAAATGGTGACATGGAAAGGCATGGCTTTTGGTCAAAGCATTGCTTTTGTGCAATGTAGAGATTGGTATGGGTATTTGTTTATTATTTAATTGGATAAGTTTTTGAGGGTGCATTTTTTTGTGGAGGGAGGAAGAGGGGCCGACCACTCTTGAAAGGGGATGGGGCTTTTGCTCATTTGTCTCTCACTCTCTCTTCATTCATTCATTCACACACCCAAAAAAACTTAGCCATTTTTCTCATGCCTTTGATGATCACCTCCACATCTTCCATGGTTGCTCTATGAGCATTAGATTTTGAGAGAGAATTATAGTGACACTATCCTACACTCCCAACTCTCCACTACTAGCAATTTTTAAGAGTCGGTTGGTTCGCTTGGCGAACCTGAAGCTTGCGCCGTTTCCCTCGGGTGGATCATCGGAGATGAAGGAAGACTGGCGACCAAAGTTGATCCGCATCACTTGAAGCTTGGAAATGGTTGAAGACCCTAAGGACTTAGTTCATTAGGTATAACCATTCTATCTCCTATTGTTAGCTTGCTAGTTTTCGGGTTAATCGTTTTGATCTTGGAAATCGGGTAATGGTAGCGCCGGGTTTTAGAAAAAAAGTTTTCCGCATTTGGCCACGGTTTGTTGGCCTGGGCGCTCCCATAACCCAACATGTCAAACATAGCCTAGGTTACCATCACAATGTTAAATTTTACGACTACGAAACACTCCGTTTTGGTCCTATAGAAAAATTTACATCATATGAAAATTTGGACCAAGCAAACAATACCTGAAACCCCAAAATGAGCACACCTGAGCTCAAAACAAAAACGACACCAAAAGGAGCAACCAGGGCCGGCCTCCCCGGTGTTTGAGGCGATGTGCTCGGTTGAAATCCGAGCTTCTGGCCTCGTTTTTGTTCTGTGCACTTTAGGTATCACATATATCACTCTGCACTTGTTTACAAAATTTTTACAGACCCTTTAAAAATCAACAGAGAGAAAATCTGCAGGGTTCCAGAAATTGTATGTTTACGGATTTGTTTTGTTTTCGTATTAATCTAACATTGTCTAAGTTTCTAGTTAGGGTCTGATACCTTGTTGGGATTCCTTAGCACCTAGCCTAGGGTTTGAAAGCATCACGCATGCCACAACAAGAATTTTAAGGGGTGCTAAGCAATCAAACTACGAATCGTACTAGAAAAATATGGTAACAAAACATTGCAATCTAACATTACAAGAGAAGTGAACAAGAATACAACCTTTGTAGATTCGGTCCTTCACTTCTAAAGCTCCGTGTTGACGTCCCTTCACTGCGATCATCGAAGTCCCAAACTCTAGAATGGATTTCCCCGGAGAAATGAACAAGCTTGCTCGTAGACTTCGAGGCCGAAGATGATCTACGTCGAGGTAACTCAAACTCAAGCTAACCCTTCACTAGGTCATGAACTTTGTGAAGAGAACACTCTAAACTAAATGGCAAGTAGTAGAGGATGATGAAATAGGAAGTGGGTTCACTTTAGATTTTGGTTTCTCACTTTATTTCTTCACTTAGAGAAATCTAGCAAGGTTTTTCTTCTGGATGAAGAAGAAGAAAAAGAATAAAATCAAGTGAAGAGAATTATGATCAATTATGCAACCATGGGTGAGTTAGTATCATCCACCAACCTTTGTAGAGACTAAACCATGGTATAAGCTAATGGTTTGGTTAATAAATATCTTTAGAAAACAAAGTAACTGGACTTGGTCAATGGATGCTTGAAGCTTCATGAAGCTTCGAGCATGACAAAGTGCTCACTAATTTTGAATTACAAAATAAATATAAACCCAAACCATTATCTTAAATATGGTGTAAGTCATACACACACCCAAGTTTGCATGTATCATCAAGCATGATGCAATCATGTACACAAACATATATCACATATACATTATGTGCACATCAAGTGAGAAAAGCAATCTTAAGTGAACCAATACTAGTTAATGTAAAGTAATATATCAAATATATAATTATACATTAAATCATTAAATCAACACTTGATTTAATGATCCGGTAATATCGCATATAACCGACTAATATCTAGTGTATCAATATATCGAATCAACACTTGATTCGGTAACCCGGCTATATCATATATAACCGACCGATGATAAAAATCGCGAGAATAGAATACAATATCACATACTGGTATTATTCTCGGTCCCACACATATCATATACGTGCCCCTATTTCGTTTCGCCTGAGCCAGGAAACCTCTGTGTAGGACTCTAAAGACTCGTCAATACGCTGGCAGTAAGTGGTGATCATATCAAACACCCACAAGCCGCAAGCGGTCTGCTAAACGTAACGGCCACCCGGGTATTGAGCGATCAGAAGATCAACGAGCAAGCCAGCTCACACTCCTGCGAATCCAATCAGTAACACTTACCGCACAGTCCGGTCTGTTCGTATGATATGTCGCATATCTCGCCTAGGGGTGGTAAACGTCAGACCCCGGTAGCTTGATAAGTCATGCCGATGTAAGGTCCATAACGAGCGTGAAACTACTGATAACACTTACCAGTAAATCACATCAATCCTGGCCAGGTATTTCATGTTATGGTCAATCGAGCATAGCGCAATATCAACCCCCAATACCGGGAGAGATAAATCCCCTCCAATCGCTCATTGCCTTCATGTGACTCGGGACTGTACCCAAAAACCACCTGTTTGCATGACTCAGTAGAGCCGTGGTAGGGTGGAAATCAAAGCACAGTGGGAGACACACAAGACTGTATGACGATCTCGGGTCAACAGAGTAAGCTGTACCAGTGTCACCAGAGAATTGCCATCTGACGTGAGGTATAATACCATCTGGGAGTTCTCGGCGAGTCCGTTCAGTGTACCCAGTCTCCACTGAGCACCCGCATACCATCTCTGATGTCAAACACCAATGGATATGGGATCATCCATCGCCCATCACATGGGTCGAGAAGATATACACTAGTCTACTCTGGAATATCGATGCCTTGTCTCGATATTTCCACGACTAGGAACATTGAAGGATGTACTCATGGACTATCCAGGCCCCACTAGTATGATCTGTATCATAATCCTGGAAGTCGAGTACACATCCTAAGGGCTTTATCAACATGTAACAAAGAGACATCATGTGTACATGTTAAGATAATGAGCAACCAGATAGCGTACTCTAATGTCGAGCAAGAAAGTCCTCCCTATATATGTCCCAGCATCCATTATAATATACATCTCATGTACAATAATGGCCTCTAGGGCATACATACAACTAACAATCTCCCACTTGCACTAGGGCCATATGTTGTAGTATCAAATACCCAACAATCAGCAGTGGTTGCAGTATCCCATACTCAACCATCACATAAAAGTTTCTTTTGGGAAACAGGCCTTTGTGAGTGGATCCGCCATGTTGTCCTCTGAGTCTACTCTCCTAACCTCGATCTTCTGGAGATCAACCATCTCTATAATCAGGTGATACTTCCTTAGAATATGTCTGGGTCACTGATGGGACCTGGGTTCCTAGGCCAAAGCCACACCTCCATTGTCACACAATGGTAGGAACCTTGTTCCTCTCATGAACAAAAAATACACCCAGACTACCTCTTTGGTAGCGATGTATCCAGCCTTTATTGTCTAGTCTTCCACGGTATCAAGCTTGGAACTCTTCCAACAACAATCCCTCCACTGAGGGTAAATACAATGCCTGTGACTGACATTCAGTCGTCCTTACCACCCTTGAAGCTATCTAGTGATTCTCTCCATGATTGATTGATACCATCTCACTACACCTAGTGAGAATCCTAACATCCATTTAGATCCATCTCGTAGATCCAAAACCCAGGATTTAGGAGGTATCACCTTGATCCTATATGGAGAATCCTTGTGATAAGAGGAGATTGACCGTGCGTAGCATAGGAAACTCTTTTCCTATCAAGAGTATGTCGTCCACGTACAATACGAGGATGACCACCTTACTCTCTACTACCTTTTTGTATATACAAGGTTCATCTACCATTTTGATGAAGTCAAACACTTTGACCACCTCATCGAAACAGACGTTCCAACTCTGCGATGCCCGCTTTAACTTTTAAAGCAACTTTCACACGTTTTCGCTGCTCCCACTGCCTACGAAGCCCTCTGGCTGTGTACATATAGACGTTCTCTCCTAAATCTATATTTAGAAAATCACTCATGACACCCAACCGCCAGATATCGTAGTTATGGCATGTAGCAGTGGCAAGAAGGATCCGGACGGATTTAAGCATAGATATTGGAGAAAAGGTTTCATCATTATCCAAGACTGGTTAATGACGATAACCTTTTGCAATAAGTCTAGCTTTGAAAGTCTCAACTTTTCCATTTACACAAAGTAATTTTCTCAAGATATACTTGCTCCTGATGGGGATTTAACCCTTCAGATATAGCAACCAAAGTCCATACTTTGTTGGTGTATATATATTCCATCACAGATCGCTTAGCATTCAGCCATTCTTACAGAGTTCCCACTCTTGATGACCTGCTCGAAACTAGTTGGGTCATCATCTCATGATGCAATCCTCGCTCCTACTGTCATCGAGAAACCGAAGTATCTCTCAGGCGGATGAGGAACCCTACCAGATCGGCGGAGAGGCTGAGGTTCGTCGGGAACTATTGAATCCTTATTCAATAGGTATGAAGCTTCACAAGTGCATAACACCAAACGAAACCGGTAACTCAGTAGTACTCATCATAGAGCGCACCATATCTAATAGGGTGCGATTGCTTCGTCCCGATACACCGTTGTGCTGTGGTGTATACGGAGGAGTAATGCTGAGAGAGAATCTCATTCTTCTTTAGAATAGTCCAAGATCTCCATGCCTTTGTATTCTCCTCCTTGATCTTTTCAAAGGACATAATACTTATTCCTGTATTGGTTCTCTACTTCTATCTCATATTCTTTGAATTTCTTAAAAGCTTCAGACATGTGTTTCAACAGAAACATGTGTCCGAATCTTAAGAGATCATCAGTGAATGTAAGGAAGTATAAAGAACCAGTCCTGGCATATGTAGACTGGGGACCTTCATACACATCATGTATTAGTCCTAAGAGTTCACCGACTCTTTCTCTGTTTTAAGTAAACGGAGTTATGTTCATTTTATCTTTGTGACATGACTAACAAGTTTCACAAGATGTAAATTCAAACTGATTTAAATATGCATCTTAATGTAACTTTGCTAGTCGGGTCGCATTGATATAACCTAGTCTACAATGCCTCAAGAAGGATTCATTCATTTCTGAACTCTTCCTCTTGTGTGTGTTCTGTACGTTAAGAACTGTGGTTTGATTTAGAACGTATATGCTTTTAGATAACGTGCCTGAAACCGATCAACTCTTGATATAGGAAATGTTCAAAACATTATCCAACAATACAAAATTATATCCTTCTTTAATAAATAAAGAGACTGATATGATGTTGTATATCAGGTTCGGTATCTAATAACATTCGTTCAGAATCAATGTATTTAGTAATACAGGGTGATAACTGCCAACACCTTGGCTGCAACAATTACACCGTTTCCAACTCTTGAAACTTATCACTCGTTCTCAGTTCTCTACCTATCTGTAGCCCATGTAACAGATTACATATCTGGGATCCTAATCCGGTAATAAATACCCAGGACGTAGAGGATACTAAGAAACCGTTCTTTGTAATGAACACACCCGAAGGAGATGCATCATTATGCATTTTCTTCGTTTCAGCGGCATGGGAATCCTGGTATTCCCCTATTTCCTACTCGGTCTTATAACAATTATAAGTTGGAGCGGGACCAACGTTCCCCAGCTCAGTAAAACAAACAGGTTCGGTCAATACATCCATATTACAATCATGATTAAGGCATGACATGGTCGCTACCTGGAGAGAGAGAGAAGAAAACACTCTGCGTGCTCTTGCAAGATTACATTGGTTATATATTTTATCTAATCAGGATGGCTCCCATAGTTTTTATCAAATCTTCTTTCAAACCTTAAAAGGAAAGACTTAGCCGGGATTAATTACACTCTACAAGTTTGCAAATCTTTCAGCCAGGCCAGTGCCGGTACTTTGAGGGAGGTTCCCCGTGCTTTCGCACGGACCTAATTAAAATAAACATCGTTTTCCCAGGGGCGTAACCCCGTTGACATCTTTCTAGACACTTACTTGATCGGCTAATTGTAAAGTACAAAACTCTCCCAGGAGTAACAATTACTCGCAGTGGGTATCAGGATCCAACTATCATATTGAAGGTATGAAATCTCATTGCAAATTTCAACACTTGAAACTCACGATAATGGTTTTTACCCCTAGCACCTATGACCTTGGCTATGGTCAACAATTCGTAAGTCCTAGTCAAGTTCTACCCGTCATTTCGTGATTAATTGGACCCACCCACATGACCCTTGTCTAAGGTCAACAAAGCCACATGACTGTCCTAACTAATCGTATCATATGCTGTGTAGGAAGACATCACTTAGCTAACGTACACTGCGCCTTGGCTAAGGTCAACAAACGCAGCACGAATACTAAGTACTCTACTTCCTAAAATGACGGAGGGTTGCGGATTGTTTTTAAGAAAACCTTTAACGTTTTGAACTTGATCTCGTTGTAGAATCAAATGGTTTAAAATGGAGTGTTTTTTAGGCTTTACTAGTTTCGCTAAAGAGGTCACTCCCGGTGAAGGGATCTCGACTCTTTCCTTATGGAATGAGGTGCAGGATATTCACAATACCACTATGCAAAGCAAGAAATAGAAAAGCAGTCAAAAGACAAAACCGAGGGTTGTAGCATCTGCTAATTATTGCTAAAGAGGTCACTCCTGGTGAAGGGATCTCGGCTCTTTCCTCATCGAATGAGGTGCTGGATATTCTACAAGGAATACCGCTATGCAAAGCAACAACTAGAGCTACCAATTTTTGTAAATTCGATTCCACAACATCTTTAGGTTTATTTTCTTTCATTAATCTCATTAATGAACGTCCCATCATTTAAGTCACCTAAACATCACAGATAAATACAATGTACGCTTATGCCATCCTCATTCGCCTCGATGTCCCGTCATGCACCGTTAGGTTAGGTAACTAACGACAGAGCGGGGCAGGGCTAGCGCGGGTGTAAAACATAAACAACGTCTATATAATATATCACGTATACTATATACAGTATCTATCTCATCATATACAGTGATCACATCACAGAATATCGTAGCAGAAAACAATATATGAGTACAGGTTAGTCTTTAGACCCGAGATTGTCATTTGTCTTATGTGAGTTCCCACTGTGCTTTGATCACTACCCTACCACGGCTCTACTAAGTCATGCAAACAGGTTTTGGTTGGGTACAGTCCCGAGCCACATGGAGGCGGTGAGCGATTGTTGGGGATTCGACTCTCCCGGTATAGGGAGTCGATATCGCATTGTGTTCGATTGGTCAGGTCCATAAGACCGTGGCCAAAGCAGTTGGGAATTACTGATAGGCTGATCAGTAGTTTCCCGGATTGGTCCTAAGCCGCATCAGCATGAATTATCGGGTTATTAGGGTCTGACGTTTACCACCCCTAGACCCGGTATGCGATACTCTCAGACAAAGAGACCGGACTGTACGGAGATTGTCATGGATAGGCTCGGTAGGGATCCGGATGAGTTTGCTCCTCGGCCTTCCTTTTCGACAGGTACCCGGGTAGCCGTTACGTACAGCTAGTGCCGCTGACGTGCTTGTGGTTATGGATTTATCCAGTAACTCTCTGCCGGCATACTGTCGAGTCTTTAGAGTCCAATACAGAGGGTTTCCCCAGTTCAGGCGAAATGATGCATTAGCCGTATTGGATATGTGCAGGGTTCCGATCGATTGATGTACTTTGTACCCAGACTTTCGATCGGACAGTTGATAATACTAGCTGGCTCGGGATTGAGTCGGATTATTAAATCAGGTATTGATTTAATAATTTGCATATATGTATTTCGATATGTATATTCTAGTATTATGTTCTTCCTGTTATTCTATCTCTTTGGGCATTCGTGTTTTTATCCGAATGCAGGTATGTTTATACAGTAGACTGTAATCCGTATTTTATTACAGATAATATTCTAGAAGGTGGACACCTCATGTTGTAAACTCACGGTGTCGTGCATTTGAAGGGGTTTTGTCAAATCAGGATATGTCGGTTTCTTTTATGAAAATAGTGCACGACATGAGTCTTGAGTTCTAAAAATACCGCAAGTGCACGGCGCGTTGTAGCGAGCCGGCAAGTACGGGTCGATCCGCTGGGAGTGGATATCACGACATCATTTTGAGTTATGAAACAATGGGTTGAAAGTGGGTTGTCATGTTTTTATAGAAATAAATAAACGAAAGGGTAAGGTGTGTTTAGGGACAACTTAGGCTAAGGTTTTGTAGAATTGAAATACGGCTTTTACCTCCCAACTCTCAGTCTTGATTCAAGGTCCATTTTTAGTTTCAATTTGATTTACAGAAGCATGCCGCTTCTATCCGAAACAAATGTCGGTTTAGAATATGATATCAAAGTTAAAAAAGAAACTAAAAATTTAAGGTTTTAGAGTGAAATGAATATGGAATTAGTTAAATGAAGTTAGCAAGCATAGAATATATGCTTGTATGCTATATATTCTATCTAGCTAGTTTACAACACTTAACGTAATTTCATATTCCTTTCAACTTCGATTCATAATATAACAATAATAAAATGTGTAGAAGGAATATGATATATGTTAAAGGTTGATTTGCAACCATTCTAAACAATATATCATATCAAGTAAAACATAATAAAATTGCATATATTAAGAAAAGAAGTGTAAAATGCAAGAATCAAGAATGAGGGGTTGGAAGGCAAGCCATTCCACAACCTACCTCACCATAGCCCAAGCATAAAACTACTCACACATCATAAAATGAAATCACAACTAAATAAAATAAGATGAAAAGGAGAAAAGATACAAGAATCAACTTGGTATTAATGAAGCTTTAATTGTAATGGTTCCAAGTACAAACAAATGAATTCAAATACCAAAATCTAATATTGCAAGCTCAAGAAAGAGGTTGCAAGACCAGAGGAAGGCAACGAACTCACACTAAGAGTTACAAGATCAACTAGTTACAATGTATATAAAGTTTTCTCTCGCAAAAAGTATATCCTCACTTGCCCACTGGTCTGGTATTTATAGGCTTAAAAAATAAACAAATAATAAAAACAGAAAGATGGGACAAAAATGAGTGACTAGAAAAAATTTGAAGCGAAAATGCCTTGGGAGACCCGGCGGCACCGGTCAATTCACAAGTCTCGCCGGTTGGGGTCCGAGCAATGGGGCTCTTATTGGTGTGGTGAATTTGAGTGCACTGAACAAGTCCACTGGTATTGTTTGATTTCTTCATGTCAGCTCGGGTTATACTCAGTAGTCTTGGAGGGAAACTTGATGCTTTAAATCACATCACATCTTTTTAGCATTTATTACACATCACACTCACTTGTGCCCTTTTGCACAATTTGCTGTGCTAAGGCAGCCCCCATCATGGTCCAAGTCTCAAAGAGCTAGTGTACACTTGCATTGTGTTGGACCAAAATTGTGTACACATTATTGTTTGCAAAAGAACTCTTAGTATATCGATCGGTTTTCTGTTCTATTTGCAATGTCGGCTCCCGAATGTTATATCCGTGATTTTGAGTGTATTTTCCTGTATTTTGTCATGAACACCTGTAATCTGTATTTACTGGGCAGACACTGGTTAATAGAAACCATATATACCAAAATAGATAATGAATGAGCGGTATTAAAATACAGTTTTCTGTATTGAACAAATACCCCCAAACTTATCATTTGCTCGTCCCGAGCAAAAAAAAAAATCCCTGCCTCACTTTCGCAGGGAACGCGATTGCACTGAGCACGTGCAACAAGCCGTTAAACCACTAGGTGTCCCTAGTAGGAGGTGTGTTGTCTCCTGAGGGTTTTCAGCGGATTGCACCCACAAAATCCAGTCAAGTTAGCGTTGTGAGGAAACTGTTGATTCTAATCTTCTGGTTAAGGATCAAAGCTAGAAGCTCTATCATCCTAGTTAGAAAATGTCCAACCCTATTTTCACTCCTCCCAGTTTGTTCGACATATGCTTATATACGCCTTTTCGTGATTGTGCAAATAGTTTCGAAAAGATTTTAAGAACTTGATTAGGGTCATCATGTCAAAAATACGGACTAGGATAGACCTCTAAAGAATCACATGAGTTTGAAAAGACTTAAGATTTTCTCAAGTTTCGTTTTCCAGTTAGGTTTCAAGTCAGAATTTATATCATTTTGAAAGAGAACCAAGTATTATTCTTCACTCCTATCTTTCACCCATTGTTGTTCATACACACCTTTCGTGGTTGTGAAAAACATCCTTTTTAAATATAAACCTTCATATCTCCGCTAAAAAACTGTTATAATAGAATACTTGTCTTCACCAAGATTATTCTCCTACAAAGAACGGTGATGATTTTTAACTCGAAGAGAAAACTTTCTTAGCTTGTTTTATTTGGCGATTGGAAACTTAGTGAGTTTTGGGTCAATGACTCCCAAATTAGATGGTTTTAGGGCATTAGGTGTGGAGACACCCCAATGACTTAATTACCCCAGTTACCAAGGCCACAAAACAAAAGACTCATTTTGTTTCATTTTAAAATATTCTGAAAGCAGTGAAAATGGAGATATAGCCAGTTTTTCTTTTTAATTCCGAAGACGTGTTCATGTGGATAAGGTGTGTAATCATTTCATCTAGGTTTCAGATGGGTTATTTTTTAGACTTTAATTTTCTATTAAAACCTCAATAATATCCTTCATATTCACTTCACTTTATAAACTATTCTTGATATTATCTAATTCAGAACAAACCAGTTTGATCCTAAAGATGTTTATCAATTTCCAAAGGTTTTACAGACATGTCAGACTTTCATCTAATTTTCAAAAACATATAACACGTGTAAAGTGTTATAAAAGACATATATCGGCTGTGGTTAAAAACAAAGGAAGGTTATCTTTCGGGTTGCCAATCTCTCGAAAAGAATTTAGTTATTTCTATCTTTTCACCCGGCCCGTCAGACTTTGAATCTAATTTCCCCTGCTAGCTAATCATGATGAAAAAGTTTTTATGTTTTTGAAATTATATATTTTTTATGTAAATGCAGAATATACAAATGAATGCAAAAGATAGAAATAGAAATGCTTACCGAGCATACCCCCAAACTTAAAATTGATAGTGTCCTCACTGTCATGCTATACAACAAGAGTCAAAATTGTTGAGGGGTAAAAATAATAAACAATAATTACAAAAAGAAAAAGCCAAAATGTATATACAAGATTTAGGGGAAGTGATTTAATCAAGATAACGTGGCTCATGTAAAAACATGAGCTCCCCTGTTTCCACAGGCAATTCTAAGAATGGCTTCAGACGTTGGCCATTGACTTTGAAAGTATTGCCTGAGTGCTGATCTTCAATGTTGACTGCACCGTGCGGAAAGACGGTGCACACAAGAAACGGACCTGTCCAACGTGACTTCAATTTCTTAGGGAATAGATGAATCCTGGAGTCGTAAAGCAGAACCTTTTGTCCCATAGTGAATGTCTTTCGAAGAATCTCCTTGTCATGAAAATCTTTCGTTTTTTCCTTGTACAGCTTGGCGTTCACATACGCGTCATTGCATATCTCGTCATGCTCGTTCAATTGATGTTTTTGAGCCTCACCGGCCTTTTCTAGGTCGACATTGAGCTGTTTGATTCCCAGAATGCGCGGTGTTCCAATTCAACAGGTAAATGACACACTTTTCCAAAGATGAGTCGGTATGGGGACATACCAGGATTTGTTTTGAAGGTGGTGCGAAATGCCCAAAGCGCGTCATTTAACTTCAATGAACAATCCTTGCGGTGTTGGCTGACAGTCTTTTCCAGAATCTGTTTAATCTGCCTATTGGAGACTTCGACCTGACCGCAAGTCTGAGAATGGTAGGGCGTTGACAGTTTGTGGCTAATGGAGTATTTCTTCATCAATGCTTCAAAAGATCGGTTGCAAAATTGCGTTCCATTATCACTGATGATGGTGCGAGGCGTACCGAACCGAGAAAAGATGTTTTCATTTAAGAATTTTACGACAACCTTGTTATCGTTGGTTCTACACGGGATAGCCTCCACCCATTTGGACACATAGTCCACAGCCAGCAAAATGTACAAATTCCTAAAAGAGATTGGAAATGGCCCCACGAAATCGATACCGCAGACGTAAAAAATTTCTACAATCAGAATGGATTGTAGGGGCATCTGATTCCATTTTCCAATATTTCCCATGTGTTGGCATTGACTACAGGTTTTGCAATAATCGAAAGTATCCTTGAAAAGCGTTGGCCAGTAGAAGCCGCTTTGTAAAACCTTTCCAGCCGTCTTTCTGGGTCCAAAATGGCCCCCACAAGCTTGATCATGACAGAAGGACAGAACACTTCTTGTTTCAGAGTTAGAGATGCACCGTCTAATAACTGATCAGGGCAGTACTTGAACAGGTATGGTTCATCCCAATAAAAGAATTTTACTTGGGAGAGAAGTTTAGACTTGTCCTGATTCGACCAAAAAGAAGGTGTTTCTCCGGTGACCAGAATGTTCACAATATCAGCGAACCAGGGTTCGACTGATACGGACAGAAGTTGTTCGTCTGGGAATTGCACATTGATTGGAATTTCCTCAATTGGTGCATTTGGTAAGCGAGTCAAGCGATCGGCAACAACATTGTCGGTTCCCTTCTTATCCTTGATGGTCAGGTCAAATTCTTGCAGAAGGAGAATCCAACGTATCAATCTGGTTTTGGCATCCTTTTTTGCAAAGAGGTGCCTAAGTGCAGAATGATCAGTGTAAATTGTGACGTGGGTTCCGATCAGGTAAGCACGGAATTTTTCAAGTGCGTACACAACAACTAAGAATTCTTTTTCTGTGGTTGTGTAATTAAGCTGTGCATCATTCAGCGTCCTGCTCGCGTAGTGGATAACATGCGGCTTCTTTTCAAATCGCTGTCCTAAGACAGCACCTATTGCAAAGTCAGAAGCATCGCACATTAGTTCGAAAGGTTCATTCCAGTCTGGTACACTTAAGATCGGAGCAGAAGTGAGTTCCAATTTCAAAATCTTGAACGCATGAAGGCGCTCAGAATTGAAATAAAAGGGAGTATCCTTAGCCAGCAAGGAAGTCAAGGGTCTGACCAGTTTGTTAAAATTCATGATAAAACGCCTGTAAAAACCGGCGTGGGCTAAGAATGCCTTGATGTTACGGAAAGTCCGTAGAGGCGGGAGGTTTGAAATGACATCGATCTTTGCTTTATCGACTTCAATGCCATTTTCAGAAATGATATGGCCTAACACAATGCCGTGTTTGACCATTAAATGACACTTCTCCCAATTGAGTGTGAGGTGTTTTTCCTTACATCGTAACATAACCAGTTCAAGATGCTTCAAACACTCAGAAAATGAATCTCCAAAGACGGAGAAATCATCCATAAAAACATCCAAGAATCGCTCTACCATATCAAAAAAGATGCTCATCATGCACCGCTGAAATGTTGCAGGTGCATTGCACAGCCCAAAGGGCATGCGACGGTAGGCGAATATACCAAAAGGAAAAGTGAAGGTCATTTCGTCCTGATCCTCTAGATCGATCGGGATTTGATTGTAGCCGGAATATCCATCTAGAAAACAATAGTAGGCATGTCCGGCTAGGCGTTCAAGCATTTGATCAATGAATGGTAGCGGGAAATGATCCTTACGAGTGGTTGCGTTGAGCTTTCTGTAATCAATACAGACTCTCCAACCTGTTTGTGTGCGCGTTGAGACTAGCTCGTTTGCTTCATTCGTGATTACAATGAGTCCCGATTTCTTTGGTACCACTTGAATGGGGATACCCATTTGCTATCAGATATGGGATAAATGATCCTATTGTCAAGACACTCCAGCATTTCATTCCACACCGCTTCTTTCATTACCGGGTTAAGCCGGCGTTGAAGATCTTTGAAGGGTTTAGAATCATCAGTCGTATAGATCCTGTGCTGACAGATAGCAGGGCTGATTCCTTTGATATCAGCCATTGACCACCCAATTACTTCCATGTTCTTTCTCAGAACGTCCATGAGGGCCAACTCTTGCTCAGGCGCAAGGTCGGTTGCGATTATTACCGGAAGCATTTCATTATTTCCCAAGTATGCATACTTGATGTGGTCAAGAAGAACTTTGAGGTCAAGTTTGGGTGGCTCCTCCACTGATGGTCGCACTTCAGGGGCCGGTTCGTAATGATGTGGTTCAAATTGGGGCCCCCAATGTGCGTAGGAAGCCTGTTCAGGACTTAGCTTCCCAAGGAAATGAAGCTCCTCAGAAAATAGTTCTTAAAACGTTTCATCAAGATACTCATTTTTGAAGTCAAATGTCCCCTCCTCAGACATATCGTGTACAGCGTTGACTTCAAATGTGTCGTCCTGTTTCTCGCTCGCTTGGTTTCCTAGCGTGAAGATGTTGAGGTCAATTGTCATGTTTCCAAATGAGAGTTTCATGGATCCGTTATGACAATTGATCAACGCGTTGGATGTGGCTAGGAAAGGCCGCCCCAGTATGACTGGAATTTGACCGCCGGGATTGGCGACGGGTTCAGTCTCCAACACAATGAAATCTACAGGGATTATGAATTCCCCGACCTTGATTAGAACATCATCGATTTCTCCCCCCGCTAACTTCGTTGATCGATCTGCCAGTTCCAGAGTCACTTTGGTTGGCTCGAGTTCTCCCAATCCCAGTTGTTCGTAAACTTAGTACGGGAGAAGGTTCACACTTTCCCTAAGTCTAACAAGGCACAGTTGATTTGCTTGTCCCCGTTAGTGTAAGAAATAGTAGGACAACTGGGGTCCTTAAATTTTACCGGAATGGATTTGGAAAAGACATCGCTTAGAGTGGCGGCCGAGAAGACAGTTTTAGGTATGTTCCCCTCCGAAAGGCAGCGCACAAGACTGCGAAGTCCTGACGCTGAGATTCGGGGCAGATCCTATTTGGTTTTATCCGTCCATCTCTCCGAAGATGCCAAATTGATTTATGGCACCGTGTATCGGAGGTTTAGACGGATGCGGCCGATGTAGCGGATTTCGTCAGATTCCTCCTCGCTTGAGGGGTTTTTGATTGTGGGGACGCTCTTCCCTACAGGCGCAAGCCCCTGCAGTTAATTACGCTACCGCATCGCGGTAACAACTTTCTCCTTCTCCAGAATTTCACTTCGTGTCGTGTTTGTTTGTTTTGTTTGCGGTTGCCCGTGGATTGTATACGGAGACTAAGCGATGCCGTCGCCTATAGGACGTGAATTAATCCAAATCCGTATTTACTTAGATTTGGGTTTGGTGTTTTTAGTTTAAGGATACATTAGCCGTATTGAGGCTAAGATCCACTTAAACATTCATTAAGGATACGTTAGTCTGATTTGAGACTAAGATCAACTTAACGGGACCGTCTAGATCCGACAAAAGAGCGTTTGGAGACTCTATTGTTCCAGTTTAGGGACATAGTGGTCCATTGGTAATTTAGGGACATTGCGGTCCATATTCCATTTTAGGGACGTAGTGGTCCATATTCCAGTTTAGGGACGTGGTGGTCCATATTCCAGTTTAGGGACGTGGTGGTCCATCGCCAGTTTAGGGACGTGCTTGTCCATACTCCAGTTTAGGAACATGGTGGTCCATATTCCAGTTTACGGACGTAGTGGTCTATCATTAGTTTAAGGACATTTCGGTCCATCATTAGTTTAAGGACGTTTCGGTCCACGAGTTTAAGGACCCTGCAGTCCATATCGATGTGTGGTCGTCGGGACCCGTCACGTCTCTGACGTCGTTGAAGGATTACAACGATGGGTGTCAGAGGAGTTCGGAGATGTACCCTCGAACCGGTCGTAAATTGATTTAGGGAGCAGCCGTGCTCAGTCAATTTAATTTGAGGACTTATGGCCATGATGTAAGTCGAAATGCAACACCCCACGAATGCGGGTAGGCGGAAATATGAAAAACGATCTTGTTTTGTAGCATGCATCGACTAACCGAAGATCTTTTCTAAACGATAATTAACAACAAGCATAGAGTTCTAGGCTACTATGTAAAGAGATTATACCAAATGATTCTAGTCCTTCGTCTTTATGATCTCTAAGTCCTCCTCAGCCTCCTATCCCTGATAGATGATCCACCCGAGTACCCAAATCCAAGCTACACTTCAAGACTTGAGGTAACTTTGTTTCTCTAGTTACTAACCAAAGTAACTAAGATGATGTAGAGTTAGGTTGTGGAGTGTTTAGTCTATCCTAATCCATGGTCTCAACTCATGAGTGGTAGGATTAGGGTTTTAAGAAGGAGAGCACTTGAGGAGAGAGAAGGTGGAGATGATAATGAGAAGAGAAAAGCTTCTCACTTGAATATATCAAACATAATGAATTATCAAATAATATCAATTAAATGATTATTCACCATGCTTCATTTATTCAAGAAGAGTGATTCATCATGTGAGTCATTAGATCATTAATGATGCATTAATGATGCATTTAATGATATGATGAATCATAGGAATGAGTCACTTAAGCAATTAATGAAAATGCCACCTTAACCTCCTTAGTCACCCTCCTTCTAGAAGCTTCTCGGATAATTACGAGAACGCCCCTCGCATCCGTGAAAACACGGAAAAACTGTAGACTGTATAGATCCAATAACCCGATACTAGAATCTGGCTTAAACAAAAGCCGGCTAGTAAAAACTGTCCGAATGACGTAAGTGCGTTTTAAACACGTATGCGTCCGAGCCTTTTGTCATAAACCGTACGACCTCTATATCATTTCACCTGGAGTTGGGAAAACTCTGTGTGGGACTCTAAATAGTCGACTACTACGCTGGCAGTGGGTTTAACCACAGACCGCAAGCGGCACTAGCTGTACGTAACGACCCCTAGGTAGATGTCGATAAGAAGGCCGGTGAGGATACCCATCCGAAATCCTACTGAGCCTGTGCGTGACAATATCCGTGCAATCCGGTCTATTCGTCTAAGAGTATCGCATGTATGGTCTAGGGAGGTGGTAAACGTCAGACCCCTAATAACCGTACAAGTCGTGTCGGTATGGCTCTATCACCATCCGAGAATCTACTGATCTATCAGTAATTCTCAATCAGCCCTGGCCAGGGACTTATGGTAATGACCAATCGATCACTGTGCGATATCAACTCCCTATACCGGGAGAGACGAATCCCTAACAGTCACCCACTGCCTCCACGTGGCTCGGGACTGTGCCCAACTAAAACCTGTTTGCATGACTCCTTTGAACCGTGGTAGGGTAGTAATCAAAGCACAGTGGGAACTCACATGAGACAAATGACGACTTTAAGTCAACGGACTATCTGCACACATGTCACTTGAGAACTGCTATCTGACGTAAGGTATAAATACTATCCAGTCAAGTCTCGGCGAGTCCTGTCTGGTGTACTCACACCCAGTGAGCATCTGTATACAATCTTAGGTGCACTCCACCAATGGCTGCAGGACCAATCCATCGCCCTTCCTCAGGGTCTAGATATGTATACACTAGTCTACTCTGGAGTATCGATGCCCAGTCTCGATACTCCTGCGACCAGGGACATCTAAGGATGTGCCTATTGACTATCCAGCTCCAACTAGTATGACTGCCATCACAACGCCGGTAGTCAGGCAAACATCCTAAGAGCTTTATCAACATGTATATATATATATGAATACTACCCAAAATATATCAAATGTTAAGATAAAGACAAACCAAATAGCGTACTATTATATTAAGCAAGACTGTTATGTACATACATATCCCAGTATCCTATACAATGAAGTCCTCTAGGGCATATATATATCCAACAATCTCCCACTTGCACTAGGGCCTATTATTGGCGCAATGAGTACCCACTGTCTTCACTATATCCAGTTGCTGGAGTACCGCATGCCGAACATCTCAAACAGCCTCTCGAACTGAACTTGAGGGATGGCCTATGTGAATGGATCTGCCTTGTTGTCTTTTGTATCCACTCTCCGTACATCGATCTCCCGACGATCAACGATCTCCCTGATCAGGTGAAAACGCCTTAAGATATGCCTGGATTTCTGATGGGACCTGGGTAACATAGAAGTTAACAACTACTATGTAAAGGGATTATACCTAAAGAACCGTGTCCTTCGTCTTTACGAACTCCACCTCCTCCTCGTCCTTCTCCAAGTAGTAGACGATCCACCACGAGAGCTAAACTCCAAGCTTTGCCTCTAAACTTGAGGCAACTAGGTATCTTTATGTGCTAATCAAAGTACCTAGATGAAATAGAATATGGTTATGGATTAAGTAGTCTAACTAATCCTTGTACTCAACACATGAGAGGGGAGGATTAGGGTTTGAAGAGAGAGAGCTTAAGGAGAGAGAGGATGAACATAATAACGAAATGAGAAAATGAGTTATCATAATATATATCAAGCATTATTGTTTTTCAAGAAAAGAAAAGAAAATGATTTACAACCATGCTTGATAAATATCTAATGGTGATTCATCTCCATGAGTCATTAAGCATTTATGATGCATTAATGACATGGATGAATCATCCATATGACTCACTAATCTCAATTAATGTATATGCCACCTTAACCACCTTAGTCACCATCTTCTAGAAGCTTCTCGCGCAATTACGAGAAGGCCCCTCCTATCCGTGAAAACACGGAAAAAATTTAGACTGTATAAATCCAATAACCGGATACTAGTAACTGGCTTAAACCAAAGCCGACTAGTAAAAACTGTCCGAAAGTCGTACGTGCGTAAACACGCGTATGCGTCCGAACCCTTGTCGTAAAACCATACGACCTCTATATCGTTTCGCCTGGAGTAGGGAAACTCTCTGCGTGGGACTCTAGAGACTCGACTACTACGCTGGCAGTGGGTTTAACCACTGACCGCAAGCGGCACTAGCTGTACGTAACGGTCCCCAAGTAGATGTCGATAAGAAGGACTATGAGAAAACCCATCCGAACTCCTACTGAGTCTGATGTGACAATCTCCATACAGTCTGGTCCGTTCGTCTAAGACTATCGCATATCGGGCCTAGGGGGCGGCAAGCGTCAGTCCCCTAATAGCGGTATAAGTCGTGTCGGAGCGAAGCCCATTACACCCTGAGAAACTACTGGAACCTACCAGCAAATCTCGCTTGCCCTGGCCAGGGACTTTGCGTAATGGCTCTCTGACACAGCGCGATATCAACCCCCAATACCGGGAGAGACGAATCCTATCTAACCGCCACTGCCTCCAAGTGCTCGGGACTGCACCCAACTGCTACCTGTTTGCATGACTCCTTTGAGCCGTGGTAGGGTAGCAATCTAAGAACAGTGGGACACACTCGAGGCGAAGTAGCAGTGTCAAGTCTGCGGACTATGTTGTACTCATGTCACCTGGGAACTGTTCACTGACGACTGGTATAAAACCAACCAACAGTTCCCTGTGAGTCCTGTCCGGTGTACCCGTAACCTAACGAGCACCTGCATACTATCTCCAGTACGACGTACTGATGGCTGTGGGACAGACCATCTCCCCAACTGGGATGAGAAGCGTACACACTAGTCTACTCCGGAATATCGATGCCCTGTCTCAATAATCCAACGACTAGGGACCTGAATAAGGATGTGCTTGTAGACTTCCCTGCCCCCACTAGTGTGACTGCCAACACAACGCTGGTAGTCAAGTAAGATCCTAAGAGCTCTATCAATACGTATACTCACATATTAAGATAGAAAAACCAAGTAGCATACTACCATGTTTAGCAAGACTGTTATATACATGTGAATATCCCAAGCTTCCATTAAGTAATATACAAACTAGTATGATACAATTATAGCCCCTAGGGCATATACACTAACAGGTTGAAGGTCTAGCAAGCCAAAGATCTTAGTTCTCTCAAAGTTCGAGAAAGGAGCTCAAGGATGAAACCCTCAGGTGCATCCATCTTTGACAAGAGTAGGCGACGAGGAAAGCACCATCCGACCACCATCAAGAGTCAAGAAGAAGGAGTTCAAGTTGATGTATAACCCCTAACCGAGTAGACAACTATCTAGTTAGGTTGCTCGTGTGTAGTATAGCAAAGATCCATTTTCGTAGTCCATGTTACCCAAACCCTAAAAATCGTTTTTCACCATTTCCGCAAGCCCGAAAGAGCCGGGAGAGGTAACGTGGACTTACAGTGGTATCAGAGCCTAACTAGACACACCCTAGCATGTTAGCAAAGTATTTAGAATTTCGACCGAACGAAAAAACGCGAAACACAACGGAAAAACCAAGTTTCTGCCGAATTTTTTTCTGCTCTAAAAATTAAAAAAAATCATGTCTTAAAAATCGGCTCAGGGTTTTCTATAAACACTCAAGAAAAACGAACGCACGAGCCGACCAACTCGCCGCGGTTCCGCGGCAGAAGCTTGCTTCTGCCGCGGATCCTCGGCCGAGTTGACTCAGCCGTGGATCGTTTCTCCTGCAGTTTGTTAGTGGGGGTGTTTTGAGATTTTTGGGATGTTTCTTTTCTGCCCAGATTTTCCAGAGAACAAGTTTGTTTTTAAGGTGATTAGAAATCCGTATTTTGGTCGATTTTCTGTAGACTTTGGCTAATGGTTATATCTGTAATGTTTTATATGTATTGAACGTCTGCTAATTGCTATACGTCCATTAGTGGGGGTTATACATATCTGTGATCTGTGATGTTGATGGTTTGTGTATATGAATTCGTTGGATTGTCGCGGATGAATAGCCGGCGGATTTGTGAGATGAGAGTTTTCTTTTATCTTTCAATTCTTGTAATATGTAAATTGATGTAATATTATTTGTATGGCCGCACAATCGGGTCGGGGTTGTAACCGTCATTGTATAATTTCTTTTTAACTGTTTTTGCTCTTAGGATAGACCCAAGATGGGGTGCACAAACTACCGGGTACCGCGAAGTGCCGAGTGGCCTACTCACGTCGTTGAGGGAGGTTGCTTCACTTCGAATACTTGGCGGGTAGTTTGCCGCACCCGTAGGGGTCTAGGGTGGGATTTGGCTATTCATCGCGACCGTGTAATCCGCTCTTCATTACAGGCTCGTACGAATTGCGGATTCCTAGTATATCTAATGTATTCATCTGTGATCTGGAATGGCTATCATTGCATGTGACGAATGTTTATATATATCTATATGATATCTATTTAGGCGTTGCTTATGTTTTGCATCCGCGCTAGTCAAGCCCCCGCCTTGTCGTTAGTTAAGTAACCTAACGGGTGATGACGAGACCCCGTGGCGAATGCGGATGGCATAAGCGTACGTCATATTTTCGTTGTTTTCTGCAATGGTAGGATTAATTGATGGGACGCATTAAAATTAATGCAAGAAAAATAAACCAAAGTAAAAGTCGTTGGAACACTTTTAAAAACCACTCGGTTTCTTTTCAAAATAACTTTTAAACGCGGAGCTTAAACCACTCCTTTTAAAAGCTATCTCGTTCCATCGATTATATCAAGTTCACTACGTTCACGGTTTCGCCAAAACCATTCGTAGCCCTCCGTCGTTTCACATGGATGGTCAATAGTATTCAAGATATGTTTGTTGGCCAAAGTCAAGGCATAGTGATTGGTAGCTATTGGGTATTCATGTGCAGCATAGATAGATGTGTTGGTTTGGGACAGTCGTACTGCCTTGTTGGCCAAAGTCAAGGGTAGGTGCGGGTGGGTTCAAATTAACCTGGAGAATGAAGGGTAGAACTTGACATGTGACTTATGATTTTTTGGCCAAAGTCAAGGTCATAAGAGCATGGGGCAAAAATCCATATCGGGAGTTTCAAAAGAACAGAAACTTGCTAGCGCTGCATACCATTTGGAGTGTGATGATTCTGGTAGGATTCCTTCAGTTTTGTCACGCAATGATATTTGGATCCCGATCCTACTGTGAGTATATGCTACTCCTCAGGAAAATTCTCGCTTAACGATCAATGCTATAAACCTAGTAGGTGTCTAGAAAGGTGTTAGCGGGGCTGCGCCCCCAGGGAAAAGATGTTATTTAATTAAGGAACTTCGCGAAAGCGTTGGAAAACCTCCCTCGAAGTACCGACACTAGCCTGGCTGAACGGTTAAGCAAGTATTGTACGGTGAGATTGATCATGACTAATTCTTTCTTTTTGGTTTGAGAAGGGATTCGAGAGACAGTGGGAGCCATCCTGTTTAGACAAACTAAAAACCACTCTAAACTTGCAAGAGCATCATGCAAAAGTGTTTCTTCTCTCTCTCCTAATTGCAGCGACCAAACAACATGACTGGACTAAAGTTACTTCTAGATAAAAACATAATGACAGGGCCAAACTACAAAGATTGGCTCAGAAATGTCAAAATGGCAATCACTTACGACAAGTTGGGGTATCTCCTTACCACCAATGCTCCCCTGTCCCATGTCCCACCTCCAGCGTCGCGGATAAGGAAATCCGTAAGACTTGGGAGATTGATTGCGCGAAGGCCAAGTGCCTCGTGCTTGCCTCTATGGACAATGAACACCAGAGGAGGCACGAGAATATGGACCTTGAATCCATATTTCTTCATACAAAAGAACTGTATGGGGAGCAACACCGTAACGCCAGATACGAAGTCTCGAAAAAGCTGTTTTCGGCGAGATTGGCCATCGGATCACCGGTAGCGGAACACGTGCTTAAGATGATTGGCTTCATTGAGGAGCTCGCGGAGCTTGGGACCACGTTGGAGAATGAACTCTATACGGACTTGATTCTTCAGTCCCTTCCTTCCACTTACGCCCAGTTCATCCTGAATTTCAACTTGCAAGAATAGGAAGTTGAACTTTCAGAACTCCTCAACATGCCGAGGAGTGCAGTGGGAACCCTACAGAAAGGTAGGGAAACATCCACTTTGTTTGTAGGAGGATCTTCATCTTCTAGGTCCAAGGCGAAAGCCAAGGGAAAGAAGAAGAAAACCCCCGCCAAACCAAGGGGCGGTGTTAGTAAAGAGGATACGAAGGGAAAGGCAAAAGCAACAAAGTAAGCGGGAAAGCTTGTAGGAAAGGAGGAATGCTTTTACTGTCACAAAAGTGGACACTGGAAGAAAGATTGCAGGGTTTGGAAGGCCAGAACACAGGATCTGAAGTGAGTTGCAGCTTCAGCTTCAGGTGTGTATGTTATTGAAAACTGTCTATCAATAAACTCTACTTCCTGGGTATTGGATACCGGATCAGGATCTCATATATGTAATTCTTTGCGGGCGTTGAGAAACCGTAGGGTTTTGAAGGCAGGTGATATGACCCTCAGAGTTGCAAACAGAGCTGGCATGGATGCTGAGTCAGTGGGGGACTATCGCCTGGGGTTGTCAGATGGACACGTTTTGGTTTTGCGTAATTGTTATTTTGTACCAAATACAACTTGTAATATCATTTCTGTATCTTTAGTTTCTAAAGAAGGTTATGAATTTGCGTTTGTAAGTAATGTTGTCGGCTTAATCAAGTTCTGATTAGGTCAGGTACATTAAACAATGGAATATACGTATTAAACCAACCACAGATTTTCAATGTCCAGAATACACACAAAAGAAAGTCTCCGGAATCAAATCAGGCTTTCTTATGGCATTGTAGACTGGGTCATATCAATGAGAGAAGGTTGACGAAGTTGCATACAAAAGGATATTTGGATCCGTTCGAATATCAATCATATGCAACTTGTCAATCCTGTCTCAAAGGAAAGATGACAAAGTCTCCGTTCACTGGACACGGAGTAAGAGCGAGCGAGCTCTTGGGACTCGTACACAGCGACGTGTGCGGTCCAATGTCTACGCATGCACGAAGCGGTTATTCTTACTTCATTACTTTTACGGATGACTTTTCAAGGTACGGTTATGTCTTCTTAATGAAACATAAATCCGAAGCCTTTGGAAAATTCCAGGAATATAAGAATGAAGTGGAAAAAAAAACAGGCAAAAGTATCAAGACACTAAGATCTGATCGAGGTGGTGAATACTTAAGTGCCGAGTTCCTGGATTACTTAAAAGAGAATGGAATTCTCTCTCAGCTTACTCCTCCATACACTCCGCAACATAACGGTGTATCGGAGAGACGGAACTGGACCTTATTGGATATGGTACATTCCATGATGAGTAACGCTGAGTTACCGCGATCATTCTGGGGATATGCACTAGAATCAGCTGCATACCTTTTGAACCGAGTTCCAACTAAGACTGTGCCTACTACACCATATCAGATGTGGTGTGGGAAGAGACCCTATCTTAATCACATTAAGACATGGGGATGTCTAGCTTTTGTCAAAAAGCAGCATGCGGACAAGCTCGAGGCACGCTCAGTACAATGCAAGTTTGTGGGATATCCAAAGAACACCAAGGGCTATTTTTTCTATTGCGAAGTGGAACAAAAGATTTATGTTTCTCGTCATGCCCATTTCTTGGAAACTGAATTTTTGGAAAATCAGATAAGTGGGAGCACAATAGAACTGGAAGAAATTCCAGAACCACGAGCTATTACTGAAAGCTTAGTAAAACCATAGGGTTCAAAAGAACATGACATTCCTACGCCGCTCCGCAGGAGTAGTAGGCAGTCTCATCCGCCTAAGAGATACGGTTTTCTCATAGACGGGGATAGAGAGGATTGCATCATTGATAGTGATGAGCCGACTAGCTTCCAGCAGGCCATTCAGAGCGTTGACTCGGTAAAATGGCTGGATGCAATGCGGACCGAAATGGAGTCCACGTACACCAACAAAGTATGGACGTTGGACATTGCTCCAGATGGGGTAAAACCCGTAGGATGCAAGTGGATCTTCAAAAGGAAGATTGGTGTAGATGGACAGGTTGAGACCTATAAAGCTAGACTTGTTGCAAAGGGTTTCCGTCAAAGACCTGGCTTGGACTATGACGAAACCTTTTCTCCAGTGGCTATGCTGAAATCCATTCGGAACCTTCTTGCCATTGCTGCCTTCCACGATTATGAGATTTGGCAGATGGACGTAAAGACCGCTTTTCTAAATGGAAATTTAGAGGAGTGTGTCTAAATGGACCAGCCAGAGGGTTTCATTCAGAGTGGGAGCAGCGGGAAGGTGTGCAAGTTGCTTAAGTCCATCTATGGACTAAAGCAGGCATCGCGGAGTTGGAACATCTGTTTTGATGAAACGGTCATAGAATTTGTGTGACGCTTTGAAAATCGTTTCGGTGAAATTTCGAAAAATCGGTAAGATAAGGGGGTTTTCTGTAAAAAATTCAAAATGCAAATATCTTATTATAAAAATTAAATATACATATTCGTACACTGATGTTGTATACACACCTGCTAGTGCATCCAGTCATACCTGTATTTTAGATGCTAGGATGCTTGTGTGCATGCATACGATAGCCTTTTGCAGGTCCGCTCCGTCAGTTCAGTAGCGGCGGGCGCACTTGTTCTTTTTATTTTTGAAACTCTTTTAGAATGCCAGCATAATACTCAAAGAATCGACGAGAACCGGTGTCCAGCAACGACACCCAAAAGCTGTCTCAAATATCATAAATCCATGTCATAGTGTCTCTGGCCTCAGCCATCCGGTTGACCCATCTCAATATCAATATCTCATCCACTCGCGGCCCCGGTCGGTATCCTCTGGATATCCGCCGTGCCCAATGAAGTCACCGGTAGGTAATCCGCCCCCTGCCAGGCTCATCGTCAGCACCACGAGCTTCTTGCCCCGGGGTACCCTACCGGGCCCACCATGTACCCGAGACGGTTCATCCAACTCCTCGAAACGGGTCTCAAAAACCACAGCAAACTCATGGTGGACGACACTTACATCACTAGAAAACCGCAATTTACAAGTTTTAAAAATATAATAAGTTTAGAAATTTTGCGGCTTTCCCCCGAAATCCAGAAATATCAGAAAATCTCAAGAAATTCCAAATCCAAAACCTCAATAGCACGTAAAAAGTGAATATATGCATGAGAATCCATGAATGCGGCATAACAATGAATAACAGTATGCATGAGGTAGCAGGTAATAACTACAATGTCTAAACTAACATATAAGGAAAGTACACTAATATCATGTCTAAACTATTAGCTAACAGGCTATGTCAAGCAATAATATTTTCTAAGGTGTACGTGACATGGCAATTACCGATGAAGATGATCCTATACTCCTAAGGTAAAAACCTAATGCTCTGATACCAACTTTGTCACGACCCGCAGGGTACGGAACGTGACGGAGCGGACCTGCAAAAGGCTATCGTATGCATGCACACAAGCATCCTAGCATCTAAAATACAGGTATGACTGGATGCACTAGCAGGTGTGTATAAAACATCAGTGTACGAATATGTATATTTAATTTTTATAATAAGATATTTGCATTTTGACTTTTTTTACAGAAAACCCCCTTATCTTACCGATTTTTCGAAATTTCACCGAAACGATTTTCAAAGCGTCACAATCTTCCGCCCTTAAAGAAATCCGGTCCCCGAATTTAAATTCAAACTCCCCCAAATACTAAAACATCTAAGAAAACCCATCAAGTCGTCGGGGCTTCAAAATTGTAAATACATAAAATAAATCGTAGCGCAGCGCATGCGTTTGAAAAATGAGCATATAACTCAAATCAAAACTCCGTCAAGCATCCCGCAATCATCGGAGTCATGGAGAAGACATCAATGCCAAATCCAAATCAAAACCAATATGACATAACTCGAAACTATACCTGTAAATATCGAATCTATATCTGTAAGTATCTGAAGGAAATGCATGCCAAATCTCTTTAAGTCGCTGTGCAACGCGTATAACACTGCACAGTGGCGGACGTCTATCATAAGAAAATAACTATATACATATATACCTTTGTTTGAAATGTACGTTCCGCCGTTTCGGAAAAATTGGTATTGTTTATAAAAAGGGTTTTACATGACTTATTTGATAAACTCGCTTTCAATTAATTGGGTTCTCTTCACTCTTTTGCTTAATTGGTTTTGTTTTCTGGGCTTTGGCTTACTTATTTTACGGACGTCTTTAGACGTTTCGTAAACTTAAGTGCCAGTCACGTTCCGTACCCTGCGGGTCGTGACAAAGTTGGTATCAGAGCGTTAGGTTTTTACCTTAGGAGTATAGGATGACCCTTGGTTGATGGAATAGGTGACTAAAGTAGAGTGACGTACCGTTGGTATGTTCCGCGGCATATTTACGACACGCCACTCCACTTTAGTCACCTATTCCATCAACCAAGGGTCATCCTATACTCCTAAGGTAAAAACCTAACGCTCTGATACCAACTTTGTCACGACCCGCAGGGTACGGAACGTGACTGGCACTTAAGTTTACGAAACGTCTAAAGACGTCCGTAAAATAAGTAAGCCAAAGCCCAGAAAACAAAACCAATTAAGCAAAAGAGTGAAGAGAACCCAATCAATTGAAAGCGAGTTTATCAAATAAGTCATGTAAAACCCTTTTTAAAAACAATACCAATTTTCCGAAACGGCGGAACGTACATTTCAAACAAAGGTATATATGTATATATGTGAGATTAAAATCAAGATAGAGTTTTATCACATCATTAAGGTTGCCATGAGTAGATTGACATGTTAATTCTTGCTAAAACCTAATCTAGTTACTAATTTCAAAATTTGTTACTTGGAAATTGTGATAAATGTGCTTTTTGCTAACTAGTTTTTTTTGAAATTGTTTTATATTGGGATTAAAATCTAAATTAAGGTTTCATGTCATTATTAATATTATAATGAGTGGTTTAATGATTTTGGATCATGCAAAACCAAGCTTAATTGATGAATTGTGAATTTTGCTTTAAAATGTGTTAAAAATTGATATTTTTGCAAACTAGGATTTTGGAAATTATGCAAATTTATGAGATTAAATTATGGAAATGGTTTTTATGACTTATTTAAGATATTTAATAAGTATTATGGACGCTACATTTATTTAAACATCTTGTTTTGTACAAAAACGGCGAATTGTGCTTGCTAGATTTTCGGAAAAAATGGCTTTTAAAGTGAATTTGGGGTTCTTGTGAATTTTAAGCTATTTTATATTATAATTAGTGCATGTGATTGTACAAATGAGTGTGTTTAGGTTTTTCTCGATGGTTTGGCGTTTGTACGCCGACGTCGAGGGTTTTTGGGTTGATTTGTGAAAGCAGCCATAGGTTTTGACCTATGTGGGACGTTTTGGTCATGAGTCGGATTTTAATGCGATATGGTGCGTTATGATGTGTAGGTACCCCATGTGGACTTCGAGACGACAAGCAAGCGCGTGGCGACGTCGGCACCGGCGAGCGAGGACCAGGTGAGTAGATTTATATCTACGGGGAGAAGTCGGGCGGATGGCGTATAGCACCCCCGCGGTCCGTGGTGATGTATACGGATGTGTATACACACCAATAATTATTATATGTTATTGGGATTAATAACGATGTTTAGGATGGATACTGGTGTGTGGGATTATTTTAGTGTCGCGAACCCTAGGGTAGTGTTGCACTACACATACACACATACATACTTGCATACATTCCTATTTATATGTGCTCATGGGATTCTTTATAGTTATGTGTTCACATGGGTATGGGACTATGTGTTCACATACGGATTTGAGGAGGATACTTGGGATTGAGCTGAGTCGATGAGATTTGTTTGTGGTTGTGATCTCGGTGATATGGCAGGATCCGTACTTAAGGTACGTCCTGGTGTTATAGCGGATCTTGCGGCGGCGATACGGGTGAATAGTGTTATAAATAAATGGTCGACATGTGATCGTGATATGAGGCATAATATGCTAGGATATTGATATTAGGCCGTATCGGGCGATGTATACCCCTTGATGATGATATGTGCTGACGATATCGGTTTCTACGAGATTGTCGATCAGTAGTCAGATCATGAGTATATTGAGGATATTAGTATTGTACTAGACATAGGTCAGTACCCTCGACTATGATCTTGGATAAAGAGGATACCAGAGGAGTAGTGTGAGGAATATGATATTGACCCGTACCCAGATTTGGGGATGCCGTACGACGGATTTACGTACGAGCTATATCTTGATGATTGATCCACACTCTTGACTTGGGATGTCTGATTATAGATATGGTATCGGATATGATATTATTGAGGCGGGATCACCGACTAATATATATACAGGTATGTATATGTATCGACTCAGATGTTAGGCGGTTTCCTTACCTGTAGTCTATCTTGTAGCATAGCCCTTTAGTTTAGTTAGTTGTTAGATTAGATTCGGTTCCTGTAGGGTTGCTAGGCACGCGCACAAGGGTCTACGAGGCATCAACCATGCCCGAATAAAAATTTAGCCGTGCCGAACAACCCGAATACGGAACTTTAAACTAGAGATTAGGCGAAAACAACATGCTAAACATTTTAACACTAAGTGAGAGGGATTACAACCTTTGTAGATCCGGTCCTTCACTTCATATGCTCCGTGTTGTGGTCCCTTCGCTGCGATCATCGGGATCCGGACTCTCGAGAGGTTCCACGAAGAGAAAGACGCAACCTTTGCTTCCGATCTTCGATACTACGATGATCTACCTTGAAGTTTCTTTAACACAAGCTAACACTCATGAAATGATGTGAACACCCTCATCTAAATGGCAAGGGAAGATGAGGATGATGAAGTAGGAATTTTGCTCTATTTATTTATCTTTTTCTCATATTTATTCATCACCTTTGAATAATCAAGCAAGGTTTTTCATGGAATAATGAAGGAGGAAGAAGATGATAAATCATTTGTGATGAATAGAAAGAATGTTATCATAATCATTTATGCAACCATGGTTCACTTAACCATTGTAGAGAGTTTACTAGGGTTAGGGTTTGGGTTGGGTTAAGTGTGAGTCATGGATAAAGATCAACACAAATATCTTTATCATGACAAAGTAAAGCTTCTAGAATCAACTAGAAGGTTTAACCCTAATCCAAACCCTAATCATGTTTAAACTCCTCTAATCATGTTGCATTAATAATTATAATATGTTACAATATTAAATATCACATATACAATATTTATTGTAACAAAATAAAATAATACATTTAACATATATCGCATATATATCAATGTATTACCCGAGTGAGAAAAAAATCTTTTAGTGAGCAAATATTAGTTAATGCAATTTAATATATCATATATATTATTATACATTAAATTATCGAATCAACACTTAATCCGACAATCCGGCTATATCGCATATAACCGGCTAATATTTATCCGTACCGAATCATCGAATCAACACTTGATCCGATGACTCGGCTGATATCAAATATCGCGAGAATATAATACGGTATCACATATCGTATTATCCTCGGTCCCGCACAAATCACATATGTGCTCCTACTCCGTTTTGCCTGAGTCAAGAAACCTCTGTGTAGGACTCTAAAGAATCGTCAATACGCCGGCAGTAGGTGATGATCATATCAAACACCCACAAGCTGCAAGCGGTCAGCTAAACGTAACAGCTACCCAGGTATTGAGCGCTCAGAAGATCAACAAGCAAGCCTGTAACTTCTACTGTGAATCCAAACAGTAACACTCCCGTACAGTCCGGTCTCGTCGTCTGATATGTCGCATATCTCGCCTAGGGGTGGTAAACATCAGACCCTAGTAGCTCGATAAGTCGTGTCGATATGAGGTCTATAACAGTTCGAGAAACTACTGATAACACTTACCAGTAAATCTCAGCAACCCTGGCCAGGGATTTCCGGTTATAGCCAATCGAACACAGCACAACATCAACTCCCTATACCGGGAGAGACGAATCCCCTCCTATCGCTCATTGCCTCCATGTGATTCGGGACTGTACCCAAAAGCCACCTTTTTGCACGCCCTCTTGGACGTGGTATGATGGAAATCAAAGCATAGTGGGAACCACACAAGACTCTATGACGATCTCGGGTCAACAGACTACTCTGTACCAGTGTCACCGGAGAACTGCCATCTGACGTATGGTATAATACCATCTGGGAGTTCTCGGCGAGTCCGTCCAGTGTACCCAGTCTCCACTGAGCACCCGTACACCATCCTTGATGTCAAACACCGATGGATATGGGATCATCCATCGCCCATCATATGGGTCAAGATGCGTATACGCTAGTCTACTCTGGTGCATCGATGCCCTGTCTCGATACACCCTCGACTTGGAACAGTTATAGGATGTACTCGTCGACTACCGTGGCCCCACTAGTATGAACTCATCATAGTCCCAGTAGTCGAGTACATATCCTAAGGGCTTTATCAACATGTAATATAGAGACAATCAGAGTACATGTTTAGATAAAGTACAACCAGATAGCATACTATCATGTCGAGCAAGAAAGTCCTCCCTATATATGTCCAAGCATCCATTACAATATACATCGTATGTACAGTAATGGCCTCTAGGGCATACATATAACTAACAATCTCCCACTTGCACTAGGGACATCTGTTATGGTATCGCGCACCCAACAATTAGCTGTGGTTGTAGTATCTCATACTCAACCATCCCATAAGAGTCTCTTCTGGGAAAAAGGCCTTTGTGAGTGGATCCGCGCTGTTGTCCTCTATGTCTACTCTCCTAACCTCGATCTCCCTGGAGATCAATCATCTCCATGATCAGGTGATACTGCCTAAGAATTATATCTGGATTTCTGATGGGACGGTAGTTCCTTGGCTAAAACCACAACTCCATTGTCACACAATGGTAGGAACGAAGTTCATCTTATGAACTTATATATATCCAGACTGCCTCTTTGGTAGCATCCTTGGTAACGATGTATCTTGCCTTTAATCGTCTAGTATGTCACGGTATCTAGCTTGGAACTCTTCCAACATACCATCCCTCCATTGAGGGTGAAGACAATGCCTTCGACTGACATTCAGTCGTCCTTATCACCCTGGAACCTTTCCAGTGATTCTCCCCAGGATCGATTGATACCATCTCACTACAACTAGTGAGTATCATAACATCCAATTAGATCTATCTCATAGATCCAAGAACCCAGGATATAGGAGGTATCACTTGGATCCTATATGGAAAATCTTTGTGATAAGCGGAGATTAACCGAGCGTAGCATAGGAAACTCCTTCCCTATCAAGAGTATGTCATCCACGTACACTACGAGGATCACCACCATACTCCCTACTACCTTTTTTTATATACAAGGTTCATCTACCATTTTGATGAAGTCAAACTCTTTGACTACCACATCAAAACAGATGTTCCAACTCCGCGATGCCTGTTTTATCATATAAAACATCTTGCACACGTTTCCGCTGCTCCCACCTTCTACGAAGCCCTCTGGCTGTGTACTTATAGACGCTCTTTTCTAAAACATCATTTAGAAAAGTAGTCATGACACCCAACCACCAGATATCGTAGTCATGGTATGTAGCCGTGGCAAGTAGGATCTGGATGGACTTAAGCATAGATCCTTAGAAAAGGTTTCAACATAATCCATACCTGGTCAATGATGCAAACCTTTAACAAGTCTAGCTTTGAAAGTCTCAACTTTTTCATGTACACCAAGTAATCTTCTCAAGATATACTTGCTCCTGATGGGGATTTAACCCTTCAGATAAAGCAACCAAAGTCCATACTTTGTCGGTGTATAAGGATTCCATCTCAGATCGATAAGCATCCAGCCATTCTTACAGAGTCTCACTCCTGATGGCCAGCTCGAAACTAGTTGGGCCATCATCTCATGATGCAATCCTCGCTCCCACTGTCATAGAGAAACCGAAGTATCCCTCAGGTGGGTGAGGAACCCTATTAGATCGGCGGAGAGGCTGAGGTTCGTTGGAAACTATTGAATCCTTTGGTTCTACCAAATCATCAGCTGCAGTTTGTATAGCTGGAACCATTCCAGTTCTACATAACAGACCTTGCCTCGAGCTTGTCCGGATTTTGCTTTTAGACATAGCCCGGACAACCCCAAATCTTAACAAGCTTAAGATATGGGCTCTTCCCTTTCCATATCATATATGATGTGGTAGGCAATTGATTTGATTTGAACCCTATTCAATAGGTATGCAACTTCTCAAGTGCATAACTCCCTAAAGGAAATAGGAAACTCAGTAGTACTCATCATAGAGCACATCATATCACATAGGGTGCTGTTACTCCGCCCCGATACACCGTCGTGCCGTGGTGTATACGGAGGAGTAATGCTGAGAGAGAATCTCATTCTCCTTTAGAATAGTCCAGGAATTCCGTGCTCAAGTATTCTCCTCCTTGATCTCATCAAAGGATATAATACTTATACCTGTATTTTGGTTCTCCACTTCTAACTTATATTCTGTGAATATCTCAAAAGGTTCAGACTTGTGTTTCAACAGGAACGCATGTCTGAATCTTGAGAGATTATCAGAGAACGTAATGAAGTAAAAAGAACCTCTCTTGGCATATGTAGACAAGGGACTTTCATACATCAGCATGTATCAATCCCAAAAGTTCACTAACTCTTTCTCTGTTTCCAATAAACAGAGCTATGGTCATCTTATCTTTGTGACATGACCGGCAAGTTACATAAGATGTAAATTCAAACTAATTTAAATATGCATCTAAATGTAACTTAGCTAGCCGGGTCGCATTGATATGACCTAGTCTACAATGCCTCAAGAAGGATTTGTTCATTTCTGAACTCTTCCTCTTGTGTGTGTTCCGTATACTAAGAACTGTAGTTTGATTTAGAACATCAATGCTTTTAGATAACGTGCCTGAACCAATCAACTCTTGATATAGGAAATGTTCAAAACATTATCCAACAATACAAAATTATATCCTTTCTTTACTAATAAAGAGACTGATATGATTTTGTATATCAGGTTCGGTATCTAATAACATTTGTTCAGAATCAATGTATTCTGGTAATACAGGGTGACAGTGACCAACAGACTTGGCTGCAACACTTGCACCGTTTTCTGTCTCATGAAACTTATCACCCGTTCTCAGTTCTCTACCTATCTGTAGCCCATGTAACAGATTACATATGCGGGATCCTGATCCGGTATCACATACACAGGACGTAAAGGATACTGAGAAACAGTTCTGTGTAATGAACACACCCGAAGATGATGCATCAACATGCACTTTCTTCGTTTGGGCGGCACGGGAAATCTGGTATTCTCCAATTTCCTGCTCTGTCTTATAACAATTATAAGTTGAAGTGGGACCAACGTTCCCCAGCTCAGTATAACAAGCGGGTTCTGTCAATATATCCGTATTATTATCTTGATTAAGGCGTGATATGTTCGCTATCTGGAGAGAGAGAGAAGAAAACACTCAGCGTATGCTCTTGCATGATTAGATTGGTCATCTAATATATCTAATCAGGATGTCTCCCACTGTTTTAATCAAATCTTCCTTCAAACCCTAAAAGGAAAGATTAGCCGGGATTAATTACACGCTATAAGTTCGCCAATCTTTCAGCCAGGCCAGTGTCGGTACTTTGAGGTAGGTCCCCCGTGCTTTCGCACGAACCTAATTATAGTAAACCTCGTTTTCCCAGAGGCGTAACCCCGTTAACACCTTTCTAGACACCTACTTGATCGGCTAATTGTAATGTGTAAAACTCTCCCAGGAGTAACTCTTACTCGCAGCGGGTATCGGGATCCAACTATCTTATAGAAGGTATGCAATCTCATTGCAAATTTCAACACTTGAAATTCCCAATAATATTTTGCCCCAAGCGATCTATGACCTTGACAAGGTCAACAAACCATAGACCGCAAGTCAAGTTCAACCCGTCATTTCCTGATTGAATTAAACCCACCCGCATGACCCTTGACAAGGTCAACAAAGTCGCACGACTACCCTAATCCAATCGCATCATATGCTTATACAGATAAGCAGTAATCAGCTACCGCACACTACACCTTGACAAGGTCAACAAACGCAGCACGAATACTAACTATTACTTAACTGAAATGACGGAGGGCTACGACGGGTTTTTCAGAAAACCCTTTGCGTAATGAACTTGATATCGTTGTAGAATCGAGTGATTTGAATGGAGTGTTTTTTAGGCTTTTCTAGTTTTGCTAAAGGGGTCACTCCCGGTGAAGGGATCGTCGGCCCTTTCCTCATCGAATAAGGTGCAGGATATATCATATATATCACTATGCAAAGCTAAAACTATAGAAGCAATCAAAAGACAAACCGAGTTTGTAACATCTGCCAGTTATTGCTAAAGGAGTCACTCCCGGTGAAGGGATCTCGGTCCATTCCTTATCGAATAAGGTGCTGGATGTTCTACAAGGAACACCGCTATGCAAAGCAAGAACTGTAGCAACCAGTTTTTATAAACAAGTTTCTACAACATCTTAGGTTTCTTTTATTTCATTAATCACATTAATGAAGTCCCATTTTATTATGCTTCACAAGCATCACATTTGAAACGAAATCTGCAATATAATATATATCTCATATATATAATATAAACATTCGTCACAGGCAGTAATATGATCTCATCACAGAACATTGCAGCAGAAGAACATATATGAAATATTGGATATACTAGGACGTCCGTGTTTTCAATACGAGCCTGTATAAAACACGGATTCAACGGTCGCGATGAATAGCCAAACCCACATCCCTAGACCCCTACGAGAGCGGCAAGTAACACTGTCAATTCTAGGGTTAGGAGACCCGGTCTCGACTCCTCGAGATGGTCTCCCACTGGACCCTAGAACCCGGTTACTTATGCTCCCCGCCTTGGGTCTACCTAATGCGGAAAAGTAAATAATATACAACGGTGACATCTTCCGCTACCTGGAAGTGCCCCAATAAAAGAATATTACATACAAATGAATTTTACATGAATGAAAAAGAAAAACTCTCATCGCACATAAAACCCCCGGCTATTCATACGCGACGATCTAATACAACATATCACAGCAACACATAATATCACATATCATCAACGTAAGCAAGTATGCGTATCCCGATTGTCGTTGATGTATAGCAACGAAGCTGGCGATACACCACATACTACGCTTACGGTCACAGAAAAGAAAGTGTAAAATTACAACAGTTGGAATCCGCAATCTCCTTAGACATCGCATGCCTAACCATATGAATTCCTTAGACATCGCATGCCTAACCATATGAATTCCTTAGACATCGCATGCCTAACAATTATAAACCCCGCATTTTAGTCTCTTTATCGAAAACTCTTTTCAATATCAAGTCGGGCAATTCAACAAGATTCCCGACGTCCTGATCGAATGCTCGTCGCAAACTTTAGTAGACGGCCACACCCCCGATACCGTCGACGAAGTGCACCAAGGCGGAACACCGCTACCGGGAGCACCCGAACTGATGCTTTCGGCGACGGAGTTCTCCTACAGTCACTTGGTCGGGGCTATGGGGCGTAGCTGTCTATTAAGTTTACCCGGCGAGTATCCGCGTACGCTACGTGATTGCGACGGACTTTTGATCACATCAAAATTCCGTGGCAACCGATCATCTGAGACTAAACTGCTATATTTATAATATTCAAATTAGTTATCTCATAACTACCTGTGGATTCCAATTATTGTATCACATTCCAGATAAATAGACAAACTTAAACTTTCCGATCGAATCATCAAACACCCAAGATCTCCCCAATATATCTCAACACTTGAAATTAGTTTAAAAACATCCATTACATGCCACAGTACCAATGGTCCAGCCGTAGAAGGGTCAAGCCAACGCCTCACATATGGCACGCCGTACTGCCCCAAACCCTAAGGTTCAAAGGGCAGTTCAAGACGGTCACATAATCGAGTTAAGGTTTGTTGTCTTCTAGAGGGTCCATCGAGTTACTTGCATGACTTAGAACATTCTTAAACACGAGGAAAAATCCAACTTTTGAAAAATTTTCCGACAGGGAAAAAGTGAGTTATTGATATCCGTTCGAACTTTTTAACAGTTTCTAAAAGTTATCCGGAAAAACTAAACAAAGTTATAAAAACCGATTGAATCTTTAAGTCCCCAATACAACCCAGAATACTCAACTGTAAAGTCAGAATAAAAAATTCCCAGAAAATATAGCATTCAATCATATGAATTTCTGTGCAGAAAACATTGGACAACGAGATAGTACGGCCGCGGAACCGCCGCATGTTCAGGCTTATGCCGCGGTTCTGCGTGGAAATTTCGAATTAGGCCCCCGTATTTCACAGTAATTCACATTAAACCCTGCTTAATTTTCTGTATATTTTTAATTGACAAAAATCCAAATTTTCAGAAAATTTCCAGAGAGCATTTTGGATTTTGGGGTTTTGGTTCGATCGGGTTTCAAACGTCGTCTAGACTTCGCCTAAGGTTCTAGCTTGGCTCTGATACCACTGTAGGATTGATAGGCACGCGCACATGGGTCTACCAGGCATCAACCATGCCCGAATAAAAATTTAGCCGTGCCGAACAACCCGAATACGGAACTTTAAACTAGAGATTAGGCGAAAACAACATGCTAAACATTTTAACACTAAGTGAGAGGGATTACAACCTTTGTAGATCCGGTCCTTCACTTCATATGCTCCGTGTTGTGGTCCCTTCACTGCGATCATCGGGATCCGGACTCTCGAGAGGTTCCACGAAGAGAAAGACACAACCTTTGCTTCCGATCTTCGATACTACGATGATCTACCTTGAAGTTTCTTTAACACAAGCTAACACTCATGAAATGATGTGAACACCCTCATCTAAATGGCAAGGGAAGATGAGGATGATGAAGTAGGAATTTTGCTCTATTTATTTATCTTTTTCTCATATTTATTCATTACCTTTGAAAAATCAAGCAAGGTTTTTCATGGAAGAATGAAGGAGGAAGAAGATGATAAATCATTTGTGATGAATAGAAAGAATGTTATCATAATCATTTATGCAACCATGGTTCACTTAACCATTGTAGAGAGTTTACTAGGGTTAGGGTTTGGGTTGGGTTAAGTATGAGTCATGGATAAAGATCAACACAAATATCTTTATCATGACAAAGTAAAGCTTCTAGAATCAACTAGAAGGTTTAACCCTAATCCAAACCCTAATCATGTTTAAACTCCTCTAATCATGTTGCATTAATAATTATAATATGTTACAATATTATATATCACATATACAATATTTATTGTAACAAAATAAAATAATACATTTAACATATATCGCATATATATCAATGTATTACCCGAGTGAGAAAAAGAATCTTTTAGTGAGCAAATATTAGTTAATGCAATTTAATATATCATATATATTATTATACATTAAATTGTCGAATCAACACTTGATCCGACAATCCGGCTATATCGCATATAACCGGCTAATATTTATCCGTACCGATTCATCGAATCAACACTTGATCCGATGACCCGGCTGATATCAAATATCGCGAGAATATAATACGGTATCACATATCGCATTATCCTCGGTCCCGCACATATCACATATATGCTCCTACTCCGTTTTGCCTGAGTCAAGAAACCTCTGTGTAGGACTCTAAAGAATCGTCAATACGCCGGCAGTAGGTGATGATCATATCAAACACCCACAAGCTGCAAGCGGTCAGCTAAACGTAACAGCTACCCAGGTATTGAGCGCTCAGAAGATCAACAAGCAAGACTGTATCTTCTCCTGTGAATCCAAACAGTAACACTCCCGTACAGTCCGGTCTCGTCGTCTGATATGTCGCATATCTCGCCTAGGGGTGGTAAACGTCAGACCCCAGTAGCTCGATAAGTCGTGTCGATATGAGGTCTATAACAGTTCGAGAAACTACTGATAACACTTACCAGTAAATCTCAGCATCCCTGGCCAGGGATTTCCGGTTATAGCCAATCGAACACAGCACAACATCAACTCCCTATACCGGGAGAGACGAATCCCCTCCTATCGCTCATTGCCTCCATGTGATTCGGGACTGTACCCAAAAGCCACCTTTTTGCACGCCCTCTTGGACGTGGTATGATGGAAATCAAAGCACAGTGGGAACCACACAAGACTCTATGACGATCTCGGGTCAACAGACTACTCTGTACCAGTGTCACCGGAGAACTGCCATCTGACGTATGGTATACTACCATCTGGGAGTTCTCGGCGAGTCCGTCCAGTGTACCCAGTCTCCACTGAGCACCCGTACACCATCCTTGATGTCAAACACCGATGGATATGGGATCATCCATCGCCAATCATATGGGTCAAGATGCGTATACGCTAGTCTACTCTGGTGCATCGATGCCCTGTCTCGATACACCCTCGACTAGGAACAGTTATAGGATGTACTCGTCGACTACCGTGGCCCCACTAGTATGAACTCATCATAGTCCCAGTAGTCGAGTACATATCCTAAGGGCTTTATCAACATGTAATATAAAGACAATCAAAGTACATGTTTAGATAAAGTACAACCACATAGCATACCATCATGTCGAGCAAGAAAGTCCTCCCTATATATGTCCAAGCATCCATTACAATATACATCGTATGTACAGTAATGGCCTCTAGGGCATACATATAACTAACAGTTCCTACCTTTTTCAAAGCTTACGAATCGTGCGTAATTTTAAAGACAACCTAAGGGATCCTACGGATATTTCAAAAAACGTATCTTTTCTTAAAAACACCGTAGCCCCTATTTTCAAAACCCCACGATTCGTGTTATTTCAAAAGGCACCATTGTAGGACTTATATTAGGTTAAAACAGATTAGTTATCGTTGCGTCTAGTATTCAGCTCCCGCTCATTATTGTTGTTTGCTCCGCATCACATGCTTATATTATGCTTCATATTCTACTGTTGATATCTTGTAGTTAGGACACCAGCACCATTACCGATGATGCGTATGTACCACGTACACTTACTTGCCGGCTCACACACATCTTCATCGGTAATTGCCATGTCACGTACACCTTAGAAAATATTATTGCTTGACAGAGCCTGTTAGCTAATAGTTTAGACATGATATTAGTATACTTGCCTTATATGTTAGTTTAGACATTGTAGTTATTACCTGCTACCTCATGCATACTGTTATTCATTGTTATGCCGCATTCATGGATTCTCATGCATATATTCACTTTTTACGTGCTATTGAGGTTTTGGATTTGGATTTCCATGAGATTTTCTGGATTTGGGGAAAACCGCAAAACATATACAAACTTCTTCTTTCTCTTTTTAAATAAAAAGCGCGGTTTTTCCCATGATGTATGAGTCGTCCACCATGAGTTTGCTGATGGATTTGGAGACCCGATTCGAGGAGTTGGATGAACCGTTTCGGGTACATGGTGGACCCGGTAAGGTACCCCGGGGCAAGAAGCTCGTAGTGATGACGATGAGCCTGGCAGGGGGAGACTACCTACCGGTGATTTTACCCGACGCGTCGGACATCCGGAGGATACCGTCGTGGTCTTGAGATGGATGGTAGGGGCCGGTCTGGATTGACGGCGCCCTAGATATTGAGATTGAGACATTGAGATTTCGAGATATTGAGGTACTGAGATTTGATGATACAGGCCAGTCCGGATGGCCGGAGCCTGAGGTTTTGAGACATTGAGATTTATGTTTTGTGTCGATGCTAGACACTGTTGATGCTGATTTCATTTATGATACCTCATTTTAAAAATACAAAGGAAATCTCACTAATTTATGAAAACAGTTTCTTCATTTACATGTATTCTGTTTTCATGCATTCATACCTCATTCATATGATATATTGCTACCTGAGGCACAGACACGGCCACATGAGATTATACTCGGGTTAGATATTTACCCTAGCCTTGTTATAGGCTGCATGTTATATACATTTTTGAGGATATATTATGATCATTGACCTAGGTTGCGTTATTTATGCGATTTCTGTGCGTAGATGTTTTTCTACTCACGAGTTGGCAACTCACCCCCGTTGTGCCCCAGTTTCTTGCAGGTGTTGCCGTACGGATTTCATTACGGGTTTGCGGGCACGGTTTCTTTTCGGGTGACTTGCTAGTAGGTGGGTTTATTGTATCTTACCCATCATTATACCTTGTATATTATATTTCAGTTGTATCTAGAAGTTCCATCAACCAAACTTGTATTTTTTTGAGATAGAGACCAGTAATTTATTCTTTCGACCATAGAGTTGCATGTTATATTTCTTGAGTTTCTTGCTGGTTGAGTTCCATTTCTGTTGTGATCCTCGCCTTTAGGCGTTGTATATTATGTTGCATACAGGTTGATTTGATATGGTTCTTCCTATTCTCTACTACTTCTCTTGGTTTGGATTTCTGGGTTTCGGCTTACTTAGCATATGTACGCCTTGAGACGTTCGTAGTCTAAGTGCCGGTCATGCTCCGTACTTTCGGGTTGTGACAATTTGGCTTTATCAAAAATCCAGATGAACCATGCATCTATAGTAGATTTGTAGCGAGAACTGTAGTATTCCTCGTTTTATACGTGGATGACATTCTCTTGATAGGAAATGAAATTCCTATGCTACAATTTGTCAAAGGATTCTTGTCACATAGGTTCTCCATGAAAGACCTGGGTGATGCCTCATACATTCTGGGGATCCGGATCTATCGTGACAGATCAAAGAGGATATTAGGACTTTCACAGTCCAGGTACATCGACACCATACTGAAAAGATTCAGTATGGAAGATTCCAAGCGCGGTAATCTACCGGCTTGTCACGGAATCACCCTCTCCAAAGAGATGTCTCCCAAGACTGATTTGGAAAGGGATCGCATGTCTATTATACCCTACGCTTCTGCGGTAGGCTCTATAATGTATGCGATGTTATGTACCAGACCAGATGTAGCTTATGCACTGAGTGTGGTAAGCAGGTATCGGTCAAACCCTGGGGAGAATTACTGGATAGCGGTAAAGAACATTTTCAAGTACATGAGAAGGACTGAGGAGATGTTCGTGGTGTATGGCGGAAAAGACCTCCAGATCGAGGTATTTGCTGACTCCAGCTTCCAGAGTGACAAGGATGATTCCAAGTCCTTGTCGGGCTATGTCTTTACCCTCAATGGAGGGGCGGTGTGTTGGAAGAGTTCCAAACAGGAAACCGTTGCTGACTCGACGATGGAAGCGGAATATATCGCTGCATCTGATGCCGCAAAAGAAGCCGTCTTGATGAGGAAGTTCTTGATAGAACTTCAGGTGGTTCCTACCATTGTTGATCCAATACCGCTGTATTGCGACAACAACGGAGCTATAGCTTTAGCGAAGGAACCCAGGTCCCATCAGAAGTCCAGGCACATCTTGAGGCGGTATCACCTGATCAGGGAGATCGTGGGTCGCCAGGAGATCGAGGTTCAGAGAGTTGCTACGGAAGATAACACTGCTGATCCATTCACGAAGGCCTTACCCCAGACTCAGTTCGAGCGGCTGATCGAGATGATAGGTCTTCGATACGCCAGTACATGGCCTTAGTGCAAGTGGGAGATTGTTAGTGTATATGCCCTAGATGCCATTACTGTATCATACTAGTTTGTATATTACTTGATGGAAGCTTGGGATATTCACCTTGTATAAACAATCTTGCTCGATATAGTAGTATGCTACTTGGTTTGTTTCTGCTTTAATGTGTGCATGTGTTTCTTTTAGCATATTGCCTTTACACATTAGTGGAGCCCTTAGGATCTTTGCTTGATTACCAGCGTTGTGATGGCAGTCACACTCGTGGGGGCTGGGTAATCCACAAGCACATCCTTATGCAGGTTCCTAGTCGTAGGACTATCGAGACAGGGCATCTATACTCCGGAGTAGACTAGCGTATACGCTTCTCATCCCAGCTTGGGAAACGGTCTGTCCCACAGCCGTCAGTACGTCGTACTTGAGATAGTATGCGGGTGCTCCTTAGGTTACGAGTACACTGGACAGGACTCGTCGGGAACTGTTGGTTGGTATTATACCTATCGTCAGTTATCAGTTCCCAGGTGACATGAGTACAGCTTAGTCCGCTGACTTGACACTATCACTTCGCCTCGAGTGTGTTCCCACTGCAATTTGATTACTACCCTACCACGGCTCAAAGGAGTCGTGCAAACAGGTAGTTTTTGGGTGCAGTCCTGAAGCACTTGGAGGCAGTGACGGTTAGACAGGATTCGTCTCTCCCGGTATTGGTGGTTGACATCGTGCTGTGTCTAGGAGAGCCATTACACAAGTAGTCCATGGCCAGGGCAAGCGAGATATACTGGTAGGTTTCCAGTGTTATCTCAGGTTGTTCTGGGCTACACTCCGACACGACTTGTACCGCTATTAGGGGACTGACGTTTACCGCCCCCAAGTCCCGCCATGCGATGTATCAGACGAACAGACCAGACTGTACGGAGAATGTCACATGAAGACTCAGTAGGAGTTCAGATGGGTTTCACCTCGTCCGTCTTCTTATCGGCATCTACCTGGGGACCGTTACGTACAGCTAGTGCCACTTGCGGTCTGTGGTTAAACCCACTGCCGCCGTAGTGTCGAGTCTTTAGATTCCCACACAGAGGGTTATTCGCCTTTGGGCAAAACAGAGTAGAGGTCGCATGGTTTTGCGGCAGGGTTCGTTCTCATCCGCGCACTTGTGCACGTTTGGAGTCCGGACGGATATTACTAGCGGGCTCTGTTTTGAGCCAGATCCTAGTATATGTTTTGGGGTTAGTTTTATCTCATAGTATTCATGTTCCTCGGAACACGAATGCGGGTGTGTATGCAAAGTTGATTGAGGCGGAGGAAGATGATTTTCATTAGGGTTTCGGAACGGGTGTGTATGCACAGTTGACAGTCGTCTTTTTCCAAACCCTAATGAATTTGTGATATATCAATTAATAATATTAATTAAATGAAATTGTGTCATGGTTGGGTTTGTTGACTTGTTGACCAAGGTTGACTTGTCGACCATGGTTGAAACATTGACTATCATCATTACACATCAAAGATGCTCTTTGATTCTTGCAAAAACCATTTAATGTGAAATGATAATAGTCTTATCAAACCTTCCATCAACTTTTTCATTTAGATTAATTATATTAATTTGATAATTCACTTAATATGTTATGGTTGTAAAAATACCATCTCATTCTATCATAACCATTCTCTCTGCTCTATTCTTCTTATTCCTCCTCTAGTTCAAGGAGAACAATTCTCATGTGTTGAGAAACATCTTCTTGAAGATAAAACACCCAAAGCTACTCTCTATTCTCTCTAAGGTTGAAGGTCTAGCAAGCCAAAGATCTTAGTTCTCTCCAAGTTCGAGAAAGGAGCTCAAGGAAGAAACCATCAGGTGGATCCATCTTTGACAAGAGTAGGCGACGAGGAAAGCACCATCCGACCACCATCAAGAGTCAAGAAGAAGGAGTTCAAGTTGAGGTATAACCCCTAACCGAGTAGACAACTCTCTAGTTAGGTTGCTAGTGTGTAGTTTAGCAAAGATCCGTTTTCGTAGTCCATGTTACCCAAACCCTAAAAATCGTTTTTCACCATTTCCGCAAGCCCGAAAGAGCCGGGAGAGGTAACGTGGACTTACATTTACAAGACGAGGAATACGACAATTCGTGCTACAATCTTACTATATATACATGGTTCATCTGGATTTTTGATAAAGTCATATTCTTTGACCATTTCATCAAAACAAATGTTCCAACTCCGCGATGCCTGCTTTAGTCCATAAATGGACTTAAGAAACTTGCACACTTTTCCGCTGCTCCCACTCTGATTGAAACCTTCTGGCTGATCCATATAGACGCACTCGTCCAAATTTCCATTTAGAAAAGTCGTCTTTACGTCCATCTGCCAGATCTCATAATCGTGGAAGGCAGCAATGGTAAGAAGAATCAGAATGGATTTGAGCATAGCCACTGGAGAAAAAGTTTCATCATAGTCCAAGTCAGGCCTTTGACGAAAACCCTTTGCAACAAGTCTAGCTTTATAGGTTTCCACCTGTACATCTACACCAATCTTCTTTTTGAAGATCCACTTGCATCTTATGGGTTTTACCCCATCTTGAGCAAAGTCCAAAGTCCATACTTTGTTGGTGTACATGGACTCCATCTCGGTCCGCATTGCATCCAGTCATCTTACTGAGTCGCCGCTCTGGATGGCCTGCTGGAAGCTAGTAGGTTCATCATTATCAATGACGCAATCCTCTCTATCCCCTTCTATGAGAAAACCATAGTATCTCCCAGGCGGATGAGATGGCCTACTACTCCTGTGGAGAGGTGCGGGAATGTCCTGTTCTTCTGGAACTTCTGGTTCTACCAAGCTTTCAGTAGTGGCTTCTGGTTCTGGAATTTCTTCCAGTTCTATTGCGCTCCCACTTGTTTCGTTTTCTAAAAACTGCTGTTCTAGAAAATGGGCATTACGAGAAACAAAAACCTTTTGTTCTACTGCGTAACAGAAAAAATATCCCTTGGAGTTCTTTGGATATCCCACAAACTTACACTGTACTGAGCGTGCCTCGAGTTTGTCTGCATGCTTCTTTTTAACAAAAGCTGGACATCCCCATATCTTCAGATACTGAAGATAGGGTTTCTTCCCACTCCATATCTGATATGGTGTGGTAGGCACAGTCTTGGTAGGAACCCTGTTCAAAAGATATGAAGCTGATTCTAGTGCATAACCCCAGAAAGATCGCGGTAACTCAGCATTACTCATCATGGAACGTACCATACTCAATAGGGTTTGGTTCCATCTCTCCGATACACCGTTGTGTTGTGGAGTGTATGGAGGAGTAAGCTGGGAGAGAATTCCTTTCTCTTTTAGGTAACCCAAGAACTCGGTACTTAAGTATTCACCACCTCGATCAGATCTCAGTGTCTTTATACTTTTTTTGGTTTGGTTTTCTACTTCATTCTTATATTCTTGGAATTTCTCAAAGGCCTCGGATTTATGTTTCATCAAGAAAATGAATCGATACCTAGAGAAATCATCCGTTAAAGTAATGAAATATGAAAAACCGCTTATTGCATGTGTAGACATCGGACCACATACATCGCTGTGTATGAGTCCTAAGAGTTCGCTCGCTCTTACTCCATGTCCAGTGAATGGAGTCTTTGTCATCTTTCCTTTGAGACATGATTGACAAGTGGCATAAGATTGATATTCGAACGGATCCAAATAAACTTCTTTATGTAACTTAGTTAACCTTGTCTCATTGATGTGACCTAGTCTACAAAGCCATAAGAAAGCCTGATTTATATCTGGAGACTCTCTTTTTAGTGTGTTATGGACATTGAAAATCAGTAATTGGTTTAACACGTATATGCCGTTATCTAGTGCACCGGACCCAATCAAACCATGATTAAGGTGGATGTTGACAACATCGCTTACAAACGTGAAATCATAACCTTCTTTTGATAACAACGATACTGATATCATATTATACGTTAAACTAGGTACACAAAAACAGTTGCGCAAAACCAAAATATGTCCACTCGTCAATCCAAGGTGATAATCCCCTACGGACACAGCATCCACGCTCGCTCCATTACCAACCTGGAGGGTCATATCACCAACCTTAAGTACTCTGCGGGTTCTCAGTGCCTGCAATGAATTGCATATATGAGATCCTGATCCGGTATCCAATACCCAGGAAGTAGAGTTGATTGACAGACAATTTTCAATTACAAACACACCTGAAGCCGAAGCCACAACTTGCCTCGGGTCCTGGTTCTTGGCAATCCAAGCGTTGCAATCCTTCTTCCAATGGCCTTTTCTATGACAGTGGAAGCACTCGTCCTTTGCTATACAGGCACCGCAACCTTTGCCTTTCCCTTGACTCCCACCTTACCAACACCACCTCTTGGTTTGGTAGCGGCCTTCTTCTTCTTTCCTTTAGTCCTTGCCTTGGACCTGGAAGAGGAAGCATCACGAACAAACATCGCGTGTGTTTCCCTTGCTTTCTGCAAGGTGCCCTCTGCGCTCCTCAACATGTTAAGGAGTTCTGGAAGTTCAACTTCTTTACGTTGAATATTGAAATTCAAGAGAAACTGGGCGTAGGTGGAAGGAAGGGACTGAAGAACCAAGTCTGTATAAAGCTCGTTCTCTAATGTTGTCCCGAGGTCCGCGAGCTCCTCAATGTAGCCAATCATCTTAAGGACACGTTCCCCTACAGATGATCCGACGGCCAGCCTCGACTGAAACAAGTTCTTTGAGGTCTCGTATCTAGCTATACGAGATTGCTCTCCATTCAGTTCCTTGGTATGGAGAAATATGGCTTCAAGATCCATATTCTCATACCTCCTCTGATGTTCATTATCCATAGAGGAAAGCACAATGCATTTGGCCTTCGCGCAGTCTAACTCCCAGGTCTTGTGGATTTCCTTATCCGCGACACTGGATTCTGGACCTGGGATGGCAGAGGCCTTAGTAGTAAGGACATACCCCAATTTGTCATAGGTGATTGCCATCTTGACATTCCTGAACCAATCTTTATAGTTTGGCCCTGTCAAAATATTTTTATCTAATAATAACTTAAGGCCCGTCATGTTCTGGGACGCTGAAATTAGGAGAGAGAGAAGAAACACTTTAGCATGATGCTCTTGCAAGTTTAGAGTGGTTTTTAGTTTATCTAAACAGGATGGCTCCCACTGTTTCTCGAATCCTTCCTTAAACCAAAAAATAAGAACTAGTAAGGACTATTCTTACCGTACAATACTTGCTTAACCGTTCAGCCAGGCAGGTGTCGGTACTTCGAGGGAGGTTTTACGACGCTTTCGTGAAGTTCCTTAATTAAATAACCTCTTTTCCCTGAAGCGTAGCCCCGCTAACACCTTTCTCGACACCAACTTGGTTTATAACATTGATCGTTAAGTGAAAGAATCTCCCGATGAGTAGCATATACTCTCAGTAGGATCGGGATCCAAATATCATCGTATGATAAAGCTGAAGGAATCCAACCAAAATTATCACACTCCAATTGGTATGCAACACTAGCAAGTTTCAGTTTCTTTAGAAACTCCCGATGTGGATTTTTGCCCCATGCTCTTATGACCTTGGCGTTGGTCAAAATATCATAAGTCACAAGTCAAGTTCTACCCATCAATATCTTGTTAATTTGAACCCATCGTACATACCCCTGACGTTGGCCAAATGGCAGTACGACTGTCCCAAACCAACTCATCTATCTATGCAATAGATGAATACCTAGCAGCTACCAAACACTATGCCTTGGCGTTGGTCAAAATACATAGATTGAATGCTACTGAATACCCAAATGAAATGACGGAGGGCTACGAACGGTTTTGGAGAAACCGTGAACGTAGTGAACTTGATATAATCGAAGGAACCTGATAGCTTTTTAAAAGGAGTGGTTTAAGCTCCGCAATTAAAAAATCTGCTGTTTTAAAAATAACCGATTGGTTTCTTTTAAATTGTTCCAACGATTCAACTTTGGTTTATTTTCTTTGCATTAAAATAATGCGTCCCATCAATTATGTTTGTTATATATATGCCCTAGAGGCCATTGTTGTACATATAATGTATATTATAATGGATGCTTGGATATATAGAGAGAGGACTTTCTTGCTCGTCATGATAGTATGCTATTTGGTTTCACTTTATCTTAACATGTTGACTTATATTTGTTTATTGTCTTACTCTCACATGTTGATAAAGCCCTTAGGATATGTACTCGACTACTGGGACTATGATGAGATCATACTAGTGGGGCCAGAGTAGTCGATGAGTACATCCTATAACTTTTCCTAGTCGAGGGTGTATCGAGACAGAGCATCGATACACCAGAGTAGACTAGCGTATACGCATCTTGACCCATATGATGGGCGATGGATGATCCCATATCCATCGGTGTTTGACATCAAGGATGGTGTACGGGTGCTCTGTGGAGACTGAGTACACTGAACGGACTCGCCGAGAACTCCCAGATGGTATTATACCTCACGTCAGATGGTTGTTCCCTGGTGACACTGGTACAGGTTAGTCTGTAGACCCGAGATCGTCATAGAGTCTTGTGTGTTTCCCATTGTGCTTTGATTTCCACCTTACCACGTCCAGGAGGGCATGCAAAATGGTGGCTTTTGGGTACAGTCCCGAATCACATGGAGGCAATGAGCGATAGGAGGGGATTCGTCTCTCCCGGTATAGGGAGTTGATGTTGTGCTGTGTTCGATTGGCTATAACTGGAAGTCCCTGGCCAGGGCGGATATTGAGTACTACTGGTAAGTGTTATCAGTAGGTTCTCGACCTGTTATGAGCCTCACATCGACACGACTTATCGGTTACTAGGGTCTGACGTATACCACCCCTAGACTAGATATGCAACATATCAGACGAAGAGACCGGACTGTACGGGAGTGTTACTGATTGGATTCACTGGAGAATGTACAGGATAGCTTGTTTATCTTTTGATCGATCAATACCTGGGTGGCTGTTACATTTAGCTGACCGCTTGCAGCTTGTGGGTGTTTGATATGATCATCACCTGCTACCGGCGTATTGACGATTCTTTAGAGTCCTACACAGAGGTTTCTTGACTCAGGCAAAACGGAGTAGGAGCACATATGTGATATGTGCATGACCAAGGATAATGTGATATGAGATACCGTATTATATTCTCACGATATTTTGATATGAGCCGGGTCATCGGATCAAGTGTTGATTCGATGAATCGGTACATGATATATTAGTCGGTTATATGCGATATAGCCGGATTGTCGGATCAAATGTTGATTCGATAACTTAATGTATAATTGTATATGTGATATATTAAATTACATTATCTAATATTGGCTCGCTTTATTGATTCATTTTCTCACCGGATAATACATTGATATATATATGATATATGTTAATTGTATTATTTTCTTTTGTTACAAAATATATTATATATGTGATATATAATATTGTAACATGTTATAATTACTAATTCAACATGATTAGTAGAGATTAAATATGGTTAGGGTTTGATTTGGGTTAGTTCGTTCATGAAGCTTCTAGAAGCTTTTCTTTTGTTTCTTGCAAAGATATTATGGTTGATATTTTTGGAGATATTTTCCTAACCCAACCCACACCCTTAACCCTAGTTAACTCTCTACAATGGTTAGCCTCTTCATCTTTGACCATGGTTGCATTTGTAATCATATAACATTTTCATTATTCATCACAAAAGGATATTCATTCTTCTTCTTCATCCTTGAGCTCACAAAAGCTTTCTAGGTTTTTATTTTGTGATGGATTAGTGTGAGAATTTGATAATAAAAGAGAGCATAAATCCCACTTCATCATCCTCATATAATCTCGACAATTAGATTAGGGTGTTCACCTCATTAGTGAGTGAGAGCTTGAGTTAAAGAAACTTCAAGGTAGATCATCTTTGAAAAGGAAGACTACAAGCACGCATGGATCATTCGGGTTGTGGAGCTTCTCTTGAGTCCGGGAGATCATGCATCGCGGCGAAGGGACTTCTACTCGGAGCTTATGAAGCGAAGGAGCGGACTACAAAGGTTGTAATCCCTCTCTCTTAGTTGTAAAGATGTTTACTTGCATGTTTAACCCTAATAATCTAGCAAAATCCTTGCTTTGGGTTGTTCGGCACGTCTAAATTTTAAATCGTGCATGGTTGATGCCTTATAGACCCTTGTAAGAGTGCCTAGGAACCCTACAGTGGTATCAGAGCCTAGCTAGAGCATTAGGCGACGTGTATACGAAGATAAAACTCCGATCGAACCCCGAAACATCGAACTAGACCCCCTCTCTGGAAATTTTCTAAAAAGTTGGTGTTTTCCGTATTAAAAATACTCAAAAAATTAAGCAGGGAATTCTAAGGATTACCATGAAACATGAGCCCACAATACCATCAACTCCCATGGAACCGCGGCAGGAACCTGCTTCCCGCGGCGGTTCCGCGGCCGAACTTTGGTATTGGGGACACGTGTTTTCAGGGTTCATCCGTAGGTATTTGTATATGCTTCTGGGTATTTTTAATCTTGCTCAAGTGTTGAGTTTTTCTGGGGATATTTTGTAATCGTTGATTCGATCGGAAAGTTTAATTTCGTTTGGTTTTCCGGATAATTTAGAACCTCTTAAAATGTTCGAACGGATATTAATAACTTATTTTTTCCCGACACGAAAAAATTTCAAGTATTGAATTTTTCTTGAGTTTAAAACTTTCGGAAAAACATGCAAGCATATCTGTGGACCCTCTAGAAGAACGTAAACTTAACTCGATTATGTGACCGTCAAAACTTCCACTGAACCTTTGGGTTTGTTGTAGTTTGGCGTTGCCACATGTGAGGCGTTGGTTTGACCCTTCTACGGCTGGTTCACTGGGGCTGTGACATATTCTGGGATTTGTTTGAGCTCCGCTCAAGTGTTGAGCTATTTGGGAAATCTTGCGTATTTGATTATTCGATCGGAAAGTTTAACTTTGTCTATTTATCTGGAATGTGATACAATATGTGGAATTCATATAATTAGGCATGAAATGCGAAGTATGTGATATTTCGGATTTATGATATCTAAAGTGATATTGGATTCCAAATGTTGTAATTTTACGCTTTCTTTTCTGTGACCGTAAGCGTAGTATGTGGTGTATCGCCGGCTTCGTTGCTATACATCAACGACAATCGGGATACGCATACTTGCTTACGTTGATGATATGAGATATTATGTGTTGCTGTGATATGTTATATTGGATCGTCGTGTTCTGAATAGACGGGGGTTTTATGTGAGATGAGGGTTTTTATTTTCATTCATGTAAAATTCATTGTATGTAATATTCTTTTATTGGGGCACTTCCAGATGAGGTTGATGTCACCATTGTATATTATTTACTTTTCCGCAACAGAGTAGACCCGAGGAGGGGAGCACAAGTAACCGGGTTCTAGGGTCCAGTGGGAGGCCATCTCGAGGAGTCGAGACCGGGTCTCTTAACCCGAGAATTGGCAGTATTGCTTGCCGCTCTCGTAGGAGTCTAGGGATGTGAGTTTAGCTATTCACCGCGACCATTGAATCCGTGTTTTGTTAAGGCTCGAAATAAAACACGGATGTCCTAGAATATCCAATATTTCATATGTTATCTTCTGCTGCAATATTCTCTGATGAGATCATATTACTACCTAAGATGAATGCTTATACTATATATATGTTGATATATAAATATTACTGCTTTCATTTCTTCTATGATAATTAGGAAGCATTAATTGATGGGATTTTTATTAATGAGATTAATAAAAGAAAAGAAACCTAAAAGATGTTGTAGAATCAAAACTTTATAAAAGGGGTAGCTACAGTTTTGCTTTGCACAGCCGTATATATGATATACCCTGCACCTTATTCGATGAGGAAAGAGCCGAGATCCCTTCACCGGGAGTGACCTCTTAGCAAAACTGGCAGATGCTACAAAACTAGCGGTTTAGTTTTTGACAGCTTAAATATTTCTTGCTTTGAACAACGGTATATATGATATAACCTGCACCTTATTCGATGGGGAAAGAGCCGAGATCGCTTCACCGGGAGTGACCTCTTTAGCGAAACTAGAAAAGCCTCAAAAATACTGTTTTTCAAAATCACTTGTTTCTACAATGATATCAAGTTCATTACGCTCATGGTTTTTCTGAAAAACCAACGTAGCCCTCCGTCATTTCAGATAGACACTAGTTAGTATTTGTGCTACGTTTGTTGACTATGTTAAGACGTAGTGTGCGGTAGCTAATTAGTATTTATCTGCTAAAACATGAGAAGTGATTGGATTATGGTAGTTGTACGACTTTGTTGATTATGTTAAGGGTCGTACAGGTGGAATTAATTCAATCGGGAAATGACGGGTTGAACTTGGCTAGCAATTATGATTTGTTGACTATGTTACGGTCATAAGTTGCTAGGGGCAAAAGTATTATCGCGAATTTCAAGTGTTGAAATTTTCAATGAGATTGCATACCTCCTATGGGATAGTTGGATCCCGATACCCACTGCGAGTAAGAGTTACTCCTGGGAGAATTTTACACAGGACAATTAGCCGATCGAGTAGGTGTCTAGAAAGGTGTTAACAGGGTTAAGCCCTGGGAAAACGAGTTTTATTTTAATTAGGTCCGTGCGAAAGCACGGGGAACCTCCCTCAAGTACCAACATTGATCTGGCTGAAAGATTGACGAAATTGTAGGGTGTGATTAATCCCGGCTAATCTTACCTTTTAGGGTTTGAAGGAAGATTTGATAAAAAACAGTGGGAGACATCTTGATTAGATAAGATATTAACCAATCTAATCTTGCAAGAGCATACGCTAAAGTTTTTTCTTCTCTCTCTCTCCAAGTAGCGACCATGTCAGGCCTTAATCAAGATAATAATATGGATGTATTGACTGAACCCTCTTATTATACTGAGCAGGGGATCGTTGGTCCCGTTCTTTTTTATAAGAGTTATAAGACTGAGCAGGAATCAGGAGAATATCTGGATTCTCATGCTGCCCAAACGAAGAACAAGCATGCTGATGCATCTTCTTCGGGTGTGTTAGTTATTGAGAACTGTTTCTCAGTTCACCCTACGTACTGGGTATTAGATACCATATCAGGATCCTACATATGTAAATTGTTACGTGGACTACGTAAAGGTATAGAACTGGGAAATAGTGATCATTCTGTACAAGTAGGGAATGGTGCAAGTATTGCAAACAAAGCAGTTGGCGAATATCACCTTGTATTACCAAGTAGTAATACATTGATTCTGAACGAGTGCTAATATATACCGAACATGATGTGCAGTATTATATCAGTTTCTGTAAGTGCACGGCGGCGCCCCGGCCGTCAATCCGACGCTGGAATGCGGAAACAAAACTTTTTATGAACATGTAAACCGGCACCACCGAGCACAAAATTCCCAGATCGGGCCATTAATCTAGTCCTTGCTAACAAGAGAAGGGGTAGAGAGATATACCGAGCGATCCGTGTCCTTCGGTCTTCTCATCGTCCTCCCGATCTCCCTGCGGAATCTTCGGTCTTCAACTCCTCGTCGGAAGGGCACCACATCGCCGGGTTCTTTTACGGGCTCCCACCTCTGGACCGAGGCAACTCAGGCACGAAGTTGGCGAGCCGACGTGCCCAAGGATTGCTGTAGAATACGTGTAGTGCTCTATTTCTCCTTTTGGGGTTTGAGGAAGTTGCCTTTGGTGGAGGAAATGAACTAAGCCCTTTGGAGATGGATTCATGGGATTTTTGTGAAGCCAAAAGACCAAAAATCCCACCACAAAATATTGGGAAAGCCCCTCCCTCATTTGGCCAGCCCAAGCTGATGAGGAAATCAAAAAGGGAGAGTGAAGAAAAGAATGAGGGAGTCACACAAATGATGCAAGAGTGAGAAAAGGTTATCATGATCAACCATGATCACAAACCAAGTTCAACACTCCAAATCAACCATCATGAACCCAAAGTCAAACAATGATGAAGTCAAGAAAGTCAAGGTCAAACAAGAGCTATCATGAAGCAACAATATGTAAGTGCACGGCGGCGCCCCGGCCGTCAATCCGACGCCGGAATGCGGAAGCGATGATTTACTTTAACTTTTCAAACCGGCACCATCGCGCACTATAAACCCGGATCGTGCCATTAAATCTATTCCTTGCTAAAAAGAAGGGGGTAGAGAGATTTACCGAGCGATCTGTGTCCTTCGATCTTCTCGTCGTCGTCCCGATGTCCCGGCGGAATCTCCGGTCTCCACCACGTCGCCGGAAGGGCACCACGTCGCCGGCTTCTTTTACGGGCTCCCACCTCTGGACCGAGGCAACTCGGGCACGAAGTTGGCGAGCCGACATGCCCAAGTTTTGCTGTAGAATACGTGTAGAAAACTATGTCTCATTCGGGGTTACTTGAAGTTGCCATTTGGTGGAGGATTGAGATGTAATCTTTTGTGGATGAACTTGGGAATTTTTTGTAGCATGGAAAGAGCAAAAATTCCCACACCAAAATAATGGGCAGCCCCCTACATGGCTTGGCCGGCCATGAAAAGGTGAGGAGAAGAGAGTGGGAGAATGAGGGAGTGTGTATGTATCAAAAAGAGAGTGAACCTCATAATGCAAGAGAGAGAGAGAAGAAAATTATCATGATGAATCATGATCACTAACTCAAACCCACACTCAACCAACCATCATCATTACTCCATAGTCAAGCAATGATCAACAACCAAAACCAATACTCCATCAACTAATCATCAACAACCATGATGAAAAGAAGAAGAAGTCAAATGGTGGAGGAATTATCATGATACAAAGATATGCAAAGACAACCCTCCAAAATACTTATTTGCACAAATGCAAATAAGCCCACCTCCACCAATCTTCAGCCAATGAAAGATACAAAGAAATATGGCTGAAACGGAAAACAAACTGGCAACTCCAAAAAAGCGATCCCGTAATAAATTACAGGAAAACCCCGCTACTGTATATACATACCCGCATTTGTATTCCGACCGAAATACAAATGCAATGAGACAAAATCTACACCGTACTATACTAGGATCCGGCTTAAACCAAAGCCCGGTAGTATTATCCGTCCGATCCTGATTTGTGCAATACCGCACGTATCTGATCGAACCCTGCCATATATCCATACGGCCTCTAGTACTAACCGTCCGATCCTGATCCGTGCAATACCGCACGTATCTGATCGAACCCTGCCATATCTCCATATGGCCTCTACAGTGTTACGCTCGAAACTTGAGAAACTGGTCTGTGGGGAACTCTAAAGACTCGTCAATACTATGGCTGTAGATTTAACCACTAGCACGTCTGAGGTACTAGCCATACGTGAAGGGCTACCAGCTATTGACCAAAAGGGACGTCGATGAGCGAACTCATCCTGACACCCTACTGAGCATGTCAGTGACAATATCCGTACAGTCCGGTCCGTTCGTCTATGAGCATCGCATGGCGGGCCTAGGGGTTGGTAAAAGTCAGAGCCCCAAAAGAGGTACAAGTCGTGTCGGAGTGTAGCCCAGAACACCCGGAGATACTACTGGAATACCTACCTGTAAATCTCCTGCCTTGGCCAAGGACTTCGTGTAATGGCTCTCCTAGACAAAGGGCGACCTCACCCCCAATAACGGGATAGACGAACCCCTGAAGATCCGCTCACTGCCTCCATGTGGCTCGGGACTGTACCCAACTAAAACCTGTTTGCACGTCTCCTTTGAGCGTGGTAGGGTAGTAATCAAAGCACAGTGGGAACTCACATGAGACAAATGAAGATCCTCAGGTCGATGAACTAACCTGTACACATGTCACCAGGGAACTTATATCTGACGTCAGGTATAAGACCAACTAGCATGTTCCCGGCGAGTCCTGTCCGGTGTACTCATAACCCAATGAGCACCTGTATACATCTTAGGTGAACCAACTGACACCAGTGGCTTGTGAGACCGGCCACCGCCCCTCGTCGGGGTCTCGACTGTATACACTAGTCTACTTTGGAGTATCGATGCCCTGTCTCGAAACTCCCACGACTAGGGACCATTTAAGGATGTTCTTATAGACTACCAGCTCCCACGTATATGATCGCCCTCATACTGCTGGCAGTCAAGAAAGAATCCTAAGGGCTCTATCAACGTGCAATAGTGACCTGTCAGGTCACCTAAATCAGTACACGATGATAAAGATAAACCAGATAGCATACTATCATCTTGAGTAAGACTGTCCTCCTGGGATAGGTCCTCTCTCAATCATTGAAATCACGTGCCTGTGATCCAATAATTGACTCTGAGGGCACTATCTCCAACAATCTCCCACTTGCACTCAAGGCTAATTATTGCGATGTCGCATACTCACAGCCCGTGTGATACCAAACACCCAACTCCTCTACTAGTCAGTCTCACAAAACCCGTTTGCGAAACTATTGCGTTCGAGGAATAGCCTCAGTGAGTGGATCCGCTTTGATGTTTCTTTCTATGTCTCTCTTAATCTCAAGTTTGTGGAGAAACCCATCTCCCGTAACGAGCAATACCTGTCTTAGAATGTGTCTGGATGTCTGATGAGACCTAGCTCATAAATGAACTCCAAATCCAAACTTCTTAGACTGTATCGTCAACTGAACTTAATCAGTATCCTGCGCCATGCCTCCCTCAGTATTGCCTTGGACCACCTGTCCAAAATACTGCTCCTCGTCAGAAGGAAAACTATAACTCTGACAACCTCCTTGTTGTCCAGGTCACCTTGGAAGCCTGGAATGATAACTGTCTCCCGAATAGGGCTGTCGTTATCATATCCCTAGAACATCCACTTATGTTCTAAAACTGCTTCCGACTGTTTCTCTAGGACAGGATCAATGTCAACTTATTGCATCTAGTGCAAGAACAACATCTAGTGTGGTACTTGACATCTCATGATTGACTCAATTGCCTGAGCAAGTGATCTGTCAATCATGCACATCCCTCTCCCCTTTAGTCTGTAAGACACCTTTATAGAGGGTGACTCCATCACCTGCAGGTACACTACCGTGCCAGGAGTCGTCCATTCTAAATACTCTTAGAATGCTGTCTAAGTACCCTGATTGGGAAACCACCCAAATCTAGATCTAAAACCATAGATCTAGTAACCAGTATGTCTGATATAAGGTCCAAGTCCCATGTGGAGAAACCACTGTGTGACGACCAAAGTATAACCGATCGTAGTATAGGAATATCACTTCCTACTCTCTGTATGTCATCCAAATACCATGACATCACACCCTACTACCTTCACAAAAGATCCATCCCCTATTCTGATGAAGTCAAACCTATGACTGTCATATCAGAAATTGATGATCTATCTCCGTTATATCTGCTTTAGTCTATAAATAGACATAAGTCACATGTCCACTAATGCTTCCGCTGCTCCCACTGACTACGACAACCCTCTGGCAGAGTCATATACACGTTCACTTCTAAAGCTAGTTTAGAACGACGCTATACTCATCCTCCTGCCGGGTCTCGCAGCCTGGAACAACAGCAATGGCAAGTCTGGGAGAACAAGAACCTCCCTGTCACCGTCCTTGAGGCTACCGGAGTACCTCTCGGGTGCCTGAGGTTACCCATCTTATCTGCGGAGTGGCCAATGGAATGTCAAACCAGATTGAATCTTTAGGTTGCTATCAAATCTTCAGTAATCGTTTGTGGTTCTGGAATCACTTCCAGTTCTACCATACTCCCACTACTGTTTTCTGAAAAAATCCATTTAATTTAAAACTGTGGAGAGTCTAGAACAATATCTCTATTGATTTTCCATATGGTAGAAAGTCAACCCTCGTCATAGCCTGGGTCAACCCACAAACAGTCATTATAGAAACGTGCCTTGAGTTATCCAGAGTCTGGTTTTAAGCATAAGCCGGACAACTCCCCGTACCTTAACATCGTTAAGATATGAACTGTTCTATATCCAATATAGAACTAGAGGCACTGATTTAATTGAACCAGATTAAAATGATGCAGCTGTCTCCAGTGCATGTCAATTAAATGGAGAGATACCGATCAACATTACTCAACTTAGGAATGCTTCCAATTATGAGTAACCTGAAAGAGAGGCAAGTTCTCTTAATCATTACTATCAACTGAACACCATGCACAAGTATCTAGATCTTCGATTACTTTGAAGAATCCCGATACTTGCAATACCTGGTTCTCTACTTTATTCATATACCTATAACTTCTCAAAATTCGGACCCTGTATTTCCACGAAACACCTGTCTAAAAACTAGAGAAGTCATAAGTAAACCGAATATAGTACGAGGACCATCCCCTCTGTCCTAATGGACACTGGACAACATACAATACTCTGTATAAGTCCCTTGAGTCTGATAACTCAATCCTTGTGTGTCGTAGGTTGAAAACTGTACTTATGGTTATGAAGAATTACACCGCTGTTCAATGCTCCTTACCTAACCATCCACTGATAGAGGTTAAATGTCATAGACATAATTTCAGAAAGGTATATCTCACTCTATGAAAATAGACGTACAGATATATCAATTTGAAATTGGTGCATAACAGCGGATATTCAAAACCAAATATTTGCCGTCCGGCAAACAACCTAGGCGATTTCCTCAAATATCACCGATTACAACGAATCCTGATATAATGAGGATGATCACCCAATTCCCAATAACTTACTCCCACTCATCATCTGTAAAACCATACAGATGTGAAAATCATACCTGGTAAATACATACCCTGGAGTAAGTCTCTAATCGGGAAATCAGTTTTCCTTTAACAGTACACAGTGAAACTGAAACATTGAAATGTTTCGATGGGGTATCCCGGTATTCCTAGAGTAAGGTTTACCTAGCACCCCATGTTGAGTTTGGAAACATCACATATCACAAAGTTCAAATTTTTATGGTGCTAAGTAAGCATACAAAGGATCTATCCTAGAAAATTAGGGTTTCTAAAACTTTAACAAACATCATATGTTACAAAGGCTAGGGTTTTGGAGTACAACCTTTTTAGCTCCCTTTAGTAGACTCCTTGGCCACTTGAGAGTTGGAAAAGGGTTCGCTTGAAGTCCTCTAACGTCCACGACGATCCATCCGAAGCTCCTTTGTCCAAGCTATCAACTTCACTTTAACAAGAAGATGAAATGAAGCAAACACTCTAAGCAAGTAGGCTAGACTTGTGTAGAATGGTGTTGTGGTTCTCTTTCTCACTTCAAAATCCTATCTTTATGTGTATTTTGCTCACTTGAAAATTCTAGAGAGCAAGAGCTCAAGGTTGAAGAAGATGATGGCTATTTTTAAGAAGAAGAGAAGAAAAAACCTTTTTTAAAAGAAAAAGAAAATATATGTATATATATTTATTTCTTCTCATCTCAAACCATGGTTAAATTATGAAGATATTATTTAATTTTAGTTAAAACATAAAAGGAAAGTCTAATCCATGGTTAAGGGTAGGTGAGCATGGTTAGGTCAAAGAAGAGACTAGAAACAATCCATGAATTATCCTTTCCTTTTTCATTTTGTTTTAAAACAAATATAAGTAATAATCCATATAAATAACCAAGGTGTGAGTCTTATATTGCCACCATTTTCTATGTATAAACAACCATGATAGAATGATGTATGTATGCATGTGTGTATGCACATCCATATGTGCATGAACAAGAATGAATGCATACATGCATGCATACATCCAAAAGAAACAAGATAGGATTTCTAGTTAGAGGCTAATGGTTAAATGATAAATCAACACTTGATTTATCAACCCGGTCATATCACATACGACCCGACCAAAAGCAAGCTACCCGATCAATATACGGTATCCTATACGCGCATTTTAACCGGGTCCATGCGCATATCGCATACTGGCACCACAACGTTTCGCCTGGACTAGGAAACTCCTTTGTGGGACTCTAAGACTCGTCAATACGCCGGCAGTGGGTGATGATCATATCAAGCACCCCCAAGCCGCAAGCGGTCAGCTAAACGTAACGGCCACCCGGGTATTGAGCGATCAGAAGAAAACAAGCGAACCTGCTACAACTCCCGTCGAGCCAACCTGCAACACTACCGTACAGTCCGGTCTCTTCATCAGATATGCTGCATATCGAGTCTAGGGATGGTAACGTCGACCCCAATAACTCAATAAGTCGTGCCAGTGAATGGTCTATAACAGATCGAGAAACTACTGATAACACTTATCAGTAAATCTTAGCAGCCCTGGCCAGGGACTTACTGATATAACCAGTCTAGCACAGCACAGCGTCAACTCCCAATACCGGGAGAGACGAAACCCCTCCTATCGCTCATCGCCTTCGTCTGTCTCGGGACTGTACCCAACGGCCACCTGTTTGCACGACTCAGTAGAGCCGTGGTAGGGTGGTAATCAAAGTACAGTGGGAGAGCACACAAGACTCTATGACGATCTCGGGTCTACAGACTAACCTGTACCAGTGTCACCTGAGAACTGCTATCTGACGATAGATATAATTCCATATAGGAGTTCTCGGTGAGTCCGTCCAGTGTACACAGTCACCACAGAGCACCCGTATATGATCTTGATGTCAAACATCGATGAATGTGGGAACATCCATCGCCCATCACAAGGGTCTAGTATCATATACGCTAGTCTACTCTGGTATATCGATGCCCCATCTCGATACACCTCCGACTAGGGACATTTCAGGATATGCTTATAAACTACAGATGTCCCACTAGTACGATCTCTATCATAATCACTGTAGTCAAGCCGATATCCCCAGGGCTTTATCAGCATGTATGAATGAATAAAAACATGATCAAATCAACATGTCAGATAAAGTAGAACCAGATAGCATACTATCATGTCGAGCAAGAATGTACACTGAATATATATATACATGTACAGATACATCCACTATCATATAATGGCCTCTAGGGCATACATATATCCAACAATCTCCCACTTGCACTAAGGCCAGTTATTAGCGTATCTCATACCCAACATCTCAAAAAGCCTCTCTTGCTGCGGCTGAGGGAGGGCCTTGGTGAGTGGATCCGCGGCGTTATTCTTTGTGTCTACTCTCTTAATCTCGATCTCGCGGCGATCTAAAATCTCCCGGATCAAATGAAAGTGCCTCAGGATGTGTCTTGACCGCTGATGGGACCTGGGCTTCTTGGCTAATGCCATAGCCCCATTATTATCACAATACAAGGGTATTGGATCAATAATGGTTGGAACTACTCCTAGCTCCGAGACGAACTTCTTCATCCAGACGGCTTCCTTGGCGGCATCATTTGCAGTAATGTACTCAGCCTCCATCGTAGAGTCTGCAACGGTATCCTGTTTGGAACTCTTCCAACTTACCGCCCCTCCATTGAGGGTAAATACAAATCCTGAGATAGATTTGCTGTCGTCCTTATCGATCTGGAAGCTCGAATCGGTAAAGCCCTCCATTTGGTGATCTGCATTACCATACACCAAGAACAATTATTTAGTCCTTCGCAACTACTTAAGAATGTTCTTCACAGCTGTCCAGTGGTTCTCCCCTGGGTTGGATTGATACCTGCTTACAACACTAAGTGCAAAAGCTACATCTGGGCGTGTACATAACATCGCATACATTATAGATCCTACTGCCGAAGCATAGGGTATAATGCTCATGCGAGCTCTCTCTTCATCGGTCTTTGGACAAGAATCCTTGGAGAGAGTGACCCCATGGCAAGCGGGTAAGGCACCCCGCTTGGAGTCTTCCATACTAAACCTTTTTAGGATGGTGTTAATGTACCTGGTTTGGGATAATCCCAATAACTTTTTGGATCTATCCCTATAGATCCTTCTGCCCAGGATGTATGTGGCATCACCCAGGTCCTTCATGGAGAACCTTAGTGATAAGAAAGATTTGACCGACTGTAGCATAGGAATATCATTTCCTATCAGAAGAATGTCATCCACGTACAGTACGAGGAATGTGACAGCTCTTCCTACAGCCTTCTTATAAACATAAGGTTCATCTGGATTTTTGATGAAATCAAACTCTTTGATAACATCATCGAAACAAATGTTCCAACTCCGAGATGCCTGCTTTAACCGATATATTGATTTAAGAAATCTACATGCTTTCCCGCTGCTCCCACTGTCAATGAAGCCCTCTGGCTGATCCATATAAACGTATTCTTCTAAATCTCCATTTAGAAATACTGTTTTAACGTCCATATGCAAGATTTCATAGTCGTAGTGAGCAGCAATAGCAAGTAGGATCCGAATGGATTTAAGCATGGCTACGGGTGAAAAAGTTTAATCATAGTCCAAACCTGGTCTTTGACGAAAGCCTTTCGCCACAAGTCTTGCCTTATAGGTCTCTACCTGCCCATCTACACCAATCTTTCTTTTAAAGATCCATTTGCATCCCACAGGTTTTACCCCAGGGGGTACAATGTCCAAAGTCCATACTTTGTTGGTGTACATAGACTCTATTTCGGATCTCATGGCATCCAACCACTTCACAGAGTCTCCACTCATGATAGCTTGCTGAAAACTGGTAGGATCATCATCATCCATGATGCAGTCTTCTCCGTCACCATCAATGAGGAAACCGTAGTACCTCTCCGGTGGGCGAGAAGTCCTACCAGACCTACGGAGTGGCTGAGGTTCTTCAGTTTCTATTGCAACAGCCGGTTCAACCAAGTCGTCATTTGTAGTTTGTGTCTCTAGAACCTCTTCTAGATCCACCACTTTTCCATCATCTTTATCTGTGAAAAACTCTTTTTCCAAGAATGTGGCATGTTGAGAAACAAACACCTTTTGTTCCTCCTTGTGGTAGAATAGATATCCATATGAATTCTTTGGATACCCCACAAAATTACACATGACTGACCGTGTCTCGAGTTTGTCCAGATTCTACTTTTTAACATAGGCCGGGCAACCCCAAATCTTAATTCTCTTAAGAGATGGGCTCTTCCCATGCCATATCTCATATGGCGTGGTAGACACGGTTTTGGTTGGAACCCTGTTCAGTAGAAACGCTGCAGTCTCCAATGCATTCCCCCAAAATGGGACGGGTAACTCAGCATCACTCATCATGGATCGGACCATATAATAGGGTCTTATTCCGTCGTTCAGACACACCGTTGTGCTGTGGTGTGTAAGGAGGAGTGAGCTGAGAGAGAATCCCATTATCTTTTAGGAAGTTTACAAATTCTGTACTAAGGTATTCCCCACCTCGATCTGATCGAAGCATCTTGATACTCAAGCCGGTTTGTTTTTCTACTTCTTGTTTATATTCAATGAATTTCTCGAAAGCTTCGGACTTGTGCTTTAATAAAAATACATGACCGAATCTTGAGAAATCATCAGTGAAAGTAATGAAGTATGAAAAACCGCCGCTAGCCTGTGTAGACATTGGCCCGCATACATCACTATGTATGAGGCCTAGGAGCTCAGTAGCTCTTTCTCCGTGTCCGGTAAACGGAGTTTTGGTCATTTTACCCTTGATACAAGACTGGCAAGTCGCATAAGATTTTTATTCAAAAGGGTTTAAATATCCATCTTTGTGTAACTTGTTTAGTCTTGTTTCGTTAATATGACCAAGTCTACAGTGCCAAAGAAGAGCTTCATTTAATTCTGAAAGTTTTCTTTTCTTAGTGTGTTGTATACTGAAAACTGTGTGTTGATTTAGGACGTATATCCAGTTATTAAGTGTACCATACCCAACCAACATTTGATTCAGGTGAATGTTCATAACATTGTTCTGCAATACAAAATTATATCCTTCATTGTCTAACAAAGAAACAGATATTATATTACATAGCATACTTGGTACAAAATAACATGGGTTCAAAACCAATATACACCCAGATGGCAACCCCAAGTGATACTCTCCCACTGCGACTGTATGTACATTGGAACCATTTCCAACGCGGAGAGTATGGTCACCTGTCTTCAAAACTTGGCTATTTCTCAGTCCTTGCATAGAATTGCAAATGTGAGAACCTGAACCGGTATCTAATACCCAGGAAGCAGAGTTTATTGAAAAACAGTTTTCTGTCACAAACACACCTGAAGCGGAAGCATCCCCATGCTTCTTCTTGAGGTTCAAGTACTCTGTACAGTTGCGCTTCCAATGTCCTGCTTTGTGGCAATGAAAACATTCACCCTTCCCCGAGTCTCCAGCTTTGCACTTTTCCTTTCCCTTCACCTTTTTAACTCCACCCTTAGGATTGGTGGGCTTCTTCTTTTTCTTTCCTTTGGACTTAGCCTTAGGGCGAGAAAAAGAAGATTGCCCAATAGTCATAACGGGAGTTTTCATCGATTTCATAGTGCTCTCTGCACTCCTTAACATATTAAGGAGTTCAGGTAGCTCCTTCTCCAAACCGGGCATGTTGAAGTTAACTATGAACAGAGCAAAGGTGGAGTGGAGGGACTGCAGAATAATATCCGTATATTGTTCATTGTCCATTGTCCATCCTAGGTCCTCAAGCTCTTCTATAAGAGCTATCATCTTCAGAACATGGTCTCCTACTGGTGTGCCAGGGGACATTCGCATCTGAAACAATTTCTTTGATGCTTCGTATCATAATACGCGGGATTGCTCTCCATACAACTCTTTTGTATGGAGGAATATGGTTTGAATATCCATATTCTCATGCTGCTTTTGATGTGTATTGTCCATCGATGCAAGCGCGAGGCATTTGGCTGTGGCACAGTTAGCGTCCCATGTCTTGCGGACTTCAATGTCCGCAACTGAGGATTTTGGACCTGGGGTGGGCGGGGCTGAAGCCGTGAGGACATATGATACTTTATCATAAGTCAAGGCTATTTTCAGATTCCTCAGCCAGTCTTTATAATTGGTCCCATTCAGTTTGTTTTTATCTAGTAGAAGCTTGAGTCCAGTCATTGGTATCTGCCATTAAGAGAGAGAAAAGAATACACTCAGCGAAAGCTCTTGCATAGATCAGATTGGTTATTATCTTGTCTAATCGATGTCTCCCACTGCTTTAATCAAGTTTTTCTTTCAAACGTTAAAAAGAAAACTAGCCAGGATTAATTACAGTCTACAACTTCACTAACCGTTCAGCCAGGCCAGTGTCGGTACTTAAGGGAGGTTCCCCGTGCTTTCACACGGACCTAATTAAAGTAAACTTCATTTTCCCAGAGGCGTAGCCCCGTTAACACCTTTCTAGACACCTAATGAGTTAGCTAATTGTAAACTGCAAAACTCTTCTAGGAGCAACTATTGCCCACAGTGGGATCGGGATCCAACCATCATATGGAAGGTATGCAATCTCATTGTAAATCTCAACACTTGAAATTCCCGATATGATTTTTACCCCTAGTACCTATAACCTTGGCTATGGTCAACAAATCACAAGTACTAGTCAAGTTCAGCCCGTCATTTCTTGATTAATCAGACCCGTCTACATGACCCTTGGCTAAGGTCAACAAAGTCATATACCCGTCCTAATTAATCTGCATCATATGCATTGTAGGAAGACATCACTTAGCTACCGTACACTACGCCTTGGCTAAGGTCAACAAACGTAGCACGAATACTAAGTACTCTACTTCCTAAAATGACGGAGGGTTGCGAATGATTTTTAAGAAAATCTTTAACGCTTTGAACTTGATATCGTCGTAGAATCAAATGGTTTTGAAAAAGGAGTGGCTTGTGCTCCGCAGTTTTTGAAATACAGCTTTTTCATAAAGAGCCGAGTGGTTTTCAAATCCGATTCTACAACATCTTTTTAGGTTTATTTTCTTTGCATTAATCATATTAATGTAATCCCATCATTTAAGTCCTTAAGCCAATCACAGAAAAGAAATGAAAATAACACGTACGCTTATGCCATCCGCATTCGCCGCAATGTTCCGTTATGCACCGTTAGGTTACTTAACTAACGGCATACCGGGACGGGACTAGCACGGGTGTAAAACATAAGCAACGTCTACTATATATCTCATATATAATATATCATTCATCTCAGATATCACAGAACACAGGCAGCAGAAACATATATATAATGTGGGATATACTAGTACGCCCGTATTTAGTATTTAGCCAATAATAGAAAATACGGATTCCACAGTCGCGATGAATAGCCAAGCCAACACCCCTAGACCCCTACGAGAGCGGCAAGCGACCCTACCAATCCTGGAGTTTAGGAAACCCGATCTCGACTCCTCGAGATGGCCTCCCACTGAACCCCAGAACCCGGTCACTTGTGCTCCCCTCCTTGGGTCTATCCTAATGCGGAAAAGTAAATAATATACAACACTGGTGACACAACCTCAACCCGGAAGTGCCACAAATAAAAGAATATTACATTACATTTGAATTTACATGAATGAAATTATAAAACTCTCATCTCACATAAAAAAAACCTGGCTATTCAATCACGACAATCCTGCACATCATATCTCAGCAACACATAATATCATATATCATCAACGTAAGTAAGTATGCGTACCCCCATTGTCGTTGATGTATAGCAACGAAACCGGCGATATCGAACATACTACACTTACGGTCACAGAAAAGGAAGTGTAAAATTACAATATTTGGAATCCACATTCTCTTTAGACATCATAAATGCGAAATATCACATACTTCTTATTTCATGCCTAAACTATATGAATTCCACATATTGTATCACATTCCAGATAAATAGACAGTATTAAAGTTTTCGACCGAATATTCAAATACCCAAAATTCCCTAAAGCTCAACACTTGAGCGGAGTTCAAAAAATCCGAAGTATGACACAGTAGTAGCGGTCCAGCCGTAGAAGGGTCAAGACAACGCCTCACATGTGGCACGCCGTACTGCCCCAAACCCTAAGGTTCAAAGGGCAGTTCAAGACGGTCATATAATTGAGTTAAGGTTTGTTGTCTTCTAGAGGGTCCACCACAAAACTTGCACATGTATCCGAAAGATTTAAACCCCGTGAAAAGTGAGCAAACAATACTCGTTCGAACAATTCAATACATTCTAGTTTACCCGGAAAGACAAGAAGTTAAAATTCCGATCGAATCATTGAACACTAAACAATCTCCAGAACTAACAGTACTTAATTCAGATTTAAAAATACCCAAAAATATATTCAAGCAATTATAAGCATTACTGTATAAAACACATGCACTGACTCACCTGTACGGCCGCAGAACCGCGGCCCAAGCAAGCTTTGGCCGCGTTTCCGCGGTGGTATTTACTGTTCATGGACTCGTATTTTAAAGTTAAGCTTGTATTCACCTGCTGTATTTTTTAAGGATTTTTAATTCTGAAAATAACCAGGTTTTAAAAAATGTCCAGAGAGTGTCCATGAATTCAGTATTTTGATCCGATCGGGATTTTTACTTCGTAAAAGTGTCGCCTAATGTTCTAGGTTGGCTCTGATACCAATGTAAGGTTTACCTAGCACCCTATGTTGAGTTTGGAAGCATCACATATCACAAAGTTCAAATTTTTATGGTGCTAAGTAAGCATACAAAGGATCTATCCTAGAAAATTAGGGTTTCTAAAACTTTAACAAACATCATATGTTACAAAGGCTAGGGTTTTGAGAGTACAACCTTTGTAGCTCCCTTTAGTAGACTCCTTGGCCACTTGAGAGTTGGAAAATGGTTCGCTTGAAGTCCTCTAACGTCCACGACGATCCACCCGAAGCTCCTTTGTCCAAGCTATCAACTTCACTTTAACAAGAAGATGAAATGAAGCAAACACTCTAAACAAGTAGGCTAAACTTGTGTAGAATGGTGTTGTGGTTCTCTTTCTCACTTCAAAATCCTATCTTTATGTGTATTTTGCTCACTTGAAAAGTCTAGAGAGCAAGAGCTCAAGGTTGAAGAAGATGATGGCTATTTTTTAGAAGAAGAGAAGAAAAAACCTTTTTTAAAAGAAAAAGAAAATATATGTATATATATTTATTTCTTCTCATCTCAAACCATGGTTAAATTATGAAGATATTATTTAATTTTAGTTAAAACATGAAAGGAAAGTTTAATCCAAGGTTAAGGGTAGGTGAGCATGGTTAGGTCAAAGAAGAGACTAGAAACAAACCATGAATTATCCTTTCCTTTTTCATTTTGTTTTAAAACAAATATAAGTAATAATCCATATAAATAACCAAGGTGTGAGTCTTATTTTGCCACCATTTTCTATGTATAAACAACCATGATAGAATGGTGTATGTATGCATGTGTGTATGCACATCCATATGTGCATGAACAAGAATGAATGCATACATGCATGCATACATCCAAAAGAAACAAGATAGGATTTCTAGTGAGAGGCTAATGGTTAAATGATAAATCAACACTTGATTTATCAACCCGGTCATATCACATACGACCCGACCAAAAGCAAGCCGCCCGATCAATATACGGTATCCTATACGCGCATTTTAACCGGGTCCATGCGCATATCGCATACACGCACCACAACATTTCGCCTGGACTAGGAAACTCCTTTGTTGGACTCTAAGACTCGTCAATACGCCGGCAGTGGGTGATGATCATATCAAGCACCCCCAAGCCGCAAGCGGTCAGCTAAACGTAACGGCCACCCGGGTATTGAGCGATCAGAAGAAAACAAGCGAACCTGCCACAACTCCCGTCGAGCCAACCTGCAACACTACCGTACAGTCCGGTCTCTTCGTCAGATATGCTGCATATCGAGTCTAGGGATGGTAACGTCGACCCCAATAACTCAATAAGTCGTGCCAGTGAATGGTCTATAACAGATCGAGAAACTACTGATAACACTTATCAGTAAATCTCAGCAGCCCTGGCCAGGGACTTACTGATATAACCAGTCGAGCACAGCACAGCATGAACTCCCAATACCGGGAGAGACGAAACCCCTCCTATCGCTCATCGCCTTCGTGTGTCTCGGGACTGTACCCAACGGCCACCTGTTTGCACGACTCAGTAGAGCCGTGGCAGGGTGGTAATCAATGTACAGTGGGGGAGCACACAAGACTCTATGACGATCTCGGGTGTACAGACTAACCTGTACCAGTGTCACCTGAGAACTGCTATCCGACGATAGATATAATTCCATATAGGAGTTCTCGGTGAGTCCGTCCAGTGTACCCAGTCACCACTGAGCACCCGTATATGATCTTGATGTCAAACATCGATGAATGTGGGAACATCCATCGCCCATCACATGGGTCTAGTATCATATACGCTAGTCTACTCTGGTATATCGATGCCCCGTCTCGATACACCTCCGACTAGGGACATTTCAGGATATGCTTATAAACTACAGATGTCCCACTAGTATGATCTCTATCATAATCACTGTAGTCAAGCCGATATCCCAGGGCTTTATCAGCATGTATGAATGAATAAAAACATGATCAAATCAACATGTCAGATAAAGTAGAACCAGATAGCATACTATCATGTCGAGCAAGAATGTACACTGAATATATATATACATGTACAGATACATCCACTATCATATAATGGCCTCTAGGGCATACATATATCCAACAATCTCCCACTTGCACTAAGGCCAGTTATTGGCGTATCTCATACCCAACATCTCAAAAAGTCGCTCATGCTGTGGCTGAGGGAGGGCTTTGGTGAGTGGATCCGCGGCGTTATTCTTTGTGTCTACTCTCTTAATCTCGATCACGCGGCGATCTACAATCTCCCGGATCAAACGAAAGCGCCTCTGGATGTGTCTTGACCGCTGATGGGACCTGGGCTCCTTGGCTAATGCCATAGCCCTATTATTATCACAATACAAGGGTATTGGATCAATAATGGTTGGGACTACTCCTAGCTCCGAGACGAACTTCTTCATCCAGACGGCTTCCTTGGCGGCATCATTTGCAGCAATGTACTCAGCCTCCATCGTAGAGTCTGCAACGGTATCCTGTTTGAAACTCTTCCAACTTACCGCCCCTCCATTGAGGGTAAATACAAACCCTGAGATAGATTTGTTGTCGTCCTTATCGCTCTGGAAGCTCGAATCGGTAAAGCCCTCCATTTGGAGATCTGCATTACCATACACCAAGAACAATTCTTTAGTACTTCGCAAGTACTTAAGAATGTTCTTCACAGCTGTCCAGTGGTTCTCCCCTGGGTTGGATTGATACCTGCTTACAACACTAAGTGCATAAGCTACATCTGGGCGTGTACATAACATCGCATACATTATAGATCCTACTGCCGAAGCATAGGGTATAATGCTCATGCGAGCTATCTCTTCATCGGTCTTTGGACAAGAATCCTTGGAGAGAGTGACCACATGGCAAGCGGGTAAGGCACCCCGCTTGGAGTCTTCCGTACTAAACCTTTTTCGGATGGTATTAATGTACCTGGTTTGGGACAATCCCAATAACTTTTTGGATCTATCCCTATAGATCCTTATGCCCAGGATGTATGTGGCATCACCTAGGTCCTTCATGGAGAACCTTAGTGATAAGAAAGATTTGACCGACTGTAGCATAGGAATATCATTTCCTATCAGAAGAATGTCATCCACGTACAGTACGATGAATGTGACAGCTCTTCCTACAACCTTCTTATAAACACAAGGTTCATCTGGATTTTTGATGAAATCAAACTCTTTGATAACATCATCGAAACAGATGTTCCAACTCCGAGATGCCTGCTTTAACCCATATATGGATTTAAGCAATCTACATGCTTTCCCGCTGCTCCCACTGTCAATGAAGCCCTCTGGCTGATCCATATAAACTCATTCTTCTAAATCTCCATTTAGAAATGTTGTTTTAACGTCCATCTGCCAAATTTCATAGTCGTAGTGAGCAGCAATAGCAAGTAGGATCCGAATGGATTTAAGCATGGCTACGGGTGAAAAAGTTTCATCATAGTCCAAACCTGGTCTTTGACGAAAGCCTTTCGCCACAAGTCTTGCCTTATAGGTCTCTACCTGCCCATCTACACCAATCTTTCTTTTAAAGATCCATTTGCATCCCAAAGGTTTTACCCCAGGGGGTACAATGTCCAAAGTCCATATAGGTTTAAGTTTCTTTAGAAACTCCCGATGTGATTTTTACCCCATGCTCTTATGACGTTGACTTTAGCCAACAAATCATAAGTCACATGTCAAGTTCTACCCGTCATTCTCCAAGTTAATTTGAGCCCACCCGCATAAGCCCTTGAATTTGGCCAACAAGGCTATACGACTGCCCCAAACCAACGCATCTATCTATGCTGCACATGAATACCCAATAGCTACCAATCACTATGCCTTGACTTTGGCCAACAAACATAGCTTGAATACTGATTGACTATCCATGTGAAACGACGAAGGGCTACGAATGGTTTCTGGCGAAAACCTTTAACGTAATGAACTTGATATCGTTGAAGGAACCGGATAGCTTTTATGAAAATATAGTGACGAAAACCTTTGCTAAAGAATTCACTCCCGGTGAAGGGATCTCGGCTCTTTCCCCGTAGAATGAGGTGCAGGATATTCCAACTGAATACCACGATGCAAAGCAAAAGTAATCGGCTATAGTGAAGTTATTGCCCGACGCAAACTTCTGTCCAAGGGGTCACTCCCGGTGAAGGGATCTCGGCCCTTGCCTCGTCGACTGAGGAGCAGGATATTCCAACTGAATACCACTGTGCAAAACAAAAGTGAACGTCCTTGCGATAACAGCCTTTTGAAAAGTGTTCCAACAACATCATAAAAGGTTTGTTTAGCTTGCATTGATCCGAATCAACGCAGTCCCATCAATTGATCACACCAATAAAGAACGAAAATAATGATGTACGTATATGCCATCCGCATTCTCCACTGGGTCCCGTCATTACCCGTTAGGTTACTTAACTAACGACAGAGCGGGGATTGGACTAGCACGGATGCAAAACATATACAACATCCACTAGTATATATATCAATATATAATATTTCGCTCAAGGCGTGATAAAAAATGCAACATCACAGAAATGTACAGCATCACAGAACAATACAGATATCTGGGATCCCCGGGTTTCACAGAGCCGCTACTGAAACCCGACGTTCCCTTGGTCGTGTGGATAGCCCGTGCAATGAAATCCTAGATCCATACGGGTGCGGCAAGTTACCCGCCAAAACCTGAAGCGAGGCAGCCCCCTTCAGCAACGTGAATGAACCACCCAGCACTTCACGGAATCCGGTAACTTGGGCACCCCTCCTGGGTCAACCTGTACCCCCTACGAGTGCGGCGAATAGCCCACCAATTCTAGAGTGAAGCCCCCTCCGTCTCAATGCCATGAGATGCGGGCCCGTTGCCCTCTAGAACCCGGCTATCCGTGCACCCCACCTTGGGGTAATCCTAGTACAGAAAGTAAAATATACATACAACGGGTACATCGATTTCGACCCGGTCGTGCCCCAAAAGAATAATATACAAACAGGCAGTGACGGCAGTCCACATGTCGGACGCTCGCCCCGCAATATCAAATGTACATAATACAACCAAATCTGTACTACCATTGCATCCAGGCTATCCCCCACGACCAATCCGCAACATCACAGCACAATCACAGAACATCAACATGAATGTCACGTTCGCAAATCCGTCTAACCGGGCTATAGCAGTTAGACAGGATTTACCGATCAAGTGACATTCACGGTCGCAGATATAATGTAAATACTGTGAACTAATGTGGTTAAAATTTTTGATCGATCAAATTTTCATAAGTGAGCCCCCAAGCACTACTGTAGCACTTAAAGAAATTCTGGGCCCAAACAGAACATTCCAAAACCCCAATTTCCCTGTCCAAGACCCTCTGTAAAAATTTCGTCCAGTGAGGAGGCTAAGTGGCGGCGGAACCGCGGCCCAAGCATGGCTTTGGCCGCGGTTCCACGGCTTAACAGTAACAAAAGGTGACCAAATTTTTACAGTGATCTTAGAACACCCTGCACAGTAATCTACAACAACCTGAAAAAATTTTGGAGCAAAAAAAATTTCGACAAAAACTGATGCAAATGAAAATACGGTTTTTGGAAAATCTGATCGATCGAACTTGTAAACACATTAGACCAAGCTAGACTAGGTTAATGACGTGGCTCTAATACCATGTAAGTGCACGGAGGCGCCCCGGCCGTTAATCCGACGCCGGAATGCGGAAACGAAACTTTTTACGAACTTGTAAACCGGCACCACCGCGCACAAAATTCCCGGATCGGGCCATTAATCTAGTCCTAGCTAACAAGTGAAGGGGTAGAGAGATATACCGAGCGATCTGGGTCCTTCGGTCTTCTCGTCGTCGTCCCGATCTCCCCGCGGAATCTTCGGTCTTCAACTCCTCGTCGGAAGGGAACCACATCGCCGGGTTCTTTTATGGGCTCCCACCTCTGGACCGAGGCAACTCATGCACGAAGTTGGCAAGCCGACGTGACCAAGGATTGCTGTAGAATACGTGTAGTGCTCTATGTCTCCTTTTGGGGTTTGATGAAGTTGCCTTTGGTGGAGGAAATGAACTAAGCCTTTTGGAGATGGAGTCATGGGATTTTTTTGAAGCCAAAAGACCAAAAATCCCACCACAAAATATTGGGACAGCCCCTCTCTCATTTGGCCGGCCCAAGCTCAAGAGGAAATAAAAAAGGGAGAGTGAAGAAAAGAATGAGGGAGTCACACAAATGATGCAAGAGTGAGAAAAGGTTATCATGATCAACCTTGATCACAAACCAAGTTCAACACTCCAAATCAACCATCATGAACCCAAACTCAAACAATGATGAAGTCAAGAAAGTCAAGGTCAAACTAGAGCTATCATTAAGCAACAATATGCAAAGACAACCCTCCAAAATGCTTATTTGCACAAATGCAAATAAGCCCTCCTCCACCAATCTTCAGCCAATGAAAGATACAAAGAAATATGGCCGAAACGGAAAACAAACTGGCAACTCCAAAAACTGATCCTGTAATAAATTACAGGAAAACCCCGCTACGGTATATACATACCCGCATTTGTATTCCGACCGAATACAAATCCAAAGAGACAAAGTCTACACTGTACAATACTAGGATCCGGCTTAAACCAAAGCCCTCTAGTATTAACCGTCCGATCCTGATCCGTGCAATACCGCACGTATCGGATCAAACCCTGCCATATCTCCATACGGCCTCTACAGCGTTACGCCCGAAACTTGAGAAACTGGTCTGTGGGGAACTCTAAAGACTCGTCAATACTATGGCTGTGGATATAAGCACTAGCACGTCAGAGGTACTAGCCATACGTGACGGGCTACCAGCTATTGACCAAAAGGGACGTCGATGAGCGAACTCATCCTGACACCCTACTGAGCATGTCAGTGACAATATCCGTAGAGTCCGGTCCGTTCGTCTATGAGCATCGCATGGCGGGCCTAGGGGGTTGGTAAAAGTCAGACCCATAAAAGCGGTACAAGTCGTGTCAGAGTGTAGCCCAGAACACCCTGAGATACTACTGGATTACCTACCAGTAAATCTCCTGCCTCGGCCGAGGGCTTTGTGTAATGGCTCTCCTAGACACAGCGCGACCTCACTCCCAATACTGGGATAGACGAACCCCTGCAGATCTGCTCACTGCCTCCATGTGGCGCGGGACTGTACCCAACTAAAACCTGTTTGCACATCTCCTTTGAGCGTGGTAGGGTAGTAATCAAAGTACAGTGGGAACTCACACGAGACAAATGACGATCCTCAGGTCGATGAACTAACCTGTACACATGTCACCAGGGAACTGCTATCTGACGTCTGGTATAAGACCAATTAGCATGTTCCGGGCGAGTCCTGTCCGGTGTACTCATAACCCAATGAGCACCTGTATACATCTTAGGTGAACCAACTGACACCAGTGTCTTGTGAGACCGGCCACCGCCCCTCGTCGGGGTCTCGACTATATACACTAGTCTACTCTGGAGTATCGATGCCCTGTCTCGAAACTCCCACGACTAGGGACCTTTTAAGGATGTGCTTATAGACTACTAGCTCCCACGTATATGATCGCCCTCATAAAGCTGGCAGTCAAGCAAGAATCCTAGGGGCTCTATCAACGTGCAATAGTGACCTGTAAGGTCACCTGAAGCAGTACACGATGATAAAGGTAAACCAGATAGCATACTATCATCTTGAGTAAGACTGTCCTACCGGGATAAGTCCTCCCTCAATCATTGCAATCACGTGCCTGTGATCCAATAATTGACTCTGAGGGCTTTATCTCCAACAGTTTCTTTATTAAGTAAAGAAGGATATAATTTTGTAGTACAGGATAATGTTATGAACATATTCCTGAATCAAAAGTTGATTGGATCAGGCTCGTTACATAATGACATATACGTTCTCAATCAAAATACAGTCCTTAATATACAAAACACACACAAGAGAAAGAGTTCAGAAATGAACGAATCCTTCTTGTGGCACTGTAGACTTGGTCATATCAATGCGACATGACTAGCTAAGTTACATAAGGATGGATATTTGAATTCGTTTGAATTATCATCTTATGATACTTGCCATTCATGTCTCAAAGACAAAATGACCAAAACTCCGTTTAGTGGACACGGAGAAAGAGTTACGGAACTCTTAGGACTGGTACATTGTGATGTATGTGGTCCCATATCTACACATGCCAGGAACGGTTCTTCCTACTTCATTACATTCACTGAAGATCTCTCAAGATTCAGGCATGTGTTCCTGATGAAACACAAGTCTGAGGCTTTTGAGAAATTCAGAGAATATAAGCACGAAGTAGAGAACCAAACGGGCAAAAGTATTAAGATTCTTCGATCTGATCGAGGAGGTGAATACTTAAGCAATGAGTTCCTATATTATCTAAAAGAGAATGTGATTCTCTCTTAGCTTACACCTCCCTATACACCAAAGCACAACGGTGTATCGGAATGGAGGAATCGCACCCTATTAGATATGGTGCGCTCTATGATGAGCAATGCTGAATTACCTATTTCCTTCTGGGGATATGCGCTTGAGACAGTGGCATACCTATTGAAGCCCTCTGCCTGAGAATTGGGAGCAAATGGATCTTTAAGAAGAAACTTGGTGTAGATGGAAAGATTGAGACTTTCAAAGCTAGACTTGTTGCAAAAGGTTTTCGTCAACGACCAGGTGTGGATTATGACGAAACCTTTTCTTCAGTGGCTATGCTTAAGTCCATCCGGATCTTACCTGCCATTGCTTCATACCATGACTACGAAATCTGGCAGATGGATGTTAAGACCGCCTTTCTAAACGGTGATTTAGAAGAGTGAGTGTACATGACTCAGCAAGAGGGCTTCATAGATAGTAGGAGCAGCGGAAAGGTGTGCAAGCTGCTTAAATCCATTTATGGGTTAAAACAAGCATCGCAGAGTTGGAACATCTGCTTTGATGTTGTAGTCAAAGAGTTTGACTTCATCAAAAACGTAGATGAACCTTGTATCTATAAGAAGGTTGCAGAGAGTAAGGTTGTCTTCCTCGTATTGTACGTGGATGACATACTCTTAATAGGAAATGATGTTCCTATGCTGCAGTCGGTCAAGCTCTTCTTATCACAAAGATTCTCAATGAAAAATCTAGGTGATGCTTCCTGCATACTGGGAATTATGATCTATAGAGATAGATCTAAATGGATGCTGGGATTGTCCTAATCCAGGTACATTGACACCATAATAAAGAGATTTAGTATGGAAGAATCCAAGCGTAGGAACCAACCCATGATCTCTGGACTCACTCTCTCCAAAGAGATGTCTCCCAAGACTGATTTGGAGAGAGCTCGGATGCAAGGGATACCCTATGCTTCGGCAGTAGGCTCTATCATGTATGCGATGCTATGTACCAGACCAGATGTAGCATACTCACTAAGTGTAATAAGTCGGTATCAAGCAGATCCTGGAGAGAGTCACTGGAAAGCTGTGAAGAACATTCTCAAGTACTTACGAAGGACTAAAGAGATGTTCTTGGTGTATGGTAACGGAGAACTCCAGGTGGAGTCCTTTACCGATTCGATCTTCCAGAGTGATAAGGAAGACTCTAAGTCGCACTCGGGATTTGTCTTTACCCTCAATGGAGGGGCGGTGTATTGGAAGAGTTCCAAACAGGATACTGTTGCAGACTCGATGATGGAGGCTGAATACATCGCTGCCAAAGATGCTGCCAAAGAGGTTGTCTGGATAAAGAAGTTCATCACTGAACTTGGTGTGGTTCCGTCCATTGAACATCCAATATTTTTGTATTGCGATAACAATGGAGCTGTGGATTTGGCCAAGGAACCCAGGTCCCATCAGAAGTCCAGACATATTCTGAGGCGGTATCACCAGATCAGGGAGATAGTTGATCGCCGGGAAATCGAGATCAGGAGAGTTGATACGAAGGACAACACTGCGGATCCACTCACGAAGGTCATTCCCCAGATACAGTTTGAGAGATTATTCGGGATGCTGGGTATGAGATACTACAACAGCTGGCCTTAGTGCAAGTGGGGGATTGTTTGTTATATATATGCCCTAGAGGCCATTGTTGTACATATGATGTATATTATAATGGATTCTTGGATATATATAGAGAGGACTTTCTTGCTCGTCATGATAGTATGCTATTTTGTTTCACTTTATCTTAACATGTTGACTTATATTAGTTTATTGTCTTACTCTCACATGTTGATAAAGCCCTTAGTTTATGTACTCGACTACTGGGACTATGATGAGATCAAACTAGTAGGGCCAGAGTAGTCGATGAGTACATCCTATAACTTTTACTAGTCGAGGGTGTATGGAGACAGAGCATCGAAACACCGGAGTAGACTAGCATATACGCATCTTGACCCATATGATGGGCGATGGATGATCCCATATCCATCGGTGTTTGATATCAAGGATGGTGTACGGGTGCTCAGTGGATATAGGGTACACTGAACGGACTCCCCGAGAACTCCCGATGGTATTATACCTCACGTCAGATGGCAGTTCTCCGGTGACACTGGTACAGGTTAGTCTATAGACCCAAGATCGTCATAGAGTCTAGTGTGATTCCAACTGTGCTTTGATTTCCACTTTACCACGTCCAAGAGGGCGTGCAAAATGGTGGCTTTTGGGTACAGTCCCGAATCACATGGAGGCAATGAGCGATAGGAGGGGATTCATCTCTCCCGGTATAGGGAGTTGATGTTGTGCTGTGTTCGATTGGCTATAACTGGAAGTCCCTGGCCAGGGCGGATATTGAGTACTACTGGTAAGTGTTATCAGTAGGTTCTCGACCTGTTATGAGCCTCACATCGACACGACTTATCGGTTACTGGGGTCTGACGTATACCACCCCTAGACTAGATATGCAACATATCAGACGAAGAGACCGGACTGTACGGGAGTGTTACTGATTGGATTCACTGGAGAATCTACAGGATAGCTTGTTTATCTTTTGATCGATCAATACCTGGGTGGCTGTTACATTTAGCTGACCTCTTGCAGCTTGTGGGTGTTTGATATGATCATCACCTGCTACCGGCGTATTGACGATTCTTTATAGTCCTACACAGAGGTTTCTTGACTCAGGCAAAACGGAGTAGGAGCACATATGTGATATGTGCATGACCGAGGATAATGCGATATGAGATACCGTATTATATTCTAGCGATATTTTGATATGAGCCGGGTCATCGGATCAAGTGTTGATTCGATGAATCGGTACATAATATATTAGTCGGTTATATGCGATATAGCCGGATTTTCGGATCAAGTGTTGATTCGATAATTTAATGTATAATTATATATGTGATATATTACATTACATTATCTAATATTGGCTCGCTTTATTGATTCATTTTCTCACCGGATAATACATTGATATATATGCGATATATGTTAATTGTATTATTTTGTTTTGTTACAAAATATATTATATATGTGATATATAATATTGTAACATGTTATAATTGTTAGAGATAGTGCCCTCAGAGTCAATTATTGGATCACAGGCACGTGATTGCAATGATTGAGGGAGGACCTATCCCGGTAGGACAGTCTTACTCGAGATGATAGTATGCTATCTGGTTTACCTTTATCATCGTGTACTGCTTTAGGTGACCTGAGAGGTCGCTATTGCACGTTGATAGAGCCCCTAGGATTCTTGCTTGACCACCAGCAGTATGAGGGCGATCATATAAGTGGGAGCTGGGGTCTATAAGCTTTTCCTTAAAAGGTCCCTAGTCGTGGGAGTTTCGAGACTGGGCATCGATACTCCATTAGTAGACTAGTGTATACAGTCGAGACCCCGACGAGGGGCGGTGGCCGGTCTCACAAGCCACTGGTGTCAGTTGGATCACCTAAGATGTATACAGGTGCTCATTGGGTTATGAGTACACCGGACAGGACTCGCCGGGAACATGCTAGTTGGTCATATACCAGACGTCAGATGGCAGTTCCCTGGTGACATGTGTGCAGGTTAGTTCATCGACCTGGGGATCGTCATTTGTCTCGTGTGAGTTCCCACTGTACTTTGATTACTACCCTACCACGGCTCAAAGGAGTCGTGCAAACAGGTTTTAGTTGGGTACAGTCCCGAGCCACATGGAGGCAGTGAGCGGATCTTCGGGGGTTTCGTCTCTCCCGGTATTGGGGGTGAGGTCGCGCTGTGTCTAGGAGAGCCATTACACAAAGACCTTGGCCAAGGCAAGGAGATTTACTGGTAGGTATTCCAGTAGTATCTCAGGGTGTTCTGGGCTACACTCCGACACGACTTGTACCGCTTTTGGGGGTCTGACTTTTACCAACCCCCTAGGCCCGCCATGCGATACTCATAGACGAACGGACCGGACTGTACGGATATTGTCACTGACAGGCTCAGTTGGGTGTCGGGGTGAGCTTCCTCAACGACGTCCCTTTTAGTCAATAGCTGGTGGCCCGTCACGTATTGGCTTATACCTCTGACGTGCTAGTGGTTAAATCCACAGCCATAGTATTGACGAGTCTTTAGAGTCCACCACACTTTCAGTTACTCAAGTTTCGGGCGAAACGCTGTAGAGGCCGTATGGAGATATGGCAGGGTCCGATCAGATACGTGCGGTATTGCACGGATCAGGATCGGACAGGTTTGTACTAGTGGCCGTATGGTTATATGGCAGGGTTCGATCAGATACGTGCGGTATTGCACGGATCAGGATCGAACGGATATTACTAGCCGGTTTTTGTTTAAGCCGGTCCTAGTTTAGTACAGTGTAGATTCTGTCTCATTGCATTTGTATCCGGACGGAATACAAATGCGGGTGTGTATGCACAGTGTGGGGTTATCCTGTAATTTATTACGGGACCAGTTTTCTAGGGTTGCCATTTTGTTTTCCGTTCCGGCCGGTTTTTCTTTGTTCTTTCCCGGCCGGACTTTTCCGATGGAGGGGGTAATTTGCAGTTTTGCAAATTACTTTTGTGGAGGGGTTTTCTTGCATAATGGATTGATTATGATAGCTTTCTTTTCTTTGCACCATGACTTACTTTGACTTGTGATTTGATGAGGGTATGGTTTGATTAAAGTGAAGCATGGTTGTATGCTTTCTTGTCCCTTGATATGGTCACCTCTTCCATTCTCCTACACTCACCTCCCTTAAGGTTTGCTATTACCTCCTCCACCATTCTCTTTTGCAAGGGGATCATTCATTATTCAAGAGAGAAAAAGAAAGAGAGAAGAAGAAGAAAAGAGAAGGAGAGAGCTTCATCTTTGAAAGAGTAGCATTCTTGATCTCATTTTTACATGCTAGAAAAATGCAAGCACCATTTTTCTTCTTGATTCCTCCATCATCTTTCAAATGGCAACCAACCCCAAAGTGAGACATACAATCTACACTATATTCCTACAGCAAATCTTGGACGCGTCGATTCGCCAGCTTCGCGCCCGAGTTGCCTCGGTATTGAGGTGGGAGCCCGTAAAAGCTACAGGCGATGTGGTGCCCTTTCCGACGAGGAGGAGACGGACGGAGATCCCGCGAGGAGATCGGAGTGGAGATGAAGACCGGAGGACTTGGATCGTCGGTATATATCTCTAACCCGTATTCTAGTTGCTAGAACTAGTTTAATGGTCACGATCCGGGGTTTAGTGCGCGGTGGTGTCGGTTTGCAAAGTCCGCAAAATTAAAAGTTTACCACCGTTTCCGCGTTTGGCCGTCGGGTTGACGGCCGGGGCGCCGCCGTGCACTTACAATAATTACTAATGCAACATGATTAGTGGAGATTAAATATGGTTAGGGTTTGATTTGGGTTAGTTCTTTCATGAAGCTTCTAAAAGCTTTTCTTTTGTTTCTTGCAAATATATTATGGTTGATATTTTTGGAGATATTTTCCTAACCCAACCCACACCCTTAACCCTAGTTAACTCTTTACAATGGTTAGCCTCTTCATCTTTGACCATGGTTGCATTTGTAATCATATAACATTTTCATTATTCATCACAAAAGGATATTCATTCTTCTTCTTCATCCTTGAGCTCACAAAAGCTTTCTAGGTTTTTATTTTGTGATGGATTAGTGTGAGAATTTGATAATAAAAGAGTGCCTAAATCCTACTTCATCATCCTCATATAGTCTAGACAATTGGATTAGGGTGTTCACCTCATTAGTGAGTGAGAGCTTGAGTTAAAGAAACTTCAAGGTAGATCATCTTTGAAAAGGAAGACTACAAGCAAGCATGGATCATTCGTGTTGTGGAGCTTCTCTTGAGTCCGGGAGATCAAGGATCGCGGCGAAGGGACTTCTACTCGGAGCTTATGAGGCGAAGGAGCGGACTACAAAGGTTGTAATCCCTCTCTCTTAGTTGTAAAGATGTTTACTTGCATGTTTAACCCTAATAATCTAGCAAAGATCCTAGCTTTGGGTTGTTCGGCACGTCTAAATTTTAAACCGAGCATGCTTGATGCCTTATAGACCCTTGTAAGAGTGCCTAGGAACCCTACAAATTAACCTATCATTGCAGAAAACAACGAAATTACAACGTCCTCTTATGCCTTCTGCATTCGCCACTGGGCCCCGTCATTCACCTGTTAGGTTACTTAAGTAACGACGGAGCGGGGGCTGGGCTAGCACGGTTGCAAAACATAAGCAACGCCTACTAGATATCATATATAGATATTGTACATTCGTCAGACGCAATAATAGGCATTCCAGATCACAGATGAACATATTGGATATTCTAGGAATCCGCATTTCCTTTGAGCCTGCAATGAAAAACGGATTACATAGTCTTGATGAATAGCCAACCCCACCCTAGACCCCTAAGGGTACGGCAAACTACCCGTCAAGTACCCGAAGTGAAGTGGTCTTCCTCAACGACGTGAGTATGCCACTAAGCACTTCTATGTACCCGGTAGTTTGTGCACCCTAACTTGGGTCTATCCTAGGAGCAGAAAACAGTAAATGAAATAATACAATGGTGGCTACAACCTCAACCCGGATGTGCCCCGTAAAAGAATATTACAACAAATTACAATTTACATTTGAATGAAAGAAACACCCGTCTCACATCCCCGGCTATCCATTCACGACAATCCAACAAGTTCATATCCACAAACATAAAGTAACCATTACAGAAATGTGCAACCCCCTGCTAACCGACATACTAGCAATTAGGGGAGGTTTACGAACACATTAAACACAACACAGATATAATCCAAATAGCCAAAGTTCTTAGAATTTTGATCAAGCATCACATATGAATCTACTCCAAATAATTCTCTGTGCACATAAAACCTGAGCAGAAACAAAACATCCCAGAAAACAAAACATCAACACAGAAGAATAACTGAGCAAATTTGGGTTGACTCGGTGTCAACTCGGCCGCGGCTCCGCGGTGGATCGCTTGGATCGGCCGTGGTTCCGCAGAGGTTTGGCCGAGTCACGATCCCAAATTTCGTCACAATTCTTAAAAAACCCTGCTTGTATTTTTAAAGGTCCCTGAAAAATTTTTAGACCCCAATTTAAAATCCGCAGAAACTTGGTGAAAATGTCTTTTTTTCCAGGATTAATTTGCGAACGAATTTCTAAAGACTTTGCTAACATGTTAGTTATGGTTTAGTTAGGCTCTGATACCACTATAAGTCAACGTTACAAACCCCACAACAAGCGGGGAGGCGGAATAGCAAAAACTATCTCTTTGTTCAAAGTAACATCGACTATCAAACGGATCTTTGCTAAAACCTAACTAACAAACGATCTAGAAGTGCTAAACTACTATGATAGATGATTATACCTCAAGATACCAGTCCTTCTTGTTCTTGTTGTTCACCTCCTCGTCGGCCTCCTCGATGTAATAGAAGATCCACCCGAGAGTTCCTTCTTTAAGCTTTAACCTCCAACTTGAGGTAACTAAGTGGCTAGGATTGCTAATCCAAGTGACCAAGAGTATAAAGAGATAGATTAGAGATCTATTAGTCTTGCTAACCTTAGGGTTCTCAACACATGAGAGAATTAGGGTTAGGATGAAGAAGTTGAGAGCTTGAGGAGAGAGAATGTGTATGTGATAATGAATTAAACTTGAGTCATTTGGATAATTATGAAGCATGAAAAATATCTAAACAATAATAAATATAACCAACAACCATTCTTCATTAATTACCTTGAGGTGAATCACCTCATGACTCATGATGTAATTAAAGAAAATTACACACCACCTCTCCACCTCATTTAGTTTAATTCACAAATGAATTAAAACTAATAAGTCACCTTTCTTCTAGAAGCTTCTCGACTAATTACGAGAATGCCCCTCCCATCCGTATTTATGAAACACGGATATACTGAGACTTCATAAATCCAATAATCCAATACTAGAATCTGGCTTAAACCAAAGCACGCTAGTATAATCTGTCCGAACATCATATGTGCACAAGTACACGTATATGTCCGAACCCTGTTGTAAAACCATACGACCTCTATATCGTTTCGCCCGAAGTAGGTAAACTCTCTGTGTGGGACTCTAAAGACTCGACACTACACTAGCAGTGTATTTAACCACAGGCCGCAAGCGGAACTAGCTGTACGTAACGGTGCCCAGGTAGATGTCGATAAGAAGGCCGATGAGGAAACCCATCCGAACTCCTACTGAGCCTGATGTGACAATCTCCGTACAGTCCGGTCTGTTCGTCTAAGACTATCGCATATCGGGCCTAGGGGGCTGGCAAGCATCAATCCCCTAAAAGCGGTATAAGTCGTGTCAGAGTGAAGCCCATTACAACTTGAGAAGTTACTGGAAAAACCTACTAGTAAATCTCGCTTGCCCAGGCCAGGGACCTTGCGTAATGGCTCTCCAAACACAGCGCGATATCAACCCCGAACACCGGGAGAGACGAATCCTATCTAACCGCCACTGCCTCCAAGTACTTCGGGACTCCACCCAACTGCTACCTTTTGCACAACTCAGTTGAGCCGTTGTAGGTTAGCAATCTAAGAACAGTGGAAACACACTCGAGGCGAAGCAGCAGTGTAAAGTCTGCGGACTATGCTGTACTCTTTTCACGTGGGAACTGTTAACTGACGACCGGTATAATACCAACCAATAGTTCCCTGCGAGTCCTGTCCGGTGTACTCGTAATCCAATGAGCACCTGCATACTATCTCCAGTACAACGTACTAATGGCTGTGGGACAGACCATTTCCCCTACTGGGACGAGAAGCGTACACACTAGTCTACTCCGGAGTATCGATGCCCTGTCTCGATAATCCTATGACTAGGGACCTGAAAAAGGATGTGCTTGTAGAATACCCATCCCTCACTAGTGTGACTGCCATCACAACGCTGGTAGTCAAGCAAGATCCTATGGGCTCTATCAATATGTATTCGCGATATGCTAAAAGAAACATATAAACATATTAAGATAGATATAAACCAAGTAGCATACTACTTTTTTAAGCAAGACTGTTAATACAACTGTGAATATTCCAAGCTTCCATTAAGTAATATACTGACTAGTATGATACAATAACGGTCCCTAGGGCATATACACTAACAATAATGGCCTGCCTGAAACTAGTAGGATCATCTTCTTCCAAGATGCAATCCTCTCGATCCCCATCTATAAGAAAACCGTAGTATCTCTCGGGCGGATGAGAAATCCTACCAGATCTGCGGAGTGGCAGAGGTTCGTCTGGGGTTATTGAATCTAGCGGTTCCACCAAATCATCAGTTACATTTTGTGGTTCAGAAGTTTCTTCCAGTTCTACCGTACTCCCACTAGCTTCTTTTGCAAGAAACTCCCTTTTCCAAAAAGGTAGCATTGCGAGATACAAACACCTTTTGTTCCTCAGTGTGGTAGAATAGATATCCATGTGAATGCTTTGGATATCCCATAAATTTACATAGAAATGATCGTGCCTTAAGTTTGTCCAGATTTTGTGTTTTTACATAGGCCGAACAATCCCATATCTTAATACGCTTAAGACATGGTTTCTTTCCACTCAATATTTCATATGGAGTCTTAGGCAAAGATTTGGAAGGAACTTGATTCACCGCTGTCAAAAGCGTATGTCCCCAAAATGAAAGAGGAAACTCAGCGTTACTCATCATGGAGCGAACCATGTCCAAAAGAGTACGATTCCTCCGCTCCGATACACCGTTGTGCTGTGGCGTATACGGAGGAGTAAGCTGAGAGAGAATTCCATTCTCTTTTAGGTAATCTAGGAATTCCATGCTTAAGTACTCTCTCTAATAGATCGGGGGATCTTGATACTTTTGCCAGTTTGGTTCTCTACTTCGTTTCTGAATTCTTCGAATTTCTTAAAAGCATCCGATTTGTGTTTCATGAGATACACATATTCGAACTTAGAGAGATCGTCAGTGAATGTGATGAAGAACGAGAACCCACCCCTTGCATGTATAGACATCGGATCACATACATCACTGTGTTTGAGTCCCAAAAGCTCTGCTGCTCTTTCTCCGTGTCCGGTGAACGGAGATTTGGTCATTTTTCCTTTGAGACATGACTGACAGGTTTCATAAGATGAAAATTCGAACGTATCCAAAAATCCATCTTTATGCAGCTTAATCAGTGTTTCCTCTCCGATATGATCAAGTCTACAATGCCACAAGTAGGATTCGTTCTCTTCTGAACTCTTCCTCTTGCGAGTGCTTCGTATACTGAGAACTGTGTTTTGATTTAAAAAATAAATACCATTACACAATGTACCTTCTACAACCAATACCTGAATAAGCTAAATGTTCCTGATATTTCTATCAAGAACAAACTTATATCCATCTTTATCAAGTAAAGAAACTGATATGATGTTGCAAACCTTGGAAGGTACATAGTAGCAATTGTTCAAAATCATAGTATTGCCATTTGGAAACACTAGGTGATATTCACCGATGGCAGCAGCATTAACTTGTGCTTGTAGGGTTCCTAGGCACACTAATGAGGTCTCACAAGTGATCAAACATGGCCAATTAAAAATTTTCCAAGTGCCTACAAACCCTAATACGGATCGTTAACTAGATGTATAGGCGATGCAATGCAAATAAACGAATGTATAGCTAAAGGGAAGGGGCTACAACCTTTGTAGATCCGGTCCTCCACCTCCATGGCTCCGTGATGAAGTCCCCTCGCTGTCCATATCGGATCTCGGACTCTAGCATCGGCTTCATCGGAGAAATGGGCGGGCTAGGTCGTCGGCTTTGATGCCGAAGATGATCTACGTCGAGGCAACACAAGATCAAGCTCCAACTTCACCAAGCCATGAAACTTGTGAATAAAACAGCCTATACTACTTGGCAAGAGGTAGAGGATGAAGAAATAGAAAGTGGGTTCACTTTGGAATTGGATTTCTCACTCATTTTCACAAGTTGCCATTGATGGAGGCAAGGTTTCTTCATTGTTGAAGATGAAGAAGAAGAAAAAATATGATAAGTATTATTCAAAATAGAAAATAAATGAATACTTATCATATAGCAACCATAGTTAGGTGTAGAGAATAAACCATGGTTAGTTTGAATGGTTAGGGTTAAGCATGAAGACAAAATGGTCACTTAGTCAAAGCTTCATGAAGCTTCAACAACTAACAAAGAAAACCACCATTTTCTCTTTATCATTTCAAAAAGAATAATAAATAAATAAATAGATAATAAAATGAAAACCCTAACCATTACACAACCATGGTTTAATCTTTACACAAACACAAGTGAGCATGTATCATCAAACATGATACAAACAAGTGCACAAAAATATATCACATATACAATGTGCATTTCAAGTGAGAAAATCCATTAAAAGTGAACCAATAGTAGTTAGTGCAAAGTAATATATCAAATTTATAATTATGCATTAAATCATTAAATCAACACTTGATTTAACGATCCGGTCATATCGCATATAACCGACTAGTATCCAATGTATCGACTTATCGAATCAATCCTCGATTCGATAACTAGGTTATATCGTGTTGGAGGTAGTGCCCTCAGATTCAATTATTCGATCACAGGCACGTGATTACAATGATTGATGGAGGACCTATCCCGATAAGACAGTCTTACTCATGATGATAGTATGCTATCTGGTTTACCTTTATCATTGTGTACTGCTTTAGGTGACCTGACAAGTCGCTATTACACGTTGATAGAGCCCCTAGGTTTCTTGCTTGACCACCAGCAGTATGAGGGCGATCATATACGTGGGAGCTGGCAGTCTATAAGCATATCCTTAAATGTTCCCTAGTCGTGTGAGTTTCGAGACAGGGCATCGATACTCCAGAGTAGACTAGTGTATATAGTCGAGAACCCGATGAGAGGAGGTGGATGGTCTCACAAGCCACTGGTATCAGTTGGTTAACCTAAGATGTATACAGGTGCTCATTGGGTTATGAGTACACCGGACAGGACTCGCCGGGAACATGCTAGTTGGTCATATACCAGACGTCAGATGGCAGTTCCCTGGTGACATGTGTACAGGTTAGTTCATCGACCTGGGGATCGTCATTTGTCTCGTGTGAGTTCCCACTGTACTTTGATTACTACCCTACCACGGCTCAAAGGAGTCGTGCAAACAGGTTTTAGTTGGGTACAGTCCCGAGCCACATGGAGGCAGTGAGCGCATCTTCAGGGGTTCGTCTCTCCCGGTATTGGGGGTGAGGTCGCGCTGTGTCTAGGAGAGCCATTACACGAAGCCCTCAGCCGAGGCAAGGAGATTTACTGGTAGGTATTCCAGTAGTATCTCAGAGTGTTCTGGGCTACACTCCGACACGACTTGTACCGCTTTTTGGGGTCTGACTTTTACCAACCCCCTAGGCCCGCCATGCGATACTCATAGACGAACGGACCGGACTGTACGGATATTGTCACTGACAGGCTCAGTAGGGTTGTCTGGCTGAGTTCGCTCACAGACGTCCCTTTTAGTCAATACCTGGTAGCCCGTTACATATTGGCTTACACCTCTGACGTGCTAGTGGTTAAATCCACAACCAAGGTGTTGACGAGTCTTTAGAGTCCCCCACATTCAGTTACTCAGCTTTCGGGCGAAAAGTTGTAGAGGCCGTATGGAGATATGACAAGGTCCGATCAGATACGTGCGGTATTGCACGGATCTGGATAGGACAGTTTGTACTATAGGCCGTATGGATATATGGCAGGGTTCGATCAGATACGTGCAGTATTGCACGGATCAGGATCGAACGGATATTACTAGCCGGCTTTGGTTTAAGCCGGATCCTAGTATAGTATAGTGTAGACTTTGTCTCATTGCATTTGTATTTCGGTCGGAATACAAATGCGGTTGTGTATGCACAGTATCGGGGTTTTCCTGTAATTTATTACGGGACCAGTTTTCTGGAGTTGCCAGTTTGCTTTTCGTTTCGGCCAATTTCCTTTGTATCGTTCATTGGCCGAAGATTGGTGGAGGAGGGCTTATTTGCATTGTTGCAAATAGGCATTTATGGAGGGGGTCTTTTGCATATTTCCTTGTATCATGATGGTGCACCATTCTTTTGACCTTGACTTCTTCTATCATGATTGCTTGACTTTGTGAGCAATCTTGGTTGTAGTAGGTAGGTTTTTGGAGTATGGGTTTGATTTTGTGATCATTGCTTTTCATGATAACCTTTCCTCTCTCTCTCTCTTATATGATATGAGTATGGCTCCCATTATTTTTGAGTTTCTTGCACTCTCTCATTCTCTCCACCACCATATACATGGCCGGCCACAATGAGGGAGGGGGCTGTCTAAATTTCTTGGGGTGGGATTTTTGTTCTTCTAGCTTTGTAAAATCCCACATGTTTCATCTCCACAAGCTCATATCATTTCCTCCACCAATAAGGCAATTCCACAACCCCAAATGAGACTTGAGCACTACAGATTCTACAGCAAATCTTGGGCACGTCGACTAGCCAGCTTCGTGCCCGAGTTGCCTCGACATTGAGGTGGGAGCCCGTAAAAGAAGTAGGCGATGTGTTGCACTTCCGGCGACGAGGTGGAGACAGGACATTCCGCGGGAGATCGGGATGATGACGAGAAGACCGGAGGACTCGGATCTGTCGGTATATCTCTCTTCCCCATCTTGTAGTTAGCTAGGACTAATTAATGGTTCGATCCGGGTATTAGTGCGCGGCGGTTTGCCAGTTCAAGTAAAATTTAAAGTTTATCACCGCTTCCGCATTTGGCCGTCGGATTGACGGCCGGGGCGCCGCCGTGCACTTACAGTGGTATCAGAGCCTCGCCATTAACTTAGTCTAGCTTGCCTTAATGTGTTTTTCAGTTCCAATCGATCAAAAGTTCCAAAACCCGTATTTCCTTCACGACAGTTTTCTGTTGAATTTTTTTGATCTCCAAAAATTTTTCAGGTTGTATAAAATTGATGTACTGGAGATTACAAGGCTACTGTAGAAATTCGACAGGGTAAGTCCACTGTGGAAGCGCGGAACCGCGGCCAAACCCCCCTTTGGGCCGCGGTTCCGCCGCACACTGTTGGGATCCCTGCACCAAATTTCTACAGTATCTTTCTGGGGTTAAAATTGGGGTTTTGGAATAATAACATTCGGCCTAGATTTTCCTGATCTGCTACAGTAATGCTTGGGGGCCCACTTGTTAAAATTTGATCGATCGGATATTTTAAACACATTATTTCACAGTATTTACATTATATCAGCGACCGTGAATGTCACTTGATCGGTAAATCCGGTCTAACTGCTATAGCCGGGTTAGACGGATTTGCGAACGTGACTTTCACGTTGATGTTCTATGTATTGCTGTGATGTTGCGGATCGGTCGTGGGGGATAGCCTGGATGCAATGCTAGTACAGTTGTGGTTGTATTATGTACATTTGATATTGCGGGGCGAGCGTCCGACATGTGGACTGCCGTCACTGCCTGATTGTATTATAATTTTTGGGCACGGCCAGGGTGCGGTCGATGCACCCGTTGTATGTATATTTTACTTTCTGTACTAGGATTACCCCAAGGTGGGGTGCACGGATAGCCGTGTTCCAGAGGGCAACGGGCTCGTATCTCATGGCATTGAGACGGAGGGGGCTTCACTTTGGAATTGGCGGGCTATTCGCCGCACCCGTAGGGTGTACAGGTTGACCCAGGAGGGGTGCCCAAGTTACCGGATTTCGTGAAGTGCTGGGTGGTCCATTCACGGTACTGAAGGGGGCTGCCTCGCTTCAGGTTTTGGCGGGTGACTTGCCGCGCCCGTAGGGGTCTAGGATTTCATTGCACAGGCTATCCACACGACCAGGGGAACGTCGGGTTTCAGTAGTGGCTCTGTGAAACCCGGGGATCCCAGATATCTGTATTGTTCTGTGATGCTGTACATTTCTGTGATGTTGCATTTTCTATCACGCCTTGAGCGAAATATAATATATTGGTATATATATTAGTAGATGTTGTATATGTTTTGCATCCGCGCTAGTCCAGTCCCCGCTCTGTCGTTAGTTAGCTAACCTAACGGGTAATGACGGGACCCAGTGGCGAATGCGGATGGCATATACGTACATCAGTATATTTTCGTTCTTTGTGGTGTGATCAATTGATGGGACTGCGTTGATTCGGATCAATGCAAGTTAAAAACAAACCTAATCTGATGTTGTTGGAACACTTTTTCAAAAAGCTGTTATTGCAAGGACGTTCTCTTTTGATTTGCACAGTGATATTCGGTTATGAATATCCAGCACCTCAGTCGACGAGGCAAGGGCCGAGATCCCTTCACCGGGAGTGACCCCTTGGACAGAAGTTTTTGTCGGGGCATTAACTTCACTATAGCCGTTTACTTTTGCTTTGCACCGTGGTATTCAGTTGGAATATCCTGCACCTCATTCTATGAGGAAAGAGCCGAGATCCCTTCACCGGGAGTGACCTCTTTAGCAACGGTTTTCGTCAATATATTTTTAAAAGCTATCCGTTCCTTCAACGATATCAAGTTCTTTACGTTAAAGGTTTTCGCCAGAAACCATTCATAGCCCTCCGTCATTTCAGTTAAATATTCGGTAGTATTCAAGCTATGTATTTTGACCTCACGCCAAGGCATAGTGATTGGTAGCTGCCGGGTATTTATCTGTTGCATAGATAGATGCGTTGGTTTGGGACAGTCGTACTACTATTTTGGCCTACGTCAAGGGTATGTACGGGTGGGTTCAAATTAACCTGGAAAATGACGGGCAGAACTTGACATGTGACTTATGATATTTTGACCACACGCCAAGGTCATAAGAGCATGGGGAAAAAATCTCATCAGGAGTTTCAAAAGAACTGAAACTTGCCAGATATGCGCATACCTTCTGGAGTGTGACACCGTGAGCGGATTCCGTCACGTTATCATGCGATGATAGTTGGATCCCGATTCCCACTGATGAGTTGGTATACTCCTCGGGTGATCCCGACTAATTCTTCTTATAGGTTTGGAGGAGAATTTGACGGTACAGTGGGAGGTTTCCAGATTAGATTAAGTGATAACCATTCTGATCTAGGATAGAGTGCACGCTGAGTGTTTCTTTTCTCTCTCTCTTGGCAGCGACCATTGACCCGACCCTAAGACAATGACTCAGTGACCAGGTTGACCGAACCTTCTTTATCACTGGATTTTGGATTGTCAGAGTTGCAAACCTCATTGCCACTCCTACTTTTACCCTTTTCTCCAGGACACCTCGTATTACTACGAACGTCCACTTCCATTGGACAAAACCATCGTATGGTTAGATACAAACTTGAAGGAATTTATTCGAGGATGGTTTCCGGTTCTGGAGAAAACGGATAGGTTTATTCAGTTGTCTTTTCCTTTTACCTTCTCTCAGGTTGCGAGTACTCCTTGGTTTAGGAGATAGTACACCTATTACGCAAATTGGATAGTCTTCTTCCAAACCTTAGGCTGGTGCCGACCGGTAGGGAATGAAGAAAACCAGTTAGCCTAAACGGTGTACTGAAGGTATTGGGTTAAGACAAAGAAAGGGATTAGAAGGAGGGCAAAGTAAATTGCGACTGCTATTCACGACCAAACCAAGTATTCCTTCGCCAATCCTAAATCACCTTTGTATTTCTCCAAGACACTCCGTATCACTACGAAGATCCACAGTTTATTGGATACTCCATCGTATGGTTATATACGAACTCGAAAGGAACTTGTTCCAGTTCGGGGATGGATTCTGGTTCAGGAGAAATAGGAATAAGATTTATTCAGTTGTCTTTTATCCTCACCTTCTCTCACATTGCGAGTGTTCCTAGGATTAGGACAGTACACCCATTATGCTTATTGGATAGTCTTCTTCCAAACCATAGGCTGGTGCCGAACGGTAGGGAAGGAAGAAAACCATTTGGCCTAAAGGGGTGTGCAGAAGGTAATGACTAAAGACATATGAAGGGATTTGGAGAGGTGGCAAAGAATTATACGGTTACAGTCGTGAATCTGGAAGAGACATTACTAGGAATACCAGGATAGACCATCGAAACATTTCAATGTTTCAGTTTCGCTGTGTACTGTTAAAGGAAAACTGAATTCCCGATTAGATACTTACTCCAGGGTATGTATTTACCAGGTATGATTCTCACATCTGTATGGTTTTACAGATGATGAGTGGGAGGAAGTTATTGGGAATTGGGTGATCATCCTCATTATATCGGGATTCGTTGTAATCGGTGATATTTGAGGAAGTCACCTGGGTTGTTTGCCGGTCGGCAAATATTTGGTTTTGAATATCCGCTGTTGTGCACCAATTTCAAATTGATATATCTGTACCTCTATTTTCATAGAGTGAGATATACCTTTTTGAGATTATGTCTATGACATTTACCTATATCAGTGGATGGTTAGGTAAGGAGTATTAAATAGCGGTGTAATTCTTCTTAACCATAAGTACAGTTTTCAACCTACGACACACAGTAAATGAGTTATCAAACTCAAGGGACTTGTACAAAGTATTGTATGTTGTCCAGGGTCCATCAGGACAGAGGGGTTGGTCCTCGTACTATATTCGGTTTACTTATGACTTCTCTAGTTTTTAGACAAGTGTTTCGTGGAAACACAGGGTCTGAATTTTGAGAAGTTGTAGGTATTTGAATAAAGTGGAGAACCAGATATTGCAAGTATCGGGATTCTTCAAAGTGATAGAAGATGTAGATACTTGTGTATGGTATTCAGTTGATAGTAATGATTAGGAGATCTTGCTTCTCTTTCAGGTTACTCATAATTGGAAGCATTTCTAAGTTGAGTAGCGCTGATCGGCCTCCTTCCATTTAGTTGATATGCACTGGAGACAGCTGCATGATTTGAATCTGGTTCAATTAAATCAGTGCCTCTGGTTCTATATTGGATATAGAACAGTTCATATCTTAACGTTGTTAAGGTACGGGGAGTTGTCCGGCTTATGCTTAAAACCAGACACTGGACAACTCAAGGCACGTTTCTGTAATGGCTGTTTGTGGGTTGACCCAGGCTATGACGCGGGTTGACTTTCTACCATCTGGAAGATCAATAGCGATATTGTTCTTGACTCGCCACAGTTTTAAATTAAAAATGGATTTTTTCAGAAAACAGTAGTGGGAGTATGGTAGAACTGGAAGTGATTCCAGAACCACAAACGATTACTGAAGATTTGATAGGGAACCTAAGGATTCAATCTGGATTGACATTCCATTGGCCACTCCGCAGATACGGTGGGTAACTTCAGGCACCCGAGAGGTACTCCGGTAGCCTCAAGGACGGTGACAGGGAAGTTCTTGTTTACCCACACTTACCATTGCTGTTGTTCCAGACCGTGAGACCCGGCAGGAGGATGAGTATAGCGTCGTTCTAAACTTGCTTTAGAAATGTACGTGTATATGACTCTGCCAGAGGGTTGTCGTAGTCAGTGGGAGCAGCGGAAGCATTGGTGGACAGGTGGCTTATGTCTACTTATAGACTGAAGCACCAGTAGCGGAGATAGATAATCTATTTCTGATGTGACAGTCATAGGTTTGACTTCGTCAGAATAGGGGATGGATCTGTTGAGGAGGTAGTAGGGCGTGATGTCATGGTATTTGGATGACATACACAGAGTAGGAAGTGATATTCCTACACTACAATCGGTTATACTTTGGTCGTCACACAGTGGTTTCTCCACATGGGACTTGGACATTATATCAGACATACTGGTTACTAGATCTATGGTTTTAGATCTAGATTTGGGTGGTTTCCCAATCTCGGTACTTTGACAGCATTCTAAGAGTATTTAGAATGGACGACTCCTGGCACGGTAGTGTACCTGCAGGTGTTGGAGTCACCCTCTCTAAAGGTGTCTTACAGACTAAAGGGGAGAGGGATGCGCATGATTGGCAGATCACTTGCTCAGGCAATTGAGTCAATCATGAGATGTCAAGTACCACACCAGATGTTGTTCTTGCACTAGATGCAATAAGTTGACATTGATCCAATCCTGGAGAAACGGTCGGAAGCAGTTTTAGAACATAAGTGGATGTTCTAGGGATAAGATAACGACAGCCTCATTCGGGAGACAGTTATCATTCCAGGCTTCCAAGGTGACCTGGACGACAAGGAGGTTGTCAGAGTTATAGTTTTTCCTTCTGACGAGGGGCAGTATTTTGAACAGGTGGTCCAAGGCAATACTGAGGGTGGCATGGCGCAGGATACTGATTAAGTTCAGTTGACGATACAGTCTAAGAAGTTTGGATTTGGAGTTCATTTATGAGCTAGGTCCCATCAGGCATCCAGACATATTCTAAGACAGGTATTACTCATTTCGGGAGATGGGTTTCTCCGCGAACTTGAGATATAGAGAGACATAGAAAGAGACATCAAGGCGGATCCACTCACTAAGGCAATTCCTCGAACGCAATAGTTTCGCAAGCGAGCTTTGTGAGACTGACTAGTAGAGGAGTTGGGTGTTCGGTATCACACGTGCTGTGAGTATGCGACATCGCAATAATTAGCCTTGAGTGCAAGTGGGAGATTGTTGGAGGTAGTGCCCTCAGATTCAATTATTCGATCACAGGCACGTGATTACAATGATTGATGGAGGACCTATCCCGATAGGACAGTCTTACTCATGATGATAGTATGCTATCTGGTTTACCTTTATCATTGTGTACTGCTTTAGGTGACCTGACAAGTCGCTATTACACGTTGATAGAGCCCCAAAGTTTCTTGCTTGACCACCAGCAGTATGAGGGCGATCATATACGTGGGAGCTGTCAGTCTATAAGCATATCCTTAAATGGTACCTAGTCGTGTGAGTTTCGAGACAGGGCATCGATACTCGAGAGTAGACTAGTGTATATAGTCGAGACCCTGATGAGAGGAGGTGGCTGGTCTCACAAGCCACTGCTATCAGTTGGATCACCTAAGATGTATACAGGTGCTCATTGGGTTATGAGTACACCAGACAGGACTCGCCGGGAACATGCTAGTTGGTCATATACCAGACGTCAGATGGCAGTTCCCTGGTGACATGTGTACAGGTTAGTTCATCGACCTGGGGATCGTCATTTGTCTCGTGTGAGTTCCCACTGTACTTTGATTACTACCCTACCACGGCTCAAAGGAGTCGTGCAAACAGGTTTTAGTTGGGTACAGTACCGAGCCACATGGAGGCAGTGAGCGCATCTTCAGGGGTTCGTCTCTCCCGGTATTGGGGGTGAGGTCGCGCTGTGTCTAGGAGAGCCATTACACGAAGCCCTCGGCCGAGGCAAGGAGATTTACTGGTAGGTATTCCAGTAGTATCTCAGAGTGTTCTGGGCTACACTCCAACACGACTTGTACCGTATTTGGGGGTCTGACTTTTACCAACCCCCTAGGCCCGCCATGCGATACTCATAGACGAACGGACCGGACTGTACGGATATTGTCACTGACAGGCTCAGTAGGGTTGTCTGGCTGAGTTCGCTCACAGACGTCCCTTTTAGTCAATACCTGGTAGCCCGTTACGTATTGGCTTATACCTCTGACGTGCTAGTGGTTAAATCCACAACCAAGGTGTTGATGAGTCTTTAGAGTCCCCCACATTCAGTTACTCAGCTTTCGGGCGAAAAGTTGTAGAGGCCGTATGGAGATATGGCAAGGTCCAATCAGATACGCGCAGTATTGCACGGATCAGGATAGGACAGTTTGTACTATAGGCCGTATGGATATATGGCAGGGTTCGATCAGATACGTGCAGTATTGCACGGATCAGGATCGAACGGATATTACTAGCCGGCTTTGGTTTAAGCCGGATCCTAGTATAGTACAGTGTAGACTTTGTCTCATTGCATTTGTATTTCGGTCGGAATACAAATGCGGGTGTGTATGCACAGTATCGGGGTTTTCCTGTAATTTATTACGGGACCAGTTTTCTGGAGTTGCCAGTTTGCTTTTCGTTTCGGCCAATTTTCTTTGTATCGTTCATTGGCCGAAGATTGGTAGAGGAGGGCTTATTTGCATTGTTGCAAATAGGCATTTGTGGAGGGGGTCTTTTGCATATTTCCTTGTATCATGATGGTGCACCATTCTTTTGACCTTGACTTCTTCTATCATGATTGCTTGACTTTGTGAGCAATCATGGTTGTAGTAGGTAGGTTTTTGGAGTGTGGGTTTGATTTTGTGATCATTGCTTTTCATGATAACCTTTCCTCTCTCTCTCTTGCATGATATGAGTATGGCTCCAATTATTTTTGAGTTTCTTGCACTCTCTCATTCTCTCCACCACCATATACATGGCCGGCCACAATGAGGGAGGGGGCTGTCCAAATTTCTTGGGGTGGGATTTTTGTTCTTCTAGCTTTGTAAAATCCCTCATGTTTCATCTCCACAAGCTCATATCATTTCCTCCACCAATAAGGCAATTCCACAACCCCAAATGAGACTTGAGCACTACAGATTCTACACCAAATCTTGGGCACGTCGACTAGCCAGCTTCGTGCCCGAGTTGCCTCGGCATTGAGGTGGGAGCCCGTAAAAGAAGTAGGCGATGTGGTGCACTTCCGGCGACGAGGTGGAGACAGGACATTACGCGGGAGATCGGGACGATGACGAGAAGACCGGAGGACTCGGATCTGTCGGTATATCTCTCTTCCCCATCTTGTAGTTAGCAAGGACTAATTAATGGTTTGATCCGGGTATTAGTGCGCGGCGGTTTGCCAGTTCAAGTAAAATTTAAAGTTTATCACCGCTTCCGCATTTGGCCGTCGGATTGACGGCCGGGGCGCCGCCGTGCGCTTACATATCGCATACAACCATTCGATACATTCATCGAGAGAATAGAATATGGTATCACATACACGCATTATTCTCGGTCCCGCACATATCTCATATGCGCTCCTATTTCGTTTCGCTTGAGCCAGGAAACCTCTGTGTAGGACTCTAAAGACTCGTCAATACGCCGGCAGCAGATGATGATCATATCAAGCACCCACAAGCCGCAAGCGGTCTGCTAAACGTAACGGCCACCCGGGTATTGAGCGATCAGAAGATCGACGAGCAAGCCCGCTCACACTCCTGTGAATCCAACCAGTAACACTTACCGTACAGTCCGGTCTGTTCGTCGGATATGTCGCATATCTCGCCTAGGGGTGGTAAACGTCAGACCCCATTGATAAGTCATGCCGACGTAAGGTCCATAACATTCGTGAAACTACTGATAACTCTTACCAGTATATCACTGCAACCCTGGCCAGGGATTTCCTGTTATGGCCAGTCGAGCATAGCGCAACATCCATCCCCAATACCGGGAGAGACGAATCCCCTCCTATCGCTCATTGCCTCCATATGAATCGGGACTGTACCCCAAAACCACCTGTTTGCACAACTCAGTAGAGCCGTGGTAGGGTGGAAATCAAAGCACAGTGGGAGACACACAAGACTCTATGACGATCTCGGGTCAACAGACTAAGCTGTACCAGTGCCACCAGAGAACTTCCATCTGACGTGAGGTATAATACCATCTGGGAGTTCTCGGTGAGTCCGTTCAGTGTACCCAGTCTCTACTGAGCACCCGCATACCATCTCTGATGTCAAACACCAATAGATATGGGATCATCCATCGCCCATCACATGGGTCGAGAAGATATACGCTAGTCTACTCTGGAATATCGATGCCCCGTCTCGATATTCCCATGACTAGGAACAATGAAGGATGTGCTCATTGACTACCCAGGCCCCACTAGTATGATCTTCATCACAGTCCTGGAAGTCGAGTACACATCCTAAGGGCTTTATCAACATGTAATCAGAGAGACAGAAAGTATACATGTTAAGACAAAGAGCAACCAGATAGCATACTGTCATGTCGAGCAAGAAAGTCCTACCTATATATTTTCCAGCATCCACTACAATATACATCCAATATACAGTAATGGCCTCTAGGGCATACATATAACTAATAATCTCCCACTTGCACTAGGGCCATCTGTAGCAGTGGTTGCAGTATCACATACTCAACCATCCCATAAAAGTCTCTCTTTGGGAAAAGGCCTTCGTGAGTGGATCCGCTGTGTTGTCCTCTGAGTCTACTCTCCTTACCTTGATCACCCTGGAGATCAACTATCTCCATGATCAGGTGATGCTGCCTCAGAATATGTCTGGGTCACTGATGGGATCATGGTTCCTTGGCCAAAGCCACACTTCCATTGTCACACAATGGTGGGAACCTAGTTCATCTTATAAACCAATATACACCCAAACTGCCTCTTTGGTAGTATCTTTAATAGCGATGTTACCTGCCTTTATCGTCTAGTTTGCCACGGTATCTAGCTTGGAACTCTTCCAACATACCGTCCCTTTACTGAGGGTAAAGACAATGCCTGTGACTAACATTCAGTCGTCTTTATCACCCTGGAACCCTTCCAGTGATTCTCCCCAGGATCAACTGATACCATCTCACTACAACTAGTGAGAATCCTAACATCCATTTAGATCTATCTCATAGTTCCAAAACCTAGGATTTAGGAGGTATCATTTTGATCCTATATGGAGAATCCATGTGATAAGAGAAGATCGACCGATCGTAGCATAGGAAACTCCTTTCCTATCAAGGGTATGTCATCCATGTACTCTACGAGGATCATTACCATACTCTATACTACCCTTTTGTACATACAAGGTTCATCTACCATTTTGATGAAGTCAAACTCTTTGACTACCACATCAAAACAGATGTTCCAACTCCGCGATGCCTGCTTTATCCTGTAAAGCAACTTGCACACATTTCCGCTGCTCCCACTGTTAACGAAGCCCTCTGGCTGTGTTCTTATAGACGTTCTCTTCTAAATCAGTATTTAGAAAAGCAGTCAGGGCACCCAACCACCAGATATCGTAGTCATGGTATGTAGTAATGTTAAGTAGGATCCGGATGGACTTAAGCATAGTCACTTGGAAAAGGTTTCATCATTATCCCCGCCTGGTCGATGACGAAAAAACCTTCAACAAGTCTAGCTTTGAAAGTCTCAACTTTTCCATCTACACCAAGTAATCTTCTCAAGATATACTTGCTCCTGATGGGGATTTATCCTTTCAGATATAGCATCCAAAGTCCATACTTTGTTGGTGTACATGGATTCCATCTCAGATTGCTAAGCATCCGCCATTCTTACAGAGTCCCTACTCTTGATGGCCTGCTCGAAACTAGTTGGGTCATCATCTCATGATGCATTCCTCGCTCCCACTGTCATCGAGAAACTGAGGTATCTCTCAAGCAGGTGAGGAACCCTACCAGATCGGCGGAGAGGCTGAGGTTCGTCGGGGACTATAGAATCCTTTGGTTCTATCAAATCATCAACTGCAGTTTTGTATAGCTGGAACCTTTCGAGTTCTACAGAACTAACCTTGTCTCGATCTTGTCCGGATTTTGCTTTAGAAATAGGCCGGACAATCCCAAATCTTAACTTACTTAAGAGATAGGCTCTTCCTATACCATATCTCATATGGAATGGTAGGCAGTGATCTGATTCGAACCTAATTCAATAGGTATGCAGCTTCTCAAGCGCATAACTCCCAAAAGGAAATAGAAAACTCAGTAGTACTCATCATAGAGCACACCATATCTAATATTGTGCGATTGCTCCACCCCGATACACCGTTGTGCTGTGGTGTATTCAGAGGAGTAACACTGAGAGAGAATCTCATTCTCCTTTAGAATAGTCCAGGAATTCTATGCACAAGTATTCTCCTCCCTGATCTCGTCATAGGACATAATACTTATACCCTGTTATTGGTTCTCTACTTCTAACTTATATTCTGTGAATACCTCAAAAGCTTCGGACTTATGTTTCAACAAAAACATATGACTGAATCTTGAGAGATTATCAGAGAATATAATGAAGTATAAAGAAACAGTCCTGGCAAGTGTAGACAGGAGACCTTACATACATCATCATGTATCAGTCCGAAGAGTTCATTAACTCTTTCTCTGTTTCCAATAAACAGGGCTATGGTCATCTAATCTTTGTGACATGACTGGAAAGTTTCACAAGATGTAAATTCAAACTGATTTAAATATTCATCTAAAATGTAACTTCATCCAGTCGGGTCGCATTGATATGACCTAGTCTACAATGCCTCAAGAAGGATTCGTTCATTTCTGAACTCTTCCTCTTGTGTGTGTTCTGTATACTAGGAACTGTAGTTTGATTTAGAACGTCAATGCTTTTAGATAACGTGCCTGAACCGATCAACTTTTGATATAGCAAATGTTCAAAACATTATCCATCAATACAAAATTTTATCATTACTTTAATAAATAAAGATTGATATGATTTTGTATATCAGGTTCGGTATCTAATAGCATTTGTTCAGAATCAATGTATTGGTAATACAGGGTGACAGTGACCAACAGACTTGGCTGCAACACTTGCCCCGTTTTCTGTCTCATGAAACTTATCACCCGTTCTCAGTTTTTCTACCTTTTTGTAGCCCTATGTAACAGATTACATATCTGGGATCCTGATCCGGTATCAAATACCCAGGATGCAGAGGATACTGAGAAACAGTTCTTTGTAATGAACACACCCGAAGGAGATGCATCATATGCACTTTCTTCGTTTGGGCGGCATGGGAATCCTGGTATTCCCCTAATTCCTGCTCTGTCTTATATCAATTATAAGTTGGAGCGAGACCAACGTTCCCCAGCTCAGTATAACAAGCGGGTTCGGTCAATACATCCATTGTATTATCTTGATTAAGGCGTGATATGGTCGCTACCTGGAGAGAGAGAGAAGAAAACACTCAGCGTGCGCTCTTGCAAGATTAGATTGGTTATTTATTTTATCTAATCAGGATGGCTCCCACTGTTTTTATCAAATCTTCCTTCAAACCCTAAAAGGAAAGACTAGCCGGGATTAATTACACTCTACAAGTTCGCCAATCATTCAGCCAGGCCAGTGTCGGTACTTTGAGGGAGGTTCCCCGAGCTTTCGCACGGACCTAATTACAGTAAACCTCGTTTTCCCAGAGGCGTAACCCCGTTGACACCTTTCTAGACACCTACTTGATCGACTAATTTCAAAGTGCAAAACTCTCCGAGGAGTAACAATTACTCGCAGTGGGTATCGGGATCCAACTATCACATAGAAGGTATGCAATCTCATTGCAAATTTCAACACTTGAAACTCCTGATAAAGGTTTTTACCCCTAGCACCTATGACCTTAACTATGGTCAACAAATCGTAAGCACTAGTCAAGTTCTACCCGTCATTTCGTGATTAATTAGACCCACCTACACGACCCTTAACTAAGGTCAACAAAGTCACGCGACTGTCTTAACTAATCGCATCATATGCGGTGTAGGAAGACATCACCTAGCTACCGTACACTGTGCCTTGACTATGGTCAACAAACACAGCACGAATACTAAGTAATCTACTTCCTAAAATGACGGAGGGTTGCGGCTGGTTTTTAAGAAAACCTTTAACGCTTTGAACTTGATCTCGTTGCTGAATCAAATGGTTTTTAAATGGAATGTTTTTGAGGCTTTTCTAGTTTTGCTAAAGGGGTCACTCCCGGTGAAGGGATCGTCGGCCCTTTCCTCGTCGAATGAGGTGCGGGATATATCATATATATCACTGTGCAAAGCAGAAGCAATCAAAAGACAAACCGAGGGTTGTAGCATCTTCCAGTTATTGCTAAAGGAGTCACTCCCGGTGAAGGGATCTCGGTCCTTTCCTCATCGAATAAGGTTCAGGATGTTCTATAATGAACACCGCGATGCAAAGCAAGAACTGTAGCTACCTGTTTTTATTTTGAAATTCGATTCCACAACATCTTTTAGGTTTATTTTCTTTTATTAATCTCATTAATGAATATCCCATCATTTAAGTTACCTAAACATCATAGATAAATACGACGTACACTTATGCCATCCGCATTCGCCTCGATGTCCCCTCGTGCACTGTTAGGTTAGGTAACTAACGGCAGAGCGGGGCAGGGCTAGCACGGGTGTAAAACATAAGTAACATCTATATAATATATCATATATACTATATATTATATCTATCACAGAACATCACATGATCACATCACAGATATCGCAGCAGAAGAAACATATGAAATATTGGATATACTAGGACCTCCGTGTTTTTTATACGAGCCAGTATAAAACACGGATTCCACGGTCGTGATGAATAGCCAATCCCAGATCCCTAGACCCCTACGAGAGCGGCAAGCAACCCTACCAATTCTAGGGTTAAGAGACCTGAACTCGACTCCTCGAGCTGGTCTCCCACTGGACCCTAGAACCCGGTTACTTGTGCTCCCCTCCTTGGGTCTATCCTAATGCGGAAAAGTAAATAATATACAAATGGTGACATCATCCGCAACCTGGAAGTGCCCCAATAAAAGAATATTACATACAAGTTTTTACACGAATGAAAATGGAAAGCACTCATCTCAAATAAAAAAACCCCGGCTATTCAAACACGACGATCCAATATAACATATCCAGCAACACATAACATCACATGTCATCAACGTAAGTAAATATGCGCATCCCAATTGTCGTTGACATATAGCAACGAAACCGGCGATATCACATATTACACTTACGGTCACAGAAAAGAAAGTGTAAAACTACAACGGTTGGAATTCGCAAACTTTTTAGACATCGCATGCCTAGCCAAATGAATTGCTTAGACATCGCATGCCTAACAAATATAAACCCCGCATTTTAGTCTCATTATCGAAAACACTTTTCAATATCAAGTCGGGCAAATCAACAGGATTCCCGACACTCTGATCGAATGCTTGTCGCAAACTTTAGTAGGCGGCCGCACCCCTAACGCCGTCGACGAAGTGCACCAAGGCGGAACACCGCTGCCGCGAGCACCCGAACGGATGCTTTCGGCGACGGGGTTCACCTACAGTCACTTGGTCGGGGCTATGGGGTGTAGCTGTCTATTAAGTTTACACGACGAGTATCCGAGTACGCTACGTGATTACGACGGACTTTCAATCACATCAAAATTCCGTGGCAACCGATCAAGTGAGACTAAACTGCTATGTTTATAACATTCATATTAGTTATCACATTTCGGACAAGATAGAAAATGTTAAACTTTCCGATCGAACAATCGAACACCCAAGTTTTCCCGATACAGCTCAACACATGAAATAAGTCTAAAAACATTCAGTTCGTGCCTCAGTACCAACGGTCCAGCCGTAGAAGGGTCAGGCCAACGCCTCACATGTGGCACGCCGTACTGCCCCAAACCCAAAGGTTCAAAGGGCAGTTCAAGACGGTCACATAATCGAGTTAAGGTTTGTTGTCTTCTAGAGGGTCCATCGCGTTACTTGCACTACTTAGAACGTTATTAAACCACGGAAAGATCCAACACTTGGAAATTTCCTGACAGGGGAAAAAGTGGGTATTTATATCCGGTCGAACTTTTTAACATGCTCTAAAAGTCCCCGGAAAAACATACTGACAAAATTAGACAATCCGATCGAAACACCGAGTCCCTAATACAACCCAGAAAACTCAACTCTTGAGTTCAGATTAAAAATTCCCAGGAAAACCAGCACTACAAAATAGGAGTTACTATGTAAAATTCATTGAACAAGGAGGCCGTACGGCCGCGGAACCGCCGCACGAGCCATGCTCATGCCGCGGAACCGCGGTGGTTTGATGGAATTACGCGATCGAATTTCACAGTAACTCTTACAATCTCCTGCTCATTTTTCTGCATATTTTTAATATGGAAAAAACCCAGTTTTTGAAAAAAGTCCAGAGAGCAAATTTGTGTTAGGGTTTCGGTTCGATCGGACTTCTAACTTCGTCTACGCATCGCCTAAGGCTCTAGCTAGGCTCTGATACAACTGTAGTGTTCAAGTGATCAAACATGGCCAATTAAAATTTTTCCTACAAACCCTAATACGGATCGTTAACTAGATGTAAAGGCTATGCAATGCAAATAAACGAATTTATAGCTAAAGGGAAGGGGCTACAACCTTTGTAGATCCGGTCCTCCACCTCCATGGCTCCGTGATGAAGTCCCCTCACTGTCCATATCGGATCCCGGACTCTAGCATCGGCTTCATCGGAGAAATGGGCGGGCTAGGTCGTCGGCTTCGATGCCGAAGATGATCTACGTCGAGGCAACACAAGATCAAGCTCCAACCTCACCAAGCCATGAAACTTGTGAAGAAAACACCCTATACTACTTGGCAAGAGGTAGAGGATAAAGAAATAGGAAGTGGGTTCACTTTGGAATTGGATTTCTCACTCATTTTCACAAGTTGCCATTGATGGGGCAGGGTTTCTTCATTGTTGAAGATGAAGAAGAAGAAAGAATATGATAAGTATTATTCAAAATAGAAAATAAATGAATACTTATCATATAGCAACCATAGTTAGGTGTAGAGAATAAACCATGGTTAGTTTGAATGGTTAGGGTTAAGCATGAAGACAAAATGGTCACTTAGTCAAAACTTCATGAAGCTTCAACAACTAACAAAGAAAACCACCATTTTCTCTTTATCATTTCAAAAAGAATAATAAATAAATAAATAGATAACAAAATGAAAACCCTAACCATTACACAACCATGGTTTAATCTTTACACAAACCCAAGTGAGCATGTATCATCAAACATGATACAAACAAGTGCACAAAAATATATCACATATACAATGTGCATTTCAAGTGAGAATATCCATTTAAAGTGAACCAATACTAGTTAGTGCAAAGTAATATATCAAATATATAATTATGCATTAAATCATTAAATCAACACTTGATTTAACGATCCGGTCATATCGCATATAACCGACTAGTATCCAATGTATCGACTTATCGAATCAATCCTCGATTCGATAACTAGGTTATATCGCATACAACCATTCGATACATTCATCGCGAGAATAGAATACGGTATCACATACACGCATTATTCTCGGTCCCGCACATATCTCATATGCGCTCCTATTTCGTTTCGCTTGAGCCAGGAAAACTCTGTGTAGGACTCTAAAGACTCGTCAATATGCCGGCAGCAGATGATGATCATATCAAGCACCCACAAGCCGCAAGCGGTCTGCTAAACGTAATGGCCACCCGGGTATTGAGCGATCAGAAGATCGACGAGCAAGCCCGCTCACACTCCTGTGAATCCAACCAGGAACACTTACTGTACAGTCCGGTCTGTTCGTCTGATATGTCGCATATCTCGCCTAGGGGTGGTAAACGTCAGACCCCAGTAGCTTGATAAGTCATGCCGACATAAGGTCCATAATATTCGTGAAACTACTAATAACTCTTACCAGTATATCACTGCAACCCTGGCCAGGGATTTCCTGTTATGGCCAGTCGAGCATAGCGCAACATACACCCCCAATACCGGGAGAGACGAATCCCCTCCTATCGCTCATTGCCTCCATGTGAATCGGGACTGTACCCAAAAACCACCTGTTTGCACAACTCAGTAGAGCCGTGGTAGGGTGGAAATCAAAGCACAGTGGGAGACACACAAGACTCTATGACGATCTCGGGTCAATAGACTAAGCTGTATCAGTGTCACCAGAGAACTGCCATCTGACGTGAGGTATAATACCATCTGGGAGTTCTCGGCGAGTCTGTTCAGTGTACCCAGTCTCTACTGAGTACCCGCATACCATCTCTTATGTTAAACACCAATGGATATGGGATCATCCATCGCCCATCACATGGGTCGAGAAGATATACGCTAGTCTACTCTGGAATATCGATGCCCCGTCTCGATATTCCCACGACTAGGAACAATGAAGGATGTACTCATTGACTACCCAGGCCCCACTAGTATGATCTTCGTCACAGTCCTGGAAGTCGAGTACACATCCGAAGGTCTTTATCAACATGTAATCAGAGAGACAGAAAGTATACATGTTAAGATAAAGAGCAACCAGATAGCGTATTATCATGTCGAGCAAGAAAGTCCTACCTATATATGTCCCAGCATCCACTACAATATACATCCAATGTACAGTAATGGCCTCTAGGGCATACATATAACTAACAGTGCTCCGTTCCTTACTCTGAGGGATATTTCACCAGATCCAACTATCCTACTTTTTCTCAGTCCCTGCAATAAATTACAGATATGAGATCCTGATCCGGTATCTAGTACCCAGGAGGTAGGACTGACCGAAAAACAGTTCTAAATAACAAAAGCACCTGGAGAAGACGCAATAATGTGCTTCTTCTTAGTTGGGATCATCAAGGAATTCATGAAATCCTCTTTCTTCTGCTCATACTCATGACTGTTGTCATAAGTTAGAGTCGAACCGGCGTTCCCCAGCCCTGAATAAGAATTCGGATCGGTCAAGCGATACATTTTATTATCTAGATTAGGGCGTGAAATGGTTGCTAACTGGAGAGAGAAAAGAAACACTCAGCGTGTGCTCTTGCAAGATTAGATTGGTTATTAATTTATCTAATCAGGATGGTTCCCACTGTTTCCTCAAATTCTTCTTTAAACCTTAAAAGAAGAATTAGTTGGGATTAATCGCACGTCACAATACTTGCTTAACCTTTCGGCCAGGCTAGTGTCGGTACTTCGAGGGAGGTTTTCCAATGCTTTCACGAAGTTGCTTAATTATATAACCTTTTTTCCCTGGAGGCGTAGCCCCGCTAACACCGTTCTAGACACCTACTTAGTTTATATCATTGATTGTTAAGTGAAAAAATCTCCCAGGAGTAATCCTACTCATTAGTGGGATCGGGATCTAACTATCATTGCGTGATAACCTAGATGGAAGCCATTCTAGTTACCACACTCTAGAAGGTATGCAACACTAGCATGTTTCCTGTATATTTGAGACTCCTGATGTGGTTCTTGCCCCTAACGGTTTATGACCTTGACAAAGGCCAACAAATCATAATCCACTAGTCAAGTACAACCCGTCATTATCCAGGATTAATCTAGACCCACCCGTACATACCCTTGACAAATGCCTGTAAGTCGATGTTAGACACGCCACGAGTTGCGAGGAGGCGGAAATAGGAAAAACAATCTACCGGCATTTGGCCAGTGTCAGTCTCAGAGGACCAAGGAAAGTCTAGTTTTTGACTTTCATTAAACTAACATCGACTAACTTACGGATCTTTGCCAAACCCTAACTAACAATATCATAGGAGGGATTAGCTACTATGAAAGAAAATTATACCTAATGAACCAAGTCCTTCTTGTTCTCGTTGACCACTTCCTCGTCGGCCTCCTCTTTGTGATAGAAGATCCACCCGAGAGCTACTACTCCAAGCTTGACCTCTAACTTGAGATAACTAGGTTACTAAAAGTGCTAATCAAAGCAACCTAGAGGATATAGAATAGGATTAGGGATCAATTAGTCTTGCTAACCTTTGATCTCAACACATGAGAGGTTAGGGTTAAGGTTTGAAGAGAGAGAGCTTGAGGAGATAGAATGTGAGAGTGAGAATGATCTTGGAATAATAAATCATTATGAATATATGAAGCATAACATATTTATTAAATGAATAAAAAATAACAATTATCATCATGCTTCATTAACTCACCTTGTGATTCATCACATGAGTCATTTAAACAATAAATGTATCATTAACTCCTATGGATGAATCACACCATGAGTCATTAAACCAATTAATGCAAATTCCACCTAAGCCTACAACTCATCAATCTTCTATAAGGTTCTCGACAAATTACGAGAACGCCCCTCCCATCCGTGAAAACACGGAAATACTGAGACTGTATAAATCCAATAATCCAATACTAGAATTTGGCTTAATCTAAAGCCCGCTAGTAAAAACTGTCCGAACATCGTTCGTATGCAAAAACACGTATGTGTCCGAACCCTGTCTTAAAACCATACGACCTCTATATCGTTTCGCCCGAAGCAGGGAAACTCTCTGTGTGGGACTCTAAAGACTTGACTACTACGCTGTCAGTGGGTTTAACCACAGACCACAAGCGGCACTAGCTGTACGTAACGGTCCCCAGGTAGATGTTGATAAGAAGGCCGATGAGGAAACCCATCCGAACTCCTACTGAGCCTGATGTGACAATCTCCGTACATTCCGATCTGTTCGTCTAGGACTATCGCATTCGGGCCTAGGGGGCGGCAATCATCAGTCCCCTAAAAGTGGTATAAGTTGTGTCGGAGCGAAGCCCATTACACCTTGAGAAACTACTGGAAAACCTACCAGTAAATCTTGCTTGCCCTGGCCAGGGACTTTGCGTAATGGCTCTCCAGACACAGCGCGATTTCAACTCCCAATACCGGGAGAGACGAATCCTGTCTAATCGCCACTGCCTCAAAGTGCTTCGGGACTGCACCCAACTGCTACCTGTTTGCACGACTCCTTTGAGCCGTGGTAGGGTAGCAATCTAAGAACAGTGGGAACACACTCGAGGCGAAGCAGCAGTGTCAAGTCTGCGGACTATGTTGTACTCATGTCACATGGGAACTGTTAACTGACGACGGGTATAATACCAACCAACAGTTCCCTGGGAGTCCTGTCTGCTGTACCCGTAACCCAACGAGCACCTCTATACTATCTCCAGTACGACGTACTGATGGCTGTGGGACAGACCATCTCCCCAACTGGGATGAGAAGCGTCGACACAAGTGTACTCCGGAGTATCGATGCCCTGTCTCGATAATCATACGACTAGGGACCTGAAAAAGGATGTGCTTGTAGACTACCCAGCCCTCACTAGTGTGACTGCCATCACAACGCTGGTAGTCAAGCAAGATCCTAAGGGCTCTATCAATACGTACACACATATTAAGATAGATATAAACCAAGTAGCATACTACCATATTTAGCAAGACTATTAATATAACTGTGAATATCCCAAGCTTCAATTAAGTAATATACAAGCTAGTATGATACAATAATGGCCCCTAGGGCATATACACTAACAATCTCCCACTTGCACTAGGACCATGTACTGGCGTATCGAAGACCGATCATCTCGAGTATCCTCTCGAACTGAATATGAGATAAGGCCTTTGTGAATGGATCAGCAGTGTTCTCCTCTGTAGCAACTCTCCGGACATCGATCTCCCGGCGATCTATGATCTCCCAGATCAGGTGATACCGCTTTAAGATGTGTCTGGACTTCTGATGGGACCTGGGTTCCTTCTCTAAAGCTATAGCTCCGTTGTTGTTTCAATACAACGGTATTGGATCAACAATGGTAGGAACCACCTGAAGTTCTGTAAGGAACTTCTTCATCCTGACCGTTTCTTTTGCGGCATCGCAAGCAGCAATATACTCCGCTTCCATCGTCGAGTCAGCAACGGTGTCCTGCTTGGAACTCTTCCAGCACACCTGTTAGCGTATATGCCCTAGAAAACATTACTGTATCATACTAGTATGTATATTACTTGATGGAAGCTTGGGATATTCACAGTTGTATAGACAATCTTGCTCGAAATAGTAGTATGCTACTTGGTTTGTCTCTGCTTTAATGCGTACATGTGTTTCTTTTATTATATCACCTATACGCATTAGTGGAGCCCTTAGGATCTTTGCTTGATTACCGGCGTTGTGATGGCGATCACACTCGTCGGGGCTGGGTAATCCACAAGCACATCCTTATGCACGTCCCTAGCCGTGGGATTATCAAGACAGGGCATCGATACTCCGGAGTAGACTGGCGTATGCGCTTCTCATCCCAGTGCGGGAGGCGGTCTGTCCCACAGCCTTCAGTACGTCGTACTTGAGATAGTATGCGGGTTCTCGTTAGGTTACGAGTATACTGGACAGGACTCGTCGGGGACTGTTGGTTGGTATTATACCTATCGTCAGTTAACAGTTCCCAGGTGACATCAGTACAGCTTAGTCCGCTGACTTGACACTGTCACTTCGCCTCAAGTGTGTTCCCACTGTTCTTTGACTACTACCCTACCACGGCTCTACTGAGTCATGCAAACAGGTAGTAGTTGGGTGCAGTCCCGAAGCACTTGGAGGCAGTGACGGTTAGACAGGATTCGTCTCTCCCGGTATTGGGGGTTGACATCGCGCTGTGTCTAGGAGAGCCATTACACATGTAGTCCCTGGCCAGGGCAAGCGAGATATACTGGTAGGTTTCCAGTGTTATCTCAGGGTGTTCTGGGCTACACTCCGACACGACTTGTACCGCTATTAGGGGACTGACGTTCGCCACCCCCTAGGCCCGCTATGCGATGTATCAGACGAACAGACCGGACTGTACGAAGATTGTCGCATACAGGCTCAGTAGGTGTTCGGATGGGTTTACCTCATCGGCCTTCTTATCGACATCTGCTTGGGGACCGTTACGTACAGCTAGTGCTGCTTGCGGCCTGTGGTTAAACCCACTGCCAGCGTAGTGTCGAGTCTTTAGAATCCCATACAGGGAGTTTCCCTGCACTGAGCGAAACGTGTAGAGGCCGTATGGTTTTACGGCAGGGCTGCGATCACCTACGTGCACTTGTGTGCGTATGCTGTTCGGACAGGCAATACTGGTGGGCTTTGGTTTAAGCCGGATCCTAGTATTGCACGGATGGATTTGTTTTGTCTTCTGTGCATTCGCATTCTACGGAATGCGGGTGCGGGTGTGTATGCACAGTTTTGAGGAGCGATGAAGGAGGAGGTGCCTCATTTAGGTTTTGGCAGTTGGTTCGGCCAAAACCGTTATTTGGCAGGCTCATTAGGGTTTTGACAGTTGATTCGGTCAAAACCATTTTGAGGTGGACTCATTAGTGTTTTGGCAATTCGTTCGGTCAAAACCATTATGAGCCGGAGACACTATTTACTAATCCTTTTCGTGAAAATTATGTGATGGCTAATTGCTTTGATCATTTGACCACCTTGACCACTCTTGACTTTGTTGACCCGTTGACCAAAGTTGACCATTGGCCTTCATGAGAGGTCTACACTCTTCTTCGGTTTTCTTTTTCATTTTGGATTATGAAAATGTTCATTGGATTATGAAAATGGTCAAATCAATGTAGCATCAACTTTATCATGATAGGATTTGTAATGATGGTGTTTAGTATTATTTTGCAACCATGGTTCATTTTCTTTGGTTAACTTTTTCATTTCTCTTTTCTCATTCTCTCTCTAGGAAGTGAGAAGAAAGAAAGAGCTCCATGGTTGCTTCACCTCCTTCATCTTCCTCCTCTTCATAATTTCTTTTGATCTCATGTATTGAGAGAAAAAGAATCCACATAGACAAATACCTTCATCTTTCTCTTCTACACAACCTAGGTTATCAAGACTAGCGATCTTGTTGCCCTAGTTGCCTCGGCTCGAGGTGGAGCTCGGTGTACAACTCTCGGGTGGATCGTCTTCGACTCAAGAAGGCCGCGGAGATGACCAAAGTACGGATCAACCCTCAGAGCATGGATCGACGAGCGGGACAGCGGAATGAAGACCCGAAGGACCGGTATCGTGAGGTAAAATTTCTATAGCATAGTAGTTAACACCTCTTATAGTTTGCTAGTTTCTAGTTTAGCAAAGATCCGGCTTTTACGGTCCATGTTACAAAGTCAAGAACAATTTTTGTTTTACCGTTTCCGCAGCCCCGAAAGTACCGTGAGAGGTAACGTGGACCTAACAGTGGTATCAGAGCCTAGCTAAACATAAACTAGCAAGTTAGAAAAGTGTTTAGAATATCGATCGGAAAAAAGTCGCAAAACACGCCTGAGAAAACCCAAGTTTCTGTAGATTTTTTATACTGTTCAAAAAATAATTTAACATACATGAAAAATCGTCTCAGGGTTTTTATAAAACACACAGCAAAAATGAGCTGCTGACTCGGCCAACTCACCGCGGAACCGCGGCCGAGTTGACTCGGCCGCAGCTCTGTTTTGCTGCAGTGTTCTATTTGGGCTGTTTTGGGATTTTTAGTACATGTTGTTTCTGCCCAGATTTTCCAGAGTGCAAATTGATTTTTCGGGTTGTTCCAAATCCGTATTTTTGATCGATATTCCGTAGACTTTAGCTAATGGATATTTTCTGTGATGTGATATATGTATTGAACGTCTACTAATCGCTATACGTCGATTAGTGGTGGTTATATATATCTGTGATCTGTAATGCTGATGGTTTGTGTATATGAACTCGTTGGATTGTCGCGGATGAATAGCCGGGGTGGATGTGAGATGAGAGTTTCTTTTTCTTTCATTCATTGTAAAATTTGTAAATTGATGTAATATTATTTGTATGGCCGTACAACCGGGTCGGGGTTGTAGCCGTCATTGTATAATTTCTTTTTACTGTTTTTGCTCCTAGGATAGACCCAAGGTGGGGTGCACAAACTACCGGGTATGTCGAAGTGCCGAGTGGCCTACTCACGTCATTGAGGGAGGTTGCTTCGCTTCGGGTACTTGGCGGGTAGTTTGCCGCACCCGTAGGGTTCTAAGGTGGGGTTTTGGCTATTCATCGCGACCGTGTAATCCGCTTTTCGTTGCAGGCTCGAACGAATCGCGGGTTCCTAGTATATCCAAAGTGTTCATCTGTGATCTGGATTGGCTATCATTTCTATATATCTATATATGATATCTATTTAGGTGTTGCTTATTTTTTGCATCCGCGCTAGTCCAGCCCCCGCTCTGTCGTTAGTTAAGTAACCTAACGGGTGATGACGGGGCCCCGTGGCGAATGCGGATGGCATAAGCGTACGCCATATTTTGGCTGTTTTCTGCAATGGTAGGATAAATTGAAGGGACACATTAAATTAATGCAAGAAAATAAACCTAAAAAGGGACGTTGTTGGAACAATTTTTCAAAAAGCTGTTATTGCAAGGACGTTCACTTTTGTTTTGCACAGAGGTATTCGGTTATGAATGCCCAGCACCTCAGTCGACGAGGCAAGGGCCGAGATCCCTTCATCGGGAGTGACCCCTTGGACAAAAGTTTGCGTCAGGGTAATAACTTCACTATAGTCAATTATTCTTGCTTTGCATCGAGGTATTCAGTTTGGAATATCCTGCACCTCATTCGACGAGGAAAAAGCCGAGATCCTTTCACAGGGAGTGACCTCTTTAGCAAAAGTTTTCGCCACTATATTTTCAAAAAGTGTATCACGTTCCTTCAACGATATCAAGTTCATTACGTTAACGGGTTTTCGCCAAAACCCAGCCGTAGCCCTCCGTCATTTCTTATAAGTTATACTTAGTATTCGTGCTGCGTTTGTTGACTGTGTCAAGGCGCAGTGAACGGTAGCTGAGTATTGCTTATCTGCTGGATACAATGTGATTGGTTAGGACAGTCGTGTAACCTTGTTGACTGTGTCAAGGGTTATGAGGATGGGTTTAATGCAATCAAGATAATGACGGGTTGAACTTGAGTAGGACCCATTGATTTGTTGACTGTGTCAAGGTCACTTGGGTCCTAGGGGCAAAAATCCACATCGGGAGTTTCTAAAGAAACTGAAACTTGCAGATTTAGCATACCATCTGGAGTGTGGTGACTAGAGTGGATTCCATCTAGGTCATCGCACAATGATAGTTGGATCCCGATCCCACTGATGAGTTGGATTACTCTCGGGAGATTATTTCACTTAACAATCAATGCTATAAACTAAGTAGGTGTCTAGAACGGTGTTAGCGGGGTTACGCCCCCAGGGAAAAGAGGTTATTTAATTAAGGAACTTCGCGAAAGCGTTGGAAAACCTCCCTCGAAGTACTAACACCAGCCTGGCTGAAAGGTTAAGCAAGTATTGTGACGTGCGATTAATCGTGACTAGTTCTTCTTTTAGGGTTTGAAGAAGAATTTGAGGAAACAGTGGGAGCTATCCTGGTTAGATAAATCAATAAACCAATCTAATCTTGCAAGAGCGCACGCTGAGTGTTTCTTTTCTCTCTCTCCAGGTAGCAACCATTTCACGCCCTAATCAAGATAATAAAATGTATCGCTTGACCGATTCGAATTCTTATTCGGGGCTGGGGAACGTTGGTTCGGTTCTAACTTGTGACAATAGTCATAAGTATGAGCAAGGGAAAGAGAATTGTATGGATTCCAAGGATACCCAGTTGAAGAAGAAGCATGGTTTTGCATCTACTTCAGGTGTTCTTGTAATTGAGAACTGCTTTACGGTCAGCCCTACCACCTGGGTACTTGATACCGGATCAGGATCTCATATCTGTAATTTATTGCTGGGACTGAGAAAAAGTAGGAAAGTTGTACCTGGTGATATGTCGCTCAGAGTAGCGAACGGAGCACAAGTTAATGCTGCAGCCGTCGGTGAATATCACCTTGTGTTGCCAAATGGCAATACTATGATTTTGAACAATTGCTACTATGTACCTTCCATGGTTTGCAACATCATATCAGTTTCTTTACTCGATAAAGATGGATATAACTTTGTTCTTGATAGAAATATCATGAAAATCTACCTTCATAAGGTAATGGTTGCAGAAGGTACACTGTGTAATGGTATCTACGTTCTAAATCAGAATACAGTTCTCAATACACAAAACACACGCAAGAGGAAGAATTCAGATACGAATGAATCCTACTTGTGGCATTGTAGACTTGGTCATATCTGAGAGAAAAGACTAAGTAAGTTGCATAAAGATGGACTCTTGAATGCGTTCGAGTTTTCATCTTATGAAACTTGTCAGTCTTGTCTCAAAGGGAAGATGACCAAATCTCCGTTCACCGGACATGGAGAAAGGGCAGCAGAGCTCTTGGGACTCATACACAGTGATGTATGTGGTCCGATGTCTATACATGCAAGGGGTGGGTTCTCGTACTTCATCACATTCACTGACGATCTCTCTAGATTCGGATATGTGTATCTTATGAAACACAAATCTGAAGCTTTTGAGAAATTCAAGGAATTCAGAAACGAAGTAGAGAACCAGACTGGCAAAAGTATCAAGATCCTCCGGTCTGATAGAGGAGGGGAGTACTTAAGCACGGAATTCCTAGATTACTTAAAAGAGAATGGTATTCTCTCTCAGCTTACTCCTCCTTATACACCACAACACAACGGTGTATCGGAGCGAAGGAATCGTACCCTATTGGATATTGTTCGCTCCATGATGAGTAGTGCCGAGTTGCCTCTTTCATTCTGGGGATATGCACTTCAAACTGCAGCGCATCTATTGAATCAAGTTCCATCCAAATCAGTGCCTAAGACTCCGTATGAAATATGGAGTGGTAAGAGTTTGTATCTTAAACGTATTAAGATTTGGGGTTTCCCAGCTTATATCAAAAAGAAGAACCCAGACAAACTTGAGGCACGAGCAGTTTTATGTAAGTTTGTGGGATACCCAAAAGATTCAAGTGGGTATCTATTCTACCATGCAGAGGAACAGAAGATAATTGTTTCCAGGAATGCCACAGTTTTGGAAAAAGAATTTCTTGTTAAAAATATTAGTGGCAGCACGGTAGAACTGGATGAAATTCCAGAAACACGAACTTTAACTAAACATTTGGAGGAACCGCTAGATTCAGTTACACCCAACGAACCTCAGCCACTCCGCAGATCTGGTAGGATTTCTCATCCGCCCGAGAGATACTACGGTTTTCTCATAGACGGGGATCGAGAGGATTGCATCTTGGAAGAAGATAACCCTACCAGTTTCAGGCAGGCCATTATCAGTAGGGACTCTGATAAATGGTAGGAAGCAATGCAATCCGAATTGGAGTCCATGTACACCAATAAAGTGTGGACCTTGGATATTGCTCCACCTGGGGTAAAACCCGTTGGATGAAAAAGTATCTACAAAAGGAAACTTGGTGTAGATGGGCAGGTGGAGACCTATAAGTCTAGACTCGTTGCAAAAGGTTTTCGTCAAAGACCTGGTTTGGACTATGACGAAACCTTTTCTCCTGTGGCTATGCTAAAATCCATTCGGATCCTACTTGCCATTGCTGCCTTCCATGACTATGAAATCTGGCAGATGGACGTTAAAACTGCTTTTCTAAACGGCTGTTTGGAAGAGTGCATTTACATGGATCAGCCAGAAGGTTTCGTAGACAGTGGAAGCAGCAAGAAGGTGTGTAAGTTGCTTAAATCCATTTATGGATTAAAGCAGGCATCGCGGAGCTGGAACATCTGTTTTGATGAGGCAATCAAGGAATTTGATTTCAGCAAGAACGAAGATGAACCTTGTGTCTATAAGAAAATTGTAAGACGAACTGTCGTATTCCTAGTCTTGTACATGGACAACATTCTTTTGATAGGAAATGACATTCCTATGCTACAATCAGTCAAGCTATTTTTGTCGCAACGGTTCTCCATGAAGGATCAGGGTGATGCCTCGTACATTCTGGGGATCAAGATCTACAGAGATAGATCCAAGAGACTATTGGGACTTTCACACTCCAGGTACATAGAGACCGTACTAAAGAGATTTAGTATGGAGGAATCCAAGAGCGGTAACATACCCGCATTGGACGGAATTACCCTCTTCAAGAAGATGTCTCCTAAGACTGACGAGGAGAGGGTTCGCATGAGCACTATACCCTACGCTTCGGCGGTAGGATCTATAATGTATGCGATGCTATGTACAAGACCAGATGTAGCTTACGTGCTGAGCCGGTATCAGTCAGACCCAGGTGAGGACCACTGGACAGCAGTGAAGAACATTCTCAAGTACCTAAGAAGGACTAAGGAGATGTTCCTGGTTTACGGTAATGGAGACCTCCAGGTCGAGTCCTTTACCGATTCAAGCTTCCAGAGTGACAAAGATGACAGAAAGTCTGTCTCGGGTTTTGTGTTTACCATCAATGGAGGGGCGGTATGTTGGAGGACTTCCAAACAGGATACCGTCGTAGACTCGACGATGGAGGCTGAATATATTGCTGCAAGCGATGCCGCAAAAGAGGCGGTCTGGATGAAGAAGTTCATTAGTGAACTTCAGGTGGTTCCGTCCATTGTTGACCCAATACCTTTGTATTGCGATAACAATGGGGCTATAGCTTTAGCGAAGGAACCAAGGTCCTATCAGAAATCCAGACACATCTTATGGCGGTATCACCTGATCAGGGAGATCATTGATCGCCAGGAGATCAAGGTACGGAGAGTGGACACAAAAGACAACACGGCGGATCCATTCACGAAGGCCTTACCTCAGACTCAGTTCGAGCGGCTGATCGAGATGATAGGTCTTCGATACGCCAGTACATGGCCTTAGTGCAAGTGGAAGATTGTTAGTGTATATGCCCTAGAGGCCATTACTGTATCATACTAGTATGTATATTACTTGATGGAAGCTTGGGATATTCACAGTTGTATAAACAATCTTGCTCGAAATAGTAGTATGCAACTTGGTTTTTCTCTGTTTTAATGTGTACATGTGTTTCTTTTATTATATCACCTATACGCATTAGTGGAGCCCTTAGGGCCTTTGCTTGATTACCGGCGTTGTGATGGCGATCAGACTCGTGGGGGATGGGTAATCCACAAGCACATCCTTATGCACGTCCCTAGTCGTGGGATTATCGAGACAGGGCATCGATACTCCGGAGTAGACTAGCGTATACGCTTCTCATCCCAGTGCGGGAGGCGGTCTGTCCCACAGCTGTCAGTATGTCGTACTTGAGATTGTATGCGGGTGCTCGTTAGGTTACGAGTACACTGGACAGGACTTGTCGGGGACTGTTGGTTGGTATTATACCTATCGTCAGTTAACAGTTCCCAGGTGACATGAGTACAGCTTAGTCCGCTGACTTGACACTGTCACTTCGCCTCAAGTGTGTTCCCACTGTTCTTTGACAACTACCCTACCACGACTCTACTGAGTCGTGCAAACAGGTAATAGTTGGGTGCACTCCCGAAGCACTTGGAGGCAGTGACGGTTAGACAAGATTCTTCTCTCCTGGTATTGGGGGTTGACATCGCGCTGTGTCTAGGAGAGCCATTACACATGTAGTCCCTGGCCAGGGCAAGCGAGATATAATGGTAGGTTTCCAGTGTTATCTCAGGGTGTTCTGGGCTACACTCCGACACGACTTGTACCGCTATTAGATGACTGACGTTCGCCACCCCCCTAAGCCCGCCATGCGATGTATCAGACGAACAGACCGGAATGTACGGAGATTGTCACATACAAGCTCAGTAGGAGTTCGGATGGGTTTACCTCATCGGCCTTCTTATCGACATCTACCTGAGGACCGTTACGTATAGCTAGTGCCGCTTGCGGCCTGTTGTTAAACCCACTGCCAGCATAGTGTCGAGTCTTTAGAGTCCCACACAGAGAGTTTCCCTGCACTGAGCGAAACGTGTAGAGTCCGTATGGTTTTACGGCAGGGCTGCGATCACCTACGTCCACTTGTGTAGGTATGCTGTTCGAACAGGCAATACTGGTGGGCTTTGGTTTAAGCCGGATCCTAGTATTGCACGGATGGATTTGTTTTGTCTTTTGTGCATTCGCATTCTACGGAATGCGGGTGCGGGTGTGTATGCACAGTTTTCAGGAGCGATGAAAGAGGAGGTGCCTCATTAGGGTTTTAGCAGTTGGTTCGGTCAAAACCGTTATGTGGCAAGCTCATTAGGGTTTTGACACTTGATTCGGTCAAAACCATTTTGAGGTGGACTCATTAGGGTTTTGGCAATTCGTTCGGTCAAAACCATTACTAGCTGGAGACATTATTTACTAATCCTTTTAGTGATAATTATGTGATGGCTAGTTGCTTTGACCATTTGACCACTCTTGACTTTGTTGACCCGTTGACCAAAGTTGACCATTGACCTTCCTGAGAGGTCTACACTCTTCTTTGGTTTTCTTTTTCATTTTCGATTATGAAAATGTTCATTGGATTATGAAAATGGTCAAATAAATATAGCATCAACTTTATCATGATAGGATTTGTAATGATGGTGTTTAGTAATATTTTGCAACCATGGTTCATTTTCTTTGGTTAACTTTTTCATTTCTCTTTTCTCATTCTCTCTCTTGGAAGTTTGAAGAAAGAAAGAGCTCCATGGTTGCTTCACCTCCTTCATCTTCCTCCTCTTCGGAATTTCTTTTGATCTCATGTGTTGAGAGAAAAAGAATCCACATAGACAAATACCTCCATCTTTCTCTTGTACACAACCTAGGGTATCAAGACTTGCGATCTTGTTGCCCTAGTTGCCTCGGCTCGAGGTGGAGCTCGGTGTACAACTCTCGGGTGGATCGTCTTTGACTCAAGAAGGCCGCGGAGGTGACCAAAGTCCGGATCAACCCTCGGAGCTTGGATCGACGAGCGGGACAGCGGAATAAAGACCCGAAGGACCGGTATCGTGAGGAATAATTTCTACGGCATAGTAGTTAACACCTCTTATAGATTGCTAGTTTCTAGTTTAGCAAAGATCCGGCTTTTACGGTCCATGTTACCAAGTCAAGAAAAAATTTTCTTTTACCGTTTCCGCAACCCCGAAAGTACCGGGAGAGGTAACGTGGACATAACAACACCGACCCTCTATTAAGGGTAAAGACATAACCTGACATGGACTTGGAGTCATCCTTGTCACTCTGGAAGCTGGAATCAGCAAAGGCCTCGATCTTGAGGTCTTTTCCGCCGTAAACCAAGAACATCTCCTTAGTCCTTCTCAGGTACTTGAGAATGTTCTTTACTGCTATCCAGTGCTTCTCCCCTAGGTCTGACTGATACCTGCTGACCACGCTCTGTGCATAAGCTACATCTGGTCTGGTGCACAACATCGCATACATTATAGAGCCTACCGCAGAAGCGTAGGGTATAATAGACATGCGATCCCTTTCCAAATAAGTCATGGGAGACATCTCTTTGGAGAGGGTGATTCCGTGACATGCCGGTAAACTACCGCGTTTAGAATCTTCCATACTGAATCTTTTCAGTATAGTGTTGATATACCTGGACTGCGAAAGTCCCAACATCCTCTTGGATCTATCACGATAAATCCGGATCCCCAGAATGTAAGAGGCATCACCCAGGTCTTTCATGGAGAACCTGTGTGACAAGAATCCTTTGACAGGTTGTAGCATAAGAATGTCATTTCCTATCAATAGAATGTCATCCACGTACTAGACGAGGAATACGACAGTTCGTGCTACAATTTTACTATATATACATGGTTCATCTGGATTATTGATAAAGTCATATTCTTTGACTGTTTCATCAAAACAGATGTTCTAACTCCGCGATGCCTGCTTTAGTCCATAAATGGACTTAAGGAACTTGCACAATTTCCCACTGCTCCCACTCTGATTGAAGCCTTCTGGCCGATCCATATAGACGCACTCTTCTAAATTACCATTTAGAAAAGCTGTCTTTACGTTCATCTACCAGATCTCATAATCATGGAAGGCTGAAATGGCAAGAAGGATCCGAATGGATTTGAGCATAGCCACTGGAGAAAAAGTTTCGTCATAGTCCAAACCGGGTCTTTGACGAAAACCCTTTGCAACAAGTCTAGCCTTATAGGTTTTTACCTGTCCATCTACACCAATATTTTTCTTGAAGATCCATTTGCATCCTATGGGTTTTACCCCACCTTGAGTAAAGTCCAAAGTCCATACTTTGTTGGTGTACATAGACTCCATCTCGGTCCGCATTGCATCTAGCCATCTTACCGAGTCGCCGCTCTGGATAGCCTGTTGGAAGCTAGTAGGTTCATCATCATCAATGATGCAATCCTCTCTATCCCCATCTATGAGAAAACCGTAGTATCTCTCAGGCGGATGAGACGGCCTACTACTCCTGCGGAGGGGTGCGGGAATGTCTTGTTCTTCTTGAACTACTGGTTCTACCAAACTTTCAGTAGTAGTTTGTGGTTCTGGAATTTCGTCCAGTTCTATTGCTCTCCCACTTGTTTCATTTTCTAAAATCAGCTGTTCTAGAAAATGGGCATTACGAGAAACAAAAACCTTTTGTTCCGCTACGTTATAGAAGAAATACCCTTTGGAGTTCTTTGGATATCCCACAAACTTACACTGTACTGATCGTGCCTCGAGTTTGTCCGCATGCTGCTTTTTAACAAAAGCTGGACATCCCCATATCTTCAGATACTGAAGATAGGGTTTCTTCCCACTCCACATCTGATATGGCGTGGAAGGCACAGTCTTGGTAGGAGCCCTGTTCAGAAGATATGCAGCTGATTCTAGCGCATAACCCCAGAAAGATCGCGGTAACTCAGCATTACAGATCATGGAACGTACCATATCCAATAGGGTTCGATTCCTTCTCTCCGATACACCGTTATGCTATGGAGTGTATGGAGGAGTAAGCTGAGAGAGAATTCCTTTCTCTTTTAGGTAACCTAGGAACTCGGCACTTAAGTATTCACCACCTCGATCAGATCTCAGTTTCTTGATACTTTTGTCGGTTTGGTTTTCTACATCATTCTTATATTCTTGGAATTTCTCAAAAGCCTCAGATTTATATTTCATCAAGAAAATGAATCCGTACCTAGAGTAATCATCCGTAAAAGTAATGAAATATGAAAAACCACCTCTTGAATGTGTAGACATTGGGCCACATACATCGTTGTGTATGAGTCCTAAGAGCTCGCTCGCTCTTACTCCATGTCCAGTGAATGGAGTCTTTGTCATCTTTCCATTGAGACATGATTGGCAAGTGGCATAAAATTGATATTCGAACGGATCCAAATATCCTTCTCTATGTAACTTAGTTAACCTTGTGTCATTGATGTGACCTCGTCTACAATGCCATAAGAAAGCCTTATTTATATCTGGAGACTTTCTTTTTAGTGTGTTCTGGACATTGAAAATCTGTAATTGGTTTAAGACATATATACCGTTATCTAGTGTACCGGACCCAATCAAACCATGATTAAGGTGGATGTTAACAACATCGCTTACAAATGTGAAATCATAACCTTCTTTTGATAACAACGATACTGATATGATATTACACGTTAAACTGGGTACACAAAAACAATTATGCAAAACCAAAATATGTCCACTCGTCAATCCAAGGTGATAATCCCCTACGGATACAGCACCCACGGTAGCTCCGTTAGAAACCTGGAGGGTCATATCACCAACCTTCAGCACTCTACGGTTTCTCAGTGCCTGCAATGAATTGCATATATGAGATCCTGATCCGGTATCCAATACCCAGGAAGTAGAGTTGATTGACAGAAAATTTTCAATTACAAACTATTGGATATAGTGCTCTCAAAGTCAATTATTGGATCGCAGGTACGTGATTGCAATGGTTGAGGATGACCTATGCCGGTAGGACAGTCTTACTCGAGATGATAGTATGCTATCTGGTTTGCCTTTATCAGTCGTGTACAAGTTCAGGTGACTGATTACATGTTATATGTTGATAGAGCCCTTAGGATCTTGCTTGACAACCAGCTGTATGAGGGCGATCATATACGTGAGAGTTGCGTAGTCCGTAAGCACATCCTTAATATTGGTCCCTAGTCGTGGGAGTTTCGAGACAGGGCATCAATACTCCGGAGTAGACTAGTGTATACAGTCGAGACCCCGACGAGGGGCGGTGGCCGGTCTCACAAGCCACCGGTGTCGGTTGGATCACCTAAGAAGTATACAGGTGCTCATTGGGTTATGAGTACACCGAACAGGACTCGCCGGGAACCTGCTAGTTGGTATTATACATATCGTCAGATAGCAGTTCCCTGGTGACATGTGTACAGGTTAGTTCATCGACCTGAGGTCGTCATTTGTCTCGTGTGAGTTCCCACTGTGCTTTGATTTCTACCCTACCACGGCTCAAAGGAGGCGTGCAAGCAGGTAGTTTTTGGGTACAGTCCCGATCCACATGGAGGCACGTGAGCGGATCGGCAGGGGATTCGTCTCTCCCGGTATTGGGGGTGGAGATCGCGCTGTGTCTAGGAAAGCCATTACACCAAGTCCTTGGCCAAGGCAGGTGAGAATTACTGGTAGGTACTCCGGTAGTTTCTCAAGGTGTTCAGGGCTTGTCTCCGACACGACTTATACCGCTATTGGGGGTCTGACGTTACTAGCCCCCTAGGCCGGATATGCGATACTCATAGACGAACGGACCGGACTGTATATACATTGTCACTGTTAGGCACAGTAGGGTTTCCGGATGAGTTCACTCATCGGCCTCCCTTGAGGTCAATACATGGGCATCCGTTACGCACAGCTAGTGCCGCTGACGGCTTGTGGTTAAACCCACTGCCAGGGTACTGACGAGTCATTAGAGTCCCCCACAGATAGTTTCCTAAGTTCGGGCGAAACGTTGTAGAGGCCGTATGTTTTTATGGCAGGGTTCGGAAAATGCACGTGCGTTTACGCACGTGTCATATTTCGGCCAGATAATACTGGTGGGCTTTGGTTTAAGCCGGATCCGAGTATTATATTTAGTAGATATAATATCTTTGTCTCAGTTGCATTTATATTCGGTCGTAATACAAATGCGGGTATATTTATACAGTTACGGGGTTATCCTGAAATTCGTTTCGGGATCACTTTTGGAAGTTGCCAGTTTCCAGTTTTCTATCAGCCGTATTTAACATTCGGTTAAATATGGATTTATCTTTTCTTGAGATGAGTGTGGAAGCTTCTAGATGGTGACTAGGATGGTGAGGTGGCTCGGTGCATTAATGGAGCATTTATGAGTTGATGACTATATGTTATGAATCATTGTTTCTTTAAATGGTTTCATACTAGGTGTTTAGGTGATTCATTCTCTTCATTAATTGTTGTGGTCACCCCCCCTCTCCTACACTCACCTCCCCCCACTCTATATATGGCCGGCCCCTCCCCTCCTCTTCTTTGACACTCTCTCACTTGATAAAAGAGATTATGATAGTTTGGGATTCATGAAATTAGATAGCTACAATTCTCATTTCACCCAATTCAAAAGGCAACTTCATTAACCGTTCGTCCATGGCTTTGGACTTAACGAGACAAATTGTTCTACTCTTTCTCTACATCATCTTGGTCGTCTCTTCTAGCAAACTTGACGATCGAGTTGCCTCAAGTCAGAGGCGGGAGCCCGTTTAAAGATCCGATGACGTGGTGCCACCTCGACGCGAAGATCGGAGATCGACGAGATCGGAGAAGCCGCAACGGAGCGTGGGATGATGGTTAAAGAACGAAGGACTCGGATCGTTCGGTATAACCTTTCTACCCTCTTTGTAGTTTGTTAGTTTAGCTTTAATGGCAGATCCGGGTTATAGTACGTGATAGCGCCAGTTGTAAAAGTTTTTGTTCCGTATTTGGCGTCTGTTAGACGGCCGGGGCGCTACCGTGGACTTAACAGTGGTATCAGAGCCTCACCATTAAGCTATACTAACTTGTGCTAACACGTTTAAAACATCGATCGAACAGAATTTCAAAAATCGCAATTTTCTGTGAAAAGTTTCTGTTGAATTTTTTAACAGGTCTAAAAATTATTTTGCGCATCTCAGAAAATCGTGCAGGCTTTTCTAAGAATACTGGTGAAATTTGGTCAACTGTTGACTCCAATGCGCCGCGGAACCGCCGCACAAACCCTAGTTTGGCCGCGGTTCCACGGCCGTTTTAGAGCTACGGTGAACCATTTTTCTACTGTAGGTTCTAAATTGAAAATTGTGGTTTCTGGAATATTTCTTTTGGGCCCATATTTTGTTACTGTACAGCAGATGTATGTGGAGCCCACTTCAGGATGTTTTGTCGATCGAAATTTAAACGTGTTAGTTTACAGTACTTACATTATATCTCTGACCGTGAATGTCATTCGAGCGGTAAATTGCGTCTGATTGCTATAGTCATTTTAGACGGATTTGCGAACGTGACATTCGCGTTGATGTTCTGTGTTGTGTTGTGATGTTGCGGATTTGTCGTGGTGGATAGCAGTGTGCAATGGTAGTGCTGTTTGAGTTTATTTGTACATTTGATATTGCGGGGTGAGTGTCCAACATGTGGACTGCCTTCACTGCCTGTTTGTATAATATTCTTTTGGGGCACGACCGGGCTGAGGTCGATGTACCCGTTCTACATATTTTTCATTTCTGTACTAGGTTTTACCCAGCGATTGAGTGCACGGATAGCCGGGTTCTGGAGGGAAACGGGTCCGCATCTCATGGCTTTGAGAGGAAGAGGGGCCTCACTCTAGAATTGGCAGACTATTCGCCGCACTCGTAGGGGTACAGGTTGACCCAAGGAGGGGTGCTCAAGCTACTGAATTCCGTGAAGTGAAGGGTAGTCTATTCACTATGCTGTAGGGGGCTGCCTCGCTTCATGTTTTGGCGGGTAACTTGACGCACTCGTAGGGGTCTAAGTTTCATTGCACAGGCTATCCACACGACCAGGGGAACATCGGGTTTCAGTAGCGGCTCTGTGAAACCCGGGGATCCCAGATTATCTGTATTGTTCTGTGATGCTTATTACTTTTCTGTAATGTTGCATATTATCACGCCTGGAGAGATTATTGTATATTGGTATATATACTATTAGATGTTGTATATGTTTTGCACCCGCGCTAGTCCAGTCCCCGCTCTGTCGTTAGTTAAGTAACCTAACGGGTTATGACGGGACCCAGTGACGAATGCGGATGGCATATACGTACATTTTATTTTCGTTCTTTTCTGGTGTGATTAATTGATGGGACTGCGTTGATTCTGATCAATGCAAAGGAAAACAAACCTGTTTGGATATTGTTGGACCAGTTTTAAAAAGTGTTATTACAAAGATGTTTTCTTTTGTTTTGCATAGTGGTATTCGGTTGGAATATCCTGCACCTCATTCGACGAGGCAAGGGCCGAGATCCCTTCACCGGGAGTGACCCCTTGGGCAGAAGTTTACATTAGGGTAATAACTTCACTATAGTCGATTACATGTTGCTTTGCATCGCGGTATTCAGTTGGAATATCCTGCACCTCATTCCACGAGGAAAGAGCCGAGATCCTTCATCGGGAGTGACCTCTTTAGCAAAGGTTTTCGCCACTATATTTTTATAAAATGCTATCAGGTTCCTTCAACGATATCAAGTTCATTACGTTATAGGTTTTTTGCCAAAATCCAGCCGTAGCCCTCCGTCATTTCTTTTGGGTATTCAGTAGTATTCAAGCTATGCATTTTGGCCAAAGTCAATGTATAGTGTTTGGTAACTGCTGGGTATTTATTTGTTGCATAGATAGATGAGTTGGTTTGGAACAGTCGTTCTGCCGATTGGCCAAAGTCAGGGGCATGTGCGGGTGGGTTCAAATTGACATGATAATGACGGGAAGAACTTGGCATGTGACTTATGGCATTTTGGCCAAAGTCAAGGTCATAAGAGCATGGGGCAAAAATCATATCAGGAGTTTCTAAAGAAACTGAAACTTGCCAAGTATGTGCATACCTTCTGGAGTGTGATAACGTGAGTGGATTCCGTCATGTTATCATGCGATGAGAGTTGGATTCTGATTCCCACTGATGAGTTGGTTTACTCTTCGGGTGATCCCGATTGATTCTTCTTTCAGGTTTGGAGGAGAATTTGACAGTACAGTGGGAGGTTTCCTGATTAGATAAAGTGATAACCATTCTGATCTAGAATAGAGTGCACGCAGAGTGTTTCTTTTCTCTCTCTCTTTGGCAGCGACCTTTGACGGACCCTAGACTATGACTCAAGGACTAAGTTGACCGAACTATCTTAAAATACTGGCTTTTGGATTGTCTGAGTTGCATAAGTCATTGCCACTCCTTCTTTTACCCTTTGCATTTCTCAGAACACCCCGTATTACTACGGACATCCACTTCCATTAGATAGATCCATCGTATGGTTATATACGAACTCAAAGGGACTACTTCGAGGATGGATCCAGGTTCAGGAGAAATAGAATTGGTTTATTCAGTTGTCTTTTATTATCACCTTCTCTCAGGTTGCGAGGGCTCCTCGGTTTAGGAGAGTACACCTATTACGCTTATTGGATAGTCTTCTTCCAAACCATAGGCCGGTGCCGAAAGGTAGGGAATGAAGAAAACCAATTAGCCTAAGTAGGGTGTACAGAAGGTAATATGTAAAGACAAAATAAAGGGATTAGAAAGAGGGCAAAGTAAATTGCGACTGTTATTATTCACGACCAAATCGCGTACTTCATCGCCACTCCTATTTTACCTTTAAAAGAATATGGTATTATTCAGTTGTCTTTTATCATCACCTTCTCTCAAGATGTGAGTACTCCTAGGTCGAGGAGGGTACACCTATTATGCTTGCTGGATAGTCTTCTTCCAAACCATAGGCTGGTGCCGAACGGTAGGGAAGGAAGAAAACCATTTAGCCTAACGATGGTGTACAGAAGGTAACGACTAAAGACAAATAAAGGGATTTGGAGAGATGGCAAAGAAATATACGGTTAAAAACATGAATTAGATTATGGAAGAGGCATTACTATGAATACCAGGATACCCCTACGAAACATTTTCATGTTTCAGTGCATTGTTAATGAAAAACTGTTTTTCCGATTAGATACTTATCCAGGGTATGTATTTACCAGGTTTCATTCTCATATCTGTATGGTTTTACAGGTGATGAGTGGGAGCAAGTTATTGGGAATTAGATAATCATCCTCATTATATCGGAATTCGTTGTAATTGGTGATATTTGAGGAAATCGCCTGGGTACAGTTTTCAACCTACAATGCACAGGTTTTGAGTTATTCAACTCAGCGGACTTATACAGAGTATTGTATGTTGTCCAGTGTCCATCAGGACAAAGGGGTAGGTCCTCGTACTATGCTCTGTTTACTTATGACTTCTCTAGTTTTTAGACAAGTGTTTCGTAGAAATACAAGGTCTAAGTTTTGAGAAGTTGTGGGTATAAGAATAAAGTAGAGAACCAGGTGTCGCAAGTATCTGGATTCTTCAAAGAGCTCGAAGATGTAGATACTTGTGATTGGTATTCAAATGATAGTAATGGTTTTGTTTCAGGTTACTCATAATTGGATGTATTTCTAAAGTTGAGTAATGCTGATTAGCCTCTCTCCATTAAGTTTATATGCACTGGAGACAGCTGCATAATTAGAATCTGGTTCCAATTAAATAAGTGCCAAAGTTTTTATATTGGATATAGAATGGATCATATCTTGACGATGTTAAGGTAAGGGAGTTGTCCGGCTTATGCTTAAAACCAGACTCTGGATAACTCAGGGCACGTTTTCTGTAATGGCTGTTTGTGGGTTGGCCCATGCTATGACGAGGGTTGGCTTTCTACCATCGGGAAGATCAATAGTGATATTGTTCTTGACTCGCCACAGTTTTAGTAAAATGGATTTTTTCAGAAAACAATAGTGGGAGTATGGTAGAACTGGAAGAGATTCCAGAACCGCAAAGGATTACGGAAAATTTAATAGGACCTATAGATTCAATCAGGTTTGACATTCCAATAGCCACTCCGCAGATATGGTGGGTAACCTCAGACACCGGAGAGGTACTCCGGTTGCCTCAAGGACGGTGACAGGGAGGTTCTTGCTTACCCAGACTTGACACTACTATTGTTCCAGACTATGAGAACCGGCAGGAGGTTAAGTATAGCGTCGTTCTAAACAAGCTTTAGAAGTGCACGTATATATTATTCTGCCAGAGGGTTGTTGTGGTCAGTGGGAGCAGCAGAAGCATAGTGGGCAAGTAGCTTATGTCTATTTATAGACTTGAGCAGTTATAGCGGAGATAGATCATCTAATTTTTGATATGCAGTCATGGGTTTGACTTCATCAGAATGGGGGATGGATCTGTTAAGAAGGTAGTAGGGTGTGATGTCCTAGTATCATGGATGTCAAACACAGAGTAGGAAGTAAAATTCCTATACTACGATCGGTTGTACTGTGGTCGTCACACAGTTGTTTCTCTAGACAGGATATGGATATAATTTCAAACATTCTGGTTTCTAGATCTATTGTTTTAGATCTGGATTTGGGTAGTTTCCCAATGTGGGTACTTTGACAGTATTCTAATGGTTTTTAGAATAGATGACTCCTGGCATGGTGGTGTACCTGCAGGTGATGGAGTCACCCTCTCTAAAGGTGTCTTATAGACTAAAGAGGAGAGGGTTGTGCATGATTGGCAGATCACTTGCTTAGGCAATTGAGGCAATCATGAGATGTCAAATACCACACCAGATGTTGTTTTTGCACAAAATGCAATAAGTTTGTATTAATCCAATCCTGGAGAAACATAAGAAAGCAGTTTTAGAACATAAGTTAATGTTCTACGGATTTGATGACGGCAGCCTCCTTCGGAGATGGTTATCATTCCAGGCTTCAAAAGTGACATGGATGACAGAGAGATTGTCAGAGTTATAGTTTTCCCTCTGACGAAGGGGCAGTATTATGGACTGGTGGTCCAAGAGGATACTGTGGGAGGCATAGTGTTGGATACTGATTAGGTTCAGTTATCGATACAGTCTAAGAAGTTTGGATTTGGAGTTCATTTATGAACAAGGTCCCATCAGATATCCAGACATATTCTAAGACAGGTATTACTCAATTCGGGAGATGGCTTTCTCCGCGAACTTGAGATAAAGAGAGACATAGAAAGAAACATCAGGGCGGATCCACTCACTGAGGCTATTTCTCGAACACAATAGTTTTACGAACGGGCTTTGTGAAACTGATTTATAGAGGAGTTGGATGTTCAGTATCACACGGGCTGTGAGTATGCGACATCGCAATAATTAGCCTTAAGTGCAAGTGGGAGATTGTTGGATATAGTTCTCTCAAAGTCAATTATTGGATAGCAGGTACGTGATTGCAATGATTGAGGAGGACCTATGCCGGTAGGACAGCCTTACTCGAGATGATAGTATGCTATTTGGTTTGCCTTTATCAGTCGTGTACATATTCAGGTGACTAATTACATGTTACATGTTGATAGAGCCCTTAGGATCTTTCTTGACTACCAACTGTATGAGGGCGATCATATACGTGAGAGTTGGGTAGTCCGTAAGCACATCCTTAATAGTGGTCCCTAGTCGTGGGAGTTTCGAGATAGGGCATCGATACTCATGAGTAGACAAGTGTATACAGTCGAGACCACGACGAGGGGCGGTGGCCGGTCTCACAAGCCACTGGTGTCGGTTGGATCACCTAAGATGTATACAGGTGCTCATTGGTGTTGGATATATGTATGCCCTAGAGGCCATTATGTGATAGTGGATGTATTTATACATGTATATATATATATATTCAGTGTACATTCTTTCTCGACATGATAGTATGCTATCTGGTTCTTCTTTATCTGACATGTTGATTTGATCATGCTTTTTACTCATTCATACATATTGATAAAGCCCTGAGGATATTGGCTTGACTACAGTGATTATGATAGAGATCATACTAGTGGGACATCTGTAGTTTATAAGCATATCCTGAAATGTCCCTAGTCGTAGGTGTATCGAGACGGGGCATCGATATACCAGAGTAGACTAGCGTATATGATACTAGACCCATATGATGGGCGATGGATGTTCCCACATTCATCGATGTTTGACATCAAGATCATATACGGGTGCTCAGTGGTGACTGGGTACACTGGACGGACTCACCGAGAACTCCTATATAGAATTATATCTATCGTCGGATAGCAGTTCTCAGGTAACACCGGTACAGGTTAGTCTGTAGACCCGAGATCGTCATAGAGTCTTGTGTGCTCTCCAACTGTACTTTGATTACCACCCTACCACGGCTCTACTGAGTCGTGCAAACAGGTGGCCGTTGGGTACAGATCCGAGACACACAAAGGCGATGAGCGATAGGAGGGGTTTCGTCTCTCCCGGTATTGGGAGTTGATGCTGTGCTGTGCTCGACTGGTTATATCAGTAAGTCCCTGGCCAGGGCTGCTGAGATTTACTGATAAGTGTTATCAGTAGTTTCTCGATCTGTTATAGACCATTCACCGGCACGACTTATTGAGTTATTGGGGTCGACGTTACCATCCCTAGACTCGATATGCAGCATATCTGACGAAGAGACCGGACTGTATGGTAGTGTTGCCGGTTGGCTCGACGGGAGTTGTAGCAGGTTCGCTTGTTTTCTTCTGATCGCTCAATACCCGGGTGGCCGTTACGTTTAGCTGACCGCTTGCGGTTTGGGGGTGCTTGATATGATCATCACCCACTGCCGGCGTATTGACGAGTCTTAGAGTCCCACAAAGGAGTTACCCAGTCCAGGCGAAACGTTGTGATGCGCGTATGCGATATGCGCAAGGACCAGGTTAAAATGCGCGTATGAGATACCGTATATTAATCGGGGGGGCTTGATTTTGGTTAGGTCGTATGTGATATGGCCGGATTGATAAATCAAGTGTTGATTTATCATTTAACCATTAGTTTCTCACTTAAAATCCTTTCTTGTATTTTTGATGTATGCACGCATGTATGCATTCTTTCTTGATTCATGCACATATGGATGTGCATGCACACATACATACATACATCATCCTTCATGGTTGTTTATACATTGAAAATGGTGGCAATATAAGACTCACACCATGGTTTATATTATGGATTATTATTTCTATTTATGTTAAAACAAAAGAAAAGAGATAAGATTAATTCATGGATTAGTTTCTATACAATTCTTTTGACCTAACCATGTTCACCTACTTATTAACCATCATTTAATCTTTCTCTTGTGTTTTAACTAAAGTAAAATAAATATCCATAAAAGATAACCATGGTTTGAGATGAAGAGGGAAAATATATATAGATATATTTTTCTATTTTCACATAAGGGTTAATCTTTTACTCTTGTTCAAAAAGCCATCATCTTCTTCCTCCTTCTTCTTTTGCTCTCTAGACTTCTATAGTGAGTAAAACACTCATCATGTTAGGTTTTTTAAGTGAGAATAGCCACCACAACTTCATTCTAAACAACTCTAGCCCACTTATTTAGAGTGTTAGCTTCATTTCTTTCTCTTGACAAAGTGAAGTTGCAAGCTTGGACAAAGGAGCTTCGGGTGGATCATCGTGGACGTTAGAAGACCTCAAGATAACCGTTTTACAACCCTCAAGTGGCCAACGAGTCCAGCGTAGGGAGCTACAAAGGTTGTACTCTCAAAACTCTAGCCTTTGTTACTTGTTATGTTATGAAACCATAATTTTCTAGGATAGATCCTTTGTATGCTTACTTAGCACCATAAAAATCTAATCTTTGTGACATGTGGTGCTTCCAAAGCATTCATAGGGTGCTAGGTAAACCTAACAATTGGGTTATGAGTACGCCGGACAGGACTCGCCGGGAACCTGCTAGTTGGTATTATACATATCATCAGATTGCAGTTCCCGTGACATGTGTACAGGTTAGTTCATCGACCTGAGGTCGTCATTTGTCTCGTGTGAGTTCCCACTGTGCTTTGATTTCTACCCTACCATGGCTCAAAAGAGTCGTGCAAACAGGTAGTTTTTGGGTACAGTCCCGAGCCACATGGAGGCACGTGAGCGGATCGGCAGGGGATTCGTCTCTCCCGGTATTGGGGGTAGAGATCGCGCTGTGTCTAGGAAAGCCATTACACCAAGTCCTTGGCCAAGGCAGGTGAGAATTACTGGTAGGTACTCCGGTAGTTTCTCAGGGTGTTCAGGGCTTGTCTCCGACACGACTTATACCGCTATTGGGGGTCTGACGTTACTAGCCCCCTAGGCCGGATATGCGATACTCATAGACGAACGGACCGGACTGTATATACATTGTCACTATTAGACACAGTAGGGTTTCCGGATCAGTTCACTCATCGGTCTCCCTTGAGGTCAATACATGGGCAGCCGTTACGCACAGCTAGTGCCACTGACGGCTTGTGGTTAAACCCACTGCCAGGGTACTGACGAGTCATTAGAGTCCCCCACAGATAGTTTCCCAAGTTCGGGCGAAACGTTGTAGAGGCCTTATGGTTTTATGGCAGGGTTCGGAAAATGCACGTGCGTTTAAGCACGTGTCATATTTCGGGCAGATAATACTGGTGGGCTTTGGTTTAAGCCGGATCCGAGTATTATACTTAGTAGATATAATATCTTTGTCTCAGTTGCATTTGTATTCGGTCGTAATACAAATGCGGGTATATTTATACAGTTACGGGGTTATCCTGAAATTCGTTTCGGGATCACTTTTGGAAGTTGCCAGTTTCCAGTTTTCTATCAGCCGTATTTAACATTCGGTTAAATGCGGATTTATCTTTTTTTGAGATGAGTGTAGAAGCTTCTAGATGGTGACTAGGATGGTGAGGTGGCTTAGTGCATTAATAGAGCATTTATGAGTGTATGACTATGTGTTATGAATCATTGTTTCTTTAAATGGTTTCATTCTAGGTGTTTAGGTGATTCATTCTCTTCATTAATTGTTGTGGTCACCCCCCCTCCGACACTCACCTCCCCCCACTCTATATATGGTCGGCCCCTCCCCTCCTCTTCTTTTACACTCTCTCACTTGATAAAAGAGATTATGATAGTTTGGGATTCATGAAATTAGATAGCTACAATTCTCATTTCACCCAATTCAAAAGGCAACTTCATTAACCGTTCGTCCATGGCTTTGGACGTAACGAAACAAAGTGTTCTACTCTTTCTCTACATCATCTTGGTCGTCTCTTCTAGCAAACTTGACGATCGAGTTGCCTCAAGTCAGAGGCGGGAGCCCGTTTAAAGATCCGATGACGTTGTGCCACCTGGACGCGAAGATCGGAGATCGACGAGATTGGAGAAGCCGCAACGGAGCGTGGGATGATGGTTAAAGAACGAAGGACTCGGATCGTTCGGTATAACCTTTCTACCATCTTTTTAGTTTGTTAGTTTAGCTTTAATGACAGATCCGGGTTATAGTACGCGATAGCGCCAGTTGTAAAAGATTTTGTTCCGCATTTGGCGTCTGTTAGACGGCCGGGGCGCTACCGTGGACTTAACAGTGGTATCAGAGCCTCACCATTAAGCTATACTAACTTGTGCTAACACGTTTAAAATATCGATCGAACGGAATTTCAAAAATCACAATTTTCTGTGAATAGTTTCTGTCGAATTTTTTAACAGGTCTAAAAATTATTTTGCGCATCTCAGAAATATGGATTCAAGATCCATATCCTCGTGCCTCCTCTGATGTTCAATATTCAATGAGGCAAGCACGATGTATTTGGCCTTCACGCAATCTAACTCCCGGGTCTTGTGGATTTCCTTATCCGCAATACTGGATTTTGGACCAGGGACAACAGGTGCCTTAGTAGTAAAGACATACCCCAATTTGTCATAAGTCAAAGCCATCTTGACATTCCGCAGCCAATCTTTATAGTTTGGCCCTATCAATATATTTTTTTCTAATAGTAACTTAAGGCCTGTCATGTTCTGAGTCGCTGCAATTAGGAGAGAGAGGGAACACTTTAGCATGATGCTCTTGCAAGTTTAGAGTGGTTTTTAGTTTATCTAAACTAGATGGCTCCCACTGTTTCTCGTATCCCTCCTCAAACCAAAAAGGACGAACTATCCAGAACTATTCTCACCGTACAATACTTGCTTAACCGTTCAGCCAGGCAGGTGTCGGTACTTCGAGGGAGGTTTTCCAACGCTTTCGCGAAGTTCCTTAATTAAATAACCTCTTTTCTCTGGGAGCGTAGCCCCGCTGACACCTTTCTCGGCACCTACTTGGTTTATAGCATTTATCGTTAAGTGACGAATCTCCTGATAAGTAGCAGATACTCACAGTAGGATCGGGATCCAAATATCAACGTGTGATAATGCTGAAGGAATCCTACCAAAATTATCACACTCCAAATGGTATGCATCTCTTTGCAAATTTCTGTTTCGTTAGAAATTCCCGATATAAGTTTTTGCCCCATGCTCTTATGACCTTGGCGTTGGTCAAAATGTCATAAGTCACATGTCAAGTTCTATCCATCATTATCTTGTTAATTTTAACCCATCCGTACATACCCCTGACGTTGGTCAAATGATAATACGACTGTCCCAAACTAACTCATCTATCTATGCAACAAATGAATACCCAGCAGCTACCAATGACTATGCCTTGGCGTTGGTTAAAATACATAGCTTGAATACTACTGAATACCCAAATGAAATGACGGAGGGCTACGAATGGTTTTGGCGAAACCGTGAACGTAGTGAACTTGATATGATCGAAAGAACCTGATAGCTTTTAAAGGGAGTGGTTAAAGCTCCGTAATTAAAAATATCTTCTGTTTTAAAAATAACCCAGTGGTTTATTTTAAACGGTTCGAACGATTCAACTTTGGTTTATTTTCTTTGCATTAATATAATGTGTCCCATGATTAACCTATCATTGCAGAAAACAACGAAAATACAACGTCTTCTTATGCCATCGCATTCGCCACTAGGCCCCGTCATTCACCCGTTAGGTTACTTAACTAAAGACAGAGCGTGGGCTGGGCTAGCGTGGGTGTAAAACATAAGTGTCGTCTAATAGCTATCATATATAGATATTGTACATTCGTCATATGCAATAATAGGCATTCCAGATCATAGATGAACATATTGGATTTTCTATGAATCCGCATTCCTTTTGAGCCAGCAAAGAAAGACGGATTACACAGTCGCGATGAATAGCCAAAACCCCACCCTAGACCCCTACGGGTACGGCAAACTACCCGCCAAGTAGCCGAAGTGAAGCGGTCTCCCTCAACAACGTGAGTAGGCCACTAAACACTTCAAAGTACCCGATAGTTTATGCACCCCACCTTGGGTCTATCCTAGGCGCAAAAATCAGTAAATGAAATAATACAACCGTGGCTACAACCTCAACCCGGAAGTGCCCCGCAAAAGAATATTACAACAATTTACAAATTACATTTGAATGAAAGAAATGCTCGTATCACATCCCCGGCTATCCATTCACGACAATCCAACAAGTCCACAAACACAAACAGTAAAAAGCATTACAGAAATGTGCAACCCCCTGCTAACCGACATACTAGCAGTTAGTGGAGGTTTACGAACACGTTAAACAAATCACAGATATAATCAAATTAGCCAAACATCGTAGAATTTTGATCAAGCAAACACAAATGATTCTACTCCAAATACTTCACTGTGCACCTGAAACTTGAGCAGAAACAAAACATCCCAGAAAAACCAAAATCAACACAGAAGAGTTACTGGGTAAATTTGGGCCGACTCGGCTCCAACTCGGCGGCGGATCCGCGGCGGATAGCTTGGATCGGCCGCGGATCTGCGGCAGTTTGGCCGAGTTGGGAACCCAAATTTCTCCAGTAATCTTATATTTCCCTGCTTGTATTTTTAAGGGTCCCTAAAAAAATTTTAGACCCCGTTTTAAAAACGACAGAAACTATGTAAAAATTAACTTCTTTCTTACTCGCATCAGTCACAGGATCAGTAAAGCTCTTTCGTCGAGTGCGCGATCATGACAGTTTTTTCCGGTTCGTTTTGCGATCGAATTTCTAACGACTTTGCTAACAAGATAGTTATAGTTTAGGGAGTCTCTGATACGACTGTAAGTCGACGTTAGACACCCCACGAGTTGCGGGGAGGCGAAAATAGGAAAAACAATCTTTTTCATTAAACTAACATCGACTAACTTACGGATCTTTGCCAAACCCTAACTAACAACATCATAGGAGGGATTAGCTACTATGAAAGAAGATTATACCAAATCAACCAAGTCCTTCTTGTTCTCGTTGACCACCTTCTCGTCGGCCTCCTCTTTGTGATTGAAGATCCACCCGAGAGATACTACTCCAAGCTTGACCTCTAACTTGAGGTAACTAGGTTACTAAAAGTGCTAATCAAATCAACCTAGAGGATATAGAATAAGATTAGGGATCAATTAGTCTTGCTAACCCTTGATCTCAACACATGAGAGGTCAGGGTTAGGGTTAGGGTTTGAAGAGAGAGAGCTTGAGGAGAGTGAAGGTGAGAGTGAGAATTATCTTGGAATAATAAATCATTGTGAATATATGAAGCATAAGATATTTATTAAATGAATAACAAATAACAATTATCATCTTGCTTCATTAACTCACCTTGTGATTAATCTCATGAGTCATTTAAACAATAAATGCATCATTAACTCCTACGGATGAATCACACCATGAGTCATTAAACCAATTAATGCAAATTCCACCTAAGCCTCCAACTCATCAATCTTCTAGAAGGTTCTCGACGAATTATGAGAACGCCCCTCCCATCCGTGAAAACACGGAAATACTGAGACTGTATAAATCCAATAATTCAATACTTGAATCTGGCTTAAATTATAGCCCGCTAGTAAAAACTGTCCGAACATCGTACGTGCGCAAAAACACGTATGTGTCCGAACCCTGTCGTAAAACCATACGACCTCTATTTCGTTTCGCCCGTAGCAGGAAAACTCTCTGTGTGGGACTCTAAAGACTCGACTACTACGCTGGCAGTGGGTTTAACCACAGACCGCAAGCGGTACTAGCTGTACGTAACGGTCCCCAGGTAGATGTCGATAAGAAGGCCGATGAGGAAACCCATCTGAACTCCTACTGAGCCTGATGTGATAATCTCCGTACAGTCCGGTCTGTTCGTCTAGGACTATCGCATATCGGGCCTAGGGGGCGGCAAGCGTCAGTCCCCTAAAAACGGTATAAGTCGTGTCGGAGCGAAGCCCATTACACCTTGAGAAACTACTGGAAAACCTACCAGTAAATCTCGCTTGCCCTGGCCAGGGACTTTGCGTAATGACTCTCCAGACACAGCGCGATATCAACTCCCAATACCGGAAGAGACGAATCCTATCTAACCGCCACTGCCTCCAAGTGCTTCAGGACTGCACCCAACTGCTACCTGTTTGCATGACTCCTTTGAGCCGTAGTAGGGTTGCAATCTAAGAATAGTAGGAACACACTCGAGGCGAAGCAGCAGTGTCAAGTCTGCGGACTATGCTGTACTCATGTCACCTGGGAACTGTTAACTGACGACGGGTATAATTCCAACCAACAGTTCCCTACGAGTCATGTCCGGTGTACCAGTAACCCAACGAGCACCTGTATACTATCTCCAGTACGACGTACTGATGGCTGTGGGACAGACCATCTCCCCAACTGGGATGAGAAGCGTACACACTAGTTTCCGGAGTATCGTTGCCCAGTCTCGATAATCCTACGACTAGGGACCTGAGAAAGGATGTGCTTGTAGACTACCCAGCCCCCACTAGTGTGACCGCCATCACAACGCTGGTAGTCAAGCAAGATCCTAAGGGCTCTATCAATACGTACACACATATTAAGATAGATATAAATGTAAGTCCACGTTACCTTTCCCGGTACTTACGAGCTTGCGGAAAAGATGAAAAACGATTTTTCTAGAGATGGTAACATGGACTCAAAAACGGATCTTTGTTAAACAACTACCTAACAACCTAACTAGGAGTTTTACCTACTCGGTTAGGGGGGCTATACCTTTCTTGAACTCCTTCATCTTCAACTCTTTGCGGTGTACGGATCGTCCTCACCTCATCGTCTCCTTGCGCCGAAGATGGATCCACCTGAAAGCTTCTACCTTTGGCTTCTTCTTCGAACTTGAAGAAACTAGAACACTTGGTTTGCTAAACCTCCTGAACTAGGATGAGTAGAGAAGTGATATGGGTTTTCTTTTATCTCTAAGGCAATATTTCTCAACTCATGAGAGGGAGTTGCATTGAGCTAGAGAGAGAGCAAGAGGGAGAGCTCAAGCAAGAGAGAGAATGAGTAAGTCTTTTTCCATCCAAGCTCTCATAATCCAAAACCATCATAACAAATAATAGTAATCAAGTATTATGTGATGGTTCAAGTCAAAATGGCCATATCATTTCAAGCACTCATTTTGCAAAATGAAACAAGCAAGCAAAAGTCTTTGCCATGAAATGATAGCCATTGTCATGATGATGGTCAACTAGTCCAACCTAGTCAACCGGTCAACAAAGTCAACAAGTCAACAAAGTCAACCCCTCAACAACCATGTCACTATAATACTTTATTAATATTATTGTTAATCATATTTCTTATTCTCATTAGGGTTTAGCAAAAAGTAAACAGTCAACAGTCAACAACCCCAATGAGAATCCTCTGCCTCTGTCTCTCTGTCAACTGTGCATACACACCTGCATCCGCGTTCCGAGGAACACGAATACAAACGAGATAAAATCAATCCCAAAACGTACACTAGGATCTGGCTTAAACCAAAGCCCGCTAGTATTAACTGTCCGGACACTAAACGTGCACAAGTGCACGGAAGTGACCGAACCCTGTCGCAAAACCATACGACCTGTCGCAAAACCATGCGACCTCTACTCTTTTGCCTAAAGGCGAATAGCTTTCTGTGTGGGAATCTAAAGACTCGACACTACGCTGGCAGTGGGTTTAACCATAGACCGCAAGCGGCACTAGCTGTGCGTAACGGTCCCCAGGTAGATGCCGACAAGAAGACGGACGAGGTGAAACCCATCTGAACTCCTACTAAGCCTGAATGTGACAATCTCCGTACAGTCCGGTCTGTTCGTCTGATAACATCGCATGGCAGGCCTAGGGGGCGGTAAATGTTAGTCCACTAATAGCGGTACAAGTCGTGTCGGAGTGTAGCCCAGAACACCCTGAGATAACACTGGAAACCGACCAGTATATCTCGCTTGCCCTGGCCAGGGATGACTTGTGTAATGGCTCTCCTAGACACAGCGCGATGTCATCCCCCAATACCGGGAGAGACGAATCCTGTCTAACCGTCACTGCCTCCAAGTACTTCGGGACTGTACCCAACTACTACCTTTTTGCACGACTCCTTTGAGCCGTGGTAGGGTAGTAATCTAAGTACAGTGGGAACACACTCGAGGCGAAGTGACAGTGTCAATTCAGTGGACTAAGCTGTACTCATGTCACCTGGGAACTGATAACTGACGATAGGTATAGTACCAAACAACAGTTCCCGACGAGTCCTGTCCAGTGTACTCGTAACCTAACGAGCACCCGCATACTATCTCAAGTACGACGTACTGACGGCTGTGGGACAGACCGTCTCCCACACTGGGATGAGAAGCGCATACGTTAGTCTACTCCGGAGTATCGATGCCCTGTCTCGATAGTCCTACGACTAGGGACCTGCATAAGGATGTGCTTGTGGATTACCCAGCCCCCACTAGTGTGACTGCCATCACAATGCTGGTAATCAAGCAAAGATCCTAAGGGCTCCACTAATGTGTATAGGTGATATACTAAAATAAACACATGTACACATTAAAGCAGAAACAAACCAAGTAGCATACTACTATATTGAGCAAGATTGTCTATACAAGGTGAATATCCCAAGCTTCCATTAAGTAATATACAAACTAGTATGATACAGTAATGGCCTCTAGGACATATACACTAACAATCTCCCACTTGCACTAAGGCCATGTACTGGCGTATCGAAGACCTATCATCTCGATCAGCCGCTCGAACTGAGTCTGGGGTAAGGCCTTCGTGAGTGGATCAGCAGTGCTATCTTCCGTAGAAACATTCCGAACCTCGATCTCCTGGCGACCCATGATCTCCCTGATCAGGTGACACCGCCTCAAGATGTGTCTGGACTTTTGATGGGACCTGAGTTCTTTGCTAAAGCTATAGCCCCGTTGTTGTCGCAATACAGAGGTATTGGATCAACAATGGAGGGAACCACCTGAAGTTCAGTTAAGAACTTCCTTATCCAGACGGCTTCTTTTGCGGCATCTGCAGCAACGATATATTCCGCTTCCATCGTCGAGTCAGCAACGGTTTCCTGTTTGGAACTCTTCCAACACACCGCCCCTCCATTGAGGGTGAAGACATAACCCGACATGGACTTGGAATCATCCTTGTCACTCTGGAAGCTGGAGTCAGCAAAGGCCTCGATCTGGAGGTCTTTTCCGCCATACACCAAGAACATCTCCTTAGTCCTTCTCAGGTACTTGAGAATGTTCTTTACCGCTATCCAGTGTTTCTCCCCAGGGTTTGACTGATACCGGCTTACCACACTCAGTGCATAAGCTACATCTGGTCTGGTACACAACATCGCATACATTATAGAGCCTACCGCAGAAGCGTAAGGTATAATAGACAAGCGATCCCTTTCCAAATCAGTCTTGGGAGACATCTCTTTGGAGAGGGTGATCCCGTGACAAGACGGTAGATTACTGCGCTTGGAATCTTCCATACTGAATCTTTTCAGTATGGTGTCGATGTACCTTGACTGTGAGAGTCCCAGTATCCTCTTGGATCTGTCACGATAGATCCGGATCCCAAGAATGTATGAGGCATCACCCAGGTCTTTCATGGAGAACCTGTGTGACAAGAATCCCTAGACAGATTGTAGCATAGGAATGTCATTTCATATCAAGAGAATGTCATCCACGTATAAAACGAGGAATACTACAGTTCTCGCTACAAATCTACTATAGATGCATGGTTCATCTAGATTTTTGATAAAGCCAAATTCTTTGACCGTCTCATCAAAACAGATGTTCCAACTCCGCGATGCCTGCTTTAGTCCATAGATGGACTTAAGCAACTTGTACACCATTCCGCTGCTCCCACTCTGAATGAAACCCTCTGGCTTGTCCATATAGACACACTCCTCTAAATCTCAATTTAGAAAAGCGGTCTTCACGTCCATTTGCCAGATCTAATAATCGTGGAAGGCAGCAATGGCAAGAAGGATCCGAATGGATTTCAGCATAGCCACTGGAGAAAAGGTTTCGTCATAGTCCAAACCAGGTCTTTGACGAAAACCCTTTGCAACAAGTCTAGCTTTATAGGTCTCAACCTGTCCATCTACACCAATCTTCCTTTTGAAGATCCACTTGCATCCTACGGGTTTTACCCCATCTGGAGCAACGTCCAACGTCCATAATTTGTTGGTGTACATGGACTCCATTTCGGTCCGCATTGCATCCAACCATTTTACTGAGTCAACGCTCTGAATGGCCTGCTGGAAGCTAGTCGGCTCATCATAATCAATGATGCAATCTTCTCTATCCCCGTCTATAAGAAAACCGTAGTATCTCTCGGGCGGATGAGACTGCCTACTACTCCTGCGGAGCGGCGTAGGAATGTCATGATCTCTCGAACCCTCTGGTTCTACTAAGCTTTCAGTAATAGCTCGTGGTTCTGGAATTTCTTCCAGATCTATTGCGCTCCCACTTATCTGATTCTCCAAAAACTGAGTTTCCAAGAAGTGGGCATGCCGAGAAACAAAAACCTTTTGTTCCTATTCGCAATAGAAGAAATATCCCTTGGAGTTCTTTGGATATCCCACAAACTTGCACTGTACTGAGCGTGCCTCGAGCTTGTCCGCATGCTGCTTTTTGACAAAAGCTGGACATCCCCATGTCTTAATGTGATTAAGATAGGGTCTCTTCCCACACCACATTTGATATGGTGTAGTAGGCACAGTCTTAGTTGGAACTCGGTTCAAAAGGTATGCAGCTGATTCAAGTGCATATCCCCAGAATGATCACGGTAACTCAGCGTTACTCATCATGGACCGTACCATATCCAATAGGGTTCGGTTCCGTCTCTCCGATACACCGTTATGTTGCGGAGTGTATGGAGGAGTAAACTGAGAGAGAATTCCTTTCTCATTTAAGTAATCCAGGAACTCGGAACTCAAGTATTCACCACCTCGATCAGATCTTAGTGTCTTGATACTTGTGCCGGTTTATTTTTCTAATTCATTCTTGTATTCCTGGAATTTTCCAAAGGCTTCGGATTTATGTTTCATTAAGAAGACATATCCGTACCTTGAAAAGTCATCCGTAAAAGTAATGAAGTAAGAATAACCGCTTCGTGCATGCGTAGACATTAGACCGCACACGTCGCTGTGTACGAGTCCCAAGAGCTCGCTCGCTCTTACTCAGTGTCCAGTGAACGGAGTCTTTGTCATCATTCCTTTGAGACAGGATTGACAAGTTGCATATGATTGATATTCGAACGGATCCAAATATTCTTCTGTATGTAAGTTCGTCAACCTTCTCTCATTGATGTGACCCAGTCTACAATGCCATAAGAAAGCCTGATTTGTTTCCGGAGACTTTCTTTTGTGTGTATTCTGGACACTGAAAATCTGTGGTTGGTTTAATACGTATATACCATTGCTTAATGTACCTGACCCAATCAGAACTTGATTAAGGTGAATGTTTACAACATTACTTACAAACGCAAATTCATAACCTTCTTTAGATATTAAAGATACAGAAAAGATATTACAAGTTGCGTTGGGTACAAAAATGCAATTACGTAAAACCAAAACATGTCCATCTGACATTCCCAGGTGATAGTCCCCCACGGCCTTAGCATCCATGCTAGCTCCGTTTGCAACTTTGAGGGTCATGTCATCTACCTTCAAAAACCTACACTTTCTCAACACCTGCAAAGAATTACAGATATGAGATCCTGATCCGGTATCCAATACCCAGGAAGTATAGTTTATTGATAGACAGTTTTCAATAACATACACACCTGAAGCTGAAGCCGCAACTTGCTTCAGATCTTGTGTTCTTGCCTTCCAAGCCCTGCAATCTTTCTTCCAGTGTCCACTTTTATGATAGTAAAAGCACTCTTCCTTCCCCATAAACTTCCCCGCTATCTTTGTTGCTTTTGCCTTTCCCTTCGTATCCACCTTACTAACACCGCCCCTTTGGTTTGGCGGGGGCTTTCTTCTTCTTTCCCTTGGCTTTCGCCTTGGAGCTAGAAGAGGAAGATCGTCCTACAAACAAAGTGGATGTTTCCCTACCTTTGTGTAGGCTGCCCTCTGCACTCCTCAGTATGTTGAGGAATTCTGAAAGTTCAACTTCTTTTTCTTGTAAGTTGAAGTTCAGGATGAACTGGGCGTAAGTGGAAGGAAGGGACTGGAGAATCAAGTCCGTGTAGAGCTCGTTCTCTAACATGGTCCCAAGGTCCGCGAGCTCCTCAATGAAGCCAATCATCTTAAGCACGTGTTCCGCTACCGATGATCCGATGGCCAACCTTGCCGAAAACAGCTTTTTCGACACTTCGTATCTGGCGATACGAGATTGCTCTCCATACAGTTCTTTTGTATGGAGAAATATGGATTCGAGGTCCATATTCTCGTGCCTCCTCTGATGTTCGTTGTCCATAGAGGAAAGCACGAGGCACTTGGCCTTCGCGCAGTCGATTTCCTAGGTCTTACGGATTTCCCTATCTGCGACGCTGGTTTTGGGACCAGGGATTGGGGGAGCTTTGGTGGTAAGAAGATACCCCAACTTGTCATAAGTGATTGCCATTTTGACATTCCTGAGCCAATCTTTGTAGTTTGGCCCTGTCAGTATGTTTTTATCTAGTAGTAACTTAAGTCCGGTCATGATGTTTGGTCGCTGCAATTAGGAGAGAGAGAAGAAACACTTTAGCATGATGCTCTTGCAAATTTAGAGTGGTTTTTAATTTGTCTAAACAGGATGGCTCCCACTGTCTCTCGAATCCCTCCTCAAACAAAAAAAGGAAGAATTAGTCAGGATCAATCTCACCGTACAATACTTGCTTAACCGTTCGGACAGGCTGGTGTCAGTACTTCGAGGGAGGTTTTCCAACTCTTTCGCGAAGTTACTTAATTAAATAACCTCTTTTCCCTAGGAACGTAGCCCCGCTAACACCTTTCTAGACACCTATTTGGTTTATAGCATTGATCGTTAAGTGAGAAATTTCCTGAGGAGTAGCATATACTCATAGTAGGATCAGGATCCAAATATCATCGCGTGACAAAACTGAAGGAATCCTACCAGAATCATCACACTCCAAATGGTATGCAGTGCTAGCAAGTTTCAGTTCTTTTGAAACTACCGATATGGATTTTTGCCCCATGCTCTTATGAGCATGACTTTGGCCAAAATATCATAAGTCACATGTCAAGTTCTACCCGTCATTCTCCAGGTTAATTTGAACCCACCCATACCTACCCTTGACTTTGGCCAACATGGCAGTACGACTGTCCCAAACCAACACATCTATCTATACTGCACATGAATACCCAATAGCTACCAATCACTATGCCTTGACTTTGGCCAACATACATAGCTTGAATACTTATTGACCATTCATGTGAAACGGCGGAGGGCTACGAATGGTTTTGGCGAAACCGTGAACGTAGTGAACTTGATATAATCGATAGAACGAGATAGCTTTTAAAAGGAGTGGCTTAAGCTCCGCGTTTAAAAGTTATTTTTGAAAAGTAACCGAGTGGTTTTTGAAAGTGTTCCAACGACTATTACTTGGTTTATTTTTCTTGCATTAATTTTAACGCGTCCCATCATTTAATCCTTCCATTGCAGAAAACAACCAAAATATGACGTACACTTATGCCATCCGCATTCGCCATGGGGCACCGTCATTACCCGTTAGGTTACTTAACTAACGACAGAGCGGGGGCTGGACTAGCGCGGATGCAAAACATAAGCAACGCCTAAATAATATCATATATAGATATATTGCAATGATAGCCATTCCAGATCACAGATGAACACATTTGATATACTAGGAATCCGCAATTCGTACGAGCCTGTAACGGAAAGCAGATTACACGGTCGCGATGAATAGCCAAGACCCCACCCTAGACCCTTACGGGTGCGGCAAACTACCCGCCAAGTACCCGAAGCGAAGCAACTTCCCTCAACACCGTGAGTAGGCCACTCGGCACTTCGAGATACACGGTAGTTTGTGCACCCCACCTTGGGTCTATCCTAGGAGCAAAAACTGTAAAAGAAATTATACAATAATGGCTACAACCCCATCCCGGTTGTGCGGCCATATAAATAATATTACATCAATTACAAATTTACATGAATTGAAAGAAAAGGAAACTCTCATCTCACAACCCCCCGGCTATTCATCCGCGACAGTCCAATGAATTCATATACACATACCATCAATATTATAGATCACAGATATGTATAACCCCCACTAATCGACGTATAGCGATTAGCGGACGTTCAATACATATAACACATCACAGATATATACCCGTCAGCTTAAGTCTTTAGAAGTTCGATCAAAATACGGAATTTCAAGCCCCAAAAACTAATTTTTCTTTCTGGAAAATCTGGGCAGAAAAATCATATTGTAAAAATCCTAAAACAACCCTCTGAACAAACTGCATGAAAAATCGTCCACGGCCGAGTCAACTCGGCCGCGGATCCACGGCGGGAGCAGGCTCCCGCCGCGGTTCCGCGGCGAGTTGATCGGATCAGTGGACCATTTTTCTACAGTTTCTTCTAAAAACCCTGAGCCGAATTTTAAGATAAGATTTATCATTTTTGGAACAGAAAACAAATTCGGCAGAAAGTTGATTTTACGGGTTCGTTTCGCGGCTTTTTCTCCGATCGAACTTCTAGTTACTTTGCTAACATGTTAGATAGTGTTTAACTAGGCTCTGATACCACTGTAAGTCCACGTTACCTCTCCCGGTACTTACGGGCTTGCGGAAAACATGAAAAACGATTTTTCTAGAGGTGGTAACATGGACTCAAAAACGGATCTTTGTTAAACAACTACCTAACAACCTAACTAGGAGTTTTACCTACTCGGTAAGGGGGGGCTATACTTTTCTTGAACTCCTTCGTCTTCAACTCTTTGCGGTGTACGGATCGTCCTCACCTCGTCGTCTCCTTACGCCGAAGATGGATCCACCTGAAAGCTTCTACCTTTGGCTTCTTCTTCGAACTTGAAGAAACTAGAACACTTGGTTTGCTAAACCTTGTCAACTAGGATGAGTAGAGAAGTGATATTGGTTTTCTTTTATCTCTAAGGCAATGTTTCTTAACTCATGAGAGGGTTTTGCCTTGAGCTAGAGAGAGAGCAAGAGGGAGAGCTCAAGCAAGAGAGAGAAAGCAAATGAGAGAATGAGTAAGTTTTTTGCCATCCAAGCTCTCATAATCCAAAACCATCATAACAAATAATAGCAATCAAGTATTATGTGATGGTTCAAGTCAAAATGGCCATATAATTTCATGCACTCATTTTGCAAAAAGAAACAAGCAAGCAAAAGTGTTTGCCATGAAATGATAGCCAATGTCATGATGATGGTCAACTAGTCCAACCTATTCAACCGGTCAACAAAGTCAACAAGTCAACAAAGTCAACCCCTCAACAACCATGTCACTATAATACTTAATTAATATTATTGTTAATCATATTTCTTGTTCTCATTAGGGTTTAGCAAAAAGTCAATAGTCAACAGTCAACAGTCAAAAGTCAACAACCCTAATGAGAATTCTCTGCCTCTGTCTCTCTGTCAACTGTGCATACACACCCGCATCCGCGTTCCGAGGAACACGAATACAAACGAGATAAAATCAATCCCAAAACGTACACTAGTATCTGGCTTAAACCAAAGCCCGCTAGTGTTAACTGTCCAGACACTAAACGTGCACAAGTGCACGGATGTGACCGAACCCTGTCGCAAAACCATGCGACCTGTCGCAAAACCATGCGACCTCTACTCTTTTGCCTAAAGGCGAATAGCTTTCTGTGTGGGACTCTAAAGACTCGACACTACGCTGGCAGTGTGTTTAACCACAGACCGCAACCGGCACTAGCTGTGCATAACGGTCCCCGGGTAGATGCCGACAAGAAGATGGACGAGGTGAAACCCATCTGAACTCCTACTGAGCCTGAATGTGACAATCTCCTGTAAGTGCACGGCGGCTCCCCGGCCGTCAATCCGAGGCCAAAATGCGGAAACGATAATATACAAAACTTGTAAACCGGCACCACCGCGCACTTTAAACCCGGATCGGGCCATTAATCTAGTCCTAGCAAACTAGAGAAGGGATAGAGAGATATACCGAGCGATCCGTGTCCTCCGGTCTTCTCGTCGTCGTCCCGATCTCCCCGCGGAATCTCCGGTCTTCACCTCCTCGCCGGAAGGGCACCACGTCGCCGGATACTTTTACAGGCTCCCACCTCTGGACCGAGGCAACTCGGGCACGAAGTTGGCGAGCCGACGTGCCCAAGGATGCTATAGGTTGACTGTAGAACTCATGTCTCATTTGGGGTATTAGAAGTTGCCCTTTTTGGTGGAGGTAAAGAAGTATCAACTTTTGGAGGAGAACCAAGAGAATTTTGCAAGCAAATGAGATGAAATGGCACCCCCAAAAATTGGGACAGCCCTCCCCTCTTAGTGGCCGGCCTCCTCTCTCTCCAAGAATGAGAATGGGGAGTTTTGAATGAATGAGCAAAACAATAATCCAAGGTAGAGAAACAGAAAAGGCTATCATGCATGAGAGAGAAAAAGGATGATGATGAAATATAATGATCACTAACCAAAACCAATACTCCATCAACCATCATCATACCCAAAGTCAAGCAATCATGAGGAAAAGAAGTCAAATGAAAGTGCACCATCATGAAACCATCATGATGCAACTACTTGCAAAAACAATCCTCCAAAATGCTTATTTGCACAAAGGCAAATAAAACCTCCTCTACCATTTTTCAGCCAAAGAAAGATACAAAGGAAAATGGCCGAAACCGGAAAGCAAACTGGCAAATTCGGAAAACTGATCCCGTAATAAATTACAGGAAAACCCCGCTACTGTATATACATACCCGCATTTGTATTGCGACCGAATACAAATGCAATGAGACAAAATCTACACTGTACAATACTAGGATGCGGCTTAAACCAAAGCCCGCTAGTATTATCAGTCCGATCATGATCCGTGCAATACCGCACGTACATGATCGAACCCTGCCATATCACCATACGGCCTCTACAGCGTTTCGCCCGAAACTTGAGAAAACGGTCTGTGGGGGACTCTAAAGACTCGTTAATACTTTGGTTGTGGATTTATCCACTAGCACGTCAAAGGTATTAGCCTATACGAAACGGGCTACCAGGTATTGACCAAAAGAGACGTCGATGAGCGAACTCATCCTGACACCCTACTGAGCCTGTCAGTGACAATATCCGTACAGTCCGGTCCGTTTGTCTATGAGCATCGCATGGCGGGCCTAGGGGGTTGGTAAAAGTCAGACCCCCAAAAGCGGTACAAGTCGTGTCGGAGTGTAGCCCAGAACACCCTGAGATACTATTGGAATACCTACCTGTAAATCTCCAGCCTTGGCCAAGGACTTCGTGTAAGGGCTCTCCTAGACACAGCGCGACCTCACCCCTAATACCGGGAGAGATGAACCCCTGCAGATCCGCTCACTGCCTCCATGTGGCCCGGGACTGTACCCAGCTAAAACCTGTTTGCACATCTCCTTTGAGCGTGGTAGGGTGGTATTCAAAGTACAGTGGGAACTCACACGAGACAAATGACGATCCTCAGGTCGATGAACTAACCTGTACACATGTCACCAGGGAACTGCTATCTGACGTCCGGTATAAGACCAACTAGCATGTTCCCGGCGAGTCCTGTCCGGTGTACTCATAACCTAATGAGCACCTGTATACATCTTAGGTGAACCAACTGACACCTGTGGCTTGTGAGACCTGCCACCGCTCCTCGTCGGGGTCTCGACTGTTTACACTCGTCTACTCTGGAGTATCGATGCCCTGTCTCGAAACTCCCACGACTAGGGACCTTTTAAGGATATGCTTATAGACTACCAGCTCCCACGTATATGATCGCCCTCATATTGCTGGCAGTCAAGCAAGCAGCCTAGAGGCTCTATCAATGCGCAATAGTGACCTGTAAGGTCACCTAAAGCAGTACACGATGATAAAGGTAAACCAGATAGCATACTATCATCTTAAGTAAGACTGTTCTACCGGAATAGGTCCTCCCTCAATCATTGCAATCACGTGCCTGTGATCCAATAATTGACTCTGAGGGCACTATCTCCAACAATCTCCCACTTGCACTCAAGGCTAATTATTGCGATGTCGCATACTCACAGCCCGTGTGATACCGAATACCCAACTCCTCTACTAGTCAGTCTCACAAAACCTGTTTGTGAAACTATTGCGTTCGAGGAATAGCCTTAGCGAGTGGATCCGCTTTTATGTTTCTTTCTATGTCTCTCTATATCTCAAGTTCGCGGAGAAAACCATCTCCCGAAATGAGCAATACCTGTCATAGAATGTGTCTGGATGTCTGATGGGACCTAGCTCATAAATGAACTCCAAATCCAAACTTCTTAGACTGTATCGTCAACTGAACTTAATCAGTATCCTGCGCCATGGCTCCCTCAGTATCCTCTTGGACCACCTGTCCAAACTACTGCCCCTCGTCCAAAGGAAAACTATAACTCTGACAACCTCTCTGTCATCCAGGTCACCTTGGAAGCCTGGAATGATAACTGTCTCTCGAAGGAGGATACCGTTATCATATCCGAAGAACATCCACTTATGTTCTAAAACTGCTTCCGATTGGTTTTCCAGGATTGGATTATTATCATCTTATTGCATTCACTGCAAAAACAACATCTGGTGTGGTACTTGACATCTCATGATTGACTCAATTGCCTAAGCAAGTGATCTGCCAATCATGCACATCCCTCTCCACTTTAGTCTGTAAAACACCTTTAGAGTGGGTGACTCCATCACCTACAGGTATACTACCGTGCCAGGAGTCGTCCATTCTAAATACCTTTAGAATGTTGTCTAAGTACCCTGATTGGGACACTTCCCAAATCTAGATCTAAAACCATAGATCCAGTAACCAGAATGTCTTGATATTATATCTAAGTCCCATGTGGAGAAACCAATGTGTGACAACCAAAGTATAACCGATCGTAGTATATGAATATCACTTCCTACTATGTGTATGTCATACAAATACCAGGACATCACACCCTACTACCTTCTTAACAGATCCATCCCTTATTCTGATGAAGTCAAACCTGTGACTGTCACATCAGAAATAGATGATCTATCTCCGCTATACCTGCTTTAGTCTATAAATAGACATAAGCCACTTGTCCACCAATGCTTCCGCTGCTCCCACTGACTACGACAACCCTCTGGCAGAGTCATATACACGTACGCTTCAAAAGCCAGTTCAGAACGACGCTATACTCATCCTCCTGCCGGGTCTCATAGTCTGGAACAACAACAATGGTAAGTCTGGGTAAACAAGAACCTCCCTGTCACCGTCCTTGAGGCTACCGGAGTACCTCTCGGGTGCCTGAGGTTACCCACCGTATCTGCGGAGTGGCCAATGGAATGTCAAGCCAAATTGAATCTTTAGGTTCTTATCAAACTTTCAGTAATCGTTTGCGGTTCTGGAATCACTTCCAGCTCTACCATACTCCCACTACTGTTTTCTGAAAAAAAATCCATTTTACTTAAAACTGTGGTGAGTCAAGAACAATATCACTATTGATCTTCCAGATGGTAGAAAGTCAACCCTCGTCATAGCCTGGGTCAACCCACAAACAGCCATTACAGAAACGTGCCTTGAGTTATCCAGAGTCTGGTTTTAAGAATAAGACGGACAACTTCCCGTAGCTTAACATCGTTAAGATACGAACTGTTCTATATCCAATATAGAACCAGAGGCACTGATTTAATTGAACCAGATTCAAATCATGCAGCTGTCTCCAGTGCATGTCAACTAAATGGAAAGAGGCCGATCAGCGTTACTCAACTGAGGAATGCTTCCAATTATGAGTAACCTGAAAGAGAAGCAAGTTCTCTTAATCATTACTATCAACTGAATACCATACACAAGTATCTACATCTTCGATCACCTTGAAGAATCTCGATACGTGCAACACCTGGTTCTCTACTTTATCCACATACCTATAACTTCTCAAAACTTAGACCCTGTATTTCTACGAAACACCTGTCTAAGAACTAAAGAAGTCATAAGTAAACCGAATATAGTACGAGAACCAACCCCTCTGTCCTCATGGACGCTGTACAACATACAAAACTTTGTATGAGTCCGTTGAGTCTAATAACTCATTCCCTGTGTGTCGTAGGTTAAAAACTGTACTTATGGTTAAGAAGAATTACACCGCTGTTTAATGCTCCTTACCTAACCATCCACTGATATAGGTAAATGTCATCGACATAATTTCAAAAAAGTATATCTCACTCTATAGAAATAGATCTACAGATATATCAATTTGAAATTGGTGCATGACAGCGGATATTCCAAACCAAACATTTGCCGTCCGGCAAACCACCCAGGTGATTTCCTCAAATATCACCGATTACAACGAATCCTGATATAATGAGGATGATCACCTAATTCCCAATAACTTACTCCCACTAATCATCTGTAAAACCATACAGATGTGAGAATCATACCTGGTAAATACATACCCTGGAGTAAGTATCAAATCGGGAAATCAGTTTTCCTTTAACAGTACACAGTGAAACTGAAACATTGAAATGTTTCGTAGGGGTATCCTGGTATTCCTAGTAATGCCTCTTCCATTATCCAGATTCACAACTGTAACCGTGTAATTCTTTGCCATCTTTCCAAATCCCTTTATATGTCTTTAGTCATTACCTTCTGTACACCCTCTTAGGCTAAATGGTTTTCTTCCTTCCCTACCGTTCGGCACCAGCCTATGGTTTGGAAGAAGGCTATCCAATAAGCATAATGGGTGTACTGTCCTAATCCTAGGAGCACTCGCAATGCGAGAGAAGGTGAAGATGAAAGACAACCGAATAAACCTTATTCCTATTTCTCCGGAACCAGAATCCATCCCCGAACTAGAACAAGTTCCTTTCGAGTTCGTATATAACCATACGATGGAATATCCAATAAACTGTGGATCTTCGTAGTGATACGGAGTGTCCTGGAGAAATACAAAGGTGATTTATGATTGGCGAAGAAATACTTGGTTTGGTCGTGAATAGCAGTCGCAATTTACTTTGCCCTCTTACTAATCCCTTGATATGTCTTTACTTAATATCTTCTGCACACCTTCGTTAAGCTAATTGGTTTTCTTCATTCCCTACCGTTCGGCACCTGCCTATGGTTTGGAAGAAGACTATCCAATTATCGTAATAGGTGTACTATCTCCTAAACCAAGGAGTACTCGCGACCTGAGAGAAGGTAAAAGGAAAAGACAACAGAATAGTCCTATTCGTTTTCTCCAGAACCAGAAACCATTCTCGAATAAATTCCTTCGAGTTCGTATATAACCATACGATGGTTTTATCCAATGGAAGTGGACGTTCGTAGTAATACGGGGTGTCCTGGAGAAAAGGGTAAAGTAGGAGTGGCAATGTGGTAAGCAACTCTGACAATCCAAAAGCCAATGTTTTAAGAAGGTTCGGTTAATTTTGGTCACTGAGTCATAGTCTTAGGGTCGGGTCAATGGTCGCTGCCAAAGAGAGAGAGAAAAGAAACACTCAGCGTGCACTCTAACCTAGATCAGAATGGTCACCAATTTATCTAATCTAGAAACCTCCCACTGTACCGTCAAATTCTCCTCCAAACCTGAAAGAAGAATTAGTCGGGATCACCCGAGGAGTAAACCAACTCATCAGTGGGAATCGGGATCCAACCATTATCGCATGATAACGTGACGGAATCCGCTCACGTTATCACACTCCAGAAGGTATGCGCATATCTGGCAAGTTTCAGTTTCTTTAGAAACTCCCGACGTGATTTTTTACCCCATGCTCTTATGACCTTGACGAAGGTCAACAAATCATAAGTCACATGTCAAGTTCTACCCTTCATTGTCCAGGTTAATTTGAACCCACCCGTACAAGCCCTTGACGAAGGTCAACAAGGCTATACGACTATCCCAAACCAACGCATCTATCTATGCAGCAGAAAGGTAACAAGCAGCTACCATTCACTATGCCTTGACGAAGGTCAACAAACATAGCATGAATACTACGTGCTACCCGTCTGAAATGGTTTCTGGCGAAAACCTTTAACGTAATGAACTTGATATCGTTGAAGGAACTGGATAGCTTTTATAAAAATATAGTGACGAAAACCTTCGCTAAAGAGGTCACTCCCGGTGAAGGGATCTCGGCTCTTTCCCCGTAGAATGAGGTGCAGGATATTCCAACTGAATACCACGATGCAAAGCAAAAGTAATCGGCTATAGTGAAGTTATTGCCATGACGCAAACTTTTGTCCAAGGGGTCACTCCGGGTGAAGGGATCTCGGCCCTTGCCTCGTCGACTGAAGTGCAGGATATTCCAACTGAATACCACGATACAAAGCAAAAGTAATCGGCTATAGTGAAGTTATTGCCCTGACGCAAACTTTTGTCCAAGGGGTCACTCTCGGTGAAGGGATCTCGGCCCTTGCCTCGTCGACTGAGGTGCAGGATATTCCAACTGAATACCACGATGCAAAACAAAAGAGAACGCCCTTGCAATAACAGCTTTTTGAAAAATGTTCCAAGAACATCAGAATAGGTTTGTTTAACTTGCATTGATCCGAATCAACGCAGTCCCATCAATTGATCACACCAATAAAGAACGAAAATAATGATGTACGTATATGCCATCCGCATTCGCCACTGGGTCCCGTCATCACTCGTTAGGTTACTTAACAAACGACAGAGCGGGGACTGGACTAGCGTGGATGCAAAACATATACAACATCTACTAGTGTATATATCAATATATAATATTCGCTCAAGGCGTGATAAAATACAACATCACAGAAATGTAATCAGCATCACAGAACAATACAGATATCTGGGATCCCCGGGTTTCATAGAGCCGCTACTGAGACCCGACGTTCCCCTGGTCGTGTGGATAGCCTGTGCAATGAAATCCTAGACCCCTACGGGCGCGGCAAGTTACCCGCCAAAACCTGAAGCGAGGCAGCCCCCTTCAGCAACGTGAATGGACCACCCAGCACTTCACGGAATCCGGTAACTTGGGCACCCCTCCTGTGTCAACCTGTACCCCCTACGAGTGCGGCGAATAACCCGCCAATTCTAGAGTGAGGCCCCCTCCGTCTCAATGCCATGAGATGCAGGCCCGTTGCCCTCTAGAACCCGGCTATCCGTGCACCCTACCTTGGGGTAATCCAAGTACAGAAAGTAAAATATATATACAACGGGTACATCGACCTCACCCCGGTCGTGCCCCAAAAGAATAATATACAAACTGGCAGTGACGGCAGTCCACATGTCGGACGCTCGCCCCGCAATATCAAATGTACATAAATAACCAAACTGTACTAACATTGCATCCAGGCTATCCCCCACGACCAATCCGCAACATCACAGCACAACACAGAACATCAACGTGAATGTCACGTTCGCAAATCCGTCTAAAAGGGCTATAACAGTTAGACAGGATTTACCGATCAAATGACATTCACGGTCGCAGATATAACGTAAATACTGTGAACTAACATATTTAAAATTTTCGATCGACTGAATTTTCCGAAGTGGGCCCCAAGCATAACTGTAGCACTAAAAAACATCTGGGCCCAAAAAGAATATACCAGAAACCCTATTTCCATGTCAGTAAACCACTGTAGAAATTTGGTGAGGTTTGGAGACAAAACGGCGGCGGTTCCGAGGCCAAAACGTGGTTTTGGCCGCTAAACCGCCGCGCTACAGTAATATCAGCCGACCAAGTTTTCACAGAATGCATAAAAAAACCATGCACGTATTTTTCCAATATACCAAATAAGTTTTAGAGCAATGAAAAATTCGACAGAAAGTGCGACATGGAAATGTGGTTTTTGGAAAATCCGATCGATCGAACTTGTAAACACGTTAAAGCAAGCTAGACTAGGTTAATGGCGTGGCTCTGATACCATGTAAGTGCACGGCGGCGCCCCGGCCGTCAATCCGAGGCCAAAATGCGGAAACGATAATTTACAAAACCTATAAACCGGCACCACCGCGCACTTTAAACCCGGATCGGGCCATTAATCTAGTCCTAACAAACTAGAGAAGGGATAGAGAGATATACCGAGCGATCCGTGTCCTTCGGTCTTCTCGTCGTTGTCCCGATCTCCCCGCGAAATCTCCGGTCTTCACCTCCTCGCCGGAAGGGCACCACGTCGCCGGGTTCTTTTACGGGCTCCCACCTCTGGACCGAGGCAACTCGGGCACGAAGTTGGCGAGCCGACGTGCCCAAGGATGCTGTAGGTTGACTGTAGAACTCATGTCTCATTTGGGGTATTAGAAGTTGCCCTTTTTGGTGGAGGTAAAGAAGTATCAACTTTTGGAGGAGAACCAAGAGAATTTTGCAAGCAAATGAGATGAAATGGCACCACCAAAAATTGGGACAGCCCTCCCCTCTTAGTGGCCGGCCTCCTCTCTCTCCAAGAATGAGAATGGGGAGTTTTGAATGAATGAGCAAAACAATAATCCAAGGGAGAGAAAGAGAAAAGGCTATCATGTATGAGAGATAAAAAGGATGATGATGAAATATAATGATCACTAACCAAAACCAATACTCCATCAACCATCATCATACCCAAAGTCAAGCAATCATGAGGAAAAGAAGTCAAATGAAAGTGCACCATCATGAAACCATCATGATGCAACTACTTGCAAAAACAACCCTCCAAAATGCTTATTTGCACAAATGCAAATAAGCCCTCCTCCACCATTTTTCGGCCAAAGAAAGATACAAAGGAAAATGGCCGAAACCGGAAAGCAAACTAGCAACTTCCGAAAACTGATCCCGTAATAAATTACAGGAAAACCCCGCTACTGTATATACATTCCCGTATTTGTATTGCGACCGAATACAAATGCAATGAGACAAAATCTACACTGTACAATACTAGGATGCGGCTTAAACCAAAGCCCGCTAGTATTATCCGTCCGATCATGATCTGTGCAAAACCGCACGTACATGATCGAACCCTGCCATATCACCATACGGCCTCTACAGCGTTTCGCCCGAAAATTAAGAAAACGGTCTGTGGGGGACTCTAAAGACTCGTCAATACTTTGGTTGTGGATTTAACCACTAGCACGTCAGAGGTATTAGCCTATACGTAACGGGCTACCAGGTATTGACCAAAAGGGACGTCGATTAGCGAACTCATCCTGACACCCTACTGAGCCTGTCAGTGACAATATCCGTACAGTCCGGTCCGTTCGTCTATGAGCATCGCATGGCGGGCCTAGGGGGTGGTAAAAGTCAGACCCCCAAAAGCGGTACAAGTCGTGTTGGGGTGTAGCCCAGAACAACCTGAGATACTACTGGAATACCTACCACTAAATCTCCTGCCTTGGCCAAGGACTTCGTGTAAGGGCTCTCCTAGACACAGCACGACCTCACCCCCAATACCGGGTGAGACGAACCGCTGCAAATCCGGTCACTGCCTCTATGTGGCTCGGGACTGTACCCAACTAAAACCTGTTTGCACGTCTCCTTTGAGCGTGGTAGGGTAGTAATCAAAGTACAGTGGGAACTCACACGAGACAAATGACGATCCTCAGATCGATGAACTAACTTGTACACATGTCACCAGGGAACTGCTATCTGACGTCAGGTATAAGACCAACTAGCATGTTCCCGGCGAGTCCTGTCCGGTGTACTCATAACCCAATGAGCACTTGTATACATCTTAGGTGAACCAACTGACACCGGTGGCTTGTGAAACCTGCCACCGCCCCTCGTCGGGGTCTCGACTGTATACACTAGTCTACTCTGGAGTATCGACGCCCTGTCTCGAAACTCCCACGACTAGGGACCTTTTAAGGATATGCTTATAGACTACCAGCTCCCACGTATATGATCGCCCTCATACTGCTGGCAGTCAAGCAAGAATCCTAGGGGCTCTATCAACGCGCAATAGTGACCTGTAAGGTCACTTAAAGCAGTACATGATGATAAAGGTAAACCAGATAGCATACTATCATCTTAAGTAAGACTGTTCTACCGGAATAGGTCCTCTCTCAATCATTGCAATCACGTGCCTGTGATCCAATAATTTACTCTGAGGGCACTATCTCCAACATCTCCGCACAGTCCGGTCTGTTCGTCTGATAACATCGCATGGCGGGCCTAAGGGGCGGTAAACGTCAGTCCCCTAATAGCGGTACAAGTCGTGTCGGAGTGTAGCCCAGAACACCCTAAGATAACACTGGAAACCTACCAGTATATCTCGCTTGCCCTGGCCAGGGACGACTTGTGTAATGGCTCTTCTAGACACAGCGCGATGTCATCCCCCAATACCGGGAGAGACGAATCCTGTATAACCGTCACTGCCTCCAAGTGCTTCGGGACTGCACCCAACTACTACCTGTTTGCACGACTCCTTTGATTCCTGGTAGGGTAGTAATCTAAGTACAGTGGGAACACACTCGAGGCGAAGTGACAGTGTCAAGTCAGCGGACTAAGCTGTACTCATGTCCCCTGGGAACTGATAACTGACGATAAGTATAGTACCAACAAACAGTTCCCGACGAGTCATGTCCAGTGTACTCATAACCTAATGAGCACCCGCATACTATCTCAAGTACGACGTACTGACGGCTGTGGGACAGACCGTCTCCCACACTGGGATGAGAAGCGCATACGCTACTCTAATCCGGAGTATCGATGCCCTGTCGCGATAGTCCTACGACTAGGGACCTGCATAAGGATGTGCTTGTGGATTACCCAGCCCCCACTAGTGTGACTGCCGTCACAACGCTGGTAATCAAGCAAAGATCCTAAGGGCTCCACTAATGTGTATAGGTGATATACTAAAATAAACACATGCACACATTAAAGCAGAAACAAACCAAGTAGCATACTACTATATTGAGCAAGATTTTCTATACAAGGTGAATATCCCAAGCTTCCATTAAGTAATATACAAACTAGTATGATACAGTAATGGCCTCTAGGGCATATACACTAACAATAAACCAAGTAGCATCCTACCATGTTTAGCAATACTGTTAATATAAGTGTGAATATCCTAAGCTTCCATTAAGTAATATACAAGCTAGTATGATACAATAACGGCCCCTAGGGCATATACACTAACAAGGCCAACCTGGCTGTACGACTGTCCTAGATAATCGCATCTCAATATGCAACAGACAAGCAATATCTAGCTACCGTACACTACGCCTTGACAAGAGCCAACAAACGCAGTACGAATACTAGGTACAACTCATCCGAAATGACGGAGGGCTACGGCTAGGTTTTTGGTGAAAAACCTGTTAACGTATTGAACTTGATATCGTTGAAGGAACCTGAGTAGTTTTGAAAAGGAGTGGTTTAAGCTCCGTTTTTGAAAACTAGTGGTTTTGAAGAAAAACCGAGTAATCTACAGTATTGACTTTTGCCCAAGAGGTCACTCCCTGCGAAGGGATCTCAGCTCTTGCCTCGTGGATTGAGGTGATGGATATTCATAACCGAATACCACTTTACAAAGCGAAAGAATATAACTATAGTTTTTCGAAATTTGTTCCAACAACATCTTTTAGGTTTCTTTTCTTGCATTAATCAAAACTAATGTGTTCCCATCGTTTAACCTATCACACCACAAAAGAACGAAAATATGATGTACGTATATGCCATCCGCATTCGCTACTGAGCCCCGTCATCACCCGTTAGGTTACTTAACTAACGACAGAGCTGGGGCTGGTCTAGGTGGATAATCGTCCTAGGCATGATAATAAGCAACACCACAGAATCTCAGCCAACAATACAGAAAGGTGGATAATCTTGGAGCCCTGGGTTTTATTTGAGCCGCAAATAAAACCCGACGTTCCCGGTCGTGTAGATTGCCTGTGCAATGAAAACCTGGACCCCTACGAGCACGACAAGTTACCCGCCAATCCCAGAAATGAGGCAACCCCCTTCAACAAAGAGAATAGGCCACCCAGCACGTCACGGAATCCGGCAACTTGGGCGCCCCTCCATGGGTCATCCTATACCCCCTACGAGTGCGACGAATAGCCCGCCAATTCTAGAATGAAGCCCCCTCCGTCTCAACGCCATGAGATGCGGGCTTGTTGCCTTCTAGAACCCGGCTATTCTTGCACTCCACCGTGGGGTAATCCTAGTACATAAAATGAAAATAATATGTACAAATGGTGACATCGACCTCAACACGGTCGTAACCCAAACAAATAATATACAACCCGACAAATACGGCAGTCCACATGTCGGACGCTCGCCCCTCAATAACAAATGTACAAATGAATATAAACTGTACTAAATCATTGCACCACCGGCTATCCACCATCGGCTATCCACCACGACAATCCAACCACAATATCAGCACAATCAGAGAACATCAACGTGAATGTCATGTTCGCAAACTCGTCTAAAAGGACATATAGCAGATAGACGGGTTTACCGATCAAATGACATTCACGGTCGCAGATGCTAATCTATGTACTGATAATAATTAAACAGTTGTTAAAATCAATGACTTCGAAATACTCCGCATTGCCCAAAAAACACAAGATAACTGAAAAATCATTCTGAGCAAAAAAAAACATATCCTGAAACCCTAAATCCAAGAGTTAGAGAGTACCAAACAAAAACGACTCGATTCCCCATCACCAAAACCGGTGAGGCTGGGATAATCCATAATGTGGCCGGTCCAAACATGTTAGAATCGCTTCGTTTTTGTTCTGGGTTCATCTCACAGTCAAAGGATCACTCTGCACTTGCTTAAAAAAATTTCAGAGGCCTTTTAAAAATTGACAGAAACTTGATTTTAAGTTTTCTTGTTTTGGAGTTATTTCGGTTTCGTTATTTTAAACAATTTTTAAACTGCTAGTATAGGTTTTATGGGGTGTCTCTGATATCATATTGGGTTACCTTAACGCCGGAGCCACCAAACGTGGCGGTTTACGGAACAAAAATTTTCTTACTAGTTTAAAAACGACGCCAAGTTAATCCAATGAAAACCCGGATCTTTCCATAAACCTATCTAGCAAAACTAAATGAGATAAACTAACTACTATGAAAGAATTCTTACCAAACGATCCAAGTCCTTTGGTCTTCTTTCCTCGTCGTTATCTCCAAGTGACCACCTTGAACATGCTTGATCTTCTTTTCCAGCTCCATCGATTCTCCGGGATCGAGCTTGTTCTCCGGTCCTCCTTTGTCGTAGATGATCCACCTGAGGGATGTGATCCATGGCTTTAGCTCTACACAATATGTCAAGTGGAGCAACTAGAGAACTTGGGTTGTCAAATAAAGTAGTTTAGGATGTAGTATGGAGATCTATGTGTTCTACTATCTCTATCTTGCCTCTTCACTTGTTTCTCAACTCATGAGAAGGGTAGTGAAGAGGAAGATGATGGAAGTGGAGGAAACTCAAGAGGAGGGAGGAGGTGAAGAAAAATGGGAGCTCAAGAATAATGAAGCATGCAAGTGAGAGAAAAATCAACACCAAGGTTTTGTGTATGAATTTTCATGAATAAACAAGTGTAGCCATGGTTCAATAGTAACCACAAATCAATAAAGAATTCATTTGTGAACTATTGAAGCCATGCCACTCACCATGCCTCCCTCTCATTAATTTCCACCTCATTTCCATTTGTCAATAAATGGAAAAGTCCATGATGAAGTGTCCACCTTCTAGACGGTAATCTGTATTAAAATACGGATTACAGTCGGCTGTATATACATACCTGCATTCGGATAAAAACACGAATGCCCAAAGAAATATAATAACACGAAGAACGTAATACTAGAATATACATATCTAAATACATATATGTAGACTATTAAATCAATACCTGATTTAATAATCCGGCTAGTATTACCAACTGTCCGATCGAAAGTCCGAGTACAAAGTACATCAATCGATCAAGACTCTTCACGTATCCAATACGGCTACTACATCATTTCTTATGAACCAGGGAAACCCTCTGTGTGGGACTCTAAAGACTCGACAGTAAGCCGACAGTGAGTTACTGGGTAAATCCATAACCATAAGCACGTCAGTGGCACTAGCTGTACGTAACGGCTACCCGGGTACCTATCGAAAAGGAAGGCCGACGAGAAAACTCATCAGGATCCTTACTGAGCCTATCTGTGACAATCTCCGTACAGTCCGGTCTCTTCGTCTGAGAGTATCGCATACCGGGTCCAGGGGTGGTAAATGTCAGACCCTAATAACCTGGTAATTCGTGCTGATGCTGCTCATGACCAATCCGGGAAACTACTGATCAGCCTATCAGTAAATCCTAACTTCCTTGGACAAGGTCTTATGGTCCTGACCAATCGAACACAGTGCGATATCGACTCCCAATACCAGGAGAGACGAATCCCCGAAAATCGCTCACTGCCTATGTGGCTCGGGACTGTACCCAACCAAAACCTGTTTGCACAAATCAGTAGAGCCGTGGTAGGGTAGTGATCAAAGCACAGTAGGAACTCACACGAGACAAATGACGATCTCAAGTCTAAAAACTAACATGTACTCATGTCACCTGAGAACTTCCATCTGACGATAGGTATAGTACCATATGGAAGTTCTTGGCGAGTCCGTCCGGTGTACTCACCCCCAGTGAGCACCTGTATACGATCTTAGGTGCGAAAAACCAATGGTTGCGGGACCATACCATCGCCCCTCGTCGGGGTCTAGAAACGTATACACTAGTCTACTCCAGAATATCGATGCCGAGTCTCGATACTCCTACGACTAGGGACTTTAAGGATGCTCGTACCGACTACCCAGCTCCCACATGTATGATCGCCATCACAACGCAGGTAGTCTAGCAATGATCCTACGGGCTTTATCAACATGTATAAAAGACATGTAATAGCAAGTAAAACATACACATGTTAAAATAAAGTCAAACCAGATAGCATACTATCATATCGAGCAAGACTGTCCTGTATATATATATGGCCAAGCATCCACATGTATACATATACAATAATGGCCTCGAGGGCATACATATCCAACACATATTTAATATGGAGTCTTAGGCACAGATTTGGATGGAACCTGATTCAATAAATATGCTGATGTTTCAAGCGCATGTCCACAAAACGAAAGAGGCAACTCGGCCTTACTCATCATGGAGCGAACCAGGTCCAATAGGGTACGGTTCCTCCTCTCCAATACACCGTTGTGCTGTGGTGTGTAAGGAGGAGTAAGCTGAAAGAGAATTCCATTCTCTTTAAGGTAATCTAGGAATTCCGTGCTTAAGTACTCCCCTCCTCTATCAGATCGTAGGATCTTGATACTTTTGCTAGTCTGGTTCTCTACTTCGTTTCTGAATTCTTTGAATTTCTCAAAAGCTTCAGATTTGTGTTTCATAAGATACGCATATCCGAACCTAGAGAGATCGACAGTGAATGTGATGAAGTACGAGAACCCACCCCTTGCATGTATAGACATTGGACCACATACATCACTGTGTATGAGTCCCGAGAGCTCTGCTGCTCTTTCTCCGTGTTCGGTGAACGGATATTTGGTCATTTTTCCTTTGAGACAAGACAGACAAGTTTCATAAGATAAAAATTCGAACGTATCCAAATATCCATCTTTATGCAACTTACTTAGTCTTTTCTCTCCGATGTGACCAAGTCTACAATGCCACGAGTAGGATTCGTTCACTTCCGAACTCTTCCTCTTGCGTGTGTTTTGTACATTGAAAACTGCGTTTTGATTAAGAACATAGATACCATTACACAGTGTATCTTCTGCAACCAATACCTGATTAAGGTAAATGTTCATGATATTTCTATCAAGAACAAACTTATATCCTTCTTTATCAAGTAATGAAATTGATATGATGTTTCAAACCATGGAAGGTACATAGTAGCAATTGTTCAAAATCATAATATTGCCATTTGGCAATGCTAGGTGATATTCACCAACGGCAGAAGAATCAACTTATACTCCGTTCCCTACTCTGAGGGACATATCACCAGGTCCAACCATCCTAATTTTTCTCAGTCCCTGCAAAAATTTACAGATATGAGATCCTGATCCGGTATCTAGTACCCAGGAGGTAGGACTGACCGAAAAGCAGTTCTCGATAACAAGAACACCTGAAGGAGATGCAATAGTATGCTTCTTCTTCGATGAGGTCATCAAGGAATTCCGGCAATCCTCTTTCCCTTGCTCATACTCATGACCGTTGTCATAGTTTAGAGCCGAACCGACGTTCCCCAGCCCCGAATAAGAATTCGGATCGGTTAAGCGATACATTTTATTATCTTGATTAGAGAGTGAATTGGTTGCTACCTGGAGAGAGAGAAAAGAAACACTCAGCGTTCGCTCTTGCAAGATTAGATTGGTTATTAGTGTTAGTGTATATGCCCTAGAGGCCATTACTGTATCATACTAGTTTCTATATTACTTAATGGAAGCTTGGGATATTCACAGTTGTATAGACAATCTTGCTCAAAATAGTAGTATGCTGCTTGGTTTGTTTCTACTTTAATATGTGCATTTGTTTCTTTTAACATATCGCCTATACACATTAGTGGAGCCCTTAGGATCTTTGCTTGATTACCAGCGTTGTGATAGCAGTCACACTCGTGGGGGCTGGGTAATCCATAAGCACATCCTTATGCAGGTCCCTAGTCGTAGGACTATCGAGACAGGGCATCGATACTACGGAGTAGACTAGCGTATGCGCTTCTCATCCAAGCATGGGAGACGGTCTGTCCCACACCCGTCAGTACGTCGTACTTGAGATAGTATGCGGGTGCTCGTTAGGTTACGAGTACACTGGACATGACTCGTCGGGAACTGTTGGTTGGTACTGTACCTATCGTCAGTTATCAGTTCCCAGGTGACATGAGTACAGCTTAGTCCGCAGACTTGATACTGTCACTTCGCCTCGAGTGTGTTCCCACTGTACTTTGATTACTACCCTACCACCGCTCAAAGGAGTCGTGCAAACAGGTAGTAGTTGGGTGCAGTCCCGAAGCACTTGGAGGCAGTGACGGTTAGACAGGATTCATCTCTCCTGGTATTGGGGGTTGATATCGCGTTGTGTCTAGGAGAGCCATTACACAAAGTCCTTGGCCAGGGCAAGCGAGATATACTGGTAGGTTTCCAGTGTTATCTCAGGGTGTTCTGGGCTACACTCCGACACGACTTGTACCGCTATTAGGAGACTGACGTTTACCGCCCCCCTAGGCCCGCCATGCGAAATTCTCCGACGAACAGACCGGACTGTACGCAGATTGTCACATTCAGGCTCAGTAGGAGTTCAGATGGGTTTCACCTCGTCCGTCTTCTTATCGGCATCTACCTGGGGGCCGTTACGCACAGCTAGTGCCACTTGCGGTCTGTGGTTAAACCCACTTCCAGCATAGTGTCGAGTCTTTAGAGTCCCACACAGAGAGTTATTCGCCTTTAGGCAAAAGAGTAGAAGTCGCATGGTTTTGCGACAGGGTTCGGTCACATCCGTGCACTTGTGCACGTTTAGTGTCTGGGCAGTTATCACTAGCGGGCTTTGGTTTAAGCCAGATCCTAGTGTACGTTTTGTGATTGGTTTTTATCTCGTTTGTATTCGTGTTCCTCGGAACGCGGATGAGGGTGTGTATGCACGGTTGACAGAGACAGAGGCAGAGGATTCTCATTAGGGTTGTTGACTGTTGACTTTTGCTAAACCCTAATGCAAATAAGAAATTTGATTAATGATAATATTAATTAAGTATTATTGTGCCATGGTTGAGTTGAAAGGTTGACTTTGTTGACTTGTTGACTTAGTGGACCGGTTGACTAGGTTGGACTTGTTGACCATCATCATTACAATGGCTATCATTTCATGGCAAAGACTTTTGCTTGCATGTTATTCTTTGCAAAATGAGTGCATGAAATGATATTGCCATTTGACTTGAACCATCACATAATACTCAATTAGTATTATTTGTTATGATTATTTTAGATTATGAGAGCAAGAGTGAGAAAAGTCTTACTCATTCTATCATTCTCATTCTCTCTCATCCTCAAGTTCTCCCTCTTCCTCTTGCTCTCACTCTAGTTCATGGTTCTATAGTCTCATGTGTTGAGAAGCAAGAATCATAGAGATAAAACCCAAAACACTTCTCTACTCATCCTAGTATACAAGGTTTAGCGAACCAAGTGTTCTAGTTTCCTCAAGATTGAGGTTGAAGCCAAAGGTAGAAGCTTTCAGGTGGATCCATCTTCGGCACAAAGAGACGACGAGGAGAGAACCATCCGACCTCCACAAGGAGTCCAAGAGAAGGAGTTCAAGTTAAGGTATAACCCCTAACCGAGTAGGTAAAACTCCTAGTTTGGTTGTTAGATAGTTGTTTAACAAAGATCCGTATTTTGAGTCCATGTTACCACCAAAAGAAAAGTCTTTTTTCATCATTTCCGCAATCCCGAAAGAACCGGGAGAGGTAACGTGGACTTACAGTGGTATCAGAGCCAAGTTAATCACTATCTAACAAGTTAGCAAAGTAACTAGATGTTCGATCGGAGAAAAAGTCACGAAACACGCCCGAAATGTATACTTTCTGCCGATTTTTTTTCCTGTTCAAAAATTAATAAATCATGTACTAAAAATCGGCTCAGGGTTTTAAAAGAACGTGCAAGAAAAATGGTCCACTAACTCGGTCAAGGCGCCGCGAAACCGCGACAGGAGCATGCTCCCGCCGCGGATCCGCGGCCGAGTCGACTCGGTCGTGGCACAATTATCCTTCAGTGTATTTCTGGGGGTGTTTTGGGATTTTTGGAATTTGATTTTTCTTCCCAGATTTTCCAGAAAGCAAAATTTGTTTTTGGGGTTTAAAAATCCGTATTTTGATCGAACTTCTAAAGACTTAAGCTAAAGGGTTATATCTGTGATGTGATATATGTATTAAACGTCTGCTAATCGCTATACGTCGATTAGTAGGGGTTATATATATCTGTGATCTGTAATGTTGATGGTATGTGTATATGAATTCATTGGATTGTCGCGGATGAATAGCCGGGGGGTTGTGAGATGAGAGTTTTCTTTTTCTTTCAATTCATGTAATTTGTAATTGATGTAATATTATTTATATGGCCGCACAACCGGGATGGGGTTGTAGCCGTCATTGTATAATTTCTTTTACTGTTTTTGCTCCAAGGATAGAACCAAGGTGGGGTGCACAAACTACCGGGTATCTCGAAGTGCCGAGTAGCATACTCACTGTGTTGAGGGAGGTTGCTTCGCTTCGGGTACTTAGCGGATAGTTTGCCGCACCCATAGGGGTCTAGGGTGGGGTCTTGGCTATTCATCGCGACCGTGTAATCCGCTCTTCGTTACAGGCTCGTACGGATTGCGGATTCCTAGTATATCCAATGTGTTCATCTATGATCTGGAATGGTTATCATTGCATGTGACGGATGTGTATATCTATATATGATATCTATTTAGGCGTTGCTTATGTTTTGCATCCGCGCTAGTCCGGCCCCCGCTCTGTCGTTAGCTAAGTAACCTAACGGGTAATGACGGGGCCCCTGATTGATAGGATATGTGCGTGTTCAAGTTCTAGTTTAAATACCGCAATCAAGACGGTTTCGCTTGTAGCTAGCCGGTTGAGTACGGGTCGTCCGCAGGGAGATGGGAGTCTTTTTCAAAGTGTTTTAACGAGTTAAGTCCGAAAGTTCAGATTTTGTTTGTAACTATCTAAGTGTTGAGTTGATATTTAAAGAGAGCTTGTTAGGGTTAGGATTAGGTTAGTTTGAGTTAGGAGTCTCCACATCTTTCGTTGCCCCACTTAATATCGGTGTTACGGTAATCAGCAACAACGGGGATTAGCACGACTAGGAAGGAACTTGTGAGTATAAGCTAGGCTTTCCAACGCATAGTCCTTCCTTTTGGTGCTTGTCCGTCCGTTCTTGGCTCTTATCCATAACCTCCGGTTAATTCAACCACAACTGGTCTCACTACGGAATCACCGCTATCATGTAGGATAGGGTGCCGTAAGGAGCGGATTGTGGTTCAATTAACGGGAGTCGATTTAAGTTGTTGGGCAAGGAAAGAGTGAGAGAGATTTCCTTCTCTCAAACTTACCTTATCCTACCCTAACAAGTATAAAACTACTCACACTTCATAATACAGAAAAATAAAACAAACAAAAGTGGAAGATAGAAAGAAGGAGATTCGAGAATACGACTAACTATTTGCGACCTCACCTTGGCGAGGATCGAGTGTAAGTATCATTGTCGTATGAATGATAAAGAAAAAGAGAGAAGAAACAAACAACAAGGAAACAACAACAACTACTTAACGAATTAAAATTACAACAAGCATAAAGATAAGGAGACAAGCATGATAATAAAATGGTCTTCTTTATTCACCACTCTTCACTCAAAAGCTCACTTACAAGTTTAATGGAGAAGAGATGAAAAGAGGAAGAAGAACATGTAAAGTAAAACCTAGCAAAAAGAAATACAAGAATGGACCCTTTCCTTCACAAAGTTCTGGGCTATTTATAGGCCATAAAATGAAAACCTAGGGAAACCACCAGAACACACACGAAAAGACAATTCTACACCTGAAATTCCTGCACATGAGGCGCCCGTACGGCCGTGGATCCACGGCCTGGACCCCACTTTGGCCGCGGATCCGCGGCCATGTTGATGAATTGGATCGTGGGGTTTCTTGTGGTCCCCTGGTTTGCTGTCGTCTGTTCTCTGGTTCCTATATTTTCTGAAAATACTTCCACATTTCTTCCAGAATTTTTGTTGAGGGAAAGGTGGACTTTTTGTCAAGATTTTGTCATGATTGCCTCGAGCTCCGCGTAGATCTCTTGGATTTTGTGCTACCATTGAGCCTTGTGCATGAAGGTGACATTGATTTGACACTTTGTCTTCCTAAACTGGCATATGGCGACATACGAATGGAGAGCGGAGACCGTGTTTTATCTGTGGTTGGCAGGAACCCGGATTTTGTCGTGTTTTCCATGAATTTCACCGTTTTAGAACCGAGAACCTGTATCCTGCAATTGACTAGCAAACATGGCTCAAGAGTATCTGCCGATATACAATGTGATAAAAATTGGGCGGTATGAAAATGCAAAAATCTGATATGAACAAATACCCCCAAACTTATCATTTGCTCGTCCCGAGCAAAGCCCATTTATTCACAAAAAATTTCCTAACCTCACTTTCGCAGGGAACGCGATTGCACTGAGCATGTGCAACAAGCCGTTAAACCTCTAGGTGTCCCTAGTAGGAGGAGTGTTGTCTCCTGAGGGTTTTCAGCGGATACTACCCACAAAATCCTGTCAAGTTGGTTTTGTGAAATAACTAAGATTCAAACCCTACAGTTTTTGGTTTAGAAAATAACAATTCTATAATCCTAAGTCTAGACTATCGAACCTTTATTTTTCACACCTCGCTTCTTATTTAACTACAGATTTTATATGTCTTTACGTGCAGTGCAAATAGTGTCGTTAAGTTCCCGAAAGGTCGAATAAAGTCATCATGTCGCACAATAAAGCCCAGATAACAATTTTAAAAGGATCACATAAGTTTTATAAAGAGTTAAGCATTTTTCAAGTTTCGTTTCCCAGTAAGGTTTCAACTTCAGAATTTCTATCTTCCTTAACAGGAAACTAAATCGTATTTTTCACTCCACCCTTTTCTTGTTTTCATTTCATACACACCTCTGTGAACGTGCAATGGTCTTTATCAAAGAGTAAAACCTTCATATCTCCGTTAAAAAAAATTTTAAAAGCCTGTCTTTTATCAAGATTATTCTCACACAAAGAACCGTTAGGAATTTTAACTCGGAGAGAACACTTGCTTGACTTTGTTTTAAACTGGACTTTCTAGGCTTCTTAGCGAGTTTTGGGCCAATGCACCCAAACCAGTTGGTTTTAGGGCATTAGGTGTAAAAACACCCCAGCGGACTTAATTACTCAAGTTACCTAGGTCCAAAAACAAAAGACAGTTTGTCGTGAAAATCAGATGATTTAATACGAACGGAGATATAACCGGCAGTTCAAATATTTTTTTTGGATAAAAGACGTGTTTAGTGGGTTTGGTGTGTAATCATTCCAATCAAGTTTTAGATGGGTTATTTTTCAAACTTAGCTCCAATTACTGCATCAATAACATTCCTTCATATTCGCTTTACTTCATAAACTATTCTTGACATTACTTATTTCAGAACAAACCTATTTGATCCTCAGAAAATCATTTATCTGTTTAAAAGTTTAAACATGAAAGACTTGTCATCTAATTCCCAAAATCTTACGACACGTGTAGTGTGATGTAAAGACGTATATCAGCTATAGTTAACTTCAAAGGAGAGTTATCTTTCAGGTTTTCAAAATCCAAACATAAGATCTAGTTATTCCTATTTTTGTTAACAAAAACCGTCGAATGTTGAATCAGAGTTCTTCCACAAGCTAACTTGACAAAAAAGTTTTTATATTTTTTTAGAAAATTTTCAAATTTTTATGGATTTTATGGATATTAATATGCAGATGCAAAATATACATATGAATGCGAATGTAAGAAATGCGTACCGAGCATACCCCCAAACTTAAACTGGACAGTGTCGTCACTGTCGTTGCATGAAGAGAGTAGTTGGAAGGTTCAAAATTGTCGGTTAGTGATACACAAATTTTTATTTGTTTTTGTTTTTAAAGAAAAGAAAAATAATATACACAAATATATGCAAAATGGTTTGTACATACCCCCAAACTTATTTGGAACAGTGTCCACTGTTCTTGGCTGGATAACCGAAGTTTGGAGATAGGCAAAGGAAGATCAAGCGGGGTAAACCGGCTCCTGTAAGAACAGGAGCTCCTCTGTTGGTTCGGCGCTAAGGTACGGTTTGCATCGGTGTCCGTTCACTTTGAAAATTGAACCGTCCTTTGGATTCTCCAAATCCACAGCGCCCTGCGGATACACATTCCGCACAAAATACGGCCCTTTCCAGCGAGATCTGAGCTTTCCAGGATGGAAGTGAAGTCGGGTGTCGTAAAGCAGTACCTGCTGACCAGGTACGAAGGTTTTGCGCAAAAGGTGTTTATCATGAAACACCTTCGTTCGATTCTTAACGACAACCGCGTTATCGTAAGCCTCATCCCTAAGCTCGTTCGGTTCGTTCAACTGCAGCTTCCGATGGCTGCCCGCGTCCTCAAGAGACAGATTCAGCTCTTTTATCGCCCAAAAAGCGCGATGCTCTATTTCGACAGGAAGGTGGCAGGCTTTTCCGTACACAAGCCGATAGGGAGACATGCCAAGGTCGGTCTTATAAGCGGTTCTAAATGCCCAAAGGGCATCAGTGAGTTTCAGAGACCAATCCTTACGGTTCTTGAAACCGTCTTCTCCAGTATCTGCTTGATTTGCCGATTCGAAACTTCGGCCTGCCCGCAGGTTTGGGGGTGGTAGGGCGTAGAGAGCTTATGATTAATGGAGTATTTCCGCATCAAGGCCTCGAAAGTCCTATTGCAGAAATGACTTCCATTGTCGCTAATGATCGCTCGGGGGTGCCCAAACCGGGAGAAAATGTTTTCTTTAAGGAACCTAACGACAACCTTGTTGTCGTTAGTCCGGCTGGGCACAGCCTCGACCCATTTAGAGACATAATCAACAGCTAGAAGGATGTACAAGTTCCCAAAAGAGCTGGGAAACGGCCCCATGAAGTCTATCCCCCACACATCGAAAATCTCCACAACCAAGATCGGTTGGAGCGGCATCTCGTTCCTCCGGGATATCCGGCCCAAGTGTTGGCACCGGGAGCAAGTCTTGCAATAGTCATTAGCGTCTTTGAAGAGTTGTGGCCAGTAGAAACAACATTGCAAGATCTTCTCAGCTGTCTTTCTGGGCCCAAAATGCCCGCCACACGCTTGATCGTGGCAAAATGACAGCACACTCTTGAATTCTTCGTCAAGGACACACCGACGAATAATCTGGTCGGGACAGTACTTGAACATGTAGGGTTCGTCCCAGTAAAAGTGTTTTACTTGGGATAAGAAGCGAAGTCTGTCCTGACGTGACCATTCGGTCGGTAGTAATCCCGTGGCCAAATAGTTCACAATATCTGCGAACCAGGGTTCGCACGATACTGTCAAGAGTTGTTCATCCGGGAAAACGTCGTTGATCGGAATTGGAAGCGAAGGCGAAGAAGGAAGTCGTGAGAGATGGTCGGCAACCACGTTTTCACATCCTCTTTTGTCCTTAATGACAAGGTCAAACTCTTGAAGCAAGAGGATCCAACGTATTAACCGAGATTTGGCATCTTTCTTCGCAAAAAGAGGGCGCAGAGCTGAATGGTCTGTGTAGACAATGACTGGAGAGCCGATGAGGTAGGGCCTGAACTTTTCTAAAGCAAATACAACAGCTAAGAATTCCTTCTCAGTTGTTGTTTAGTTAAGTTGGGCGTCGTTCAGGGTTCGGCTAGCGTAATAGATTACGTGCGGCATCTTGTTGATGTGTTGTCCAAGGACAGCACCAATGGCAAAGTCGGATGCATCACACATAATCTCGAAGGGGTGCGTCCAGTCAGGTGAGGAAAGAACGGGAGCAGAAGTGAGAGAGCGTTTCAGTGACTCGAAGGCAGTCACACAGCTCGAGTTGAAGTCGAAAGGTGTATCCTTGGCCAGCAAGAGAGTCAAGGGCCTAGCAATCTTGCTAAAGTCCTTGATGAACCGTCTATAGAAACCGGCATGGCCAAGGAAGGCTCGGATATCTCTGACGCATCGGGGAGGAGACAGATTGGAAATGACCTCAATCTTTGCTCTGTCAACCTCTATGCCATTTTGCGAGATGATATGTCCTAAGACAATACCTTCGCGCACCATGAAGTGGCATTTCTCCCAGTCAAAGTGAGATTCTTATTCTTACATCGGGTAAGGACAGCGTCGAGATGCAGCAAACACTCGTCAAAGGAGTCACCGAAGATGGAGAAGTCATCCATGAAAATCTCCAGAAATTTTTCCACCATGTCTGAGAAAATACCCATCATACACCGCTGGAAGGTAGCGGGCGCATTGCATAACCCAAAGGGCATGCGTCGATATGCAAACGTGCCGAAAGGACAAGTGAAAGTGGTCTTCTCCTGGTCTTTTTCGGCGATGGGAATTTGATTATAGCCAGAGTAGCCATCAAGAAAACAATAGTACTCATGTCCGGCCAATCGTTCCAGCATCTGGTCAATGAAAGGTAGCGGAAAGTGGTCTTTCCGCGTTGCGGCGTTGAGTTTTCTGTAATCAATGCAAACTCGCCACCCGGTTTGGGTGCGAGTAGGGATTAACTCATTCGCCTCGTTAGTGATGACCGTGATGCCCGACTTCTTGGGGAAAACATGAATGGGGCTAACCCACTGGCTATCAGAGATAGGGTAAATGATACCACTATCTAGACATTTGACGATCTCCTTCTTCACAGCCTTCTTCATGACTGGATTAAGACGTCTGTGTGGATCCCGGGCTGGTTTGGCATCATCCATCAGATGAATGTGATGCTCAACGATCAGGGGACTAATCCCCTTGATGTCCGCCATGGACCAGCCAAAAGCCTGCCTGTTGCTGTGCAAGACCGCGAGAAGGGCTTTCTCTTGCTCGGGAGCTAGAGAAGCCGAAATGATGACAGGGAGGGTCTCGTTCTCACCTAAGTAAGCATACTTAAGGTGAGATGGCAACGGCTTGAGTTCGAGCGTTGGAGGTGAAATGATGGAAGGCAAGACTGGTGCAAGGGTCTCGAACTCAAAGGACTCCAGTAAAGGTTCAAAACGAGTGTAGGCAACCGAGTCGGATGGTTCAGGTAACTCATCCGGAAATTCGAAAGATTCAAACTCGGGTTGTGCGCGGTTAAGATCGTTCGAGAACGTAAAACACTCGTAGTCGTTCTCGGGCGCAGAAACAGCAGCAGGTTCGAAGAGAAACGCACTAGTGGCGTCAAGATTATCGTGATCAAACAGAAACTCCTCGAATTCACACTCTTCTGGTGTGATCTCCTGGATCGACCAGACGTCCAGTATATGAGCATTAGGTTCGGCGGGCTGATTCCCTAACCTAAAAATGTTGAGTTCAATCGTCATATTTCTAAAAGAGAGGTTCATTGAACCATTGCGACAATTGATCATAACATTTGAGGTTGCGAGAAATGGGCGACTGAGTATCACCGGAATTTGATTCCGGGGGTTAGCTACATGCTGTGTATCTAAGACAATGAAGTCAACGGGGAATATGAAGTCCCCGACTTTTATTAACACATCCTCTAGCTCACCCCTAGGATGGGTGATCGATCGGTCGGCCATTTGGAGAGTGCAGTGTGTGGGTTTCAACTCTCCGACGCCTAATTGCTCGTATAATGAATACGGAAGCAGGTTAACACTGGTACCAAGATCTAATAGTGCGCGGTTGATGTTCTTATCCCCAATGGTAATTGAAATCGTAGGACAGCCAGGGTCCTTCCGTTTTTGTGGTAAAGATTGGGTAAGGGCATCACTCACAGCACTAGCCAAGAAAACTTTCTTGGGTACCTGAGACTTCCTCTTTTTCGTGCACAAGTCCTTTAAGATTTTCGCGTAGGACGGGACTTGTTGGACAGCATCTAAAAGAGGAATATTAATGTTAACCTGCTTGAATAACTCCAGAATCTTCTCCAGTTGAGGATTTTGTTTATTAGACCTCAACCGGTTTGGAAATGGAACATTTTGAAAATTGGTTGAGTCTAATGCTGGAGGAGGAGATTTTGGAGTTGGAACGGATCCCAGAATAGGTGTTTTCGTTGAGTGAGAAGTGGGTCCGTTCAGAGCAGAAGAAGAGGAAGGAAAGCCTGTTGAAGAACGGAGAATAGGCTCGGAAGACGAAGAAGAAGAAGGAGAAGAAGAAGAAGAAGAAGCGGCGGCCGGGGTGTCATCGTTGATTCGCTTGCCAATGTTGTTTTGCAGCATCCTTCCCGATCTCAGTGTAGTCACGGCACTCACATTATGGTTTTGTTGTTCAAGAGCAACATGTGCATTATGTGGGTGACCGGGATTTGGAAGTGGCTGGGACGGGAGCTTCCCCTTCTCTCGCTCGCTTAAGGCCGCGTTCAGCTGTGCAATCTGGGCCTCGATGGTTTTGATGCTTTGCCCGTGTGCGGCAGTGTGTTGCACTAAAGATTGAATCGAAGACTGGATGTTGGCAGTGGATTGAGTCGATTGTTTAACAAACGCCTCCAGACTTCGCTCGAGCGAGGAAACCTTATCGTTGTTCGACGGAACAAAGTTGTTTGGTGGAAAAGAGTTGTTGGGTGCAAAGTTGTTCGTCTGATTTTGGAAAGGTTGGGGTTGGAAGGGCTGCTGATACTGAGTTTGTTGTTGCGCTTGTTGTTGCGGTGGAGGGGCCCTTTGGAAATTGTTGTCTTGGAATTGATTCTGATTCTGATTCCAGGCGAAATTGGGGTGGTTCCTCCAATCGGGATTGTAGGTGGAAGAGTATGGATCATTCCTCGGTCTTTGCTAGAATGCATTAACCTGATCCTGTCCTTGCGATGGTGGATTGTAAGGACACTCTTCGGTCAAGTGAGAAGGATCGGAACAACAAGCGCAGATGGTACGAAGGGGGAGAACAGGGGCAGGAGTAGGAGAAGAAAATTTGCTCTCTATTGCTTCAAGCTTTTTTGTTATTGCAGCCATTTCAGCTCTCATTGCAATAGAGACATCAAGTTGGTGAATTCCTACCCTAGACTGACCGGTAGAAGTGGAGGTAGAAGAAGAAGAAGAAGAAGTCGGTCTGGTGCTCTCCCACTGTAGCGTTTGCTCCGCAAGATCGTCAAAGAACTGCCACGCTTCCTCGTCAGATTTCGATAGGAAGTGGCCCTGACAGATGGTTTCCAGCAACTGCTTCGTTGCTGGGTTCAGTCCCTCGTATAAGGTTTGGCAGAGTTGCCATTTCTCTATACCGTGGTGAGGACACTGAACAAGAAGGTCTTTGTATCGGTCAAAGCACTTCCAGAAGGGTTCAGAAGGAAGCTGGGAGAATTGGTTGATTTCATTTCGAATTCTTGCGGTCTTATGATTTGGATAGAATTTTTTCAGAAACGCTTTAACAAACTCGTCCCAGCTGGTGATTGAGTGGGAAGCGGTGCTATACAGCCATTTTTCAGCGAGATCGCATAAAGTGAACGGAATGACCCGTAGACGTATAGCATCGTCCGACAGCTGGGTGATTTTCATCATGGCACAGACATTTTGAAATTTGTTGATGAAGATATAGGCATCTTCAGATTCAAGCCCATGAAAACGTGGAAGCATGTTGATGAAATGGGGCTTAATTTAAGTTGTCCCCATTGGCCGGAGGAAGAGAAAGGCAAGTGGGAAGTGCAGAACGGGTGGGGTAGAAACGATCCTGGAGCGCAATTCGCTGCGGCGCTACAACAGGCGGAGGTGGTGGAATATTGGTCTCCGTAGGAGGTGGAGCCAATCCAGCGGTGGTCAAAGAGATGTTCGGATTAAATCCCGACATCACGGAAGAAGAGGTTGGTGAAGGTGAAGGTGAAGACGTATGAACAGAATTCCGGTCAACGTCGGAGTTGGCCGGCAAAGGAAGGGGTGAAAGAGGAGTGGACGGAGTATCGACTTTGAAGTCGATCGCGTAGTCGGTCGCGACTAACGTAACGTGGAATAGACGGGCGCTAGTGTCCCGAGTCCAAACGGACATACACTAAACGAGTTTAGTATAGTCAAAGCGGAGAAGGTGAGGGTAAGAGAACGTCAAAGGAGAAAGGCGATAGGTGGTGGGTGAAAAAATGGATTTGGCGACAAAGGGGCAAGTTTTTATAAAAGTTTTTGATTTTTTTCTTTTTTTTGTTTTTAGAAAGAGATTTACAGAAATATGTACGAAAATACGGCTTAAGCAATCACAAACAAGATATGCACAATCACACCTAGATCTAGGGTAACCTAGGTCTACTAGACCTGCTCCTGAACTTGATTTTCGAAGTAAAACAGTGTCGAGAAACAGGCTTAAAAATACACTGATCATGAGGCCAGGTAAGTGCAGAGATAAGGGGAGGTTGTCCAACGCTTTCGCGAAGTTGCTTAATTAAATAACCCTTTCTCTTTCGGCGGTTGCGCCTTTAAAACTTTCCTAGACACCCCGTAAACAATATACGGTTAAGCGAGGTTCTAAACACGGTTTATCTTCTCCTAATGAGCGCGAAGTCCTTAGGGCTGAAGTCTAGTATTTTTTAATTTACAATGGACAATGCATATGCTTTAGTGATTTTTGGGGTCCTGGGAAGGGTGATGAAATCCCCACCCAATCTGGATTGGTTTCAAGCCCCTTAAGTCCGTATTAAAGAATGCAAAACAGTAACAAATCAACTGCAAACAATTTTTATTTTGCGGCGCAAAAAATCCTGCACAAGAACAATTTATAGGAAGGGGAGAAAAATTTGCGCAAAGAAGCCTGCAGAAAACACAATTCAGTGGAGTCCAGAGGAGAGGGAAGAGGCAGAGGGACTTACAGAGAGAGTTTGGACCACTGTCCCCACCAGGTGACCGTGGTTCCGCGGCAATAATGCCCTAATGCAGCGGATCCGCGGCTGAAATGAGGATTTGCCTCTTCATTTTTCTGCTGTGGGCTGTTTTGTGTGTCCTCTGCTTGTCTGGATGTACTGAAATTTTACTTGCTCACTGTACCTGCTCCAGATCTTGACAGTAGACCGTTTGCTTCGTTTTTGTCCGTCGCGGTGTAGCCGCGAACTGTGGGTCTATCTTCCCAAGTCTTTGGCACTGTACTTGAACTCCGTATTTTCAACGTCCTTGGCGTCGATCTTGAACTTCGTATTTTCCTGCACACTTGCACAAAAACTAATCAAGAATAACAAGATGGTTTCTTTTACAAAGTATATTTTTTTCGTTTTTTTTATACTTACAAATTAACCCAAAATTACACAAGGAAATAAACTACCGTCTCCCCGGCAACGGCGCCATTTAATTGATAGGATATGTGCGTGTTCAAGTTCTAGTTTAAATACCGCAATCAAGACGGTTTCGCTTGTAGCTAGCCGGTTGAGTACGGGTCGTCCGCAGGGAGATGGGAGTCTTTTTCAAAGTGTTTTAACGAGTTAAGTCCGAAAGTTCAGATTTTGTTTGTAACTATCTAAGTGTTGAGTTGATATTTAAAGAGAGCTTGTTAGGGTTAGGATTAGGTTAGTTTGAGTTAGGAGTCTCCACATCTTTCGTTGCCCAACTTAATATCGGTGTTACGGTAATCGGCAACAACGGGGATTAGCATGACTAGGAAGGAACTTGCGAGTATAAGCTAGGCTTTCCAACGCATAGTCCTTCCTTTTGGTGCTTGTCCGTCCGTTCTTGGCTCTTATCCATAACCTCCGGTTAATTCAACCACAACCGGTCTCACTACGGAATCACCGCTATCATGTAGGATAGGGTGCCGTAAGGAGCGGATTGTGGTTCAATTAACGGGAGTCGATTTAAGTTGTTGGGCAAGGAAAGAGTGAGAGAGATTTCCTTCTCTCAAACTTGCCTTATCCTACCCTAACAAGTATAAAACTACTCACACTTCATAATACGGAAAAATAAAACAAACAAAAGAGGAAGATAGAACGAAGGAGATTCGAGAATACGACTAATTATTTGCGACCTCACCTTGGCGAGGATCGAGCGTATGTATCATTGTCGTATGAATGATAAAGAAAAAGAGAGAAGAAACAAACAACAAGGAAATAACAACAACTACTTAACGAATTAAAATTACAACAAGCATAAAGATAAGGAGACAAGCATGATAATAAAATGGTCTTCTTTATTCATCACTCTTCACTCAAAAGCTCACTTACAAGTTTAATGGAGAAGAGATGAGAAGAGGAAGAAAAACATGTAAACTAAAACCTAGCAAAAAGAAATACAAGAATGGACCCTTTCCTTCACAAAGTTCTGGGCTATTTATAGGCCATAAAATGAAACCCTAGGGCACCACCAGAACACACACGAAAAGACAATTCTACCCCTGAAATTCCTGCACATGAGGCGCCCGTACGGCCGCGGATCCGCGGCCTGGACCCCACTTTGGCCGCGGATCCGCAGCCATGTTAATGAATTGGATCGTGGGGTTTCTTGTGGTCCCCTGGTTTGCTGTCGTCTGTTCTCTGGTTCCTATATTTTCTGAAAATACTTCCACATTTCTTCCAGAATTTTTGTTGAGGGAAAGGTGGACTTTTTGTCAAGATTTTGTCATGATTGCCTCGAGCTCCGCGTAGATCTCTTGGATTTTGTGCTACCATTGAGCCTTGTGCATGAAGGTGACATTGATTTGACACTTTGTCTTCCTAAACTGGTATCTGGCAACATACGGATGAAGAGCGGAGACCGTGTTTTATCTGTGGTTGGCAGGAACCCAGATTTTGTCGTGTTTTCCATGAATTTCACCGTTTTAGAATCGAGAACCTGTATCCTGCAATTGACTAGCAAACACGGCTCAAGAGTATCTACCGATATGCAATGTGATAAAAATTGGGCGGTATGAAAATGCAAAAATCTGATATGAACTGCCCCATGGCGAATGCGGATGGCATAAGCGTACGTCATATTTTCGTTGTTTTCTGCAATGGTAGGATTAAATGATAGGACCCATTAAAATTAATGCAAGAAAATAAACCAAGTAAAAGTCGTTGGAACAATTTCAAAAACCACTCGGTTTCTTTTCAAAAACAACTTTTAAACGCGGAGCTTAAGCCACTCCTTTTAAAAGCTATCGAAGTTCCTTCGATTATATCAAGTTCACTACGTTCACGGTTTCGCCAAAACCATTCGTAGCCCTCCGTCGTTTCATATGAATATTCAACAGTATTCAAGCTGTGTTCGTTGGCCTTAGTCAAGGTACATTGTTTAGTAGCTGCTGGATATTCATATGCTGCATAGATAGATGCGTTGGTTTGGCACAGTCGTATTACTTTGTTGGCCATAGTCAAGGGTATATACGGGTGGGTTCAAATCAACCTAGACAACGACGGGTAGAACTTGACATGTGACTTATGATTTGTTGGCCTTAGTCAAGGTCATAAGAGCATGGGGCAAAAATCCACATCGGGAGTTTCAAAAGAAACTGAAACTTGCTAGCGCTGCATACCATTTGGAGTGTGATGATTTTGGTAGGATTCCTTCAGTTTTGTCACGCCATGATATTTGGATCCCGATCCTACTGTGATATATGCTACTCTCGGGAACTTTCTCACTTAACGATCAATGCTATAAACCAAGTAGGTGTCTAGAAAGGTGTTAGCGGGGCTACGCCCCCAGGGAAAAGAGGTTATTTAATTAAGGAACTTCGTGAAAGCGTTGGAAAACCTCCCTCGAAGTACCAACACTGGGCTGGCTGAACGGTTAAGCAAGTATTGTACGGTGAGATTGATCCCGACTAATTCTTCCTTTTAGGTTTGAGGAGGTATTCGAGAGACAGTGGGAGCCATCCTGTTTAGATAAATTAAAAACCAATCTAAACTTGCAAGAGCATCATGCCGAGTGTTTTCTTCTCTCTCTCTTAATTGCAGCGACCCAGTGACCACACATAGGTTACATCTAGATAATAAAATGATTGAACCAGACTGTTATGATTGGAAAAGGTCTGTCCAGATGTCCATTGCCCATGACAAGCTGGGACACCTCTTAACTAATCAAACCCCTGCCGTCTCAGGACCAGTTTCCCCTGTCACGGACATTGACATCCGTATGACATCAGAAAAAGTCTGTGCGAAAGCCAAGTGCCTCGTGTTAGCCTCAGTCTATAGTGCAAACTAGAGGCAACACGAGAAGATGGACTCAGTTTCTATCTTCCTCCATAAGAAAGATTTATATGGAGAGCAATCTCGTATCGCAAGTTATGAGTCCTCGAACGAATTGCTTCAAGCGAGGTTGGCTGCCCGGTCATCTGTAGGGGGCAACGTCCTTACAGAGACCAGCTATTTTGAGCTCACGGATCTGAAGACCACGTTGGAGAACGGGTCAAATACTGACTTGATTCTACAGTCCCTGCCCTCTGCTTATACCCTGAAGGAAACCAGGGAAGAAGAAGGAAAGGGAAGGGCAAAAGTTTCGGGACTGGATGTAGTAAAAAAGAGACGTTCCTATTGTTACGGGAATGAACATTGGCAGAAAGATTGCAGGGCTAGCAAAGCCAGTATAAAGAATTCGAAGCATGTTGTGGCTTCGGCTTCGGGTGTGTTTGTAATAGAAAACTGTATGTCAGTTAACCCTACTTCCTAGGTATTGGATACCGGATCAGGAACTCACATCTGTAATTCATTACAGGCTCTGTGAAACCGTAGGTTTATCAGGAAAGTGATATGACTCTCAAGGTTGCTAACGGAATGAGCATGGATGCTGAATCCGTAGGGGAATATCATCTTGGACTGACAACTGGACAGATTTTGGTTCTGCGTAACTGTTTGTATGTACCAAGTGCGACTTGTAATATCATATTTGTATCCTTACTTTCTAAGGAAGGATATGGTTTTACTTTTGTAAGGGATGTGGTCCACATCCACCTAAATCAAGTTCTGATTGGGTCAGGTACATTAAATAACGGGATATACCTATTGAATCAAGCTCAGATTTTCAGTGTCCAGAACACACTTAAAAGAAAGTCTCCGGAAACAAATCAGGCTTTCTTATGGCATTCTAGACTGGATCACATTAATGAAACACGATTAACTAAGTTACATAAAGAGGGATACTTGAATCCGTTCGAGTATCAGTCTTATGCCACTTGTGAATCTTGCCTCATAGGAAAGATGACAAAGACTCCGTTTACTAGACACGGAGTAAGATCGAGCGAGCTCTTGGGACTCATACACAGTGATGTGTGTGGTCCAATGTCTACACATGCGCGAAGTTGTTATTCATACTTCATTACTTTCACAGATGATTTCTCTCGGTATGGACATGTCTTCTTAATGAAGCATAAATCCGAGGCCTTTGATAAATTTCTGGAATACAAGAATGAAGTTGAAAAACGAACAGGCAAAAGTATAAAGACACTGAGATCTGATCGAGGTGGTGAATACTTGAGTGCCGAGTTTCTAGACTACTTAAAAGATAATGGAATTCTCTCTCAGCGTACTCCTCCACACACACCACAACACAACGGTGTATCTGAAAGGCGGAATCGAACCCTATTGGATATGGTTCGTTCCATGATGAGTAAGGCTGAGTTACCGCGATCTTTCTGGGGTTATGCACTAGAAACAGCTGCATATCTCTTGAACCAAGTTCCTACTAAGACAGTGCCTACCACACCATATCAAATGTGGAGTGGGAAGAAACCCTGTCTTAAACCTTTTAAGACATAGGGATGTCCAACTGTTGTGAAAAAGCAGCATGAGGACAAGCTCGAGGCACGCTCAGTACAGTGCAAGTTTGTGGGATACCCAAAGAACTCTAAGGGGTATCTTTTCTATTACGCAGAGGAGCAAAAAGTCTTTGTTTCTCGTCATGCCCGCTTCTTGGAAACCGAGTTTTTAGAAAATCAGATAAGTGGGAGCGCAATAGAACTGGAAGAAATTCCAGAACCACAAGCTATTACTGAAACCTTAGGAGAACCAGAAGGTTCAGGGAAACCGGACATTCCTGCGCCGCTCCACAGGAGTAGTAGGCAGTCTCATCCGCCCGAGAGATACTACGGTTTTCTCATAGACGGGGATAGAGAGGATTGTGTCTTTGATTATGATGAGGCTACTAGCTTCCAGCAAGCCATTCAGAGCGGTGACTTAGTAAAATGGCTGGATGCAATGCAGACCGAGATGGAGTCCATGTACACCAACAAAGTTTGGACTTTGGACTTTGCTCCAGAAGGGGTAAAACCCGTAGGCTGCAAATGGATCTTCAGAAAGAAGATTGGTGTAGATGGGCAGGTCGAAACCTATAAAGCTAGGCTTGTTGCAAAGGGTTTTCGTCAAAGACCTGATTTTGACTATGACGAGACCTTTTCTCCGGTAGCTATGCTCAAATCCATTCGGATCCTTCTTGCCATTGCTGCCTTCCACGATTATGAGATCTGGCAGATGGACGTAAAGACGGCTTTCCTAAATGGAAATTTGGAAGAGTGCGTCTATATGGATCAGCCAGAGGGATTCAATCAGAGTGGTGTTCATACCAGAATATTGCATTTTATACCGCCCATTCTTACGCTCGTTTGTTTATAGGCAGGTGCTTTTAATCAGTGTTTGCTACATAATTGCAGGATACTGGTCTCAGCTCTAAACAGTGAATATCATGGAAAAGTACGACAAATTCCGGATTACTGCCAACAACAGATAAAACACGGGTCTCCGCTCTCTATCCGTGTGTTGCCACATACCAGTTTAAGGGACAAAATGGCAAATCGATTGTCATTTTCATGCACAAAGCTCAACGTCAACACAAGATCCAAGAAATCTACGCGGAGCTCGAGGAAATCATGGCAAAAGATCCACATCACATCACCTTTTGATCTACTGAAATTCTGGAAGAATTGTTAAGAGATTCTGAGAAAAGTACTATACCATACTGAAGAGGACCACAATACAGGGATAACCACAAATTTTGATGGCCTAACTCCTCTAAATGGCCGCGGTTCCGCGGCATAAGCGCGCTTAGGCCGCGGAACCGCGGCCGTATAGACTCCTCAGATGATTATTTTTCATGGGTAGGTTTGTCTTTTCCTGTAGGGTCAGAATGTTGCCCTAAATTTCCAGCTCCATGCCTATAAATACCCCAGAACTTGCCAAGCCAAGGGAGTCCATGCTTATGCCTCTTTTTTGTTAGTTTTAGACTTCTTCTTCTTCTTCTACATTCTTTCCTCCATGAAAATGTAGTGAGAGTATTGAGTGGATGTTAAATGAAGATGAGGGTTTTTGTATCATTCTTTTTTGCCTAGCTTCCCTCTTGAGCTCTCTACCTTAACTTGATCTTGCAACCTCTTAAGTGAGCTTGCAAGTTTAAGCTTTAATCATTGATCTCAAGGGGTTGTATCATTTTGTTCTCTCTTTTGTGCTCATTTCACATTAGTTCTTTACCCTTCTCTTGATCTTGCAACCTCTTGATTGAGCTTGCAAGTTTAAGGGTTGGCTATTGATCCCATGGCTTGTCTTGAGTTCTATGGTTCTTAGTGTTACTTTCTTGCTTATCTCTTTCTTGCATTTTTCATTCTTGTCTTTTATTACTTGCAATTTATTACCATGCACTTTAATTATTTGCTTGTAATCTTTTCTTTTCTTTTTTTATCTTTTTGTTCTCTCTTTTTGGTTCGTTTTGTGAATGGTTGTAATTATCGTTGTTAAGAATAAATACGGTATTGTAAGTTAATATTTCTTTGCTCATTTCCTTTTCCCGTTATTTTCCATTGAACTCCGTCAAAACGTTACGCAAGCGCTCCGTTAGGCACCCTACCCTACCAAGGTAACGGTGATTCCTAACCGCGACCGGTTGCGTTCGGTTTGGCCGGAGGCGAAACCAAGAGACAAGAACGGAAGGACAAGGGTAAATAAGCCGGATTCCATGAATACCGTGCTTAAATCCCCTAATCCACGTTGTTGCCGATTGCTCTAGCTTCAATTGGTCAAGACTCGGCTCAAAGGTTTTGAGTACGGATTTCTTTAGCTTACAATTTCGTATCTTTTTCTTAACAACTTTATACTTGCATATAACACATAGGTTAGAATCGAACAAACATATACACATTCCTTATTGACTCGTCTAAGACCAGAACGGACATACAACCGTCTCCCTATGGATCGACCCATGCTCAACCGGCTAGCTGCATAGTGACACCGTCCGGATCGCGGTAAACTTTAGAACTTTGAACATCCGACATGCCAAAAGCGTGCGATCAAGTGGGAGCAACGGTAAAGTGTGCAAGTTGCTCAAGTCTATCTATGGACTGAAGCAGGCATCGCGGAGTTGGAACATCTGCTTTGATGATACTGTCAAAGAATTTGACTTTTTCAAAAACCCAGATGAACCATGCATTTACAGTAAGATTGTAGGGAGAAATGTGGTATTCCTCGTCTTGTACGTCGATGACATTCTCCTAATAGGAAATGATATTCCTATGTTGCAGTCAGTCAAAGGATTCTTGTCACAGAGGTTCTCCATGAAGGACCTGGGCGATGCCAACTACATTCTGGGGATCCAGATCTATCGTGATAGATCTAAAAGGATGTTGGGACTTTCACAGTCCAGGTACATCGACACCATACTGAAACGATTCAGTATGGAAGATTCCAAGCGCGGTAATCTACCGGCTTGTCACGGAATCACCCTCTCCAAAGAGATGTCTCCCAAGAATGATTTGGAAAGGGCTCGCATATCATCAATACCCTACGCAACTGCGGTAGGATCTATTATGTATGCGATGTTGTGTACCAGACCAGATGTAGCATACGCATTGAGCGTTGTAAGCCGGTATCAGTCGGACCCAGGGGAGAAACACTGGATAGCAGTAAAGAACATTCTCAAGTACCTGAGAAGGACTAAGTAGATGTTCTTGGTGTATGGAGGAAAAGACCTCCAGATCAAGGCCTTTGCTGACTCCAGCTTCTAGAGTGACAAAGATTACTCCAAGTCCATGTCGGGATATGTCTTTACCCTCAATGTAGGGGCGGTTTGCTGGAAGAGCTCCAAGCAGGAAACCGTTGCTGACTCAACTATGGAAGCAGAGTACATAGCTGCTTGCGATGCCGTTAAGGAAGCTGTCTGGATGAAGAAGTTCCTCACGGAGCTTCAGGTGGTTCCTACCAGTGTTGATCCAATACCGCTGTATTGTGACAACAATGACGCTATAGCTTTAGCGAAGGAATCCAGGTCCCATCAGAAGTCCAGGCACATTTTGAGGCGGTACCACCTGATCAGGGAGATCGTAGATCGCTTGGAGATCGAGGTGAAGAGAGTAAATACGGAAGATAACACTGCTGATCCACTCACGAAGGCCTTACCCCAGACTCAGTTCGAGCGGATGATCGAGATGACAGGTCTTCGATACGCCAGTACATGGCCTTAGTGCAAGTGGGAGATTGTTAGTGTATATGCCCTAGAGGCCATTACTGTATCATACTAGTTTGTATATTACTTAATGGAAGCTTGGGATATTCACAGTTGTATAGACAATCTTGCTCAAAATAGTAGTATGCTACTTGGTTTGTTTCTACTTTAATGTGTGCATGTGTTTCTTTTAGCATATCCACATTAGTGGAGCCCTTAGGATCTTTGCTTGATTACCAGCGTTGTGATGGCAGTCACACTCGTGGGGGCTGGGTAATCCACAAGCAGATCCTTATGCATGTCCCTAGTCGTAGGACTATCGAGACAGGGCATCGATACTCCGGAGTAGACTAGCGTATGCGCTTCTCATCCCAGCATGGGAGACGGTCTGTCCCACAGCCGTTAGTACGTCGTAGTTAAGACAGTATGCGGGTGCTCGTTAGGTTACGAGTACACTGGACAGGACTCGTCGGGAACTGTTGGTTGGTACTATACCTATCGTCAGTTATTAGTTCCTAGGTAACATGAGTACAGCTTAGTCCGCTGACTTGACACTATCACTTCGCCTCGAGTGTGTTCCCACTGTACTTTGATTACTACCCTACCACGGCTCAAAGAAGTCATGCAAACAGGTAGTAGTTGGGTGCAGTCCCGAAGCACTTGGAGGCAGTGACGGTTAGACATGATTCGTCTCTCCCGGTATTGGGGGTTCATATCGCGCTGTGTCTAGGAGAACCATTACACAATGTCCCTGGCCAGGGCAAGCGAGATATACTGGTAGGTTTCCAGTGTTATCTCAGGGTGTTCTGGGCTACACTCCGACACGACTTGTACCGCTATTAGGGGACTGACATTTACCGCCCCCTAGGCCCGCCATGTGATATTCTCAGACGAACAGACCGGACTGTATGCAGATTGTCACATTCAGGCTCAGTAGGAGTTCAGATGGCTTTCACCTCGTCCGTCTTCTTATCGGCATCTACCTGGGGGCCGTTATGCACAACTAGTGCCGCTTGCGGTATGTGGTTAAACCCACGACCAGCGTAGTGTTGAGTCTTTAGAGTCCCACACAGAGAGCTATTCGCCTTTAGGCAAAAAAGTAGAGGTCGCATGGTTTTACGACAGGGTTCGGTCACATCCATGCACTTGTGCACGTTTAGTGTCCGGGCAGTTATCACTAGCGGGCTTTGGTTTAAGCCAAATCCTAGTGTACGTTTTGGGATTGGTTTTTATCTCGTTTGTATTCTTGTTCCTCGGAACGCGGATGAGGGTGTGTATGCACAGTTGACAGAGACAGAGGCAGAGAATTCTCATTAGGGTTGTTGAATGTTGACTTTTGCTAAACCCTAATGAGAATAAGAAATATGATTAATGATATTATTAATTATGTATTATTGTGCCATGGTTGAGTTGAAAGGTTGACTTTGTTGACTTGTTGACTTAGTTGACCGGTTGACTAGGTTGGACTTGTTGACCATCATCATTACAATGGCTATAATTTCATGGCAAAGACTTTTGCTTGCTTGTTATTCTTTGCAAAATGAGTGCATGAAATGATATTGCCATTTGGCTTGAACCATCACATAATACTCAATTAGTATTATTTGTTATGATTATTTTTGATTATGAGAGAAAGGGTGAGAAAAGTCTTACTCATTCTATCATTCTCATTCTCTCTCATCCTAAAGCTCTCCCTCTTCCTCTTGCTCTCTCTCTCTAGTTCATGGTTCTATTGTCTCATGTGTTGAGAAGCAAGAACCATAGAGATAAAACCCAAAACACTTCTCTACTCATCCTAGTATACAAGGTTTAGCAAACCAAGTGTTCTAGTTTCCTTAAGATTGAGGTTGAAGCCAAAGGTAGAAGCTTCCAGGTGGATCCATCTTCGGCACAAAGAGACGACGAGGAGAGAACCATTCGACCACCACAAGGAGTCCAAGAGAAGGAGTTCAAGTTAAGGTATAACCCCTAACCGAGTAGGTAAAACTCCTAGTTAGGTTGTTATATAGTTGTTTAACAAAGATCCGTATTTTGAGTCCATGTTACCACCAAAAGAAAGTCATTTTTCATCATTTCCTCAAGCCCGAAAGAACCGGGAGAGGTAACGTGGACTTACAATTAGTTTATCTAATCAGGATGGCTCCCACTATTTCCTCGAGTTCTTCTTCAACCCTTAAAAGAAGAACTAGTCAGGATTAATCGCACGTCATAATACTTGCTTAACCTTTCGGCCAGGCTGCTGTTAGTACTTCGAGGGAAGTTTTTCAACGCTTTTGCGAAGTTCCTTAATTACATAACCTCTTTTCCCTGGAGGCGTAGCCCCGCTAACACCGTTCTAGACACCTACTTGGTTTATTGTATTGATTGTTAACTGAAATAATCTCCCAAGAGTAATCATACTCATCAGTTGGATCGGGATCCAACTATCATTGTGTGATACACTAGATGTATGCCACTCTAGTCACCACACTCCAGAAGGTATGCAACACTAGCAAGTTTCCTTTATTTTGAAACTCCCGATGTGGTTTCTTCCCCTAACGACTTTATGACCTTGACAATGCCAACATATCATAAGCCGCTAGTCAAGTTCGGCCCTTTATTATCTTGATTAACTTAGACCCACCCGCATAACCCTTGACAATGCCAACATAGCTATGCGACTATCCTAAATAATTGGAAACAAAGCTACAAACAAGCAATACTCAGCTACCGATCATTACGCCTTGACAATGCCAAAATACGTAGCTCGAATACTAAGTAGTGCTTGTAGGAAATGACGGAGGGAAACGGCTTGGTTTTTGGCGAAAAACCCTTTAACGTAATGAACTTGATATCGTTGAAGGAACCTGAGCAGTTTTGAAAAGGAGTGGTTTAGGCACCTCTTTTGAAAACTTGTGGTTTTGGAAAAACCGAGTAATCTACAGTATAAACTTTTTCTCAAGAGGTCACTCTCCGCGAAGGGATCTCGGCTCTTGCATCCTGGAATGAGGTGCTGGATATTCACAATCGAATACCACAATGAAAAGCGAAAGAATATAACTATAATTTTTCGAAATTTTTTCCAACAACATCTTCTAGGTTTCTTATCTTTCATTAATCAAAATTAATGCAGTCCCATCATTTAAACATATCACACCACAGAAAGGAACGAAAATAAAATGTACGTATATGCCATCCACATTCGCCACTGGGCCCCATCATCACCCATTAGGTTACTTAACTAACGACAGAGAAGGGGCTGGACTAGCCCGGGTGCAAAACATATACAACATCTACTGGTATATATATAAATATATATAACATTCATCCCACCCATGATATAAGCAACAACACAGAATCTCAGCAAGCAACACAGAATGGTGGACAATCTTGGAGCCCCGGGTTTCATTTGAGCCGCAAATGAGATCCGACGTTTCCGGTTGTGTGGATAGCCCGTGCAATTGAAACCTGGACCCTACGAGCGCGGCAAGTTACCCGCCAATCCTAGAAGTGAGTCAACCCCAATCAACAAAGTGAATGGGCCACCGAGCACTTCACGGGACCCGGTACTTGAGCGCCCCTCCGTGGGTCATACCTATACCCCCTACGAGTGCGGCGAATAGCCCGCCAATTCTAGAGTAAAGCCCCTCCGTCTCAACGCCATGAGATGCGGGCTTGTTTCCTTCTAGAACTCGGCTATTCGAGCACTCCACCGTGGGGTAATCCTTGTATAGAAAAAATAAAAATATATGTACAAAGGTGACATCGACCTTAACCCGGTCGCACCCCAATCAAATAATATACAACATGGCAGTAACGGCAAACCACATGTCGGACGCTTGCCCCGTAATAACAAATGTACCAATGAATATTAAACTGTACTAAACCATTGCACCACCGGCTATCCACCATGACAATCCAACCACAATATCAGCACAATCATAGAACATCAACGTGAATGTCATGTTCGCAAACCCGTCTAAAAGAACATATAGCAGATAGACGGGTTATACCGATCAAATGGCATTCACGGTCGCAGATGCTAAACTGAGTACTGATAACTATTAAACAGTGTTAAAATAGCGACTTCAAAATACTCCGTAATGCCCCAAAACTCAAGATAACTGAAAAATCATTCTGGGCAAAATCAAACATATCCAGAAACCCCAAATCCAAGAGATATAGAGCACCAAACAAAAACGAGCACATTTCACCACAACAAAACCGGCGACGCCGGCCTTTTTGATGTTTTGGCCGGCCACAACAAGGAATCATGAGCTTGTTTTTCTCTAGTGTTCTAGTTATAGTATAAATAGCACTCTGCGGTTGTTGAAACAATTTTCAGAGGCTGTTTAAGAAATGACAGAAACTTGAATTCAAGGTTTTGTGTTTTGGAGTTATTTCGGTTACGTTATTTAAACGTTATTTAAACTACTAGTATAGTCTTTATGGGGTGGCTCTAATACCTTGTTAGGTTACCCTAACGCCCTAGCCACCATTCGTGGCCGTTTGCGGAACAAAAATTTTCTTACTAAAGTAAAAACGGTGCTAGAATAAACCATTAAATCGGATCTAACCATAAACCTAACTAGCAAAGCTAAGAGAGCTAACAACTATGATGAAGAGTCTCACCAAAAGATCCAAGTCCTTCGGTCTTCTTTCTTCATTATGTGCTCCTAGTGGCCACCTTGAACAAGCTAGATCTTCACTTCTTGCTCCGTCGGTTCTCCGCGATCGATCTTACTCTACGGTCATCCTTTTTCGTAGATGATCCACCCGATGGATGTGATCCATGGCTCTAGCTCCACACTAAATACCAAGTGGAGCAACTAGAGAACTTGGGTTGCTAATCCAAGAAGTCTAGGATGGAGAGACGAATCCCCAACAATCGCTCATTGCCTCCATATGGCTCGGTACTGTACCCAACCAAAACATGTTTGCACGACTCAGTAGAGCCGTGGTAGAGTAGTGATAAAAGCACTGTGAGAACTCACACGAGGCAAATGACGATCTCAGGTCTAAAGACTAACCTGTACTCATGTCACCTGAGAATTTCTACCTGAAGATAGGTATAGTACCATCTGAAAGTTCTCGGCGAGTCCGTCCATTGTACTCATACCCAGTGAGCACATGTATACGATCTTAGGTGCAAAAGACCAATGGTTGCGGGACCAGACCATCGCCCTCGTCGGGGTCTAGAAACGTATACACTAGTTTACCCCGGAATATCGATGCCCAGTCTCGATACTCCCACGACTAGGGACCTTTTAAGGATGTGCGTTTCGACTACCCATCTCCCACAAGTATGATTTCCATCATAACGAAGGTAGTCTGGCAATGATCCTACGGGCTTTATCAACATGTATGAATGATACGTAATATGGTGTAAAACATATGCACATGTTATGATAAAGACAAACCAGATAGCATGCTATCATATCGAGCAAGATTGTCCTGTACATATATATATCCAAGCATCCACATGTATACATATACAATAATTGCCTCTAGGGCATACATATCCAACAATGACCAAGTCTACAATGCCATAAGAAAGCTTGATTAAATTTTGGAGTCTTTCTTTTTAGTGTGTTTTGGACGTTGAAAACTTGATGTTGATTGAGTACGTATATTCTGTTATTTAGTGTACCCGACCCAATCATTTCATGATTCAGGTAAATGTTTATGAAATTGCTTTCAAGTGAAAAATTGTATCCTTCATTAGATAATAAAGATACAGATATAATATTACACATCATACTGGGTACACAAAAGCAGTTATGCAAAACCAAAATATGTCCACTCAACAACCCAAGGTGATAATCTCTTACTGCAACAGCATCTACACTTGCTCTGTTGCCAACCCTGAGGGTCATATCACATTTCCTCAAAACTCTACGGCTTCTCACCGCCTGCAAAGAATTACAGATGTGAGATCCTGATCCGGTATCTAATACCCAGGAAGTAGAGTTAATAGAGAAACAGTTTTCAATCACGAACACACCTGAAGCCGAAACCACAACTTATTTTGTGTCCTGATGCTTGGCTTTCAAAGCCCGTCAATTCTTCTTCCAATATCCCTTTTTATAACAATAGAAACATTTCTCCTTTGTGGCTACCCTTTCCCAGCTTTTTCCTTTGCATGCACCTTTTGCACACCTCTTTTCGGTTTGGTGGGGACCTACTTCTTCTTCCCTTTGTCCTTAGCCTTGGATTTAGAGGAAGAAGATTCCTCAGCAATCAGAACGGGTATTTCCTTGGATTTCTTCAAGGTGCCCTATGCAACCCACAACTGATTGAAGAGCTCAGGAAGTGTAACTTCCGTCTTTCGCATATTGAAGTTCAATATGAATTGGGCATAGGTGGAGGGAAGAGACAGCAGAATCGAATCGGTATACAACTTATTTTCCAACGTAGTTCCATGTTCCGTGAGCTCTTCAATGAGAGTAATCATCTTTAGGACGTGGTCCTCTACAGATGATCCGACAACCAATCTCGCATGAAATAACTTATTCGAGGTCTCGTATCTTGTGATACGAGATTGCTCTCTATATAATTCTTTAGTATGGAGGAAGATGGAAGCAATGTCCATCTTCTCATGCCGCCTCTAATGTTCATTATCCATAGAGGCCAGCACGAGGCACTTGGCTTTCGCACAATCAAGATCCCAAGTCTTACAGACCTCAATGTCCGCTACTAAGGATTCTAGACTTAGAACGGGGGGGCTTTAGCCATAAAGGCATATGAAACCTTATCTTAAATAAGGGCCATGTGGACGTTCCTCAGCCAGTCTTTATAATTTAGCTCAGTCAGTTTGTTTTTATCTAGTATAAGCTTAAGTGTCGTCATGGTGGCTGCAATTAGGAGAGAGAAAAGAAACACTCAGCATATGCTCTTGCAAGTTTAGATTGGTTATTAGTTTATCTAAACAGGATGACACCCACTGTTTCCTCGAATTCTCCTTCAAAACCTAAAAAATGAATAAGTCGGGATTAATCGCACCCTACAAGTTCGCTTATCTTTTGGCCAGGCCAGTGCTGGTACTTCGGAGGGAGGTCCCCCGTGCTTTTGTACGGACCTAATTAAATAATCCTGTTTTACCAGAGGCATAGCTCCATTAACACCTTTCTAGATATCTACTTGATTAGCTAATTGCAAGGTGAAAAACTCTCCCGAAGAGTAACTGATACTCACAGTAGGATCGGGACCCAACTATCATCATGTGATAATTTTGAAGGAAGCCAACCAAAACTACCACACTCCAGAAGGTATGCAACACTAGCAAGTTTCCCGTATGTTTGAAACTCCTGATGTAGTTTTTCCCCCCAAGCACTTATTACCTTGACAAAGGTCAAAACATCATAAGTCGCAAGTCAAGTTTAATCTGTCATTGTCCTGATTAATCTAGACCCATTCGTATTATCCCTTGACGAAGGTCAAAATAGTTGTATGCATGTCCTACATTAATGTATCTATCTATACTACAGATAAGTACCCACTAGCTACCAAACATTATGCCTTGGCGAAGGTCAAAACACATACCATGAATACTAGTTGATACACATCTGAAATGACGGAAGACTACGGCTGGTTTTGGCGAAAACCTTAAACATAATGAACTTGATATCATTGAAGGAACCAAATAGCTTTGAAAAGGAGTGGTTTAAGCTCCGCTTTAAAATAAGTAGTTTTGAAGAAAACCGAGTATTTTAAAATTATTCCAAAAACATCATTTTTAGGTTTGTTTCTTTGCATTAATCAGAATTAATGCGGTCCTATCAATTAACCTTATCATTACAGAAGAAACGAAAATAGAACGTACGCTTATGCCATCCGCATTCGCCACAGGATCCCGGGTCTTCACCGTAAGGTTACTTAACTTACGACAGGGCGGGGACAGGACTAGCACGGATGCAAAACATAACCAACGTTTATTTATATATATTATACATCACATTCTTCTCATGTAATAATAAGCATCACAAGCAGATATCAACATCACAGAAAATGAAAAAACTGATATACTAGGAATTCCCGAATTTTATTTAAGCCTCTAACAAAATACAAGTCTCCACGGTCGTGTGAATAGCCCGAGTGTGAACAATCCTAGACCTCTACAAGTGTGACAAGCTACCCGCCAATCCTAGAATTGGATGACCTGGATCTCAACGCTGAAAGTATGTCTTAGCACCTCTACTAGTTTTCTATCAAGATCAAGTATGCAATTTTAAAATTTTAGAGGGCTAAGTATACTAAATAAGAATCGAACTAGAGATTAGGGTTTCAAAAACATAGCAAAACAAGAACATAACTAAGTGAAGAGAGGCTACAACTTTTGAAGTCTAGTCTTTCACTTCAAAAGCTTCGAGTTGTAGTCCTAGAACTCTTCTTTGACTCCACTTGAAAGATGGAACGAACTTGTTCGAAATTTTCGTCGTCGAAGATGATCCACCTCGAAACTTCTCACACTTCACTAATCTAAGAATTAGTTAAGAGAACAACCTATACTAATTTGCTAGAGTAGTATAGGTTGATGAAGTAGGGATTTTGCTCACTAAAAATTCTTCTTGTATTTTTCTTCTTGCATGAATAGTGTAGCAAGTGAAGAAAGAGAAAGAAGAAGATGGATGAAAGAATGAGCTTTGGGTGAGGATAAACATCAAAGATTTAACTTATATGAACCAAATAGAAAAAGGAAAGATGAGTCATTGCATCTCTAAGGTTCTCCAAGAGTCTTGAAGTAATGACTCATTCTTCTTTTTCTAAATTCAAATAAGAAATATTTTTATCTCTTATCTTTAACCCTAATGTGATTCTCATACATCCAAGTTCCATGTATCATAAACCATGATACAATAATTTATATGTTGTTTATATCAAATATAAATAACATATAAAGAGTAGAAAATAATTTAAAGTGAGCATTATATTAGTTTATAATATATATATATATATATCAAAAATATAAATATATCAAATTATTAAATCAAAACTTGATTAAAAAAATCCGGTTATATCATATATAACCCGGCTAATATAAAAAACGCTAGATTAGAATACGGTATCATATACACGTATTCAATAAAGCTCCCGCACATATCTCTATACATCCCCTACTTCGTTTCGCTTGAGCTAAGAAACCTCTATGTGGCACTCTAAAGACTCGCCAATACGTTAGTAGTAGGAAATGATCACATCAAACAACCACAAGCCGTCAGCGGTACTAGCTAGACGTAACGACTACCGAGGTATTGAACGAATAGAAGATCAAAAACCAAACTTGTCCAAACTCCCGTAGAGCATATAAGCAACACTTACTGTACAGTCCGGTTTCTTCGTCTGATATGTCGCACATCGAGTCTGGGGAGTGGAATCGTCAGACCCCAATAACTTGATAAGTCATGCCGATGTGTGGCCTATAACCAATCGAGAAACTACTGATAACACTTATCAGTAATTCTCATCAGCCCTGCCCAGGGACTTGCGGTTATAGCTGTTAGTGATATATGCCATAGTGTCCATTATTGTATAGTACATGATTGTATATTACATTTTGGAAGCTTGGGATATACACGGATATAATAACAGTCTTGCTCAAAATGGTAGTATGCTACCTGGTTTGATTCTATCTCAATATATGTATATGTTTCTTTTAGCATATCGCAAATACATATTGATATAGACCTTAGGATCTTTGCTTGACTACCAGCGTTGTTATGACAGTCACACTAGTAGGGGCTGGGTAGTCTATAAGCACATCCTTATACTGGTCCTTAGTCGTAGGACTATCGAGACAGGGCATCGATACTCTAGAGTAGACTGGTGTATACGCTTCTCATCCTATCATGCGAGATGGCATTTCCCACAACTATTGGTATGTCATAGCAGAGATAGTATACAGGTGCTCATTGGGTTATGAGTTACATGGTACGGACTCGCGGGGAAATGCTTGTTGGTATTATACCTATCGTAAGTTAGCAGTTCCCGGGTGGCATGAGTACAGGTTAGTCCGCTGACTTGACATCACTATTCGTCTCGAGTGTGTTCCCACTGTACTTAGATCACTATCCTACCACGGCTCAAATGAGTTATGCAAATAGGTAGTGGTTGGGTACAGTCCCGAAGTACTAGGAGGAAGTAGTGGTTAGATAGGATTCGTCTCTCCCGGTATTAGGGGTTGATATCGCGCTGTGTTTGGAAGGCCATTACACAAAGTCCCTGGTCAGGGCAAGCGAGATTTACTTATAGCCACTCCAGTAGTTTCTCAGGGAGTTTTGGGCTCTACTCTAGCACGACTTATTGCGCTATTAGGGGTCTGACGGTTACCACCCACTAAGCCCGATATGCAATACTTTTAGACGAACAGACCGGACTGTATGGAGATTGTCACAGATAGGCTCAGTAGGAGTTTGGATGAGTTTTCTCATCGGCCTTCTTATTGACAGATACCTGGGTAGCCGTTACGTGCAGCTAGTACCGCTGACGGACTTGTGGTTAAACCCTGCTAGCGTACTGTCGAGTCTTTAGAGTCCCACACAGAGGTTTCCCTGCTTAAGGCGAAACGATGTAGAGGCCGTATGGTTTTACGGCAGGGTTCCGATCATATACGTGTACTGGCTACACGGATGTTGTTCGGACGAATAATACTACTGGGTTCTGGTTTAAGCCGGATGCTAATATTATATTATTGGATTATTATTATCTCATTGTATTCGTATTTTTCGGAATACGAATACGGGTATGTATATACGGTAAGGACATTCTTGTAATTTCACAAAAGATGTTTCTAGAAGAGGACACCTCATTATTTGGATTTATCTATTTATGGAAATAGATTAATGAGGTGGAAAATGGAGATATTTGTGGCATCGGGTAAAGCATGGCTCATTGCATTTGTGTATTGGTTTGTGTTTAGTATTGAAGCATGGTTGCTATTTTCAATTGGAAAATAATTCTTGCTTCATGTGAGTATTGTATGAGCCATTCTTCACTTGGACAAGACCTAGCTCATTTGTAGTTTCACTTTCTCGATCCATTTTTCTCCCTTTCTTCCTCAAGACCTAAAACCTTCACTTGTGTTGTGAATCATTAGGTCTATTCAGATTAAACACTCAACATCTTCTAAGCTACCTAGATTAGAGAACTAGGTACCTTAGTTACCATGGTTTAGAGGTTGGAGCTTGAAGTATAGACTCTCGGGTTGATCATCTTCGACACGATGAGGCTGACGATCAAGTGCGATCCGTATCTTCGAGGAGCTCAACAAGGAGAGTAGAAGAAGACCCGAAGGAAAAGAATCAAGAAGGTATAAAACTCATACCGAGTAGTTAAACCTCCAAGTAGTATAGCTAGTTGAGGTTTCTATTAAGTTCCTGGAGTAAAAGTCGATGTTGCAAAGTATGAAAAATCGTTTTTTGTAAATTCCGCCTCCCCACAAGTACATGGGATGTGCGGTATTTACTTACAGTGGTATCAGAGCCTACTCAAACCTTAACTAGCAGATTAAATGAAGTTTAAAGTTACGAAACCGAAATAACTCCGAAACAATCAAAACCATATCCAAGTTTCTGTTGAATTGTATAGAGGCTCTAAAATTTTTTTAAACAATTGCAGAGTGCTCTTCTTGTAGTAACTAGAACATCATAGAAGAACGAGACAAAATCTCCAAATTTTGGCCGGCCAAAAGCTCATTTTTCCAAGCCTCCACGGCCCTTCTAAGGAGTTTTGTCTTGGAATTTTGGTGGTGTTCCGGAATCTTGGATTTCGGTTTTTAGGTATTGTTTGTTTTTGCCCATATTTCATATTCTGTTATCTTTGTGTTGGGGCAATACGGAGTATTTCTAAGTCGCGGTTTTAACATCGTTTTAAGTTTCAGTTTGCATATGTGTTGTTAAACGTCTACTAATTGCTATATATCGATTAGTGCGGGTTGCACATATCTTGATGATGGTTTGTGTATATGAAGTATTGGATCGTCGTGAATGAATAGCCGGGGGATGTGAGAAGAGTGTTCTTTTCTTTCATTCATGTAAATTTGTAAATTGATGTAATATTATTTTTGCGGGGCACATCCGGGTTGAGGTTGTAGCCACCGTTGTAATATTTCATTTATTTTTTCTTGCACCTAGGAATGACCCATGGTGGTGTGCACCAACTACCGGGTTCTTGAAGTGCCAAGTGGCCTACTCATTTTATTGAGGGAGGTTGCTTCACTTCGGGAATTTGGCAGATAGTTTGCCGCACCCGTAGGGGTCTAGGGTGGGGTTTGGTTATTCATCACGACCGTGGAATCCGTCTTTAGTTCTAGGCTAAAACGAAATACGGAAATCCTAGTATATCCAATATATTCATCTGTGTTGCTGTTATCTGGAATGCTTATTATTGCGTGAGACGAATGGATATATATATATTGTATATAATAAACGTTGCTTATGTTTTGCACCCGCGCTAGTCCTGCCCCCGCTCTGCCGTTAATTAAGTAACCTAATGGAGCATGAAGGGACCCCGTGGCGAATGCGGATGGCATAAGCGTACGTTCTATTTTCATTTCTTTTCTGCAAAGATAGGGTTTAATGATGGGACCGTAATAATATTGATTAATGCAAAGAAAACAAACCAAAAATTAAATCGTTGGAACAATTTCAAAACCACTCGGTTTTCTTGAAAAATGACTTTTAAATGCGGAGCCTAAACACTCCTTTTAAAAGCTATCATGGTTCCTTCGACTATATCAAGTTCATTACGTTCACGATTTCGCCAAAACCAGCCGTAGACCTCCGTCATTTCAGATGGGTATTCAGTAGTACTCAAGCTATGTATTTTGAGCTTCACCAAGGCATAGTGATTGGTAGTTGCTGGGTATTCATCTGTAGCATAGAAAGATGTGTTGATTTGGGACAGTCGTACAGCTATTTTGGCCTTCGTCAAGGGTTTGTACGAATGGGTTCAAATTAACCTGGATAATGACGGGTAGAAGTTGACTTGCGTCTTATGATATGTTGGCCTTCGTCAAGGTCATAAGAGCTTGGGGCAAAAATCCACATCGGGAGTTTCAAAGGAAAAGGAAACCTGCTAGTTTCGCATACCATTTGGAGTGTGGTGATTTTGGTAGGATTCCTTCAAAGTTGTCACATGATGATATTTGGATCCCAATCTTACTGTGAGTATCCGCTACTCCTCGAGAGAATTTTTCACTAAACAATAAATGCTATAAACCAAGTGGGTGTCTAGAATGGTGTTAGCGGGGCTACGCCTCTAGGGAAAAAAGGTTATGTCATTAAGGAACTTCGCGAAAGCGTTGGAAAATCTCCCTCGAAGTACCAACACTAACCTGGACGAAAGGTTAAGCAAGAATTGTAGGGTGAGATTAATCCTAACTAATTCTTCTTTTATGGTTTGAAGGAGGATTCGAGAAACAGTGGGAGCCATCCTGTTTAGATAAACTAATAACCAATCTAAACTTGCAAGAGCATCATGCTGTGTGTTTTCTTTTCTATCTCTTGAATACAGCGACCAAAATGACTGGGCTTAAGTTACTGCTAGATAAAAATAAATTGACTGGGCCAAATTATAAAGATTGGCTAAGGAATGTCCAAATGGCCATTACCTATGACAAGCTGGGTTACCTCCTTACTACCAAAGCCCCCGCCGTCCCAGTTCCAGATTCAACCGTCGCGGATGTTGAAATCCTTAAGACATGGGAAATAGACAGTGCGAGAGCCAAGTGCCTCATGTTGGCTGATTAGTCGAAAATACTGCATCTTTTAACCGGCAATTTCCCTATCATTTGCATTCATTTAGAAGTGTACGGTATTCATATTTCACATATTAGCAAATCAGTCGTTAAATATCAGATTGCATGTGTTAGACTCTAAAACCGGCACTATAAAGGAAATTGACGGCATTTCATGGCATCGCATCATCCCTATATTGCGCAACACTTGTTTTGAGATCTATGCAGGAAAACCCAGAAGAAAAGCTAAAAAATTACATGGTACTGATCAAACATTACGCCAACTCAATGATTTCGGTTCTGGAAGCAATCCAAAGGGTCAAATACAAATCAACACATCAGATAAAACCTTATATGCCATCCCAAGCATGTGACAGAAAGACCAAGCCATGAAGCCACTACTTGGCCGCGGAACCGCGGCGGGAGCCGGCTTGCGCCGCGGTTCCGGGGCGGCGTTGCCACGTCGGCCATCAAAATTTGGTGCACAATGCTTCTCCCAGTGACTACACTTCAGAAAGACATGACAAATTTCAGAAGACTCCAGAGACTTCTGCCAGTTCAGCAAACTAGGGTTTATATGCTTAATTAATCCTAGCTTAAAACCTAAGCTAGCTCCTAACAAACTCTTTCTAGAAACTCCTCAACAAACATTTGGAGGGAATTGTAATTTCAAACCTAGACCTAGGGTTTGGGAAGTCTATAAATAGAAGCCTAGACCTAGGGTGAAAGGAGGATCATTGTATCTAGAATCTACAATCTAGAGCCATTCAATCTCTTACCTCTTTCTTCATCTTCTTCTTCCACAAGTCTAGTGACAAGGCTTGTGTGAAACCCTAACCCTAATTCCAATCAAAAGCCAAGATCCCGAGAACCCCATCAAGCAAGAAGCCTTGCAACCTTTTATGAGCGGAGCCGATCTTCAACAGAGCAAGTGGTCCAAGCCGATCCACGACTCACGGAGAAAAGCGACGCCAGATCGACAATTTAGTTCTTCCTTTTGTAGTTCTTGAGCGACTGTAATCAAATTGTTGATATAAACAAAAGGTGATATTCTTTTATTCTATTTTCTTTAAATTCTTGTATCATGATTCGATCTCAATTTCTAGTTGTGGTTCCTGTTGTGATGTTTGAGTAATACTCCGCTCGTCGAGGAGTCGAGACGATCAATGATGATGTAATATATCTTAAATCGATTCTTGAGTCCTACGAGTTTTGTAAACCTTATCAAGTTCAAGAACCGACAACCCAGTTTGTTGTGATGCTTTCTTGATTGATATCGCTCGAAATTGGGGAGTTACGATCGTTTTTTGAAATTGCTAGAGGCTAGAATGTGAATGATATCGACGAAAGAACAAGGGTTAAATGATGAAACCCTAATTTCACGAGGAAGCCCTAACTCTCGTCAATCATTATCGATCTAGTATCAATTCTTCGAAGGACAAGAACACGATATCTTGAGATTATATCACATCTATAGATCCGATCGATTCCTACGAGCCTCATTTAAATTCTTGACATTTTGGTTGGAAATATCATCGAAACCCAATTCTCGATTGTTTATCATTTTCTTGATTCTTGATTAGATTAGTGACACTTGAATCAATCGATAAAATCATGAATCATGTTTTCTTTTCTTTTCGATTAACTTTTTAATTCAAACAAATCAAATATAGAAACGAATCGCAGAATCCCTGTGGACGATCCGCACTCGCTTACGATCTACAACCGACACCGTAATTGATTGCGGTCAAATATAATTCTTTGATTGTGAATTTTATTCAATTTTCATACCGACACAAACAAGAAACTCATATCGATCAAATGAAACCGTTATCGGGGATCATTTAAGTTAATACACACTACACAGTCTCGAATTTTACACTCAATTAAATGGCGCCGTTGCCGGGGATTACGCGCTAATTCGTTTCATATTTAAAGTTTGAATTGAAGGATTTATTCCATTATAATTTTTGTAATCAAAATTCGTGCAAACCCTAAACGATTTGTTGTGGTTCATTGCAAGAAAATCTGGAGCCGTTGTGCAATTGAAGAAATTTTTTTGAAAATTCCAGAGAGCTGGAGTTATCAACAGAAAGCTTCTGTTGAATTTTGGTGCAGTGATCTGCAAAGAAGACCGCGTTTCCGCGGTGGTTGCCCCCCTATTGCGGCAGTTCCACGGCTACCTGAAGCCTTCTCTATGAAATTTTTCCTCTGTAAGTTCCTAACCTTCTTCTCTCTCCTTTTTTTTATCTCCAACTAACAAATTTCTGCAGGCTTCTTTGCAAATAATCACAGCTCGCAAATTGCAAAAGTAAATTTGTACGTGTTTTTGTTTCTTGGTTGTTTGCATTCTAAATACGGATATTAAGGGGCACGGCCAAATCCAAATTAGGTGGGGAGTTCATTACCCTTCCTAGGCCCCGAAAATCACAAAACATGCATCCGCATTTACCCCAATTAACTAAAAAAAGATCTATAGATGACTCTAAGGACCGTCGCGCTCACTTAGGACAGAAGAAGGCCGTGGGTAATTCATTGCTTATCCGCGTTTTCTTGTGGTGTCTAGGCAAGTGTGTCGAAGGCTAGTAGTTATTAATTAGGCCCACTACTTACGTAGTGGAGTACCATCCCACTTACCTGGCACTTACCTGGCCACAGGGAAACAAAGAGGCAGTGGAGGATTCTATCTTGCGACTTGTGTTTTGGCAGTTAGGAGCGGTCTAGAGTCGGACCTAGGTGACCAATAAATTCTAGGGTTTGTGTGCTGCATTTGTTGTGTCGCATCATTTTTTCAAAAATCCGCCCTTTTTCAAAGCAAACACCGCATTCATTCATTTACCCCTAATTATAAGCCAACGCTGCCACTTGTACTAACCCTTTTTAGTACAAGATAGGCTGGACACGGGATTCTAGTGCCCGTTTAGTCCGCGTACCCTTTATCGACTCCGAAGTCGATATTTCTCCATTTACTTCTTCTTTACCCACTACCGCACCCACACCGATGGATTCACCTCCATCAAACTTCTTTAACCCTAATCTGCTGCCGTCCGTTGGTGCGCAGAATCCACCCCGCATCTCTCTCCAGGAGAGGTGCTATCCACTGCGAGGTCCTCTTTCGACCTGCTTATCCACACCACCAGCCAATGGGGATAACTTTGAGATTAAACCCCAATACATCAATCTTTTACCCAAATTCCACGGACTCGAGACTGAGGACGCTTACGTTTTCATCACCAAATTTGAAAACGTATGCGCAATGATGGGTACGTCACAACTTTCAGTGGATGCGATGCATCTACGACTTCTTCCATTTACCTTGTGCGATATAGCCGAGAAGTGGCTATATAACACTACCGCACACTCTATTACGAATTGGGAAGAATTCGTCGCTGCATTCCTTAAGAAATTTTACCCAATACAAAAGACAGCTCGAATCCGTAGCGAACAGAATCAATTTGCCCAGCTCCCTACTGAACCATCCTCTAAATGCTCTGAACGTTTCAAGTATCTATTGGTTCAGTGTCCTCATCACGGCATCCCGAGATGGGAATTGTGTCGAATCATTTATGAGGGCATTAACCCAAACACTAAACAGAACCTTGAAAACATGTGTCAAGGTACTTTTATGACTAAGGATGATGGGGAAGCGTGGAAGTATTTAGAAGAGTTCGCTGAAAAATCACTACAGTGGGAGAGTGGAACCCAGCCATTGAATAGGGGTGGCGTACACCAAATAGATGTGTCCATAGGTGTTCGAGCTGAGATGGCAGCAATGCAAAAGAAGCTCGACGCTATGGAACACAAATTTTCTGCAGCCTCCCTAAACCCAATGTCGCTCCCCAAAACTATATGTGGCTGTTGTTCTGATCCATCTCACTTGACGGAAGAATGTCCGTTTCATGGTCATGAGCATACTAATGCCACATTTCAACGACCTAGAAACGATCCATAATCTTCCACGTACAATCAGGGTTGGAGGAATCACCCGAATTTCGCTTGGAACCAAAACCAATCTCAAAACACGGTTCCAAACACGAATAATTTTAGAAGGGCTCTTCCTCCACCACAACAGCGACCACTTCAAATCACTCAGCACCCCTACCAGTCACAAAACATCCAAAATCAGGTCAACAATCCTGCACAGTCTAATCCTATGCAGTTGTCCTGTTCCGACGAATTCTCTCAATTCCATCAAACCATGAAATCACTTTTATCAAATTTCATAGAGGTTTCGACTGAGGTTAGATCTTCCGTCAGTGAGATAAAGAAAAACTCAGCGTCTCAAGCTGAGAGTATCAGATCGATGGAAGCTGAAATAGCATGCCTTAAAGCCGAAATGAGTGCGAGAGAAAAAGGGAAACTTCCCTCTCAACCCCTACAGAATCCTGGGCATTACAATGTTAATGCCATCACAACGTTGAGATCGGGAAGAGTGCTGAACAATCATGTCGGGGAAGGTATTGATGATATTGGAAATCATATCAACACCCCGGCTGAGACCCTTCCTCACACACACTTCTAATTCTGATCCTTCTTCTTCTACCACACCTCCTCCTCGCGAGCCTATTCTCCATTTCCCACTAGGCTCGACACCTCAACCCAACCCTTATAGTTCTCCACAGACGGTCCCCACACCTCTTTTGGGACCTCGTCTACCCCCTCTTCCTTCTCCTATGATGGACCCGACGCTTATTGCGAAAGCTCCTTTCCCGAATCGGTTAAGGGGTAATAGAACGAGTCCTCATATGGAGAAAATTATAGAAATGTTCAAACAGGCTAACATCAATATCCCTCTCTTAGATGCTATTCAACAAGTCCCCGCTTATGCGAAAATTCTTAAGGACTTGTGCACTAGGAAGAGGAAGACTCAAGTGCCGAAGAAGGTCTTTATGTCTAATAATATCAGCACTGCTTTTATCCCCCAGCTACCTAAGAAACGAAAGGACCCAGGATGTCCTACAATATCGATTTCTATCGGGGGTAAAAACATAAATCGTGCTCTTTTAGACCTTGGCGCAAGTGTTAACCTACTTCCATATTCTGTATATGAGCAATTAGGGATTGGAGAACTGAAACCTGCTCACTGCATTCTCCAAATGGCAGACCGTTCAATCACCAAACCAAGGGGTGAACTAGAGGATGTGTTGATTAAGGTCGGGGAATTTGTTTTCCCTGTAGACTTCATTATGCTAGACACACAGCCTGTAGCAAACCCCCGGGGTCAAATTTCGGTGATTCTGGGTCGTCCTTTCCTTGCCACTTCCAACGCTATTATAAACTGTAGAAACGGTTCAATGAACTTATCATTTGGAAATATGACCATTGAACTATATATCTACAAAGTTGGAAGTCAGCCATCAGAACCCTCTGCTCATATTTTAGATGTGTGCTCTGTCCATGAGATCGCTCCCGATAGTTGCGGAGCTGAGGAACTTTGCTTTACTGATCACGACGACATTACCACATCTCTGTTTGATTTCACACAAGATCTTAGTGAGGACACTTTACCTACACTTGAGTCCTGCACTCCTGACTTTTCTCCACCCGAGTCTGTATCTTTCACAGGCTCTGAGCTTCTTTGTAAATCCAAAAATCACTCAATGATCCCTCCTTCTATCGTTTCTCCGCCAGAATTAGATCTCAAAATTTTACCGTCTCATCTGAAATATGCTTATTTAGGTGAGAAGGAGTCTTTACCAGTTATAATTTCCGCTTCTCTAGCATTAGAGCAAGAGAATGCACTTTTATTAGTATTGAGATCTAACAAAGAGGTGTTTGGTTGGAGTATGGCGGACATCAAAGGGATTAGTCCCTTGATAGTTGAACATCATATACATGTGATGGATGATGCCAGACCAACCCGAGAACCACAGAGACGGTTGAATCCCGTCATGAAGGAAGCGGTAATGAAAGAGATCGTCAAATGCTTAGATAATGGTATTATATACCCCATCTCCGATAGCCAATGGGTGAGTCCTATACATGTCGTCCGTAAGAAATCCGGCATCACTGTTGTTACCAATAAGGCAAATGAGTTGATTCAGACACGCGCCCAAACTGGGTGGCGTGTATGTATCGATTATAGAAAACTCAATGCTGCCACGAGGAAAGACCACTTTCCTCTACCATTCATTGATCAAATGCTGGAACGCTTAGCGGGACGAGAGTATTATTGTTTTATGGACGGATACTCAGGCTATAATCAGGTCCCCATCGCCAAAAAGGATCAAGATAAAACCACTTTTACTTGTCCTTTTGGTAACTTTGCTTACAGTCGCATGCCCTTTGGGTTATGCAATGTTCCCACTACCTTTCAGCGGTGTATGATGGGGATATTCTCTGATATGGTAGAGAATTTTCTGGAGATCTTTATGGACGATTTCTCGATTTTTGGAGACTCTTTTTCTGATTGCCTAGCGAATCTTGACGTTGTTCTTACTCGTTGCAAAGAGAAGAACTTAACTTTAAACTGGGAAAAATGCCATTTTATGGTCCAAGAAGGAATTGTTCTTGGACATGTTATTTCACAGAAAGGCATTGAGGTTGACAGAGCTAAAATAGATGTCATTCAAAACCTCCCTCATCCCAAAAGCGTCAAAGATATTCGATCTTTCCTTGGCCATGCGGGCTTTTATAGAAGATTCACTAAGGATTTTAGCAAAATTGCTAGACCTTTAACTCTTCTCCTGGCCAAGGATACGACCTTCCATTTTGACTCGGACTGCGAGACAGCTTTCGACTCACTTAAACACTCACTCACTTCAGCCCCCGTTTTATCATCACCAAACTGGGACTACCCCTTTGAGCTAATGTGTGATGCATCCGACTTTGCAGTAGGTGCAGTCTTAGGACAGCACATCGTAAAGATGCCACACGTGATATACTATGCAAGTAAGACCCTGAATGATGCGCAAATCAATTATACAACCACAGAAAAAGAACTTTTAGCAGTTGTATTTGCATTAGAAAAATTCAGGCCTTACATAATTGGCTCACCTATAGTTGTGTACACGGACCATTCCGCCTTAAAACATCTTCTGGCAAAGAAAGATGCAAAAGGTCGCCTAATACGTTGGATCCTTCTGTTACAAGAGTTTGATCTTGTTATCAAAGATAAGAAAGGATGTGAAAACATAGTAGCTGACCATCTTTCACGCATCTCTTCTTCCCTTGTGACCCTGCCGATCAATGATTCGTTTCCTGACGAACAACTCTTGAGCGTATCCAATGAACCATGGTTCAGGGATATTGTGAACTATCTTGTCACGAGACTTATACCGAGCGATTGGTCAAAACAGGACAAATACCGCTTTTTATCCCAAGTAAAACACTTTTACCAGGACGATCCATACTTATTTAAGTATTGTCCTGATCAGATCATTCGCCGATGTGTCTCGAAAAAAGAGTTCAAGAGTGTTCTTTCTTTTTGTCATGATAAGGCCTGTGGGGGTCACTTTGGTCCTAAAAAGACGGCGGAAAAGGTTTTGCAATGTGGATTTTAATGGCCGACCTTATTCAAGGACGCATTTGAGCATTGCAAAACCTGTACACAATGTCAGTATATGGGTAGAATCTCCCAAAGGAATGAAATGCCTCAGCAACCCATCTTGGTTGTTGAAATATTCGATGTTTGGGGCATTGATTTTATGGGTCCTTTTCCCAGCTCCTTTGGGAATTTGTACATACTTCTGGCGGTTGATTATGTCTCAAATTCGGTAGAAGCCATTCCATGTCGCACTAATGACAAGAAAGTTGTCATTAAATTCTTCAAAGAGAATATCTTCTCGCGATTTGGACACCCACGCGCTATTATTAGCGATAATGGGACACATTTCTGCAACAGGTCTTTCGAGACTCTGATGCGGAAATACTCAATCAACCACCGACTTTCTACACCCTATCATCCCCAAACAAGCGGGCAGGCTGAAATCTCAAACAGACAAATCAAACTTATCCTGGAGAAAACTGTTGCTAAAAATAGAAAAGATTGGTCGACCAAACTGACGGATGCTCTTTGGGCATTCCGAACTGCATATAAGACCGACCTAGGGATGTCTCCATATAGGATAGTGTTTGAAAAAGCATGTCACTTACCTGTCGAGATAGAGCATAAAGCATTGTGGGCTATTAAGGAAATAAATTTTGATCTAAACTTAGCTTGCAACATTCGGAAGCTGCAAATTAATGAGCTAAGCGAACTCCGCGATGAAGCTTATGATAACGCTGTAATTGTAAAGAATAGGACTAAGGTTTTTCACGATAAAAACATGTCACGACCCGAAAAAGCACGTGACTGGCCCTTGAACCATATGAAGCCTATAGGACTCCATCTTATCCAAGTAAGCCAAAAGCCCAGAAATCTAAAACCATTTTTAAGAATAAGTAAAGAAAACTGGTTTAAAGAAGTGAAGAAAAACATGTTTGAAATCAAGGTTTTTAAATAACTAAGCCGAATGTGCATTTGAAAACAGTACAGTCTTTTCTAAAAATTTCGGCAGAGTTTCTCTTGTAAAACTGGCCCCGAATGGGGTACAACATGAATAACAATATATATAATGATAAAGGCATCCCCAAGCGGGAGCTAGCTCTTCGTCAATCGACGGTCACAACCACACATGCAACAATAGTATACAACGCCAAGTGGCGAGGATCAAATCCAAAGAAAACCATAGCAACAGGAAAACCACAATACTACTAAGCGCGACTCTAAGGTCGAAATAATACATCACTAGTCTAGGTCTGAAACAATATACATGTTTTGGTTGATGGAAATACTAGATACAATGAATAAATAAATACAAGGGTGGTTCTTGATGCGAAAGAATCCACCTACCAAAGCAAATCACCCGCAAGAAGAAAGTGTGCCAGAAATGCCGCAATAGAACCTGTACGGCAGAACCTGCAAGAACTGTGGCACAACGGGGGTGAGTTGCCAACTCGTGAATAGAAACATCTACAAGCAGAAACCGAATGCAAGACATAAACCTAAGTCAACGATCAATAATATAATCCACAAGAGTACATCTGAGTGTAATAAGGTGGCAAGGTAACATCTAATCATGTATGTAGTGCCAGGTACTCAGGTAATCACATGTCATCAGTGTAAGGTATGTCTGCATGAAGTAAATATGATGAAATATCAATGATATCAATACACATATATTAGCGTCCCATACCACTAATATTGGTGTAAGGGTATATATAACAGCGCCCTCATACCCTGTTATATATATATAAATAAAGTATGATCAATGTAAAACCAGTCTGTATATATGTGGAACCCGTCCACTCGTCACCCACTGACGATAAGCATCATGTATGCAATATGAGGATATAAACAAAATCATGGAAAAACATCATGAAACCCGTGCCTAGCATCGACACGTAAAGCCTCCTGTATCGGGCATCCGTCATTCCGGGTCAGCCCTCTCTCAAGGTATATATATCGGGAATCCGTCAGTCCGGGTCATCCCTCTATCAATACATCGGGCATCCGTCATTCCGGGTCAGCCCTATATCAATCCATCGGGCATCCGTCATTCCGGGTCAGCCCTCTCTCAAAGTATATATATCGGGAATCCGTCAGTCCGGGTCATCCCTCTATCAATACATCGGGCATCCGTCATTCCGGGTCAGCCCTATATCAATCCATCGGGCATCCGTCATTCCGGGTCAGCCCTCTCTCAGTACATCCTCTAGCACCGAGAAAACACGGGGCGACGCCCCAAATATCATATCAAGGGAACCGGGTTTTTCGTAAAAGAGCATCTTTTCTTAAATAATCCCACGGTCCTCAAAATCAGAAATCACATGAAAATCCAACATCAGGAAGTGAATCCAATGCGATTTGCTATGCAATCAATCCATGATGTATGCGACATGTAAAGAAAGGTAATCATATCGGAAATCAGAATCATCTATGGTTGTGTACAGGTATAAGTGTACAATATGCCAAGCAAGAATCATATCATGAATGCAACAGTACTACAGTGTAGTGGCATGGCAATTATCGATGATGAAGTGTGTGAGCCGGCAAATAGTGTACGTGGAACATACGCATCATCGATAATGGTGCTGGTGTCCTAACAATATGATAATAATATAGCAATGAATATATGCCAGCAATGCGAATAGCATGAGAATGCAGAAATCTAGTAGTCAACACCACAGTGAAGTATCTACTATGCAAACTACATCTAAGTATCAGGTCGATCAGGAGGGGTAGGTGTGGAAACCACCTAAATCTGAGTCGGTATATATATAAGGATATATAGTCGGTGATCTCACCTCAATGTCATATCATAAGATATCCTCGAGTTATGAGTGCGGATCTATCATCAATATCGGCTCGTACGGTAAATCGTCGTACGGCATCCCCAATGGCTGGGTAGGGGTCAACATCTCACTGTCTCATCAGATAACAGATATCACCATCATCAGATCATATAGTCTGGAGTACTACTCTATGTCTAGTACAAAACGGTAACATCAGTAAATATGCATGCGGGGGTAAACACATATCCCAAGCCCGCCAGAAGCACAAGTCATATCCCACATATGAATCGTATCAAATCACCGATCCCAGGGCACCAAGCCCACATCATCGACTCATCTCCTAAGTCATCACATATCATCAATCACAGTGCAAGTATAAGTGATAAGCAAGGGTGCGTGTATAGGTGTAATTCTATCCTAGGGTTCGCGACTATGAACTGCACTAGTCACTTCTAACCATATACCATCCATAATACACCTAATATCACAATAACTACAAAGTAATCTATCTACGGACTGCGGGGGTGCTATACGCCATCCACCCGACTTCCCCCTTTAGATATAATCTACTCACCTTGCATCACCATTTGCGGACGTCAGCACGTATTTGCTTGTCGTCCGAGGTCTTCATGGGTACCTACACATCAAAATATCGTATATGCGCATTAAAATCACATCCAATCTAAAACGGCGCATGAAATCCAAAATGATACGATAAGGGGGCCTATAGGTGAGAACCTATGGCACGCCTTCAAAACCATCAATAATCCTCTATATCGTCGTAGGCACGACAAATAGTCGAGGCAAAACACAGTCCACAATTTCAGAATCAAAAATACGGAATACGGAAACACGAATCCAAAACAGCAACTTAGGATATATGTCCCAGATTTCACCCTAGGCCAAACCAGATCAGATCAACAAGTCCAGGGTACTATGCAGGGTGTATATGAAGTATGGAGGCAACATGGGCATGTGTCTCTACAGGGTGGCCGGCCAAAACCCCCAAAAGCCCGGCCTCGCCGGCCCAAACTTGGAGTTGGGTGCTCGTATTCCTAGGGTGGCCTCCTGGGTGTCTAATTAGGGTGATGGTATTACTACTTTTATCTAGAAATGTCCCAGTATATCCCAGATCCCTCAAAGGCACACTGAAAGTCACAAAACTGATATGGTCAAGTTCCTGAGTTCATGCCACGGCTCACGTATATGGTTCAGGTCAGGGATCACTTCACCAAGTTCAAGCAAAAAAACTCATTACAGCTCCCAGATTCCATTAACAGTAAGTATTCACAAATTCAATAGGACCAAACTACTCCAAATATCACCAGACAACTCCTCCTGAGAAACCAAACCCTAACTTCTCTAATGGGCCGGCGTCGCCGGCCATCCCTTCATTGGCCGCCGGCCAAAACAGGTGGGTATGGTGTAGGGTTCTGGGTGGTCTATTAGGGCTACCTGCACAACATTCTAGCACTGTTTATTTTACCAGTATGGGCTCGGGGTCACAGCAGGTTATCCAAGTCTCAACACAACACAAAAACAAGACATCGAGCCGAAACTAAACTAAAGAAAGAGTTATACCTCACTTGATCCTCCATAGGCAGCACCAACTTCCCAAGTTCATCAAAATCCTACTTTGCTCGGTTCATCTTGTAGAGGATGAGATGGGGACTAATATTTATGAAAGGAGTTTAGGGTTTTGGGTATGTTTTAGAGATGAAGTGAGGGGATTTAGTGGAGGGGAGAAAGGGGCTAGGGCAGCAGCAGCAGCAAGTCAAGGATGAGGAGGAAGGAATGAGAGAAGAACAAGAGAGAATGGCTAAGGTTATAAGGTCAATGGTCCACCTCTCTCTCTCACCTACCCTCATCATTTCTTTTTCTCTTTTCTTTTCTTTTTCTTTATAACTCCAAACCTTCTCACATCACTAGTAATTCCAAAACCATGGCTAGAAAAATACACAAGTGTATAAAAAAGTGGTAGGTGCAAGTTTTGCACAAAATTGCCAAAAAACCCGATTAGCGATTTTAATCGCGATTAGCACTAAATTAGTGTCAAACTAATCACAAAAACTTAAAAATGTCATAATTCACTAATTTACTCTATTTTAGAATTTTCCATAATTTTTCATAATTTTTCTAACATTTTTCCTATTTATTTGCATTTAATATTAAAATAATCAATAAAATAATATTAAATTATAAAAATTCCCAAAATTAATATTTTATATTTTTGAAAATGTTACAATCTACCCCCCTTAAAGAAATTCGGTCCCCGAATTTAAATTTAAACCCCCACTACTAAAACAATTTCAGTATAATCCATTTTGTCGGGGCTCCGAAAACATCAACACATAAGAATATCATAAAAATATACTGCTCTACTAGAAATCAATCCCCAAAATGCATATATAAGAATATCCTATGCGTCTGGTGCGCAAGGAATCAAAACCAATAAATGTGTCAAACAGGTATACAAAACAACATCTAGGTGCAACGGGCGTGCACGAAACATCTGTCGTAGGCAACGTGTGTGCCTGACAGAAAAAATCAGGTGCATGTGACATGCACGAAGATTCCCGATTTAGTGCATCTGGCGTGCACCAATATCGTATATCAAAACACTAAGGGTGCATGAAAACTACGCTGGAAGTGCAAATCAAATCATTGCATACTGTAGACATGAATCTTAATCAATATCTCAAATGTAATAACTCTGTGCAAAATATATAAATATCCAGTGGGTGCGTGAAACCAAAATCATGAAACTCAGTCATCAAAACTAAATCATGCAAACAGAACGCCCAAAATACCGAAATCCAAAATGACGGATACGTGATAATCGAATCACAAAATCACAAATCATAAATACCGTCTTCGGTAGTTCCTCCTTCAAGGTCGAGAAGGAGTCTGTGCATCCACTGCTAGCAGCGCAGGATATCTACGTGCCTCTTGCTCATGGTCTGGCGTCCTCTGACTCTCTGGGTCCTTATCTTCTCTGCGGATCACCTATCACGCGGTCAATCGGTTCATCGGCCCTGTCAGGTGTGCTAACGGGGACAATTCCGTTCTGGCACTTCTCTGGTCACCTCTCGGTCAATCCTCACGACCACTCGTAAGGCAGCATATCACTGGCGTCGGCCTCTGGCTCTCTGAATGCACGTCACACATCTGATCCTGGGTGCAAACATCATTGCAGTAATGTCCTGGAAGAATCCTGCTCAAGGTCTCTTCCAATCATGCCTATGCCGATCTGCACAGAGGCTGGCTTTCCTGCACAACCTCTTCTCACTCAAAAGACACCTGTGTCCTCAGAACAATATCTTCTCAGAAACTGGTCACATCCCAACGTCTCTGTAAGCAAATCAGGTCTCTAGTTTCGACGGGAAGCAATGACAGCTCATCAGTGTCTCACACTAACCTCTTGTTCCAACTGTCTCTATCGTCGTCCACCATGACGTCATGCTAAGCTACGATGCACTGCACTGTTCTCGGCCACAGTCAATCTGAAGTCTCTCACACGGACTCGAAATCGCGTATTCTGTAGCTTCATCATTCTGTAGAAGATGTCAGGCCGAACTGGTCCTTGGGAACACGTCCCAACCACCGGAGGAATACTCATCACTCGTCCGTCCTTGATCAATTCGCAAAGCATCTGGTTAAGTTCCTTTATCCGAACCTGGTCAACTACCTCGTCGACAAGGCTGAACTCTATCCTGCTGGGTGCGCGCAAAACGACCACTCCTGGTCTAGGTCTTCTCGTATCGTACTCCCGAAAAGTCCTGTCGAGGTTCCTTTCTCAAATCTCATTCCTGCCGAAATGCCCGGAAGTCGTCATCCAATACTGAAGCTAAAGCTTAATCCGGAACGGCTGCATACTTATCGCGCTTCTTTCTGGAAGATATATCCATATACCACGCCTCGGGGTGCGTATCACATCTCTGATGTCAGCGGAGTGGGACGTCATCTCGTCGAAATATCTTGCGAACTCTTTTCTTCACTCAGCTTCCATGCCGACTGATTCGGACCCGTCTCATCATGGCTGCATGTACTGCGCTCCAATGGCTATGCTCGCATCTGGAGTCTCCCAAGCAGTGTCCCATCACGATATCCGAAAGATGTCGAACCATCCGATCAACTCGTCAGATCCTCATAATCCCCCAAGAGCTCACATCTCGGGTACAGTTTAATAGTATCGAGTACATGCCACAGCGTCGGTGGTCCAGCCGTAGAAGGGCAAACCCAAGCCTCACTAATGGCGCCGAGGAACCGCCGCAAACCCGAAGGTTCAAAGGCTTTCACACGGTCATTAAGTCGAGTTAGGGTTTCATTCTTCTAGAGGGTCCATAGAATCACCTGCATGTCTTTCCGTATACTTTAAACTTGGAAAATGGCTCCTGACATTCGATCGTCTCTATCGACTCTCAACGAACCTGCGTGAAGTCGTCTCTAGCTGGAATCAATCCACCTGATGATCTCGCATCGGGGTAAGCGAACTCACCACACGTCCTAGTCATTCTTCCTTGGTGACTAGCGACTCGCTATCATCTCTCTAAGAACATGCTCATGCTGCAGTAGCTCCAATCATCTGGGCGATATCTCATCATTTGCAGCTGCAACTGGCTCATATGCCTGTACGCCGAACAACGCCTCAATCCTCCAGGAAAGGCAACACATAAGCGGTCATCTCTGAGTCGATCTGCTCTAGATCTGAGTAAGACTCTCCACACTGGAAATCTTCAACTCAACTGGGCCCGCTCTGGCGCAAAATCGGACGAATCACCTTCGTCTCTCAAACCGGGTAGACTAGCTATCATCAGTCGCATATCTGCCTGAAAGCTCCGGCAATCTCAGCTCGTAAGCTCCGAAAGCAACATCCTGTCAATCTCAGCAACAGCTGGTCCATCTGTCTGCACGATAGGCGACATCACAATCTCTGAGGTATGCTGTACATCAACAGTCCTCTCTCAACTGGCAGCTCTAACAATGGCCCGATCATCCGGTGCAAGACCAAGCACTCGCCTCCACTAGAGGTCACAATTACCAACACTAACTCGAGACGTTCCCATGTCACCAGAAAATACAATGGTCGGCCCTCGTACCAAACGAGCTCACACCGGCCGTAACCCTAGCAGCAGCCCCAACTGCGCTCAAACATGGTGACATGAACCTCAATCGAGTATCAAAGAGAGCACATCAAAGGCAAGAAAGGAAACAACAGATCCAAAGTGGATACATGATCATAGGAAGGAACAATATCAATGAAGGTATGATCATGAAACTAATAAAATCGGGGATCTCAAATGGATGTATAATCCAGGATATGAAGAGAATCACTGATTTCGAAAGAAATGTACATCCTATGGTTCCTTAAGCGGAGTGGCGTGTCGTAAGTATACCGCGGAACATACCAACGGTACGTCACTCTACTTTAGTCACATATTCCATCAACCAAGGGTCATCCTAATACGACGAAAGTTCGGGTCTAATACCCCCTCGACCAAGTCTAAGTTCCGTAAGGTCAAGCCTAAGTCCCGTATATAAACAACGCCCTAGGCTCCACATAGTCAAACTCAAACTCGAACCAAGGTCAACCTAGCGCTCTGATACCAACTTTGTCACGACCCGAAAGAGCACGTGACAGGCCCTTGAACCATATGAAGCCTATAGGACTCCATCTGATCCAAGTAAGCCAAAAGCCCAGAAATCTAAAACCATTTTTAAGAATAAGTAAAGAAAACTGGTTTAAAGAAGTGAAGAAAAACATGTTTGAAATCAAGGTTTTTAAATAACTAAGCCGAATGTGCATTTGAAAACAGTACAGTCTTTTCTAAAAATTTCGGCAGAGTTTCTCTTGTAAAACTGGCCCCGAATGGGGTACAACATGAATAACAATATATATAATGATAAAGGCATCCCCAAGCGGGAGCTAGCTCTTCGTCAATCGACGGTCACAACCACACATGCAACAATAGTATACAACGCCAAGTGGCGAGGATCAAATCCAAAGAAAACCATAGCAACAGGAAAACCACAATACAACTAAGCGCGACTCTAAGGTCGAAATAATACATCACTAGTCTAGGTCTGAAACAATATACAAGTTTTGGTTGAAGGAAATACTAGATACAATGAATAAATAAATACAAGGGTGGTTCTTGATGCGAAAGAATCCACCTACCAAAGCAAATCACCCGCATGAAGAAAGTGTGCCAGAAATGCCGCAATAGAACCTGTACGGCAGAACCTGCAAGAACTGTGGCACAACGGGGGTGAGTTGCCAACTCGTGAATAGAAACATCTACAAACAGAAACCGAATGCAAGACATAAACCTAAGTCAACGATCAATAATATAATCCACAAGAGTACATCTGAGTGTAATAAGGTGGCAAGGTAACATCTAATCATGTATGTAGTGCCAGGTACTCAGGTAATCACATGTCATCAGTGTAAGGTATGTCTGCATGAAGTAAATATGATGAAATATCAATGATATCAATACACATATATTAGCGTCCCATACCACTAATATTGGTGTAAGGGTATATATAACAGCGCCCTCATACCCTGTTATATATACAAATAAAGTATGATCAATGTAAAACCAGTCTGTATATATGTGGAACCCGTCCACTCGTCACCCACTGACGATAAGCATCATGTATGCAATATGAGGATATAAACAAAATCATGGAAAAACATCATGAAACCCATGCCTAGCATCGACACGTAAATCCTCCTGTATCGGGCATCCGTCATTCCGGGTCAGCCCTCTCTCAAGGTATATATATCGGGAATCCGTCAGTCCGGGTCATCCCTCTATCAATACATCGGGCATCCGTCATTCCGGGTCAGCCCTATATCAATCCATCGGGCATCCGTCATTCCGGGTCAGCCCTCTCTCAAAGTATATATATCGGGAATCCGTCAGTCCGGGTCATCCCTCTATCAATACATCGGGCATCCGTCATTCCGGGTCAGCCCTATATCAATCCATCGGGCATCCGTCATTCCGGGTCAGCCCTCTCTCAGTACATCCTCTAGCACCGAGAAAACACGGGGCGATGCCCCAAATATCATATCAAGGGAACCGGGTTTTTCGTAAAAGAGCATCTTTTCTTAAATAATCCCACGGTCCACAAAATCAGAAATCACATGAAAATCCAACATCAGGAAGTGAATCCAATGCAATGTGCTATGCAATCAATCCATGATGTATGCGACATGTAAAGAAAGGTAATCATATCGGAAATCAGAATCATCTATGGTTGTGTACAGGTATAAGTGTACAATATGCCAAGCAAGAATCATATCATGAATGCAACAGTACTACAGTGTAGTGGCATGGCAATTATCGATGATGAAGTGTGTGAGCCGGCAAATAGTGTACGTGGAACATACGCATCATCGATAATGGTGCTGGTGTCCTAACAGTATGATAATAATATAGCAATGAATATATGCCAGCAATGCGAATAGCATGAGAATGCAGAAATCTAGTAGTCAACACCACAGTGAAGTATCTACTATGCAAACTACATCTAAGTATCAGGTCGATCAGGAGGGGTAGGTGTGGAAACCACCTAAATCTGAGTCGGTATATATATAAGGATATATAGTCGGTGATCTTGCCTCAATATCATATCATAAGATATCCTCGAGTTATGAGTGCGGATCTATCATCAATATCGGCTCGTACGGTAAATCGTCGTACGGCATCCCCAATGGCTGGGTAGGGGTCAACATCTCACTGTCTCATCACATAACAGATATCACCATCATCAGATCATATAGTCTGGAGTACTACTCTATGTCTAGTACAAAACGGTAACATCAGTAAATATGCATGCGGGGGTAAACACATATCCCAAGCCTGCCAGAAGCACAAGTCATATCCCACATATGAATCGTATCAAATCACCGATCCCAGGGCACCAAGCCCACATCATCGACTCATCTCCTAAGTCATCACATATCATCAATCACAGTGCAAGTATAAGTGATAAGCAAGGGTGCGTGTATACGTGTAATTCTATCCTAGGGTTCGCGACTATGAACTGCACTAGTCACTTCTAACCCTATACCATCCATAATACACCTAATATCACAATAACTACAAAGTAATCTATCTACGGACTACGGGGGTGCTATACGCCATCCACCTGACTTCCCCCTGTAGATATAATCTACTCACCTTGCATCACCATTTGCGGACGTCACCACGTATTTGCTTGTCGTCCGAGGTCTTCATGGGTACCTACACATCAAAATATCGTATATGCGCATTAAAATCACATCCAATCTAAAACGGCGCATGAAATCCAAAACGATACGATAAGGGGGCCTATAGGTGAGAACCTATGGCATGCCTTCAAAACCATCAATAATCCTCTATATCGTCGTAGGCACGACAAATAGTCGAGGCAAAACACAGTCCACAATTTCAGAATCAAAAATACGGAATACGGAAACACGAATCCAAAAGAACAACTTAGGATATATGTCCCAGATTTCACCCTAGGCCAAACCAGATCAGATCAACAAGTCCAGGGTACTATGCAGGGTGTATATGAAGTATGGAGGCAACATGGGCATGTGTCTCTACAGGGTGGCCGGCCAAAACCCCCAAAAGCCCGGCCTCGCCGGCCCAAACATGGAGTTGGGTGCTCGTATTCCTAGGGTGGCCTCCGGGGTGTCTAATTAGGGTGATGGTATTACTACTTTTATCTAGAAATGTCCCAGTATATCCCAGATCCCTCAAAGGCACACTAAAAGTCACAAAACCGATATGGTCAAGTTCCTGAGTTCATGCCACGGCTCACGTATATGGTTCAGGTCAGGGATCACTTCACCAAGTTCAAGCAAAAAAACTCATTACAGCTCCCAGATTCCATTAACAGTAAGTATTCACAAATTCAATAGGACCAAACTACTCCAAATATCACCAGACAACTCCTCCTGAGAAACCAAACCCTAACTTCTCTAATGGGCCGGCGTCGCCGGCCATCCCTTCATTGGCCGCCGGCCAAAACAGGTGGGTATGGTGTAGGGTTCTGGGTGGTCTATTAGGGCTACCTGCACAACATTCTAGCACTGTTTATTTTACCAGTATGGCTCGGGGTCACAGCAGGTTATCCAAGTCTCAACACAACACAAAAACACGACATCGAGCCGAAACTAAACTAAAGAAAGAGTTATACCTCACTTGATCCTCCATAGGCAGCACCAACTTCCCAAGTTCATCAAAATCCTACTTTGCTCGGTTCATCTTGTAGAGGATGAGATGGGGACTAATATTTATGAAAGGAGTTTAGGGTTTTGGGTATGTTTTAGAGATGAAGTGAGGGGATTTAGTGGAGGGGAGAAAGGGGCTAGGGCAGCAGCAGCAGCAAGTCAAGGATGAGGAGGAAGGAATGAGAGAAGAACAAGAGAGAATGGCTAAGGTTATAAGGTCAATGGTCCACCTCTCTCTCTCACCTACCCTCATCATTTCTTTTTCTCTTTTCTTTTCTTTTTCTTTATAACTCCAAACCTTCTCACATCACTAGTAATCCCAAAAGAAAACCATGGCTAGAAAAATACACAAGTGTAGAAAAAAGTGGTAGGTGCAAGTTTTGCACAAAATTGCCAAAAAACCCGATTAGCGATTTTAATCGCGATTAGCACTAAATTAGTGTCAAACTAATCACAAAAACTTAAAAATGTCATAATTCACTAATTTACCCTATTTTAGAATTTTCCATAATTTTCATAATTTTTCTAACATTTTTCCTATTTATTTGCATTTAATATTAAAATAATCAATAAAATAATATTAAATTATAAAAATTCCCAAAATTAATATTTTATATTTTTGAAAATGTTACAAAACATTTTGAGGAAAACATTTTCACAAGGTTAACAAGTCCTTCTTTATGATTCACGATTACACCTTCACGCGGGTAAGCTCCGATCTCGGTGGAAGGGACCTTTTGTTGTGCGGTCTGTATACCCACACGGGGTAGTAGAAGTAGAAAATATAAAAAAAACTGCACATTTTTCAAAGTGAATGGACATAGACTAAAGCCGTATTTTTCCACTGACCCCACGGAGGAGCTCTTGTTCTTACAGGAGCCAGTTTATTTGGATTAAAATTCCTCCGTCTCACCTTCTTGTCCAGTATATCATTGCATCATTTTTTGAATGGAGGTGAGTGACAAGAGTAAGTTTGGGGGAAGTTATTCACTTATATATTTTTCCCCCACTAATAATTCCTCCCAGACTTACAGGTTTTGTAAATATAGCTGTTGGCAACAGTGAGGACACTATTGAAAACAAGTTTGGAAGAGGTTTGTGCTTATTTTTGCATCGTTTGCATATCATTTGCATAAGCACAAAACATTTCTTTAAAAACTTATAAAATTTTTTTAAAAAATTCAAAATCCATAAAAATTTAAAATTTTCAAAATATAAAAATATTTTAACATTTAAACATTTTTTGTATATAAATAAGATAATAAAAGTTTAGATAGTGAAAAAATTACATCCATGAGATTAGAAAAATTTAAGAAAACGAAGAAAATTAGAAGTTTTCTTATACGAACTAGTAATAAGTAGTTATGAGCCGTTGTCCCAAGGGTTAGTAAGATGAAAGACGTCACTAATCTGAGAATAAAAATAAGTATGAAAAATAGTTTCTATTTTGGAAGCCAAACATTTTGAACGTTGATACCCTGTTATTCGCACTTACACACGTCTTGAAGCCAAGGATAGTAGAGGATACCTTGAAATGCTCTTGTCTTAAAGCCAAAAGTATGAAGGAAATAAAAAAAAATGAATAAAAAAATATATAAAGTGGTGAGAAAAATGGACACTGGTTTTGTTATCACCGAGGGCAATAAAAAATATATAGTGAGGGTGCTTCTTCACCTAGTGCCCTAAGGCCAACTGGTCTGGGAGTCACTGCTATGCCTTAGGTGGTGCAAGACGAGGAAAATACACCAAGTAAGCAAGCACATGAGTAATCGGTCGGTTAGTACCTCAAGAAGTATTAACGGTCGCATGAAAGTGTGTGAGCAATCTCATCTAAATATTCATTAATTAAAAAGTACTGAGGCTGATGGGCAAGAGTATGATAGCTTGAATTGAATTCTCCGGGTGTAGGGATGTCTTTACACACACGCAGGGTTATATGATCGATGTTTGGAAGAAAGATAGAAATGAAAAATAAGACGATGTTTTTTTGATGGAGGATGTGATTTCTAACATCTTTTCATGACCATTAAGATAGGGCTCATGACAACCGAAAAGCTAGCTTAGTTGGAAACCTTAATTTTCAAGGCTTTTCTTTTACAATTCTTTTCTTTAAATGTAATATTCATGATCTTCCTTTTATTACTGGATTTTGTGGGTGCAATTGTTTCCTGATTTAAAATCAGAAAAGCTTATGGGAAAAGCTTCAGAAAGAGGGGCCACGTGCTCACACGTGACCAACAGTCACGTGTTGACACGTGACATATGAAAACAGCGGAAAAGGCTCATGGGTTCCCTGATCAAGTCAAGGAAAAGGTCCACTGATCAAGTCAAGGAAAAAGGCGTCAGAAGAGGTCACGTGTTGGCACGTGACGCTCGAAGCAGCAGACCGGTCCTTCAACCGAATAAAAAAGAAGGAGGCTCCTAACAGGGGACACGTGTTCACACGTGACCAATGGTCACATGTTAACACGTGAGGACTAAAACAGCAACCAGAAGAAAGCGCAGAAAGAAAGAGAACTCTTCATTCCAAAGAGGGTCACGTGTCCACACGTGACCATGGGTCACGTGTTCACACGTGACCGGCTTTCAAAGCCCATTTTGACGACATCATTAAATTCTGAAGGAGATTTGAATCTTTCCAAAGGAAAGTGATTATCTGAGACCAATCGAATTAAAGATTCAGAAGTGATTTAAATATCATCTATCTATGGAAAATCTCGGGTTTGGAAAGATATTCCCCTTAAATCTAACCAAAATAACAAAGGAGAATCTCTGGATTTGAAATCCAATGGCGAATAAAATTCACCTAATAATCCAAGGGTCAAAAACAAATGATGGATACAAATCAAATCTCTCAATGAAGATTCGTCAAAAACTAATTGACTCGGCTGCTTCTCCTATAAATAAGAGCCAAGAGATACAAAAAAGGGAGATACATACGCAGAAGGAAGAAAAAGGAGAGAGCCTTGATACTTTGAAGGAACTTGGATCTTCTGCAAAAGAAAACCCTAGGTAAGAAACGGAAGGCTTTCTGAAAGAAAGAGAACTCAATTCTCAACAGAGTTTAACTCTGATATATGAAACAGAAGAACATATTTCTTCTCTCTTTGATAGAGGATCTGTAAAGAGCACATCTCCCCTTGTAGTTGAGAATTTAATTCTCGATGGGTTGAGATCCTACCATGCAGATCCAAAACATAGAGAGGGAATGCAAGCACGAGAATTTAATTCTCACAAAACTATAGGAATTTAATGTAAGTCTACGCTAGCGCCCCGGCAGTCTACAGACGCCAAATGCGGAACAAAAAACTTTTAACTGGCGCTATCGTATACTTTAACCCGGATCTGCCATTATTGCTAAACTAACAAACTGTAAAGAGTGTAGAAAGGTTATACCGAACGATCCGAGTCCTTCATTCTTTAACCATCATCCCACGCTCCGTTGCGGCTGCTCCGATCTCGTCGATCTCCGATATCCTCGTCGAGGTGGCACCACATGATCGATTCTTTAAACGGGCTCCCGCCTCTGACTTGAGGCAACTCGATCGTCAAGTTTGCTAAAAGAGACGACCAATAATGATGTAGAGAATGAGTAGATGACTTTGTCTCACTTCGTCCAAATCCGTGGACGATCGGTAAATGAAGTTGCCGTGGAAATCGGGTGATGGAATGAAATGAACTGTGAAATTCCATACACCGATAAAACCTATCATAATCTTTTCTAGCAAATGAAAACTCAAGTGAGAGAGAGTATGAGGAGAGAGAGGGGGCCGACCTCTTATAGCAAAGAGGGAGGTGACCGTAGGAGAGGGGGTGACCATAGGAGAAAGCTTCTCACTTCTAAATATCCTAAGGAAAACAAAAAGCTTTAATGAAAAAGCATGAATCACTAAACACCTCATCAAGCCTTTAATGCATCCAATGAAAACTCAACACCAATTAATCCTAATCACCTCATCTAGAACCTTCTAGAACACTGACTCACCTCATCAGAAGAAAAGATAAATCCGTCTTTAACCGAATGTTAAAAGACGGCTGATAGAAAACTGGAAACTGGCAACTTCCAAAAGTGATCCTGAAACGAATTTCAGGACAACGCCGAAACGGTATAAATATACCCGCATTTGTATTACGACCGAATACAAATGCAACTGAGACAAAGATATTATACCTACTCAATATAATACTCTGATCCGGCTTAAACTGTAACATTTTCTAAAATATAAAATATTAATTTTGGGAATTTTTATAATTTAATATTATTTTATTGATTATTTTAATAATTAAATGCAAATAAATAGGAAAAATGTTAGAAAAATTATGAAAAATTATGGAAAATTCGAAAATAGGGTAAATTAGTGAATTATGACATTTTTAAGTTTTTGGGATTAGTTTGACACTAATTTAGCGCTAATCGCGATTAAAATCGCTAATCGGGTTTTTTGGTAATTTTGTGCAAAACTTGCACATATCACATTTTCTCACACTTATGCATTTTCTTTCATGTGTTTCTTATTTGGGTTTACTATTGAGGTGAGAAGGTTAGAGTTAAGGATTAAAAGAAAGGAAAAGAAAAGAAAAGAATAAAGAAATGGAGGTTTGGTGAGAAGAGGGTATGGGCACATTTGACCAACACTTAGCCATTTCTCCTCATTTGTTTTCCTCCCTCATCTTGTGCTCTTGCTGCTGCTGCTCCTTTCCTCCCCCTTCCTCCACCTTCAATCCCTCAAATCAACTCAAAAACAACCCCAAAACCATATATCGGTTTCATTAAAATTGTGCACGAGCTCGAGATCTACGCAATGGACCAAGAAAGCATGGATTTGGCCACTAGAGGGCAACTCAAGAAAGTTCTTGAGTTGCCAATTAAGGTAATTTCTGAACCATTTGCTTAGTTTTAGCATTTCCTTTAACCCCATGTTAAGAATATATTGATATTGTGTGATATTATGGACTTGATGAAAACCTAGTTAGGGTTGGAGAGAAACTTGAGTTGTAATGTGAAATTGAGCTCAGTAGAGGACTTGTAAACACCCTAGTGCATGAATTGGAACCCAAAACCTGAAGCTAGAACCAGAAATACGGATTTTAGAAACCGATATCGGGGAAATTGTGTAATCTGTGCAGGTTAACTTGAATCTGCTATCACCCCGAGAACCCTAAAATGATATTGAGTGGAAATTGAGATGTGCAGGCACCATAGAGGCAACACCCCAAACCCTAGCCCCCAACTCCCTATCCCGGCCGCCAAATTCCCTCTTTTGGCCGCCAATTGCGGCCTGGGTCCCACCTCCTTGGCTTGTTTTGGTTCTGTAGCTCCTACATTGTTAGTTTAGGCCCCTGGTATATATAGATTTGTATAAACAGACCTAGGGTGAAATCTGGGACATATTCCCTATGTTGCTGTTTTGGATTCGTGTTTCCGTATTCCGTATTTTTGATTCTGAAATGGTGGATTGTGTTTTGCCTCGACTATTTGTCGTTTATACGACGATATAGAGGATTTGTTGATGGTTTTGAAGGCGTGCCATAGGTTCTCACCTATAGGCCCCCTTATCGTATCGTTTTGGATTTCATGCGCCGTTTTAGCTTGGATTTGGTTTTAATGCGCATATGCGATATTTGATGTGTAGGTACCCATGAAGACTTCGGGGCGACGAGCAAATGCGTGGCGACGTCCGCAAATGAGAAGCAAGGTGAGTAGATTATATCTACAGGGGGAAGTCGGGTGGATGGCGTATAGCACCCCCGCAGTCCGTAGTTAGTATTATATATATAGTAGATGTGTGATAGTTTTAGTGTGTTGTAGCTTGTGTTAGAAGTATTGTGGATAGTGTAGGGTAGAAGTGATTAGTGTAGTTCCTAGTTGCGAGCCCTAGGATAGAATTGCACTTACACGCCTACACTTGTATATCTCTTATACCTACCCTTGATGGATGATGTTTGATGACATTGGTAATGAGTCGATGATGTGGGCTTGATGACGTGAGATCGGTGATTGGATATGATTCATTATGGGATATGACTTGTGATTTCTTGCGGGCTTGGGATATGTGGTTAACCCGCATGCATACTTCTTTGATGGTATCGTTTGGTGCTAGACATAGAGTAGTACCCCAGACTATGTGATCTGATGATAGTGATACCTGTTATGTGATGAGATAGTGTGACACTGACCCCTACCCAGCTATTGGGATGCCGTACGATGATTACCGTACGAGCCGATATTGATGATAGATCCGCACTCATAACTCGAGGATATCTTATGATATGACATTGAGGCGAGATCACCGACTATATACCTTTATATATGTATCGACTCAGATTTAGGCGGTTTCCATACCCCTCCAGACTTGCATGATACTTAGATCAGTAGTTGCATAGTAGATGTTAGATTAGACCAGAGTCATACCTATTTCAAACTAACGAATCGGGAATATTACAAGATAGGAAAAAGGGGATTCTACGGATATTTTCAAATGTGTAGTGTCTATTTTCTAAACACCGTAGCCCTTGTTTTACCAAAGACCCCGATTCGTCTTATTTCAAAAGGCAAGGTTGCATGATATAGCTTTTGAGTTAGATTCTTCACTGTTGCGTTGCTTATTTCGATTGCACCTGTTTATACTATTTGCATGGCATTACTTGTGCTTATTGTTATATTGCCATCATGCTGTTAGGACACCAGCACTATTATCGATGATGCGTATGTTTCACGTACACTGATTGCCGGCTCACACACTTCATCATCGATAATTGCTATGCCACTACACTGTAGTACTGCTGCATTCATGGTATGATTTCCGCATAGCATATTGTACACTTAGACCTGTACACATTTATATGTGACATGACTTGATACTCGCATTTGATGCTTACATCATACCTGATACATATATCACATCTGATCATCATATTGTAGCTCATTTATATGTGACATGACTTGATACTCACATTGATGCTTATATCACATCTGATCATCATATTGTAGCTCATTTATATGTGACATGACTTGATACTCACATTGATGCTTATATCACATCTGATCATCATATTGTAGCTCATTTATATGTGACATGACTTGATACTCACATTGATGCTTATATCACATCTGATCATCATATTGTAGCTCATTTATATGTGACATGACTTGATACTCACATTGATGCTTATATCACATCTGATCATCATATTGTAGCTCATTTATATGCGACATGACTTGATACTCACATTGATGCTTATATCACATCTGATCATCATATTGTAGCTCATTTATATGTGACATGACTTGATACTCACATTGATGCTTATATCACATCTGATCATCATATTGTAGCTCATCTATTTGTGACTTGACATGATATTTATGTTTGACGCACATATTATATCAGATTAGTGACTTACATTTTGGTTTGGATTATATGTGATTTCTGGATTTGGGAACCGTGGCTATTTCAAATATGTAATCATTTAAAAACCCGGTTCCCTTGATATGATATTTCGGTGCGTCCACCATGTGTTTTCTCGGTGCTAGAGTAATACATGAAAACCCGAATCGAGGAGGCGGTTGAGGCCGATTACGGGTACATGGTTGACCCGGTATGGTACCCCGGGGCGAGAACGGTTTCGCTGTGTGATAGACGGTGAGCCCGGCAGAGGGACTACTACCTACCGGTGATTGTACTTTAGCTCGGCGGATATTTGGAGGATTCCGACCGGAGCCCAGAGATGGACATGGGTTGACTCGTACTGCCGGGGCCGAGGGCCGATACCGCAGACGGAGCCCCATATGGATGAGGATTTACGTGTCGATGCTTGGCACGGGTTTCATGATGTTTTACCATGATGTTGTTTATATCCTCATATTGCATATATGATGTTTATTGTCATTGGGTGACGGGTGGACGGGTTCCACGTATATATACAGACATAGATCATATACAGATATGGATCATATACGGACATGGATCATATACAGACATGGATCATATACAGACTGGATTTACACTTATCATACTTCATTTGTATATATAACAGGGTATGAGGGCGCTGTTATATATACCCTTACACCAATATTAGTGGAATGGGACGCTAATATATGTGTATTGATATCATTTGATACTTCATCATATTTACTTCATACAGCATACCTTACATTCATGACATGTTATTACCTGAGTACTTGGCACCACATACATATTTAGATGTTACCTTGCCATCTTATCACACTCAGATGTACTCTTGTGGATTATATTACTGATTGTTGACTTAGGTTTATGTCTTGCATTCGGTTTCTGCTTGTAGATGTTTCTATTCACGAGTTGGCAACTCACCCCCGTTGTGCCACAGTTCTTGCAGGTTCTGCCGTACAGGTTTCATTGCGGCATTTCTGGCACACTACTTTCTTGCGGGTGGCTTGCTTTTGGTAGGTGGATTCTTTCGCATCAAGAACCACCATTGTATTCATTTTATTCATTGTATCTAGAATTTCCATCAACTAAAACTTGTTTATTCTTTCAGACTTAGAGACAGTGTTGTATTATTCGACCTTAGAGTCGCGCTTAGTAGTATTGCGGTTTTCTTGTTGCTTGAGCTTTCTTTCGGGTTTGATCCTCGCCACTTGGCGTTGTATATTATTGTTGCATGTGTGGTTGTGACCATCTTTTGACGAAGAGCTAGCTCCCGTTTCGGGATGCCTTTATCATTGCATATATATTGTTATTCTTGTTGTACCCCATTCGGGGCCGGTTTTACAAAAGAAACTCTGCCGAAATTTTTAGAAAAGACTGTACTGTTTTAAATTGCATATTCGGCTTAGTTATTTAAAACATTGATTCTTAAACATGTAGTTCTTTACTTATTCTTAAAAAGGGTTTTAGATTTCTGGGTTTTCGGCTTACTTAGTCGCGTTACGCCTGTAGGCGTTACGTGGTTAAGTGCCGGTCACGGGCCAAACTTTGGGTCGTGACAAAGTTGGTATCAGAGCGCTAGGTTGACCTTGGTTCGAGTCTAAGTTTGACTATGTGGAGCCTAGGGCGTTTATATATATATACGGAACTTAGGCTTGACCTTACGGGACTTAGACTTGGTCGAGGGGGTATTAAACCCGAACTTTCGTCGTATTAGGATGACCCTTGGTTGATGGAATAGGTGACTAAAGTAGAGTGACGTACCGTTGGTATGTTCCGCGGCATACTTACGACACGCCACTCCGCTTAAGGAACCTTAGGATGTGCATACTTTTCGAGATCAGTGATTCTCTTCATATCCAGGATTATACATCCATTTGAGATCCTCGATTCTATTAGTTTCATGATCATATCTCCATTGATGCTGTTCCTCCCTATGATCATGTATCCACTTTAGATCTGTTGTTTCCTTCTTGTCACTGATGTGCTCTCGTTGATACTCGATTGAGATTCCTGTCACCATGTTTGAGCGCAGTTTGGGCTGCTGCTAGGGTTACGGCCGGTGTGAGCTCGTTTGGTACGAGGGCCGACCATTGTGTTTTCTGGTGACATGGGAATATCTCGAGTTAGTATGGTTGATTGTGACCTCTAGGGGAGGCGAGTGCTTGGATTTGCACCGGATGATCGGGCCACTGTTAGAACTGCCAGTTGAAAGAGGACTGTTGATGTACAGCATACCTCAGAGATTGTGATGTCGTCTACCGTGCAGACAGATGGACCAGCTGTTGCTGAGATCGACAAGATATTGCTTTCGGAGCTTACGAGCTGAGATTGCCGGAGCTTTCAGGCAGATATGAGACAGATGATAGCTAGTCTACCCGATTTGAGAGACGAAGGTGATTCGTCCGATTTTGCGCCAGAGCGGGCCCAGTTGAGTTGAAGAATTCCAGTGTGGAGAATCTTACTCAGATCTAGAGCAGACCGATCCAGAGATGACCACCTATGTATTGGCCTTCCTGGAGGATTGAGGCATTGTTCGGCGTACAGGCGTATGAACCAGTTGTTGCTGCAAATGATGAGATATCGCCCAGATGATTGGAGCTGTTGCAGCGTGAGCATATACTCAGAGAGATGATAGCGAGTCGCTAGTCACCTGAGGATGAATGACTAGGACATGTGGTTCGTTCGTTACCGATGCGAGGACATCAGATAGATTGTTTCCAGCTAGAGACGACTTCACGCAGGTTCGTTGAGAGTCGATTGAGACGATCGAATGTCAGGAGCCATTTTCCAAGTTTAAAGTATACGGAAAGACATGCAGGTGATTCTATGGACCCTCTAGAAGAATGAAACCCTAACTCGACTAATGACCGTGTGACAGCCTTTGAACCTTAGGGTTTACGGCGGTTCCGCGGCGCCATCAGTGAGGCTTGGGTTTGCCCTTCTACGGCTGGACCACCGACGCTGTGGCATGTACTCGATACTATTAAACTGTACCCGAGATGTGAACTCTTGGGGGATTATGAGGATCTGACGAGTAGATCGGATGGTTCGACATCTTTCGGATATCGTGATGGGACACTGCTTGGGAGACTCCAGATACGAGGATAGCCGCCGGAGCGCAGTTCGAGTAGCCACGATGAGACGAGTCCGAATCAGTCGACATTTGAGCAGAGTGAAGAAAAGAGTTCATACGAGATTTCGACGAGATGACGTTCCACTCCGCCGACATCAGAGATGTGTTATGCACCCCGAGGTGTGGTATATGGATATATCTTCCAGAAAGAAGCGCGATAGGTATGCAGCCGTTCCGGAATAAGCTTTAGCTTCAGCATTGGATGATGACTTCCGGGCATTTCGGCAGGATCGAGACTTGAGAAAAGAACCTCGACAGGACCCTTCAGGAGAACGATGTGAGAAGACTTAGACCAGGAGTGGTCGTATTGCGCACACCCAGCAGGCCAGAGTTCGGCATTGTCGACGAGGTAGTTGACCCGGTTCGGATAGAGGAACTTACCCAGATGCGTTGCGAATTGATCAAGGACGGACGAGAGATGAGTATTCCTCCGATGGTTGGGACGTGTTCCCGAGGACCAGTTCAGCCTGACATCTTCTGTAGAATGATGAAGCTACAGAGTACGCGATTTCGAGTCCGTGCGAGAGACTTCAGATTGGCCGTGGCCGAGAACAGTGCAGTGCAAGGTGGCTTGGCGTGACGTCATGGTGGACGATGATAGAGACATGTGGAACCAGAGGTTCGTGTGAGACACTGACGAGCTGTCAATGCTTCCCGTCGAGACTAGAGACCTGATATGCTTACAGAGACGTTGGAATGTGACCAATTTCCGAGAAAAGGTTGTGCTGAGGACACAGATGTCTATCAAGCGAGAAGAGGTAGTACAAGAGAGACAGCCTCTGTGCAGATCGGCATAGGCATGATTGGAAGAGACCTTGAGCAGGATTCCTTTCAGGACATTGCTGCAATGATGTTTGCACCCAGGGTTAGATGTGTGACGTGCATTCAGAGAACCAGAGGCCGACGCCAGTGATGTGCTGCCTTACGAGTGGTCATGAGGATTGACCGAGAGGTGACCAGGGAAGTGCCAGAACGGAATCGTCCCCGTTAGCACACCTGACAGGGCCGATGTGCCGATTGACTGCGAGATAGGAAATCCGCAGAGAAGATAAGGACCCAGAGTCAGAAGACGCCAGACCGCGAGCAAGAGGCATGTAGATATCCTGCGCTGCTAGCAGTGGATTGCACCGACTCCTTCTCGACCTTGAAGGAGGAACTACCGACGACGGTATTCATGATTTTGTGATTCGATTATCACGTATCCGTCACTTTGGATTTCGGTATTTTGGGCGTTCTGTTTGCATGATTTAGTTTTGATGACTGAGTTTTATGATATTGGTTTCATGCACTCACTGGATATTTATATATTTTGCGCTAAGTTATTACATTTGAGATATTGATCGAGATTTCATACCTATCGTATTCAGTGATTTGATTTGCACTTCCAGCGTAGTTTTCATGCATCTTTAGTGTTTTGATATACGATTTCGGTGCACTCCAGATGCAATAAATCGGAATTCTTCGTGCATTTCATATGCACCTGATTTTTTCTGTCAGGCACACACGTTGCCTACGACGGATGTTTCGTGCACACCCGTTGCACTTAGATGTTGTTTTCTATACCTGTTTGACACATATATGGATTTTGATTTCCTTGCGCACCAGACGCATAGGATATTCTTATAATATGCATTTTGGGGATTGATTTCTAGTAGAGTAGTACATTCATTTTTTGATATTCTTTATGTGTTGATGTTTCGGAGCCCCGACAAATGAATTATTACTGAAATTGTTTTTAGTATTGGGGGTTTTAATTTAAATTCGGGGACCGAATTTCTTTAAGGAGGGTAGATTGTAACATTTTCTAAAATATAAAATATTAATTTTGGGAATTTTTATAATTTAATATTATTTTATTGATTATTTTAATAATTAAATGCAAATAAATAGGAAAAATGTTAGAAAAATTATGAAAAATTATGGAAAATTCGAAAATAGGGTAAATTAGTGAATTATGACATTTTTAAGTTTTTGTGATTAGTTTGACACTAATTTAGCGCTAATCGCGATTAAAATCGCTAATCGGGTTTTTTGGTAATTTTGTGCAAAACTTGCACATATCACATTTTCTCACACTTATGCATTTTCTTTCATGTGTTTCTTATTTGGGTTTACTATTGAGGTGAGAAGGTTAGGGTTAAGGATTAAAAGAAAGGAAAAGAAAAGAAAAGAATAAAGAAATGGAGGTTTGGTGAGAAGAGGGTATGGGCACATTTGACCAACACTTAGCCATTTCTCCTCATTTGTTTTCCTCCCTCATCTTGTGCTCTTGCTGCTGCTGCTCCTTTCCTCCCCCTTCCTCCACCTTCAATCCCTCAAATCAACTCAAAAACAACCCCAAAACCATATATCGGTTTCATTAAAATTGTGCACGAGCTCGAGATCTACGCAATGGACCAAGAAAGCATGGATTTGGCCACTAGAGGGCAACTCAAGAAAGTTCTTGAGTTGCCAATTAAGGTAATTTCTGAACCATTTGCTTAGTTTTAGCATTTCCTTTAACCCCATGTTAAGAATATATTGATATTGTGTGATATTATGGACTTGATGAAAACCTAGTTAGGGTTTGAGAGAAACTTGAGTTGTAATGTGAAATTGAGCTCAGTAGAGGACTTGTAAACAACCTAGTGCATGAATTGGAACCCAAAACCTGAAGCTAGAACCAGAAATACGGATTTTAGAAACCGATATCGGGGAAATTGTGTAATCTGTGCAGGTTAACTTGAATCTGCTATCACCCCGAGAACCCTAAAATGATATTGAGTGGAAATTGAGATGTGCAGGCACCATAGAGGCAACACCCCAAACCCTAGCCCCCAACTCCCTATCCCGGCCGCCAAATTCCCTCTTTTGGCCGCCAATTGCGGCCTGGGTCCCACCTCCTTGGCTTGTTTTGGTTCTGTAGCTCCTACATTGTTAGTTTAGGCCCCTGGTATATATAGATTTGTATAAACAGACCTAGGGTGAAATCTGGGACATATTCCCTATGTTGCTGTTTTGGATTCGTGTTTCCGTATTCCGTATTTTTGATTCTGAAATGGTGGATTGTGTTTTGCCTCGACTATTTGTCGTTTATACGACGATATAGAGGATTTGTTGATGGTTTTGAAGGCGTGCCATAGGTTCTCACCTATAGGCCCCCTTATCGTATCGTTTTGGATTTCATGCGCCGTTTTAGCTTGGATTTGGTTTTAATGCGCATATGCGATATTTGATGTGTAGGTACCCATGAAGACTTCGGGGCGACGAGCAAATGCGTGGCGACGTCCGCAAATGAGAAGCAAGGTGAGTAGATTATATCTACAGGGGGAAGTCGGGTGGATGGCGTATAGCACCCCCGCAGTCCGTAGTTAGTATTATATATATAGTAGATGTGTGAAAGTTTTAGTGTGTTGTAGCTTGTGTTAGAAGTATTGTGGATAGTGTAGGGTAGAAGTGATTAGTGTAGTTCCTAGTTGCGAGCCCTAGGATAGAATTGCACTTACACGCCTACACTTGTATATCTCTTATACCTAACCTTGATGGATGATGTTTGATGACATTGGTAATGAGTCGATGATGTGGGCTTGATGACGTGAGATCGGTGATTGGATATGATTCATTATGGGATATGACTTGTGATTTCTTGCGGGCTTGGGATATGTGGTTAACCCGCATGCATACTTCTTTGATGGTATCGTTTGGTGCTAGACATAGAGTAGTACCCCAGACTATGTGATCTGATGATAGTGATACCTGTTATGTGATGAGATAGTGTGACACTGACCCCTACCCAGCTATTGGGATGCCGTACGATGATTACCGTACGAGCCGATATTGATGATAGATCCGCACTCATAACTCGAGGATATCTTATGATATGACATTGAGGCGAGATCACCGACTATATACCTTTATATATGTATCGACTCAGATTTAGGCGGTTTCCATACCCCTCCAGACTTGCATGATACTTAGATCAGTAGTTGCATAGTAGATGTTAGATTAGACCAGAGTCATACCTATTTCAAACTAACGAATCGGGAATATTACAAGATAGGAAAAAGGGGATTCTACGGATATTTTCAAATGTGTAGTGTCTATTTTCTAAACACCGTAGCCCTTGTTTTACCAAAGACCCCGATTCGTCTTATTTCAAAAGGCAAGGTTGCTTGATATAGCTTTTGAGTTAGATTCTTCACTGTTGCGTTGCTTATTTCGATTGCACCTGTTTATACTATTTGCATGGCATTAGTTGTGCTTATTGTTATATTGCCATCATGCTGTTAGGACACCAGCACCATTATCGATGATGCGTATGTTTCACGTACACTGATTGCCGGCTCACACACTTCATCATCGATAATTGCTATGCCACTACACTGTAGTACTGCTGCATTCATGGTATGATTTCCGCATAGCATATTGTACACTTAGACCTGTACACATTTATATGTGACATGACTTGATACTCGCATTTGATGCTTACATCATACCTGATACATATATCACATCTGATCATCATATTGTAGCTCATTTATATGTGACATGACTTGATACTCACATTGATGCTTATATCACATCTGATCATCATATTGTAGCTCATTTATATGTGACATGACTTGATACTCACATTGATGCTTATATCACATCTGATCATCATATTGTAGCTCATTTATATGTGACATGACTTGATACTCACATTGATGCTTATATCACATCTGATCATCATATTGTAGCTCATTTATATGTGACATGACTTGATACTCACATTGATGCTTATATCACATCTGATCATCATATTGTAGCTCATTTATATGCGACATGACTTGATACTCACATTGATGCTTATATCACATCTGATCATCATATTGTAGCTCATTTATATATGACATGACTTGATACTCACATTGATGCTTATATCACATCTGATCATCATATTGTAGCTCATCTATTTGTGACTTGACATGATATTTATGTTTGACGCACATATCATATCAGATTAGTGACTTACATTTTGGTTTGGATTATATGTAATTTCTGGATTTGGGAACCGTGGCTATTTCAAATATGTAATCATTTAAAAACCCGGTTCCCTTGATATGATATTTCGGTGCGTCCACCATGTGTTTTCTCGGTGCTAGAGTGATACATGAAAACCCGAATCGAGCAGGCGGTTGAGGCCGATTACGGGTACATGGTGGACCCGGTATGGTACCCCGGGGAGAGAATGGTTTCGCTGTGTGATAGACGGTGAGCCCGGCAGAGGGACTACTACCTACCGGTGATTGTACTTTAGCTCGGCGGATATTTGGAGGATTCCGACCGGAGCCCAGAGATGGACATGGGTTGACTCGTACTGCCGGGGCCGAGGGACGATACCGCAGACGGAGCCCCATATGGATGAGGATTTACGTGTCGATGCTTGGCACGGGTTTCATGATGTTTTACCATGATGTTGTTTATATCCTCATATTGCATACATGATGTTTATTGTCATTAGGTGACGGGTGGACGGGTTCCACGTATATATACAGACATAGATCATATACAGATATGGATCATATACGGACATGGATCATATACAGACATGGATCATATACAGACTGGATTTACACTTATCATACTTCATTTGTATATATAACAGGGTATGAGGGCGCTGTTATATATACCCTTACACCAATATTAGTGGAATGGGACGCTAATATATGTGTATTGATATCATTTGATACTTCATCATATTTACTTCATACAGCATACTTTACATTCATGACATGTTATTACCTGAGTACTTGGCACCACATACATATTTAGATGTTACCTTGCCACATTATCACACTCAGATGTACTCTTGTGGATTATATTACTGATTGTTGACTTAGGTTTATGTCTTGCATTCGGTTTCTGCTTGTAGATGTTTCTATTCACGAGTTGGCAACTCACCCCCGTTGTGCCACAGTTCTTGCAGGTTCTGCCGTACAGGTTTCATTGCGGCATTTCTGGCACACTACTTTCTTGCGGGTGGCTTGCTTTTGGTAGGTGGATTCTTTCGCATCAAGAACCACCATTGTATTCATTTTATTCATTGTATCTAGAATTTCCATCAACTAAAACTTGTTTATTCTTTCAGACTTAGAGACAGTGTTGTATTATTCGACCTTAGAGTCGCGCTTAGTAGTATTGCGGTTTTCTTGTTGCTTGAGCTTTCTTTCGGGTTTGATCCTCGCCACTTGGCGTTGTATATTATTGTTGCATGTGTGGTTGTGACCGTCTTTTGACGAAAAGCTAGCTCCCGTTTGGGGATGCCTTTATCATTGCATATATATTGTTATTCTTGTTGTACCCCATTCGGGGCCGGTTTTACAAAAGAAACTCTGCCGAAAATTTTAGAAAAGACTGTACTGTTTTAAATTGCATATTCGGCTTAGTTATTTAAAACATTGATTCTTAAACATGTAGTTCTTTACTTATTCTTAAAAAGGGTTTTAGATTTCTGGGTTTTCGGCTTACTTAGTCGCGTTACGCCTGTAGGCGTTACGTGGTTAAGTGCCGGTCACGGGCCAAACTTTGGGTCGTGACATAAACCAAAGCCGACCAGTATCATCTATCCGAAAATCGACACGTGCGTAAACGCACGTGCATTTTCCGAACCCTGCCATAAAACCATACGGCCTCTACAACGTTTCGCCCGAACTTGGGAAACTGTCTGTGGGGGACTCTAATGACTCGTCAGTACCCTGGCAGTGGGTTTAACCACAAACCGTCAGTGGCACTAGCAATGCGTAACGGCTGCCCACGGACTGACCTCAAGGGAGGCCGATGAGCACACTCAAGGGAGGCCGATGAGCGAACTCATCCAGAAACCCTACTGATCCTAACAGTGACAATGTATATACAGTCCGGTCCATTCGTCAATGAGTATCGCATATCTGCCTAGGGGGCTAGTAACGTCAGACCCCCAATAGCAGTATAAGTCGTGTCGGAGTGAAGCCCAATAACACCCTGAGATACTACTGGAGTACCTACTAGTAAATCTCCTATCATGGCCATGGATTTGTGTAATGGCTCTCCTAGACACAGCACGATCTCGCCCCCAATACCGGGAGAGACGAATCCCCTGCCGATCCGCTCACGTGCCTCCATATGGCTCGGGACTGTACCCAAAAGCTACCTGTTTGCACGACTCCTTTGAGCCGTGGTAGGGTAGAAATCAAAGCACAGTGGGAACTCACACGAGAAAAATGACGACCTCAGGTCGATGAACTAACCTGTACACATGTCACCAGGGAACTGCTATCTGACGGTAGATATAATACTAACTAGCAGATTCCCGGCGAGTCCTGTCCGGTGTACTCATAACCCAATGAGCACCTGTATACATCTTAGGTGATCCAACTGACACCAGTGGCTTGTGAGACCGGCCACCGCCCCTCGTCGGGGTCTCGACTTCACACACTAGTCTACTCCGGAGTATCGATGCCCTGTCTCGAAACTCCCACGACTAGGGACCACAATTAAGGATATGCGTATAAACTACCCAACTCTCACGTATATGATCGCCATCATACTGTTGGTAGTAAAGCAAGATCCTAAGGGCTCTATCAAAGTGTAACATGCAATTAGTCACCTGAACATGTACACGACTGATAAAGGCAAACCAGATAGCATACTATCATCTCGAGTAAGACTGTCATACCGGTATAGGTCCTCCGCAATCATTGCAATCACGTACCTGCGATCCAATAATTGACTATGAGGGCACTATCTCCAACATTTAATTCCTTTAAAATAAAATTAGGGCTTGACCCTATATCATTGGAATTTAATTCCTTCAGAACAAAGAGAAACAGGGTTTAACCCTAATTAAGAACCTGGTTCTGTTGAAACAGCGGGAATCTAATTCCCTTAATCATAATTTAACAGAGAATGGGAGTTCAATTCATTAAAAGCTTTTATTAGGGTTTAACCCTATTCAGTTCTTCGCATATATGAGGAATTTAATTCCTACAGAAAATTCAGAGTTCAACTCTGTTCCAGAATATAAGTCTTCAAAAGGAAGTAGGAATTTAATTCCTCTGAAATTTAAAGCTCGAGGAATTTAATTCCTGAAAAAGGAGTAACAGATCCTCTAAACAACATAGAGGCATGGTCACGTGTCACCACGTGACCCCCCAAAAGATCTACAGAAAGCCCCCTTTGAGGCAGTCCCCCACGTGACCCACGTGACACTTAACAGAAACTCTAATACATAGGCATATGAATGCCTGTCACGTGATGGCACGTGATGTTCTGAAAGATGCAGCGATTTCAGCAGAATAAATGGAAAGAGGGCGTTCTCACGTGTTGCCACGTGACCCCTTTTGCCTTAGTGTTCAACACTAAGTTGGAATTCTTGAACACAGTACTGAAACACTGTTGGGCCTTAGTGTTCAACACTAATCAAAGAACCTTATTTACAGTGTTCAACACTGATTACCTTAGTGTTTAACACTAACCCGAGATCTCCATTGTAGTGTTCAACACTGACTACCTTAGTGTTTAACACTAATTTGAGAGCTCTGTTGCCGATGCTTGATACCGATCTGTTTTAGTGTTTAACACTAATCTGAAAGCCTTGTTGCTCGTGTTTAACACCAATTATCTTTTAGTGTTAAACACTAACTTGTCAACCTCATTCCCAGTGTTCAACACTGAATGCTCTGAAGTGTTTAACACTAGGCTTTGGCCCAATTGGCTAAACGGATAGAGGCAAAGCCTCTCCCTCAATGGATCCACAAGAAATCAATATTCCAGACATGATAGGACTTAGCCCAAGCTGGCCATAAGTCCTCAATTCGTAATTAACTGGGCCAATGGGCTCATAATATATTTAATGGGTCTTGATCCTAAATTGGGCCAAGGACTATTTAATCCATTCCGGTCCTAGGGTACATCTCTTCACTCCTTTGATACTTGGCATTGTAATCCCTCAATGTCTTCAAAGAGGTGACGAGTCCCGACGACCACCCATGATATGGACTGTGGGGTCCTTAAACCCATGTCTAATGCAAAATTCCTGGATACGTGGAACGTGGATAACGTCACTCTTTGACCCCGCGGAAAACGTCCAGAGCGGAGCCTAGTCCTCGCCGAGCACGGCAGTGAACCCGTGTGAAGCATCTAGTGCAAAATTCCTGGTTACGTGGAACGTGGATAACGTCACTCTTTGACCCCGCGGAAAACGCCCAGAGCGGAGCCTGGTCCTCGCCAAGCACGGCAGTGAACCCGTGTGAAGCATCCAGAGCACATACCGGACTGTGGAGTCCTTAAACCCATGGACTATGATGTCCTTAACCTCGACCGAGATGTCTTAAAACTAACAATGGACCGCAATTTCCTTAAACTACCCATGGACCGCAATGTCCTTAAACTACCCATGGACCGCAATGTCCTTAAACTAGAACAATACAGCCCAGCATGCTCTTTTACCGGATCTAAACAGTCCCGTTTAAGTTGATCTTAGCCTCAAAGATGGCTAACGTATCCTTAAACTTTCAAACAGACTGGACTATGAATCCCCCAAATTAACTTTGGCTCGAGGGTACATCTCTGAACTCCTCTGACATCCGTCGTTGTAATCCTTCAACGTCGTCAGAGAGGTGACGTGTCCCGACGGCCACATATACGATGGACCACTATGTCCCTAAACTGGAACAATGGAGCCCAAACGCTCTTTTGTCGGATCCAAACGATCCTGTTAAGTTGATCTTAGTCTCAAATCGGACTAACGTATCCTTAACAAACGTTTGAGTTGATCTTAGCCTCGAGAATGGCTGACGTATCCTCAAACCAAACCCCCAAACCCAAATCTAAGATAAACACGGATTTGGACTAGTCCACGCCCTACGGGCGACGACATAACTCAGTCTCCGTAAACAATCCACAGGCAACAAAACATAAAATAAACACACACGACACGAAGCGACCATCTGGAGAAGGAGAAAGTTGTTATCGCGATGCGGTAGCGTAATTAACTGCAGGGGCTTGCGCCTGCAGGGAAGAGCGTCCCCACAATCAAAAACCCCTCAAACGAGGGGGAATCTGACGAAGTCTGCTACATCGGCCGCATCCGTCTAAACCCCCGATGCACGGTGCCATAAACAACTTGGCATCTTTGAGAGATGGACGGATAGCACCAATTAGCATCTTCCCCGAACCTCAGGCACAGACGCCCGAGTCCAGGCCGCCGTTCGGAGGGGAACAGATCCTGGCACGCCCGGTGGGACCTTTTCCTCTTTCCACTCCACACTTCGTGTGTCGTGATTCGCGAACCAATCGCGGTTCTCCAGTAGTTGCCCTTGGGTTTCAAGATACTAAGAATTGGCGTCTTGCTTATTGCAGAAAGCAAAGGATCGATGGCTTCTACTTCTGCGAAATTCTCCAACTGCTCAAACTGCAATTACGACCAACGCTTTACCTCGCCAGGAGGTATAGCCTATGGGCCCCAAGCTGCTTCGTTGTTCACAATGCCGGTGGACCAGGTGACTCAAGCCACTACCGGATTGTTCTTTGGGACTATACTCCCACCATCAAGCTTCGCGGCGCCGGTGATGACAAAGGAAGCTCTCAAGAAGTCGGTCTTTGACCGTCTTGCCCCTGCCGCGGCTCCTCTCAACGAGTCGCCCAATGTCAACGCCTCGGTCTTCTCTAGATTGGGCAAGAAATCCTGCGAACTCATCACGGGACCTACGATCTCAAAGAAGGCTGCTTCTAAGAAAGCGGCCGCTCCTGCCTCCGAAATCGCCAAGGCGGCTTCCCCAGCCAAGAAGTCGATCTTCACAAGATTAACGGCTTCAGCTCCCGCTCCTGCTGCACAAAGGATATCGGTCTTTGACAGGCTAACACCAGCAGCGACCCCCCACCTACACAGGGGGAAAGACGAAGCCATTCTCACCGCTGAACCAGCGCCGTCCGCTCGACGCGCTCGACGTCGTCATTGGCGCCGAATAAGGAAGGCTGGGGGCAACTCCCCCTCCGGATTGACTCCACCAGCCCCGGTGGCAGAAGTTAATGCTGCTGTTCCAACTGGGAACAGCTTCGAGATGCTAAATAAGGTGCGAAGGAATTCCCCTACTGCAGTGCTAAAGAGGTCTCCTCCCTCATTAAAAAAGGTTGTGGAAATAGAATCAGAACAGCCCCGATCTCCTCAACGGCTGTCTTCCAAAATCTATAAGGTTTGGCGGCAGGCCCGAGACTCGATCGTCGATCCAAACTTCTCCCGCCAGCACAAGAAGCTAAAAATCCAACCGGAGGCCGGTCATCAGGCTAAACCCCGAAAGGCTATCTGGACGCCCACCTCAACGGCCCCCTCAACCTCCATGACTCATAAAAGGAGGAGGCCAGAAAAGATCCCTCACCATGCAACAACAGCTAAAAGCACTGAGCCCAAACGCCCTAAGTCTGGGGGCATGAGGGTGCACACTGTTTATATGGCTTTTGGAAAGGAGGAAAGCCGCACCTCTACGGGCCACCGACCGCTGACCCGATCCATGACGAAAGCCCAGGAGCAGCAACAAAAGCTTCAGGAAATGATGAATGCTATGGCCGCACTTACCGGACCAAAAGAAAGACCAGAAACGTCCTCAGACGCACGCCAGGAGGAGGAAACCGACGCTGAATTCCTTCGCCGGACACTGGAGAAAAAGGACAAAGAGGCTGCTGAACAAGTGGCCAACATACAACGTATGGGCCTTCTCTTCCAAGATATGATAGGAATGATGATCCAGCAGTTCCTACCCGCCGACGATCCCCCAATCGTTCTGGAAGACGACCGGGGAGAAACGTCAAATCCACCACCAGCCCTCTCAACGGCCAAGGAAGAGACAATCTCTAAAGCTGACTTGGCTGACTACATAGCCCAGCAAATCCGGGTCCATCATGCGACTGAAGCAGCTGGTCAAGTCGTGAAAACGGGGCGGCCGTATCCGAGCTGGTACGATCAAATCAAATACCCGCAAGGCTATACGATACCGAAATTCCATGTGTATAAGGGGACCGGCAATCCCCATCAACACGTCGCCCAGTTCCGGGCCCTCTGCGGTAACACCGGCGGTGATGATAAACTGTTACTCCGTCAGTTCGTTGGCAGCTTATCAGAAACAGCGTTCGAATGGTATTCGGAACTCCCGAACGATTCCATCAAAACGTTCGCTGAAATGGAGTTGTTATTCACTCAGCGGTTCGCAAGTGCCAGCGAGCGCACTCCAATAACTGCATTGATTAACGCCAGGGTAAAACCAGGCGAAACCTGGGTCCAGTATGCTATACGCTGGCGAAATTTGTGGTCGAGATGCGAGCAACGCATTGAGGAGGCACCCGCAGTGGGCATGTTCGTGGGAACCCTAGACCCCCACGCAACTATTTCCCAGTTCATGATGTTCTTTAAGCCAACCACATTCCAGGATTTAATCGACAAGTTGGCTCAGATGGACCAGATGGGTCATAGACCACCTCCCCCGAAGTCGGAACCTCGAAATGACAAGGGTAAAGGAAGGGCAACCTTTGTCTCGAATGCCCAACAGCAACCTAACGCCCCGAAACCGGCAGATCAATTGGAAGAAAGACGCCGGTATTATAATGAAAAGATGAAGCGTCCCTACTCGTTCCCACGAGACAAGACGAAACGGTTATTCGAGCTGGCAATACGCAACAGACTTATAAACCTATCAAATCCAAGGCGACCGCCACAACCCACCGAGGTGAATAACCCTAACTATTGCCCTTACCATCAAATGGTAAGTCATCCGATTGAAGATTGCTTCGTCTTCAAAGGATGGATTGAAGATCAATACCTCCAGGGGAAGTTTGTACTGTCCGAAAAGTGGAAGGTGAACCCGCCACAACCGCATACTCCTAAGAAAGCAGATACACCGGGGGCAACCTGCTACTTTATTGAAGAAGCTCCATGGGAGGTCGTACTATCAACTAAAACCAAAAGAATGCTGAGAGACCTTCATGCGTGCCCTGCGATCGAATGGAAGGACCCTCTTGAACCTCAAATTATCGAAGGGATGTTGAAGCCCCGCACAACTACGAAGATTCAGGATAAAGGCCCAAATACTCATGCCCAACCGTCAAAATCTTCAAAGAAAAAGAAGAGGAAATCCAAGAAGCACGCGAAGCTTGGAGACGAGCACACGAACTTGCAGAAGCAAATCGACGCGCTGGAAGAATACAATCAAAAGGCACGAACTCCTGTCACACTGCAAGAGTTTCTCAACGACATCTTTCAAGAGGAAGATGATGGAGAGAGCTCGTCGGATGAATCCGAAGGGTATGTGGCGAGTTGTAACGTAATCTCCCACTCGTTTACCGATGATAAGAAAACTCCTGGCACTAAGAAGCTGGAGGCAGAGCCTGAACCAGAGCGTGCGTGGCCGACAAAAGAAATGATCAATGCCTTTCTAGACGAGATTCGGCTAAAGAGTAAAGCGGATCAGGAGCGTGAGATGGCAGCGTCAGAAGGAACCAAATGCAGGCGACTGAACGGAAGAGTTGAACTACCCCCGCCAGAGCGAATGGCATCCGAAGTAGACAAGAAGATATTCAAGACGAGGAAAAGGTTTGCCAAAGCCATGTCAATGGGGATGAAGCTACCACCCTCGGAAGGAAACACACACGATGGGGTGGAGAGGCATCCTGATTATTGCGCATATCATCGGAAAATCTCACACCCCACAGAGGAGTGCGACGCCTTTAAGATATGGTGGCAAGGATATGTTGCTCGTCGGCAACATTTTAAGCGCATGAAACGCAAGAGCCGTCGGGAACGAAGAAGCACTGTCGACGGGCGCAACAGAACTACTGGCAGCTGTGACATGGTTAACGTCGGGGGGTCACAAGTTCTCACCTTTGGGAGCGACTCTGATAAAGAAATGACTCTGGGCCCTCTCTTTAAAGAATCCGTGTTAGGGAAAGAGGAGGAATCGGAGGCCTGCGAGAACATTCAGCTGCGCAATCGCACAAGAAAAGAATCTCGGGCCCGTGAGCAGAAAAGATAAGGGAAAGGAAAAGGTCATTGAAGATATCACTTTAGATGACCAAGTCACGAAAGAACTAACTACCAGAGACCCTCCTAAGAAGGGTAAGGTGGACTATAACATCCTCGCGCACTTAAGGAAGCTACCTTCTCAGCTTAGCATCCTTGATGCCCTCCTATTGTCAAAAGAATCGCGAGACTCACTAATTAAGGCGTTGCAAGAACCTGAACAATTCCAAGCCTTCCTCGCCACTGAAAGGATGAAAGACGACCTGGAGGAAGTGCATACGGCCGACGTCACTTTCGGTGATGAAGACCTCCTTCTCGGGACGTGCGACCACAACCGTCCCCTATATGTCTCCGGATACTGCCATGACATCAAGATAGGTAAGATCCTGGTGGATAATGGATCCTCCGTCAATCTCCTTAATGTTCGGGTGTTGAAGGAAATCTGCATGAGTGTGCAACACCTCGCTCGTGACAAAATTACTATCTCCGGTTTCGATTCACAATCGTCACGGACTCTCGGATCTGTGATACTAACATTACGCTTTGGACTTCTCGTCACAGACATCAAATTTCATGTCATTGACGCCAAAACCTGCTACAACGCCTTGCTCGGTCGTCCTTGGCTACACGAATACAACATCGTCCCTTCTACACAACATCAGTGTATGAAGTACTTTAAGGATGGCTTCGAGTATACCGTAACAGGAGAGTTAAATCCATTCTCCGTGAACGAAGTCTGCAAATACGAAGATGCGAAATACTTTTTGCCAGACTTTGAAGATACAGAAAGGTGTCGCAACTCGGAGAACAAAGCCGCCGCCACCATCCCTGTTTTCGGAAGCGATACCGAAGAAGAGGAAGAGATAGTTTATACAGGGCCATCTCAGCGTAACAACCTGGGGACGCCCGCCCCCATGTTGGTCTTCGGAAGTGATTCAGAAGATGAAGTTAATGTTGTATTCTCCAATCGGCTGTCAATGCAAGCATCCCCTGGCGATGATCATAATTTGCAGATCACCATGGTACCGCGAGAACACTACAAGGATCTCGACACGCTTCAAGCTCACAATGTGCAGGACCTGCAAACGTTTTACGTCCCTCCCAGGCGAAGGGGTGAGAAGGTGATCCTATTCTACCGATCCTCAGAGTCAAAAATAGAGAAAGAGATCTGGCATGGCGCAGATGCTACACCTGACAGGCTCCAACCCATCCGTCTGCCCAGATACTATACAAATGGATTAAAGAAGCTATTGAAGCACCAAGGGGTACCCTTAAAACAAACTGTTCGACAGGCTCGGTTCTACAACAGGATTTGGGATGTCCCTGGGACCCAACGCAAATTGCCCAACGGGAAAATGGAAACACTTGGGCTTGGATACGCGAGAACCGGAAAATGGGAGCGGGCCCACAGCAGCTACGCTATATATACCTTTGATGAAGAAGAGGACGCCCTGTCAGGAGATGCCGACCCCTCATCAAAACTAGACCCCGCGATTGAAGCGCCAAGTCCGTCGTTTGAAGAACGAATGGGCAAGCCTATCAGGAAAGTGGGTCAGAAAGCTCGGGAAGACCACAACCGCGAAATGGCCATCTACGAGAAGGCCAGGACGCAACGTCTATTTCAACAGACTGCAAAAGACAAAGATGTTCATCCTTGTCAACCCATCATGCGAAAGGCCCGATGCGGAGACGGAATTAAGTCAAGGAGCGAAAAGAAGAGCCGACAACAACGACGTAGGATTAGAGGGTTACAGGTACTACGCGGCTCGGATTCGTCCCTCATGGAAAAGATGAGTCGAGCGTACTCCTTCCCCCGAGACAAGACGGAGAAGTTACTCAAACTCGCTTTAAAACATCAAATGATCGTGCTTCCAGAATCTAGACACCCTGAGCAAGCCAACAAGGCTTCTCGTTCGAGCTATTGCTCTTATCACCAAGCCATAGGACATCCTACCGAAGACTGCTTCACCTTCAAGAACTGGGTCGAGGACCAGTACCGACGTGGCAGATTCGCTTTATCCAACAGCTGGAGGGTAACGCCGCCACGAAAGCACGAGCCCAAGGCCGCAAGAGCATAACCGGATCCACCTCAGTCCCGGGAGCGGATTCGCACCTGTTATACGATTACGATATTAAAAGAAGAGCCCGAGAACATAGATGACCTTCCCCGGTGCTTTGAAAACAGCGATGATGAGGTGATCTCAGAATTTCCGCCCGCTCCGAAAGAACTGGAAGACGGTATACATACTACTGCAGATAACCTCAGGAAGATTGAGTTGGGATCGGCAGAGGACCCGCGACCGACATTCGTCAGCGAGTTGCTCTCTGAAGAAAGGGTGGCTGCGTTAAAGAACGTGCTTCTACAGCATAAAGACTGCTTCGCGTGGAACTACTCCGAGATGCCAGGACTAGATCCGGAGATTGCTGTGCATAAATTAGCAATATCCCCAGATATCAAGCCCGTCAAGCAGGCACCAAGAAGGATGCGACTCGAGCTTGAGATGAGCATCAACGCCGAAGTCAAGAAACTGATCGATTCTGGATTTATCCAAGAAGTCCAATATCCCGATTGGATCGTCAATATCGTCCCGGTAATGAAGAAGAATGGGACGGTATGCATATGCGTGGATTTTAGGGATCTAAATAAAGCCTGCCCAAAGGACGATTTCCCAGTACCGGTAACCGAGCTAATGATAGATAACACGTCCACTCACGAGGTTTTCTCCTTTATGGACGGTTCGTCAGGATACAATCAGATAAAGATGCATCCCGAAGACCAGAAGCACACCGCTTTCCGGACCCCTTTGGGTATATTATGCTATAGGGTTATGCCCTTTGGTCTAAAGAACGCTGGCGCTACCTATCAAAGGGCCATGACAAAGATCTTCGATGACCTCATACATGACATCGTTGAGTGCTATATCGATGACCTCGTAGTAAAGAGCATGTCATACGAAGAGCATTTAAAGCATTTGGAGACTGTGTTTCAACGCCTCCGGCAATATAATTTGGAAATGAATCCCCTCAAATGCGCGTTTGGAGTCTCCTCGGGCAAATTCCTGGGATTCATCGTTCGACACCGAGGTATTGAAATAGATCCGTCAAAGATTAAAGCGATCATGGAAATGCCTCCGCCAAGAACCCTCAAACAGTTGCGGTCTCTCCAAGGGAAGCTCCCATACGTCCGGCGATTTACCGCAAATCTTTCAGGCAAATGCCACCCGTACAGTCACCTGATGAAGAAAGAAACCCCATTCGTCTGGGATCAAAAATGCCAAGGTGCACTAGACGAGATCAAGCAGTACCTGCAGAACCCGCCGGTATTGGCTGCGCCGGTCAAGGGAAAACCCCTCATTCTTTATACAACCGCCCTCGAAGGTTCCTTGGGCGCATTATGGGCGCAAGAGAACGATCAGGGGAAAGAGAGAGCACTCTACTACTTAAGTCGAGTTCTACTGGGGGCAGAAAGCAATTACTCTCCCATTGAAAAACATTGCTTGGCATTAATCTTCGCGATAACAAAGCTCAGGCACTATGCGTTGGCATACGAAGTCTGCCTCATCTCGAAGGTGGACCCTCTTAAATATCTGATGTCAAAAGCCATATTGACGGGACGACTCGCTAAATGGGCCCTGCTCTTGATGGAGTTCTCGATAATCTATCAACCTCTCAAGGCAGTGAAAGGCCAGGCCATTGCTGACTTCCTCGCTGAGCACCCGATACCGGCCGATTCTCCTCTGAATTGTGATTTGCCGGAAGAGCATGCATTTGATGCGATTAGCGGCGGAAGCACCCGATGGGAACTCTATTTCGATGGAGCGTCCTCCGTAAAGAAACAGAAACAAGGTATCCCAATGATCAAATCGGGGATAGGCCTCATCTTTGCAACTCCACAAGGGGGGATAATGCGCTTCGCCTTCTCCTTAACAGAGCCGAGGACAAACAATGAGGCTGAATATGAAGCTCTGATAGCAGGCCTCGAAATCGCCATCGACATGGGAATTGAAGATCTCCTTATATACGGGGATTCTCAGCTAGTTGTTAGTCAAGTAAATGGTGACTACCAAACGTGCAAGCCGGAGTTGGTAAAGTACGGCGAAAAGGTGCAACAACTGTTGGCCCAAATTCCCTCCTATATTTTAGAGAACATACCGCGCGCGGAGAACAGCAAAGCAGACGCGTTGGCCAAACTTGCTAAAGAACTGGCTGACGAGAACCTCGATGATGTCAGAATCGTGGTACAAAGCCGTCGAGTGCTCACCCCGGCAGAAATACTTCCGGAATTATATAAAGAGGGAGCGACTGAGCAGACGACCCTACAAATAAAAGACCAGGAGAAGGCCGAGGACTGGAGGGAAGTCTTCATAGACTACTTTAAGTCCCGCCGAATGCCCAAAGAAGCGTCCTCAAGACATCAGCTCATGAAACGAGCTCTATCTTTCGCTCTCGTCAACGATACTCTATACAAGAGATCGTTTGATTCTCTATGGCTGAGATGCTTAGGATCTGACGAAGCAGAAAGAGTCATTCAGGAAGTTCATGACGGACTTTGCGGTTCTCACCAAGCAGGCCCGAAGATGAAGTTAAGGATTAAACGAATGGGCTACTACTGGCCCACGATGATCCAGGACTGCCTCGAGTATGCGAAGCAATGCCACTCATGCCAGATTCATGGAGACTTCATCCACCAACATCCGAATCCACTACACCCAACGGTGGCCAGCTGGCCATTCGAGATGTGGGGGACTGACATAGTCGGCCCCATTGAGCCAGCATCATCTCGGGGACATCGTTTTATCCTGGCGACAACTGATTACTTCTCCAAATGGGCAGAAGCAGTACCACTGAGGGAAGTGAAGACGGAGAATATCCTCCATTTCTTCAAGACGCACGTCATCTATCGGTTTGGAACCCCACGGCGGATTATCTCCGATAACGGGCCAGCCTACAGAAGCCATAAGATTAGCCGCTTCGCGCAGCAGCACAATATAGACTGGAGGTATTCTTCAGTTTACAACCCACGAGCTAACGGTCTGGCCGAGGCCTTCAATAAGACCTTGACGAAGATCATAAAAAAGACTGTTTCCCGGAATAAGAGAGACTGGCACGAGAGGCTGCAAGAGGACCTTTGGGCTTATCGAACTACATTCAAGACAGCCACGAACACAACGCCGTATGCATCGGTATTTGGGACGGATGCAGTACTCCCCCTCGAGATAGAGTTACCCTCTCTACGAGTAGCAGTCCACCACGAGCTGACGGACGAAGAAAATGCTCACCTTCGGCTTGAGGAGCTTGATGCCCTCGACGAAACCCGACTCATAGCGCAGCAACATCTGGAAGCCTACAAAGAAAAGATGACGCGCTCGTACGAAAGATTGACCAGGCCGAGGACATTCCGCCAAGGTGACCTCGTGCTAGTGGTCAAGAGACCTATGATCCCCAATCGTGCCAAATGGGGAAAATTTGAGCCAAACTACGAAGGCCCTTACATCATAGACAAGGTCTACCAGGGTGGAGCCTATCTACTCATGGACATGCACGGTGAAAGACCTTTCAGGCCAATAAACGGCCGTTTCTTAAAGAAATACTACGCTTAATGAGCCATAGCCTGGGTCAATGATAGATGACGACGACTATGTCCGCTCGCTATCTTCCTAGGCTCAGACTTTACAAGCAGCAGCCGGCCTTCCCGTAACAACGGACCGAAACGTCCTTAAACTAAAGACGGACCGAAACGTCCTTAAACTAAAGACGGACCGAAACGTCCTTAAACTAAAGACGGACCGAAACGTCCTTAAACTAAAGACAGACCGAAACGTCTTTAAACTAACGACGGACCGAAACGTCCTTAAACTAAAGATAGACCGAAACGTCTTTAAACTAACGACGGACCGAAACGTCTTCAAACTAACGATGGACCGAAATGTCCTTAAACTAACGCCGGACCGAAACGTCCTTAAACTAACGACGGACCGAAACGTTCTTAAACTAGCGACGGACCGAAACGTCCCTAAACTACTACCACAGCATCATTAGGCTGACGAGATAAAAAAAAAGAAGAAAAAAAAGTATATAAAATAAAAAACGGTATGTCCATAAGCAAAGTGGGCACGGATGAAAACCCGAAAGGGCTCCGTGAGTAAAAACAGCTGGACTACCGGCGAGTGTTTGTGAAAACCCGAAAGGGCGCAACCTCGTTAAAAGACACTTATAGGGCCCTCTCGACCTTGTAAGGAGAAACCGCCTGCGTGAGATCCTTACGACTCACAAAGGAGCAGCACACTTAGGGATCCTCACGATTCCTAAGGAGAAAATACACTTACGAGATCCTCACGACTTGTAAGGAGAACTCTCTTATGGGACCCTCACGGCTCATGAGACTTAAAAGTCTTAAGTTACAGAAACCTAAACCTGTTCTTAAGCAAATCCTCTACAACCCTCGATGTTACCCTACAAGCGGCTCGTACAGACCCTTGTATACAATCCACGGGCGCGAATAAACATTTCCCCAGCAAAGTCCCACCCGTGACTAGGGATATGTCCATATAATGAGCAGCCCTTGTTGGTCCTCTCGACCCGTAAGGAGAAAGCCCTCTTGTAGGATCCTTACGACTTACAGAGGAACACGCACTTAGGAATCCTCACGATCACTAAGGAGAAAATACACCTGCAAGATCCTCACGACTTGTAGGGAGAAATATCTTTGTGAGACCCTTACGGCTCATGAAGTCAGAAGCCTCGGTCGGCAGGACCCTTAACCCTGTTTACTAAGCCACCTTTGTTCAAACATCGACAGAGGCAAATGATGATTCGTTCCTGGCAACATCCCAGTTGTAGCGGTGCTGATGCTGAGATCGGTATCTAAAATCCACGCTTGCAGCGAAAAAGCTAGCGAGCCACACATGCATACGAAATAGCCGAAATGATGGGGCAACTTGCAATAAAAAGCAGCAAGTAAAAATGTATGCATGACAAAATAGCCGAAATGATGGGGCAACTCGCAATAAAAAACAGCGAGTGAAAATGAAATAAATAGCCGAAATGATTGGGCACCGCGAAAAATAGCCGAAATAATGGGGCAATCGCAACCTTCGCGATATAAAAGCTGAAGTGATAGAGCATCGCGGAAAAAGAAATAAAATAAAAGTGAAACCCTCGCCCTACAGGTGATGTTACATCTAACCCTGTATACAATCCAGGGGCGCAATCAAAGAAGGGATCATACTCCTCCCCCGAGTTTCATCATAAGGAGAAGCCAAATCTCGACGGTTCACAGATAGCCTAGAGATCATTTCGACGTTCGTCTCTTGTCAGCAGACACAACATCAAGCGAAACGGAACGGCGGCAACCCCCAGCTCCATGGCTCGGCGATATACATATCACCAAGAGTCAAACCTCCATTCTATGAAATGCGGATACAATCGACAAAATTCCTGGTTACGTGGAACGCGGATAACGTCACTCTTTGACCCCGTGGAAAACGTCCAGAGCGGATCCTGGTCCTCGCAGAGCACGGCAGTAAACCCGTGTGAAGCATCCAGAGCGGAGCCTAGTCCTCGCAGAGCACAGCAGTGAACCCGTGTGAAGCATCTAGTGCAAACTTCCTGGTTACGTGGAAAGCGGATAATGTCACTCTTTGACCCCGTGGAAAACGTCCAGAGCGGATCCTGGTCCTCGCAGAGCACGGCAGTAAACCCGTGTGAAGCATCCAGAGCGGAGCCTAGTCCTCGCAGAGCACGGCAGTGAACCCGTGTGAAGCATCTAGTGCAAACTTCCTGGTTACGTGGAAAGCGGATAATGTCACTCTTTGACCCCGTGGAAAACGTCCAGAGCGGATCCTGGTCCTCGCAGAGCACGGCAGTGAACCCGTGTGAAGCATCCAGAGCGGAGCCTAGTCCTCGCAGAGCACGGCAGCGAACCCGTGCGAAGCATCTAGTGCTAACTTCCTGGTTACGTGGAACGCGGATAATGTCACTCTTTGACCCCGTGGAAAACGTCCAGAGCGGATCCTGGTCCTCGCAGAGCACGGCAGTGAACCCGTGTGAAGCATCCAGAGCGGAGCCTAGTCCTCGCAGAGCACGGCAGTGAACCCGTGTGAAGCATCTAGAGCAAACTTCCTGGTTACATGGAACGCGGATAACGTCACTCTTTGACCCCGTGGAAAACGTCCAGAGCGGATCCTGGTCCTCGCAGAGCACGGTAGTGAACCCGTGTGAAGCATCCAGAGCGGAGCCTAGTCCTCGCCGAGCACGGCAGTGAACCCGTGTGAAGCATCTAGTGCAAAATTCCTGGTTACGTGGAACGTGGATAACGTCACTCTTTGACCCCGCGGAAAACGCCCAGAGCGGAGCCTAGTCCTCGCCAAGCACGGCAGTGAACCCGTGTGAAGCATCCAGAGCAAATACCGGACTGTGGATTCCTTAAAATCCACGGACTATGACGTCCTTAACCTCGACCGCGATGTCTTAAAACTAACGATCAACCACCCCTATTCCTTACAAATTTTTGCCTCGGTTTAAGGGTACATCTCTTCACTCCTTTGATGCCTGGCGTTGTAATTCCTCAACGTCTTCAAAGAGGTGACGGGTCCCTGCAACCAAACATCGGACCGTGGAGTCCCTAAATCCACGGACTATGAGGTCCTTAACCTTGACCGTGATGTCTTAAAACTAACATCGGACTGTGGAGTCCCTAAATCCATGGACTATGAGGTCCTTAACCTTGACCGTGATGTCTTAAAACTAACAGCGGACTGTGGAGTCCTTAAATCCACGGACTATGAGGTCCTTAACCTTGATCGCGATGTCTTTAAACTACAATATCTGGAGAAACCCCTGACTCCGTAAAACACGGACAAGGGTAACCGCATCCAGCACTTACAAGTCCTCACGACCGGGAGGAAAACTCTTTATGAGACCCTCATGGCTCGTAAAATGCAGAAGTCTTAGGAAGCAGATCTTAACCCTGAATCTTGAGCCATCGCTGTCCTGCAAGGAGATCAAGATAGAATATCCGCAGAATGCATTCAATAAAAAGGGGACACACCATTGAAAGGAAAATTGTATCTTTTATTCATAAGCCAAAATGGATACAAAGCGCGATTCATGAAAGAAACAAAAAGAAAGATACTCTCATGAGTATGTACAAAAAAAAAAGATACAATTTCTCAAGCCGGCGGGCGATGCAGTAATTTTACCAGCTCATCATTCTGTTGCTGAGCCACGGCTTCATGACGCAAGATCTCCAGAAGACGAGCCTCCGCCTGAGCTTGCTGAGCCTGATACGAAGCAAGCCGAGCTTCGAGCTCTTTCTCGGTGGATTTATGAGCCTCGACCCTCTCACGAGTGAACGTGGCGGCTTTATCGAGAGCCACCACCTCTTTGATGGATTCCTGAAGCACCCGCCACAGTTCATACGCTTTATTGGCCCTGGCTGTGAGATTGGCTTGAAGCTCGCCCAGCGTCTTAGAGGCTAGCTCCCTCTCCGAGAATTTGCGGCCAAGCCTCTTCTCACATGACGTCATGTTTGCCGCACATCGTGCTATCAGACCTCGCAACTCCGCTTTTGCGGCCACGGCTTCTGAGGAAAGGCGAGAACATTCGAGAGCATACAAACAAGCCTCCACCTTCCTACAGAACTCCCACCAAACCCGCACCACCTCCTCGCTATGATAGGTGGCGAGAAAAGGAAAAGAACCGTTAGCTTCAGCGGCAAACGCTTCGGCTGTGGTCGCACTACCAGCACGGAGCCCCTCGACGAAAGAAGATAGGAAGAGAAGGCTCAATTGGGCTAAGCGTTCTGAAGCCCGCAAAGCGTAGGGGCCGGGCGGCATCACAATGCGCGATTCCAAAGCCATGGAGACTGGCAGGGCTGTTCAAATTTGGCAAATGTTGGTAAAACTCTTAAATGCAGAACAAATGGGACTATAATAAAATGTCACTCACCGACAGTCATGCAAGTAGGAGCTGAAGGTTCCCCTGGCCCTTCAACGACCTCGACCTCATCATCGGATTCCAAAACTAGAAGAGACATCAACGTCATTTCGCAAAATAGTAACAAGGCTATGGTAAAAAAATGGCGAATGACACTAACCTTGCCCAGAGGAAAGGACAATACGCTGAGGAGGGATCGCCTGCGGAGCTGCCATCTCCAATAAACGCTGAAATGATTGACGAGGCGACAGATCCGCGATCGTGGCTGCCAAACCGCGCAATTCTGGGAAAGATAAAAGATTTCAGACTATGAAGGGGTTACTAAATTAAAACGCAGAGGGATACCTTCAACACTACTCCCATTCTGAGCCGGGGGGATAGCAGCTTCAACGATCTCCGCCGTGACCTCAGGCTGTAACAAAGGGAGAGTAGTCCCGACTGCCTCGCTTCCAGCCTTTGGGCCGCCCTCAGTAAGAGTCATTGGGGTGGCGGCCTCCAAGGGAGCCTCCCCCAAAGGGGCAAGTACTCCCTGATCAAGAATCGCTGCGGGATGTTCTATCATGAGAGGAGCAGCCTCATCAGCCCCCTCCACATCCAGCAAGGCTTCATTGAGAACTTCGGCGGGCTTTAGCTTTAATGGGCCAGTAGGGAGATCCCCCAACGTCGAAGACTCTGTGCGATTCGAATAAGAATAATGATACATACCCACGAGCATAAATAAGCAAAGAGACTACAAAAGAAGTACAACATACCTATACGCAAAGAAGCCCTCGACATGGCTTCTTCAAGCCGCTTCTCTTTCTCAAGAAGGTAAGCACGCCGAGGTTCGAGGGTAGATTCATGACCGCCGGTCCACAAAGAAAGTGCATCAGCTGCATCTTCTGAAACGGCCTGCTTCAAAGCCCTTTCCCCCCATTCCTCCAAAGAGCCGATAAACCGTCGCCGAATCCACGAAGGGTCTTCGTAAAAAATTACAGCGGGATAAGGCTTCTTCGGAACCCTGGCGTCATGGGATGCGTCTGTTGAACGCCGTATGGCCTCAGCCAGCTGTGCAGCCTCCTCGTCAGCCGAACTCGGGAAAAGAAGTCCGGCGGTTGACTCTTGCAAGGCCAAGGGTTCGTCTTCAAGGATGGGCTCAGACTCCACCACGGAATCAAGCGGGGCGGTAGCCACTTTCCTCCGCCGTTTAGACCCAGAGCCGGTCGCTGAGGATGACCGCTTCCTCCCTCACGAAGCCTTAGGGCGACGCTGGCCCACATCGCCTTCAACGCCCTCGTCCCTGTTACTCTCACTCGGTGCCACGACCAAGGACGACATCGCCGTCGTCGACGCCACGGGGGGAGGTGCCGCCACCGGCAGAGGTGCTACTACTGGAGCCCTTCTACCTCGCGATCGGGAACCCAAGGGCATACCAGCTGTCGGAGTAAGGTCTACCCCTGACTCCCCCGGAATGAGGGCGGCGCCAATCTCCCTCAAGGGGAAGCGGACTGGAACCCTCGGTCGCAGCTTAGCTCCCGAAACTTGAGGAGGGGAGTCGTGACCAAGAAGAACCCTTCTTTCTTCAGCAATAATTGGTGTGATTCGATGAAGATACCAGCCCGTAAATGCACCTACGCATCGGGGCATGTACTCAGCTTCGGGGACCATGAAATGAGAGCCGGTGTTCAACCTCATAAAATGATGAGCGGCATCGCGAACAGCGTCGAGCGAAGGGATCAGGGCGACTATAAAAGCCTCAAAGGGAACACCCTGGTCGTATCCAAGCTGCCGGGCAAATCGATGCGGATTATACCGCATAAAAAGAGCTGCACTATCCTGGCGAAACACCAAGTAGCCCGGTCTAATTGAATACAAATGCGTGGCCTCTCGGGGCTTCAAAGAAGGCGCGTTGTCCTTTGATTGGTCCCAAAGTTGCTGAACGGGACCCGAAGGAGAAGACAGAACCCGATCATTAAAAACTACCCCGCCGGCGGTGGCGTGAGGGGAAATCAACACCCGAATAGCCCCAAATTGAGTTGGATCGGCAGCAGAAGCACCCACGAGTCGCATAAGTCGCGGGAAGGTATAGGCGTCGTAAAAAGCGGGCCTCTGATGCATAGCAAAAGACCCCAGCACATGCATTTCGATCCATGGCGTGAAATAATGAAGCGAAAAGTTCACTACGTCCACGCCAGGCGCAGAGGTATTAGCTGCGGTGCCCAATCCATTATAGAGGTGCGCCAAGGCCGGGATGCCGATGGCCAACCGCATCCCCTCAGCAATACGATGAGCCGGTTAGATGACCGAGGCTCTCATGAAGCGGCGATGCATGGGGATAACGAACCAACTGAGCCAGATGCTAACAAACCCCACAAAGAACGTCTCCTCGTCCATGCCTGGGGCAGCAATGGATTCAAAAGATATTGGCGATATAATAGGGATGTAATACTGAGGTAGATCTGATTCATTGGTCGGCAACCTCTTCGGGCCAAACCCAAAAGGGTCCCCAATGTTGGCAAACTTCGGGGCTGTCTTCGATAAGGCGTCCTCACGAATGAAACAAGCAATGAAGCTCTTGAAAGTAACGCCCTGCTCCTCGGACTCGGTGAACAATCGGTCGAAGATGCCTAGGGCCTTAATTAAACTGGGACGCTTGTGGCGAATAGCATTCTCAGCAGACAGGCCGTCAACTGGGGCGGCCTCGGGCTCAAAAACGTACTCGTCAGGAGGCAACAACTCCTCATACAGATTACCCCTTATCGGCAACCCCGAGATATCATAGAATTCAGCCAGAGAAATCGAAACCTCGCGATCTCCCAGAATGAAAGTATTAGTGGGAAGATTCCACTGGTTCAAAAACGCCTTGACCCACCAGGCATGCGGGGACTTGTAATGGAATAGCGACGCGTATACGGCCTGGTAGAGCCCGACTTTCTGCAACCGCGCCCGATGGGCAGAAAGGATGTAACGAGCCCAGAGAAGGTAGCCCGTAGGATGCCTAGGAGTGAGCCCTATCTTATAAATTTGCCCCCACGGGTGGGCCTCACCCTGGCAGATACGTCGTCCCAAGATGTCTATGGCTGGAATCGGATGGTTCGGAATGCCGGTCGTCGAAGGCTCCAGCCTCCCCGTTGGAGTCCAGTTGGGCATTTCCACAGCAAAAGCTGTCCTCGGAGGATCCATCGGTAAAAATGGGAAAGTGGGCTCCGTCGGCACCGCGCAAAGAAAGCTCCGGCGACCCTGAATAATCTGATTGTACCAAGGCCCCCATTGAAGAAGATTGGTGCAGTTCGGGTCATGGGCCCGAATCATCGCCATCGCTTCCTCATCAGACGGCAACTGAGGAAAAGCAGCCTCTGAGCGAGAAAAGGGAAAGCGCGGAACAGAAGCCATCGCACCTGAAATCCAATAAAGGAAGACCGTTAGAAGAAAAGTCAGCAACGTATATTCATGCATAAACATGAAGACTAGTTAAAGAAAGCAACAGCATAGTTTTTTGGAGTCATTAGCTACAAAACATATGGGTCCCACAGAATCCGAATGACGGCTCATTAATAATGAGGCCAAAGCGTTACAATAAAACAAAGGGAATATCCTCAAAGAATGACGACCATGCACATTTCCCCCCAACAGAAGCTGTCTCGGGCTCTACAATGAATCTAGCAATATCAAAGGAATTAAATTCCCACCAAAAGACATCATTACAAAGCCCCCATCGCATTAATTGCAGGAAGAACCACCTAGGGCCAGGAGACCTCAGGAAGCCTCCATACGAAGAAACTGAGTTCTTCATAGGAATTAAATTCCTTATTAGGAAAAAGGGAATTAAATTCCCAGGAATATTTTTGATGGAATTAAATTCCATGGAGTTGAAACGCCATCATCATCTCCCCAAAGATCACCTAAACCCTAAGAGATCTACAGTTCGAAAGTTAGGTGGTTTCCTGTTCTTATGGAAAAACTTGAAGAAAAATGGGTTCTCTGCGAAACCCTTAATGCGGATTTAAAATCCAAAGAGTTCTTTTAAAGACGAAGGCGCTTTGGCCGTTCAACATTATTACCTGAGGAAAAGGGATCCGTCAACAGAGTTAAACTCTGGGAAATGTCTGAGACAGAGAACTAAGCTCTGGAAGCAAGAATTAAAATTCTCAAAGAGGAAGTTCTCAGAAAAGAAGATGAGCAAAGTGAAGGCTCCTATGAAGAGACAGCGGTATTTATAGAAGACAATGGAAACGTTTCATCTCCCAAATCCCTAAATGAATCCAACGGTCACAAAGATGACAGCGTTGCACTCACGTGCAGACACGTGAGAACAACGCTGTGGGGGCATTTGTTTCCTGATTTAAAATCAGAAAAGCTTATGGGAAAAGCTTCAGAAAGAGGGGCCACGTGCTCACACGTGACCAGCAGTCACGTGTTGACACGTGACATATGAAAACAGCGGAAAAGGCTCATGGGTTCCCTGATCAAGTCAAGGAAAAGGTCCACTGATCAAGTCAAGGAAAAAGGCGTCAGAAGAGGTCACGTGTTGGCACGTGACGCTCGAAGCAGCAGCCGGTCCTTCAGCCGAATAAAAAAGAAGGAGGCTCCTAACAGGGGCACGTGTTCACACGTGACCAATGGTCACGTGTTAACACGTGAGGACTAAAACAACAACCAGAAGACAGCGCAGAAAGAAAGAGAACTCTTCATTCCAAAGAGGGTCACGTGTCCACACGTGACCGGCTTTCAAAGCCCATTTTGACGACAGAATTAAATTCTGAAGGAGATTTGAATCTTTCCAAAGGAAAGTGATTATCTGAGACCAATCGAATTAAAGATTCAGAAGTGATTTAAATATCATCTATCTATGGAAAATCTCGGGTTTGGAAAGATTTCCCCCTTAAATCTAACCAAAATAACAAAGGAGAATCTCTGGATTTAAAATCCAATGGCGAATAAAATTCACCTAATAATCCAAGGGTCAAAAACAAATGATGGATACAAATCAAATCTCTCAATGAAGATTCGTCAAAAACTAATTGACTCGGCTACTTCTCCTATAAATAAGAGCCAAGAGATACAAAAAAGGGAGATACATACGCAGAGGGAAGAAAAAGGAGAGAGCCTTGATACTTTGAAGGAACTTGGATCTTCTGCAAAAGAAAACCCTAGGTAAGAAAGGGAAGGCTTTCTGAAAGAAAGAGAACTCAATTCTCAACAGAGTTTAACTCTGATATATGAAACAGAAGAACATATTTCTTCTCTCTTTGATAGAGGATCTGTAAAGAGCACATCTCCCCTTGAAGTTGAGAATTTAATTCTCGATGGGTTGAGATCCTGCCATGCAGATCCAAAACATAGAGAGGGAATGCAAGCACGAGAATTTAATTCTCACAAAACTATAGGAATTTAATTCCTTTAAAATAAAATTAGGGCTTGACCCTATATCATGGGAATTTAATTCCTTCAGAACAAAGAGAAACAGGGTTTAACCCTAATTAAGAACCTGGTTCTGTTGAAACAACGGGAATCTAATTCCCTTAATCATAATTTAACGGAGAATGGGAGTACAATTCCTTAAAAGCTTTTATTAGGGTTTAACCCTATTCAGTTCTTCGCATATATGAGGAATTTAATTCCTACAGAAAATTCAGAGTTCAACTCTGTTCCAGAATATAAGTCTTCAAAAGGAAGTAGGAATTTAATTCCTCTGAAATTTAAAGCTCGAGGAATTTAATTCCTGAAAAAGGAGTAACAGATCCTCTAAACAACATAGAGGCAGGGTCACGTGTCACCACGTGACCCCCCAAAAGATCTACAGAAAGCCCCCTTTAAGGCAGTCCCCCACGTGACCCACGTGACCCATGACAGAAACTCTAATACATAGGCATATGAATGCCCGTCACGTGATGGCACGTGATGTTCTGAAAGATGCAGCGATTTCAGCAGAATAAATGGAAAGAGGGCGTTCTCACGTGTTTCCACGTGACCCCTTTTGCCTTAATGTTCAACACTAAGTTGGAATTCTTGAACACAGTACTGAAACACTGTTGGGCCTTAGTGTTCAACACTAATCAAAGAACCTTATTTACAGTGTTCAACACTGATTACCTTAGTGTTTAACACTAACCCGAGATCTCCATTGTAGTGTTCAACACTGACTACCTTAGTGTTTAACACTAATTTGAGAGCTCTGTTGCCGATGCTTGATACCGATCTGTTTTAGTGTTTAACACTAATCTGAAAGCCTTGTTGCTGGTGTTTAACACCAATTATCTTTTAGTGTTAAACACTAACTTCTCAACCTCACTCCCAGTGTTTACACTGATTGCTCTGAAGTGTTTAACACTAGGCTTTGGCCCAATTGGCTAAAGGGATAGAGGCAAAGCCTCTCCCTCAATGGATCCACAAGAAATCAATATTCCAGACATGATAGGACTTAGCCCAAGCTGGCCATAAGTCCTCAATTCGTAATTAACTGGGCCAATGGGCTCATAATATATTTAATGGGTCTTGATCCTAAATTGGGCCAAGGACTATTTAATCCATTCCGGTCCTAGGGTAGATCTCTTCACTCCTTTGATACTTGGCATTGTAATCCCTCAATGTCTTCAAAGAGGTGACGGGTCCCGACGACCACCCATGATATGGACTGTGGGGTCCTTAAACCCATGTCTAATGCAAAATTCCTGGTTATGCGGAACGTGGATAACGTCACTATTTGACCCCGCGGAAAACGTCCAGAGCGGAGCCTAGTCCTCGCCGAGCACGGCAGTGAACCCGTGTGAAGCATCTAGTGCAAAATTCCTGGTTACGTGGAACGTGGATAACGTCACTCTTTGACCCCACGGAAAACGCCCAGAGCGGAGCCTGGTCCTCGCCAAGCACGGCAGTGAACCCGTGTGAAGCATCCAGAGCACATACCGGACTGTGGAGTCCTTAAACCCATGGACTATGACGTCCTTAACCTCGACCGAAATGTCTTAAAACTAACAATGGACCGCAATGTCCTTAAACTACCCATGGACCGCAATGTCCTTAAACTACCCATGGACCGCAATGTCCTTAAACTAGAACAATAGAGCCCAGCATGCTCTTTTACCGGATCAAAACGGTCCCGTTTAAGTTGATCTTAGCCTCAAAGATGGCTAACGTATCCTTAAACTTTCAAACAGACTGGACTATGAATCCCCCAAATTAACTTTGGCTAGAGGGTACATCTCTGAACTCCTCTGACATCCGTCGTTGTAATCCTTCAACGTCGTCAGAGAGGTGACGGGTCCCGACGGCCACATATACGATGGACCACTATGTCCCTAAACTGGAACAATGGAGCCCAAACGCTCTTTTGTCGGATCCAAACGATCCTGTTAAGTTGATCTTAGTCTCAAATCGGACTAACGTATCCTTAACAAACGTTTGAGTTGATCTGAGCCTCGAGAATGGCTGACGTATCCTCAAACCAAACCCCCAAACCCAAATCTAAGATAAACACGGATTTGGACTAGTCCACGCCCTACGGGCGACGACATAACTCAGTCTCCGTAAACAATCCACGGGCAACAAAACATAAAATAAACACACACGACACGAAGCGACCATCTGGAGAAGGAGAAAGTTGTTATCGCGATGCGGTAGCGTAATTAACTGCAGGGGCTTGCGCCTGCAGGGAAGAGCGTCCCCACAATCAAAAACCCCTCAAACGAGGGGGAATCTGACGAAGTCTGCTACATCGGCCGCATCCGTCTAAACCCCCGATGCACGGTGCCAAAAACAACTTGGCATCTTCGGAGAGATGGACGGATAGCACCAATTAGCATCTGCCCCGAACCTCAGGCACGGACGCCCGAGTCCAGGCCGCCGTTCGGAGGGGAACAGCAATCCGCTGAAAACCCTCAGGAGACAACACTCCTCCTACTAGGGACACCTAGAGGTTTAAAAGCTTGTTGCACGTGCTCAGTGCAATCGTGTTGCCTACGAAAGTGTGCTAGTTAGTTTTTTCTCTTTCTTTATTTTCTCCTTCTCTTTTTAATAAAACAGTTCGCTCGAGACGATCGAAATTAAGTTTGGGGGAATTTGATTAGTCGAAAATACTGCATCTTTTAACCAGCAATTTCCCTATCATTTGCATTCATTTAGAAGTGTACGGTATTCATATTTCACATATTAGCAAATCAGTCGTTAAATATCAGATTGCATGTGTTAAACTTTAAAACCGGCACTATAAAGGAAATTGACGGCATTTCATGGCATCGCATCATCCCTATATTGCGCAACACTTGTTTTGAGATCTATGCAGGAAAACCCAGAAGAAAAGCCAAAAATTTACATGGTACTGATCAAACATTACGCCAACTCAATGATTTCAGTTCTGGTAGCAATCCAAAAGGTCAAATACAAATCAACACATCAGATAAAGCCCTATATGCCATACCAAGCATGTGACAGAAAGACCAAGCCATGAAGCCACTACTTGGCCGCGGAACCGCGGCGGGAGCCGGCTTGCGCCGCAGTTCCGCAGCGGCGCTGCCACGTCAGCCATCAAAATTTGGTGCACAATGCTTCTCCCAGTGGCTACACTTCAGAAAGACATGACAAATTTCAGAAGACTCCAGAGACTTCTGCCAGTTCAGCAAACTAGGGTTTATATGCTTAATTAATCCTAGCTTAAAACCTAAGCTAGCTCCTAACAAACTCTTTCTAGAAACTCCTCAACAAACTTTTGGAGGGAATTGTAATTTCAAACCTAGACCTAGGGTTTGGGAAGTCTATAAATAGAAGCCTAGACCTAGGGTGAAAGGAGGATCATTGTATCTAGAATCTACAATCTAGAGCCATTCAATCTCTTACCTCTTTCTTCATCTTCTTCTTCCACAAGTCTAGTGACAAGGCTTGTGTGAAACCCTAACCCTAATTCCAATCAAAAGCCAAGATCCCGAGTACCCCATCAAGCAAGAAGCCTTGCAACCTTTTATGAGCGGAGCCGATCTTCAACAGAGCAAGTGGTCCTAGCCGATCCACGACTCACGGAGAAAAGTGACGCCAGATCGACAATTTAGTTCTTCCGCTTGTAGTTCTTGAGCGACTGTAATCAAATTGTTGATATAAATAAAAGGTGATATTCTTTTATCCTGTTTTCTTTAAATTCTTGCATCATGATTCGATCTCAATTTCTAGTTGTGGTTATTGTTGTGATGTTTGAGTAATACTCCGCTCGTCGAGGTGTCGAGACGATCAATAGAATTATGATGTAATATATCTTAAATCGATTCTTGAGTCCTACGAGTTTTGTAAACCCTAGCAAGTTCAAGAACCGACAACCCAGTTCGTTGCGATGCTTTCTTGATTGATATCGCTCGAAATTGGGGAGTTACAATCGTTTCTTGAAATTGCTAGCGGCTAGAATGTGAATGATATCGACGAAAAAACAAGGGTTAAATCATGAAACCCTAGTTTCACGAGGAAGCCCTAACTCTCGTCGATCATCATCGATCTAGTATCAATTCTTCGAAGGACAAGAACACGATATCTTGAGATTATATCACATCTATAGATCCGATCAATTCCTACGAGCCTCATTTAGATTCTTGACATTTTGGTTGGAAATATCATCGAAACCTAATTCTCGATTGTTTATCATTTTCTTGATTCTTGATTAGATTAGTGACACTTGAATCAATCAATAAAATCTTGAATCATGTTTTATTTTCTTTTCGATTAACTTTTTAATTCAAACAAATCAAATATAGAAACGAATCGCACAATCCCTATGGACGATCCGCACTCGCTTACGATCTACAACCGACACCGTAATTGATTGCGGTCAAATATAATTCTTTGATTGTGAATTTTATTCAATTTTCATACCGACACAAACAAGAAACTCATATCGATCAAATGAAACCGTTATCGGGGATCATTTGAGTTCATACACACTACACAGTCTCGAATTTTTCAACCTATCATTGACCTCAATGGATAATGAACATCATAGGCGGTAAGAGAAGATGGACTTAGCTTACATCTTCCTCCATACCAAAGATTTAGATGGAGAGCAATCTCGTATCATAAGATATGAGACCTCGAAGAAATTTTTTCAGGCGAGGTTTGCTGTCTGGTCATCTTTTGAGGATCATGTCCTTAAGATGATTAGCTACATTGAAGAGCTCGCGGACCTTGGGACCACGTTGGACAACGAGTTGTATACAGACTTGATTTTATAGTCCCTCCCCTCTACCTACGCCCAGTTTATCTTGAATTTTAATATTCTGGGTAAGGAAGTTTCACTTCCAGAACTCCTTAACATGTTAAAGAGTGCAGAGGGCACCCAACAGAAAACCAAGGAGACACACTGTAACATTTCAGAAAAATAAAATATTATTTTTGGGAATTTATATAATTAAATAATAAATTTTGTGAATATTTTAATAATGCGGTATAATTAAATACCGATAAATTAGGAAATATTTGGAACATTATAAGAATTTCTGAAATGAGGGTGTTTTATATGATTTAAGCAAATTATAAATTCTTTATGATTAATTATGTTACATTTTAACGCTAATCGCGATTAAATATCACTAATCGCGCATTAAGCTTGATTTGTGCACATTACATGCACCAAGTCATTTTCACATTTGCAACATTTTCCTACCATGATTCTTTTGTGTATGGTTTATTTGTTTTGGGGTTAAAAGAAAAGAGAGGAGAAAAGAAGAGAAAAGAAAAGAAAAATGGATAAACAATGAAGCATGGGCAAGAGAGAGAAGAGAGAGTGAGGTGAGGGGGTCTTTGACTTGTCTCCCATTGTGTTCCCTCCATTTTCCTCTTCATCATTCTCACTCCCTCTCAACCCTTGGCTGCCCCTCTCCTCCACCACCTTCAACACCTCAAAACACACCCAAAAACACATCAAAAGTCCATCCCCACTTTATTAAAAATATGCACAAGCTCACTACAAGCACTTTGGACCAAGAAAGTTTGGATTTTAGAGACTTGGGGCAACTCAAGAAAATTCTTGAGTTGCCAAATGAGGTAACTGTTAATTATATGTATGCCCTAGAGGCCATTACTGTACATATGATGTATATTGTAATGGATGCTTGGAGATATATAGGGAGGACTTTCTTGCTCAACATGATAGTACGCTATCTGGTTGCTCTTTATCTTAACTTGTACTCTGATTTTCTCTATGTTACATGTTGATAAAGCCCTTAGGATATGTACTCGACTACTGGGACTATGATGAGATCATACTAGTGGGACCACGGTAGTCGACGAGTACATCCTATAACTGTTCCTAGTCGAGGTATCGAGACAGGGCATCGATACACCAGAGTAGACTAGCGTATACGCATCTTGACCCATATGATGGGCGATGGATGATCCCATATCCATCGGTGTTTGACATCAAGGATGGTGTACGGGTGATCAGTGGAGACTGGGTACACTGGACGGACTTGCCGAGAACTCCCAGATGGTATTATACATCACGTCATATGGCAGTTCTCCGGTGACACTGGTACAGAGTAGTCTGTTCACCCGAGATCGTCATAGAGTCTTGTGTGATTCCCACTGTGCTTTGATTTCCATCATACCACGTCCGAGAGGGCGTGCAAAAAGGTAGCTTTTGGGTACAGTCCCGAATCACATGGAGGCAATGAGCGATAGGACGGGATTCGTCTCTCCCGGTATAGGGAGTTGTTGTTGTGCTGTGTCCGATTGGCTATAACTGGAAATCCCAGGCCAGGGTTGCTGAGATTTACTGGTAAGTGTTATCAGTAGTTTCTCAAACTGTTATAGACCTCATATCGACATGACTTATCAAGCTACTGGGGTCTGACGTTTACCACCCCTAGGCGAGATATGCGACATATCAGACGACGAGACCGGACTGTACGGGAGTGTTACTGATTGGATTCACAGGAGAAAGTACAGGCTTGCTTGTTGATCTTCTGAGCGCTCAATACCTGGGTGGCTGTTACGTTTAGCTGACCGCTTGCAGCTTGTGGTTGTTTGATATGATCATCACCTACTGCCGGCGTATTGACGATTCTTTAAAGTCCTACACAAAGGTTTCTTGGCTCAGGCAAAACGGAGTAGGTGCACATATGTGATATGTGCGGGACCGAGGATAATGTGGTATGTGATACCATATTGGATTCTCGCGATATGAGATATCGGCCGGGTATATGTGATATAGCCGGGTCATCGTATTAGTCGGTTATATGCGATATAGCCGGATTGTCGGATCAAGTGTTGATTCGATAATTTAATGTATAATAATATATATGATATATTAAATTACATTAATTAATATTAGCTCACTAAAAGATTCATTTTCTCACGGGATAATACATTGATATATATGCGATATATGTTAATTGTATTATTTTCTAATGTTACAAAATATATTCTATATGTGATATATAATATTGTAACATGTTAGGGTTACAAATTTAACAATGATTTAGGGTTTAAACTTGGTTTGTGTTTGGATTAGGGTTAGCTTTTGCATGAAGCTTCCATGAAGCTTCATGAAGCTTTGACTTTGTGTTTTGCTTGATATTATGTGAAGATATTATGTTAGCCCAATCCAAACCATTAACTCTAGTCAATTCTCTACAAGGGTTAACTCCTTCATGCTTAACCCTTAGTTAGATTTGTAACCACTACAATAATTCATTATTCATCACAAATTGACTGAGCTCTTCTTCTTCTTGCTTCTTCCTCCTTGATGAAAAGCTTCACTAGTTTTCATAAGTGATGTTTATGTGAGAATATGAAAACAAAAGAGAGCAAAAATCCTACTTCATCATCCTCATCTATCCTTTCAATTTAGATGAGGGTGTTCACTTGTTTTAGAGAGTGAGAGCTTGTGTTAACGAATCTTCAAGGTAGATCATCTTTGTTATCGACGATCGGAAGCAAGCTTGCACCTTTCTCTTCGCGGAGCCTCTCGAGAGTTCGGAACACGATGATCGCAGCGAAGGGACTTCAACATGGAGCTTAAGAAGTGAAGGACCGATCTACAAAGGTTGTAATCCGTCTCACTTGGTGTTAAAGTGTTTAACATGCTTGTTTTCGCCTAAACTCTAGTTTAAAGATCCGGCTTTGGGTTGTTCGGCACGGCTAAATTTTTAATCGGGCATGGTTGATGCCTCGTAGAACCTTGCGAGCGTGCCTAGAAACCCTACAGTGGTATCAGAGCGAAGCTAGAGCTTTAGCCGAATTCTAGGCGAAGTTTAAAATCCGATCGAACTCCGAATACCCGGTTTATACCCCTCTCTTTACATTTTCTAAAAATGTGATTTTTTCAGTCTTAAAAATATTCAGAAAAACAAGCAGGAAAAACTAAGAATTACTGTGAAGTACGGCCCACTAATTCGCTCATATGACCACGGAACCGCAGCCAAACCCAGGGTTTGGCGGCGGTTCCACGGCCAAAATTTTGAATTTGTCCCTGGAACTTCATATATTTATTCTTAGGTCCTTTCTTGTCATTATTTTCTCGGAATTTTTTAATTCCACTAAAGTGTTGAGTTTTCTAGGGTTGTATTGGGGACTCGTTGATTCGATCGGATAATTTAACTTTGTTTAGTTTGTCCGGGTTATTTTTAGATCGTGTTAAAAAGTTCGACCGGATATCAATAACTCACTTTTTCCCCTGCCGGAAAATTTCCAAGCGTTGGATTTCTTCGTAGTTTAGGAATGTTCTAAGTCGTGCATGTAACGCGGTGGACCCTGTAGAAGACAACACACCTTAACTCGATTATGTGACCGTCTTGAACTACCTCTGAACCTTAGGGTTTGTGGCAGTACGGCGTACCACATGTGAGGCGTTGGCTTGACCCTTCTACGGCTGGACCATTGGTACTGTAGCATGTGATGGATGTTTTTAAACAAATTTCAAGTGTTGAGAACTATTTGGGAAAACTTGGATGTTTGATTATTCAATCGGAAAGTTTAACATTGTCTATTTATCTGGAATGTGATACAATATTTGGAATCCACAGGTACTTATAAGATAACTAATTTGAATATTATAAACATAGCAGTTTAGTCTCAAATCATCGGTTGCCACGGAATTTTGATGTGATCAAAAGTCCGTCGCAATCACGTAGCGTACGCGGATACTCGCCGGGTAAACTTAATAGACAGCCAGGCCCCATAGCCCCGACCAAGTGACTGTAGGAGAACCCCGTCGCCAAAAGCATCCGTTCGGGTGCTCGCAGCAGCGGTGTTCCGCCTTAGTGCACTTTGTCGACGGCATCCGGGGGTGCGGCCGTCTACTAAAGTTTCCGACGAGCATTCGATCAAATATGTCGGGAATCTTGTTGAATTGCCCAACTTAATATTGAAAAGGGTTTTCGATAATGAGACTAAAATGCGGGGTTTATAATTGTTAGGCATGCGATGTCTAAGGAATTCATTTGGTTAGGAATGCGATGTCTAAGGAGGTTGCGGATTCCAACTGTTGTAGTTTTACACATTCTTTTCTGTGACCGTAAGCGTAGTATGTGGTGTATCGCCGGCTTCGTTACTATACATCAACGACAATCGGGATACGCATACTTGCTTACATTGATGATATGAGATATTATGTGTTGCTGTGATATGTTATATTGGATCGTCACGTTTTGAATAGCCGGGGGTTTTATGTGAGATGAGAGTTTTTATTTTTCTTTCATGTAAAATTCATTTGTATGTAATATTCTTTTTTTGGGGCACTTCTGGGCTGAGGATGATGTCACCGTTGTATATTATTTACTTTTGCTCATTAGGTAGACCCAAGGAGGGCAGCACAAGTAACCGGGTTCTAGGGTCCAGTAGGAGACCATCTCGAGGAGTCGAGACCGGTTCTCCTAAACCTAGAATTGGCAGTGTTTCTTGCCGCTCTCGTAGGGGTCTAAGGTTGTGGGTTTGGCTATTCATCGCGACCGTGGAATCCGTGTTTTATACAGGCTCGTATTAAAACACGGACATCCTAGTATATCCAATATTTCATATATGTTCTTTTGCTGCAATATTCTGTGATGAGATCATATTACTGCCTGAGACGAATGTTTATATTATATATATGAGATATATGTTATATTGCAGATTTCGTTTCAAAAGAGATGCTTGTGAAGCATAATAAAATGGGACTTTATTAATGAGATTAATGAAATAAAAGAAACCTAAAGATGTTGTAGAAACTTGTTTAAAAACTGGTAGCTCTAGTTCTTGCTTTGCATAGCGGTGTTCCTTGTAAAACATCCAGCACCTTATTCGATAAGGAAAGAGCCGAGATCCCTTCACCGGGAGTGACCTCTTTAGTGAAACTAGCAGATGCTACAAACTCGGTTTGTCTTTTGATTGCTTCTATAGTTCTTGCTTTTCATAGTGGTATATATGATATACCATGTACCTTATTCGTTGAGGAAAGGGCCGACGATCCCTTCACCGGGAGTGACCCCTTTAGCAAAACTAGAAAAGCCTAAAAAACACTCCATTTAAAATCACTCGATTCTACAACGATATCAAGTTCATTACGCAAAGGGTTTTCTTAAAAAACCGTCGTAGCCCTCCGTCATTTCATATAAGTACTACTTAGTATTCGTGTTGCGGTAGTTTGGCATTCGTCAAGGCGTAGTTTACGGTGGCTAACTAGTTCTTATCTGCTAGCATACTATGTGATTGGATTAGGGTATTCGTACGGCGTTGTTTGGCATTCGTCAAGGGCCGTGCGGGTGGGTTTAATTCAATCGGGAAATGTACGGGATGAACTTGACTAGAGGACTATGGGTGGTTTGGCATTCGTCAAGGTTATAGGACGCTAGGGGTAAAATATTATTGGGAATTTCATGTATTGAAATTTGCAATGAGATTGCATACCTTCTATGAGATAGTTGGATCCCGATACCCGCTGCGAGTAAGAGTTACTCCTTAGAGAGTTTTACACATTACAATTAGCCGATCAAGTAGGTGTCTAGAAAGGTGTTAACGGGGTTACGCCCCTGGGAAAACGAGGTTTACTTTAATTAGGTTCGTGCAAAAGCACGGGGGACCTCCCTCAAAGTACCGGCACTGGCCTGGCTGAAAGATTGGCGAACTTGTAACGTGTAATTAATCCCGGCTAGTCTTTCCTTTTAGGGTTTGAAGGAAGATTTGACTAAAACAGTGGGAGACATCCTGATTAGATATATTATATAACCAATCTAATCTTGCAAGAGCATACGCTGAGTGTTTTCTTCTCTCTCTCTCCAGGTAGCGACCATATCATGCCTTAATCAATATAATAAAACGGATGAATTGACCGAACCCGCTTGTTATACTGAGCTGGGGAACGTTGGTCCCGCTCCAACTTATAATTGTTATAAGACAGAGAAGGAAATTAGGGAATACCAGATTTCCCGTGCCGCCCAAACGAAGAAAGTGCATGCTGATGCATCTTCTTCGGGTGTGTTCATTACAAAGAACTATTTCTTAGTATCCTTTACGTCCTGGGTATGAGATACCGGATCAGGATCCCGCATATGTAATCTGTTACATGGGCTACAGAAAGGTAGAGAACTGAGAACGGATGATAAGTTTCATGAGACAGAAAATGGTGCAAGTGTTGCAGCCAAGTCTGTTGGTCACTATTATCCTGTATTACCAGAATACATTGATTCTGAACAAATGTTATTAGATACCGAACCTGATATACAACATCATATCAGTCTCTTTATTAGTAAAGAAAGGATATAATTTTGTATTGTTGGATAATGTTTTGAACATTTCCTATATCAAGAGTTGATCGGTTCAGGCACATTATGTAAAAGCATAGACGTTCTAAATCAAACCACAGTTCTTAACGTACAGAACACACACAAGCGGAAGAGTTCAGAAATGAACGAATCCTTTTTGAGGCATTGTAGACTAGGTCATATAAATGCGACCCGACTAGCTATGTTACATTTAGATGCATATTTAAATCTGTTTGAATTTACATCTTGTGAAACTTGCCGGCCATGTCAAAAAGATAAGATGACCATAGCTCTGTTTATTGGAAACAGAGAAAGAGTTAGTGAACTCTTGGGATTGATACATGCTGATGTATGAAAGTCTCCTGTCTACACATGCCAAGACTGGTTCATTGTACTTCATTACATTCTCTGATGAACTCTCAAGATTCAGACATATGTTCCTGTTGAAACACAAGTCCGAAGCTTTTGAGATATTCATTGGATATAAGTTAGAAGTAGAGAACCAAAATACGGGTAAAAGTATTATGTCCTTTGATGTGATCAAGGAGGAGAATACTTGAGCACGGAATACCTGGACTATTCTAAAGGAGAATGAAATTCTCTCTCTGCATTACTCCTCCGTATACACCATAGCACGATGGTATATCGGGGCGGAGCAATAACACCCTATGTGATATGGTGTGCTCTATGATGAGTACTACTGAGTTTCCTATTTCCTTTTGGAAGTTATGCACTTGAGAAGATGCATACCTATTGAATAGGGTTCAAATCAAATCAGTTGCCTACCACTTCATATGTGATATAGAAAGGGAAGAGCCCATATCTTAAGTTTGTTAAGATTTGGGGGTTGTCCGGCCTATGTCTAAAAGAAAAATCCGGACAAGCTCGAGGCAAGGTCTGTTATGTAGAACTGGAAAGGTTCCAGCTATACAAACTGCAGCTGATGATTTGGTAGAACCAAAGGATTCAATAGTTTCTAACGAACCTCAGCCTCTCCGCCGATCTAGTAGGGTTCCTCACCCACCAGAGTGATACTTCGGTTTCTCTATGACAGCGGGAGCGAGGATTGCATCATGAGATGATGACCCAACTAGTTTCGAGTAGGCTATCAGTAGTGGGACTCTGTAAGAATGGCTGGATGCTTATCGATCGGAGATGGAATCCTTATACACCAACAAAGTATGGACTTTGGTTGCTTTATCTGAAGGGTTAAATCCCCATCTGGAGCAAGTATATCTTGAGAAGATTACTTGGTGTATATGGAAAAGTTGAGACTTTCAAAGCTATGCTTAAGTCCATCCAGATCCTACTTGCCACGGCTACATACCATGACTACAATATCTGGCGGTTGAGTGTCATGACTGCTTTTCTAAATGATGTTTTAGAAAAGAGCGTCTATTAGTACACAGCCAGAGGGCTTCGTAGACAGTGGGAGCAGCGGAAACGTGTGCAAGATGTTTTATGTGATAAAACGGGCATCGCGGAGTTGGAACATCTATTTTGATGTGGTAGTCAAATAGTTTGACATCATCAAAATGGTAGATGAACCTTGTATATACAAAAAGGTAGTAGGGAGTATGGTGGTGATCCTCGTAGAGTACGTGGATGACATACTCTTGATAGGGAAGGAGTTTCCTATGCTACGCTCGGTTAATCTCCGCTTATCCTGGGTTATGGATCTATGAGATAGATCTATTTGGATGTTAGGATTCTCACTAGAAGTAGTGAGATGGTATCAATCGATCCTGGGAAGAATCACTGGAAAGGTTCCAGGGTGATAAGGACGACTGAATGCCAGTCCCAGGCTTTGTCTTTACCCTCAGTGGAGGGACGGTATGTTTGAAGAGTTCCAAGCAAGATACCGTGACTTACTAGACTATTAAAGGCAAGATACATCGTTACCAAGGATGCTACCAAAGAGGCAGTCTGGATATATATAAGTTCATGAGATGAAATTCGTTCCTACCATTGTGTGACAATGGAGTTGTGGCTTATGCCAAGGAACCCCCATCCCATCTGAAATACATATATTCTTCTTAGGCAGTATCACTTGATCATGGAGATAGTTGATCTCCTGGGAGATCGAGGTTAGGAGAGTACACACAGAGGACAACAGCGTGGATCCACTCACAAAGGCCTTTTTCCCAGTAGAGACTTTTATGGGATGGTTGAGTATGAGATACTTCGACCACAGCTAATTGTTGGGTATGAGATACCACAACAGATGGCCCTAGTGCAAGTGGGAGATTGTTAGTTATATGTATGCCCTAGAGGCCATTACTGTACATACGATGTATATTGTAATGGATGCTTGGACATATATAGGGAGGACTTTCTTGCTCGACATGATAGTACGCTATCTGGTTGCTCTTTATCTTAACATGTACTCTGATTGTCTCTATGTTACATGTTGATAAAGCCCTTAGGATATGTACTCGACTACTGGGACTATGAAGAGATCATACAAGTGGGGCCACGGTAGTCGACGAGTACATCCTTTAACTGTTCCTAGTCGAGGGTGTATCGAGACAGGGCAGCGATACACCAGAGTAGACTAGCGTATATGCATCTTGACCCATATGATGGGCGATGGATGATCCCATATCCATCGGTGTTTGACATCAAGGATGGTGTACGGGTACTCAGTGGAGACTTGGTATACTGGACGGACTCGCCTAGAACTCCCAGATGGTATTATACCTCATGTCAGATGGCAGTTCTCCGGTGACACTGGTACAGAGCAGTCTGTTGACCCGAGATCGTCATAGAATCTTGTGTGATTCCCACTGTGCTTTGATTTCCATCATAACACGTCCAAGAGGGTGTGCAAAAAGGTGGCTTTTGGGTACAGTCCCGAATCACATGGAGGCAATGAGCGATAGGAGGGGATTCGTCTCTCCCGGTATAGGGAGTTGATGTTGTGCTGTGTCCGATTGGCTATAACTGGAAATCCTTGGCCAGGGTTGCTGAGATTTACTGGTAAGTGTTATCAGTAGTTTCTCGAACTGTTATAGACCTCATATCGACACAACTTATCAAGCTACTAGGGTCTGACGTTTACCACCACTGGGCGAGATATGCGACATATCAGACGACGAGACCAGACTGTATGGGAGTGTTAATGATTGGATTCACAGGAGAAAGTACATGCTTGGTTGTTGATCTTCTGAGCGCTCAATACCGGGGTGGCTGTTACGTTTAGCTGACCGCTTGCAGCTTGTGGATGTTTGATATGATCATCACCTACTGCCGGCGTATTGACGATTCTTTAGAGTCCTCCACACAGGTTTCTTGGATCAGGCAAAACGGAGTAGAAGCACATATGTGATATGTACGGGACCGAGGATAATGCGGTATGTGATACCGTATTGGATTCTCGCGGTATGAGATATCGGCCGGGTATATGTGATATAGCCGGGTCATCGTATTAGTCGGTTATATGCGATATAGCCGGATTGTCGGATCAAGTGTTGATTCGATAATTTAATGTATAATAATATATATGATATATTAAATTACATTAACTAATATTAGCTCACTAAAAGATTCATTTTCTCACGGGATAATACATTGATATATATGCGATATATGTTAATTGTATTATTTTCTAATGTTACAAAATATATTGTATATGAGATATATAATATTGTAACATGTTAGGTTTATAAATTTAACAATGGTTTAGGGTTTAAACTTGGTTAGGGTTTGGATTAGGGTTAGCTTTTGCATGAAGCTTCCATGAAGCTTCATGAAGCTTTGAATTTGTGTTTTGCTTGATATTTTGTGAAGATATTATGTTAACCCAATCTAAACCATTAACTCTAGTTAATTCTCTACAAGGGTTAACTCCTTCATGCTTAACCCTTGGTTAGATTTATAACCACTACAATAATTCATTATTCATCACAAAAGGATTGAGCTCTTTATCTTCTTGCTTCTTCCTCCTTGATGAAAAGCTTCACTAGTTTTTCATAAGTGATGTTTATATGTGAGAATATGAAAACAAAAGAGAGCAAAAATCCTACATCATCATCCTCATATACCTTGCCATTTAGATGAGGGTGTTCACTTCATTTAGAGAGTGAGAGCTTGTGTTAATGAAAATTCAAGGTAGATCATCTTTGTTATCGAAGATCGGAAGAAGGCTTGCACCTTTCTCTTCGCGGAGCCTCTCGAGAGTTCGGAACACGATGATCGCAGCGATGGGACTTCAACACGGAGCTTAAGAAGTGAAGGACCGGATCTACAAAGGTTTTAATCCCTCTCATTTGGTGTTAAAGTGTTTAACATGCTTGTTTTCGCCTGAACTCTAGTTTAAAGATCCGGCTTTGGGTTGTTCGGCACGGCTAAATTTTTAATCGGGCATGGTTGATGCCTCGTAGAACCTTGTGAGCATGCCTAGCAACCCTACAGTAACCCCTTCACCATTAGTATAGTATTGCATTCCATTAGCTTCTATTGTTAGTTTAGAATCGATATATCGAGGTTTAGTGAACTTAGAAAATTCCAAGTTAGGATTTTGAGGAATTCTTGAGTTATGAAGTGTAATTGAGGTTAGTGGAGACCATACAACCCCTTTAGTGATAGTATATTGAACTGAAACCAGAAACTTAAACCCAAATTCGCAAACTTAGAAACCCCGACATCGGAAAATTGTGAGAATTGTGACGATATTTAAGAATCTGGAGTGACTCGGAGTCCTGGAAAATTATTTAGCGATTACTGTGACACAAGCAGGCAACCTAGGAGCTACCCTGAAGACCCGAGCCCCTGACTTGAACCCTTGGCCGCAGAAATTATCCATCTGGCCGCAAATTGCGGACAGGTCATGAGTTTTGGGGTTGGTGTTTGGTTCATAGTTCCTTTATCTGTTAACTAGACCCTCCACATGTGCAAATTTGGCTAATTCCACCAAGGGTAAAATCTGGGATCATTTTCCTAAGTTGCTGCATTGTTTACGACTTCGTTTTAACATGGATTTTAGTATTTGGGTTTTAACTCGATGGTTTGACGTTTGTACATCGACATCAAGGATTTGTTTGGTTATTCTTGCATGTGTAAACTATAGGTTTTAACCTATGTGTGATTCGTGCGACGCTTTGGTTTTCGTGCGTGATTTCTGTTTACGATGCTATATGTGATATGTAGGTACCCCCACGTGGACTTCGAGTCGACGAGGAAGAGCGTGGCGTCATCGACTACAGCAAGCGAGGATCAAGGTGAGTAGATATATATCTACGGGGGAAGTCGGGCGGATGGCCTAGAGCACCCCCGCAGTTTCGTAGTGTAGTATATGATTACGTATATATGGATATATATAACTATGTGTATTGTAAGGTTAATGTTTATTAAGATAGATTTATGTGTTCATGGGTTAGTTTAGTGTGTTTAGAAGTTAACGTTATAGTTTAGTGTTAGTTGTGAAACCCTAGAGTAGTTGTCACACACATACGCGCACACACACGCATACATTTTATTACTTGTGCGTATATGGGGATATATATATATATGAGATTAATGGAGGAAAGAGGCCATAGGAGGGGATTTCCTCCTATGGCGTGGAAAAAATACAACATTCATCATTTTTTCCGACGATCGGCACCCATCATCATCATCGTTATCATCTAAGATGTGCGTACACCAAATTTCATGTGATTCCACAACTTTTTCACCGTTGATTTAGTGGGTTCAAAATTAACGGTTTACCGACAATAGAACTTTTTGCATTGCTAAATCAACGGTGAAAAAGTTGTGGAATCACATGAAATTTGGTGTACGCACATCTTAGATGATGACGATGAAGATGATGGGGGCCGATCGTCGGAAAAAATGGTGGAGGGGGTATTTTTTCGACGCCATAGGAGGGAATTCCCTCCTATGGCCTCTTTCCTCCATTATTCTCTATATATATACACATATATGTATGTGAGTGTGTGTGTATATATATAGGTATACATAAACTTGGGTATGAGGATAGTACATGGTACTTGGAGATGAGTCGATGGGATTGGGCTTGATGCCACGAGATCGGTGATGTGATTGGTTCGTATTATGAGATACGACATGATGTAATAGCGGGTCTTTAGGCGATGTGTTTTCATACACACGCATATATATATATATATATATATATATATATATGTTGATGGTATCAGTATGTACTAGACTTTAGATCAGTACCCCCAGTTCACGATATGTGATGATAAGGATAGCAGATGAATATTGAGATAAATGTGATATTCGACCCGTACCCAGATTTGGGATACCGTACGATGGATTTACCGTACGAGATATAATTATGATGATTGATCGGCACTCTTGACTCGAGGATGTCATATTATATATTGTATCGTGCGTGATACTATTGAGGCGGGATCACCGAATATTATGTATATATACTTATATCGACTCAGACTTAGGTGGTTTTCCTTACCCTTTCGATTAGTCTGTTAGTTTAGACCTGTAGTTACTTAGTAGATATTAGACTGGACTCGAGTAATACTTATTTCAAAACTAACGAATCGTGAGTATTTTAAACACAGGCCAAGGGATACTACGGACATTTCAAAGGACGTACATTTTCTTAAAACACCGTAGCCCTATTTTTTAAACACCACGATTCGTGTTATTCCAAATGCCAAAACTGTATGACTCGATTATATAAACATGTATTCCTTATTGCTGCGTTTATTATTCATTTTCCGCATATTCTTACTATTCGCAACGCATTGCATGCTTATTTGCGTTTCCGTATTATTATGAAACCCATGCTGTCAGGACACTAGCACCATTACCGATGATGCGTATGCTCCACGTACACCAGCTTGCCGGCTCACACACATCATCATCGGTAATTGCCATGTCACGTACACATTAGAACGTACTATTCATTAGTATAAAATATTAGCTGATAGTTTCGACATGGTACTAATGCGCTTGCTTTTATATGATAGCTTAGACATTTCATTTATTACTGTGATTTTCATGCATATTTATATATTCATTGTCTTGCATTATTATTAGGGCCAGTCTGGATTGCCGGAGCCCAATATTTTGGAATTCATTGTTTATTTACTCTTGAGATTGAGATTTCGGATTTCCATGAGATTTATGGATTTGGAGAAACCGCAAGGATTTTATAAACTTATTATCATTTTAAAAATGAAAGTTGCGGATTTCTCATGAAATGATTTGAGAGGAGTCCACCATGGGTTTTCTCGGCCCTTGAGCGATATGATACACCCGATTCGAGGAGGAGGAGGAACCGTCTGTGGGTGCATGGTGGACCCGGTGCGGTACCCCGAGGCGAGAAGGTCGCAGATGATGGCGTTGAGCCCGGCAGGGGAGCACTACTAACCAGTGATTGTTTTGGGACTCAACGGATATCCGCAGGATACCGATCGGAGTATAGGCCAGTCCGGATTGCCGGAGCCTGAGGTTTTGAGATATGATGTTACAGGCCAGTCCGGATTGCTGGAGCCCCAGATATTGAGATAGAGAGATACATATATTTTGTGCCGATGCTAGACACTGATTTTCTGTTGATTTCATTGATGATACTTCGATTTATACAGAAATCTCTCTGAGATAAGAAAACGGTTTTCTCATTAGATGTATTCTGCTTTCATACATTCATACATCATACATGATATGTTACTACCTGAGGCACTGACACGAGCACTTGGTATTAAACTTGTATAGATGTTACCTTGCCTTTATTTAGATGCTTCAGGTTATATTATTATTTTGAGGATATTATTATCGTATGACCTAGGATTGAGTCATACATACGATTTCTGCTCGGTGGTGTTTTCTACTCACGAGTTGGCAACTTACCCCCGTTGTGCCACAGTTTTTTATATGTTTTGCCGTACAGGTTTTCCTTGGCTGCTTTGCTGGCACACTTCTTCATTCCGGGTGATTGCTTTGGTAGGTGGGTTCACTCGCCTCGTGACCACCATTGTATTTATTATTTCAGTTGTATTTAGTAAACTCCATCAACCAGACTGTATTATTTATTTGACTTAGAGACCAGTGTATATTCTTTCGACCTTAGAGTCGCGCTTGTATGATTATGGTTTTCTGGATTATTTTAAGTTTCCTTTTAAGTTTTGATTCTCGCCTTTCGGCGTTGTATATTATATTTCTTGTGTGGTTGTGACCATCAATTGACGAAGAGCTAGCTCCCGCTTGGGGATGCCTTTATATATATTATGCATGTTGTACCCGTTTGGGGCCAGTATTTACAAAGGAAAGTCTGCCGGAATTTTCAGAAAAGACTTGATGTTTTAAAAAGCATAGTTCGGCTTATTTTAATAAAACCCTTTCTTTAAAATGGTTTAGATTTCTGGGATTTTGGCTTACTTAAATTAGATGGGGTCCTATAGACTTCATATGATTCAAGTGCCAGTCACGTGCCATATCGGGTCGTGACAAAGTTGGTATCAGAACGCTAGGTTATCCTTGGTTCGAGTCTATGTTTGACTATGCGGAGTTGAAGGGTTACACGAGCGCCCCGGACAACATCCGTGGCCAAATGCGGAATAAAAATTTTATAACGAACATAAACTTGGCGCTAGAATAACACAAAACCCGGATCTTTACCATAAACCTAACTAGCAAAAGTGGGTTCTATCAACTATGATAGAATGTATACCTCATGAAAACAAGTCCTTCGGGTCTTCTCCGATGTCCTCCTCATCTGTGTAGGCTCCGAGGGTCGATCCGGATCGCGGCTTCTTCAACGGCCTCCTTGAGTCGAAGACAATCCACCCGAGAGTCTATATTCTGAGCTCCACCTCAAGACCGAGATAACTAGGGCAACAAGCCTGCCAAGTTTGATGTCCTAGGTGATGTAGTGTTTGAAGATGGATTTGTTTGTCTATTTAAACTCTAATTTTATCAACACATGAGAGCTTAAAAGTTTACTAGTGAGGAAGAAGAAGAAGAGCAAGCATGGGAGCTCTCTTGAGGAAAGAGAAAGTGAATAAGATAATGTTCCATGGAAAAAAGAAAACTAAAACTTTTATTATGATAATTAGGATGGCTACATTGATTTGACCACAAGCTTGTCACAATTAATGCTAAGAATGAAAATATCTAGTGCTTAACAAAAATTGTAAAATTTCAGAAAAAATAAAATATTATTTTTGGAATTTAATATTAAAATAATATATTTTCCGAAAACTGCCCGATTTGCGAAATTAGGGTTTTCGAAAAAGGTTATAAATATATACCAATATTTGTGAAATAATTGGAAATTAAAATGATTTATTCATTTAAAAATATATTTATCTGATTTGGCATTTTTAAAATTTGTTATATGCAATTTGGATAAAAACCCGATTAGTGCACTACTAATCGGGATTAAGCCAATTCCGTGTTTCTACAGTTTTCCATGGCTAGTGCACCATGTCATGTTGCATTTGGTTGCATGTGGTTCATTTGTGTTATTGGTTTCATATTGTATTTTGGTTTTGTGAAGAAAAAGAAAAGAAAAAAAAAAGAAAAAGGGTAAAATGGTAAAAGAGTGTGAGAGTGGGTGAGAATAAGAAAGTGAGAGAGAGAGCTTCCATCTAACCTCACCCCCATTTGTTTTCTCCATCATTTTCTTCCCCTTCATCTTCCTCACTTCCCTCCACCATCGACCCTAAGATCCATCTCAAAAACCTTGCCAAAAACTCTACACTCCCTTCACAAAAGTTAATCCCCTCTTCATCCTCTACACATTTGACCAAGCAAAGTTTTATTTTGGAGACTTTTGTCGAGCTAGGGTTTTATTGAGTTGCCTAAAGGAGGTATAAATTCTTCCATTTATTTTAGTTTTAGTTTCCTTGCATTCTTGTGTAGTTTAGAGGTTGATTTTGTATGGAATTGTGATCTTAGAAATCCCAAGAGAAGGGTTTGGGAAATTTTGGGGAATTCATGATGGGTAGTGCCAGTTAACAAGACTTGAGCTGTGTTTTTACTGGCCTAGAAACCAAAATATGGATTTAGAATTTTTTCCATGTCGGTTAAACTGACAGTTTGTGAGGGTATATGGGAATCTGGGATAACCCGAGACTACTACAAAATAAGTTCCCATGACCATGAGACGTGCAGGCAACCATAAAGCCACACCAGAAACCCTAGCCTCAAATGAGTCTTCCAGGCTGCAGATTTAAGGGATTTGGCCGCAAATTGCGTCCATGTGGGGGTGGTTTTGTGTGATTTTTGGACCATAGCCTCGTTATCAGATATCTAGAGCAACCCAATGTGCAAAATGTTCTAGTTTGGCCTAGGGTGAAATCTGGGAGTGGTTTTCTTATGTTATTGTTTTCATGTTTTCCGTATTTTGAATGCTTAATTTTGGTAATTGGTATTGTATTTGGTTGTTGGGCGTTTGTACGTCAACAACAAGGGTTGTTTGATTGTTTTTGCACGCGTAGGCTATAGGTTCTAACCTATGAGCGCACCGTGTGCCGTATCGGTTTTCCGGATTCGATTTTAATAGCGATTTTGATTGTGCTGATATTGTAGGTACCCTCGTGTGGATTCCGAGGCGACGGAGCATGGCATCATCGACTTCGGCAAGCAAGGATCAAGGTGAGTAGATCTATATCTATGGGGGAAGTCGGGTGGATGGCGTATAGCACCCCCGCAAGTTTTTGATGGAAACCGATTCATAGAATGGGGTTAAGGAAACCTAGATTAGAAAAGTATGGATAGGGTTAGAAATATAATTAGAGATGATATGAATAATAGAATATGTATATTGAGAGATGAGATGAAAAGTTTTAGGGATATGAAAAAGTGAATGTGAATCACGACTTATAGATATATGGTTGCACTAGAATAAGTATGAGTTTTAGAGTAACATGACATTTGATGTATAGGGTAGAATGTATATATAAAATTGACTTAATGTGATGTGAAGAAAATACGATGTGAGATGATGACTTGATGATATGTTTGTATACGGAAGCGAGTCGATTGAGAGGATTGATACCTTTGTCGGTCCCCTGATATGAGATTGTTATGGATGTGACCTGGGACATAGGTATGTAGATACATATAATGTTGTGAATCTTGAATGATAGGTCGTACAAGACGTTCGGTCCGTACCCTCATTGTCGTAAAGGTCGATAGGATCCCTAATGGTTTGATGATGTCGTATGATGATTTTCCGTACGTGATGAATTTGACTTGATGATTGATCCATACCCTTGACTAGAGGATGCCGTACGATGGATTATACCGTACGTAATGTTGTGAGGCTAGATGCCGATTGATATATTCACCGACTCGAACATATTATAGACACGTATACCTTTAACATTGAGCTTATGATTTATTTATGATACGCACATGTCATTCTCATTGCATCATATATACATGTGCTAGTACACCTACACCATTATCGATGATGCGTATGTTACACTTACACAGATTGGCCGGCTCACACACTTCATCATCGATAATTGCCATGTCTAGGATTTCTGCATCATTATATGATTCCTTGCATGATTTACCTGCTATAGTTACTTATGCACCCTTATACGATGTTGCATTTGACTTGCAGAAATTGGGAGCCGCAGGATTTATTTAAAAACAAGATTTATTTTAAAGAGCGGTTTTCCCTTGATATGTGCATATTACTGTTCCATGTTGCATGATATACGGCATACATCATGCTTTATGATTATATGCATTGAGATAAACTGTTTTCATGAGATTTCTGGATTTGAGAACCGTGGTTATTTCAAAAAGAAAGTATGTATTGTTTTAAAAACCCGGTTTCTCTTGGTATGATATTTCAGTGCGTCCACCATGTGTTTTCTCGGTTCTGAGACGTGTGATATGTGAAACCCGATTCGAGAAGTAGACGATCCGTTTGCGGGTTCATGGTGGACCCGGTATGGTACCCCGGGGCAAGAAAGGGATGTTGTGCAGTAGACGATGAGCTTGGCAGAGGGACTACTACCTATCGGTGATAGTATTTGGGCTCGGCGGATATTCGGAAGATACCGACCGGAGTTGAGTGATGATATGGGCCGATCCGGACTGACGGAGCACAAGCGCCGATCCGGACTGACGGAGCCCGAGATATGAGGATTTACGTGTCGATGCTGGACACGGGTTTCATGATGTTTCGAGTGTCGGTGCTGGGCACTCAGGTTCCATGATTTTGATGTGTCGTGAGGGCACATGTTGATTTATATCCTCATACTCTCATGCATATGCTTTTCTATTATTTACATGCATGATGTTGTTGTGTCACTGGTTGACACGTGGACGGGATCCACATGCATACATACATTGATGATATTGTTAGATGATATCCACATGCTGATAGACATTTATTTATAGTGTTGGCACATATACAGACCCGGTCACCCTAGATATCATAGTATTACCTTTATGATATAGTTGACCTAGGAGTCGTTGTTTATTCGATTTCTATCTGTAGATGTTTTTCTATTCACGAGTTGGCCTCTCACCCCCGTTGTGCAACAGTTCTTGCAGGTTGACTGCATGAATCCGTAGCGGCATCGCTGGCACATAGCTTCATTTGGGTGTTTTTCTTGGTAGGTGGGACATTTGTATCGTACCCACTATTGTATTTATATTTCATATTGTATCTAGTCAACTCCATCAATCAAACTAGTATTTGTATAAGTAATGAGACTTAGTGAGACTTGTGGTTGCGAGACTTAGAGCGAGGTGTATTCATCTACCAGTGGTTTTGATGTCTTGCTTATTTCTTTATCTTTTATGGTGAACTTCGTCGTTGGGCATCGTATACTTATATTTATGCTTTGCGTGGTTGTGGATCCGCCGTTTGGCGAAGAGCTAGCTCCCGCTTGGGGATTCCTTTTATATTATCATGTATTGTGGTTTTGGATCAAAATATACAAAGGAGGTGCTGCACAAATTTTTAAAAGACGAAACATGTTTTTCAACTAATAAATTCCACTTGCATTTTCATGTTCTTTTACTTATGCATTAGAAAACATTGATTTCACCTTACCTTTATTTCAAAACTTCACCTCATTTATTTTCTTAAAAAGGTTTAGATTTCTGGGTTTCGGCGTACTTGAATTACGTTACGCCTTTAGACGTTGCGTGATTCGAGTGCCGGTCACGAGCTAAATTTCGGGTCGTGACAAAAATATCTAAGTCATTAATAGTCTACCTAGTCAAATGGTGAAACTAATTATCCATGACACAATTATCATTAATAAAAGGATTAGTAAACAATATCCTTTAGCTCATAATGGTTCTAATCAAGTCAATGGTCAAAACCCTAATGAGGCATCTCCTTCTTTGCTTCACACATCCGTGCATACACACCCGCACCCGCATTCCGAAGAATACGAATACAAAGAGACAAAACAGATCCATCTTAATAATACTAGTATCCGGCTTAAACCAAAGCCCATTTGTATTATCTGCCGGAACATCATACACGCACAAGTGCACGTAAGTGATCGAAGCCCTGCCGTAAAATCATACGGCCTCTACACCTTTTTCCCAGTCCAAGGAAACGCTCTGAGTGGAACTCTAAAGACTCGACACTACGCTGGCAGTGGGATTAACCACACGCCGCAAGCGGTACTAGCTGTACATAACGGTCCCCAGTTAAATGTCGATAAGAAGGCCAATGAGGAAACTCGTCCGAACTCCTACTGAGCCTATCCGTGACAATATCCTACAGTCCGGTCTCTTCGTCAAAGAGTATCGCATACCGGGTCTAGGGGTGGTGAACGTGAGACCCTAATAACCTGATAAGTCGTGCAGATGTGGCTCAGGACCAATCCGGGAAACTACTGATCAACCTATCAGTAAATCCCAACTGCCTTGTCCAAGGTCTTATGGTCCTGACTAATCGATCACTGTGCTATATCAATTCCCAATACCAGGAAAGACGAATCCCCAACAATCGCTCACTGCCTCCATGTGGCTCGGGACTGAAACCAACCAAAACCTGTTTGCATGACTCAGTAGAGCCGTGGTAGGGTAGTGATCAAAGCTCAGTGGAAACTCACACGAGACAAATGCCGATCTCAGGTCCAAAGACTAACCTGTACATATGTCACATGAGAACATCCATCTGACGATAGGTATAGTACCATCTGGAAGTTCTCGGTGTGTCCGTCCAGTGTACTCACACCCAGTGAGCACCTGTATACGATCTTGGGTGCATCAGACCAATGGCTGCGGGACCAACCATCCCCCGACGGGGCTAGAAACGTATACACTAGTCTACTCTTGAGTATCAATGCCCAATCTCGATACTCTTGCGACTAGGGACCATTTATGGATGTGCTTATGGACTACCCTGCTCCTACAAGTATGATCGCCATCACAACGCAGGTAGTCAAGCAAGATCCAATGGGCTTTATCAACATGTAACCGCAATATGTAATAACGAGTATGACATATGCCATGTTAAGATAAAGACAAACCATAATACTATACTACCGTACCGAGTCTTTATCAATATGTGCAAGCTAGATATAACAACAATAGAAATAAATACACATATCCTGACAATGACAAGTCAAATAATATACTATAAAACTGATCAAGATTGTCATATACATACATATCCCTAGCATCCATATGTATACATATACAATACTGGCCTCAAGGGCATATATATCCAACAATCTCCCACTAGCACTAAGGCCAATGATTGGCGTACCGAATACCCAACGTCTGCACTAAGGCCAGCTGCTGGCGTACCGCATACCCAACATCTTAAAAAGTCGCTCGAACTGTGCTTGAGGGAGGGCCTTTGTAAATGGATCCGCCGTGTTCTCTTTCGTATCCACTCTCCGGACCTCGATCTCCTGGCAATTTATGATCTCCCTGATCAGGTGATACCGCCTTAAGATGTGCCCGGATTTCTGATGGGACCGTGGTTCCTTCACTAAAGCTATAGCCCCATTGTTATCGCAATAAAAAGGAATTTGGTCAACAATGGACGGAACTACCTGAAGTTCAGCTATGAACTTCTTCATCCAGACAGCTTCTTTTGCGGCATCGCTTGCAGCAATGTATTCAGCCTCCACCGTCGAGTCTGCAGCGGTGTCCTATTTAGAACTCCTCCAACACACCGCCCCTCCGTTGAGGGTAAACAAGAAACCCGAGACAGACTTGTTGTCATCCTTGTCACTCTGGAAGCTTGAGTCAGTAAAGGACTCGACCATGAGGTCTCCATTACCGTAAACCAGGAACATCTCCTTAGTCCTTCTCAGGTACTTGAGAATGTTCTTTACTGCTGTCCAGTGGCTCTCACCTGGGTCTGATTGATACCGGCTCACCACGCTTAGCGCGTAAGCTACATCTGGTCTTGTACACAGCATCACATACATTATAGATCCTACTGCCGAAGCGTAGGGTATAGTGCTCATGCGAACCCTCTCCTCATCAGTCTTGGGAGACATCTCCTTGAAGAGGGTGATTCCGTGCAATGTCGGTATGTTACCGCGCTTGGAATCTTCCATACTAAATCTCTTTAGTACGGTCTCTATGTACCTGGACTGCGAAAGTCGCAATAATCTCTTAGATTTATCCCTGTAGATCTTGATCCCCAGAATGTACGAGGCTTCACCTAGGTCTTTCATAGAGAACATTTGTGATAAGAATAGCTTGACCGATTGTTGCATAGAAATGTCAATTCCTATCAAAGGAATGTCGTCCACGTACAAGACTAGGAACACGACAGTTCGTCCTACATTCTTCTTATATATACATGGCTTATCTTCGTTCTTAATGAAGTCAAAGTCTTTGACTGTTTCATCAAAACAGATGTTCCAGCTCCGCGATGCTTGCTTTAAACCATAAATGGATTTAAGTAACTTGCACACCTTCCCGCTGCTCCCACTGTCTACGAAACCTTCCAGCTGATCCATATAAACGGACTCTTCTAAATATCCGTTCAGAAAAGCCGTTTTTACGTCCATCTGCCAGATTTCATAGTCATGAAAAGAAGCAATGGCAAGTAGGATCTGAATGGATTTGAGCATAGCCACTGGAGAAAAGGTTTCGTAATAGTCCACATCTGGTCCTTGACGAAAACCTTTTGCAACGAGTCTAGCCTTATAGGTTTCCACCTGTCCATCTTGTAATGCCTTGAAAAGTCGTTTTGGTATTTTCCCGAAAATCGGTGAAAATTTGGTATTTTTCCGTAAATCGTCATTATTGTTATTTTGCAGTATAGGCCTATTTATACCTAATTTGGATAGGTGATTGCTAGTTTTTAGTAGCTAATGAGTTACTTATAAATTTCTGGTCATTTAAAAATTTTCCCTATTTTACCAGTTTTTAATATTATTTTAAGCTGTTAAAAATACATTATATTAGCGATAAATACAAATTTGAATGGGCTAATTTTAATCTTTAGAACCATGACAACTAAAATCTAGTTTGTAGTATAAATTTTTAGTATTTTATTTCATGTTCTTATTATTTATAATCGAAGGAAATTAAAATTTTAATTAATTAAACTAAAACTTGCATTTTTGTAACTTGAGGGGTTCTTTTTGCATGGATTTCTTTTGTGCAATCTCTCACACTCTTTTCTCACTCAATTGGCAGGCCCACCACCAGCAGCAGCCCATAAAACTTTCCTCCTCCAATTTGTTTTCTTCAACTCTTTTTATGGGAGGAAATGAATTAAATAGGTGTAGGTTAAGATGTATTGTTTTGGAGGCTTAGTGTACCTTGATTTGAGGGGGGTTGACTTGGACAATTTTGCACAACACCCACATCATTCCCCCCATCATCTTCTGGCCGAAAATCTGCAGCCCTTTGTTCATATCAGATTTTTGCATTTTTATACCGCCCATTTTTTATCACATTGCTTATAAGTAGTTACTCTTGATCCGTGTTTGCTAGATAATTGCAGGTTACAGGTTCTCGGGTCTAAGCAGTAAAATTCATGGAAAAGCATGACAAATTCTGGATTACTGCCAACCACAGATAAAATACGGGTCTCCGCTCTCTATCCGTATGTTGCCGCACACCAGTTTAAAGGACAAAATGGCAAATCAATGGTCATTTTCATGCACAAAGCACAATGTCAACACAAGATCCAAGATTTCTACGCGGAGCTCAAGAAAATCATGGCAAAAGATCCACATCAAATCACCTTTTGATCTGCTGAAAATCTGGAATAAATGTGAAGAGCTTCTGAGAAACCAAGTATACCACACTGAAGAGAACAACAACACAGGGAAACCCACCAAAACCTACTTGCCAACTCCCCTAAATGGCCGCGGATCCGCGGCTAATATGGCGACTCGGCAACAGATGCTGTTTTGGGGGCAGTTTGGTAATATCATTCAGGGCCAGAATGTTGCCCTAGGGTTTCAGTTTCCTGCCTATAAATAGCCTAAAACAATGCCAAGTGAAGGGTGCTTATTTTTGTGTTAGATTTTAGGATAGATTTTTGTAGTTCTTCTTCCTCTTTTTCATCTTTCTCCATTAAAACCTTGTAGTAAGCTTTTATGAGTGAAGTGATTAATAAAAGAGTTCTTTTCTTTATCATGCTTGTCTTGTTACTTTGTTAATTATATTTGCTTGTAATTTTCATTTGCTAATCTAGTTGTTGTTATTTGTTGTTTGTTTCTTTCTTCTACTATTTTTTCTTTATCCTTACAACAATGATACTTAAGCTTGATCCTTGCCAAAGTGAGGTCTCAAATAGCTAGTTGTAATCTTCTAACTCCTTTCTTTCTATCTTCCTCCTTTTGTTGTATTTTTCTTTTTTTTGTAATGGGTGAGTAGTTTCTCACTTGTTAGGGTAGGATAAGGAAAGTTTGAGAAAAGGAAATCTCTCTCACTCTTTTCTTTGCCCAGCATCTTAATTCGGACTCCCGTTAATTGAACCACAATCCGCTTCCTACCGCACCCAATCCTACATGATAGCGGTGATTGCTTAGTGAGACCGGTTGTGGTTGAATTAACCGGAGGTTAAGGCTAAGAGCCAAGAACGGACGGACAAGGATCAAAAGGAAGAAACTAAGCGTTGGAAAGCCTAGCTTATACTCGCAAGTTTCTTCCTAGTCGTGCTAATCCTCGTTGTTGCCGATTACCGTAACACCGATAATAAGAGTGGCAACGAAAGAAGTGAGCGACTCCTATCTCAAACTAACCTAATCCTAACCCTAACAAGCTCTCTTTATATACATTTTAGCACATAGTTAATCTCAAACAAACCTGGACATTTGGACTTAACTCGTTAAAGCACATAGAAAAAGATTCCCATCTCCCTGCGGACGACCCTTACTCAACCGGCTAGCTACCAAGCAAAACAGTCTTGATTGCGGTAATTAACTAAGCACGCAAAAACTCTAACAATCAAATGGCGCCGTTGTCAGGGAGACGGTAGTTTATTTCTTTGTGTAATTTCGGGTTAATTTGTGATTATAAATATAACCGAAAAAACAAAACAAAAAAAATACATTGTAAAAATCATCTTGTTATTTTTTATTAGTTTTTGTGCAAGTGTGCAGGATAAAAAAGAAGGTCGAGTTCAGTGCCAAAGACGTGGGAAGTTAGACCCATATCTCGCGGCTACACCGCAACGGATCAAGCCAAAACCAACAGTCTACTGTAAAATTCTGGAGCAAACCCAGTGAGCAAACAAAGATTCACGGACTCTAAACAAGAAGAGGAGACTGAAGTAAGCATAAGTAAGAATTTTGAAGCCTCAAGTCAACGGAAAAGCCGCGGATCCGCGGCCACAGTGCTTGTTTGACCGCGGTTCCGCGGTCAAACTCTGACGTCAGCAACCCCAATTTTTGGTGAGTACCCCAACTCTCTTCCCCACTCCCCTGAACTCCACTGAACTATTTTTTCTGTAGCATTCTTTGCCCAAACTCTCTTCCCCTCTCCAATAAAATTGATTTTGTGCAGGATTCTTTGCACCGCCACCAAATAAATTTTTTTTTGCAAGTGTTTTAGATTTTTGTTTGTTACTATTTTGCATAAATAATACGGACTTTAAGGGGCTATAACACCAATCCAGATTGGGTGGGGATTTCATCACCCTTCCCAGGACCCTAGAAATCACATAAGGCATATGCATTGACCATTATTTAATTAAAAAATACTAGACTCAGCCCTAAGGATGTCGCGCTTAATAGGACGGAGGACTAGTTGTAGGCATCGGCTGTTGATCCTAACCTGACTTTGCGGTGTCTAGGCAAGTGTGTCTATGGTGAGTGGTTACTTAATTAGGTCCACTACTTGTAGTGGAGAGCCTCCCACTCACTGGCAATTACGTGGCCGCAATTGGCGGTGAAGAGGCGGTTTGAGGTCCTATTTCTAGCCCTTTGGAACAGTTAGGAGTTGTCTAGCTGACCCTAGATCTAGGTGTGATTGTGCATATTTTGTCTGTGATTGTTTGAAGTTAACCCATAAGTCCGTACATATTTCTGCAAAACTCTTTCTAAAAATAAGAAAAAAAACACAAAACAAAAACTTTTATAAAAACTTGCCCTTTGTCGCTAGAATCACATTTTTTCACCCACCTCTCATCGTATTTCTCCATTGACGTTTTCTAACCCCCACCTTCTCCGCTTTGACTACACTAAACTTGTTTAGTGTATGTCCGCTGGGACTGGGACCCTAGTGCCCGTTTAGTCCGCGTTTCGTTAGTCCCTATGGACTACGTGATCGACACCGCAGTCGAAACTCCTTCTACCCCTTTATCAACCCTACCCTTACCGGCCAACTCTGACGTTGACCGGGATTCTGTTCATACATCCTCACCTTCACTATCACTAACTTCTTCTTCTGCGATGTCAGGATTTAATCCTAACATCACCTTACCTCCTCCGGGAATAATTCCACTTCCGTTAGGTGCGAATAACCCACGACCTCCTCTTTTTGAAACGCCACAGCGAATTGCGCTCTAGGATCGATTCTATCCTACTCGCGCTGCACTCCCTACCTGTCTTTCCCTTCCACCGGCCAATGGGGATAATTTCGAAATTAAGCCCCACTTCATTAACATGCTTCCGAAATTTCATGGGCTTGAATCTGAAGATGCCTATATCTTCATCAACAAGTTCCAGAATGTTTGTACAATGATGAAAACAACCCAGCTGTCTGACGATGTTATACGGCTACGGGTTATTCCGTTCACTTTGTGCGATCTTGCTGAAAAGTGGTTGTATAGCACCGCTTCCCACTCCATAACCAGTTTGGACGAGTTTGTGAAAGCGTTTCTCAAGAAATTCTATCCAAATCACAAAACCGCGAGGATCCGTAACGAAATCAACCAATTTTCCCAGCTTCTTACTGAATCTTTTTGGAAGTGCTTTGACCGATATAAAGACCTTCTTGTTCAGTGCCCTCATCACGGTATTGAGAGATGGCAACTTTGCCAAACTTTATACGAGGGCCTGAATCCAGCAACCAAGAAGTTGTTGGAAACCATTTGTCAAGGCCACTTCCTATCCAAATCTGACGAGGAAGCATGGCAATTCTTCGACGACCTTGCGGAACAAACGCTTCAATGGGAGAGCACCAGACCAAGTACTTCTTCTTCTTCCTCTACTTCTACTGGTCAGTCTAGGGTAGGCATTCACCAACTCGATGTCTCTATTGCAATGAATGCCGAAATGGCTGCAATAACGAAAAAACTTGAAGCAATAGAAAGCAAATTTTCATTTCCTGCCCCTGTTCTTCCCCTTCGTACCATTTGTGCTTGTTGTTCCGATCCATCTCACCTAACCGAAGAGTGTCCTTACAATCCACCATCTCAAGGACAGGATCAGGTTAATGCTGCATTTCAGCAAAGACCAAGAAATGATCCATACTCTTCCACGTACAAACCTGGATGGAGAAACCACCCTAACTTCGCATGGAACCAGAATCAAAATCAGTTCCAAGGGCAGAACAATTTTCAAAGGGGGCCTCCTCTACAACAAGCACAACAACAGTATCAGCAGCCCTACCAATCCCAACCTTTTCAAAATGCGACGAACAATTTTGCGCCCAACAATTCCTTTCCTCAAAACAACTTTGTTCCGTCCAACAATGATAATGTTTCCTCGTAAGAACGAAGTCTGGAGGCTTTCGTTAAACAATCGACACAATCCACCGCCAACATCCAGTCTTCTATTCAGTCTTTGGTGCAACACACTGCTGCACATGGGCAAAGCATCAAAACCATCGAAGCCTAGATTGCACAGCTGAATGCGGCGTTAAGCAAGCGAGAAAAGGGGAAGCTTCCATCCCAACCACTCCCAAATCCTGGTCACCCACATAATGCACATATTGCACTTGAACAACAGAACCATAATGTGAGTACCGTGACAACATTGAGATCAGGAAGAATGCTGAACAACAACATCGGCACAAAAATTGAGGATAATGACACCCCGGCCGCTTCGTCTTCTTCTTCTCCTTCCTCATATTCTGAGCCTATTCTTCATTCTTCAAAGGCTCCTCTTCTTCTTCTGCTCTGAACGGACCCACATCTCACTCCACGAAAACTCCGGCTCTGGGATCCGTTCCGACTCCACAATCTCCTCCACAAACATTGGACTCAACCAATTTCAAAAACGTTCCATTTCCAAACCGGTTGAGGTCCAATAAACAAAATCCATAAATGGAGAAGATTCTGGAGTTGTTTAAGCAGGTTAACATCAACATTCCCCTTTTAGATGCTGTCCAACAAGTCCCTTCCTACGCAAAAATCTTAAAGGACTTGTGCACGAAAAAGAGGAAATCTCAGGTACCCAAGAAAGTTTTCTTAGCTAGTGCTGTGAGTGATGCTCTTACCCAATCTTTACCTCAAAACGGAAGGACCCCTAGCTGTCCTACGATTTCTATTACCATTGGGGATAAGAACATCAACCGTGCACTTTTGGATCTTGGTGCCAGTGTTAACCTGCTTCCTTACTCAGTATATGAGCAACTAGGTGTAGGAGAGCTGAAACCCACACACTGTACTCTCCAAATGGCCGACCGATCGATCACCCATCCTAGGGGTGAGCTAGAGGATGTGTTAATCAAGGTTGGGGACTTCATATTCCTCGTTAACTTCATTGTTTTAGACACACAGCCTGTATCTAACCCCCGGAATCAAATTCCAGTGACACTCGGTCGCCCATTCCTTGCAACCTCAAATGCTGTGATCCATTGTCGAAATGGTTCGATGGGCCTATCTTTTGGAAACATGAAAACTGAACTCAACATTTTTAAGTTTGGGAATTAGTCCTCCGAACCTAATGCTCAGATACTAGATGTTTGTTCGATCCAGGAGATCACCCCGGAGGACTGTGAATTTGAGGAGTTTTTGTTCGATCACAGCAATCTTGACGCCACTAGTGCGTTCCTCTTCGAACCTGCTGCTGCTTCTACGCCCGACAATGACTACGAGTGTTTCACCTTCTCGAACGATCTTGGCCAGTCACCACCCGAGTTTGAATCCTTTGAATTTCCGGATAAGTTAGCTGAACCATCCAACTCGATCGCTTATACTCGTTTTGAACCTCAGCTGGAATCCTTTGAGTTCGAGACCTTTTCACCAATCTTTCCTTCAATCGTTTCACCTCCAACGCTCGAACTCAAGCCATTGCCGTCTCACCTTAAGTACGCTTACTTGGATGAGAACGAGAACCTTCCTGTTATCATCTCGGCTTCTCTAGCTCCAGAGCAAGAGAAAGCCCTTCTTACGGTCTTGCACAGCAATAGGCAGGTCTTTGGCTGGTCAATGGAGGACATCAAGGGGATTAGTCCCCTGATCGTTGAACATCGCATTCATCTGATGGATGATGCCAAACCAGCCAGGGATCCACAAAGGCGACTCAACCAAGTCATGAAGGAGGCTGTAAAAAAGGAGATCGTAAAGTGTCTAGATAGTGATATCATTTACCCTATCTTTGATAGCCAGTGGGTTAGCCCGATTCATGTTGTCCCTAAGAAGTCGGGCATAACGGTCATAACCAATGAGGCGAACGAGTTAATCCCTACTCGCACCCAGACTGGGTGGCGAGTATGCATCGATTATAGAAAACTCAACGTCGCAACGCGGAAAGACCACTTTCCGCTACCTTTCTTTGACCAAATGCTTGAACGATTGGCTGGACATGAGTACTACTACTTTCTGGATGGCTACTCCGGCTATAATCAGATTCCCATCGCCGAAAAAGACCAGGACAAGACCACATTCGCCTGTCCTTTCGGCACGTTTGCATATCGTCGCATGCCCTTTGGGTTATGCAATGTGCCCGCTACCTTCCAGCGGTGTATGATGGGAATATTCTCAGACATGGTAGAAAAATTCTTGTAGATCTTAATGGATGATTTCTTCATTTTCGGCGATTCCTTTGATGAGTGTTTGCTGCATCTCGACGCTGTCCTTACCCGGTGTAAGGACAAGAACCTCACTTTAAATTGGGAGAAGTGCCACTTCATGGTGCGCAAAGGTATTGTCTTAGGACATATCATCTCGCAAAATGGAATTGTGGTAGATAAAGCAAAGATTGAAGTCATTTCCAATCTCCCTCCTCCTAGATGCATCAGAGACATCCGAGCCTTCCTTGGCCATGCCGGTTTCTATAGACGGTTCATCAAGGACTTTAGCAAGATTGCTAGGCCCTTGACTCTTTTGCTGGCCAAAGACACGACATTTGACTTCAACTCGAGCTGTGTGACTGCGTTCGAGTCATTAAAAAGCTCACTCACTTCTGCTCCCGTTCTTTCTTCTCCAGACTGGACATACCCATTTGAGATTATGTGCGATGCATCTGACTTTGCCATCGGTGCTGTCCTTGGACAACACATCAATAAGATGCCGCACGTAATCTATTATGCTAGCCGAACCCTGAACGACACCCAATTGAACTATACAACAACCGAGAAGGAATTCTTGGCTGTTGTATTTGCTTTATAAAAGTTCAGGCCCTACCTCATCGGCTCTCCAGTCATCGTCTACACGGACCATTCTGCTCTACGCCATCTTTTTGCGAAGAAGGATGCAAAATCTCGGCTGATACGTTGGATCCTCTTGCTTCAAGAGTTTGACCTTGTCATCAAAGACAAAAGAGGATGTGAAAACGTAGTCGCCGACCATCTCTCACGACTTCCTTCTTCGCCGTCGCTTCAAATTCCGATCAACGACGTTTTTCCGGATGAACATGTTAGTGTATATGCCCTAGAGGCCATTACTGTATCATACTAGTATGTATATTACTTGATGGAAGCTTAGGATATTCACAGTTGTACAGACAATCTTGCTCAATATAGTAGTATGCTACTTGGTTTGTCTCTGCTTTAATGTGTACATGTGTGTTTATTTATTATATCACCTGTACGCATTAGTAGAGCCCTTAGGATCTTTGCTTGATTACCGGCGTTGTGATGGCGATCACACTCGTGGGGGCTGGGTAATCTACAAGCACATCCTTATACACGTCCCTAGTCGTGGGAGTACCGAGATAGGCCATCGATACTCCGGAGTAGACTAGCGTATGCGCTTCTCATCCCAGCACGGGAGACGGTCTGTCCCACAACCGTCGGTACGTCGTACTTGAGATAGTATGCGGGTGCTCGTTGGGTTACGAGTACACTGGACAGGACTCGTCGGGAACTGATGGTTGGTATTATACCTATCGTCAGTTATCAGTTCCCAGGTGACATGAGTACAGCTTAGTCCGCTGACTTGACACTGTCACTTCGCCTCGAGTGTGTTCCCACTGTTCTTTGATTACTACCCTACCACGGCTCTACTGAGTCGTGCAAACAGGTAGTAGTTGGGAGCAGTCCCGAAGCACTTGGAGGCAGTGACGGTTAGACAGGATTCGTCTCTCCCGGTATTGGGGGTTGACATCGCGCTGTGTCTAGGAGAGCCATTACACGAGTAGTCCCTGGCGAGGGAAAGCGAGATATACTGGTAGGTTCCAGTGTTATCTCAGGGTGTTCTGGGCTTCACTCCGACACGACTTGTACCGCTATTAGGGGTCTGACGCTAGCCGCCCCCCTAGGCCCGACATGCGATGTATCAGACGAACAGACCGGACTGTACGGAGATTGTCACATACAGACTCAGTAGGAGTTCGGATGGGTGTACCTCATCGGCCTTCTTATCGACATCTACCTGAGGACCGTTACGTACAGCTAGTGCCGCTTGCGGTCTGTGGTTAAACCCACTGCCAGCGTAGTGTCGAGTCTTTAGAGTCCCACACAGAGAGTTTCCCTGCACTGAGCGAAACGTGTAGAGGACGTATGGTTTTACGGCAGGGCTGCGATCACTTACGTACACTTGTGTGCGTATGATGTTCGGGCAGGCAGTACTAGTGGGCTTTGGTTTAAGCCAGATCCTAGTATTGCATGGATGGATTTGTTTTGTCTTCTGCGCATCCGCATTCTACGGAATACGGATGCAGGTGTGTATGCACAGTTTTCTGGAGCGATGAAGGAGGAGATGCCTCATTAGGGTTTTGGCAGTTGGTTCGGCCAAAACCACTATGTGGCAGGCTCATTAGGGTTTTGACAGTTGATTCGGTCAAAACCATTTTGAGGCGGACTCATTAGGGTTTCGACAGTTCGTTTGGTCAAAACCATAATGAGCCGGGGACATTATTTACTAATCCTTTCATTGATAATTTTGTTATGGCTAATTACATTGACCATTTGACCATCTTGACTTTGTTGACCTTTTGACCAAAGTTGACTTGGATCTTCTTAGAAGATCTAAAGTATTCTTTGGTTTTCTTTTTATTTAGTTATGATAATGGTCATGTCATTTGTAACCATCACCTTTATCTTAATTGGATTGGTAATGATAATGTTTGTGCATTATTGCAACCATGGTTAGCTTTTCTCTTGGTTAAGCTTTTCATTTGCTTATTCTCATTCTCTATCTTGAAATGAGAAGCTCCATGGTTGCTAGAAAATCTCCTTCTTCTTCCTCCTCTTGATTTCTCCTTTGATCTCATGTGTTGAGAGAAAAAGGATTCTACTTGACAAACACATCCATACATATTCTCTACACAACCTAGGGCTTCTAGATTAGCAATCTCCTTTCCTTAGTTACCTCGGCTTGAGGTGGAGCTCGGTGTACATCTCTCGGGTGGATCGTCTTCGACTCAAGGAGGCCGCGGAGGTGACCGAAGTCCGGATCAACCTTTGAGCAAGAAATGAGAAGAACAACAAGAAGAGAAGAACATCAAAGAGGAACAACAACAAGTAGTGAAGGAGTTCAAGTTGAGGTATAACCACTTTGCCGAGTAGCTAACTCTCCTTTGCAAGTATGCTAGTTTAGTTTAGCAAAGATCCGTCTTTTACGGTCCATGTTACAAAGTTTAGAAAAATTTTGATTTACCGTTTCCGCAACCCCGAAAGTACCGGGAGAGGTAACGTGGACCTAACAGTGGTATCAGAGCCTAACTAAACTTAAACTAGCTTGGTAGTGAAGTGTAACGAAGTTCGGAACCGAAAAAATCACAAAACCGGAAAAACAAAACCCTAAGTTTCTGTTGAAATTTTTTCTGCTCTAAATGAAAAACTTTATACTTGTAAATTCGGCTCAGGGTTTTGTGTGAACACCCAAGAAAAACGTTGCCCTAATTCCTTCAAACCGCCGCGCTTCCGCCGCACGAGGTAGGCATGTGCCGCGGAAGCGCCGCCGTTTGTCGTCTTCTCTGCATCGTTTTTCGTGCAGTGTGTGTCTGTGTTGGTTTTGGGATTTTTAAAATATATTATATGTGCCCAGATTTTCCAGAACAGAAGTTTACTTTTGGGGTCCTATAATTCCGTATTTTTCCGAACTTCACTGCACTTTGGCTATGTTGGTTATATCTGTTATGTTTGCATGTATTGAACGTCGGCTAATCGCTATAAGTCGATTGGTCGGGGTTATACATGATCTGTGATTGTTATTGGTTTGTGGATATGAATGGATTGGATTGTCGCGGGTGAATAGCCGGGGTGGATGTGAGATGAGCTCTTGTTTTTCTTTCATTCATTGTAAATGTAAATTGATGTAATAATTATTATTTGTTTGGCCGCACAACCGGGTCGGGGTTGTAGCCGTCATTGTATAATTCTTTTTACTGTTTTTGCTCCTAGGATAGACCCAAGGAGGGGGTGCACAAACTACCGGGTATCTCGAAGTGCCGAGTGGCCTACTCATGGCATTGAGGGAGGTTGCTTCGCTTCGGATACTTGGCGGGTAGTTTGCCGCACCCGTAGGGGTCTTGGGTGGGGTATTTGGCTATTCACCGCGACCGTGTAATCCGCTTTTCATTGCAGGCTCGTAAGGATTGCGGATTGCTAGTATATCCAATATATTCATCTGTGATCTGTAATGTCTATCATTGCTTTCTATTTAGGCGTTGCTTATGTTTTACAGCCGCGCTAGCCCAGCCCCCGCTCTGTCGTTAGTTAAGTAACCTAACGGGTGATGACGGGACCCCGTGGCGAATGCGAATGGCATAAGCGTACGTCATATTTTGGTTGTTTTCTGCAATGGTAGGAATTAAATGATGGGACGCATTAAAAGTACTATTGCAAGAATATCACGCATTAAAAGAACTAATGCAAGAAAATAAACCTAAAAGACGTTGTTGGAACATTTTTTCAAAAAGCTGTTATTGCAAGGACGTTCATTTTTGTTTTGCATCGTGGTATTCGGTTGTGAATGCCCAGCACCTCAGTCGACGAGGCAAGGGCCGAGATCCCTTCACCGGGAGTGACCCCTTGGACAAAAGTTTTGCGTCGGGGTAATAACTTCACTATAGTAGATTATTCTTGCTTTGCATCGAGGTATTCATTTGGAATATCCTGCACCTCATTCGACGAGGAAAGAGCCGAGATCCCTTCACAGGGAGTGACCTCTTTAGCAAAAGTTTTCGCCACTATATTTTCAAAAAGGGTGTATCACGTTCCTTCAACGACATCAAGTTCATTACGTTAACGGGTTTCTCGCCAAAAACCCAGCCGTAGCCCTTCGTCGTTTCTTATAAGTTATACTTAGTATTCGTGCTGCGTTTGTTGACTGTGTCAAGGCACAGTGAACGGTAGCTAGGTGTTGCTTATTTGCTGGATATAATGTGATTGGTTAGGACATGTGTGTAACCTTGTTGACTGTGTCAAGGGTTATGCAGGTGGGTTTAATGCAATCAAGACAACGACGGGATGAACTTGACTAGGACTCTTTTGATTTGTTGACTGTGTCAAGATCACTTGGGTCCTAGGGGCAAAAACCACATCGAGAGTTTCAAAAGAACTGAAACTTGCAGATTTAGCATACCTTCTGGAGTTCGGTGACTAGAGTGGATTCCATCTAGGTTATCACACAATGACAGTTGGATCCCGATCCCACTGATGAGTTGGTTTACTCTCGGGAGATTATTTCACTTAACGATCAATGCTATAAACCTAGTAGGTGTCTAGAAAGGTGTTAGCGGGGTTACGCCCCTAGGGAAAAGAGGTTCTTTAATTAAGGAACTTCGCGAAAGCGTTGGAAAACCTCCCTCGAAGTACCGACACTAGCCTGGCTGAAAGGTTAAGTAAGTATTGTGACGTGATTTAAAACCCGGCTAGTTCTTCTTTTAAAAAGGTTTTAAGAAGAATTTGAGGAAACAGTGGGAGACATCCTGGTTAGATAAATTAATAAACCAATCTAATCTTGCAAGAGCATACGCTGAGTGTTTCTTTTCTCTCTCTCCAGGCAGCAACCTTTTCACGCCCTAATCAAGATAATAAAATGTATCGCTTTACCGATCCGAATTCTTATTCGGGACTGGGGAAAGTTGGTTCAGCTCTAACTTGTGACAAAAGTCATGAGTATGAGAATGGGAAAGAGGAAAGTATGGATTTCCAGGATACCCAGTTGAAGACGAAGCATGGTTTTGCATCTACTTCAGGTGTTCTTATAATTGAGAACTGTTTTACGGTCAGCCCTACCTCCTGGGTACTTGATACCGGATCAGGATCTCATATCTGTAATTTATTGCAGGGACTGAGAAAAAGTAGCAAAGTTGCACCGGGTGATATGTCGCTCAGAGTAGCGAACGGAGCACAAGTTAATGCGGCAGCCGTCTGTGAATATCACCTAGTATTGCCAAATGGCAAGACTATGATTTTGAACGATTGCTACTATGTACCCTCCATGGTTTGCAACATCATATCAGTTTCTTTACTCGATAAAGATAGATATAAGTTTGTTCTTGAAAAGAATATCATGAACATTTACCTTGATAAGGTACTGGTTGCTGAGGGGACACTGTTTAATGGTATCTACGTTCTAAATCAGAATACAGTTCTCAATATACAAAACACACGCAAGAGGAAGAATTCAGATACGAATGAATCCTACTTGTGGCATTGTAGACTTGGTCATATCGGAGAGAAAAGACTGAGTAAGTTGCATAAAGATGGACTCTTGGATGCGTTCGAGTTTTCATCTTATGAAACTTGTCAGTCTTGTCTCAAAGGGAAGATGACCAAATCTCCGTTCACCGGACATGGAGAAAGAGCAGCAGAGCTCTTGGGACTCGTACATAGTGATGTATGTGGTCCGATGTCTATACATGCAAGGGGTGGGTTCTCGTACTTCATCACATTCACTGACGATCTCTCTAGGTTCGGATATGTGTATCTGATGAAACACAAATCTGAAGCTTTTGAGAAATTCGAGGAATTCAGAAAGGAAGTAGAGAACCAGACAGGCAAAAGTATCAAGATCCTCCGGTCTGATAGGGGAGGGGAGTACTTAAGCACGGAATTCCTAGATTACTTAAAAGAGAATGGTATTCTCTCTCAGCTTACTCCTCCTTATACACCACAGCACAACGGTGTATCGGAGCGGAGAAATCGTACCCTATTGGATATGGTTCGCTCCATGATGAGTAGTGCTGAGTTACCTCTTTCATTCTGGGGATATGCAGTTCAAACTGCAGCACATCTATTGAATCAAGTTCCATCCAAATCCGTGCCTAAGACTCCGTATGAAATATGGAGTGGTAAGAGTTTGTATCTTAAACGTGTTAAGATTTGGGGTTGCCCAGCTTATGTCAAAAAGCAGAACCCAGACAAACTTGAGGCACGGGCAGTTTTGTGTAAGTTTGTGGGATACCCAAAAGATTCAAGTGGGTATCTGTTCTACCATGCAGAGGAACAGAAGATAATTGTTTCAAGAAATGCCACATTTTTAGAAAAAGAATTTCTTGTTAAAAACCTTAGTGGCAGCACGGTAGAACTGGATGAAATTCCAGAAACACAAACTTTAACAAAAGATTTGGAGGATCCGCTAGATTCAATAACCCCAAACGAACCTCAGCCACTCCGCAGATCTGGTAGGATTTCTCATCCGCCCGAGAGATACTACGGTTTTCTCATTGACGGGGATCGAGAGGATTGCATCTTGGAAGAAGATGACCCTACCAGTTTCAGGCAGGCCATTATCAGTAGGGACTCTGATAAGTGGCAGGAAGCAATGCAATCCGAAATGGAGTCCATGTACGCCAATAAAGTGTGGACCTTGGATATTGCTCCACCTGGGAAAACCCGTTGGATGCAAATGGATCTACAAAAGGAAACTTGGTGTAGATGGGCAGGTGGAAACCTATAAAGCTAGACTCGTTGCAAAAGGTTTTCGTCAAAGACCTGGTTTGGACTATGACGAGACTTTTTCTCCGGTGGCTATGCTCAAATCCATTCGGATCCTACTTGCCATTGCTGCCTTCCATGACTATGAAATCTGGCAGATGGATGTTAAGACGGCTTTCCTAAACGGTTGTTTGGAAGAGTGCGTTTACATGGATCAACCAGATGGTTTCGTAGACAGTGGGAGCAGCGGAAGGGTGTGCAAGTTGCTTAAATCCATTTATGGATTAAAGCAGGCATCGCGGAGCTGGAACATCTGTTTTGATGAGGCAATCAAGGAATTTGATTTCATCAAGAACGAAGATGAACCCTGTGTATATAAGAAGATTGTAGGACGAACTGTCGTATTCCTAGTCTTGTACGTGGACGACATTCTTTTGATAGGAAATGATGTTCCTATGCTACAATCGGTCAAGCTATTTTTGTCACAAAGGTTCTCTATGAAGGACCTGGGTGATGCCTCGTACATTCTGGGGATCAAGATCTATAGAGATAGATCCAAGAGACTATTGGGACTTTCGCAGTCCAGGTACATAGAGACCGTACTAAAGAGATTTAGTATGGAGGGTTCCAAGAGCGGTAACATACCCGCATTGCACGGAATTACCCTCTCCAAGAAGATGTCTCCTAAGACTGACGAGGAGAGGGTTCGCATGAGCACTATACCCTACGCTTCGGCGGTAGGATCTATAATTTATGCGATGCTATGTACAAGGCCAGATGTAGCTTACGCGTTGAGCACGGTAAGCCGGTATCAGTCAGACCCAGGGGAGGACCACTGGACAGCAGTGAAGAACATTCTCAAGTACCTGAGAAGGACTAAGGAGATGTTCCTGGTTTACGGTAGTGGAGACCTCCGGGTCGAGTCCTTTATCGATTCAAGCTTCCAGAGTGACAAAGATGGCAGCAAGTCCGTCTCGGGTTTTGTGTTTACCCTCTACGGAGGGGCGGTATGTTGGAGGAGTTCCAAGCAGGATACCGTCGCAGACTCGACGATGGAGGCTGAATACATTGCTGCAAGCGATGCCGCAAAAGTGGCGGTCTGGATAAAGAAGTTCATTAGTGAACTTCAGGTGGTTCCGTCCATTGTTGACCCAATACCTTTGTATTGCGATAACAATGGGGCTATAGCTTTAGCGAAGGAACCAAGGTCCTATCAGAAATCCAGGCACATCTTAAGGCGGTATCACCTGATCAGGGAGATCATTGATCGACAGGAGATCGAGGTGCGGAGAGTGGACACAAAGGACAACACTGCGGACCCATTCACGAAGGCTTTACCCCAGACTCAGTTCGAGCGGCTGATCGAGATGATAGGTCTTCGATACGCCAGTACATGGCCTTAGTGCAAGTGGGAGATTGTTAGTGTATATGCCCTAGAGGCCATTACTGTATCATACTAGTATGTATATTACTTGATGGAAGCTTGGGATATTCATAGTTGTACAGACAATCTTGCTCAATATAGTAGTATGCTACTTGGTTTGTCTCTGCTTTAATGTGTACATGTGTGTTTATTTATTATATCACCTATACGCATTAGTAGAGCCCTTAGGATCTTTGCTTGATTACCGGCGTTGTGATGGCGATCACACTCGTGGGGGCTGGGTAATCTACAAGCATATCCTTATACACGTCCCTAGTCGTGGGAGTACCGAGATAGGGCATCGATACTCCGGAGTAGACTAGCGTATGCGCTTCTCATCCCAGCACGGGAGACGGTCTGTCCCACAACCGTCGGTACGTCGTACTTGAGATAGTATGCGGGTGCTCGTTGGGTTACGAGTACACTGGACAGGACTCGTCGGGAACTGATGGTTGGTATTATACCTATCGTCAGTTATCAGTTCCCAGGTGACATCAGTACAGCTTAGTCCGCTGACTTGACACTGTCACTTCGCCTCGAGTGTGTTCCCACTGTTCTTTGATTACTACCCTACCACGGCTCTACTGAGTCGTGCAAACAGGTAGTAGTTGGGAGCAGTCCCGAAGCACTTGGAGGCAGTGACGGTTAGACAGGATTCGTCTCTCCCGGTATTGGGGGTTGACATCGCGCTGTGTCTAGGAGAGCCATTACACGAGTAGTCCCTGGCCAAGGCAAGCGAGATATACTGGTAGGTTCCAGTGTTATCTCAGGGTGTTCTGTGCTTCACTCCGACACGACTTGTACCGCTATTAGGGGTCTGACGCTTGCCGCCCCCCTAGGCCCGACATGCGATGTATCAGACGAACAGACCGGACTGTACGGAGATTGTCACATACTGACTCAGTAGGAGTTCGGATGAGTGTACCTCATCGGCCTTCTTATCGACATCTACCTGGGGACCGTTACGTACAGCTAGTGCCGCTTGCGGTCTGTGGTTAAACCCACTGCCAGCGTAGTGTCGAGTCTTTAGAGTCCCACACAGAGAGTTTCCATGCACTGAGCGAAACGTGTAGAGGCCGTATGGTTTTACGGCAGGGCTTCGATCACTTACGTACACTTGTGTGCGTATGATGTTCGGGCAGGCAGTACTAGTGGGCTTTGGTTTAAGCCAGATCCTAGTATTGCATGGATGGATTTGTTTTGTCTTCTGCGCATCCGCATTCTACGGAATACGGATGCAGGTGTGTATGCACAGTTTTCTGGAGCGATGAAGGAGGAGATGCCTCATTAGGGTCTTGGCAGTTGGTTCGGCCAAAACCACTATGTGGCAGGCTCATTAGGGTTTTGACAGTTGATTCGGTCAAAACCATTTTGAGGCGGACTCATTAGGGTTTCGACAGTTCGTTTGGTCAAAACCATAATGAGCCGGGGACATTATTTACTAATCCTTTCATTGATAATTTTGTTATGGCTAATTACATTGACCATTTGACCATCTTGACTTTGTTGACCTTTTGACCAAAGTTGACTTGGATCTTCTTAGAAGATCTAAAGTATTCTTTGGTTTTCTTTTTATTTAGTTATGATAATGGTCATGTCATTTGTAGCCATCACCTTTATCTTGATTGGATTGGTAATGATAATGTTTGTGCATTATTGCAACCATGGTTAGCTTTTCTCTTGGTTAAGCTTTTCATTTGCTTATTCTCATTCTCTCTCTTGAAATGAGAAGCTCCATGGTTGCTAGAAAATCTCCTTCTTCTTCCTCCTCTTAATTTCTCCTTTGATCTCATGTGTTGAGAGAAAAAGGATTCGACTTGACAAACACATCCATACATATTCTCTACACAACCTAGGGCTTCTAGATTAGCAATCTCCTTGCCCTAGTTACCTCGGCTTGAGGTGGAGCTCGGTGTACATCTCTCTGGTGGATCGTCTTCGACTCAAGGAGGCCGCGGAGGTGACCGAAGTCCGGATCAACCTTTGAGCAAGCAATGAGAAGAACAACAAGAAGAGAAGAACATCAAAGAGGAACAACAACAAGAAGTGAAGGAGTTCAAGTTGAGGTATAACCACTTTGCCGAGTAGCTAACTCTCCTTTGCAAGTATGCTAGTTTAGTTTAGCAAAGATCCGGCTTTTACGGTCCATGTTACAAAGTTTAGAAAAATTTTGATTTACCGTTTCCGCAACCCCGAAAGTACCGGGAGAGGTAACGTGGACCTAACAGAACGGCCCTTGACAGTATCTTGCGAACCCTGGTTCGCAGATATTGTGAACTATTTGGCCATAGGATTACTACCGACTGAATGGTCAAGTCAGGACAGACTTCGATTCTTATCCCAAGTAAAACACTTTTACTGGGACGAACCCTATATGTTCAAGTACTGTCCCGACCAGATTATTCGTCGGTGTGTCCCTGACAATGAATCAAGAGTGTGCTGTCATTTTGCCACGATCAAGCATGTGGCGGGCATTTTGGCCCCAGAAAGACAGCCGAGAAGATCTTGCAGTGTGGTTTCTACTGGCCACAACTCTTCAAAGACGCTCATGACTAATGCAAGACTTGCTCCCGGTGCCAACACTTGGGCCGGATATCCAGGAGAAACGAGATGCCTCTCCAACCAATCTTGGTTGTGGAGATTTTCGATGTTTGGGGAATTGATTTTATGGGGCCGTTTCCCAGCACTTTTGGGTACTTGTACATTCTTCTCGCTGTTGATTATGTCTCTAAGTGGGTCGAGGCTGTGCCCAGCCGGACTAACGACAACATGGTTGTCGTTAGATTTCTTAAGGAAAACATTTTCTCCCGGTTTGGGCACCCTCGAGCGATCATTAGCGACAATGGAACTCATTTCTGTAATAAGACTTTCGAGGCCTTGATGCGGAAATATTCCATTAATCATAAGCTATCTACGCCCTACCACCCCCAAACATGTGGGCAAGCCGAAGTTTCAAATCGGCAAATCAAGCAGATATTCGAGAAGACGGTTTCCAAGAACCGTAAGGATTGGTCTTTAAAACTCACTGGTGCCCTTTGGGCATTTCTAACTGCTCATAAGACCGATCTTGCCATGTCTCCTTATCGGCTTGTTTACGGAAAGGCTTGCCACCTTCCAGTGGAAATAGAGCATCGCGCATTTTGGGCGATAAAGGAGCTGAATCTATCTCTCGAAGATGCGGGCAGCCATCGGAAGATGCAGTTGAACGAATTGAGCGAACTTCGGGATGAGGCTTATGAAAACGCGGTTGTCGTTAAGAACCGAACGAAGGTGTTTCACGATAAACACCTTTTGCGCAAAACATTCGCACCTGGTCAACAGGTACTTCTTTACGACACCCGGCTACATTTCCATCCAGGTAAGCTCAGATCTCGCTGGAAAGGGCCATTTTTTGTGCGGAATGTGTATCCGCAAGGCGCTGTGGATTTGGAGAATCCAAAGGACGGTTCATTTTTCAAAGAAAACGAACACAGACTGAAACCGTACCTTAGCGCCGAACCAATAGAGGAGCTCCTGGTCTTACAGGAGCCGGTTTACCCTGCATAATCTTCCTCTGCCTACCACCAAACTTCGGTTATCCAGCCCAAACAGTGGAAACTGTTTCAAATAAGTTTGGGGGTATGTATATACCATTTTGTATATATATGTGGATATTCTTGTCCGGTGCATATCCATTTTTAACAATTTTCTTTTTTTAAAAAAATATGTATATCTAACCGACAATTTTTGACCCTTCAATAATTTTTTCATGCAATGACAGTGAGGACACTGTCCAGTTTAAGTTTGGGGGTACATTCGGTACGCATTTCTAACCTTCGCATTCATATGTATATTTTGCATCTGCATACTAAAATCCATAAAAATTAGAAAATTTTCTAAAAACATAAAAACTTTTTAGTCAAGAGAGCTAGTGAGAGAACTCAGATCCAACATTTCGACGGTTTTTTTTAATAAGATAAGAATAACTAAATCTTATTTTTAGATTTTGAAAACCTGAAATATAACTCTCCCTTGAAGTTAACTATAGCTGATATACGTCTTTACATCACACTACATGTGTTGTGAGTTTTGAAAATTAGATGGCATGTCTATTATGTCTGAAAAATTTTAAATGGATAAATTATTTTCTGAGGATCAAATAGGTTTGTTCTGAAATAAGTAATATCAAGAATAGTTTATGAAGTTAAGCGGATATGAAGGGATGTTATTGATGCCTTAATTGGAACTAATTCTGAAAAATAACCCATCTGGAACTTGATTGGAATGATTACACACCTAACCCACTAAACACGTCTTTTATCCAAAAAAATAATTGAACTACCGGTTATATCTCCGTTCGCATTAAATCGCCATGATTTTCACGCTAAAATTGTCTTTTGTTTTTGGGCCTAGGTAACTTCAGTAATTAAGTCCGCTGGGGTGTCTCTACACCTAATGCCCTAAAGCCAACTGGTTTGGGAGCATTGGACCAAAGCTCGTTAAGAAGCCTAGAAAGTCCAGATTAAAACAATGTTAAGCAAGTGTTCTCTCCGAGTTAAAATTCCTAACGGTTCTTTGTGTGAGAATAATCTTGACAAAAGAAAGGTTTTTATAAAAAAGTATTTTTAGCGGAGATATGAAGGTTTTATTCTATGATAAAGACTATTGCACGTTCACAAAGGTGTGTATGAAATGAAAACAAGAAAAAGGTGGACTGAAAAATAAGACCTATTTTCCTGTTAAGGAAGATAGAAATTCTGAAATTGAAACCTTACTGGAAAACGAAACTTGAAAAATACTTAACTCTTTATAAAACTTATGTGATCCTTTTTAAATTTTTATCTGGGCTTTATTTTGTGACATGATGACTTTAATCGATCCTTCTGAAACTTAACGACACTATTTGCACTGCACGTAAAGACATATAAAATCTTAAGTTAAATAAGAAGCGAGGTGTGAAAAATAAAGGTTCGATAGTCTAGAATTAGGATAATAGAATTGTTATTTTTAAAACAAAACCTTAGGGTTTGAATCATGGTTATTTCGTAAAACTAGCTTGACGGGATTTTGTGGGTAATATCCGCTGAAAACCTCCAGGAGACAACACTCCTCCTACTATGGACACCTAGAGGTTTAACGGCTTGTTGCACATGCTCAATGCAATCGTGTTCCCTGCGAAAGTGAGGTTAGGAATTTTTGTGAATAAATTGGCTTTGCTCGGGACGAGCAAATGATAAGTTTGGGGGTATTTGTTCATATCAGATTTATGCATTTTTATACCGCCCATTTTTTATCTCATTGCTTATAGGTAGGTACTCTTGATCCATGTTTGCTAGATAATTGCAGGTTACAGGTTCTCAGCTCTAAGCAGTGAAATTCATGGAAAAGCGCGACAAATTCTGGATTACTGCCAACCACAGATAAAATACGGGTCTCCGCTCTCTTTCCGTATGTTGCCGCACACCAGTTTAAAGGACAAAATGGAAAATCAATCGTCATTTTCATGCACAAAGCACAATGTCAACACAAGATCCAAGATTTCTATGCGGAGCTCAAGAAAATCATTGCAAAAGATCCACATCAAATTACCTTTTGATCTGCTGATAATCAGGAAGAAATGTGAAGAGTTTCTGAGAAACCAAGTATACCACATTGAAGAGAACAGCAACACAGGGAAACCCACCAAAACCGACTTGCCAACTCCCCAAAATGGCCGCGGATCCGCGGCCGATATGGAGACTCGGCCGCGGATCCGCGTCCGAGTTAACTCTTCAACATATGCTGTTTTGGGGGCAGTTTGGTAATATCATTCAGGGCCAGAATGTTGCCCTAGGGTTTCAGTTTCCTGCCTATAAATAGCCCAGAACAATGCCAAGTGAAGGGTGCTTATTTTTGTGTTAGATTTTAGGATAGATTTTTGTAGTTCTTCTTCCTCTTTTTCATCTTTCTCCATTAAAACCTTGTTGTAAGCTTTTATGAGTGAAGTGATGAATAAAAGAGTTCTTTTCTTTATCATGCTTATCTTGTTGCTTTGTTAATTATATTTTTTTGTAATTTTCATTTGCTATTCTAGTTGTTGTTATTTGTTGTTTGTTTGTTTCTTCTTCTATTTTTTCTTTATCCTTACAAAAATGATGCTTAAGCTTGATCCTTGCCAAAGTGAGGTCTTAACTAGCTAGTTGTAATCTTCTAACCCCTTTCTTTCTATCTTCCTCCTTTTGTTGTATTTTCCTTTTTTTTGTAATGGGTGAGTAGTTTCTCACATGTTAGGGTAGGATAAGGAAAGTTTGAGAGAAGGAAATCTCTCTCACTCTTTTCTTGCCCAACATCTTAATTCGGACTCCCGTTAATTGAACCACAATCCGCTCCCTACGGCACCCTATCCTACATGATAGCGGTGATTCCTTAGTGAGACCGGTTGTGGTTGAATTAACCGGAGGTTAAGGCTAAGAGACAAGAACGGACGGACAAGGACCAAAAGGAAGAAACTAAGCGTTGGAAAGCCTAGCTTATACTCGCAAGTTCCTTCCTAGTCGTGCTAATCCCCGTTGTTGCCTATTACCGTAACACCGATATTAAGAGTGGCAACGAATGAAGTGAGCGACTCATATCTCAAACTAAGCTAATCCTAACCCTAACAAGCTCTCTTTATATACATTTTTAGCACATAGTTAATCTTAAACAAACCTGGACATTTGGACTTAACTCGTTAAAGCACATAGAAAAAGATTATCATCTCCCTGCGGACGACCCGCACTCAACCGGCTAGCTACCAAGCGAAACCGTATTGATTGCGGTAATTAACTAAGCACGCAAAAACTCAAACAATCACCCCTCCCCCTTCATTTCCTCTTTTCATTTCCTTCAATTTTCATCAAAAAATTGCTCCAAAATCCAATTTAAATCCCACAATTTAATTCTCATTCTTCATCCCATTCTCCTTGGCTTTTCTAACTTGAATCTTGGTGCTATGAAGCCATCATTGGAGGCAAATTCTTCTTGCTAGATCTCTAGATATTGAGGTATAATTTCTACCCATTTAAATTCTTATGGTTAAATTCCTTTAATTTAGTTGTTTTAGTGTTAAATTTTAGTGCTATTTTCATTCTAGGTTTTTAAAGTTAATGGCTTGAGTTGAACTAGGGTTTCAATACACCATTATTAGGTTAATTAAATTTTATTTTGCTATCTAGTTATTTGCTAACCTAATCTAAGAGGTTACTTTGTTTATGTGGTCTTCAAACTATGCTAATTTAGTAAATTTTAATGTGTGAAATTGGTTTGTAATTGTTGTTCTATGAAAATCAAGAAAGGTTTTGATGTTGGAAATAGGATTTGAAGCATTGCTAATGTGTTGGAAATTAGTGTAGTGGCTATCTATGGTTTAACTTGGGTGATTTTGCTTGATGGTTGTCTTTTTGTCGCAAAGCGACGATGTTGCACCAAATTTGCAAGTTTTGTGCTTACTAGGTTTTTTATAAAAATTAAGTGGTGAATTATTTGTGATACCTTGATGATATTTTTAGCATCTCCTATGACATTTAGGATGTGTTGGAGATAGTGCCCTCAGATTCAATTATTCGATCACAGGCACGTGATTACAATGATTGATGGAGGACCTATCCCGATAGGACAGTCTTACTCGAGATGATAGTATGCTATCTGGTTTACCTTTATCATCGTGTACTGCTTTAAGTGACCTGACAAGTCGCTATTACACGTTGATAGAGCCCCTAGGATTCTTGCTTGACCATCAGCAGTATGAGGGCGATCATATAAGTGGGAGCTGGGGGTCTATAAGCATATCCTTAAATGGTCCCTAGTCGTGTGAGTTTCGAGACATGGCATCGATACTCCAGAGTAGACTAGTGTATACAGTCGGGACCCCGACGAGGGGCGGTGGCCGGTCTCACAAGCCACTGGTGTCTGTTGGATCACCTAAGATGTATACAGGTGCTCATTGGGTTATGAGTACACCGGACTGGACTCGCCGGGAACATGCTAGTTGGTCATATACCAGACGTCAGATGGCAGTTCCCTGGTGACATGTGTACAGGTTAGTTCATCGACCTGGGGATCGTCATTTGTCTCGTGTGAGTTCCCACTGTACTTTGATTACTACCCTACCACGGCTCAAAGGAGTCGTGCAAACAGGTTTTAGTTGGGTACAGTCCCGAGCCACATGGAGGCAGTGAGCGTATCTTCACGGGTTTTCTCTCCCGGTATTGGGGGTGAGGTCGTGCTGTGTCTAGGAGAGCCATTACACGAAGCCCTCGGCCGAGGCAAGGAGATTTACTGGTAGGTATTCCAGTAGTATCTCAGGGTGTTCTGGGCTACACTCCGACACGAGTTGTACCGCTTTTGGGGGTCTGACTTTTACCAACCCCCTAGTCCCGCCATGCGATTCTCATAGACGAACGGACCGGACTGTACGAATATTGTCACTGACAGGCTCAGTAGGGTTGTCAGGCTGAGTTCGCTCACAGACGTCCCTTTTAGTCAATACCTGGTAGCCCGTTACGTATTGGCTTATACCTCTGACGTGCTAGTGGTTAAATCCACAACCAAGGTGTTGACGAGTCTTTAGAGTCCTCCGCATTCTGTTACTCAGCTTTCGGGCGAAAAGTTGTAGAGGCCGTATGGAGATATGGCAAGGTCCGATCAGATACGTGCGGTATTGCACGGATCAGGATCGTACAGTTTGTACTACTGGCCGTATGGTTATATGGCAGGGTTCGATCAGATACGTGCGGTATTGCACGGATCAGGATCGAATGGATATTACTAGCCGGCTTTGGTTTAAGCCGGATCCTAGTATAGTACAGTGTAGATTTTGTCTCATTGCATTTGTATTTCGGTCGGAATACAAATGCGGGTGTGTATGCACAGTATCGGGGTTTTCCTGTAATTTATTACGGGACCAGTTTTATGGAGTTGCCAGTTTGCTTTTCGTTTCGGCCGATTTCCTTTGTATCGTTCATTGGCCGAAGTTTGGTGGAGGAGGGCTTATTTGCATTGTTGCAAATAAGTATTTATGGAGGGTGTTTTTGCATATATTTGTATCATGATGGTTTCATGATGGAGCCCATCCTTTGACTCTTTCTTTTCCATCATGGCTTGACTTTGTAAACAATCATGGTTGTTGATGATTGTTGGTTGAGTATTGGTTTTGGGAGTGATCATTGTTTCTCATCATTACTTGCTTTTCAACCACCTCTTTGTCTTGACTCTCTCTCTCTTGCATGATAGGAGGATGGCTCACATTTTTGATTAAATACACTCTCATTCTCTCCTCTCCCCCCATTGTAGTGGCCGGCCATGTATGGGGCTGCCCATGAATTTTGTGTGGGATTTTTTGATTCATTTCATGTTGGAAAATCCCACAACTCCCTCTCCAAAAAGTTCACTTCAATTCCTCCACAAAAGGGCAACTCCATAATCCCAAATGAGTCATGTAATCCACATTATATTCTACAGCAAATCTTGGGCACGTCGACTAGCCAGCTTCGTGCCCGAGTTGCCCCGGCATTGAGGTGGGAGCCCGTAAAAGAAGTAGGCGATGTGGTGCACTTCCGGCGACGAGGAGGAGACGGGACATTCCGCAGGAGATTGGGACGACGACGAGAAGACCAGAGGACTCGGATCTGTCGGTATATCTCTCTTCCCTTTCTTGTAGATAGCTAGGACTAGTTAGTGGTTCAATCCGGGTATTAGTGCGCGACGGTTTGCCAGTTCAAGAAAAATTAAAGTTTATCACCGCTTCCGCATTTGGCCGTCGGATTGACGACCGGGGCGCCGCCGTGCACTTACAGTGGTATCAGAGCCAGGTTATTAACTTAGTCTTGCTTGGTTTAATGTGTTTGCATTTCCGATCGATCAAAAGTTCCAAAACCGTGTTTTTCCAATCGACAGTTTTCTGTTGAAATTTTTTGGTCTCCAAAAATTTTTCAAGTTGTATAAAATTGATGTACTGGAGACCACTAGGCTACTGTAGAAATTCGACAGGGTGAATCGACAGTGGAGGCGCGAAACCGCGGCCAAAACCCCCTTTGGGCCGCGGTTCCGCCGCGCACTGTGGAGATCCCTGCACCAAATTTCTACAGTGTCTTTGTGGGCTTAAAATATGGGTTTTGGAATATTAATTTTGGGCCCAGAATTTCTTGATGTGCTACAGTAGTACTTGGGGGCCCACTTGTTAAAGTTTGATCGATCGGATATTTTAAACACATTTTTCACAGTATTTATATTATATCTGCGACCGTGAATGTCACTTGATCGGTAAATCCGGTCTAACTGCTATAGCCCGGTTAGACGGATTTGCGAACGTGATTTTCACGTTGATGTTCTGTTTTTGCTGTGATGTTGCGGATCGGTCGTGGGGGATAGCCTGGATGCAATGCTAGTACAGTTTTGTTGTATTATGTACATTTGATATTGCGGGGCGAGCGTCCGACATGTGGACTGCCGTCACTGCCTGTTTGTATTATTATTTTGGGGCACGGCCAGGTTGCGGTCGATGCACCCGTTGTATGTATATTTTACTTTCTATACTAGGATTACCCCGCGGAGGGGTGCACGGATAGCCGGGTTCTAGAGGGAAACAAGCCCGCATCTCATGGCATTGAGACGGAGGAGGCTTTACTCTAGGATTGGCGGGTTGTTCGCCGCACTTGTAGGGGGTACATGTTGACCCAGGAGGGGTGCCCAAGTTACCGGATTCCGTTAAGTGCTGGGTGGTCTATTCACGTTGCTGAAGGGGGCTGCCTCGCTTCAGATTTTGGCGGGTAACTTGCCGCGCCCGTAGGGGTCTAGGATCTCATTGCACAGGCTATCCACACGACCAGGGGAACGTCGGGTTTCAGTAGTGGCTCTGTGAAACCCGGGGATCCCAGATACACTACTACAAATAAGGGTTGCCCCTACGGATTTATCGGTAGGGGCAACCCACTGCCCCTACGGATATATACGTAGGGGCGAAAAAAGACCCCGTAGGTGCAAAGGCCGCAGGTGCAAGTTGAGGCCCTGAACGTGCCCCTACGGACAAATTTAAGCCCCTACGGATATATCAGTAGGTGTTATAGCCCCTACGGAGTGCCCCGTAGGGGTAATAAAATCATATATGTAATTTTTTTTTGAATATATTGTATATACCTACGGATATACCCGTAGGTCCCTTTTAGACCCCTACGGCTACATCCGTAGGGGATATAAAGTAGCTCCTACGGTTAAGTCCGTAGGGGATACTCCCAACACCCTGCACTGATATCAGGTGGGAAAATATCAGGTTTCCTGATAGTTTGCCCCTACGGATAAATTCGTAGGGGATAAACAGTGGCCCCTACGGACATAGCCGTAGGGACAACCCCAACACCCTGCACTGATATCAGGTGGGAAAATATCAGGTTTCCTGATAGTTTGCCCCTACGGATATACCCGTAGGGGCAACGTATGTACCTGCGGCTTAAGCCGTAGGTACATATTGTCTGTATTTTTTTTTAAAAAGGGGCTGCTAGATTTTTTCCCGCCCTGTGCACAATACTATATACATCAATCAAATCATATATTGCAGTATTCATAATCACATCTCATGCATATATATAATATACAAAAGAAACCCAAAAACTGAATATGATATAAATACAAACCAATATCAATATCGTTTCAAAATGTAGTACAATGTGATATAAATACATGTTTCAAAAAATAAGAACCAAAAAGCTACCCTAGTTCGGTCCAGCTCCACCTCCGAATAACGTTAAAATAACGCGCGCCTGCTCCTCGGTAAATACACTCTCCAATGCTACAAATAAGGGAGTCTGAGCGGCATGTGGAGCTGGCGTTGTCGTCTGCGCAGCCGCCGTCGAGGTAGTCGCTTGCGGAGCCGCGGCTGCGGGAGTCTGAGTGGGCGGTGAAGCTACAGGAGCTGTCTGCGGAACCGCAGCCGATGTAGTGGCTTGCGGAGCCGCAGCCGAAGGAGATGCATGTGGAGGCTCGGCCGATCTACCCTGTCGCGTCTGGACATAACGTGTGTAAGAAGCGTGTAAGAACTGTGTATTATTCGAATTCGTTTCATTATTAAGTTATTTCGAAACCCTGTTTGGATATCTAGTTTGGAAAAGCGTTGTTTATTTTAATTACATATGTATGTATGATTAATCAAACTTAATTCTAAAACCAAATAAGCTCAAGCTACGTACTAATTATGGATATGTTGATATGTATATAATATGAAATGATATTTTACTATAAAGTAGTATACATACCAGCATCTCCTTCAACTCCTGAACGGTGGCCCTCAAGCTATCCAGTTCCTGATGGACATGCCGGGCACTGGAGACGGAGGAAGTAACCGCCGGGGTGGAGTACAACCTCATATGGGCCCTGCTAGGGTCCAATCCCCGGCCACTCTCCCAACCTCCGTGGTGCCCTCCGTGTGCGGCGTCCAGAACTGGGGTCAGCAGCCTCGGATCGTTCTGTCCGGTAAAATCGATCCCCGAGGCCTGGGCCTGCTCAACCACCCGCTCCTACACCCACATTAAGCAGTAAAGTATAAGTATAAAATTTAAACTTGAACCTTCCAAAACTAAAATTTTAAATTTGGGTAGAAAAAATATTAACACTTACGCAGTACTCCTGGGTAGCGACGTCGGGACATCGAAGCTCGCCCGTGGCGGGATCTGTCGAGGTGCCGTGGATGGCAAGATATGCGGACAGCACGCTCGGTGTACCACCTGACGCCACGATCCGAGATGTCTGCAATATTAGAAAGTAACTCTTAATATTAGAAATATTAGAGAATAACTCTTAATATTGCAGAATATTAGAGAATAACTCTTAATTTACCGATAACTCCATGGCTCGAGTAATGTTCCTCGAGCCACCTGTGTAAGTGGGGCGACCCCTCTTCGCCGACTTCCTGTTCTCCGTATTCTGAGCGGCCTGTTTTTGCACAACGCATTAACATTTAGTTTTCTATTTAAGAAACACAAAGAAATAAATTATATCATAAATAATGAATTAAATTTAAAATACATACTCGTTTGCGTTCGGAGTCGAAATAAGCGCACAATATAGGCCATGTCTCTACGTCGACTCTCGCAAACACCGGAGTAGATAGGAGGGCCGCTCTCTCTGCCTCGGGGGTCGCTATCCACAGGGAGTTGCAGTCGGCCTTCAGCTCATTCCTGTTGTATCGGACCTTGGCCTGCATGTTCTTCATCAGGCCATTGTACAGAGCATGAAGGTCGAGCACCCTCCCCGGGTGATCAGGGTCGGCTACAGGCTGAAAATCGTAATCCAACTGAAAATACAAAAAAAAACATTGTTATTAGATTGCAAGTGTTAATAATAAATATATTGGATAGATCAAATGAAAATATATATTAATACATACCCGAGCCTGTTCAAAGAAGAGGGCGAATGAGCGCTGGTGCTGCTCGCCCCACTCAACGTGAAGTGGATAGTTCTTCACGATCCGGCTCTCGTCCCCCAAATATCTGTCGAACCTCTCGGCATGAGGACCGGTATAGCGATAGTCAAGGGTAAAAAATAGGGGGAATGCTGCCTCCCCCCTAGCTCTATCAGGCCTCAGCCTATGGGACTAATTCGGGCCTCGACCATATTCTCCATTTCTTCTGATGGAAATAAATCTCTGTATCCTGCCGTATTACCGAATTCTTCTTCTTCTCCTGCCGCATTATCGTGTTCTCCTTCTTCTACCGCAGTACTGCATTCTTCTCCTTCCCCGTGATATTTCCAAGTTGAATAAAGTCTAGTAAACCCATGTTTTACAATATGAAGCTCTGCCAATTCTACCTTCTGCCAGTACTTATTGCCACATCTATCGCACGGAAAGAGAATCTTCTCTATTATGATCTTATTATGTGCTCGTGCAAATTCAAGGAAAGCAGCAACTCCTGCGACAAACATAGGTTGCATACGTTGTTTCCAATCCACATACATCCAGTCCTTAACTCTGACGTACTCATGGGCCATGTTAGACTGAATAACATATAAATTGTAGGTTATGCTGACTATATTGAGAAATATAAGAACGGGAAAGTTACTGACAAAGGAGAAAATCCATGTATATGCTTTGTGTGTGCGTTTGTCGTTGAAAAGAATAAATTATCGCACGTTATGTTGACCGATAGACGGGGACTAAGTGGCACTTTTAGTTTCATATATGGGTATCGATGGGAATATGAAGGTTTCATATTATCATATATTGGTTTTAACCCGAACATCTCGAATCGCTCTCTGATTATGCGTTTGTATGTATGTGTTCCGGCTGTCGGGGGTAGGCATCTATCCCATTAAGAATGTATAGAGCGAACGCCCATCACTTGTGCTTTCAACCGTTTCGAGTAAATTTCGGCAGCACCTCCCCGCTGTTCTCCGAGTACACTGTAATAGAATAGATAATCATTTCAAAGCTGTGAAACAACGTTGAAATGAACATCTAATCTATCTTTGTACACGGAGAACCAGCGGAAAGATACCGACGAAATATCTCGAAACGGATGAAAACACAAGTGAATGAAGGCGTTTGCTTTATACATTCTTAACTTGTCCACACGGGACAAATCTATGGGTTACCATACGATTGAATTTTCTCGTCGCGTAGACTATACGACGGTTGTTAGTATCGAGCTATACTGTCCGATATTTAACAACCTTCGTATAGTTCTAGGTCACGACGAGCATCGCACGTATGTTAACCGATAGACGGGGACTAAGTGGCGCTTTTAGTTTCATATATGGGTATCGATGGGAATATGAAGGTTTCATATTATCATCGAGTATCATATATTGGTTTTAACCCGAACATCTTGAATCGCTCTCTGATTATGCGTTTGTATGTATGTGTTCCGGCTGTCGGGGGTAGGCTTCTATCCCATTAAGAATGTATAGAGCGAACGCCCATCACTTGTGCTTTCAACCGTTTCGAGTAAATTTCGGCAGCACCTCCCCGCTGTTCTCCGAGTACATTGTAATAGAATAGATAATCATTTCAAAGCTGTGAAACAACGTTGAAATGAATATCTAATCTATCTTTGTACATGGAGAACCAGCGGAAAGATACCGACGAAATATCTCAAAACGGATGAAAACACAAGTGAATGAAGGCGTTTGCTTTATACATTCTTAACTTGTCCACACGGGGCAAATCTATGGGTTACCATACGATTGAATTTTCTCGTCGCGTAGACTATACGACGGTTGTTAGTATCGAGCTATACTGTCCGATATTTAACAACCTTCGTATAGTTCTAGGTCACGACGAGCATCGCACGTATGTTAACCGATAGACGGGGACTAAGTGGCGCTTTTAGTTTCATATATGGGTATCGATGGGAATATGAAGGTTTCATATTATCATCGAGTATCATATATTGGTTTTAACCCGAACATCTCGAATCGCTCTCTAATTATGTGTTTGTATGTATGTGTTCCGGCTGTCGGGGGTAGGCTTCTATCCCATTAAGAATGTATAGAGCGAACGCCCATCACTTGTGCTTTCAACCGTTTCGAGTAAATTTCGGCAGCACCTCCCCGCTGTTCTCCGAGTACACTGTAATAGAATAGATAATCATTTCAAAGCTGTGAAACAACGTTGAAATGAACATCTAATCTATCTTGGTACACGAAGAACCAGCGGAAAGATACCGACGAAATATCTCGAAACGGATGAAAACACAACTGAATGAAGGCGTTTGCTTTATACATTCTTAACTTGTCCACACGGGACAAATCTATGGGTTACCATACGATTGAATTTTCTCGTCGCGTAGACTATACGACGGTTGTTAGTATCGAGCTATACTGTCCGATATTTAACAACCTTCGTATAGTTTCAGGTCACGACGAGCATCGCACGTATGTTAACCGATAGACGGGGACTAAGTGGCGCTTTTAGTTTCATATATGGGTATCGATGGGAATATGAAGGTTTCATATTATCATCGAGTATCATATATTGGTTATAACTTGAAAAACGTGCCGTTGAAACAAATTATTGTTCTCCACCTTGCACTCTCTTAACAATGGTACATGCATTAAACATGTAGAGCTATCTATAACAACTCTAAAGTTTCACCTGTTGGGTTCAACAAAAAGGTTTTTGATATAACAAACACAATCTTCCTCAATTTTTCCCTTGAATCGATGTGAAATTAATAGTGTCCATATGACACAATGGATATATTTTCTACACAAAAGGAAAAAGCCAAACAATAGTAAAGCAATTATAATTCTATCAAGTATCCATACTGAAAAAGAATAAATAGCAAACTAAAAATTAATCACTAATGAAAAATAAACAAAAGTGCTTATTATTATACTTCAGAGGTTATAAGTGCTTGATCCCCATAGTACATAGGCTGTATCCGCAATTAACCCTTTTCTATATACTTGAGTGTATAGAATTTCTAAAAGTTACACACGGTTTTTCTAAATCCAATTCTTTCCTTTCACTACAAAACCCTTTATATTTTCTAATAGGTACCAAGAACTTTCAATGTTTTTGGATATGCACAAAAAGAAAGTATCGCCAATAAGATTGACATAACCCAAATGACTTTGACCCATTACATATAAATGTCATGGTCTTTCAATATTTATCAAACAAATACCATAGACTTTGTTTGTTACAAATAAATACCATGAAGTTTTAACGTTTCACATAATTTTCATAGATTTTGTTGTTTACAAATACATACCATGGACCTCCAACGTTTTCCAGATAAATACCATGAATTTTGTTGTTTACAAATAAATACATGAACTTTCAGCGTTTTTTAGATAAATCCCATAGACTTTCATGGACCATTTTCTCATATAAAAATCATGGAATGTGTTATTCACAAATAAACAGTATCGACTTTCACTATTTTCCAGATCAATCCCCTAAAATTTCACCTTTTTAAGCCTAACCCAGCCCCAGCCGAACCCCAACCCAACACCAAACCCTAACCCGGCCTAACCCTAACCCCAACCCAGCCCCAGCCGAACCCCAACCCAACACCAAACCCTAACCCCAACCCAGCCCCAGCCGAACCCCAACCCAACACCAAACCCTAACCCCAACCCAGCCCCAGCCGAACCCCAACCCCAACACCAAACCCCAACCGAACCCTAACCCTAACCCTAACCCCAACAGCAGTCGAACCCCAACTGTTCGAACCCGTACCCTAACCTTAATCCTAACCCTAACCCCAACCGATACCTAACCCTAATCCTCATCGCTACCCTAACATCATTAAAATAATGTTTAACTAACCTGTAGGCTAGGCGGAGGAGGAGACGACGGAGACGCAATCGGTGACGACGAGGGCGGTGGCGACGACGAGATCACTGCAGGCGGTGGCGACGACGATTCGGCCGGCGGTGGCGACGACGAGATCACTGCAGGCGGTGGCGACGACGATTCGGCCGGCGCTGGCGATGACGAGAACGGCGATCGGCGGGAACGTCAAGGTTTGGGGATTTGGGTTCGCGCGCAACGATAAAGGAAATAAGAAATAATCAGCGTAGGGATCGATCACTTAAATCGCTATTTAGATGCCCCTACGGATATACCCGTAGGTGCTTGGTTTGCGCCACCGTAGGGGCAAAAAACACTTTAAGATTTAATAAATTTTAAATAAATATTGAACGACCGTAGGGGCAACCACTTTGCCCTACGTATTAATCCGTAGGGCCAAACTTTTATTGCCCCTACGGATGATATTATCCGTAGGGGCAACCCCTTATTTTACTAGTGATATCTGTATTGTTCTATGATGCTGTACATTTCTGTGATGTTGCATTTTCTTTCACGCCTTGAGCGAAATATAATATATTGGTATATATATTAGTAGATGTTGTATATGTTTTACATCCGCGCTAGTCCAGTCCCCGCTCTGTCGTTAGTTAGCTAACCTAACGGGTAATGAAGGGACCCAGTGGCGAATGCGGATGGCATATACGTACATCAGTATATTTTCGTTCTTTTTGGTGTGATCAATTGATGGGACTGCATTGATTCGGATCAATGCAAGTTTAAAAACAAACCTAATCTGATGTTGTTGGAACACTTTTCAAAAAGCTGTTATTGCAAGGACGTTTACTTTTGTTTGGCATCGTGATATTCAGTTGGAATATCCTGCTCCTCAGTCGACGAGGCAAGGGCCGAGATCCCTTCACCGGGAGTGACCCCTTGGACAGAAGTTTGCGTCAAGGCATTAACTTCATTATAGCCAATTACTTTTTGCTTTGCATCGTGGTATTCATTTGGGATATCCTGCACCCCATTCTACGGGGAAAGAGCCGAGATCCCTTCACCGGGAGTGACCTCTTTAGCAATGGTTTTCGTCACTATATTTTAAAAGCTATCCGTTCCTTCAACGATATCAAGTTCTTTACGTTAAAGGTTTTCGCCAGAAACCATTCGTAGCCCTCCGTCATTTCATATGGGTAGTCAATAGTATTCAAGCTGTGTTTGTTGGCCAAAGTCAAGGCACAGTGTTTGGTAGCTATTGGTTATTCATATGCAGCATAGATAGATGCGTTGGTTTGGGACAGTCGTATAGCCTTGTTGGCCAAAGTCAAGGGCTTGTGCGGGTGGATTCAAATCAACCTGGAGAATGACGGGTAGAACTTGACATGTGACTTATGATTTGTTGGCCAAAGTCAAGATCATAAGAGCATGGGGCAGAAATCACATCAGGAGTTTCAAAAGAACTGAAACTTGCCAGATATGCGCATACCTTCTGGAGTGTGATGACGTGAGCGGATTCCGTCACGTTATCATGCGATGATAGTTGGATCCCGATTCCTACTGATGAGTTGGTTTACTCCTCGGGTGATCCCGACTAATTCTTCTTTCAGATTTGGAGGAGAATTTGACGGTATAGTGGGAGGTTTCCAGATTAGATAAATTGGTAACCATTCTGATCTAGGTTAGAGTGCACGCTGAGTTTTTCTTTTCTCTCTCTCTTTGGCAGCGACCATTGACCCGACCCTAAGACTATGACTCAGTGACCAAGTTGACCGAACCTTCTTAACACAGGCTTTTGGATTGTCAGAGTTGCAAACCTCATTGCCACTCCTACTTTTACCCTTTTCTCCAGGACACCCCGTTTTACTACGAACGTCCACTTCCATTGGACAAAACCATCGTATGGTTAGATACGAACTCGAAAGAATTTATTCGAGGATGGTTTCCGGTTCTGGAGAAAACGGATAGGATTATTCAGTTGTCTTTTCCTTTTACCTTCTCTCAGGTTACGAGTACTCCTTGGTTTAGGAGACAGTACACCTATTACGCAAATTGGATAGTCTTCTTCCAAACCATAGGCAGGTGCTGACCGGTAAGGAATGAAGAAAACCAATTAGCCTAACGATGGTGTACAGAAGGTATTAAGTTCAGACAAAGCAAGGGATTAGTAAGAGGGCAAAGTTAATTGCAACAGATATTCACGAACAAACCAAGTATTCCTTCGCCAATCCTAAATCACCTTTGTATTTCTCCAGGACACTCCATATCACTACGAAGATCCACAGTTTATTGGATACTCCATCGTATGGTTATATACGAACTCGAAAGGAACTTGTTCCAGTTCGGGGATGGATTCTGGTTCAGGAGAAATAGGAATAAGGTTTATTCGGTTGACTTTTATCTTCACCTTCTCTCGCATTGCGAGTGTTCCTAGGATTAGGACAGTACACCCATTATGCTTATTGGATAGTCTTCTTCCAAACCATAGGCTGGTGGCGAACGGTAGGGAAGGAAGAAAACCATTTGGCCTAAAGGGGTGTGCAGAAGGTAATGACTAAAGACATATAAAGGGATTTGGAGAGGTGGCAAAGAATTATACGGTTACAGTCGTGAATCTGGAAGAGGCATTACTAAGAATACCAGGATACCCCAACGAAACATTTCAATGTTTCAGTTTCACTATGTACTGTTAATGGAAAACTGATTTCCCAATTAGTCCTTACTCCAGGGTATGTATTTACCAGGTATGATTCTCACATCTGTATGGTTTTACAGATGATGAGCGGGAGTAAGTTATTGGGAATTGGGTGATTATCCTCATTATATCGAGATTCGTTGGAATCGGTGATATTTGAGGAAATCACCTGGGTTGTTTGCCAGTCGGCAAATATTTGGTTTCGAATATCCGCTGTAATGCACCAATTTCAAATCGATATATCTGTACGTCTATTTTCATAGAGTGAGATATACTTTTTGAAATTATGACGATGACATTTACCTATACCAGTGGATGGTTAGGTAAGGAGCATTAAACAGCGGTGTAATTCTTCTTAACCATAAGTACAGTTTTCAACCTACGACACACAGTGAATGAGTTATCAGACTCAAGGGACTTATACAGAGTATTGTATGTTGTCCAGGGTCCATCAGGACAAAGGGGCTGGTCCTCGTACTATATTCGGTTTACTTATGACTTCTCTAGTTTTTAGACAGGTGTTTCGTGGAAACACAGGGTCCGAATTTTGAGAAGTTATACGTATTTGAATAAAGTAGAGAACCAGGTGTTGCAAGTATCGGGATTCTTCAAAGTGATCGAAGATGTAGATACTTGAGTATGGTATTCAGTTGATAGTAGTGATTGAGAGAACTTTCTTCTCTTTCAGGTTACTCATAATTGGAAGCATTCCTAAGTTAAGTAACGCTGATCGGCCTCCTTCCATTTAGTTCACATGCACTGGAGACAGCTGCATGATTTGAATCTGGTTCAATTAAATCGGTGCCTCTAGTTCTGTATTGGATATAGAACAGTTCATATCTTAATGATGTTAAGGTACGGGGAGTTGTCCGACTTATGATTAAAACCAGACTCTGGATAACTCTAGGCACATTTCTGTAATGTCTTTTTGTGGGTTGACCCAGGCTATGACGAGGGTTGACTTTCTACCATCTGGAAGATCAATAGTAATATTGTTCTAAACTCGCCACAGTTTTATTAAAAATGGAATTTTCAGAAAACAGTAGTGGGAGTATGGTAGAACTGGAAGTGATTCCAGAACCACAAACGATTACTGAAGATTTCATAGGAACCTAAAGATTCAATCTGGTTTGACATTCCATTGGCCACTCCGCAAAAACGGTGGGTAACTTCAGGCACCCGAGAGGTACTACGGTAGCCTCAAGGACGGTGACAGGGAAGTTCTTGTTTACCCACAATTACCATTGCTGTTGTTCCAGGCTGCGAGACCCGGCGGGAGGATGAGTATAGCGTCGTTCTAAACTAGTTTTAGAAGTGTACGTCTATATGACTCAGCCAGAAGGTTGTCGTAGTCAGTGGGAGCTGCGGAAGCATTGGTGGACAGGTAGCTTATGTCTATTTATAGACTAAAGCAGATGTAGCGGAGATAGATCATCTATTTCTAACGTGACAGTCATGGGTTTGATGTCATCAGAATAGGGGATGGATCTGTTGAGAAGGTAGTAGGGTGTGATGTCATGGTATTTAGATGACATACACAGAATAGGAAAAGAAACTCCTATACTACGATCAGTTATACTTTGGTCGTCACACAGTAGTTTCTCTACATGGGACTTGGACATCATATCAGACATACTGGTTACTAGATCTATGGTTTTAGATCTAGATTTGGATGGTTTCCCAATCTGGGTACTTAGACAGCATTCTAAGAGTATTTAGAATGGACGACTCCTGGCACGGTAGTGTACCTGCAGGTGATGGAGTCACCCTCTCTAAAGGTGTCTTACAGACTAAAGGGGAGAGGGATGTGCATGATTGGCAGATCACTTGCTCTGGCAATTGAGTCAATCATGAGATGTCAATTACCACACCAGATGTTGTTCTTGCACTAGATGCAATAAGTTGACATTGATCCAATCCTGGAGAAACAGTCGGAAGCAGTTTTAGAACATAAGTGGATGTTCTAGGGATATGATAACGACAGCCTCATTCGGGAGACAGTTATCATTCTAGGCTTCCAAGGTGACATGGACGACAAGGAGGTTGTCGGGGTTTTAGTTTTTCCCTCTGACGAGGGGCAGTATTTTGGACAGGTGGTCCAAGGCAATACTGAGGGTGGCATGGCGCAGGATACTGATTAAGTTCAGTTGTCGATACAGTCTAAGAAGTTTGGATTTGGAGTTCATTTATGAGCTAGGTCCCATCAGACATCCAGACACATTCTAAGACAGGTATTACTCATTTCGGGAGATGGGTTTCTCCACGAAATTGAGATATAGAGAGACATAGAAAGAGACATCAAGGCGGATCCACTCACTAAGGCTATTCCTCGAACGCAATAGTTTCGCAAGCGAGCTTTGTGAAACTGACTAGTAGAGGAGTTGGGTGTTCAGTATCACACGAGCTGTGAGTATGCGACATCGCAATAATTAGCCTTGAGTGCAAGTGGGAGATTGTTGGAGATAGTGCCCTAAGATTCAATTATTCGATCACAGGCACGTGATTACAATGATTGATGGAGGACCTATCCCGATAGAACAGTCTTACTCGAGATGATAGTATGCTATCTAGTTTACCTTTATCATCGTGTACTGCTTTATGTGACCTGACAAGTCGCTATTACACGTTGATAGAGCCCCTAGGATTCTTGTTTGACCACCAGCAGTATGAGGGCGATCATATAAGTGGGAGCTGGGGGTCTATAAGCATATCCTTAAATGGTCCCTAGTCGTGTGAGTTTCGAGACAGGGCATCGATACTCCAGAGTAGACTAGTGTATACAGTCGAGACCGCGACGAGGGGCGGTGGCCGGTCTCATAAGCCACTGGTGTCAGTTGGATCACCTAAGATGTATACAGGTGCTCATTGGGTTATGAGTACACCGGACTGGACTCGCCGGGAACATGCTAGTTGGTCATATACCAGACGTCAGATGGCAGTTCCCTGGTGACATGTGTACAGGTTAGTTCATCGACCTGGGGATCGTCATTTGTCTCGTGTGAGTTCCCATTGTACTTTGATTACTACCCTACCACGGCTCAAAGGAGTCGTGCAAACAGGTTTTAGTTGGGTACAGTCCCGAGCCACATGGAGGCAGTGAGCGTATCTTCAGGGGTTCGTCTCTCCCGGTATTGGGGGTGAGGTCGTGCTGTATCTAGGAGAGCCATTACACGAAGCCCTCGGCCGAGGCAAGGAGATTTACTGGTAGGTATTCCAGTAGTATCTCAGGGTGTTCTGGGCTACACTCCGACACGACTTGTACCGCTTTTGGGGGTCTGACATTTACCAACCCCCTAGGCCCGCCATGCGATTCTCATAGACGAACGGACCGGACTGTACGGATATTGTCACTGACAGGCTCAGTAGGGTTGTCAGGCTGAGTTCGCTCACAGACGTCCCTTTTAGTCAATACCTGGTAGACCGTTACGTATTGGCTTATACATCTAACGTGCTAGTGGTTAAATCCACAACCAAGGTGTTGACGAGTCTTTAGAGTCCCCCGCATTCTGTTACTCAGCTTTCGGGCGAAAAGTTGTAGAGGCCGTATGGAGATATGGCAAGGTCCGATCAGATACGTGCGGTATTGCACGGATCAGGATCGTACAGTTTGTACTACTGGCCGTATGGTTATATGGCAGGGTTCGATCAGATACGTGCGGTATTGCACGGATCAGGATCGAACGGATATTACTAGCCGGCTTTGGTTTAAGCCGGATCCTAGTATAGTACAGTGTAGATTTTGTCTCATTGCATTTGTATTTCGGTCGGAATACAAATGCGGGTGTGTATGCACAGTATCGGGGTTTTCCTGTAATTTATTACGGGACCAGTTTTATGGAGTTGCCAGTTTGCTTTTCGTTTCGGCCGATTTCCTTTGTATCGTTCATTGGCCGAAGTTTGGTGGAGGAGGGCTTATTTGCATTGTTGCAAATAAGTATTTGTGGAGGGTGTTTTTGCATATATTTGTATCATGATGGTTTCATGATGGAGCCCATCCTTTGACTCTTTCTTTTCCATCATGGCTTGACTTTGTAAACAATCATGGTTGTTGATGATTGTTGGTTGAGTATTGGTTTTGGGAGTGATCATTGTTTCTCATCATTACATGCTTTTCAACCACCTCTTTGTCTTGACTCTCTCTCTCTTGCATGATAGGAGGATGGCTCACATTTTTGATTAAATACACTCTCATACTCTCCTCTCCCCCCATTGTAGTGGCTGGCCATGTATGGGGCTGCCCATGAATTTTGTGTGGGATTTTTTGATTCATTTCATGTTGGAAAATCCCACAACTCCCTCTCCAAAAAGTTCACTTCAATTCCTCCACAAAAGGGCAACTCCATAATCCCAAATGAGACATGTAATCCACATTATATTCTACAGCAAATCTTGGGCACGTCGACTAGCCAGCTTCGTGCCCGAGTTGCCTCGGCATTGAGGTGGGAGCCCGTAAAAGAAGTAGGCGATGTGGTGCACTTCCGGCGACGAGGAGGAGATGGGACATTCCGCAGGAGATTGGGACGACGACGAGAAGACCGGAGGACTCGGATCTGTCGGTATATCTCTCTTCCCTTTCTTGTAGATAGCTAGGACTAGTTAGTGGTTCGATACGGGTATTAGTGCGCGGCGGTTTGCCAGTTCAAGAAAAATTAAAGTTTATCACCGCTTCCGCATTTGGCCGTCGGATTGACGGCCGGGGCGCCGCCGTGCACTTACAGGATGTGTGAATGCGGAACTTGGTTTGATCGGGTTTAGTTTTGGCGGTTGGACCGAAACAACAATTTTAGTTAAGGCTGTAGTGTTTTTCGTGTGTGTTCCACACACCTTGTGCACAATATGCAAAACTCGTTGACGTTGACCCTTTCATTTTATGGCATGCGTCATTTAATGATGTGCAACCTTATGTTTTGTGTTATGCAATTCCAGGATCGGACGCGGCACGAAAAGGGAAAGCGGTGATTGGATCGAGATAGCTGGGGATTTCCGCTGAGTAGATGTATACATCTACGGGGAGAATCGATTGGATTGCGCGAGGCGTCCAATAATTTAGAATTTCTAGTAATACTAGCTTGTTGCATGTAGTTCTAGTTACCTATTTTACGGCACTGCATGACCTATATATCCATATTGTGCTAATTTCATCGTATTGAAACCATTAAATGAAATATGCGACACTGGAAATAATTGGCTTGCTTAATTCATTATATATAATTGTGCAACTTCATCTCATAGGACACTTGCACCATTACCAGGGTTTTACGCAGCACGAGCACTTTTCATGTGGACACACACGCCTTGGTAATTGCCATGCCACAAACACTAGATAACTTGTTTAAACCGGAATTTAGAATAATTTCACTATATAAGACATATAAACCAGTACTAATATAGTAAATTCCGCAAGATTAACATGTAGAATTGCTAGTCATATGCATGTACCTCGTTACATCATTCGATCATACATAGTCTTTATGTCATATATTGCAGTTCGCACTGTTGATACTATAGGCATTCATCATCATTGACATGCATACTTATGGTACTTTCTTCTGGAGGATTTCAGTATTTGAGATTTATGGGATTTTGGAGAAACACCAAGGATTTAATAAAACTGATATCATTTTAAATGTGGCAAGTTGCGGTTTTCTCGTGACATGATATTAGTGTCGTCCACCATGAGTTTTCTGTTGGTTTTCGAGACCCGTTTCGAGGAGTTGGACGAACCGTCTCGGGTATATGGTGGGCCCGGTAAGGTACCCCGGGGCAAGAAGTTCGAGTAGTAGACGATGAGCCTGGCAGGGGCAGACTACCTACTGGTGATTGTTGGCACGACGGATATCCAGAGGATACCGACCGTTGCCGTAAGATGTTGAGATATTGATATTTTGAGAAGGACCAGTCGGACGGCTGGGGCCGGGATATTGGATACAGATACTTTGGGACACTGAGATATTTATTTGAGGTGCCGATGCTGGGCACGGTTTTCTATTGATTTCATATGATTTTTCCTCAGATATTTCACAGAAATTTTCCTAAGATGAAAATAATGTTTTCCTCATATCAGCATATTCAGATCACGTGTTAAATTGCATTAATGCCGCATACATGCTAGTGCATCATACCATATCAATATTGTTGAATTGTGACACTTTGCGTACATGCTTACGAAAGTCTTTATAAATGATACATATTACTCACGAGTTGGCAACTCACCCCCGTTGTACCATAGCCTTCTTGCAGGTCCGATCCGTCAGTACTGTAACGGCGGACGCACTTCCTCCTTTTGCTTGGACTTGAGAATTTTTGCTCGTAGGTGGGTTATGTGTTCATTTTTTTTTCCACCTTGTATATTCATTGTATCTAGTGTGCTCTATCTACTGTAATATCTACCAGTACTATTGTATATTGACTTAGAGGCGAGACAGTGAGATTTGTGGGCATGTATATTGTTTCTTTGGGTCATGCTCACTTGAGCCGACATGTTGCTTTTTACTTATGCCTTTTTATGGTTATGTTGCACATTGCTGATTTATATTGTGTGGGATTTGTGTCCGCCTTGGGGCGAAGAGCTAGCTCCCTCTTGGGGATGCCGTATTTCATGTTATTCATATATATTCTTGTTGTACCCGTTTTGGGGGCCAGTAATTACAAAGGAGACTCTGCCGAAATTTTCGGAAAAATTGAAATTTCTTTTAAAAAGGCTCGATATGACTTATTTGATAAATTCGCTTTCAATTGATTGGTTTTTCCTTCACTCTACTGCTTATTTGGTTTTGATTTCTGGGCTTTGGATTACTTAGATTACGTCCGCCTTAAGACGTTCGTAATTTAAGTGCCAGTCATGTTCCGTACCTTTCGGGTCGTGACACATCTACACCAAGTTTCCTTTTGTAGATCCATTTACATCCAACGGGTTTTACCCCAGGTAGAGCAATATCCAAGGTCCACACTTTATTGGTGTACATTGACTCCATTTCGGATCGCATAGCATCTAGCCACTTATCAGAGTCCCTACTGATAATGGCCTTCCTAAAACTAGTAGGATCATCTTCTTCCAGGATGCAATCCTCTCGATCCCCATCTATGAGAAAACCGTAGTATCTCTCGGGCGGATGAGAAATCCTACTAGATCTGCGGAGTGGCTGAGGTTCATCCGGGACTGTCGAATCATGCAGTTCTACCAAATCTTCAGTTATAGTTTGTCCTTCTGGAATTTCTTCCAATTCTACTGTGCCCACACTTATTTCTTTTTCAAGAAACAACGTTTCAAGAAAGGTGGCGTGTCGAGAAACAAAAAGCTTTTGTTCATCGACATGGTAGAATAGATATCCATTGGAATGCCTAGGATATCCTACAAACATACATAAAACTGACCGTGCCTCAAGTTTGTCCGGATTCTGGTTTTTCATATAGGCCGGACAACCCCATATCTTAACCCTTTTAAGACATTGTCTTTTATTACTCCATATTTCATATGAAGTCTTAGGCACAGATTTAGACGGAACCTGATTCAACAGATATGCTGCCGTTTCAAGCGCAAGTCCCCAGAATGAAAGAGGTAACTCGGCATTACTCATCATGGAGCGAACCATGTCCAATAGGGTACGGTTCCACTGCTCCGATACGCCGTTGTGCTATGGTGTATACGGAGGAGTAAGCTGAGAGAGAATACCGTTCTCTTTTAGAAAGTCCCTGAATTCAGTGCTTAAGTACTCCCCTCCTCTATCAGATCGGAGGATCTTAATAATTTTTCCAGTCCGGTTCTCTACTTCGTTTCTGAATTCTTTGAATTTCTCAAAAGCTTCAGATTTGTGTTTCATAAGATACACATACCCGAACCTAGAGAGATCGTCAGTGAATGTGATGAAGTACGAGAATACACCCCGTGCATGTTTATACATCGGACCACACACATCACTGTGTATGAGTCCTAAGAGCTCTGCTGCTCTCTTTCTCCATGTCCAGTGAACGGAGATTTGTTCATCTTTCCTTTGAGACAAGACTGACAAGTTTCATAAGATGAAAATTTGAACGTATTCAAGAGTCCATCTTTATGTAATTTACTTAGTATTTTCTCTCCGATATGACCAAGTCTACAATGCCACAAGTAGGATTCGTTCGTATCTGAACTCTTCCTCTTGCGTGTGTTTTGTATATTGAGAACTGTATTCTGATTTAGAACATAGATACCATTACACAGTGTACCTTCTGCAACCAGTACCTTATCAAGGTAAGTGTTCGTGATATTTCTATCAAGAAAAAAGTTATATCCATCTTTATCAAGTAAAGAAACTGATATGATGTTGCAAACCATGGAAGGTACATAGTAGCAATTGTTCAAAATCATAGTATTGCCATTTGGCAACACTAGGTGATATTCACCGACGGCTACAACATTAACTTATGCTCCTTTCCCTATCCTGAAGGACATATCACCAGGTCCAACTATCCTACTTTTTCTGAGTCCCTGCAACAAATTACAGATATGGGATCCTGATCCGGTATCTAGTACCCAGAAGGTAGGACTGACCGAAAAGCAGTTCTCAATTACAAGAACACCTGAAGTAGATGCAATAGTGTGCTTCTTCTTCAATGGGGTCATCAAGGAATTCAAACAATCCTCTTTCCCTTGCTCATTCTCATGACTGTTGTCATAAGTTAGAGCCGAACCGACGTTCCCCAGCCCTGAATAAGAATTCATATCGGTCAAGCGATACATTTTATTATCTTGATTAGGGCGTGAAATGGTTCTACCTGGAGAGAGAGAAAGAAACACTCAGCGCGCTCTTGCAAGATTAGATTGGTTTTTAATTTATCTAACCAAGATGGCTCCCACTGTTTCCTCGAATTCTTCTTGAAACCTTAAAAGAAGAACTAGTCAGGATTAATCGCACGTCATAATACTTGCTTAACCTTTCAGCCAGGCTAGTGTTGGTACTTCGAGGGAGGTTTTCCAATGCTTTTGCGAAGTTCCTTAACTACATAATCTCTTTTCCCTGGAGGCATAGCCCCGCTAACACTGTTCTAGACTCCTACTTGGTTTATAGCATTGATTGTTTAGTGAAATAATGTCCCGAGAGTAATCCTACTCATCAGTGGGATCGGGATACAACTATCATTGTGTGATGACCTAGATGGAATCCTCTCTAGTCACCACACTCCAGAAGGTATGCTAAATCTGCAAGTTTCCTTTATGTTTGAAACTACCGATGTGGTTTTTGCCCCGAATGACATATGGTCTTGATAGAGACCAACGTAACATAAATCGCAAGTAAAGTTCAACCCGTCATTATCTTGGATTAACTTAGTCCCACCCGCATAAGCCCTTGATAGAGACCAAAGTGGCTATGCGACTGTCCTAATTAATCGCATCCTAAAATGCAACAGATAAGTAACACTTAGCTACCGTTCACTATGTCTTGATAGAGACCAACGTACATAGGACGAATACTAAATGCTTTTTATCTGAAATTACGGATGGCTACGGCTAGGTTTTTGGGGAAAAACCTGTTAACGTAATGAACTTGATATCGTCGAAGGAATCTGAGTAGTTTTGCAAATATATAGTGGCGAAAACTTTTGCTAAAGAGGTCACTCCCTGTGAAGGGATCTCGGCTCTTTCCTCGTCGAATGAGGTGCGGGATATTCCAAACTGAATACCATGATGCAAAGCCAAAAAATAATCGACTATAGTGAAGTTATTACGCTGACGCAAACTTTTACTCAAGGGGTCACTCCCGATGAAGGGATCTCGGCCCTTGCCTCGTCGAATGAGGTGTTGGATATTCATAACCGAATACCACTGTGCAAAGAAAAAGAGAACGTCTGTAATGTCAGTTTTTCGAAATCTGTTCCAACATCTTTTAGGTTTATTTTCTTGCATTAATAAAAATCAATGCGGTCCCATCATTTTAATCCTATCACACCAGAAAAGAACGAAAATACAATGTACGTATATGCCATCCGCATTCGCCGCTGGGCCCCGTCATCACCCGTTAGGTTACTTAACTAACGACAGAGCTGGGGCTGGACTAGCGCGGATGCAAAACATATACAACATCTACTAGTATATATATAAGTATATATAACATTCGTCCTAGGCATGATAATAAGCAACAACACAGAATCACCGCCAACAAAACAGAATGGTGGATAATCTTGGAGCCCCGAGTTTCATTTGAGCCGCAAATAAAACCCGATGTTCTCGGTTGTGTAGATTGCCTGTGCAATGAAAACCTGTACCCCCTACGAGTGCGGCGAATAGCCCGCTAATTCTAGAATGAAGCCCACTCCGTCCCAACGCTATGAGATGCGGGCTTGATGCCTTCTAGAACCCGGCTATTCGTGCACTCCACCGTGGGGTAATTGTTAGATATGTATGCCTTAGAGGCATGTATTGTATAGGATGCTAGACATGTATATGTGCAGAAACAATCTTTGCTCGAAATAATAGTATGCTATCAGGTTTATCTTCATCTTGTGTTATATTTCATGTCTTTATATGCATGCTGATGAAGCTCTTAGGATTATACTTGACTACCAGGATTATGATGAGATCATACTATTGGGGCCTAGATAGTCTATAAGCATATCCTTTAATAGTTCCTAGTCGAGGGTATATCGAGACAGGGCATCGGTATTACCAAGTTTGACTAGTGTGTATGTTTCTTGACACTGTGGGGTGATGGTTGATTCCACAACCATTGGTGTTTGACATCAAAGATTGTACACAGGTGCTCATTGGAGAATGGGTACACCGAATAAGACTCGCCGAGAACTCCTAGATGGTATATATACCTATTGTCAGATAGCAGTTCTCTGGTGACACTTGTACAGGTTAGTCTGTAGACCTGAGATCGTCATGAAGTCTTGTGTGGTTCCCACTGTACTTTGATTTCCACCTTACCACGGCTCTATTGAGTCGTGCAAACAGGTGGACTTTGGGTGCAGTCCCGAATCACATGGAGACAGTGAGCGATAGGTGGGTTTTCGTCTCTCTCGGTATAGGGAGTTGATGTCGCGCTATGTTTGATCGGCTATAACACCTAAATCCCTGGCCAGGATTCTCGAGGTTTACTGATAAGTGTTATCAGTAGTTCCTCGAACTGTTATGAGCCGTAAATCGGCAAACTTATAAAGTTACTAGGGTCTGACATTTACCACCCCTAGACTTCATATGCGACGTATCAGACAAAGAGACCGGACTGTACGGTAAGTGTTGCTTGTAGGCTCGTTGGGGTTGTGATGAGTTCGCTCGTCGGCCACCTTTTCGTCATATACCTGGGTAGCAGTTACGTACAGCTAATGCCGCTGACGTGCTTGTGGTTAAACCCACTGCCAACGTACTGTCGAGTCTTTAAAGTCCCACACAGAGGGTTCCCTCGTTCAGGCGAAAGATGTAAAGGCCGTAAAATGTTACAGCAGCCGTAAGGCGTTGCGGCAGGGTTTCAATTATGTTCGTGTAATTATTACAGGAATAATAATCGGAACGATAATACTGGTAGGCTTTGGTTTAAGCCGGATACCGGTATTATATTATTCGATTATTGGTATTCGTATTTTTTGGAATTCGGATACGGGTATACGGGATATGGTATACGGAGGAAGGGTATTCTTGTAATTGTTACAAGAATACCTTCTAGAAGATTCCACCTCATAATACATTATTTATTTTATGAAAATGAATAAATGAGGTGGAAATTAGAAAGTCCAAGCATGGTTGAAAGAATGGGTTATTTTATTTTATATTGTTTTGGAGTTACTATTGAAGCATGGTGCTAATTTTATAATGCATGCTTCAATTATTTCACTTGAGCCATATCAAATTTCCATGCTTGAATTTTTCTCATAATGAAAAACTCTTTCTCTCTCTTTCTTCTCTCCTCCTTCTTCTTCTTTGCTTTAACACTCACATGAAATGTGAATCAAAATCCAAGGATCAAAGATAATCCAATACACTAATCTCTACATCATCCTGGTGACCATTTTTAGCAAACTAGATCTCTAGGTTTAGCTCTTGAGAAGGGTTTTAGCTTGCATGACAACTCTCGTGTGGATCATCTAGGTCTTGGGGTGGCCGGAGATCGAGCACACCGACAACATCCAAGGAGCCAAGGAGATCATCAAAGAAGACCCGAAGGACCGGATCATCAAGGTATAACCCCTAACATAGTGGATAAGACCTTTACTTAGGGTTTTCTAGTTGTGGTTTAGACAAGATCTAATGGAAAGTGCGTGTTGTATGCAAAGAAAATTTTCGTTTACCACTTCCGCTGCCTCACAAGAGTTGTGGGAGCATGCAACATGCACTAACATGGTATCAGAGCCTAACTAAACCATAATTAGATTGTTAGCCAAAAGTTAGAAGTTCGATCGACGCAATTTTTCCCGGGAAACACGATTTCTGTCCTCGTTTTCTGTCGATTTTTAAAGTGTTCAAAAAATCATTTCATTGGCCTTAAAAATACATGCAGGGTTTTCTAAGTACACTGTAGAAAAAAGAGACTCTAACTCGCCAGGAACGTCGCGGATCCGCGGCCAAACTCAGTGTTTCGCCGCGGATCCGCAGCCGAGTCGTGGCCGAGTTGACTCGTTTTTCAGCAGTTTGCTTAGATTAAGGAAATAGTGTTTCTGGGATATCTGGAATTTTCACAAATTTGTTTGTGTGCAGGAACATGTCAACTGTTGGCATGGTTTAAAATTATCGATCGAAATTCTAAGTGATCGGCTAATCGGGTTTGTTGTTTTTCGATCTGTGTTTGAAACGTCGACTAATTGCTATAAATCGATTAGTCGTGGTTGCACACTTCTTTGATGGTATGTGTATATGAATATGTTGGATCGTCGTGATGAATGGCTGGGGATGTGAGAAGAGCGTTTTTTCCTTTTCTTTCATTCAATGTAATTTGTAAAAAAGCAATGTAATATTATTTTGCGGGGCACATCCGGGTTGAGGTTGTACCCACCGTTGTATAATTTCCTTTTACTGTTTTTGCTCTTAGGATAGATCCAAGGTGGGGTGCACAAACTACCGGGTTTTCGAAGTGCCGAGTGGCCTACTCACTTTGTTGAGGGAGGTTGCTCCACTTCGGGAATTTGGTGGGTAGTTTGCCGCACCCGTAGGGGTCTAGGGTGGGGTTTTGGCTATTCATCACGACCGTGGAACCCGTCTTTCATTAAGGCTTGAATGAAATGTGGAATTCCTAGTATATCCAATGTATTCATCTGTGATCTGTAATGGCTATATTTATATATAAGATATATAATAAACGTTGCTTATGTTTTGCACCCGCGCTAGTCCAGCTCCCGCTCTGCCGTTAGTTAAGTAACCTAACGGTGCATGACGGGACCCCGTGGCGAATGCGTATGGCATAAGCATACGTTCTATTTTCGTTTCTTTTCTGTGATGTTTAGGAAACGTAAATGATGGGACAACATTAATGTGATTAATGTTAAGAAAAAGAAACCTAAAGATGTTGTAGAATTAAATTTTTTAAATAAGTAACTCAAGGTTTTGCTTTGCATAGTGGTATTCTTGAATATCCTGCACCTCATTCAATGAGGAAAGGGCCGAGATCCTTTCACCGGGAGTGACCCCTTTAGCGAAACTAGAAAATGTTACAAAGAACTCGATTGTTTTTATAGTTGATCTAACTTTTTCTTTGCATCATGGTATTTACATATCCAGCACCTTATTCGATAAAGAAAGAGCCGAGATCGCTTCACCGGGAGTGACCTCTTTAGCAAAATTAGAAAGATACTACAAAACCATTCGATTTTTAAACTGGAGCTTAAACCGGAGCTTAAACCACTCTTTTCACTCGATTCTACAACGATATCAAGTTCAAAACGTCAAAGGTTTTCACAAAAACCATCCGTTGCCCCCCGCCATTTTAGGAAGCAGAGTACTTAGTATACGTGCCACGTTTGTTGACTATAGTTAAGGAGTGGTGTACGGTAGCTAAGTGATGTCTTCCTACAAAGCATTTGATGCGATCGATTAGGACATTCTCATGACTTTGTTGACCATAGTTAAGGGTCTTGCGGGTGGGTCTAAATCAATCCCGAAATGGCGGGTAGAATTTGATTAGTGCTTATGATTTGTTGACCATAGTTAAGGTCATAAGACACTAGGGTTAAAAAAAATATCGGGAATTTCAAGAGTTGAAATTTTGAATGAGATTGCATACCTTCTATATGATAGTTGGATCCCGATCCCACTGTGAGTAAAGGTTACTCCCGGGAGAGTTTTGCACTTTACAATTAGCTAATCCAGTTGGAGTTGTCACGACCCGAAAGTACGGAACATGACCGGCACTTAAACTACGAACGTCTCGAGGCGTACGTAATCTAAGTAAACCGAAAACCCAGAAATCCAAACCAAGAAAAGTAGTAGAGTGCAGGAAAAACCAACTTAAAGCAAGTAGTTTCAATAGCATACGCCGAATTATGCGGTTTTTAAAACATCAAAAAATTTCTGAAAATTTCGGCAGAGTCTCCTTTGTAAATACTGGCCCCCAAACGGGATACAACATGAATAGTATACGAAATCAAGAAAAAGGCATCCCCAAGCGGGAGCTAGCTCTTCGTCAATCGACGGTCACAACCACACAAGCAATATAATATACAACGCCAACGGCGAGGATCAAAACTCAAAAGGAAACTCAAAACCACCAGAAATATAACGAGCGACTCTAGGGTCGAAAGAATAAACACCACTGGTCTCTATCTCAATAAATACATGTTTGGTTGATGGAACTTCTAGATACAACAGAATAATATTATACAAGGTAATAAGATGGGTACGATACAAGAAAAACCCACCTACTAGCAAGTCACCCGAATGAAACTGAGCCCGCAAAGCCGTAATGAAACCAGTACGGCAAACCTGCAAGAAACTGGGGCACAACGGGGGTGAGTTGCCAACTCGTGAATAGAAAAACATCTACGCACAGAAATCGCATAAATAACGCAATCCTAGGTCAATGATCATAATATATCCTAAAAAATGTAAATAACATGCAGCCTATAACAATGGCTAGGGTAAATATCTAACCCGAGTGAAAACTCATGTGCCCGTGTCAGTGCCTCAGGTAGCAATATAACATATGAGTGAGGTATGAATGCATGAAAACAGAATACATGTAAATGAAGAAGCTGTTTTCATAAATCAGTGAGATTTCCTTCGTATTCTTAAACTGAGGTATCATAAATGAAATCAGTATCAACAGTGTCTAGCATCGACACAAAACATAAATCTCAATGTCTCGAAATATCAATGTCTCAATCTCAATATCTAGGGCGCCGTCGGTCCAGACCGGCCCCTACCATCCAACTCAAGACCACGACGGTATCCTCCGGATATCCGACGCGTCGGGTAATATCACCGGTAGGTAGTGCTCCCCAGCCAGGCTCAACGTCAACACCACATTCCTCTTGCCCCGGGGTACCATACCGGGCCCACCATGTACCCGAAACGGTTCCTCTACTCCTCGAATCGGGTCTCGAAATCCATCAGCAAACACATGGTGGACGACTCATACATCATGGGAAAACCGCACTTTTATTTTAAAAGGGAGGACAGGTTTATTCATGTTTTTGCGGTTTTCCTCCAAATCCAAGAAATCTCATGAAATCCGAATCCAAGTCATCAATAGCATGTAAACAGTGAATATAGGCATGAGAATCCATGAATGCGACACAACAGTGAATAATAACATGCATGAAGTAGTAGGCAATAACTACAATGTCTAACTAGCATATAAGGCAAGTACACTAATATCATGTCTAAACTATTAGCTAACAACCTATGTCAAATGAAATAGTATTTTCTAAAGTGTTCGTGACATGTCAATTACCGATGAAGATGTGTGTGAGCCGGCAATTAAGTGTACGTGGTATATACGCGTCATCGGTAATGGTGTTGGTGTCCTAACAGCATGATATTAATAATGCAATAAGAAATTATAATATAAGTATGCGATGCGGAGCGAACAGTAAAAATGAGCGGGAGCTGAATACTAGACGCAACAATAACTAATCTGCACTAATCTACTATAAGTCCTACAAATGGTGCCTTTTGAAATAACACGAATCATGGGTTTTGAAAATAGGGGCTACGGTGTTTTTAAGAAATGATACGTTTTTGAAATATCCGTAGAATCCCTTGACCTATCTTTTAAAATACGCATGATTCGTAAGCTTTGAAATAGGTAAGAATCGAATCTAATCTAACAACTAAACTAAACTAAAGGGCTAAGCTAACAAGCTGGAATACAGGTAAGGAAACCGCCTAACGTCTGAGTCGATACATATACATACCTGTATATATATTAGTCGGTGATCCCGCCTCAATAATATCATATCCGATACCATATCTATAATCAGACATCCCAAGTCAAGAGTGCGGATCAATCATCAAGATATAGCTCGTACGTAAATCCGTCGTACGGCATCCCCCAATTCTGGGTACGGGTCAACATCACATTCATCATACTATTCACCTGGTATCCTCTTTATCAATATCATGATCTGGTACAGATCTATGTCTAGTACAATACTGATATCGCCTAAGTATGCATGCACGTGTGTAAAAACTACGTCAAGGACCCGCTACAACGTCATGTCGTATCTAAGATACGAACCCTGCTATATCACCGATCTCACAGCCTCAAATCAAATCTCATCGACTCAGCTTAATCCCAAGTATCATCCTCAAATCCGTATGTGAACACATAGTCCCATACACATATGAACACATAACTATAAAGAATCCCATGAGCACATAACAATAGGAAAGTATGCAAGTATGTATGTGTGTATGTGTAGTGCAACACTACCCTAGGGTTCGCAACACTAAAGTAATCCAACACACCAATATCCATCCTAAGCATCGTTATTAATCCCAAATAACATATAATAATTGTTGGTGTGTATACGCATCCGTATACACCACCGTGGACTGCGGGGGTGCTATACGCCATCCACCCGACTTCTCCCCGTAGATATAAATCTACTCACCTGGTCCTCGCTAGCCATTGCCGACGTCGCCACGCGCTTGCTTGTTGTCTCGAAGTCCACATGGGGGTACCTACATATCATAACGCACCATATCGAATTAAAACTAAATTCGAAATCGAAACGGCATACGAAAATCACATCGGCACGCGTATCACGCATAGGTCCAAACCTATCGCCTACGCATGCAAGAATTGTCAAACCAACCCTCGATGTCGATGTACAAACGTCAAACCATCGAGAAAAATCCAATCACACTCATTTGCACATTCACGAACACTAATTTTAATATAAACTAGGTTAAAACTCACAAAAACCCCAATTTCACTTAAAAAGTCATTTTTCCGAAAATCTAGCAAGCACAATTTGCCGTTTTTGTACAAAACATGACGTTTAAATGAATTTAGCGGCCAATATACTTATTAAATATCTTAAATAAGTCATAGAAACAATTTCCGGAATTTAATCTCATTAAATTCCAAAAACCCTAATATTCTGGTTTACAAAATACCCTTTTTACAATTTCATAGCAAAAATGCACAAACTACAATTTAGGTTGGATTTCCATGAACTAAAGTGTTAAACTACACTTAATAAAGTTAATAATATGATAAAAACCCTAACCATATTTTAATTCTCAATTTAACAAAATATTTACAAAAAAACTAGTTTGCAATATATATACTTATCACAAATTTAAATTAACAAAAATGCAACTAGCAACTAGATTTGATTTTTGCAAGCAATTATATGTTAATCTACCCATCACAATCCTAATCAAATGCTCAAACCCTAATCTTCATTCAAAACCATACACATGAAATTTCAAACTTCAATTCAAAACCTTTTTCTTTCTTAAACACCTAATTAAACACTTAATTAACTTAGCTTTAAGAAATTAGTAACAAATTAAGCTAAAATGTTTAGAATTATACCCAAAACCATTTGAAGATCCACAAGCATCCATGGCCTCCCAAAATGCTCTCTTTTCACAAAGATCCATGCTATACGGGCTAAGCTAAAATGGGTAGAAGTCGGATTTTGATTTGGATTTTTGCTTGATTTTTAGTGGATTTTTCTTTGGATTTTCTTTGATGGAACAAAGAGAGGAGAAGAGGAAAAATGGGCTGTTGGGGGGGGGGGTTGCGTTTCGGCCAGAAATGTGGGGGGTTGGGTGAGGGAGGAGAGAGAGTGAGGTGGAGAAAGTTAGTTCAAGTCAAAGTCAACTCAAATTATATCATTTTCTACTCTTTTCTTTTCTTTTCTTTCTTTTGCAAACCAAGTGGGGACAAGAGAGGGGGCTGCTGAATTCAGCCAAGGGGAGAAGTGAATGGGGGTGTGTGGGTGTGGGTACGGGTGTGGGGTGATGAAAAATGATAAATACAATACCCCAAACATCCATTTACGCTAAAAAAAAAGCCTTTTTCTTCAATAATTTCTAAACCGTTTTGGCAAATGATTTCGTTCCAAAAACCACATGATAAAATTTTATTTAATGTTTTATGATGCACAAAATTTGTTTCAACTCATTCCAATTTGTAATTTTCCCTAATTAAATGTATTGTGTCGGCTTAAAATAATAATAAAATAATATTTTTTTCAGAAAATTTGAAATTTCACCAGCGGCTCAATAAACACCAAATAATAGCAATTACATAGCTAGAATATGTATATTTATTTTTTATAATAAGATATTTGTATTTTGACTTTTTACAGAAAACCCCCTTATTTTACCGATTTTTTCGAAATTTCACCGAAGCGATTTTCAAAACGTTACAATCTTCCCCCCTTAAAGAAATTCGGTCCCCGTATTTAAATTCAAACTCCCCCAAATACTAAAACATCTAAGAAAAACCTTCAAGTCGTCGGGGCTCCGAAATCGTAAATACATAAGACAATTCGTAGCGCAGCGCATGCGCTTGAAAAATGAGTATATAACTCAAATCAAAACTCCGTCAAGCATCCCGCAATCATCGGAGTCATGGAGAAGACATCAATGCCAAATCCAAATCAAAACCAATATGATATAACTCGAAACTATACATGTAAATATCGAATCTATATCTGTAAGTATCTGAAGGAAATGTATGCCAAATCTCTTTAAGTCGCTGTGCAACGCGTATAACACTGCACAGTGGCGGACATCTATCATAAGAAAATAACTATATACATATATACCTTTGTTTGAAATGTACGTTCCGCCGTTTTGGAAACAATTTAGAAGGGTCTCCTTGTCTTAAACATTTCGTGTCATATCAGACACGTAGGTAAATACTGAGGCTATAGCTCGCTTTTTGGAAATCCCTTCAATAACTATCAATGCATGAAAAATATATTCAGGTACTGTCCTCTGACTAGTCTTGCTCAGTACGAAAACACATAGCAATATCATAAAAAACGTACTGCTCCATAAGAAATCAATCACAAATATATATATGAATACTACGTGCGTCAGGTGCGTACGGAAATCAAAATCTATAAATGTGCCATACATGTGCATAGAAACAACATCTAGGTGCAACGGGTGTTCACACAACATCAGTCATAGGCAACGTGTATGCCTGACAGCAAAATCAGGTGCATCTGACATGCACGAAAAATCCCGATTCAGTGCATCTGGTGTGCACCAAATCGCATCTCATAACAGGCGCCCAACATGCGCTAAAAATCCAAATCTGGTGCATCCATCATGCACAAAATCAACTCAACTGTATGAAACCCATAAAATCATAAACATGAGAAACCAAGGCACGAAAACGATGTCAAGTGCAACAACTGTGCAAAATCGTAAATACTCAGTAGGTGCAACCATGGTCCATGAAAACAAATATCGTGAAACTCAATCATCAAAATCAATCATGCGAATAGATCGCCCAAAATACCCAAAATCAAGTATGGCGGAATAGTCCCGCTCAAGCACATACTCAAGAATCTCTGGCCAACTGTCGTGGTCACTCATAGCATGTCTCGTCGACGATCCTGAACTCTGGCCTGCCGGTGTGCATAACATGACCACTACTGGGTCCAAGTCTTCTCGTAATTTATTCTAGAAAGGTCCTATCGAGATCTCTCCCAAATCTCGTCTCTGCCGAACTGTCCGGAAGTCATCGTCCCTTACTAGATCTATTCTCGTTCCTGAACGGCTACATACTCATCGCAACTCCTTCTGGAAGGTATATCCAAGTACAATGCCTCGGCATGCGTACCGCATCTCTGATGTCGGCTGAGTGGAACGTCGTCTCATCAACATCTCGTACGAACCTCTTACTCCACTTTTCTCTAATGTCGACTGCTCCGGACTCGTCTTGTCGTGGCTGCATGGACTGAGCTCCAACGGCTATCCTCGTATCTGGAGTCTCCCAAGAAATGCATCTCACCACCTAGCATCCGAATTAAGTCGAGCCATCCGATCAAGTCGTCAAACCTCATAATCCCCCAAGAGCTCAACCTCTTGGGCACGGTTTAATAGTATCGAGTATATACCACAGCATCGGTAGCCCAGCCGTAGAAGGGCAAACCCAAGCCTCACTAATGGCGCCGTAGAACTGCCGCAAACCCGAAGGTTCAAAGGATTTCACACGGTCATTAAGTCGAATTAGGGTTTCATTCTTCTAGAGGGACGATAGAAATGCCTGCATGTCTTTCCGACTACTTTAAACTTGGAATAATAGGTTTCTGACATTCGATCGTCTCTGTCGACTCTCAACGTCTCCGCGTGAAGTCTTCTCTAGCTGGAATCAATCTATCTGATGACCTCGCATTGGGCTAGCGAACGAACCACATGTCCTAGTCATTCATCCTTGGTGACTAGCGACCTTCTATCATCTCTTAATACAACTCGTACTGCAATAGCTCCAACATCTGGGGCGATATCTCGTCGTTCGCAGCAATAACTAGCTCACTCGTCTGCACGCTGAACAGTGCCTCAAACATCATGAATAAGCAATACACCAACGGTCATCAAAATCTGGTTGGCCTCTATCATTAGCTCGATCCTCCGGTACTGATTGGAACGTCCGAGAAATCTCGTACAGCGATCCATCTAAACGCTCGTGGCGTGAAAACACAATAAAAAGACACATCTCTGCAATCGTGTGTCGCCGGAATTACGCCCTGGTCTGTCCTCGTTCGTAACGAGCTCGTGCTGACCGCAACTCTAGCCGTAGCTCTCCCTGCCCGTAATCGTTGCAGCAAAACCATAACTGGTACCGATGAGGCTAGATGAGGAATGAATATAATACTGAACAAAGAAATGTACATCCTAAGGCTTCTTAAGTGGAGTGGCGTATCGTAAATATGCCGCGGAATATACCAACGGTACGTCACTCTACTTTAGTCACCTATTCCATCAACCAAGGGTCATCCTACGCTCCGAAGGTAAAACCTAACGCTCTGATACCAACTTTGTCACGACCCGAAAGTACGGAACATGACCGGCACTTAAACTATGAACGTCTCGAGGCGTACGTAATCTAAGTAAACCGAAAACCCAGAAATCCAAACCAAGAAAAGTAGTAGAGTGCAGGAAAAACCAACTTAAAGCAAGTAGTTTCAATAGCATAAGCCGAATTATGCGGTTTTTAAAACATCAAAAAATTTCTGAAAATTTCGGCAGAGTCTCCTTTGTAAATACTGGCCCCCAAACGGGATACAACATGAATAGTATACGAAATCAAGAAAAAGGCATCCCCAAGCGGGAGCTAGCTCTTCGTCAATCGACGGTCACAACCACACAAGCAATATAATATACAACGCCAACGGCGAGGATCAAAACTCAAAAGGAAACTCAAAACCACCAGAAATATAACGAGCGACTCTAGGGTCGAAAGAATAAACACCACTGGTCTCTATCTCAATAAATACATGTTTGGTTGATGGAACTTCTAGATACAACAGAATAATATTATACAAGGTAATAAGATGGGTACGATACAAGAAAAACCCACCTACTAGCAAGTCACCCGAATGAAACTGAGCCCGCAAAGCCGTAATGAAACCTGTACGGCAAACCTACAAGAAACTGGGGCACAACGGGGGTGAGTTGCCAACTCGTGAATAGAAAAACATCTACGCACAAAAATCGCATAAATAACGCAATCCTAGGTCAATGATCATAATATATCCTCAAAAATGTAAATAACATGCAGCCTATAACAATGGCTAGGGTAAATATCTAACCCGAGTGAAAACTCATGTGCCCGTGTCAGTGCCTCAGGTAGCAATATAACATATGAGTGAGGTATGAATGCATGAAAACAGAATACATGTAAATGAAGAAGCTGTTTTCATAAATAAGTGAGATTTCCTTCGTATTTTTAAACTGAGGTATCATAAATGAAATCAGTATCAACAGTGTCTAGCATCGACACAAAACATAAATCTCAAAGTCTCGAAATATCAATGTCTCAATCTGAATATTTAGGGCGCCGTCAGTCCAGACCGGCCCCTACCATCCATCTCAAGACCACGACGGTATCCTCCGGATATCCGACGCGTCGGGTAATATCACCGGTAGGTAGTGCTCCCCAGCCAGGCTCAACGTCAACACCACATTCCTTTTGCCCCGGGGTACCATACCGGGCCCACCATGTACCCGAAACGGTTCCTCCACTCCTCGAATCGGGTCTCAAAATCCATCAGCAAACTCATGGTGGACGACTCATACATCATGGGAAAACCGCACTTTTATTTTAAAAGGGAGAACATGTTTATTCATGTTTTTGCGGTTTTTCTCCAAATCCAAGAAATCTCATGAAATCCGAATCCAAGTCATGAATAGCATGTAAACAGTGAATATAGGCATGAGAATCCATGAATACGACACAACAGTGAATAATAACAGGCATGAAATAGTAGGCAATAACTACAATGTCTAACTAGCATATAAGGCAAGTACACTAATATCATGTCTAAACTATTAGCTAACAACCTATGTCAAATGAAATAGTATTTTCTAAAGTGTTTGATTGGTAGGATACGTGCGTGTTCAAGTTCTAGTTTAAATACCGCAATCAAGACGGTTTCTCTTGTAGCTAGCCGGTTGAGTACGGGTCGTCCGCAGGGAGATGGGAGTCTTTTTCAAAGTGTTTTAACGAGTTAAGTCCGGTTGTTCAGATTTTGTTGTGGTTATCTAAGTGTTAAGTTGATATTCAAAGAGAGCTTTTTAGGGTTAGGATTAGGTTAGTTTGAGTTAGGAGTCTCCACATCTTTCGTTGCCCCACTTAATATCGGTGTTACGGTAATCGGCAACAACGGGGATTAGCACGACTAGGAAGGAACTTGCGAGTATAAGCTAGGCTTTCCAACGCATAGTCCTTCCTTTTGGTGCTTGTCCGTCCGTTCTTGGCTCTTATCCATAACCTCCGGTTAATTCAACCACAACCGGTCTCACTACGGAATCACCGCTATCATGTAGGATAGGGTGCCGTAAGGAGCGGATTGTGGTTCAATTAACGGGAGTCGATTTAAGTTGTTGGGCAAGGAAAGAGTGAGAGAGATTTCCTTCTCTCAAACTTCCCTTATCCTAACTTAACAAGTATAAAACTACTCACACTTCATGATAAGGAAAAACAAAACAAAACAAAGAGGAAGATAGGAAGAAGGAGATGAGAAGAATACGACTAACTATTTGCGACCTCACCTTGGCGAGGATCGAGCGTAAGTATCATTGTCGTATGAATGATAAAGAAAAAGAGAGAAGAAAGAAATAGCAAGAAAATAACAATAACTACTTAACAATTAAAATTACAACAAGTTACAATAAGTAAAGAAAGAGACAAGCATGATAATAAAAATGGTCTTCTTTATTCATCACTCTTCACTCAAAAGCTCACTACAAGTTTAATGGAGAAGAGGAAGAAGAACAACACTAAAACTAGGCAAAATGAAAATACAAGATTGGACCCCTTCCTTCACAAAGTTCTGGGCTATTTATAGGCTGGAGAATGGAAACCTAGGGCAACCACCAGAACAAAAACGAAAAGACAAAAATACCCCTAAAATTTCTGCGCACGCGGCGCCCGTACGGCCGCGGATCCACGGCCTGGACCCCACTTTGGCCGCGGATCCGCGGCCCTGTTGATGAATTGGATCTTTGTCTTTCTTGTGGTCCCCTGGTTTTCTGTCTTCTGTTCTCTGGTTCATATGTTTTCTGAAAATACCTCCATATTTCTTCCAGAATTTCTGTTGAGGGAAAGGTGGACTTTTTGTCAAGATTTTGTCATGATTTGCCTCGAGCTCCGCGTAGATCTCTTGGATTTTGTGCTACCATTGAGCCTTGTGCATGAGAGTGACATTGATTTGACCTTTTGTCTTCCTATTGATATCTAGCAGCATACAGATGAAGAGCAGAGACCGTGTTTTATCTGTGGTTGGCAGGAACCCGGACTTTTTTCGTGTTTTCCATGAATTTCACCGTTTTAGAACCGAGAACCTGTATCCTGCAATTGACTAGCAAACACGGCTCAAGAGTATCTACCGATATGCAATGTGACAAAAATTGGGCGGTATGAAAATGCAAAAATCTGATATGAACAAATACCCCAAACTTATCATTTGCTCGTCCCGAGCAAAGCCCATTTATTCACAAAAAATTTCCTAACCTCACTTTCGCAGGGAACGCGATTGCACTGAGCATGTGCAACAAGCCGTTAAACCTCTAGGTGTCCCTAGTAGGAGGAGTGTTGTCTCCTGAGGGTTTTCAGCGGATACTACCCACAAAATCCGGTCAAGTCAGTTTTGTAAAATAACTAAGCTTCAAACCCTAAAGTTTTGTTTTAGAAAATAACAATTCTATAATCCTAAGTCTAGATCATCGAACCTTTCTTTTTCACACCTCGCTTCTTATTTAACTACAGCTTTTATATGTCTTTACGTGCAGTGCGTATAGTGTCGTTAAGTTCTCGAAAGGTCGAATAAAGTCATTATGTCACACAACAAAGCCCAGATAACAATTTTAAAAGGATCACATAAGTTTTATAAAGAGTTAAGCATTTTTCAAGTTTCGTTTTCCAGTAAGGTTTCAATGTCAGAATTTCTATCTTCCTTAACAGGAAACTAAGTCGTATTTTTCACTCCACCTTTTTCTTGTTTTCATTTCATACACACCTCTGTGAACGTGCAATAGTCTTTATCAAAGAGTAAAACCTTCATATCTCCGTTAAATTTTTTTTTATAAAAGCTTGTCTTTTATCAAGATTATTCTCACACAAAGAACCGTTAGGAATTTTAACTCGGAGAGAACACTTGCTTGACTTTGTTTTAAACTGGACTTTCTAGGCTTCTTAGCGAGCTTTGGGCCAATGCACCCAAACCAGTTGATTTTAGGGCATTAGGTGTAGAAACACCCCAGCGGACTTAATTACTCAAGTTACCTAGGTCCAAAAACAAAAGACAGATTGGCGTGAAAATCAGATGATTTAATACGAATGGAGATATAACCGGCAGTTCAAATATTTTTTTGGATAAAAGACGTGTCTAGTGGGTTTGGTGTGTAATCATTCCAATCAAGTTTTAGATGGGTTATTTTTCAGACTTAGCTCTAATTACGGCATCAATAACATTCCTTCATATTCGCTTTACTTCATAAACTATTCTTGACATTACTTATTTCAGAACAAACCTATTTGATCCTCAGAAAATCATTTATCTGTTTAAAAGTTTAAACATGAAAGACTTGTCATCTAATTCCCAAAATCTTACGACACGTGTAGTATGATGTAAAGACGTATATCAGCTATAGTTAACTTCAAAGGAGAGTTATCTTTCAGGTTTTCAAAATCCAAACATAAGATTTAGTTATTCCTATTTTTTCAAACAAAAATCGTCGAAATGTTGAATCAAAGTTCTTCCACAAGCTAACTTGACAAAAAAGTTTTTATATTTTTAAGAAAATTTTCCGATTTTTATGGATTTTATGGATTTTTATGCAGATGCAAAATATACATATGAATGCGAAGGTAAGAAATGCGTACCGAGCGTACCCCCAAACTTAAACTGGACAGTGTCCTCACTGTCGTGGCATGAAGAGAGCAGTTGGAAGGTTCAAAATTGTCGGTTAGTGATACACAATTTTTATATGTTTTTGTTTTTAAAGAAAAGAGAAAGAATATATACAAATATAAACAAAATGGTTTGTACATACCCCCAAACTTATTTGGAACAGTGTCCGCTGTTCTTGGCTGGATAACCGAAGTTTGGAGGTAGGCAGAGGAAGATCATGCAGGGTAAACCGGCTCCTGTAAGAACAGGAGCTCCTCTGTTGGTTCGGCGCTAAGGTACGGTTTGCATCGGTGTCCATTTACCTTGAAGAGTGAACCGTCCTTTGGATTTTCCAAATCCAGAGCGCCATGCGGATACACATTCCGCACAAAATACGGCCCTTTCCAGCGAGATCTGAGCTTTCCTGGATGGAAATGAAGTCGGGTGTCGTAAAGAAGTACCTGCTGACCAGGTACGAAGGTTTTGCGCAAAAGGTGTTTATCATGAAACACCTTCGTTCGATTCTTAACGACAACCGCGTTGTCGTATGCCTCATCCCTAAGCTCGCTCAGTTCGTTCAGCTGCAGCTTCCGATGGCTGCCCGCGTCCTCAAGAGATAGATTCAGCTCCTTAATCGCCCAAAATGCGCGATGCTCGATTTCGACAGGAAGGTGGCAGGCTTTTCCGTACACAAGCCGATAGGGAGACATGCCAAGGTCGGTCTTATAAGCGGTTCTAAATGCCCAAAGGGCATCAGTGAGTTTTAGAGACCAATCCTTACGGTTCTTGGAAACCGTCTTCTCCAATATCTGCTTGATTTGCCGATTTGAAACTTCGGCCTGCCCGCAGTTTTGGGGGTGGTAGGGCGTAGAGAGCTTATGATTAATGGAGTATTTCCGCATCAAGGCCTCGAAAGTCCTATTGCAGAAATGACTTCCATTGTCGCTAATGATCGCTCGGAGGTGCCCAAACCGTGAGAAAATGTTTTCTTTAAGTAACCTAACGACAACCTTGTTGTCGTTAGTTCGGCTGGGCACAGCCTCGACCCATTTAGAGACGTAATCAACAGCTAGAAGGATGTACAAGTTCCCAAAAGAGCTGGGAAACGGCCCCATGAAGTCTATCCACCAAACATCGAAAATCTCCACAACCAAGATCGGTTGGAGCGGCATCTCGTTCCTCCGGGATATCCGGCCCATGTGTTGGCACCGGGAGCAAGTCTTGCAATAGTCATGAGCGTCCTTGAAAAGTTGTGGCCAGTAGAAACCACATTGCAAGATCTTCTCAGCTGTCTTTCTGGGCCCAAAATGCCTGCCACACGCTTGATCGTGGCAAAATGACAGCACACTCTTGAATTCCTCATCGGGGACACACCGACGAATAATCTGGTCGGGACAGTACTTGAACAAGTAGGGTTCGTCCCAGTCAAAGTGTTTTACTTGGGATAAGAAGCGAAGTCTGTCCTGACTCGACCATTCGGTCGGTAGTAATCCCGTAGCCAAATAGTTCACAATATCTGCGAACCAGGGTTCGCAAGATACTGTCAAGAGTTGTTCATCCGGGAAAACGTCATTAATCGGAATTGGAAGCGAAGGCGAAGAAGGAAGTCGTGAGAGATGGTCGGCAACGACGTTTTCACATCCTCTTTTGTCCTTAATGACAAGGTCAAACTCTTGAAGCAAGAGGATCCAACGTATTAACCGAGATTTGGCATCTTTCTTCGCAAAAAGATGGCGCAGAGCTGAATGGTCCGTGTAGACAATGACTGGAGAGCCGATGAGGTAGGGCTTGAACTTTTCTAGAGCAAATACAACAGCTAAGAATTCCTTCTCAGTTGTTGTATAATTAAGTTGTGCGTCGTTCAGTGTTCGGCTAGCGTAATAGATTACGTGCGGCATCTTGTTGATGTGTTGTCCAAGGACAGCACCGATGGCAAAGTCGGATGCATCGCACATAATCTCGAATGGGTGCGTCCAGTCAGGAGAAGAGAGAACGGGAGCAGAAGTCAGTGAGTGTTTCAGTGACTCGAATGCAGTCACACAGCTCGAGTTGAAGTCAAAAGGTGTATCCTTGGCCAGCAAAAGCGTCAAGGGCCTAGCAATCTTGCTAAAGTCCTTGATAAACCGTCTATAGAAACCGGCATGGCCAAGGAAGGCTCGGATATCTCTGACGCATCGGGGAGGAGGCAGATTGGAAATGACCTCAATCTTTGCTCTGTCAACCTCTATGCCATTTTGCGAGATGATATGTCCTAAGACAATACCTTCACGCACCATGAAGTGGCATTTCTCCCAGTTCAAAGTGAGATTCTTGTCCTTACATCTGGTAAGGACAGCGTCAAGATGCAGCAAACACTCGTCAAAGGAGTCGCCGAAGATGGAGAAGTCATCCATGAAAATCTCCAGAAATTTCTCCACCATGTCTGAGAAAATTCCCATCATACACCGCTGGAAGGTAGCGGGCGCATTGCATAACCCAAAGGGCATGCGTCGATATGCAAACGTGCCGAAAGGACAAGTGAAAGTGGCCGTGTCCTGGTCTTTTTCGGCGATGGGAATTTGATTATAGCTAGAGTAGCCATCAAGAAAACAATAGTACTCATGTCCGGCCAATCGTTCCAGCATCTGGTCAATGAAAGGTAGCGGAAAGTGGTCTTTCCGCGTTGCGGCGTTGAGTTTTCTGTAATCAATGCAAACTCGCCACCCAGTTTGGGTGCGAGTAGGGATTAACTCATTCGCCACGTTGGTTATGACCGTGATGCCCGACTTTTTGGGGACAACGTGAATGGGGCTAACCCACTGGCTATCAGAGATAGGGTAAATGATACCACTATCTAGACATTTGACGATCTCCTTTTTCACAGCCTCCTTCATGACTGGATTAAGACGTCTTTGTGGATCCCGGGCTGGTTTGGCATCATCCATCAGATGAATGTGATGCTCAACGATCAGGGGACTAATCCCCTTGATGTCCGCCATGGACCAGCCAAAAGCTTGCCTGTTGCTCTGCAAGACCGCGAGAAGGGCTTTCTCTTGCTCGGGAGCTAGAGAAGCCGAAATGATGACAGGGAGGGTCTCGTTCTCACCTAAGTAAGCATACTTAAGGTGAGACGGCAACGGCTTGAGTTCGAGCGTTGGAGGTGAAATGATGGAAGGCAAGACTGGTGCAAGGGTCTCGAACTCAAAGGACTCCAGCAAAGGTTCAAAACGAGTGTAGGCAACCGAGTCGGATGGTTCAGGTAACTCATCCGGAAAGTCGAAAGATTCGAACTCGGGTTGTGCGCGGGTAAGATCGTTCGAGAATGTGAAACACTCGTATTCGTTATCGGGCGCAGAAACAGCAGCAGGTTCGAAGAGAAACGCACTGGTGGCGTCAAGATTATCGTGGTCAAACAGAAACTCCTCGAATTCACACTCTTCTGGTGTGATCTCCAGGATCGAGCAGACGTCCAGTATATGACCATTAGGTTCGGCGGGCTGATTCCTTAACCTAAAAATGTTGAGTTCAATCGTCATATTTCCAAAAGAGAGGTTCATTGAACCATTGCGACAATTGATCACAGCATTTGAGGTTGCGAGAAATGGGCGACCGAGTATCACCGGAATTTGATTCCGGGGGTTAGCTACAGGCTGTGTGTCTAATACAATGAAGTCGACGGGGAATATGAAGTCCCCGACTTTTATTAACACATCCTCTAGCTTACCCCTAGGATGGGTGATCGATCGGTCGGCCATTTGGAGAGTGCAGTGTGTGGGTTTCAACTCTCCGACGCCTAATTGCTCGTATACTGAATACGGAAGCAAGTTAACACTGGCACCAAGATCTAATAGTGCGCGGTTGATGTTCTTATCCCCAATGGTAATTGAAATCGTAGGACAGCCAGGGTCCTTCCGTTTTTGTGGTAAAGATTGGGTAAGGGCATCACTCACAGCACTAGACAAGAAAACTTTCTTGGGTACCTGAGACTTCCTTTTTTTCGTGCACAAGTCCTTTAAGATTTTCGCGTAAGATGGGACTTGTTGGACAGCATCTAAAAGAGGAATGTTAATGTTAACTTGCTTGAATAACTCCAAAATCTTCTCCATTTGTGGATTTTGTTTATTAGACCTCAACCGGTTTGGAAATGGAACATTTTGAAAATTGGTTGAGTCTAATGCTGGAGGAGGAGATTTTGGAGTTGGAACGGATCCCAGAATAGGTGTTTTCGTGGAGTGAGAAGTGGGTCCGTTCAGAGCAGAAGAAGAGGAAGGGGAGCCTTGTGAAGAACGGAGAATAGGCTCGGAAGACGAAGAAGAAGGAGAAGAAGAAGAAGCGGCGGCCGGGGTGTCATCGATGATTCGCTTGCCAATGTTGTTTTGCAGCATCCTTCCCGATCTCAGCGTAGTCACGGCACTCACATTATGGTTTTGTTGTTCAAGAGCAACATGTGCATTATGTGGGTGACCGGGATTTGGAAGTGGCTGGGACGGGAGCTTCCCCTTCTCTCGCTCGCTTAAGGCCGCGTTCAGCTGTGCAATCTGGGCCTCGATGGTCTTAATGCTCTGCCCGTGTGCGGCGGCATGTTGCACTAAAGATTGGATCGAAGACTGGATGTTGGCGGTGGATTGAGTCGATTGTTTAACAAACGCCTCCAGACTTCGCTCGAGCGAGGAAACCTTATCAGTGTTTGACGGAACAAAGTTGTTTGGTGGAAAAGAGTTGTTGGGTGCAAAGTTGTTCGTCTGGTTTTGGTAAGGTTGGGGTTGGAAGGGCTGCTGATACTGAGTTTGTTGTTGCGCTTTTTGTTGCGGCGGAGGGGCCCTTTGGAAGTTGTTGCCCTGGAATTGATTCTGATTCTGATTCCAGGCGAAATTGGGGTGGTTCCTCCAACCGGGATTGTAGGTGGAAGAGTATGGATCATTCCTCGGTCTTTGCTGGAAGGCAGCAGTAACCTGATCCTGTCCTTGCGAGGGTGGATTGTAAGGACACTCTTCGGTCAAGTGAGAAGGATCGGAACAACAAGCGCAGATGGTACGAAGTGGGAGAACAGGGGCAGGAGCAGGAGCAGAAAATTTGCTCTCTATTGCTTCAACCTTTCGTGTTATCGCAGCCATTTCAGCTTTCATCGCAATAGAGACATCGAGTTGGTGGATTCCTACCCTAGACTGACTGGTAGAAGTGGAGGTAGAAGAAGAAGAAGTCGGTCTGGTGCGCTCCCATTGCAGCGTTTGCTCCGCAAGATCGTCAAAGAACTGCCACGCTTCCTCGTCAGATTTCGATAGGAAGTGGCCCTGACAGATGGTTTCCAGCAACTGCTTCGTTGCTGGGTTCAGTCCCTCGTATAAGGTTTGGCAGAGTTGCCATTTCTCTACACCGTGGTGAGGACACTGAACAAGAAGGTCTTTGTACCGGTCGAAGCACTTCCAGAAGGGTTCAGAAGGAAGCTGGGAGAATTGATTGATTTCATTTCGAATTCTTGCGGTCTTATGATTTGGATAGAATTTTTTCAGAAACGCTTTAACAAACTCGTCCCAGCTGGTGATTGAGTGGGAAGCGGTGCTATACAGCCATTTTTCAGCGAGATCGCATAAAGTGAACGGAATGATCCGTAGACGTATAACATCGTCCGACAGCTGGGTGGTTTTCATCATGGCACAGACATTTTGAAATTTATTGATGAAGATATAGGCATCTTCAGTTTCAAGCCCATGAAAATGCGGAAGCATGTTGATGAAATGGGGCTTAATTTCAAAGTTGTCCCCATTGGCCGGAGGAAGAGAAAGGCAGGTGGGAAGTGCAGAACGGGTTGGGTAGAAACGATCCTGGAGCGCAATTCGCTGCGGCGCTACAACAGGCGGAGGTGGTGGAATATTGGTCTCCGTAGGAGGTGGAGCCAATCCAGCGGTGGTCAAAGAGATGTTCGGATTAAATCCCGACATCGCGGAAGAAGAGGTTGGTGAAGGTGAAGGTGAAGGTGAAGATGTATGAACATAATTCCGGTCAACGTCGGAGTTGGCCGGCAAAGGAAGGGGTGAAAGAGGAGTGGACGGAGTATCGACTTCGGAGTCGATCGCGTAGTCAGTAGCGAATAACGTAACGCGGACTAGACGGGCGTTAGTGTCCCGAGTCCAAGCGGACATACACTAAACAAGTTTAGTATAGTCAAAGCGGAGAAAGTGAGGGTAAGAGAACGTCAATGGAGAAAGGCGATGGGTGGTGGGTGAAAATGGATTTGGCGACAAAAGGGCAAGTTTTTATAAAAGTTTTTGATTTTTTTTTTTAGAAAGAGATTTACAGAAATATGTACGGAAATACGGCTTAAGCAATCACAGACAAGATATGCACAATCACACCTAGATCTACGGTCGCCTAGGTCTACTAGACCTGCTCCTGAACTTGATTTTCGAAGTTAAACAGTGTCGAGAAACAGGCTTTAAAATACACCGATCACGGGGCCAGGTAAGTGCAGAGATAAGGGGAGGTTGTCCAACGCTTTCGCGAAGTTCCTTAATTAAATAACCCTTTCTCTTTCGGCGGTTGCGCCTTTAACACTTTCCTAGACACCCCGTAAACAATGTACGGTTAAGCGAGGTTCTAAACACGGTTTATCTTCTCCTAATGAGCGCGAAGTCCTTAGGGCTGAAGTCTAGTATTTTTTAATTTACAATGGACAATGCATATGCTTTAGTGATTTTTGGGGTCCTGGGAAGGATGATGAAATCCCCACCCAATCTGGATTGGTTTCAAGCCCCTTAAGTCCGTATTAAAGAATGCAAAACAGTAACAAATCAACTGCAAACAATTTTTATTTGCGGCGCAAAGAATCCTGCACAAGAACAGTTTATTGGAAGGGGGAGAAGAATTTGCGCAAAGAAGGCTGCAGAAAACACAGTTTATTGGAGTTCAGAGGAGTGGGAGAGAGGAGAGAGACTTACAGAGAGAGTTTGGACCACTAACCCCACCATGTGGCCGCGGATCCGCGGCCTAAGCTTACTTATGCCGCGGAAACGCGGCAACACTAGGGAGTTAGGGCTTTAGGTTTGGTACAGTTGCTGTTCTGGGTCTCCTCTTCTTTTCTGGATGTACTGAATTTTTATTTTCTTACTATAACTGCTCCAGATTTTTCAGTAGACCGGATGCTTTGTCTTGTCCGTCGCGGTGTAGCCGCGAAATGTGGGTCTATCTTCCCACGTCTTTGGCACTGTACTTGAACTCCGTATTTTCAACGTCCTTGGCGTCGATCTTGAACTTCGTATTTTCCTGCACACTTGCAATCAAGAATAACAAGATGGTTTTTTTTTACAAAGTGTATATTTTTTTTTGTTTTTTTTATACTTACAAATTAACCCGAAATTACACAAAGAAATAAACTACCGTCTCCCCGGCAACGGCGCCATTTGATTGGTAGGATACGTGCGTGTTCAAGTTCTAGTTTAAATACCGCAATCAAGACGGTTTCGCTTGTAGCTAGCCGGTTGAGTACGGGTCGTCCGCAGGGAGATGGGAGTCTTTTTCAAAGTGTTTTAACGAGTTAAGTCCGGTTGTTCAGATTTTGTTGTGGTTATCTAAGTGTTAAGTTGATATTCAAAGAGAGCTTGTTAGGGTTAAGATTAGGTTAGTTTGAGTTAGGAGTCTCCACATCTTTCGTTGCCCCACTTAATATCGGTGTTACGGTAATCGGCAACAACGGGGATTAGCACGACTAGGAAGGAACTTGCGAGTATAAGCTAGGCTTTCCAACGCATAGTCCTTCTTTTTGGTGCTTGTCCGTCCGTTCTTGGCTCTTATCCATAACCTCCGGTTAATTCAACCACAACCGGTCTCACTACGGAATCACCGCTATCATGTAGGATAGGGTGCCGTAAGGAGCGGATTGTGGTTCAATTAACGGGAGTCGATTTAAGTTGTTGGGCAAGGAAAGAGTGAGAGAGATTTCCTTCTCTCAAACTTCCCTTATCCTAACCTAACAAGTATAAAACTACTCACACTTCATGATAAGGAAAAACAAAACAAAACAAAGAGGAAGATAGGAAGAAGGAGATAAGAAGAATACGACTAACTATTTGCGACCTCACCTTGGCGAGGATCGAGCGTAAGTATCATTGTCGTATGAATGATAAAGAAAAAGAGAGAAGAAAGAAATAGCAAGAAAATAACAACAACTACTTAACAATTAAAATTACAACAAGTTACAATAAGTAAAGAAAGAGACAAGCATGATAATAAAAATGGTCTTCTTTATTCATCACTCTTCACTCAAAAGCTCACTACAAGTTTAATGGAGAAGAGGTGAGAAGAGGAAGAAGAACAACACTAAAACTAGGCAAAATGAAAATACAAGATTGGACCCCTTCCTTCACAAAGTTTTGGGCTATTTATAGGCTGGAGAATGGAAACCTAGGGCAACCACAAGAACAAAAACGAAAAGACAAAAATACCCCTAAAATTTCTGCGCACGCGGCGCCCGTACGGCCGCGGATCCGCGGCCTGGACCCCACTTTGGCCGCGGATCCGCGGCCCTGTTGATGAATTGGATCTTTGTCTTTCTTGTGGTCCCCTGGTTTTCTGTCTTCTGTTCTCTGGTTCATATGTTTTCTGAAAATACCTCCATATTTCTTCCAGAATTTCTGTTGAGGGAAAGGTGGACTTTTTGTCAAGATTTTGTCAAGATTTGCCTCGAGCTCCGCGTAGATCTCTTGGATTTTGTGCTACCATTGAGCCTTGTGCATGAGAGTGACATTGATTTGACCTTTTGTCTTCCTATTGATATCTGGCAACATACGGATGAAGAGCAGAGACCGTGTTTTATCTGTGGTTGGCAGGAACCCGGACTTTTTTCGTGTTTTCCATGAATTTCACCGTTTTAGGACCGAGAACCTGTATCCTGCAATTGACTAGCAAACACGGCTCAAGAGTATCTACCGATATGCAATGTGACAAAAATTGAGCGGTATGAAAATGCAAAAATCTGATATGAACAGTGTTCGTGACATGTCAATTACCGATGAAGATGTGTGTGAGCCGGCAAATAAGTGTACGTGGTACATACGCGTCATCGGTAATGGTGCTGGTGTCCTAACAGCATGATATTAATAATGCAATAAGAAATTATAATATAAGTATGCGATGCGGAGCGAACAGTAAAAATGAGCGGGAGCTGAATACTAGACGCAACTATAACTAATCTGCACTAATCTACTATAAGTCCTACAAATGGTGCCTTTTGAAATAACACGAATCATGGGTTTTGAAAATAGGGGCTACGGTGTTTTTAAGAAAAGATACGTTTTTGAAATATCCGTAGAATCCCTTGACCTATCTTTTAAAATACGCATGATTCGTAAGCTTTGAAATAGGTAAGAATCGAATCTAATCTAACAACTAAACTAAACAAAAGGGCTAAGCTAACAAGCTGGACAACAGGTAAGGAAACCGCCTAACGTCTGAGTCGATACATATACATACCTGTATATAAATTAGTCGGTGATCCCGCCTCAATAATATCATATCTGATACCATATCTATAATCAGACATCCCAAGTCAAGAGTGCGGATCAATCATCAAGATATAGCTCGTACGTAAATCCGTCGTACGGCATCCCCCAATTCTGGGTACGGGTCAAAATTGTAAGTCCATTCTACCTCTCCCGGTACTTTTGGGCATGCGGAATTTGGTGAAAAATTTTTTTCTTAGAGGTGGTACGATGGACTTAAAACCCGGATCTTTGTTAAACTTCTAACTAACAACCTAACTACAAGTTGCTAACTACACGGTTGGATGGTTATACCTTTCTATTTCTCGAACTCCTTCGTCTTCAAGCTTTGATGGTCGTCCGAATCGGCTTCTCCCCGTCGTCTCCTTGCGCCGAAGATAGATCCACCTGAAAGCCTCAACCTTTGGCTCCTTCTTCGAACTTTGAAGAAACTAGTTCACTCAGTTTGCTAAACCTTGTGAACTAGAATGAGTAGAGAAGAGTTTGTATGGGATTTTATCTATGGTTCTTGGTTCTCAACTCATGAGACAAGTGAACCATAGAGTCAAGAGAGGGAGAGCAAGAGGAAGGAGATGAGAGCTCAAGAACAAGAGAGAGAATGAGCATGAAAGAATGAGAGAAGACTTTTCTCTTTTGGCTCTCATAATCCAAAACAATCATAACACATCATATCAATCAAGTATTATGTGATGGTTTAAGCAACCATAGCCATATCATTTCATGCACTCATTTTGCACAAAAGAGCAAGCAAGCAAAAGTCTTTGCCATGAAATGATAGCTATAGTTATCATGATGGTCAACTAGTCAAGCCTAGTCAACCGGTCAACAAAGTCAACAAGTCAACAAAAGTCAACAAAGTCAACAACCCAACAACCATGTCACCATAATACTTAATTAATATAATTGTTAATCATATATCATATTCTCATCAGGGTTGAGCAAAAAGGTCAATAGTCAACGGTCAACTGTCAACAACCCTAATGAGAATCCGCTGTCTCTGTCTCCCCCTCAACTGTGCATACACACCCGCATCCGCGTTCCGAGGAACACGAATACAAACTAGATAAATCCAATCCCAATACGTACACTAGGATCCGGCTTAAACCAAAGCCCGCTAGTGCAAACTGTCCGGACACTGTACGTGCACAAATGCACGGATGTGACCGAACCCTGTCGCAAAACCATGCGACCTGTCGCAAAACCATGCGACCTCTACTCTTTTGCCTAAAGGCGAAATGCTTTCTGTGTGGGACTCTAAAGACTCGACACTACGCTGGCAGTGGGTTTAACCACAGACCGCAAGCGGCACTAGCTGTGCGTAACGGTCCCCAGGTAATGCCGACAAGAAGACTGACGAGGCGAAACCCATCTGAACTCCTACTGAGCCTGAATGTGACAATCTCGGTACAGTCCGGTCTGTTCGTCTGATACATCGCATGGCGGGCCTAGGGGGCGGTAAACGTCAGTCCCCCAATAGCGGTACAAGTCGTGTCGGAGTGAAGCCCAAAACACCCTGAGATAACACTGGAAACCTACCAGTATATCTCGTTTGCCCTGGCCAGGGACTACTCGTGTAATGGCTCTCCTAGACACAGCGCGATGTCAACCCCCAATACCGGGAGAGACGAATCCTGTCTAACCGTCACTGCCTCCAAGTGCCTCGGGACTGCACCCAACTACCACCTGTTTGCACGACTCCTTTGAGCCGTGGTAGGGTAGTAATCAAAGTGCAGTGGGAACACACTCGAGGCGAAGTGACAGTGTCAAGTCAGCGGACTAAGCTGTACTCATGTCACCTGGGAACTGATAACTGACGATAGGTATAATATGTTAGTGTATATGCCCTAGAGGCCATTACTGTATCATACTAGTTTGTATATTACTTAATGGATGCTTGGGATATTCACCTTGTATATACAGTCTTGCTCAAAATAGTAGTATGCTACTTGGTTTGTCTCTACTTCAATGTGTACTTGTGTTTATTTTACTATATCACTTATACGCATTAGTGGAGCCCTTAGGATCTTTGCTTGATTACCAGCGTTGTGATGGCAGTCACACTAGTGGGGGCTGGGTAATCTATAAGCACATCCTTATACAGGTCCCTAGTCGCAGGACTATCGAGATAGGGCATCGATACTCCGGAGTAGACTAGCGTATGCGCTTCTCATCCCAGTGTGGGAGATGGTCTGTCCCACAGCCATCAGTACGTCGTACTGGAGATAGTATACGGGTGCTCGTTGGGTTACGAGTACACTGGACAGGACTCGTCGGGAACTGACAGGTTGGTATTATACCTATCGTCAGTCGTCAGTTCCCAGGTGACATGAGTACAGCTTAGTCCGCTGACTTGACACTGGCACTTCGCCTCGAGTGTGTTCCCACTGCACTTTGATCACTACCCTACCACGGCTCAAAGGAGTCGTGCAAACAGGTGGTGGTTGGGTGCAGTCCCGAAGCACTTGGAGGCAGTGACGGTTAGACAGGATTCGTCTCTCCCGGTATTGGGGGTTGACATCGCGCTGTGTCTAGGAGAGCCATTACACGAGTAGTCCCTGGCCAGGGCAAACGAGATATACTGGTAGGTTTCCAGTGTTATCTCAGGGTGTTTTGGGCTTCGCTCCGGCACGACTTGTACCGCTATTGGGGGACTGACGTTTACCGCCCCCTAGGCCCGCCATGCGATGTATCAGACGAACAGACCGGACTGTACGGAGAATGTCACATTCAGACTCAGTAGGAGTTCAGATGGGGTTTTCACTTCGTCAGCCTTCTTGTCGACATCTACCTGGGGACCGTTACGCACAGCTAGTGCCGCTTGCGGTCTGTGGTTAAACCCACTGCCAGCGTAGTGTCGAGTCTTTAGAGTCCCACACAGAGGGTATTCGCCTCTGGGCAAAACAGAGTAGAGGTCGCATGGTTTTGCGACAGGGTTCGTTCTCATCCGCGCACTTGTGCACGTTTGGAGTCCGGACGGATTATACTGGCAGGCTCTGGTTTGAGCCAGATACTGGTATGTGTTTTTGGGGTTGCTTTTATATCTTGGTATTCTTGTTTTTCGGAACGAGAATGCAGGTGTGTATGCACAGTTGCTTGAGGCGGAGAATGAGATTTTTCATTAGGGTTTCGGAACGGGTGCGTATGCACAATTGACAGTCTTCATTTTCCAAACCCTAATGGATTTATATATTATCTATTAATAATAATAATTAAATGAGAATTATGTTATGGTTGTTTTTGTTGACTTGTTGACCTTGGTTGACTTGTTGACCATTGACCACTTTCATGCCTTCAAAAGTCCTCCTTGATTTATGCTTACATTTTTAAATGAAGCATGGTAGTGGTCATTCCAAATTACCATCAACTATTCTCATTTTCAATTATTATTATTAGATAATTATTTTCTTTTGCATTATGGTTGCAAGATAGAATATGATAGCTCATTCTATCATATTCATTCTCTCTCCTCTCTTCATCTTCTTCTTCCTCTAGTCAAGAGAAACCTTCTCATGAGTTGAGAATCCTTCTCTTGAAAAAGAAAAGCAAACCCTAGTCACTCTCTCTACTCATTCTAGGTTGAAGGTTTAGCAAACCGGAAACCCTAGTTCACTCAAAGATCGAGGAAGAGCCCAAAGTCGAACCTTCGAGGTGGATCCATCTTCGACGGGAGAAGGCGACGTAAAGAGAACCATCAACCTCTACAAGACTTGAAGAAGAAGGAGTTCAAGTATAGGTATAACCATCTTCCATAGTAGCTAACTCTCTTTAGCTAGAATACTAGTTTTAGTTTAGACAACGATCCCGACCATGTTTAGTCCATGTTGCCTCTTGCGATAAAAATTCGTTTTTTATACCGTTTCCGCCTCCCCGTAAGCACCGGGGGTCGCAATATGGACTAACAGTGGTATCAGAGCCTAACTAAACTTAAACTAGCTTGGTAGTGAAGTGTAACGAAGTTCGAAACCGCAAAAACCCAAAAACCGTATTTTTCAAAAACCTGAGTTTCTGTTGAAATTTTTTTGGCTCGAAATGAAAAAATTTATATTTGTAAAATCATCTCAGGGTTTTCTAAAAACACACATGAAAAACGATCCAGTTTGGAGCTCAAAGCGCCGCGCATCCGCGGCACGAGGTAGGCTCGTGCCGCGGAACCGCCGCGCTTTGTCGTCTTCTGCGCCTCGTTTTTCGTGCAGTGTCTGTAGGTTTTGGTTTTGGGATTTTTGAGATATATTATATGTACCCAGATTTTCCAGAAAAGAAATTTCCTTTTGGGGTCCTATAATTCCGTATTTTTCCGAACTTCACTACACTTTGGCTATATTGGTTATATCTGTGTTGTTTGCATGTATTGAACGTCGGCTAATCGCTATAAGTCGATTAGTCGGGGTTATACATGATCTGTAATGTGCTGGAATGTGTATATGAATGTGTTGGACTGTCGCGGGTGAATAGCCGGGGTTGGATGTGAGATGAGCTTTTGTTTTTCTTTCATTCATTTGTAAATGTAAATTGATGTAATTATATTATTTGTTTGGCCGCACAACCGGGTCGGGGTTGTAGCCGTCATTGTATAATTCTTTTTACTGTTTATGCTCCTAGGATAGACCCATGGTGGGGTGCACAAACTACCGGGAACTTGGCGGGTAGTTTGCCGCACCCGTAGGGGTCTTGGGTGGGGTATTTGCTATTCACCGCGACCGTGTTATCCGCTTTTCGTTTCAGGCTCGAAAGAAATGCGGATTGCTAGTATATCCAATGTATTCATCTGTGATCTGTAATGTCTATCATTGCTTTCTATTTAGGCGTTGCTTATGTTTTACAGCCGCGCTAGCCCAGCCCCCGCTCTGTCGTTAGTTAAGTAACCTAACGGGTGATGACGGGGCCCCGTGGCGAATGCATATGGCATAAGCGTACGTCATATTTTGGTTGTTTTCTGCAATGGTAGGATTAAATGATGGGACGCATTAAAAGAACTAATGCAAGAATATCACGCATTAAAAGAACTAATGCAAGATAATAAACCAAGTTAAAGTCGTTGGAACACTTTCGAAAAACCACTCGGTTCTTTTCAAAACTAACTTTTAAAATGCGGAGTTTGAGCCACTCCATTTAAAAGCTATCTCGTTCCATCGACCAAATCAAGTTCACTACGTTCACGGTTTTGCCAAAAACCATTCGTAGCCCTCCGTCGTTTCGTATGAATATTCAAATAGTATTCAAGCTGTGTTTGTTGACCTTCGTCAAGGCATAGTGATTGGTAGCTGTTAAGTATTCATATGTAGCATAGATAGATGCGTTGGTTTGGGACACTCACATTACCTTGTTGACCTTCGTCAAGGGTATATGCGGGTGGATTCAAATTAACCTGGATAATGACGGGCAGAACTTGACATGTGACTTATGATTTGTTGACCTTCGTCAAGGTCATAAGAGCATGGGGCAAAAATCCACATCGGGAGTTTCATAAGTACTGAAACTTGCTAGATTTGCATACCATTTGGAGTGTGGTGATTCTGGTAGGATTCCTTCAGTTTCGTCACGCGATGATATTTGGATCCCGATCCTACTGTGAGTATATGCTACTCCTCGGGAAATTTCTCACTTAACGATCAATGCTATAAACCTAGTAGGTGCCTAGAAAGGTGTTAGCGGGGCTACGCCCCCAGGGAAAAGAGGTTCTTTAATTAAGGAACTTCGCGAAAGCGTTGGAAAACCTCCCTCGAAGTACCGACACCAGCCTGGCTGAACGGTTAAGCAAGTATTGTACGGTGGGATTGATCCTGACTAATTCTTCCTTTATGGTTTGAGGAGGGATTCGAGAAACAGTGGGAGCCATCCTGTTTAGACAAACTAAAAACCACTCTAAACTTGCAAGAGCATCATGCTGAGTGTTTCTTCTTCTCTCTCCTAATTGCAGCGACCAATCAACATGACTGGACTTAAGTTACTCCTAGATAAAAACAAGCTGACAGGGCCAAACTACAAAGATTGGCTCAGGAATGTCAAGATAGCAATCACTTATGACAAGCTGGGGTATCTTCTTACCACCAAAGCTCCCCCTGTCCCTGGTCCAACTTCCAGCGTCGCGGATAAGGAAATCCGCAAGACTTGGGAGATTGATAGCGCGAAGGCCAAGTGCCTCTTGCTTGCCTCGATGGACAACGAACATCAGAGAAGGCATGAGAATATGGACATGGAGTCCATATTGCTTCATACAAAAGAACTGTATGGGGAGCAATCACGTATCGCAAGATACGAAGCGTCGAAAAAGTTGTTTTCGACAAGAATGGCCGTCGGATCATCAGTAGCCGAGCACGTGCTAAAGATGATCGGTTACATTGAGGAGCTCGCTGACCTAGGGATCACATTGGAGAGTGAGCTATATACGGATATAGTTCTCCAGTCCCTTCCTTCCACTTACGCCCAGTTTATAATGAATTTCAACCTACAAGAAAAGGAGGTTGAACTTTCAGAGCTCCTCAACCTGCTGAGGAGCGCAGAGGGCACCCTACAGAAAGGTAGGGAAACATCCACTTTGTTTGTAGGAGGATCATCTTCTTCTAGGTCCAAGGCGAAAGCCAAGGGAAAGAAGAAGAAAGCCCCCGCCAAACCAAGGGGCGGTGTTAGTAAAGTGGATACGAAGGGAAAAGGAAAAGCAACAAAGATAGCGGGGAAGATTGTGGATAAGGAAGAATGCTTCTTTTGTCATAAGAAAGGACACTGGAAGAATGATTGCAGGGCCTGGAAGGCCAGAACACAGGAATTGAAGCAGGTTGCAGCTTCAGCTTCAGGTGTGTATGTTATTGAAAACTGTCTTTCTATAAACTCTACTTCCTGGGTATTGGATACCGGATCAGGATCTCATATCTGTAATTCTTTGCAGGCGTTGAGAAACCGTAGTGTTTTGAAAGCAGGTGACATGACCCTCAGAGTTGCAAACGGAGCGAGCATGGATGCTAAAGCCGTGGGGGACTATCACCTGGGAATGTCAGATGGACATGTTTTGGTTTTGCGTAATTGCTTTTTTGTACCCAACGCAACTTGTAATATCATTTCTGTATCTTTAGTTTCTAAAGAAGGTTATGAATTTGCGTTTGTAAGTAATGTTGTAAACATTCGCCTTAATCAAGTTTTGATTGGGTCAGGTACTTTGAGTAATGGTATATACGTATTGAACCAACCACAGATTTTTAATGTCCAGAATACACACAAAAGAAAGTCTCCAGAAATAAACCAGACTTTCTTATGGCATTGTAGATTGGGTCACATCAATGAGAGAAGGTTGACGAAGTTACATACAGAAGGGTATTTGAATGCGTTCGAATATCAGTCGTATGCCACTTGTCAATCCTGTCTCAAGGGAAAGATGACAAAGACTCCGTTTACTGGACATGGAGAAAGAGCGAGCGAGCTCTTGGGACTTGTACACAGTGACGTGTGCGGTCCAATGTCTACACATGCCCGAAGCGGACATTCTTACTTCATTACTTTTACGGATGACTTCTCAAGGTACGGTTATGTTTTCTTAATGAAACATAAGTCCGAGGCTTTTGAAAAATTCCAGGAGTATAAGAATGAAGTAGAGAAACAGACCGGCAAAAGTATTAAGATTCTAAGATCGGATCGAGGTGGAGAATACTTAAGTGCCGAATTCCTGAATTACTTAAAAGAGAATGGTATTCTCTCTCAGCTTACTCCTCCATACACTCCGCAACATAACGGTGTATCGGAGAGACGGAACCGAACCCTATTGGATATGGTTCGGTCCATGATGAGTAACGCTGAGTTACCGCGATCATTCTGGGGATATGCAATAGAAGCAGCTGCGTATCTCTTGAACAAGGCTCCCACCAAGACTGTGCCTACCACCCCTTATGAGATGTGGACTGGGAAGAAACCCTGTCTCAAGTATCTTAAAGTATGGGGATGTCCAGCCTTTGTAAAAAGGCAGCATGCGGACAAGCTTGAGGCACGTTCAGTACAGTGTAAGTTTGTGGGATACCCAAGGAACTCCAGGGGGTATCTTTTCTATTCCGCTGAGGAACAAAAGGTTTTTGTTTCTCAGCATGCCCGCTTCTTGGAAACTGAGTTTTTGGAAACCCAGATAAGTGGGAGCACAATAGAACTGGAAGAAGTTCCAGAACCACAGACTGTTACTGAAAGCTTAGTGGAACCAGAGGGTTCAACAGAACAGGACATTCCTACGCCGCTCCGCAGAAGTAGTAGGCAGTCTCATCCGCCCGAGAGATACTACGGTTTTCTCATAGACGGGGATAGAGAGGATTGCATCATAGATTATGATGAGCCTACTAGCTTCCAGCAGGCCGTTCAGAGCGTTGACTCAGTGAAATGGCTGGATGCAATGCGGACCGAAATGGAGTCCATGTACACCAATAAGGTATGGACGTTGGACATTGCTCCAGACGGGGTAAAACCCGTAGGATGCAAGTGGATCTTCAAAAGGAAGATTGGTGTAGATGGACAGGTTGAGACCTATAAAGCTAGGCTGGTAGCAAAGGGTTTCCGTCAAAGACCTGGCTTGGACTATGACGAAACCTTTTCTCCAGTAGCCATGCTGAAATCCATTCGGATCCTTCTTGCCATCGCTGCCTTCCACGATTATGAGATCTGGCAAATGGACGTAAAGACAGCTTTTCTAAATGGAAATTTAGAGGAGTGTGTCTATATGGATCAGCCAGAGGGTTTCATTCAGAGTGGGAGCAGCGGAAAGGTGTGCAAGTTGCTTAAGTCCATCTATGGACTAAAGCAGGCATCGCGGAGTTGGAACATCTGTTTTGATGAGACGGTCAAGGAATTTGGCTTTATCAAAAATCCAGATGAACCATGCATCTATAGTAGATTTGTAGCGAGAACTGTAGTATTCCTCGTTTTATACGTGGATGACATTCTCTTAATAGGAAATGACATTCCTATGCTACAATCTGTCAAGGGGTTCTTGTCACAAAGGTTCTCCATGAAAGACCTGGGTGATGCCTCATACATCCTGGGGATCCGGATCCATCGTGATAGATCCAAGAGGATATTAGGACTTTCACAGTCCAGGTACATCGACACCGTACTGAAAAGATTCAGTATGGAAGATTCCAAGCGCGGTAACTTACCGGCTTGTCACGGGATCACCCTCTCTAAAGAGATGTCTCCCAAGACTGATTTGGAGAGGGATCGCATGTCTATTATACCCTACGCTTCTGCGGTAGGCTCTATAATGTATGCGATGTTGTGTACCAGACCGGATGTAGCTTATGCACTGAGTGTAGTAAGCCGGTATCAGTCAAACCCTGGGGAGAAACATTGGATAGCAGTAAAGAACATTCTCAAGTACCTGAGGAGGACTAAGGAGATGTTCTTGGTGTATGGCGGAAAAGACCTCCAGATCGAGGCTTTTGCTGACTCCAGCTTCCAGAGTGACAAGGATGATTCCAAGTCCATGTCGGGCTTTGTCTTTACCCTCAATGGAGGGGCGGTGTGTTGGAAGAGTTCCAAACAGGAAACCGTTGCAGACTCGACGATGGAAGCGGAATACATCGCTGCATCTGATGCCGCAAAAGAAGCTGTCTGGATGAGGAAGTTCTTGAAAGAACTTCAGGTGGTTCCGTCCATTGTTGACCCAGTACCTCTGTATTGCGACAACAACGGGGCTATAGCTTTAGCAAAGGAACCCAGGTCCCATCAGAGATCCAGGCACATCTTGAGGCGGTATCACCTGATCAGGGAGATCGTGGATCGCAAGGAGATCGAGGTTCGGAGAGTAGCTTCAGAAGACAACACTGCAGATCCATTCACCAAGGCCCTGCCCCAGACTCAGTTCGAGCGGCTGATCGAGATGATAGGTCTTCGATACGCCAGTACATGGCCTTAGTGCAAGTGGGAGATTGTTAGTGTATATGCCCTAGAGGCCATTACTGTATCATACTAGTTTGTATATTACTTAATGGATGCTTGGGATATTCACCTTGTATATACAGTCTTGCTCAAAATAGTAGTATGCTACTTGGTTTGTCTCTACTTCAATGTGTACTTGTGTTTATTTTACTATATCACTTATACGCATTAGTGGAGCCCTTAGGATCTTTGCTTGATTACCAGCGTTGTGATGGCAGTCACACTAGTGGGGGCTGGGTAATCTATAAGCACATCCTTATACAGGTCCCTAGTCGCAGGACTATCGAGATAGGGCATCGATACTCCGGAGTAGACTAGCGTATGCGCTTCTCATCCCAGTGTGGGAGATGGTCTGTCCCACAGCCATCAGTACGTCGTACTGGAGATAGTATACGGGTGCTCGTTGGGTTACGAGTACACTGGACAGGACTCGTCGGGAACTGACAGGTTGGTATTATACCTATCGTCAGTCGTCAGTTCCCAGGTGACATGAGTACAGCTTAGTCCGCTGACTTGACACTGGCACTTCGCCTCGAGTGTGTTCCCACTGCACTTTGATCACTACCCTACCACGGCTCAAAGGAGTCGTGCAAACAGGTGGTGGTTGGGTGCAGTCCCGAAGCACTTGGAGGCAGTGACGGTTAGACAGGATTCGTCTCTCCCGGTATTGGGGGTTGACATCGCGCTGTGTCTAGGAGAGCCATTACACGAGTAGTCCCTGGCCAGGGCAAACGAGATATACTGGTAGGTTTCCAGTGTTATCTCAGGGTGTTTTGGGCTTCGCTCCGGCACGACTTGTACCGCTATTGGGGGACTGACGTTTACCGCCCCCTAGGCCCGCCATGCGATGTATCAGACGAACAGACCGGACTGTACGGAGAATGTCACATTCAGACTCAGTAGGAGTTCAGATGGGGTTTTCACTTCGTCAGCCTTCTTGTCGACATCTACCTGGGGACCGTTACGCACAGCTAGTGCCGCTTGCGGTCTGTGGTTAAACCCACTGCCAGCGTAGTGTCGAGTCTTTAGAGTCCCACACAGAGGGTATTCGCCTCTGGGCAAAACAGAGTAGAGGTCGCATGGTTTTGCGACAGGGTTCGTTCTCATCCGCGCACTTGTGCACGTTTGGAGTCCGGACGGATTATACTGGCAGGCTCTGGTTTGAGCCAGATACTGGTATGTGTTTTTGGGGTTGCTTTTATATCTTGGTATTCTTGTTTTTCGGAACGAGAATGCAGGTGTGTATGCACAGTTGCTTGAGGCGGAGAATGAGATTTTTCATTAGGGTTTCGGAACGGGTGCGTATGCACAATTGACAGTCTTCATTTTCCAAACCCTAATGGATTTATATATTATCTATTAATAATAATAATTAAATGAGAATTATGTTATGGTTGTTTTTGTTGACTTGTTGACCTTGGTTGACTTGTTGACCATTGACCACTTTCATGCCTTCAAAAGTCCTCCTTGATTTATGCTTACATTTTTAAATGAAGCATGGTAGTGGTCATTCCAAATTACCATCAACTATTCTCATTTTCAATTATTATTATTAGATAATTATTTTCTTTTGCATTATGGTTGCAAGATAGAATATGATAGCTCATTCTATCATATTCATTCTCTCTCCTCTCTTCATCTTCTTCTTCCTCTAGTCAAGAGAAACCTTCTCATGAGTTGAGAATCCTTCTCTTGAAAAAGAAAAGCAAACCCTAGTCACTCTCTCTACTCATTCTAGGTTGAAGGTTTAGCAAACCGGAAACCCTAGTTCACTCAAAGATCGAGGAAGAGCCCAAAGTCGAACCTTCGAGGTGGATCCATCTTCGACGGGAGAAGGCGACGTAAAGAGAACCATCAACCTCTACAAGACTTGAAGAAGAAGGAGTTCAAGTATAGGTATAACCATCTTCCATAGTAGCTAACTCTCTTTAGCTAGAATACTAGTTTTAGTTTAGACAACGATCCCGACCATGTTTAGTCCATGTTGCCTCTTGCGATAAAAATTCGTTTTTTATACCGTTTCCGCCTCCCCGTAAGCACCGGGGGTCGCAATATGGACTAACATAATACCAACTAGTCAGTTCCCGACGAGTCCTGTCCAGTGTACTCGTAACCCAACGAGCACCCGCATACTCTCTCAAGTACGACGTACTGATGGCTGTGGGACAGACCATCTCCCACACTGGGATGAGAAGCGCACACGCTAGTCTACTCCGGAGTATCGATGCCCTGTCTCGATAGTCCTGCGACCAGGGGCCTGCATAAGGATGTGCTTATAGATTACCCAGCCCCACTAGTGTGACTGCCATCACATCGCTGGTAATCAAGCAAAGATCCTAAGGGCTCCACTAATGTACACATTGAAGTAGAGACAAACCAAGTAGCATACTACTATTTTGAGCAAAATTGTATATACTAGGTGAATATCCCAAGCTTCCATTAAGTAATATACAAACTAGTATGATACAGTAATGGCCTCTAGGGCATATACACTAACAATCTCCCACTTGCACTAAGGCCATGTACTGGCGTATCGAAGACCTATCATCTCGATCAGCCGCTCGAACTGAGTCTGGGGCAGGGCCTTGGTGAATGGATCTGCAGTGTTATCTTCTGAATTTACTCTCTTTACCTCGATCTTCTGGCGATCAATGATCTCCCTGATCAGGTGGAACCGCCTAAAAATGTGCCTGGACTTCTGATGGGACCTGGGTTCCTTCGCTAAAGCTATAGCGCCGTTGTTGTCACAATACAGCGGTATTGGATCAACACTGGTAGGAACCACCTGAAGTTCCGTAAGGAACTTCTTCATCCAGACAGCTTCCTTTGCGGCATCGCAAGCAGCTATGTACTCCGCTTCCATGGTTGAGTCAGCAACGGTTTCCTGCTTGGAACTCTTCCAGCAAACCGCCCCTCCATTGAGGGTAAAGACATAACCCGACATGGACTTGGAGTCATCCTTGTCACTCTGGAAGCTGGAGTGAGCAAAGGCCTCGCTCTGGAGGTCTTTTCCGCCATACACCAAGAACATCTCCTTAGTCCTTCTCAGGTACTTGAGAATGTTCTTTACCGCTATCCAGTGTTTCTCCCCTGGGTTCGACTGATACCGGCTTACAACGCTCAATGCGTATGCTACATCTGATCTGGTACATAACATCGCATACATAATAGAGCCTACCGCAGATGTGTAGGGTATTGATGACATGCGAGCCCTTTCCAAATCAGTCTGGGAGACATCTCTTTGGAGAGGGTGATTCCGTGACAAGCCGGTAGATTACCGCGCTTGGAATCTTCCATACTGAATCGTTTCAGTATTGTGTCGATGTACCTTGACTGTGAAAGTCCCAACATCCTCTTAGATCTATCACGATAGATCTGGATCCCCAGAATGTAGTTGGCATCGCCCAGGTCCTTCATGGAGAACCTCTGTAACAAGAATCCTTTGACTGACTGTAGCATAGGAATATCATTTCCTATTAGGAGAATGTCATCGACGTACAAGACGAGGAATACCACATTTCTCCCTACAATCTTACTGTAAATGCTTGGTTCATCTGGGTTTTTGACAAAGTCGAATTCTTTGACATTATCATCAAAGCAGATGTTCCAACTCCGCGATGCCTGCTTAAGTCCATAGATGGACTTGAGCAATTTGCACACTTTACCGCTGCTCCCACTCTGAATGAATCCCTCTGGCTGATCCATATAGACGCACTCTTCCAAATTTCTATTTAGGAAAGCCGTCTTTACGTCCATCTGCCAGATCTCATAATCGTTGAAGGCAGCAATGGCAAGAAGGATCCGAATGGATTTAAGCATGGCTACCGGAGAAAAAGTCTCGTCATAGTCCAAACCAGGTCTTTGACGAAAACCTTTTGCAACGAGCCTAGCTTTATAGGTTTCAACCTGCCCATCTACACCAATCTTCTTTCTGAAGATCCATTTGCAGCCTACGGGTTTTACCCCTTCTGGAGCAAAGTCCAAAGTCCAAACTTTGTTGGTGTACATGGACTCCATCTCGGTCCGCATTGCATCCAGCCATTTTACCGAGTCACCGCTCTGAATGGCTTGCTGGAAGCTAGTAGGCTCATCATAATCTATGATGCAATCCTCTCTATCCCCGTCTATGAGAAAACCGTAGTATCTCTCGGGCGGATGAGACTGCCTATTACTCCTGTGGAGCGGCGTAGGAATGTCCGGTTCTCTTGAAACGTCTGGTTCATCCAAGCTTTCAGTAACAGCTTGTGGTTCTGGAATTTCTTCCAGTTCTATTGCGGCCCCACTTATCAGATTTTCCAAAAATTCAGTTTCCAAGAAGTGGGCATGCGGAGAAACAAAAACTTTTTTTTCTTCTGCGGAATAGAAAAGATACCCTCTGGAGTTCTTTGGGTATCCCACAAACTTACACAATACTGAGCGTGCCTCGAGCTTGTCCGCATGCTGCTTTTTTACAAAAGCTGGACATCCCCATACCTTAAGATACTTAAGACAGGGTTTCTTCCCACTCCACATCTGATATGGGGTGGTAGGCACAGTCTTGGTTGGAGACTTTTTCAAGAGATATGCAGCTGCTTCTAGTGCATAACCCCAGAAAGATCGCGGTAACTCAGCCTTACTCATCATGGAACGAACCATATCCAATAGGGTCCGATTCCGCCTTTCCGATACACCGTTGTGTTGTGGTGTGTATGGAGGAGTAAGTTGAGAGAGAATTCCATTCTCTTTTAAGTAGCCCAGAAACTCGGCACTCAAGTATTCTCCACCTCGATCCGATCTTAGAATCTTGATACTTTTGCCGGTTTGGTTTTCAACTTCATTCTTGTATTCTTGAAATTTCCTAAAGGCCTCGGATTTGTCCTTCATTAAGAAGACATGTGCATACCTAGAGAAATCATCTGTGAAAGTAATGAAGTATGAATAACCACTTCGCGCATGTGTAGACATTGGACCACACACATCACTGTGTATGAGTCCCAAGAGCTTGCTCGCTCTTTCTCCGCGTCCAGTGAACGGAGTCTTTGTCATCTTTCCAATGAGACAAGATTCACAAGTGGCATAAGACTGATACTCGAACGGATTCAAGTACCCTTCTTTATGTAACTTAGTTAATCGTGTTTCATTAATGTGACCCAGTCTACAATGCCATAAGAAAGCCTGATTTGTTTCCGGAGACTTTCTTTTAAGTGTGTTCTGGACACTGAAAATCTGAGCTTGATTTAACACGTGTATTCCGTTCTGTAATATACCTGACCCAATCAGAACTTGATTTAGGTGGATGTGTACTACATCGCTTACAAAAGTAAATTCATATCCTTTTTTAGAAAGTAAGGATACAGATATGATATTACAAGTCGCATCTGGTATATACAAACAGTTACGCAAAATCAATATCTGCCCAGTTGTCAGTCCAAGATGATATTCCCCTACGGATTCAGCATCCATGCTCATTCCGTTAGCAACCCTGAGAGTCATATCACCTTTCCTGATAACCCTACGGTTTCTCAGAGCCTGTAACGAATTACAGATATGAGATCCTGATCCGGTATCCAATACCCAGGAAGTAGGGTTAACTGACATACAGTTCTCAATCACAAACACACTCGAAGCCGAAGCCACAACATGCTTCGAATTCTGGCTACTGGCTTTACAAGCCCTGCAATCTCTCTGCCATAGTTCATTCCCGTTACAATAGGAACATCCCTCTTTAATCATATCCAGTCCCGAAACTTTTGCCCTTCCTTTTCCTTCTTCTTCCCTGGTTTCTTTCAGGGTATAAGCGGAGGCAGGGACTGTAGAATTAGGTCAGTACTTGACCCATTCTCCAACTTGGTCTCCAGGTTCGTAAGCTTAAAATAGCTGGTCTCTGTAAGGACGTTGCCCCCTACAGAGGACCCGACAGCCAACCTCGCTTGAAGCAATTCGTTCGAGGTCTCATATCTTGCGATACGAGATTGCTCTCCATATAAAACTTTGTTATGGAGGAAGATAGAAACTAAGTCCATCTTCTCATGCTGCCTCTGGTTTGCACCATTAACTGAGGCTAACACGCGGCACTTGGCTTTCGCACAATCCTTTTCCGATGTCCTGCGGATGTGAACATCCGTGACAAGGGAAACTGGACCTGAGACAGCAGGGATTTGATTAGTTAAGAGGTGTCCCAGCTTGTCATGGGCAATGGACATCTGGACAGACCTTTGCCAGTCATAACAGTCAGCTTCAGTCATATTATTATCTAGATGTAACCTAGGTGCGGTCACAGGGTCGCTGCAATTAAGAGAGATAGAAGAAAACACTCAGCATGATGCTCTTGCAAGTTTAGAGTGGTTTTTAATTTGTCTAAACAGGATGGCTCCCACTGTCTCTCGAATCCCTCCTCAAAACCAAAAAGGAAGAATTAGTCAGTATCAATCCCACCGTACAATTCTTGCTTAACCGTTCGGCCAGGCTGGTGTCGGTACTTTGAGGGAGGTTTTCCAACGTTTTCGCGAAGTTCCTTAATTAAATAACCTCTTTTCCCTGTGGGCGTAGCCCCGCTAACACCTTTCTAGACACCTACTTGGTTTATAGCATTGATCGTTAAGTGAGAAATTTCTCGAGGAGTAGCATATACTCACAGTAGGATCGGGATCCAAATATCATCGCGTGACAAAACTGAAGGAATACTACCAGAATCATCACACTCCAAATGGTATGCAACGCTAGCAAGTTTCAGTTCTTTTGAAACTCCCGATGTGGATTTTTGCCCCATGCTCTTATGACCTTGACGAAGGTCAACAAATCATAAGTCACATGTCAAGTTCTATCCGTCATTATCCAGGTTAATTTGAACCCACCCGTATATACCCTTGACGAAGGTCAACAAGGTAATACGACTGTCCCAAACCAACTCATCTATCTATGCTATATATGAACACCCAACAGCTACCAATCACTATGCCTTGACGAAGGTCAACAAATATAGCTTGAATACTATTGAATATTCATACGAAACGACGGAGGGCTACGAATGGTTTTGGCAAAACCGTGAACGTAGTGAACTTGATTTAGTCGATGGAACGAGATAGCTTTTAAATGGAGTGGCTCAAACTCCGCATTTTAAAAGTTTGTTTTGAAAAGAACCGAGTGGTTTTTCGAAAGTGTTCCAACGACTTTTACTTGGTTTATTTTCTTGCATTAGTTCTTTTAATGCGTGATATTCTTGCATTAGTTCTTTTAATGCGTCCCATCATTTAAACCTACCATTGCAGAAAACAACCAAAATATGACGTACGCTTATGCCATTCGCATTCGCCACGGGGCCCCGTCATTACCCGTTAGGTTACTTAACTAACGACAGAGCGGGGGCTGGGCTAGCGCGGCTGTAAAACATAAGCAACGCCTAAATAATATCATATATAGATATACTGCAATGATAAACATTTCAGATCACAGATGAACACATTGGATATACTAGGAACCTGCAATTCATACGAGCCTGTAACGAAAGGCAGATTACACGGTCGCGGTGAATAGCCAAAACCCCCACCCAAGACCCCTACGGGTGCGGCAAACTACCCGCCAAGTACCCGAAGCGAAGCAACCTCCCTCATCCCCGTGAGTAGGCCACTCGGCACTTCGGCATACCCGGTAGTTTGTGCACCCCTCCATGGGTCTATCCTAGGAGCAAAAACAGTAAAAAGAAATTATACAATGACGGCTACAACCCCGACCCGGTTGTGCGGCCATACAAATAATTATTACATCAATTTACAAATTTACATGAATTGAAAGAAAAGAAAACTCTCGTCTCATAACCCCGGGCTATTCACCCGCGACAATCCAACATATTCATATACACATTCCAGCAACATTACAGAACACAGATTTGTATAACCCCCACTAATCGACATATAGCGATTAGTAGACGTTCAATACAAATATCACATTACAGAAAAACCCGTTAGCTTAAGCCTTTTAGAAGTTCGATCAAAAAAACGGATTTTCGGGACCCCAAAAATAAAATTTTCGTTTTGGAAAATCTAGGCAGATAACACATATATCAAAAATCCCAAAACAACCCCAGAATAACACTGCACCAAAGATGGACCTCGGCCGAGTCAACTCGGCCGCGGATCCGTGGCGGGAGCGTGCTCCCGCCGCGTTTCCGCGGCGCTTTGACTCGATCGTTGGACCAAATTTGGTGACTATTCTTATAAAAGCCTGAGCCGATTTTTGGTGTATTTCAAAAAAATTTCCAGCACTTTCAAAATCGACAGAAAGATGAAATTCTCGGGTTCGTTTTCGGGACTTTTTCTTTGATCGATCTTCTAGTTACTTGCTAACATGTTAGATAGAGTTTAACTATGCTCTGATACCACTGTAAGTCCATGCTACCTCTCCCGGTACTTTCAGGCATGCGGAATTTGGTGAAAAACAATTTTCTTAGAGATGGTACCATGGACTTAAAACCCGGATCTTTGTTAAACTTCTAACTAACAACCTAACTACGAGTTGCTAACTACTCGGTTGGGGGGTTATACCTTTCTATTTCTCGAACTCCTTCGTCTTCAAGCTTTGATGGTCGTCCGAATCGGCTTCTCCCCGTCGTCTCCTTGCGCCGAAGATAGATCCACCTGAAAGCCTCAACCTTTGGCTCCTTCTTCGAACATTGAAGAAACTAGTTCACTCAGTTTGCTAAACCTTGTGAACTAGAATGAGTAGAGAAGAGTTTGTATGGGATTTTATCTATGGTTCTTGGTTCTCAACTCATGAGACAAGTGAACCATAGAGTCAAGAGAGGGAGAGCAAGAGGAAGGAGATGAGAGCCCAAGAACAAGAGAGAGAATGAGCACGAAAGAATGAGAGAAGACTTTTCTCATTTGGCTCTCATAATCCAAAAACAATCATAACACATCATATCAATCAAGTATTATGTGATGGTTTAAGCAACCATAGCCATATCATTTCATGCACTCATTTTGCACAAAAGAGCAAGCAAGCAAAAGTCTTTGCCATGAAATGATAGCTATAGTTATCATGATGGTCAACTAGTCAAGCCTAGTCAACCGGTCAACAAAGTCAACAAAAGTCAACAAGTCAACAAAGTCAACAACCCAACAACCATGTCACCATAATACTTAATTAATATAATTGTTAATCATATATCATATTCTCATTAGGGTTGAGCAAAAGATCAATAGTCAACGGTCAACTGTCAACAACCCTAATGAGAATCCGCTGTCTCTGTCTCCCCCTCAACTGTGCATACACACCCGCATCCGCGTTACGAGGAACACGAATACAAACTGGATAAATCCAATCCCAATACGTACACTAGGATCCGGCTTAAACCAAAGCCCGCTAGTGCAAACTGTCCGGACACTGTACGTGCACAAGTGCACGGATGTGACCGAACCCTGTCGCAAAACCATGGGACCTGTCGAAAAACCATGCGACCTCTACTCTTTTGCTTAAAGGCGAAAAGATTTCTGTGTGGGACTCTAAAGACTCGACACTACGCTAGCAGTAGGTTTAACCATAGACCGCAAGCGGCACTAGCTGTGCGTAACAGTCCCCAGGTAATGCCGACAAGAAGACTGACGAGGCGAAACCCATCTGAACTCCTACTGAGCCTGAATGTGACAATCTCGGTACAGTCCGGTCTGTTCGTCTGATACATCGCATGGCGGGCCTAGGGGGCGGTAAACGTCAGTCCCCCAATAGCGGTACAAGTCGTGTCGGAGTGAAGCTCAAAACACCCTGAGATAACACTGGAAACCTACCAGTATATCTCGTTTGCCCTGGCCAAGGACTACTCGTGTAATGGCTCTCCTAGACACAGCGCGATGTCAACCCCCAATACCGGGAGAGACGAATCCTGTCTAACCGTCATTGCCTCCAAGTGCCTCGGGACTGCACCCAACTACTACCTGTTTGCACGACTCCTTTGAGCCGTGGTAGGGTAGTAATCAAAGTGCAGTGGGAACACACTCGAGGCGAAGTGACAGTGTCAAGTCAGCGGACTAAGCTGTACTCATGTCACCTGGGAACTGATAACTGACGATAGGTATAATACCAACTAGTCAGTTCCCGACGAGTCCAGTCCAGTGTACTCGTAACCCAACGAGCACCCGCATACTCTCTCAAGTACGACGTACTGATGGCTGTGGGACAGACCATCTCCCACACTGGGATGAGAAGCGCATACGCTAGTCTACTCCGGAGTATCGATGCCCTGTCTCGATAGTCCTGCGACCAGGGACCTGCATAAGGATGTGCTTATAGATTACCCAACCCCATTAGTGTGACTGCCATCACATCGCTGGTAATCAAGCAAAGATCCTAAGGGCTCCACTAATGTACACATTGAAGTAGAGACAAACCAAGTAGCATACTACTATTTTGAGCAAGATTGTATATACTAGGTGAATATCCCAAGCTTCCATTAAGTAATATACAAACTAGTATGATACAGTAATGGCCTCTAGGGCATATACACTAACAAAAATCACATTCATCATACTATTCACCTGGTATCCTCTTTATCAATATCATGATCTGGTAGAGATCTACGTCTAGTACAATACTGATATCGCCTAAGTATGCATGCACGTGTGTAAAAACTACGTCAAGGACCCGCTACAACGTCATGTCATATCTAAGATACGAACCCTGCTATATCACCGATCTCACAGCCTCAAATCAAATCTCATCGACTCAGCTCAATCCCAAGTATTATCCTCAAATCCGTATGTGAACACATAGTCCCATACACATGTGAACACATAACTATAAAGAATCCCATGAGCACATAACAATAGGAAAGTATGCAAGTATGTATGTGTGTATGTGTAGTGCAACACTACCCTAGGGTTCGCAACACTAAAGTAATCCAACACACCAATATCCATCCTATGCATCGTTATTAATCCCAAATAACATATAATAATTGTTGGTGTGTATACGCATCCGTATACACCACCACGGACTGCGGGGGTGCTATACGCCATCCACCCGACTTCTCCCCGTAGATATAAATCTACTCACCTGGTCCTCGCTAGCCGGTGCCGACGTCGCCACGCGCTTGCTTGTCGTCTCGAAGTCCATATGGGGGTACCTACATATCATAACGCACCATATCGCATTAAAACTAAATTCGAAATCGAAACGGCATACGAAAATCACATCGGCACGCGTATCACGCATAGGTCCAAACCTATCGCCTACGCATGCAAGAATAGTCAAATCAACCCTCGATGTCGATGTACAAACGTCAAACCATCGAGAAAAATCCAATCACACTCATTTGCACATTCACGAACACTAATTTTAATATAAATTAGGTTAAAACTCACAAAAACCCTAATTTCACTTAAAAAGTCATTTTTCCGAAAATCTAGCAAGCACAATTTGCCGTTTTTGTACAAAACATGACGTTTAAATGAATGTAGCGGCCAATATACTTATTAAATATCTTAAATAAGTCATAGAAAAAATTTCTGGAATTTAATCTCATTAAATTCCAAAAACCCTAATATTCTAGTTTACAAAATACCCTTTTTACAATTTCATAGCAAAAATGCACAAACTACAATTTAGGTTGGATTTCCATGAACTAAATTGTTAAACTATACTTAATAAAGTTAATAATATGATAAAAACCCTAACCATATTTTAATTCTCAATTTAACACAATATTTACAAAAAAACTAGTTTGCAATATATATACTTATCACAAATTTAAATTAACAAAAATGCAACTAGCAACTAGATTTGATTTTTGCAAGCAATTATATGTTAATCTACCCATCACAATCCTAATCAAATGCTCAAACCCTAATCTTCATTCAAAACCATACACTTGAAATTTCAAACTTCAATTCAAAACCTTTTTCTTTCTTAAACACCTAATTAAACACTTAATTAACTTAGCTTTAAGAAATTAGTAACAAATTAAGCAAAAATGTTTAGAATTATACCCAAAAACATTTGAAGATCCACAAGCATCCATGGCCTCCCAAAATGCTCTCTTTTCACAAAGATCCATGCTATACGTGCTAAGCTAAAAATGGGTAGAAGTCGGATTTTGATTCGGATTTTTGCTTGATTTTTAGTGGATTTTTCTTTGGATTTTCTTTGATGGAACAAAGAGAGGAGAAGAGGAAAAATGGGCTGTTGGGGGGTTGCTGGTTTCGGCCAGAAATGTGGGGGGTTGGGTGAGGGAGGAGAGAGAGTGAGGTGGAGAAAGTTAGTTCAAGTCAAAGTCAACTCAAATTATATCATTTTCTACTCTTTTATTTTATTTTCTTTCTTTTGCAAACCAAGTGGGGACAAGAGAGGGGGCTGCTGAATTCAGCCAAGGGGAGAAGTGAATGGGGGTGTGTGGGTGTGGGTACGGGTGTGGGGTGATGAAAAATGATAAATACAATACCCCAAACATCCATTTACGCTAAAAAAAAGCCTTTTCCTTCAATAATTTCTAAACCGTTTTGGCAAATGATTTCATTCCAAAAACCACATGATAAAATTTTATTTAATGTTTTATGATGCACAAAATTTGTTTCAACTCATTCCAATTTGTAATTTTCCCTAATTAAATGTATTAGTGTCGGCTTAAAATAATAATAAAATAATATTTTTTTCAGAAAATTTGAAATTTCACCAGTGGCTCAATAAACACAAAATAATAGCAATTACATAGCTAGAATATGTATATTTAATTTTTATAATAAGATATTTGTATTTTAACTTTTTACAGAAAACCCCCTTATTTTACCGATTTTTTCGAAATTTCACCGAAACGATTTTCAAAACGTTACAGGTGTCTAGAAAGGTGTCAACGGGGTTACGTCTCTAGGAAAATGAGGTTTACTTTAATTAGGTCGGTGCGAACGCACGTGGAACCTCCCTCGGAGTACCGACACTGAGCTGGCCGACCGGTTAGCGAACTTGTAGATTGCAATTAATCCTGGCTAATTTTCCTTTTAAAAGGTTTGAAGGAAAATTTGATAATAAGCAGAGGGAGACATCGGTTAGATAAGATTAATAACCTATCTAATTATGCAAGAGCAATCGCTGAGTGTCTTCTTTTCTCTCTCCTAATGACTGATACCTATGACGGGACTTAAGCTTTTATTAGACAAAAATAAACTCACGGGAAGGAATTGCACAGATTGGCTAAGGAACGTGAATATTGCCCTGACCTATGAAAAGGTCGGATACGTCTTGACTACTGCAGCCCCTCCTATCCCAGGCCCTGATTCTTCAATTGCGGATAAAGAAATCCGCAAGACATGGGATATAGACTGCGCCACAGCCAAGTGCCTCGAGCTTGCATCTATGAACAATGAACATCAGAAGCAGCATGAGAAGATGGATGTTCAATCCATCTTTCTCCATACAAAGGAGTTGTATGGAGAGCAATCTCGTACTCTCCGATACGAGGCATCTCTAAAGTTGTTTCAAATTCGAATGGCTGCTGGCATGTCTGTAAGTGACCATGTATTGAAGATGATTGGACTTATCGAAGAACTTGAGGACCTGGGTTGGACCATGGAGAATGAGCAGTATGTTGATATTGTTGTACAGTCCTTTTCCCTTGTCTTTGCTCAATTCATTGTAAACTTCAACATGCACAACATGGAGAAGTCTTTGCCTGAACTCCTTAATATGTTGAGGAGTGCAGAGAGCACACTAAAGGTAGCGAAAACTCCCGCTCTTATTGCTGGGCCATCTTCTTCCTCCGTCCCAAAAGCCAGATCCAAGGGAAAGGGAAAGAAGAAGAAGAATCCCATCAAGCAGAGAGGCGGTGTGAAAAAGGCACCGGGAAGGGACAAGAAAGGGGCTGCTGCGACAGGACGAGGGGAATGTTTCCACCGCCACCAGACTGGGTACTGGAAGAGAAACTGCGTTGGATACTTGGCCGACCTCAAGAAGAAGAAGCACGGTGAAGCTTCCACTTCAGGTGTGTTTGTAATAGAAAACTGTTTTACAATTAACTCTGCTTCCTGGGTATTTGATACTGGGTCAGGATCTCACATCTGCAATTGTCTGTAGGGGCTGAGAAATAGCAAGTTTTTGAAGAAAGGTGATCACACTCTCCGGGTTGGGAATGGTTCCTCAGTATATGTTACAACAGAGGGAGGGTATCACCTTGGTTTTTCGTCGGGTTGTATATTGGTTTTGAACCCCTGTTATTTTGTACCCTCTATGTTATGTAATATTATATCTGTATCGGTGTTGTACAATGCAGGATACAATTTTGTATTGCAATCTAATGTTATGAACATTAACCTTAATCAAGAGTTGATTGCGTCTGGTACATTAAATAACGGGATATACGTCCTAAACCAAAATACAGTTTTTAACGTACAACACACAAACAAAAGGAAGGTTTCAGACATAAATGAAGCTTTCATTTGGCATTGTAGACTTGGTCATATTAACGAAACAAGACTAACCAAGCTACATAAAGATGGATATTTAAACTCGTTTGAATATAAATCTTATGCGACTTGTCAGTCTTGCATCAAAGGTAAATTGACCAAAACTCCGTTTACTGGACACGGAGAGAGAGCTACTGAACTCTTAGACCTCATACATAGTGATGTATGTGGAACAATGTCTACACATGCAAGAGGTGGTTTTTTATACTTCATAACCTTTACTGATGACTTCTCAAGATTTGGACATGTGTTCTTGATGAAACACAAGTCTGAAGCCTTCGAAAAGTTCAAGGAGTATAAATCTGAAGTAGAAAAACAAACAGGCCTAAGTATCAAGAAACTTCGATCAGATCGTGGAGGTGAGTATCTAAGCTCAGAGTTTCCAGATTTCCTAAAAGAGAATGGGATTCTCTCTCAGCTCACTCCTCCGTACACACCACAGCACTATCGAGTATCCGAAAGGAGGAATCCCACCCTATTAGATATGGTACGATCTATGATGAGTGATGCTGAGTTACTAATATCATTCTGGGGGCACGCATTAGAGACTACGATTCATCTTTTGAACAGGGTGCCAACCAAAACCGTGTCTACCACTCCATACGAGATATGGTATGGGAAGAGACCATCTCTTAAAAGATTTAGGATATGGGGTTGTCCGGCTTATGTGAAAAAGCAGAATCCAGAAAAACTCGAGACACGATCGGTTTTGTGTAGATTTGTGGGATATCCAAAACGCTCGTATGGATATCTCTTCTACCACAAGGTGGAACAAAGGGTGTTTGTTTCTCAGTATGCCACATTTTTAGAAAATGAATTTTTTGCAAATGATACTATTGGCAATGCGGTAGAACTGGAAGAAATTCTAGATACACAAACAATTACCGATGATTTGGTTGAACCTGAGATTTCAATAGAACCTGACGAACCTCAGCCACTCCGTAGATCTAGTAGGACTTCTCGCCCACCTGATAGATACTACGGTTTTCTAATTGATGGTGATAGAGAAGATTGCATCATGGATGATGATGACCCTACTAGTTTTCAGCAAGCTATCACGAGTAGTGACTCAGTAAAGTGGCTGGATGCCATGAGATCCGAAATGGAATCCATGCACACCAATAAAGTATGAACTTTGGAGGTTGCACCTTCTGGAGTAAAACCTATAGGGTGTAAATGGACCTTTAAAAGAAAGATCGGTGTGGATGGTTAGTTGGAGACCTATAAAGCTAGACTGGTAGCAAAAGGATTTCGTCAAAGACCAGGACTGGACTATGATGAAACATTTTCACCAGTCGCGATGCTCAAATCCATTCAGATCCTGCTTGCTATAGTTGCTCACTATGATTATGAGATCTGGCAGATGGATTTTAAAACGGCATTCCTAAATGGTGATATAGAAGAATGCGTTTTTATGGATCATCCAGAAGGCTTCATTGATAGTGGGAGCAGCGGAAAAGCATACAGGCTGCTTAAATCCATCTATGGATTAAAGCAGGCATCACGGAGCTGGAACATCTTCTTTGATGATACAATCAAAGAGTTTGGTTTTATCAAAAATGTGGATGAACCATGCATTTATAAAAGGATTGTAGAGAGTACAGTTACATTCCTCGTAGTGTACGTGGACGGCATTCTCTTAATAGGAAATGATATTCCTATGCTACAATCGGTCAAGCTATTCTTATCGCAAAGGTTCTTCATGAAAGACCTGGGCGATGCCTCGTACATTCTGGGGATTAAGATCTATAGAGATAGATCTAAGAAATTATTGGGATTGTCCCAATCGAGATACATTGACACCATACTAAAAAGGTTTAGTATGGAAGATTCCAAGAGGGGTAATTTACCCGCTTGTCATGGGATCACCTCTCCAAAGAGATGTCTCCAAAGACTGATGAAGAGAGGGCTCGCATGAGCATTATTCCCTATGCTTCAGCAGTAGGATCTATAATGTATGCGATGTTGTGTACTCACCCAGATGTAGCTTATGCACTGAGTGCAGTAAGCAGGTATCAATCCAACCCAGGGGAGAAACACTGGACTGCTGTGAAGAACATTCTGAAGTACTTGAGAAGAACTAAAGAAATGTTCTTGGTGTATGGTAACGGAGATCTCCAAATGGAGTGATTTACTGACTCCATATTTCAGAGCGACAAGGATGATAGTAAGTCCATCTCAGGGTTTGTATTTACCCTAAACGGAGGGGCGGTATGTTGGAAGAGTTCCAAACAAGATACCGTCGCTGACTCCACGATGGAAGCTGAGTATATTGCTGCTAATGATACCGCAAAAGAGGCTGTCTGGATGAGGAAGTTCATTTCCAAACTTCAAGTGGTTCCATCCATTGCTAATCCAATACCTCGGTATTGCGATAACAATGGAGCCATGGATTTGGCAAAGGAACCGAGGTACCATCAGAAATCTAGACATATCTTGAGGCGGTATCACCTCATCAGGGAGATAGTGGATCGCCAGGACATCGAGGTACGGAGAATAGACACGAAGGAAAATACAGCAGATCCATTCACCAAGGCTATCCCTCAAGTCCAGTTTGAGAAACTGTTCGAGCTGTTTGGCATCCGGTACGCAGGCAACTGGTTCTAGTACAGACGGTTGGTACTTATTGCATCAACTACAGGCCTTAGTGCAAGTGGGAGATTGTTAGATATGTATGCCCTAGAGGCCTGTATTGTATAGGATGCAAGACATGTATATGTGCAGAAACAATCTTTGCTCGAAATAATAGTATGCTATCAGGTTTATCTTCATCTTGTGTTATATTTCATGTCTTTATATGCATGCTGATGAAGCCCTTAGGATTATACTTAACTACCAGGATTATGATGAGATCATACTAGTGGGGCCTGGATAGTCTATAAGCATATCCTTTAATAGTTCCTAGTCGAGGGTATATCGAGACAGGGCATCGGTATTACCAAGTTAGACTAGTGTGTACATTTCCTGACCCTGTGGGGCGATGGTTCATTCCACAACCATTGGTGTTTGACATCAAAGATTGTACACAGGTGCTCATTGGAGAATGAGTACACCGAATGGACTCGCCGAGAACTCCTAGATGGTATATATACCTATTGTCAGATAGCAGTTCTCTGGTGACACTTGTACAGGTTTGTCTGTAGACCTGAGATCGTCATGAAGTCTTGTGTGGTTCCCACTGTACTTTAATTTCCACCCTACCACGGCTCTATTGAGGCGTGCAAACTGGTGGACTTTGGGTATAGTCCCGAATCACATGGAGGCAATGAGCGATATTAGGGATTTCGTCTCTCCCGGTATAGGGAGTTGATGCCGCACTATGTTTGATCGGCTATAACACCTAAATCCCTGGCCAGGGTTCTCGAGGTTTACTAATAAGTGTTATCAGTAGTTCCTCGAACTGTTATGAGCCGTAAATCGGCATGACTTATAAAGTTACTTGAGTCTGACATTTACAACCCCTAGACTTCATATACGACGTATCAGACAAAGAGACCGGACTGTACGCTAAGCGTTGTTTGCAGGCTAGTTGGGGTTATAATGAGTTCGCTCGTCGGCCACCTTTTCATCATGTACCCGGGTAGCCGTTACACACAGCTAGTTCTGCTGACGTGCTTATGGTTAAACCCAATGCCAGCGTACTGTCGAGTCTTTAGAGTCCCACACAGAGGGTTCCCTCATTCAGGCGAAAGATGTAGAGGCCGTAAGATGTTACGGCAGCCGTTAGGTGTTGCGGTAGGGTTTCAATTATGTTCGTGTAATTGTTACAGGAATAATAATCGGAATGATAATACTGGTAGGCTTTGGTTTAAGCCGGATACCGGTATTATATTATTGGATTATTGGTATTCGTATTTTTCGGAATTCGGATACGGGTATACGGTATACGGAGGAGGGGTATTCTTGTAATTGTTACAAGAATACCTTCTAGAAGATGCCACCTCATAATACATTATTTATTTTATGAAAATGAATAAATGAGGTGGAAATTAGAAAGTCCAAGCATGGTTGAAAGAATGAGTTATTTTATTTTATATTGTTTTGGAGTTACTATTGAAGCATGGTGCTAATTTTATAATGCATGCTTCAATTATTTCACTTGAGCCATATCTAATTTCCATGCTTGAATTTTTCTCGTAATGAAAAACTCTTTCTCTCTCTTTCTTCTCTCCTCCTTCTTCTTCCTTGCTTTAACACTCACATGAGATGTGAATCAAAAGCCAAGGATCAAAGATAATCTAATACACTAATCTCTACATCATCCTAGTGACCATTTTTAGCAAACTTGATCTCTAGGTTTAGCTCTTGAGAAGGGTTTTAGCTTGCATGACAACTCTCGCGTGGATCAAATAGGTCTTGGGGTGGCCGGAGATCGAGCACACCGACAACATCCAAGGAGCCAAGGAGATCATCAAAGAAGACCTGAAGGACCGGATCATCAAGGTATAACCCCTAACATAGTGGATAAGACCTCTACTTAGGGTTTTCTAGTTGTGGTTTGGACAAGATCGAATGGAAAGTGCGTGTTGTATGCAAAGAAAATTTTCGTTTATCACTTCCGCTGCCTCACAAGAGTTGTGGGAGCATGAAACATGCACTAACAGTAATCCTAGTACAGAAAAAGAAAAAAAATATGTACAAATAGTGACATCGACCTTAACCCGGTCGTGCCCTAAAATAATATACAACCCTGCAAAAACGGCAGTCCACATGTCGGACGCTCGCCCCGCAATATCAAATGTACAAATGAATATAAACTGCAGCACTACCATTGCACCACATGCTATCCATCATGACTATCCAACCACAATCACAGCACAAGCACAAAACATCAACGCGAATGTCAAGTTCGCAAACCCGTCTAAAAGAACATATAGCAATCAGACGAGTTTACCGATCAAATGACATTCACGGTCGCAGATAAAAATGAATATACTGTTAACAAAATACGTATTTTAATATCTCGATCGACTAAACTTTTTAAGTGGGCCCCAAGTTCTAATCCAGTACTGAAACAAATCTGGCCCAAAAAACTAAACATTCCAGAAACCATAATTCGAAATAAAAGAGCCCCAGAAGAAATATTGAGCACAGAAGCCCCAACACCGCCGCAGAACCGCGGCCAATATGTGATTTGCGCGGCGGTTCCGCGGTGTCTTCAAGGGATCATGGGCCCACATTTCTTGTGTGTTCTTAGAAAAGCCTGCATGATTTTCTGTGACCATAAAATTGATTTTTCGAACACTTTTAAAATTCGACAGAAAACATAAAATGGAATTTTGGTTTTTGAAAAAATTGTTCGATCGATATTCTAAACACGTTTAAACTAGCTAGTATAGGTTTTATGGGTTGGCTCTGATACCATGAAGGGTTACATTAGCGCCCTGGCCAACTTCCGTGGCTAAATGGGGAACAAAAATTTTATAACGAGCATAATCTTGGCGCTAGAATAACACAAAACCCAAATCTTTACCATAAACCTAATTAGCAAAAGTGGGTTCTATCTACTATGATAGAATGTATACCTCACGAAAACAAGTCCTTCGGGTCTTCTCCGCTGTCCTCCTCGTCTCCTTAGGCTCCGAAGGTCGATCCGTATCGCGGCTTCTTCAACGGCCTCCTTGAGTCGAAGACGATCCACCCGAGAGTCTATAGTCCGAGCACCACCTCAAGACCGAGGTAACTAGGGCAACAAGCTTGCCAAGCTTGATGTCCTAGGTGATGTAGTGTTTGAAGATGGATTTGTTTGTCTATTTAAACTCTAATTTTCTCAACACATGAGAGCTTAAAAGTATACTAGTGAGGAAGAAGAAGAAGAGCAAGCATGAGAGCTCTCTTGAGGAAAGAGAAAGTGAATGAGATAATGATCCATGGAAAAAAGAAAACTAAAACTTTTATTATGATAATTAGGATGGCTACATTGATTTGACCACAAGCTTGTCATAATTAATGCTAAGCATGAAAATATCTAGTGCTTAACAAAAATATCTAAGTCAACAATAGTCAACCTAGTCAAATGGTCAAACCAATTAGCCATGACACAATTATCATTAATAAAAGGATTAGTAAACAATATCCTCTACCTCATAATGGTTCTAATCAAGTCAATGGTCAAAACCCTAATGAGGCATCTCCTTCTTTGCTCCTCACATCCGTGCATACACACCCGCACCCGCATTCCGAAGAATACAAATACAAAGAGACAAAATAGATCCATCTTAATAATATTAGGATCCGGGTTAAACCAAAGCCCACTAGTATTATCTGCCCGAACATCATACGCGTACAAGTGCACGTAAGTGATCGAAGCCCTGCCGTAAAAACTTACGGCCTCTACACCTTTTTCCCAGTGCAGGGAAACTCTCTGTGTGGGACTCTAAACACTCGACACTACGCTGGCAGTGGGTTTAACCATAGGCCGCAAGCGGTACTAGCTGTACATAACGGTCTCCAGGTAGATGTCGATAAGAAGGCCAATGAGGAAACTCGTCTGAACTCCTACTGAGCCTATCCGTACAGTCCGGTCTCTTCGTCAAAGAGTATCGCATACCGGATCTAGAGGGTGGTGAACGTCAGAACCTAATAACCTGATAAGTCATGCCGATATGGCTCAGGACCAATCCGGGAAACTACTGATCAACCTATCAGTAAATCCCAACTGCCTTGGCCAAGGTCTTATGGTCCTGACCAATCGATCACTGTGCGATATCAACTCCCATTACCAGGAGAGACGAATCCCCAACAATCGCTCACTGCCTCTATGTGGCTCGGGACTAAACCCAACCAAAACCTATTTGCACGACTCAGTAGAGTCGTGGTAGGGTAGTTATCAAAGCTCAGTGGGAACTCACATGAGACAAATGCCGATCTCAGGTCTAAAGACTAACCTGTACACATGTCACCTGAGAACTTCCATCTGACGATAGGTACAGTAACATCTGGAAGTTCTCGGCGAGTCCGTCTAGTGTACTCACACCTAGTAAGCACCTGTATATGATCCTGGGTGCATAAGACCAATGGCTGCGGGACCAACCATCCCCCGACGGGGCTAGAAACTAATACACTAGTCTACTCTGGAGTATTAATGCCCAGTGATTGATACGAAAAAGTGTTTGTAGTAGAATAACCGCAATCAATAACGGTGTCCCGTGTAGCTAGACCGAGATGAGTACGAGTCGTCCTCTGGGAAACGTTGAATCTTTTACTCTTACTTTAGATGTGTTGAAAAAGAGAGGAGGAATAAAGAATTTTGTGAATGGTTTCTAGATCTACGTTAAGCACTAATGCAAAAATATAGATCTAGATTATTTTAGGGATGTAGTTAATATAATAAGGGAGCTTGTAGGGTTCGTTAGGATTTAGTAGTTATGGACAATTAATTAAAAGTTACCCTTTTTATCCTTTAATAGATTTAAAACTAGAACGACGGTGATGCGTGTAGATTAGGGTTTCTGGAGGGAAAAGGAATCCCACTCTTAACCCTTATCTCGACATGAAACTCCGTTCATATCTAGCCTTTACCAAAACAATCATCAATCTAATCTCTAATCGCGGTCGGAACTAACAAAGAATTGTTAGCGCACCCGATTAGGATGTTAATGATTCTTTTGATAAAGTTCATAAACTTTATAGGACTTAAAAAGAATTTATGGATGTTCATCATCCATTAACCTACCCTAATCCTACGAACCCTAACAAGCGGAGAATTACTCGCGCATGTTGGGAGAAAAAAAGATGGAAAGAAAATGCATAATTAAACTACGAAGAAATAGAATAAGAAAAAGAAAGCTACCTTTATTAATCAACAATATTCATTACACTTGAATCCTTAGAAAATGATTAAAATTTCTAGTTGCTTCTCGATCTCTTCTAAGGAGGTAGACGAACAGTTGATGATTAGCCTGGATGCGTGAGCCGTCTTGGACTTCGTGATCTCGTCGGCTTGATGAATTTTTCCAAGAGGCTCTCGGTCCATATTTTTAGTCCAAAGCCAGAAACCTTTGCTTCCAAATTAGGAAGGAAAATGTAAAGATTCACCCTGAAAATTCTCGACTCCAAACACTTCAATCTTGCCGCGGATCCGCGGCCCAAGGGGGGTATGGCCGCGGATCCGCGGCCATACAATCTCATCCTTTGATCAAAATTCTGGGGCTTCCTCTATGTGACATGTGATGTTCTCTGGAATCTTTGGATCTTTGAAATCTTCTCGTGGTTGCTGCCAGACTTGATCTCCAAGTTTTGCTTTCTTAATTAGGCAAGTTTTCTTTAACAACTTGATTTCTTGGAAAAATTCTGCACAGCAACCTGGAAAAATTCTGCACAACAACTTAAATAATATTTAGTAGACTTTGTTCTACTAGGATTTGGTCAACGATATTATTTGCATACATTTTCCTACCAAATTCTAATTATAATATATCAACACATTGAAAATAGTATTTTTACAAATAAACCCTCATATGTATGATATATTATAATAAACACCATTTTAAATATGGAAATAGTAGGAAAAATGTAATAACAAATATGCAGTTTTATCAACTGAACACCCAGTCTCGATACTCACGCGACTAAGGACCATTCAAGGATGTGCTTATGGACTACGCTGCTCCTACAAGTATGATCGCCATTACAACGCAGGTAGTCAAGCAAGATCCTACGGGCTTTATCAACAACCGCAATATGTAATAACGAGTATGATATATTCCATGTTAAGATAAAGACAAACCATATTAGTATACTACCGTACCGAGTCTTTATCAATATGTGCAAGCTAGATATAACAACAATAGAAATAAATACATATATCCTGACAAAGACAAGTCAAATAATATACTATAAAACTGAGCAAGATTGTCCTGTACATACATATCCCTAGCATCCATATGTATACATATACAATACTGGCCTCTAGGGCATATATATCCAACAGGAGTCTTGTGCGTATATATATTCGGAACCTAGGCTTGACCTTACAGAACTTAGACTTGGTCGAGGGGGTATTGGACCCGATCTTTCGTCGCGTAGGTTGACCTTGGTTGATGGAGTATGTGACTTAAGGAGAGTGATGTACAGTGTGTATGTTCCGCGGCATACTTACGATACGCTACTCCTCTTAAGAAGCCTTAGGATGTACATTTCTTTGGACAATATTATATTCATTCATGATCTTTCCTCATCGATATCGGTTTATGGTTTTTGCTGCCACGATTACACGGGCAGAGAGAGCTGCGGCTATAGTTACGGTCAGCATGAGCTCGTCACGGACGAGGACTAACCAGGACGTGATTCCAGGGACATACGATTGCATAGATGCGTCATTTTATCGTGTTTTCGCGCCATGAGCGTTGATGGATTGCTTTTAAAAAATTTCTCGAATGTGCAGATCAGCACAAGAGGATTGGGCCACTGCTAGAGGCCAGCCAGATTGTGATGACCGTCAATGCACCGATTATTCTTGATGATTGAGACACTGTTCAGCGTACGGATGAATGAGCCAGTTGTTCCTGCGAATGATGAGATATCGCCCCAGATGTTGGAGCTATTGCAGCATGAGTTTATACTTAGAGATATGATAGAAGATGCTAGTCACCGAGGATGAATGACTAGGACATGTGGTTCGTTTGCACACCCCGATGCGAGGTCATCAGATTGATTGATTCCAGCTAGAGAAGACTTCACACAGGTACGTTGGGAGTCGAAAGAAAACGATCAAATGTCAAAAACCCATTTTCCAAGTTTAAAGTATTCGGAAAAACATGCAAGTAATTCTATGGACCCTCTAGAAGAATGAAACCCTAAATCGATATAATGACCAAAAGAATGCTTTGAAACCTTAGGGTTTGCAGCAGTTCCGCGGTGCCATTAATGAGGCTTGGGTTTGCCCTTCTACGGCTGGTCCACGGGTACTGTGGCATGTACTGGATACTATTAAACTGTACTCAAGATGTTGAGCTCTTGGGGGAATATGGAACTTCGACGAATCGATCGAAAGGTTCGACTTCATTCAGATATCATGCGATGGGATACATTATTTGGGAGACTCCAGATATGAGTATAGTCGTTGGAGCGCAGTCCATGCCGCCACGAAGAGACGCGTCCGAATCAGTCGACATTAGAGAAAGACGGAGTAAGAGATTCGTACGATATTTTGACGAGATGATGTTCCACTCCGCTGATATCAGAGATGTGATACGCATGCAGAGGCGTTGTATATGGGTATATCTTCCAGAAGGAGTCATGATGAATATGCAGCTGTTCTGGAACAAGAATTAGATTTAGTAAAAGATGATAACTACCGGGCAGTTCGGCAGAAATGAGAGTTGGGAGGGACTTCGACAGAATCTTTCTGGAATACTATACGAGAAGACTTGGACCCAGGATTGGTCATATTGTGCATACCCAGCAGGCCAGAGTTCGACATCGTCGACGAGACATGTTATGAGTGGCCATGATAGTTGGCCAGAGATCTTTATAGGATGTGCCAGAGTGGGACTGTTTCCGCCATCTTGATTTCGGTATTCTGGGCGATTTATTTGCATGATTGAGATTTTGTGCACCACAGTTTTACGACTTTGTTTTAACATGGATTTTAGTATTTGGGTTTTAACTCGATGGTTTGACGTTTGTACATCGACATCGAGGATTTGTTTGGTTATTCTTGCATGTGTAAACTACAGGTTTTAACCTATGTGTGATTCGTGCGACGTTTTGGTTTTCGTGTGTGATTTCTGTTTACGATGCTATATGTGATATGTAGGTACCCCCACGCGGACTTCGAGACGACAAGGATGAGCGTGGCGTCATCGACTATAGCAAGCGAGGATCAAGGTGGGTAGATATATATCTACGGGGGAAGTCGAGTGGATGGCGTATAGCACCCCCGCAGTTTCGTAGTGCAGTATACGATTACGTATATATGGATATATATAACTATGTGTATTGTAAGGTTAATGTTTATTAAGATAGGTTTATTTGTTCATGGTTTAGTTTAGTGTGTTTTGAAGTTAACGTTATAGTTTAGTGTTAGTAGTGAAACCCTAGAGTAGTTGTCACACACATACGCACACACACACGCATACATTTTATTACTTGTGCGTATATGGGGATATATATATATATATATATATACACATATATGTATGTGAGTGTGAGTGTCTGTGTGTGTGCGCGTGCGTGTGTGTATAGGTATACATATACTTGGATATGAGGATAGTACCGGGTACTTGGAGATGAGTCGATGGGATTGGGCTTGATGCCACGAGATCGGTGATGTGATTGGTTCGTATTATGAGATACGACATGATGTTATAGCGGGTCTTTAGGCGATGTGTTTTCATACACACGGATATATATATAGATGTTGATGGTATCAGTATGTACTAGATTTTAGATCAGTACCCCATTTCACGATATGTGATGATTGTTAGTGATATGTATGCCCTAGAGGCCATTACTGTCATACGATGTATATTGTAGTGGATGCTTAGACATATATATGGAGGACTTTCTTGCTCGACATGATAGTATGCTATCTGGTTGCTCTTTATCTTAACATGTACTCTGATTGTCTCTATGTTAAATGTTAATAAAGCCCTTAGGATGAGTACTTGACTACCAGGATTATGATGCAGATCATACTAGTGGGGATAGAGTAGTCGCTAAGTACATCCTTCAAATGTTCCTAGTCGTAGGTGTATCGAGACAGGGCATCGATATACCAGAGTAGACTAGCTTATAGCTTCTCGACCCATGTAGATGGGCGATGGATGATCCCATATCCATTGGTGTTTGACATCAGAGATAGTATACGGGTGCTCAGTGGAGACTAGGTACAGTGGACGGACTCGCCGAGAACTCCCAGATGGTATTATACCTCACGTCAGATGGCAGTTCTCTGGTGACACTGGTACAGGTTAGTCTGTAGACCCGAGATCGTCATAGAGTCTTGTGTGATTCCCACTGTGCTTTGATTTCCACTTTACCACGTTCAAGAGAACGTGCAAAACGGTGGCTTTTGGGTAGAGTCCCGAGTCACATGAAGGCAATGAGCGATAGGATAGGTTTCGTCTCTCCTGGTATAGGGAGTTGATGTTGCGCTGTGCTCGATTAGCTATAACAGGAAGTCCTTGGCCAAGGCTGCTTCAGAGATATAATGGTAAGTGTTATCAGTAGTTTCTCGACCCGTTATGAGCCTCACATCGGCATGACTTATCGAGTTACTGGGGTCTGACGTTTACCACCCCTAGACGAGATATGCGACATATCAGACGAAGAGACCGGACTGTACGGTAGTGTTACTGATTGGATTCACAGGAGTGTGAGCAGGCTTGCTTTTTGATCTTCTGATCGCTCAATACCTGGGCGGCCGTTACGTTTAGCAGACCGCTTGCGGCTTGTGGGTGTTTGATATGATCATCACCTACTGCCGGCGTATTGACGAGTCTTTAGAGTCCTACACAGGGGTTTCCTGGCTCAAGCGAAACGGAGTAGGACCACATATATGATATGTGCGGGACCGAGATTAATACGATATGAGATACCATATTCTATTCTCGCGAATTGTGACATTGGTCGGTTATATGCGATATAGCCGGGTTATCGGATCAAGTGTTGCTTCGATAAGTTGTTACACATGATATTATTCGATTATATGTAATATAGCCGGATTATTAAATCAAGAGTTGATTTCATAATCTAATGTATAATTACATATTTGATATATTACATTACATTAACTAGTACTAGCTCACTTATGATTTCTTTTCTCACTTGATGTGCACATTGTATATATGTGATATGTATATTTGTGTACATGTTTTGTGTCATGCTTGATGATACATGCAAGATGGGTATATGAGACTTATACCATGCTAGGGTTAAGTTAGGGTTTTTATTTATTGCTTAAGTTATAACAAAAGAGAAAGACTTGGTCAATGTTGTCAAGATTGGATGAAGCTTGTAGAAACATTGACAAAGTTCAGTCTTTTGTCATTCCTTAGGATATTTATTAACCCAACCCTTAACCTTATCACTTGGTTAATTCTCTACATGAGTTAAGCATGAGGGCTTAACTCACCGATGGTTGCACTAATTCATTTGGATGAATTATTCATATGAGTTCATATACTTCTTCTTCTTCCTCAAAGCTTTCTAGGTTCAATGGAGTTGTGAGAAAAAGTGTGAGAAAATGAAATCTAAACTAAGCCCACTTCCTACTTCATCATCCTCTAATACTTTCCGTTTAGTATTGGGTGTTCTCTTCACAAAGTTCTTGACCTAGTGAAGAAATAGCTTGGGTTAGTGTCTCCTCGACGTAGATTATCTTCGGCCTCGAAAACATTGAAACAAGCTTGTTTGTTTCTTTATGGGAGCCTCTCTAAAGTCTGGAGTTCACGATCGCAGCGAAGGGACTACGACACGGAGCTATTGAAGAGAAGGACTGGTCTACAAAAGTTTTATTCCTTGCTCACTTCTTATTGCAAAGTGTTTGAATTTGATTTTCCGTAGATTTCTAGTTTACGATTCATGGTTGGGGTTAGCTAGAACGACAAATTTTTGAATTTGGCATGGACGATGCCTCCTGAAACCTTGCTGCCGTCTTAGGTAACCCTGCAGTGGTATCAGAGCCATGCTAGAAATTTGTACGGATTTTGTTAGGATTACGAAACCGAATATACTCCGAAACTTGAAATGGAAAATCATAGTTTCTGTCGTTTTTAAGAAGTGTTCAAAAAAGTTTTTAACTAATTGCAGAATGTTGTATTGGATTCAACATGAACACAAAAGCAATTTCACCCCAAGTCGCCGGATTTCGGCCGAGCCCTATGCTAGGGATTCCGAGCTCGCCGGCCTAGTAGGAGGGTTTGGGGTTAAGTTTTTTAGTGTGTTCCAGATACTGGGTTTTGGTGTTTCAGGTGTTGTTTATTTTGGTTAATTTTGTATGTGATGTAATCTTACACTATAAGCAATTCGGAGTGTTTCGTATTCGTAGTTTTAACATTGTTTTGGGTTGTTCACATATTGTCTAGACAAAGTTAAAAGGTTCGATCGAATGTTAAAAAACCCATTTTTCTAAGTTTAACGTATTCGTAAAAATATGCAAGTGATTCTTTGGACTCTCTAGAAGAACGTAAACCTTAACTCGATTTTGTGGCCGTCAAAACCGCCAATGAACCCAAGGGTTTGTGGTAGTTTAGAGTTGTCACATGTGAGGCATTGGTTTGACCCTTCTATGGCTGGTTCATAGGTACTGTGGCATCTTCTGAATATTATTAAAACTGTGCTCAAGTGTTGAGCTGCCGGGAAATTGTGGGACTTTGATGAATTGATCGAAGAGTTTATCGTCGTCCAGATATTATGTGATGGGATACAATATTTGGAATCCACAAGTAGTTATGAGATAACTAATTTGAATGTTATAAATCAGTAGTTTAGTCTCATATGATCGGTTGCTACGGGATTTTGATGTGATCAAAAGTCCGTCGCAATCACGTAGCGTACGCGGATACTCGCCAGGTAAACTTAATAGATAGCCACGCCCCATAGCCCCGACCAAGTGACTGTAGGAGATCCCTGTAACATTTCAGAAAATAGAAAATATTATTTTTGGAATTTAATATTAAAATAATATATTTCCCGAAAACTGCCGGATTTGCGAAATTGGGGTTTTCGAAAAAGGGTATATATATATATATATATATATATATATATATATATATATATATATATATATATATATATATATATACACCAATAATTGTGAAATAAATGGAAATTAAAATGATTATTCATTTAAAAATATGTTTAAAGGATTTGGCATTTTTAAAATTTATTATATGCAGTTTAAATGAAAACCCGATTAGTGCACTGCTAATCGCGATTAGGCCAAATCCGTGTTTCTTCAGTTTTCCATGGTTAGTGCACCATGACATGTTATGTGTTGTTTCATTTGTGTTGTTTTATTTGGGTTTATGTGTTTATTGTTGAGAATAGAAAAGAAAAGAAAAGAGCAATGATTGAGGGGAGAGAGAGGGAGGGCATAATGATGAGGGTAAGCATGCTTGGAGAGAGAGAAGGAGTGAGAATAAGTGAGATAGAGAGAGGGGGCTGCCTCAATTCTCTTTCCCCCACCATTTTACAGCTCCTCCTTCATCTTCCTCAAGCTCATTTCCCTCCACCTTCAACCCCAAATATCATCTCCAAACCTCCACCAAAACCCTATACCCCTTTCACAAAAAATGATCACCTCCTCACCCTCATCACATTGGACCATGAAAAGTTAGATTTTGAAAACTTGGGACTTCTAGGGTTTTGCTTGGTGGCATTAATGAGGTATAATCTCTACCAATTAGTTTAGTTTTTAGTTTGTTATATTCTAGTTTAAGTTTAGAATCGATTTAGTGTGGATATGTGAACTTTGGAAATTTCTAGAAGAGGTTAGGGTTGGAATTGAATCCGAAAATGAAATTGAGATTAGTATAGACCTTATAACCCCTCTAGAGTTAGTTTCATGGACTGAAACCTGAGATAGAACCCCAAACCCCAAACCTAGAAACCTCGATATCGGGAATTTATGATAATTATGAGGTTGTTTAGAGATCTGCTAACACCCGGGGACACTAGGATTTATTTAGCAAACACGGGGAGTCATGCAGGCACCTAGGAAGCTACCACTGAAACCCTATCCCCATACCCCAATTCCTGGCCGCAAATTAATGCAATATGGCCGCAAATTGCGGCCTGGGTAGGTTGGATTTGGCTCGTACTTGGTCTGTAGCTCCTATATCTTCTATCTAGAGCAACCCAATGTGCAAAATCTCTTAGTTTTGCCTAGGGTAAAATCTGGGAGTGGTTTTCGTATGTTGTTCTTTTCGTGTTTTCCGTATTCTGAAATTTGGATTTTAGTATTTGATATTGTATTTGGTTGTTGGATGTTTGTACATCAACAACTAGGGATAATTGGTTGGTTTTGCATGCGTGGGCTATAGGTTCTAACTTATAGGCGATCCGTATGCCGTATCGGTTTTCCGAACTCAATTCTAATAGCATTTGCGTTATGTTGATATTTTAGGTACCTTCGTGTGGATTCTGAGGATGAGCGTGGCGTCATCGACTCCAGCAAGCGAAGATCGAGGTGAGTAGATTTATATCTACAGGGGAAGTTGGGTGGATGGCGTATAGCACCCCCGCAAACTTTGATGGAAACCGATTTATATATAGAATATGGTTAAAGAAACCTTTAATAGAAAACTATAGATAGAATTAAAAGGTAGTTAGAGAACCATATTTGAAACTAAAGGATAGTTAGAAGTGATATGATACGACTAATATGTGATGACAGGATTTGTGGATGAGATTTGATGATATTGTCGTTTAGGGTACTATAAGACTAGATAGTCGACGTAGATGTGTCATCCGAACCGTACCTATTTCCAAACTGATGAATCGTATGCATCTTTTAAACAGATACCTTGAGGGACGTTACGGATTTTGAAATGATATATTTTCCTTAAAAACACCATAGCCCCTACTTTCAAAACTACGATTCGCATCTTTCAAAAAAACTGTTTGTATGGTTCGGGTGTGTATGTTAGATTAGATACGTATGCTTATAGTAAAGGTAGAATGTATATGTAAAATTGACTTGATGTGGGAGATAAATGCGATGAAAAGAATATACGACGTGATTTGATGATTTGATGATATGTTGGTATACGGATGCGAGTCGATTGAGATGATTGATACCATGCCGGTCCCATGACATGAGATTGTTGTGGATGTGACCTGGGACATAGGTACATATATATATATATATATATTTATATATGTGGTGAATCATGTGTGATTGTCGTACGATACATTAGGTCCGTACCCCTCATTGTCATATAGGATGATAGGATCCCTATTGCTTTAGTGCCGCCGTACGATGATTTTCCGTACGTGATGAGTTTGACTTGATGATTGATCCATACCCTTGACTAGAGGATGCCGTACGATGGATTATACCGTACGTGATGTTGTGAGGCTGGATGCCAATTGATAGATTCACCGATTCGGTCTTGTAGACACATATACCTTATAGCTTTTAGCGGACGATTTACCTTATACTGCATTCATGTTATTCGCATTGCATTACTTATACCTGTGCTAGTACACCTGCACCATTATCGATGATGCGCATGTTGCACTTACACAGATTTGTCGGCTTACACACTTCATCATCGATAATTTCCATGTCACTACACAGTAGAATCACTGCATCAGGATATGACTCCTTGCATGATATACTTGCGTACATACATATTGTACACACATACTTGTTTATATACCCACTAGTACATCCATATTGGCGCACATACATATTGTACACTCACACTTGAGTATATACCCCCTTGTACATCCATATTGGCGCACATACATATTGTACACTCATACTTGCGTATATACCCACTTGTACACCCATACTTGTGTGCATATATATATATATATATATATATATATATATATATATATATCTTGTGCATCCATGCCTACGTACATACATAGATGATGCTGGCTTTGATTTTGGAGAATTGGGGACTGTTCATATCAGATTTTTGCATTTTTATACCGCCCAATTTTTATCACATTGCATATCGGTAGGTACTCTTGAGCCGTGTTTGCTAGTCAATTGCAGGATACAGGTTCTCGGCTCTAAACGGTGAAATCGATGGAAAAATACGACAAAATCCGAGTTCCTGCCAACAACAGATAAAACACGGGTCTCCGCTCTTTATCCGTCTGTTGCCACACACCGGTTTAGGAGACAAAATGGCAAATCGATTGTCACCTTCATGCACAAAGCACAATGGCAACACCAAGTCCAAGAAATCTACGCGGAGCTCAAGAAAATCATGACAAAAGATCCATGTCCAATCACCTTTTGATCCACTAGAATTCTTGAAGAAATGTGGAAAGATTATCAGAAAATACATGTACCAGACAAAAGGGGACAGCAGACCAGGGCAGCACACAAGAGCCGACAGCCCAACTCACCTATAGTGCGGCGGAACCGCGGCGAATAAGGGGTATAGGCCGCGGTTCCGCGGCCGTATGGTGTCATCAGCCGACCAATTTTCAGGGGCAGATTTGTATTTTCATACTTGTTCTGATTGTTGCCCTAGATTTCTTTTTCCCTGCCTATAAATAGCCCAGAACCTTGTGAAGCCAAGGGTGCATAATCTTGTATTTATTTTCTAGGTTTTTAGTTGTTGTTCTTCTTCCTCCTCTCATCTCTTCTCCATTAAAAATCTTGTAGTGAGCTTTTGTGAGTGAAGAATGAATAAAGGAGTTCTTTTTGCTTATCATGCTTGTCTTGTTCTTTAGTTAAATTGTTAATTGCTTGTAATTTTCATTTTTTAACTTAGTTGTTGTTATTTCTTGTTGTTTCTTTCTTTTCTCTTTTCCTTTATTCTTAAAACAACTATGATGCTTACGCTTGATCCTTGCCAAGGTGAGGTCGCAAATAGCTAGTTGTTATCTTCTAATCTCCTTCTTTCTATCTTCTTCTTTTGTTTTGTTTTCTTTTCATTATGATGTGTGAGTAGTTTCATACTTGTTAGGGTAGGATAAGGGAAGTTTGAGAGAAGGAAATCTCTCTCACTCTTTCCTTGCCCAACATCTTAAATCGACTCCCGTTAATTGAACCACAATCCGCTCCTTACGGCACCCTATCCTACATGATAGCGTTGATTCCGTAGTGAGACCGGTTGTGGTTGAATTAACCGGAGGTTATGGCTAAGAGCCAGGAACGGACGGACAAGCACCAAAAGGAAGAACTTATGCGTTGGAAAGCCTAGCTTATACTCGCAAGTTCCTTCCTAGTCGTGCTAATCCCCGTTGTTGCCGATTACCGTAACACCGATATTAAGAGTGGCAACGAAAGTGGTGAGCGACTCCTAACTCAAACTAACGTAATCCTAACCCTAACAAGCTCTCTTTACATATCATTTTAATACTTAATTAATCACAACAAAATCTGCAAAACTGGACTTAACTCGTTAAAGCACATAGAAAAAGATTCCCATCTCCCTGCGAACGACCCGTACTCAACCGGCTAGCTACAAGCGAAACCGTCTTGATTGCGGTAATTAACAAAACATGAACACGCAGAACCTCTAACAATCAAATGGCGCCGTTGCCGGGGAGACGGTAGTTTATTTCTTTGTGTAATTTTGGGTTAACTTGTGAATATAAATATAACCGAAAAACAAAACAAAAAAATATACTTTGTAAAAAAATCATCTTGTTATTTTTGATTAGTTTTTGTGCAAGTGTGCAGGATTATACGGAGTTCAAGTTCAGTGCCAAAGACGTGGGAAGATAGACCCACATTTCGCGGCTACACTGCGACGGATCAAAACGAAGCAAACGGTCTACTGTAAAAATCTGGAGCATATAAAGTAAGCAAATCAAGATTCAGCAAATCCAGACAAGCAGAGGACAACCACAGAAGCACACACAAGAAAAATGATGTCCCAATCCCACCATATTGCCGTGGTTCCGCGGCATAAGCTAGCTTAGGCCGCGGTTCCGCGGCCGTTTGGTGGCCTCAGGGTTCCAAAATCTCTGTAAGTCTCTCTCTTCTCCTCCCCACTTCTCTGAACTCCAATAAACTGTGTTTTCTGCAGCATTCTTTGCGTAAACTCTCTTCCCCCTTCCAATAAACTGTTCTTGTGCAGGATTCTTTGCGCCGCGCTAAAAATAAAAATTGTTTGCAGTTGATTTGTTATCGCTTTGCATTCATTAATATGGACTTAAGGGGCTTGAAACCAATTCAGATTGGGTAGGGATTTCATGACCCTTCCCAGGACCCCAGAAATCACAAAAAGCATATGCATTGACCATTGTTAAAATTAAAAAATACTAGACTCAGCCCCAAGGACATCGCGCTCAATAAGACAGAGGACTAGTTACAGGCATCGGCCGTTTATCCTATCTGACTTTTGCGGTTCCTAGGCAAGTGTGACGAAGGCAAGTGGTTATTTAATTAAGGAACTTCGCGAAAGCGTTGGACAACCTCCCACTTACCTGGCACTTATCTGGCCGCATTAGACGGAGAAGAGGCGGTTTGAGGTCCTATTTCTAGCCCTCTGGAACAGTTAGGAGCTGTCTAGCAGACCTAGGTGACCCTAGATGTAGGTGAGATTGTGCATATTTTATTTGTGATTGCTTAAAGCCCTAAGTCCGTACATATTTCTGTAAAGCTCTTTCTAAAAAAAAAGGAAAAAAATCAAAAACTTTTATAAAAACTTGCCCTTTGTCGCCAAATCCATTTTTCACCCACAACCCATCGTTTTCTCCATTGACGTTTTCCTACCCTCACCTTCTCCTCTTTGACTATACTAAACTCGTTTAGTGTATGTCCGCTTGGACTCGGGACACTAGCGCCCGTCTAGTCCGCGTTACGTTAGTCGCTACCGACTCAGACGTCGAAACTCCGTCCACTCCTCTTTCACCCCTTCCTTTGCCGGCCAACTCCGACGTTGACCGGAATTCTGTTCATACATCTTCACCTTCACTTTCACCAACCTCTTCTTCCGCGATGTCAGGATTTAATCCGAACATCTCTTTGACTACCCCTGGATTGGCTCCACCTCCTACGGAAACCAATAACCCACCACCACCGCCTGTTGTAGCGCCGCAGCGAATCGCGCTCCAGGATCGTTTCTATCCCACCCGTTCTGCACTTCCCACCTGCCTTTCTCTTCCACCGGCCAATGGGGATAATTTTGAAATTAAGCCCCACTTCATCAACATGCTACCACGATTTCATGGGCTTGAATCTGAAGATGCCTATATCTTCATCAATAAATTTCAAAACGTTTGTGCCATGATGAAAACTACCCAACTGTCGGACGATGCTATACGTCTACGGGTCATTCCGTTCACTTTATGCGATCTTGCTGAAAAATGGCTGTATAGCACCACTTCCCATTCTATAACCAATTGGGACGAGTTTGTAAAAGCGTTTCTAAAGAAATTTTATCCGAATCATAAAACCGCAAGGATTCGAAATGAAATCAACCAATTCTCTCAGCTTCCTTCTGAACCCTTCTGGAAGTGCTTTGACCGGTACAAAGGCCTTCTTGTTCAGTGTCCTCACCACGGTATAGAGAAATGGCAGCTTTGCCAAACCTTATACGAGGGCCTGAACCCAGCAACGAAGCAGTTGTTGGAAACCATCTGTCAGGGCCACTTCCTATCGAAATCTGACGAGGAAGCGTGGCAGTTCTTTGACCACCTTGCGGAGCAAACGCTACAATGGGAGAGCACCAGACCGACTTCTTCTTCGTCTACCTCCACTTCTACCGGTCAGTCTAGGGTAGGAATTCACCAACTTGATGTCTCTATTGCGATGAAAGCTATAATGGCTGCAATAACAAGAAAGCTTGAAGCGATAGAGAGCAAATTTTCTTCTCTTGCTCCTGCCCCTGTTCTCGCCCTTCGTACCATATGCGCTTGTTGTTCCGATCCTTCTCACTTAACCGAAGAGTGTCCTTACAATCCACCATCGCAAGGACAGGATCAGGTTAATGCTGCATTTCAGCAAAGACCAAGGAATGATCCATACTCTTCCACCTACAATCCCGGTTGGAGGAACCACCCCAATTTCGCCTGGAATCAGAATCAGAATCAATTCCAAGGCAACAATTTCCAAAGGGCCCCTCCACCGCAACAACAAGCGCAACAACAAACTCAACATCAGTTTCAGCAGCCCTTCCAACCCCAACCTTTTCAAAATCAGACGAACAATTTTGCACCCAACAATTCTTTTCCACCAAACAACTTTGTTCCGTCAAACAACGATAAGGTTTCCTCGCTCGAACGAAATCTGGAGGCGTTCGTTAAACAATCAACTCAGTCCACCGCCAACATCCAGTCTTCCATTCAGTCCTTAGTGCAACACACTGTCGCTCACGGGCAAAGCATCAAAACCATCGAGGCCCAGATTGCACAGCTGAATGCGGCCTTAAGCGAGCGAGAAAAGGGGAAGCTCCCGTCCCAGCCACTCCCAAATCCCGGTCACCCACATAATGTACATGTTGCTCTTGAACAACAGAACCATAATGTGAGTGCCGTGACCACATTGAGATCGGGAAGGATGCTGCAAAACAACATTGGCACACGGATCAACGATGACACCCCGGCCGCTTCTTCTTCTACTTCTTCTTCTTCTCCTGCTTCTTCGTCTTCTGAGCCTATTCTCCATTCTTCAAAAGGCTCTCCTTCTTCTTCTGCTCTGAACGGACCCGCTTCTCACTCCACGAAAACACCTATTCTGGGATCCGTTCCAACTCCACAATCTCCTCCACAAGCAATAGACTCAACCAATTTTAAAAATGTTCCATTTCCAAACCGGTTGAGGTCTAATAAACAAAATCCTCATATGGAGAAAATTCTGGAGTTATTTAAGCAGGTTAACATTAACATTCCTCTTTTAGATGTTGTCCAACAAGTCCCATCCTACACGAAAATCTTAAAAGACTTGAGCACGAAAAAGAGGAAGTCTCAGGTACTCAAGAAAGTTTTCTTGGCTAGTGCTGTGAGTGATGCCCTTACCCAATCTTTACCACAAAAACGGAAGGACCCTGGCTGTCCTACGATTTCTATTACTATTGGGGATAAGAACATCAACCGCGCACTATTAGATCTTGGTGCCAGTGTTAACCAGCTTCCGTACTCAGTATACGAGCAATTAGGCGTAGGAGAGCTGAAACCCACACACTGCACTCTCCAAATGGCCGACCGATCGATCACCCATCCTAGTGGTGAGCTAGAGGATGTGTTAATAAAAGTCGGGGACTTCATATTCCCCGTTGACTTCATTGTATTAGACACACAGCCTGTAGCTAACATCCGGAATCAAATTCCGGTGATACTCGGTCGCCCATTTCTTGCAACCTCAAATGCTGTGATCAATTGTCGCAATGGTTCTATGAACCTCTCTTTTGGAAACCTGACGATTGAACTCAACATTTTTAGGTTGGGGAATCAGCCCGCCGAACCTAATGCTCATATACTGGACGTCTGCTCGATCCAGGAGATCACCCCAGAAGAATGTGAATTCGAGGAGTTTCTGTTTGATCACGATAATCTTAACGCCACTAGTGCGTTCCTCCTCGAACCTGCTGCTGTTTCTGCGCCCGACAACGACTACGAGTGTTTCATGTTCTCGAACGATCTTAGCCGCGCACAACCCGAGTTTCATATTGTTTTCGAGTGTCGATGATGGACACCCAGGTTCCATGATTTTGATGTGTCTCGAGGGACACCCGTTGATTTATATCCTCATACTTTTATGCATATGATTTTATGACGCATACAAACATTGATTATATGGTTGGACGAGATCCACATGCATACAGACATTGATTATATGGTTGGACGAGATCCACATGCATACATACATTGATTATTGTTGGATTATATCCGCATACATATAGATATTGATTACATTGTTGGCACATATATAGATATGGTCACCCTAGATATCATAGTATTACCTTTATGATATAGTTGAGACATTGTTTATTCGATTTCTACTTGTAGATGTTTTTCTATTCACGAGTTGGCAACTTACCCCCGTTGTGCCACAGCTCTTGCAGGTTGACCGCATGGATCAGTAGCGACATCGCTGGCACACAGTTGCATTCGAGTGTTTTGCATTGGTAGGTGGGACATTTGTATCGTGCCCACTCTTGTATTTACTATTTCATATTGTATCTAGTCAACTCCATCAAATCAAAATTAGTAATTGTATAAGTAATGAGACTTAGTAAGACTTGTAGTTTCGAGACTTGAGCGATGGGTTTTATGTTCGCCTTTTTGAGTTGATATCTTGCTATATTCTTTATCTTTTGTGGTGATCTTCACAGTTGGGCGTCGTATACTTATATTTATGCTTCGCGTGGTTGTGGATCCGCCGTTTGGCGAAGAGCTAGCTCCCGCTTGGGGATGCCTTTATCCTTATTATGTATTATGGTTTTGGATCAAAATATAGAAAGGAGGTGCTGCCCAAATTTTTTTAAAAGACGAAACATGTTTTCAAACTAGTAAATTTCACTTGCATTATTCATGTTCCTTTTCTATGCATTTAAGAAAACTTGATTTCATTATACCTTCATTTCAAAACTCCACCTCTTTTATTTTCTTAAAAAGCTTTAGATTTCTGGGTTTCAGCTTACTTGAATTACGTTACGCCTTTAGACGTTGCGTGATTTAAGTGCTGGTCATGATCTAATATTTCGGGTCGTGACAATCCCCGTCGCCAAAAGCATCCGTTCGGGTGCTCACGGCAGCGGTGTTCCTCCTTAGTGCACTTCGTCGACGGCATCGGGGGATGCGGCCGTCTACTAAAGTTTCCGACGAGCATTCGATCAGGATGTCGGGAATCTTGTTGAATTGCCCGACTAGATATTGAAAAGTGTTTTCCGATATTGAGACTAAAATGCAGGGTTTATAATTGTTAGGCATGCGATGTCTAAGGAATTCATTTGGTTAGGCATGCGATGTCTAAGGTGGTTGCGGATTCCAACTGTTGTAGTTTTTCACTTTCTTTTCTGCGACCGTAAGTGTAATATGTGGTGTATCGACGGTTTCGGTTCTATATGTCAACGACAATTGGGATACGCATATTTACTTACGTTGATGACATGTGATGTTATGTGTTGCTATGATATGTTATATTGGATCGTCGTGTTTGAATAGCCGGGGGTTTTATGTGAGATGAGGGTTTTATTTTCATTCATGTAAAATTCATTGTATGTAATATTCTTTTATTGGGGCACTTCCGGGTTGAGGATGATGTCACCATTGTATATTATTTACTTTTCCGCATTAGGATAGAACCAAAGCGGGGAGCACAAGTAACCGGGTTCTAGGGTCAAGTGGGAGACCATCTCGAGGAGTCGAGACCGGGTCTCCTAACTCTAGAATTGGTAGGGTTGCTTGCCGCTCTCGTAAGGGTCTTGGGGTGTGGGATTGGATATTCATCACGACCGTGTAATCCATGTTTTATTGTAACACCTTAGGATGTGTTTAGTGGCTATTTATATTTAAATAAAGGGTTTTTAATAAAAAGTTTACCAAATTGAGTTTCAAATATTTTTCCAAATTTAATAAATAATTTTCTAGAATTTTCCTAGGCTTGCACACACATGTGCATGTAAACTAGGGTTTCAAAGTGAGGTAATACCATGATTAGCAACCATGGTGGGTTTAATCATGGGGATTAAGTCTTTTGGGTTTTAATTAAGTTTAATTAGTTAAATGAGGGTTACTTTAATTTGAATTTCCTTTTTAGAGTGTTGACTTGGTGAGAATGAGAGAGAGAGAATGCATCATGACAAAAGCCATGCTTGCATTTAATGAAGAGAGAGAGTGGAGGGGTTGACATTTGGGTTATGATTCCCTCTCATCCTTGTGTTCTTTTCTCTCAACCTCACTCTCACACTCATGCACTTACCTCTCCACAGCAGCAGCAGAAGCATCCACAGCAGCAGCAGCAAGCAAACTTAGCAGCAGCTGAAGCAAGCATAGCAAGCAGCAACAGCAGCACCAGTGAGCAACAGTAGCAGCAGCAACAGCCACAACTCCAGCTGCAGCTCCTTCCCTCCACTTCTTCTTCCTCCAGCTCCCTAGGGTCGAGTGTGGGGTATACTTCTTGAACTTACCCCCTAGTTTGCTTAATTAGTGTAGCTTAGCTTCGATTAGTGTTTATTGGTGCGTTTTAGTGCGATATGTGGTGATTAATGGGAACCATGACCAAGTGATGTATGAATTGGCTTTAGTAGGTTGATGGAGTGTTGTTAGGGCTCTGTTAACCCAGCTTAGCCCCCAATTGCACTAAAATACCACCAGATTTCTAATTGATACAAATTCTTCGTTTTTGAGCAAAAACTAGCTTTCTGTAAACTGCTATCGACCCGGTGAGTTCAGAATAAATTTGAGAGGACTGCAGTATAGTGGTTAGGTGCTGATCCGCAAGGTAGAACCCGACCCCTTTATGACTTGTTCGGGCCACCGGAAAATTGTTTCTGGCAACAATTTGCGGCCGGATGGGGAGGGTTTGGGTTGGGGTTTGGTCCTATAGGTGTCTGTTGCAACCCTTAGACTCATGGCATGTGTATTTTTGTGTGATTCTTGCTGTAGGAAAATCTGGAGCTAATTACCCTATTTCTCGTATTTTAAACCTTCGCGACACGCGTGATACGCATGTGGTTTGGGATTTCTGCGTATCGCGACGCGTCAAGGTAGTTTCAGGCGTGTAATCACACGTTTTACGTATCGTGCACACGCGCGCTTGGTTTGCAACACGGGTTTCTAGTTTGACCTTAATGTCAAGATTTTGTGGATTTGAGCTTATGTGTGATATATTGTGTGATTCTAGGTTCGCAGGCGAGTGAGACGGACGCTGCGAAGAAAGGGAAGCAAGTCGTCGGCTACACTTAGCATGAGACTTCGGTGAGTAGATTTAACATCTACGGGGATATCGCCCGCATGGCGTTATGCGTCAGGGCTGATTGGACCTTATAGTTATATATTGCATTACCTACATTGACTGTCATGTATACTATTGTTGCATACTGCGTTCCCTGCTATATGTATGTAAACATAGAATTGATAGAACACCGCACTATTACTAACGGTTCATTCTGCACGAGCACTAATCTGCATGTTACACACATACCGTTAGTAATTGCCATGACACACTCACTGTTGGATTGCCATGATTATATTGCTGTAGTTCATTTCATATATGATTCGTTATGATTTTCATAGAAATTAGGAGCCGCAAGATGTCTTTGAAAACTGAAACTATTTTAAAAAGAGGTTCTCCCTTGTACCTACATTGTGACTTGATGTACATAGCACATCGCATTTGATTCACTCATTGGTGTTGGATTTCCATGAAATATCTGATTTTGAGGACCGTGGAATTATAAAAAGAAAAGATGCACTATTTGAAAATCCGGTCCCTCGTGATATGATATTTCGGTGCGTCACCACGCGTTTTCTCGGTGCTGAGACGTGTGCTTGAAACCCGATTCGAGGAGTTGGATGATCCATTTGCGGGTTCGTGGTGGACCCGGTATGGTTCCCCGGGGTGAGAAATGTTTTTCGTGGAGTAGACGATGATCCTGGCAGGGTTATGAGTACCTACCGGTGATTGGTTGGACCTGGCGGTTATCCGGAGGATACTGACCAGAGTCGAGAGATGGATGCGGGATGATCCGTACTGCCGGGGCCGAGGGCCGATACCGCAGACGGAGCCCGTGGGCTGATCCGGACGGATGGAGCCCGATATATGAGGATTTGCGTGTCGATGCTGGACACGAGTATTTTATGATATTTTGAGTGCCGATGTTGGGCACTTGTGATTCTCAGAGATTTACAGGATTTGAGGGCCGAGGAGGGTGCCGGCGCCTGAGTTTATTTGGGATTTGGGTGCAGTTTGGGGCACCAATTATTTTTCCATGTTGATATTTCCATGTAGATGTTGTTTATACCATGCTCAGCATTGTTTATCATGCATTTCATCCTGTAGTCGTTTTACCAGACAGAGCATTTGCATGATTATTGCACCTACTGCTTGTCGCATATAGATTTTACTTGCTGGCATATGATAGAGTAGCGCAGTACGTGCATGCTCGCGATTACCTTTATATGTTATCTCTATTCACGAGTTGGCAACTCACCCCCGTTGTGCCACAGTATTTGCAGGTTGCCCTTAAGAGTAGTCGCGGCAGGCTGCCTTTTGCATCTTTTGGCTACAGATACCACTACAGTTGGAGCGAGATCTGTTTCGCTTTTAGGTGGGTTGTGGTATCTGATTACTTTTATTGTACCCCCTTTTGTATCTAGTATTCTCCATCTACCATATATGTACCGGACTTAGATACTGTGTGAGGACGATGATGTATATTTTGTATTCTGGTGTCGAGCTCGTGGGAACCGACTGTTTTTATATACAGTTTATATTTCTGTGATGTTTACTTATTGCTCATTCTTCGCTACGGCGTCGTATATTACTCTTGTGATGATGTTTTCCGCCGTTGGGCGTGATTGCTCCCGTTTGGGATGTTTTGTTTCATTATATTTCATTTTCACTCATATCCTGTTTTATACCCGGTCGCGGGGTTACTTTTATAAAGGAAATGCTGCCAAAATTATTTAAATGATGATGTAAGTTTAAAAGAACTTATTGAACTATTTAAGGTTTTCTAAATGTTTTAATTAAATGTTTTCAACACTCGCTACTTTTAAATGGTTTTGATTTCTGGGTTCGGCTTACTTAGTCGCGTTACGCCTGTAGACGTAGCATGGTTAAGTGCCGGTCACGAGTCGAAATATTCGGGTCGTGACAAAGTTGGTATCAGAGCATAGGTTTTACCTTTCGGAGTGTAGGATGACCTTGGTATGATGGAGTAGGTAGTTGAAGCAGAGTGGCGTAGCGTGTGTATGTTCCGCGGCATACTCACGACACGGTACTCCGCCAAGGCGACCTTAGGACTTATTGATTTAAATTCCTTTTTGAGTATATATATTCTTGTGATTCGATTTCCGTATTCTTATCGAATCCTAATTTCCTTTCAGCCATTATGCCGCAAAAGACTACGAGGGCGCAGAGAGCGGCCGTGAGGGCCGAGATTCAAGTTGACTCGTCCGAGACGAGAACTGATCCGGGCAGTGCACCCGTTGTACCCGAGCAGACTGTTCCTCCCGTGATAGATCAGATCGCCACGCTAGGGGCTGGTATGCAGGAGATGCGCCAGACGGTGGGATCCAGCATGCAGGAGATGTGCCAGATGATAGGATCGCTAGTTGAGACGCTTCGAGCGCAGCGACCAGAGCTAGCTCCACTCGTTCCAGAGACCGCGATGGTACCTACCGCACAACCAGTTGCCCCTGCAGCCACGGAGGTGATTACAGTATCGCTATCAGAGTTTATGAGGCTGAAGCCTCCGGTCTTCACAGGTACCGATACAGCCGAGGACCCACAGTCTTTCATTGATAGGATGGCCCGGATATGTCGTTCCCTTAGATGCGCAGATGCGAGATGGGATGAGTTCGCGAGCTTTCACTTGGAAGGTCTTGCGCAGAATTGGTGTGATTCAGTTGAGAAGGGTAGAGGACCAGGTCTTCCTCCTATGACCTGGACAGAGTTCGTGGCACTATTCCTTGCCCGCTTTCTTCCACTGAGTGTCAGAGATGCTAGCGCACGCAGGTTCGAGTCCTTACGCCAGACTCCGGAGATGTCAGTGGTAGAGTATGACGTGTTGTTTACAGAGCTAGCAGTTTATGCTCCGTACCTGGTGGTTACCGAGGAGATGGGAGTCAAGAGATTTGTTCGAGGCTTGCTTACGCCACTGTTCCTCGCGATCAGCGCGCAGCATTATGAGACATACGCAGCAGCTGTAGACGCAGCCCTATTAGTCGAGGAGCGCCTTGCTGAGACTTCGGTAGTTCCAGAGCCGAAGAGAGTTCGTACTAGTATATCCGCACGGAGACAGTCATTCAGACGCCGCGATAGGTATCGTTCAGGTACGGGGAGTGGCAGAGATTCGGGGCGAGGCCAGATGTTTAGTTCGTATCCCCGGGAGAGTCAGCAGTCGTCGCGGGGTGGCTTTAGATGCGGCAATCTACTTCACCCCGTTAGAGATTGTCCTGAGATACACTGGAGGGAGGCGGCAGCACCGCATGTTACTTTACCACCTTCACCACCCCAGAGGGCGTTGCCTGTTGTACCTACCGTTGATCCGCGTCAGACTCATACTCAGAGAGGTCGTGGGCGTGGAGGAGTTGTTCAGAGAGGACGGGATGACCGAGGCAGGGGACAGTCAGTCGCAGGTGGTGGACAGGCGCGGGTCTTTGCATTGACGCATCAGGACGCACAGGCGTCCAATGCGGTGGTTTCAGGTATCCTTTCAGTATGTTCTATTGATGCACACGTGTTGTTCGATCCCGGATCCACCCACTCGTACGTATCCACACACTTTGTGCCGAGTTTGGGTAGAGAGTCCGGTTTGCTTGATCAGCCGCTTGTGGTGACTACTCCTGTGGGAAAGTCTTTTGTTGCTAGACACGTGTTCCGATCTTGCACCGTCCGTATTAGGGAGAGAGAGTTTCCTATCGACTTGATCCTCCTTGAGATGTTGGACTTCGACGTTCTTTTGGGCATGGATTTGTTAGCCACGTGCTATGCTTCTGTGGACTGCCGTGAGAAGACAGTTAGATTATGTTTTCCCGGCGAGTCGGTTTTTGTTGTGTTGGGGGACCGTGGAGCCGCCCCTCACAGTGTGATTTCTTCTTTTCGCGCTGGACAGCTTTTGAGGAAGGGATGTCAGGGATTTCTCGCCTATGTTTGCGATGCTAGCGTTACAGAGGTTCCATTGGATCAGGTTCCGGTTGTTAGCGAGTTTCCTGATGTGTTCCCTGACGAGCTTCCTGGGCTACCGCCCGAGCCCTACATTTCTTTCTGTATTGATTTGGTTGCTGGCATGGGGCCTATTTCTATACCGCCTTATCGGATGGCCCCGGCGGAACTTCGAGAATTGAAGGATCAATTGCAAGATTTGCTGGATAAGGGACATATTTGACCCAGTGTTTCTCCTGGGGGTGCTCCAGTCCTGTTCGTCAAGAAGAAGGACGGCGGTTTGCGTCTGTGTATCGACTACCGCCAGCTGAACAGGGTGACAGTGCGGAATAGATATCCCTTGCCGCGTATCGACGATTTGTTCGACCAGCTCCAGGGGCAGGATACTTTTCGAGGATCGATATCATCAGCTGCGGGTTCGACGGGAGGATATTCCTTGGACAGCTTTCCGTACGCGCTACGGCCATTATGAGTTTTTGGTGATGTCGTTCGGACTCACCAATGCGCCAGCAGCATTCATGGACTTGATGAACCGTATTTTACGGCCATATTTGGATCTGTTCATCATAGTGTTCATTGACGATATCTTGGTGTATTCCCAGAGTAGTGAGGAGCATGAGCAGCACCTGCGGATTACACTGCAGACCTTGAGGGAGCACCAGCTTTACGCGAAATTCTCCCAGTGTGCTTTCTGGCTGGATAGCGTAGACTTCTTGGGGCATGTGATCTCACGAGACGGTATATGTGTAGACCTGAGGAAGATCGATGTCGTTCAGCGTTGGCCCAGACCCACATCAGTTACGGAGATTCGCAGCTTTTTGGGGTTGGCCGGTTACTACAGGCGATTTGTGCAGGATTTCTCCAGTATTGCTACACCTTTGACCGGGTTGACCCGGAAGGGAGTTCCTTTCGATTGGACGGAGGAGTGCGAGCACAGTTTTCAGCAGCTACGGACTCGGCTGACTACGGCACCGGTATTATCATTGCCTTCGGGATCAGGCGGATTTGTGGTTTATTGTGATGCTTCTCGAGTGGGGTTAGGGTGCGTATTGATGCAGCATGACAGGGTGATCGTGTATGCTTCGCGACAATTGAAGAAACATGAACAGAACTACCCCACTCACGATTTGGAGATGGCTGCAGTGGTCTTTGCACTTAAGATTTGGCGACATTACCTATACGGCGAGTCGTGCCAGATATTCACTGATCACAAGAGTTTAAAGTATATATTTCAGCAGCGAGACCTGAACCTTAGACAGCGCTGATGGATGGAGTTAGTGAAGGATTACGACTGCGAGATCTTGTATCACCCTTGCAAGGCGAATGTGGTGGCGGATGCTTTGAGCAGGAGGCCCGGGGGTAGTCTATCTTGTGTGAGCGCAGTACAGGGGCAGTTGTCGGCAGATTGGAAGATATTATGCGACAGCCGAGTACAGTTCGAGTTCACGCCGATTGGAGGATAAATCGCGCATGTTCGTGCACGCCCACAGTTACTTGACCGCATACATGAGGCACAGCACAGTGATGACCGATGTTCGGAGATCATGGCACAGATTGGACAGGGCAGATTTTCCGAATTCGTGATCGATGATCGGGGGGTACTACGATTTGGGGTTAGACTGTGCGTACCAGATGCTGAGGGACTGCGGCGCGAGATTCTTGAGGAGGCACATCGATCGGTGTACAGCGTCCATCCCGGTTCCACCAAGATGTATCATGATATGAGAGAAGTTTACTGGTGGGACGGAATGAAGAGGGACATCGCAGATTTCGTATCGAGATGCCTGACTTGTCAGCAAGTCAAGGCTGAGCACCAGAGGCCCGCGGGAGAGCTACAGCCGTTACCCATTCCGGAGTGGAAATGGTTGCTGATTTCGATGGATTTCATTGTGGGTCTACCTAGGACTAGGCGAGGGTATGACTCCATTTGGGTGATCGTAGATCGTTTGACGAAATCGGCTCACTTCCTGCCAGTGAAGACGACTTTCGGATTTGCTCAGTACGCCCAGATTTACATCGACGAGATAGTACGACTGCTCGGAGTCCCGACATGTATCGTGTCCGACAGAGGCACCCAGTTTACCAGTCGACTATGGCAGAGGCTTCAGGAGGCTTTGGGCACTCGCTTGAGTTTCAGCACAGCATTTCATCCGCAGACCGACGGACAGTCAGAGCGGACTATTCAGACTCTCGAGGACATGCTTAGAGCGTGTGTATTAGATTTCAGAGGTAGCTGGGATCATCACTTACCCTTAGTAGAGTTCTCCTACAATAACAGCTACCAGGAGACCATTCAGATGGCACCATTTAAGGCTCTTTATGGGAGGAGATGTAGATCGCCCGCCTGTAGGACAGAGCTCGGTGAGAGCAGTATCTTAGGGCCACAGATTGTTGAGAAGACGACCGCGAAGATCCAGTTGATTCGCGATAGGATGAGAGCAGCCCAGAGTAGGCAGAGATCTTGTAACATTTTCAAAAAGATAAAATATTAATTTTGGGAATTTTTATAATTTAATATTATTTTATTGATTATTTTAATATTAAGTCTATAATTAAATGCAAATAGATAGGAAAAATTTGAGAAAATTATGAAAAATTCTAAAATAGGGCAAATTAGAGAATTATGACATTTTAAAGTTTTTGTGATTAGTTTGACACTAAATTAGTGCTAATCGCGATTAAAAATCGCTAATCGGTTTTTTTTAGCATTTTTGTGCAAAACTTGCACATATCATTTTTATCACACTTGTGCATTTTCTACCATGTTACTTTGGGTTTACTATTGGTGTGAGAAGGTTTTGAGAGAAAGGAAAAGGAAATAAAAGAGAAAAGATTGAAGAATGGAGGGTTGGTGAGAAGAGAGGTATGGGGCATCATTGACTAAAACCCTTAGCCATTTCTCCCATCATTTTTCCTCCCTCTTCTTCCTCCTACTGCTGCTGCTCCTGCACTCCATTTCCTTCCCCTCTTCAAGCTCCAAAACACCTCTAAAACTACACCAAAACCCAATCTCCATTTCATTAAAATTGTGCACAATCCCTAGATCTACACATGGAGCTAAAGAAGCATGGATTTTGGCCACTAGAGGGCAACTCAAGAAAGTTCTTGAGTTGCCAATTGAGGTAATTTCGGGACCATTAGCTAAATTGTAGCATTTCCTTTAACCCCAAGTTAAGATTATATCGATATTGTGTGATATTATGGACTTGATGAAAACCTAGTTAGGGTTGTGGTGAATTATGGGTTGTAATATGAAATTGAGGTCAGTAGAGGTTATACCATCACCCTAGTGTATGAATTGGAACCCAAAACCTGAAGCTAGAACCAGAATACGGATTTTAGAAACCGATATCGGGGAAATTATGAAATCTGTGAAGGTTAACTTGAATCTGCTATCATACGAGACACCTGAAAATAATATTGAGTGGACAGTGACATGTGCAGGCACCATTGAACCAACACCCCAGACCCCAGCCCCCAATTCCTTCTTGAGGCCGCCGAAATCCCCATTCTGGCCGCAATTTGCTGCAAGACCAGTGAGGAATCCCCTCGTTTTGCGTGCCTGGCCCTATTTCCTCTAGTATTGACCCTGGGTACTTCTAGTTTTGACAGATTCTATCTAGGGTGAAATCTGGGACATATATCCTAAGTTGCTATTTTGGATTCGTGTTTCCGTATTCCGTATTTTCATTTATGCATTGGTGTGCTTCGTTTTATCTCGACTATTTGGCGTTTATACGACGATATAGAGGGTTTATTGACGGTTTTGAAGGCGTGCCATAGGTTCTCACCTATAGGCCCCTTATCGTATCGTTTTGGATTTCATGTGCCGTTTTAGCTTGGCTTTGGTGTTAATTGCGTATATACGATACTTGCTGTGTAGGTACCCCATGAAGACTTCGGGACGACAAGAAAGCGCGTGGCGACGTCGACAAATGAAGACCTAAGGTGAGTAGATTATATATCTACAGGGGGAAGTCGGGTGGATGGCGTATAGCACCCCCGCAGTCCGTAATTAGTACTATTTTGTATATTTATAGGTGCGATAGTTAGTGTGTTATGGTTAGTTAGGGGTAGAAATAACTAGCGTAGTTCCTAGTTGCGAACCATAGGATAGATTTGCACCCACACGCATACACTTGTGTGTTTCTTATACTTGCACTGTGTTTGATGATATGGGATGACTTTGGAGTTGAGTCGATGATGTGGGCTTTGTGCCGCGAGATCGGTGATTTGTTATGATTCGTATTTGGGATACGAAATGTGATTCTTGCGGGTTTGGGATGTGTGTTTACCCCGCATTCATACCTTGTAGATGATATCAGTTGTACTAGACTTAGATCAGTATCCCAGATTATATGATATGATGATAAGTGACACCCGAAATGTGATGAGATAGTGTGATATTGACCCATACCCAGCTATTGGGATGCCGTACGACGATTTACCGTACGAGCCTATATTGATGATAGATCCGCACTCATGACTTGAGGATGTCATATGATATACTGTATCGTGCGCGATACTATTGAGGCGGAATCACCGACTATTATCTATATATATCGACTCAGATGTTAGGCGGTTTCCTTACCTGTAGCCCAGCTGGTTAGTTCAGCTGTATAGCTTAGTGCAGTTGCTAGATAAGATTAGACTCATACCTATTTCAAAACTAGCGGGTCGTGGGTATTTTTAAAAGACAGGTTAAGGGATCTACGGATATTTCAAAAGGCATATCTTTTCATAAAAACACCGTAGCCCCTATTTTCAAAACCCCATGATTCGTGATATTTCAAAAGGCACCATTTGTAGGACTTATATTAGATTATTGCAGACTAGTTATAGTTGCGTCTAGTATTCAGCTCCCACTCTTTTGTGGTTCACTTTGCATTGCATTCTTATATTATGTTTCATACTCCATTATTGATATCATGCTGTTAGGACAGCAGCACCATTACCGATGTTGCGTATGTACCACGTACACTTACTTGCCGGCTCACACACATCTTCATCGGTAATTGTCATGTCACGTACACCTTAGAAAATACTATTGCTTGTCATAACCTATTAACTAATAGTTTAGACATTGTAGTTATTACCTGCTATTTCATGCATACTGTTATTCATTGTTATGCCGCATTCATGGATCCTAATGCATATATTCACTATTTTACGCGTTATTGAGGTTTTGGATTTGGATTTCCTTGAGATTTTCTGGATTTGGAGGAAAACCGCAAAAAAACACAAATAAACATATTCTCTCTTTTAAAATAAAAAGTGCGGTTTTCCCATGATGTATGAGTCGTCCACCATGAGTTTGCTGATGGATTTGGAAACCCGATTCGAGGAGACGGATGAACCGTTTCGGGTACATGGTGGACCCGGTGCGGTACCCCGGGGCAAGAGGAATGTGGTGATGACGTTGAGCCTGGCAGGGGAGTACTACCTACCGGTGATTTTACCCGACGCATCGGATATCCGGAGGATACCGTCGTGGTCTTGAGATTGATGGTAGGGGCCGGTCTGGACTGACGGCGCCTTAGATATTGTGTTTGAGACTTTGAGATATCGAGATATTGGGATTTCGTTTTGTGCCGATGCTAGGCACAGTTTTATGCTGATTTCATTACGATACCTTATTTTAAAAATACAAGGAAATCTCACTAAATTATGAAAACAGTTGCTTCATGTAAATGTATTCTGTTTTCACGCATTCATATCTCATTCATATGTTATGTTGCTACCTGAGGCACTGACACAGGCACACGAGATTGCACTCGGGTTAGATATTTACCCTAGCCCTGTTATAGGCTGCATGTTATATTGAGGATTTTATATACTGATCGTATTGACCTAGGATTATGTCTTGCTTTCGGTTTCTGCTTGTAGATGTTTCTATTCACGAGTTGGCAACTCACCCCCGTTGTGCCACAGTTCTTGCAGGTTCTGCCGTACAGGTTTCATTGCGGCATTTCTGGCACACTACCTTCTTGCGGGTGATTTGCTTTTGGTAGGTGGATTCTTTTGCATCAAGAACCACCATTGTATTTATTTTATTCATTGTATCTAGAATTTCCATCAACCAAAATTTGTATATTGTTTCAGACCTAGATTTTAGTGATGTATTATTCGACCTTAGAGTCGCGCTTAGTAGTATTGCGGTTTTCTTGTTGCTTTTAGCTTTCTTTTGGATTTGATCCTCGCCACTTGGCGTTGTATATTATATCGTTGTGTGGTTGTGATCGTCAATTGACGAAGAGCTAGCTCCCTCTTGGGGATGCCTTTATCATTGCATATATTGTTATCCTTGTTGTACCCCATTCGGGGCCAGTTTTACAAAAGAAACTCTGCCGAAATTTTTAGAAAAGATTGTCACTAGTAAAATAAGGGGTTGCCCCTACGGATAATATCATCCGTAGGGGCAATAAAAGTTTGGCCCTACGGATTAATACGTAGGGCAAAGTGGTTGCCCCTACGGTCGTTCAATATTTATTTAAAATTTATTAAATCTTAAAGTGTTTTTTGCCCCTACGGTGGCGCAAACCAAGCACCTACGGGTATATCCGTAGGGGCATCTAAATAGCGATTTAAGTGATCGATCCCTACGCTGATTATTTCTTATTCCCTTTATCGTTGCGCGCGAACCCAAATCCCCAAACCTTGACGTTCCCGCCGATCGCCGTTCTCGTCATCGCCAGCGCCGGCCGAATCGTCGTCACCACCGCCTGCAGTGATCTCGTCGTCGCCACCGCTGGCCGAATCGTCGTCGCCACCGCCTGCAGTGATCTCGTCGTCGCCACCGCCCTCGTCGTCGCCGATTGCGTCTCCGTCGTCTCCTCCACCGCCTAGCCTACAGGTTAGTTAAACATTATTTTAATGATGTTAGGGTAGCGATGAGGGTTAGGGTTAGGTATCGGTTGGGGTTAGGGTTAGGATTAGGGTTAGGGTACGGGTTCGATCGGTTGGGGTTCGACTAGTGTTGGGGTTAGGGTTAGGGTTAGGGTTCGGTTGGGGTTTGGTGTTGGGGTTGGGGTTCGGCTAGGGCTGGGTTGGGGTTAGGGTTTGGTGTTGGGTTGGGGTTCGGCTGGGGCTGGGTTGGGGTTAGGGTTAGGCCGGGTTAGGGTTTCGTGTTGGGTTGGGGTTCGGCTGGGGCTGGGTTAGGCTTAAAAAGGTGAAATTTTAGGGGATTGATCTGGAAAATAGTGAAAGTCGATACTGTTTATTTGTGAATAACACAGTCCATGATTTTTATATGAGAAAATGGTCCATGAAAGTCTATGGGATTTATCTAAAAAACGCTGAAAGTTCATGTATTTATTTGTAAACAACAAAATTCATGGTATTTATCTGGAAAACGTTGGAGGTCAATGGTATGTATTTGTAAACAACAAAATCTATGAAAATTATGTGAAACGTTAAAACTTCATGGTATTTATTTGTAACAAACAAAGTCTATGGTATTTGTTTGATAAATATTGAAAGACCATGACATTTATATGTAATGGGTCAAAGTCATTTGGGTTATGTCAATCTTATTGGCGATACTTTCTTTTTGTGCATATCCAAAAACTTTGAAAGTTCTTGGTACCTATTAGAAAATATAAAGGGTTTTGTAGTGAAAGGAAAGAATTGGATTTAGAAAAACCGTGTGTAACTTTTAGAAATTCTATACACTCAAGTATATAGAAAAGGGTTAATTGCGGATACAGCCTATGTACTATGGGGATCAAGCACTTATAACCTCTGAAGTATAATAATAAGCACTTTTGTTTGTTTTTCATTAGTGATTAATTTTTAGTTTGCTATTTATTCTTTTTCAGTATGGATACTTGATAGAATTACAATTGCTTTACTATTGTTTGCCTTTTTCCTTTTGTGTAGAAAATATATCCATTGTGTCATATGGACACTATTAATTTCACATCGATTCAAGGGAAAAATTGAGGAAGATTGTGTTTGTTATATCAAAAACCTTTTTGTTGAACCCAACAGGTGAAACTTTAGAGTTGTTATAGATAGCTCTACATGTTTAATGCATGTACCATTGTTAAGAGAGTGCAAGGTGGAGAACAATAATTTGTTTCAACGGCACGTTTTTCAAGTTATAACCAATATATGATATTCGATGATAATATGAAACTTTCATATTCTCATCGATACGCATATATGAAACTCAAAGCGCCACTTAGTCCCCGTCTATCGGTTAACATACGTTCGATATTCGTCGTGACATAGAAATATACGAAGGTTGTTAAGTATTGGACGGTATAGCTCGATATTAACAACCGTTGTATAGTCTAAGCGACGAGAAAATTCAATCGTATGGTAACCCATAGATTTGTCCCGTGTGGACAAGTTAAGAATGTATAAAGCAAACGCCTTCATTCACTTGTGTTTTCATCCGTTTCGAGATATTTCGTCGGTATCTTTCCGCTGGTTCTCCGTGTACAAAGATAGATTAGATGTTCATTTCAACGTTGTTTCACAGCTTTGAAATGATTATCTATTCTATTACAGTGTACTCGGAGAGCAGCGGGGAGGTGCTGCCGAAATTTACTCGAAACGGTTGAAAGCACAAGTGATGGACGTTCGCTCTATACATTCTTAATGGGATAGAAGCCTACCCCCGACAGCCGGAACACATACATACAAACGCATAATTAGAGAGCGATTCGAGATGTTCGGGTTAAAACCAATATATGATACTCGATGATAATATGAAACCTTCATATTCCCATCGATACCCATATATGAAACTAAAAGCGCCACTTAGTCCCCGTCTATCGGTTAACATACGTGCGATGCTCGTCGTGACCTAGAACTATACGAAGGTTGTTAAATATCGGACAGTATAGCTCGATACTAAAAACCGTCGTATAGTCTACGCGACGAGAAAATTCAATCGTATGGTAACCCATAGAGGACAAGTTAAGAATGTATAAAGCAAACGCCTTCATTCACTTGTGTTTTCATCCGTTTCGAGATATTTCGTCGGTATCTTTCCGCTGGTTCTCCGTGTACAAAGATAGATTAGATGTTCATTTCAACGTTGTTTCACAGCTTTGAAATGATTATCTATTCTATTACAGTGTACTCGGAGAACAGCGGGGAGGTGCTGCCGAAATTTACTCGAAACGGTTGAAAGCACAAGTGATGGGCGTTCGCTCTATACATTCTTAATGGGATAGAAGCCTACCCCCGACAGCCGAAACACATACATACAAACGCATAATCAGAGAGCGATTCGAGTTGTTCGGGTTAAAACCAATATATGATACTCGATGATAATATGAAACCTTCATATTCCCATCGATACCCATATATGAAACTAAAAGCGCCACTTAGTCCCCGTCTATCGGTTAACATACGTGCGATGCTCGTCGTGACCTAGAACTATACGAAGGTTGATAAATATCGGACAATATAGCTCGATACTAACAACCGTCGTATAGTCTACGCGACGAGAAAATTCAATCGTATGGTAACCCTTAGATTTGTCCCGTGTGGACAAGTTAAGAATGTATAAAGCAAACGCCTTCATTCACTTGTGTTTTCATCCGTTTCGAGATATTTCGTCGATATCTTTCCGCTGGTTCTCCGTGTACAAAGATAGATTAGATGTTCATTTCAACGTTGTTTCACAGCTTTGAAATGATTATCTATTCTATTACAGTGTACTCGGAGAACAGCGAGGAGGTGCTGCCGAAATTTACTCGAAACGGTTGAAAGCACAAGTGATGGGCGTTCGCTCTATACATTCTTAATGGGATAGAAGCCTACCCCCGACAGCCGGAACACATACATACAAACGCATAATCAGAGAGCGATTCGAGATGTTCGGGTTAAAACCAATATATGATAATATGAAACCTTCATATTCCCATCGATACCCATATATGAAACTAAAAGCGCCACTTAGTCCCCGTCTATCGGTCAACATAACGTGCGATAATTTATTCTTTTCAACGACAAACGCACACACAAAGCATATACATGGATTTTCTCCTTAATTTGTCAGTAACTATCCCGTTCTTATATTTCTCAATATAGTCAGCATAACCTACAATTTATATGTTATTCAGTCTAACATGGCCCATGAGTACGTCAGAGTTAAGGACTGGATGTATGTGGATTGGAAACAACGTATGCAACCTAAGTTTGTCGCAGGAGTTGCTGCTTTCCTTGAATTTGCACGAGCACATAATAAGATCATAATAGAGAAGATTCTCTGTCCGTGCGATAGATGTGGCAATAAGTACTGGCAGAAGGTAGAATTGGCAGAGTTTCATATTGTAAAACATGGGTTTACTAGACTTTATTCAACTTGGAAATATCACGGGGAAGGAGAAGAATGCAGTACCGCGGTAGAAGAAGGAGAACACGATAATGCGGCAGGAGAAGAAAAAGAATTCGGTAATACGGCAGGATACGGAAATTTATTTCCATCAGAAGAAATGGAGGATATGGTAGAGGCTGCCCTAGGTGAATCTATTCGTACCGAAGATGACATTCCTTCCGGTCAAGGACCGCGTGCGGATAAATATGAAAATTTCATGAATGATACTAGGAAACCAATTTATGAGAATGCGAAGTATTCCACCCTCTCATGGTTCGTCCAACTTTTCCAAATTAAGTGCCTAAATGGATGGAGCAACAAGTCATTCACAATGCTTCTTTCGTTCTTGAAAGATTCTATGCCTCTGGGAAATAATGTGCCCGAAAGCTGGTACGAAGCCCAGAAAATGATGTATGATTTGGGTCTAAAGTGCGAGAAGATTCAAGTATGTCCTAAAAATTGCGTGTTGTACCGGAAAGAGAATTCAGATTTGAAAGAGTGTCCAACATGCGGAGAGGCCAGGTATAAGCCGAAAGATTCTGATAAGAAGCCTGATATACCTGTGAAGATAGCACAATATTTTCCCATAACACAGAGGCTACAAAGGCTATTCAGGTGCAAGAAAACAGCCGAGGCAATGATTTGGCATCACTGTGCTCCTCCAAGCGAAAATGGAAAAATGAGCCATCCAAGAGATTCACCGGCATGGAAGGATTTCGATAGGAGGCACGCAATATTCAGTAGCGATCTTCGCAATGTCCAGCTCGGACTGGCTGCCAATGGCTTCTTCCCATTCAACTATATGGCTGGAAGTCACAGTACATGGCCCGTTGTAATGATGATTTATAATCTGTCGCCTTGGTTGGCTATGGACCAATCATACTTTATGATGCCTCTTCTTATCGACGGACCAAACTCACCGGGGAACAATATCGACGTCTATCTCCGACCTCTGATTGAGGAGCTGAAAACTTTGTTCATTGATGGTGTAGAGACATATGATTCAAACACAAATACAACCTTCATACTGCGTGCGGCTTTAATGTGGACAATTAATGACTTTCCTGCGTATGGAATGCTTTCAGGTTGGTCCGTACATGGTCACAAAGCATGTCCTCATTGCCATGAACACACAACATCAAAATTTTTGAATTTTAGCAGGAAGGTTTGTTATTGCGGCCATCGTCGTTTTCTGCCTCCAGACCACCCCTATAGGTTAGACACGGTTCACTTTGATGGTCATCAGGAGATTCTTGGGCCTCCATCCCCATTGTCCGGAGAGGACGTGACTGCTAAATGGGATGGTTACAATAACGTGACCTTCGGGATGGATCCGACGAGACAGGTCAAACCACAATATTGGAACAAGTTAAGCATTTTCTTCGAGCTTCCGTACTGGTCTACAAATTCAGTGCGTCATTGTCTGGACGTCATGCATATAGAGAAGGGAGTATCAGAGCACATACTTAACTTGCTTCTGTGTAAAGACGGGAAATCGAAAGACAACATGAATGCCCGGATGGATCTACAAGAGTGGGGAATAAGAAGTGAACTGCACCCTAAACCGGTAGCGGGTAAACCGGGCAAGTTTGTACTTCCCAATGCCGCTTATCATATGTCACAACCGGAGAAGAAAAGATTCCTGCAGGTGTTGCATGATTTGAAAGTCTCCACAGGTTTCTCAGGATCATTCAGCAAGAAAATAAAAATTGTGAAGGCCAAGATCGATGGGCTGAAAAGTCATGACCACCATGTTATCGTGGAGCACCTTCTTCCATTAGCCCTCAGGACTTCTCTCCCCGACTCGGTTGGTCTAGTAATCAACGACCTATGTTGTTTTTTCAGGGAGTTGTGTGCTAAAACGCTGGAGGTTGCGAAGCTGGATAAACTAGAAAATTCTATTGCGTTGATACTTTGCAAGTTTGAGCGTATTTTCCCACCGTCATTCTTCGATATCATAATACACTTGACGGTTCATCTTGCAACTGAGGCGAAATTAGCCGGACCGGTACAATATCGATGGATGTATCCCGTCGAGAGGTACGTTAAATTTTTCGTTTCGCGCAATTTATAAATTTATTTTTGTCATGTATGCCCGTGTTTATTTATTCAACATATTCTCATTAGGTACCTTTACACTCTTAAGAAGTATATACGCAATAAAAATCGACCAGAGGGTTCTATCATGCAAGGTTATCTTCTTGATGAAGCAACCACATTTTGTTCCCGCTATCTGGACGAGAACATTGAGACAAGGCTTAACCGACCACGAAGAATTCAAGACGGGCCATATGGTAAAGCCGAGTATAAGAGGGTAGACACTATGTTTATCAACAAGATATACCGGTTTATCTTGCTTAATTGCGTATGTCTTGAACAAATTAGAGAGTAAGTTCTTTTGGATTAATTGTTATATCTGTGTTTGTGTGTGTATGAAATGACATAATATTAATGTCATAATTATTTGTCGAAAACAGAACTCATTTTAACGAGGTACGTGAGGGGCATCCTGATTGGAACGAAGAGCGTTTGGAAAAATACCATCAGGATAATTTTTGTGATTGGGTCACAGAGCATGTAAGTTATTCGAATTACATTTTATTGCTATCAGTTTTAATCTAAACTTGTATCGTTATGTATTTATCGTAAAATTTGTTTTGTTAGATCCACGATCCGAACTTGTCTGCATCATTTGAGAGTGATTCAAGATGTTTAGCTCAATTTCCTAGTATGGAGGTTGCACATTACAAAGGATTTGGTGTCCTTGGATACAAATTCGAAGTTAAGGACATAGAAACATCTAGAATCACTCAGAATAGTGGGATTGCGACGGTAGGATCGGAAGGTGTGATTTACTATGGGTACTTAAATTGTATACTCGGCATCCACTATCCCGGACGATCAGAACCCTTTTATATATTCCACTGTACTTGGTACGATCCGCGAACCGATACAGACAGGTGGAGAAGCAGTCTTGGGACTTGGAAAGATGAATATGGATTGACCAGTGTGAACACACTTCGATTTTACGGTTAGGACGATCCGTTTATCTTTCCGAACCAAGCGTTCCAAGTATACTACTCACAGTGTTTGAAGCATCCGGGGTGGAGTGTTGTATGCCGATGGAAACCTAGAGATGTCTACGATGTCCCAGAATACGAGGACAGCGATGAGGACGAAGAAGAAAGAAGGCTTAAAGTGCTTCGACCGTCTGTTTCGAAGGACGGGTTGTCTTCGACCGATCAAGAAGTTACGTGGGTTAGAAATGACATCGACGATGAAATCCAAGTAGATATGTATGATGCACCCACGAAACGAAAAAGGTTATCAGTAATGTTATATTATTACTTCACATTTTACGCTCTAGATCTTATATAGTCAATACTTTTAATGATTGTCTAATGCGTCCACGAACCATTTATCTAGATTTGATGACGATGTCGGGAGCAGCGAGGGGCGGCAGGAGCTCCAGCCGCGGCAGAGGCAGAGGCAGAGCGGTTCTGCCGCCCGGAGAGCTCCGTAGGGAGCTTCAGAGGGCCGGTCTTGCACCCAGATCGGAGACCCCTTCGGATGCCTCCTTCCGTGTGGAATTTGCCACACATCCAGGTATACTGCACGCATATCCATTTTCAATTTAATATTACAGATATTCATGCCTGTTTATGTCAAAATTACTTATATTGTCAATGTTTGATTGTCTAGTTGTTGGTGATGCGTCCACATCTGGGACAGAGGCCACCCCCGCTCCTCCAGGTATGTTTATATATCATATAGTGTATGTATATTGATTTAGAATGCTATATCATAAATATACACATTCCTTTTGCTCTTACTAAGCAATTTTTATTATTGTCTAGCTGTAGGTGGTGACACCACCGCACCTGCGGGTATGTTTATATGTCCTATAGTTCAAGCATATTGATTTAGAACGTTATATTATTGATCTACACATTCTTTTTGCAATTACTTATAAAATCTATTTTTAATTGTCTAATTATAGGTGGTGCGTCCACACCTTCCACAGGGGCCACTCCTGCCGCTTCCGTACCCTCCGCATCGTCTGCAGGTTAGTATGAATAAATTTAAAATATTTATTTATTTTACATATGCTATATAGAATAAATATGAACTTCATGGAGATTTAGCGTCGATGTTTATTTTATAGTTGGAGGGGATGCGTCCGGGTCCGGGACCCCGGTTGTTCCTCACCGGAGGAACTATCGTCCCGCTCGTGCTGCTGCTCGGGCCCAGGCTCGTGCGCTAATCACCGGAGGTATATATCACACTTGAATTTTTGTTTAACCTTGATTTCTTAATACAACTTTGTCTTATTATTGATTGTCTTGATATTTCGTGCAGACGCAGGGCCTCTCTATCCCCAGAGGGGGACTCGAGGCCCGAATCAGTCCCATAGGCTGAGGCCTGATAGAGCTAGGGGGGAGGCAGCATTCCCCCTATTTTTTACCCTTGACTATCGCTATACCGGTCCTCATGCCGAGAGGTTCGGCCGGTATTTGGGAGACGAGAGCCGGATCGTGAAGAACTATCCACTTCACGTTGAGTGGGGCGAGCAGCACCAGCGCTCATTCGCCCTCTTCTTTAATCAGGCTCGGGTATGTATTAATATATATTTTCATTTGATCTATCCAATATATTTATTATTAACACTTGCAATCTAATAACAATGTTTTTTTTTTATTTTCAGTTGGATTACGATTTTCAGCCTGTAGCCGACCCTGATCACTCGGGTAAGGTGCTCGACCTTCATGCTCTGTACAATAGCCTGATGAAGAACATGCAGGCCAAGGTCCGATACAACAGGAATGAGCTGAAGGCCGACTGCTACTCCCTGTGGATAGCGACCCCCGAGGCAGAGAGAGCGGCCCTCCTATCTACTCCGGCGTTTGCGAGAGTCGACGTAGAGACATGGCCTCTATTGTGCGCTTATTTCGACTCCGAACGCAAACAAGTATGTATTTTAAATTTAATTCATTATTTATGATATAATTTATTTCTTTGTGTTTCTTAATTAGAAAACTAAATGTTAATGCGTTGTGCAGAAACAGGCTGCTCAGAATATGGAGAACAGGAAGTCGGCGAAGAGGGGTCGCCCCACTTACACAGGTGGCTCGAGGAACATTACTCGAGCCATGGAGTTATCGGTAAATTAAGAGTTATTCTCTAATATTCTGCAATATTAAGAGTTATTCTCTAATATTTCTAATATTAAGAGTTACTTTCTAATATTGCAGACATCTCGGACCGTGGCGTCATGTGGTACACCGAGCGTGCTGTCCGCATATCTTGCCGTCCACGGCACCTCGACAGATCCCGCCACGGGCGGGCTTCGATGTCCCGACGTCGCTACCCAGGAGTACTGCGTAAGTGTTAATATTTTTTCTACCCAAATTTGAAATTTTAGTTTTGGAAGGTTCAAGTTTAAATTTTATACTTATACTTTACTGCTTAATGTTGGTGTAGGAGCGGGTGGTTGAGCAGGCCCAGGCCTCGGGGATCGATTTTACCGGACAGAACGATCCGAGGCTGCTGACCCCAGTTCTGGACGCCGCACACGGAGGGCACCACGGAGGTTGGGAGAGAGGCCGGGGATTGGGCCCTAGCAGGGCCCATATGAGGTTGGACTCCACCCCGGCGGTTACTTCCTCCGTCTCCAGTGACCGGCATGTCCATCAGGAACTGGATAGCTTGAGGGCCACCGTTCAGGAGTTGAAGGAGATGCTGGTATGTATACTACTTTATAGTAAAATATCATTTCATATTATATACATATCAATATATCCATAATTAGTACGTAGCTTGAGCTTATTTGGTTTTAGACTTAAGTCTCATTAATCATACATACATATGTAATTAAAATAAACAACGCATTTTCAAACTAGATATCCAAACAGGGTTTCGAAATAACTTAATAATGAAACGAATTCGAATAATACACAGTTCTTACACGCTTCTTACACACGTTATGTCCAGACGCGACAGGGTAGATCGGCCGAGACTCCACACGCATCTCCTTCGGCTGCGGCTCCGCAAGCTACTACATCGGCTGCGGTTCCGCAGACAGCTCCTGTAGCTCCACCGCCCACTCAGACTCCCGCAGCCGCGGCTCCGCAAGCGACTACCTCGACGGCGGCTGCGCAGACCATAACGCCAGCTCCACATGCCGCTCAGGCTCCCATATATGTAGCATTGGAGAGTGTATTTACCGAGGAGCAGGCGCGCGTTATTTTAACGTTATTCGGAGGTGGAGCTGGACCGAACTAGGGTAGCTTTTTGGTTCTTATTTTTTGAAACATGTATTTATTTATATCACATTGTACTACATTTTGAAACGATATTGATATTGGTTTGTATTTATATCATATTCAGTTTTTGGGTTTCTTTTGTATATTATATATATGCGTGAGATGTGATTATGAATACTGCAATATATGATTTGATTGATGTATATAGTATTGTGCACAGGGCGGGAAAAAATCTAGCAGCCTATTTTTAAAAAAAAAATACAGACAATATGTACCTACGGATTAAGCCGTAGGTATATATGTTGCCCCTACGGGCATATCCGTAGGGACAACCTATCAGGAAACCTGATATTTTCCCACCTGATATCAGTGCAGGGTGTTGGGAGTGCCCCTACGGATATGTCCGTAGGGGCCACTGTTTATCCCCTACGAATTTATCCGTAGGGGCAAAATATCAGGTTTCCTGATATTTTTCCCCCCCGATCTCAGTGAAGTGTGTTGGGAGTGGCCCATACGGTGCAATCCGTAGGGGCTACTTTATATCCCCTACGGATATATCCGTAGGGGTCTAAAAAGGACCTACGGGTATATTCGTAGGTATATACAATATATTCAAAAAAAAAATTACATATATGATTTTATTACCCCTACGGGGTACTCCGTAGGGGCTATAGCACCTACTGATACATCCGTAGGGGCATAAATTTCTCCGTAGGGGCAAGTTCAGGGCCTCAACTTGCACCTGCGGCCTTTGCACCTACGGGGTATTTTTTCACCCCTACGTATATATCCGTAGGGGCAGTGGGTTGCCCCAACGGATAAATCTGTAGGGGCAACCCTTCTTTGTAGTAGTGTGTACTGTTTTTAGAATGCATATTCGGCTTAGTTATTTAAAAACCCTGATTTCAAACATGTTTTTCTTCACCTCTTTAAACCAGTTTCTTTACTTATTCTTAAAAATGGTTTTAGATTTCTGGGCTTTTGGCTTACTTGGATCAGATGGAGTCCTGTAGACTTCATATGGTTCAAGGGCCAGTCACGTGCTCTTTCGGGTCGTGACAGATCTTATGCGGACCGTCGGCGGCGCAGACTTGAGTTTTCTGTTAGTGATCATGTTTTCTTGAGGGTCTCCCTAATGAAAGGTGTGATGAGGTTTAGGAGGAAGGGGAAGCTCAGTCCCAGATATGTGGGACCCTTCGAGATCCTCGAGCGTGTTGGTGCAATTGCATACCGGTTAGCCCTTCCGCCCAGTTTTCCAGATGTGCACCCCGTATTTCACGTTTCGATGCTCAGTAGATATCTTCATGATCCTTCGCATCCGATTCAGCACCCGACGATCCAGCTTGAGCGCGACCTTTCCTATGCAGAGCAGCCGGTGATGATCTTGGATCGACAAGTGAAAAAATTGAGATCGAAAGACATTCCATCAGTCAAGGTACTTTGGCGTGGTCCGAGCAGCGAGGAGGTCACTTGGGAGACCGAAAGCGAGATGAGGAGGAAGTACCCCCGTCTTTTCGAAGGTATGTGTAGTTAGATTTCGAAATTCGGGGACGAATTTCTTTTAGGGGAAGAGATTGTAACACCTTAGGATGTGTTTAGTGGCTATTTATATTTAAATAAAGGGTTTTTAATAAAAAAGTTTACCAAATTGAGTTTCAAATATTTTTCCAAATTTAATAAATATTTTTCTAGAATTTTCCTAGGCTTGCACGTACATGTGCATGTAAACTAGGGTTTCAAAGTGAGGTAATACCATGATTAGCAACCATGGTGGGTTTAATCATGGGGATTAAGTCTTTTGGGTTTTAATTAAGTTTAATTAGTTAATTGAGGGTTGCTTTAATTTGAATTTCCTTTTTGGAGTGTTGACTTGGTGAGAATGAGAAAGAGAGAATGCATCATGGCAAAAGCCATGCTTGCATTTAATGAAGAGAGAGAGTGGAGGGGTTGACATTTGGGTTATGATTCCCTCTCATCCTTGTGTTCTTTTCTCTCAACCTCACTCTCACACTCACACACTTACCTCTCCACAGCAGCAGCAGAAGCATCCACAGCAGCAGCAGCAAGCAAACTCAGCAGCAACTGAAGCAAGCACAGCAAGCAGCACCAGCAGCACCAGTGAGCAACAGTAGCAGCAGTTAGCAGCAGCAACAGCCACAACTCCAGCTGCAGCTCCTTCCCTCCACTTCTTCTTCTTCCTCCAGCTCCCTAGGGTCGAGTGTGGGGTATACTTCTTGAACTTACCCCCTAGTTTGCTTAATTAGTGTAGCTTAGCTTCGATTAGTGTTTATTGGTGCGTTTTAGTGCGATATGTGGTGATTAATGGGAACCATGACCAAGTGATGTATGAATTGGCTTTAGTAGGTTGATGGAGTGTTGTTAGGTCCCTGTTAACCCAGCTTAGCCCCCAATTGCACTAAAATACCACCAGATTCCTAATTGATGCAAAATCTTCGTTTTTGAGCAAAAACTAGCTTTCTGTAAACTGCTATCGACCCGGTGAGTTCAGAATAAATTTGAGAGGACTGCAGTATAGTGATTAGGTGCTGATCCCCCAGGTAGAACCCGACCCCTTTATGACTTGTTCAGGCCGCCGGAAAATTGTTTCTGGCCGCAATTTGCGGCCGGATGGGGAGGGTTTGGGTTGGGGTTTGGTCCTATAGGTGTCTGTTGCAACCCTTAGACTCATGGCATGTGTATTTTTGTGTGATTCTTGCTGTAGGAAAATCTGGAGCTAATTACCCTATTTCTCATATTTTAAACCTTCGCGACACGCGTGATACGCATGTGGTTTGGGATTTCTGTGTATCGCGACGCGTCAGGGTAGTTTCAGGCGCGTAATCACGCGTTTTACGTATCGCGCACACGCGCGCTTGGTTTGCGACACTGGTTTCTAGTTTGACCTTAATGTCAAGATTTTGTGGATTTGAGCTTATGTGTGATATATTGTGTGATTCTAGGTTCGCAGGCCAGTGAGACGGACGCTGCGAAGAAAGGGAAGCAAGTCGTCGGCTACACTTAGCGCGAAACTTCGGTGAGTAGATTTAACATCTACGGGGATATCGCCCGCATGGCGTTATGCGTTAGGGCTGATAGGACCTTATAATTATATATTGCATTTACCTACATTGTCTGTCATGTATACTATTGTTGCATACTACGTTCCCTGCTATAAGTATGTAAACTTAGAATTGATAGAACACCGCACTATTACTAATGGTTCATGCTGCACGAGCACTAATCTGCATGTTACACACACACCGTTAGTAATTGCCATGACACACTCACTGTAGGATTGCCATGATTATATTGCTTTAGTTCATTTCATATATGATTCGTTATGATTTTCATAGAAATTGGGAGCCGCAAGATGTCTTTGAAAACTGAAACTATTTTAAAAAGCGGTTCTCCCTTGTACCTACATTGTGACTTGATGTACATAGCACATCGCATTTGATTCACTCATTGGTGTTGGATTTCCATGAAATTTCTGATTTTGTGGACCGTGGAATTATAAAAAGAAAAGATGCACTATTTGAAAACCCGGTCCTTCGTGATATGATATTTTGGTGCGTCCACCACGCGTTTTCTCGGTGCTGAGACGTGTGCTTGAAACCCAATTATTGGAGTTGGATGATCCATTGGCGGGTTCATGGTGGAGCCGGTATGGTTCCCCGGGGCGAGAAATGTTTTTCGTGGAGTAGACGATGAGCCTGGCAGGGTGGCGAGTACCTACCGGTGATTGGTTGGACCTGGCGGTTATCCGGAGGATACTGACCAGAGTCGAGAGATGGATGCGGGATGATCCGTACTGCCGGGGCCGATACCGCAGACGGAGCCCGTGGGCTGATCCGGACGGACGGAGCCCGATATATGAGGATTTGCGTGTCGATATGAGGATTTGCGTGTCGATGCTGGACACGAGTATTTTATGATATTTTGAGTGCCGATGTTGGGCACTCATGATTCTCAGAGATTTACAGGATTTGAGGGCCGAGGAGGGTTCCGGCGCCTGAGTTTATTTGGGATTTGGGTGAAGTTTGGGGCACCGATTATTTTTCCAAGTTGATATTTCCATGTAGATGTTGTTTATCCCATGCTCAGCATTGTTTATCATGCATTTCATCCTGTAGTCGTTTTACCAGACAGAGCATTTGCATGATTATTGCACCTACTGCTTGTCGCATATATATCTTACTTGCTGGCATATGATAGAGTAGCGCAGTACGTGCATGCTCGCGATTACCTTTATATGTTATCTCTATTCATGAGTTGGCAACTCACCCCCGTTGTGCCACAGTATTTGCAGGTTGCCCTTCAGAGTAGTCGCGGCAGGCTGCCTTTTGCATCTTTTAGCTACAGATACCACTACAGTTGGTGCGAGAGCTGTTTCGCTTTTAGGTGGGTTGTGGTATCTGATTACTTTTATTGTACCCCTTTTGTATCTAGTATTCTCCATCTACCATATATGTACTTGACTTAGATACTGTGTGAGGACGATGATGTATATTTTGTATTCTGGTGTCGAGCTCATGGGAGCCGACTGTTTTTATATGCAGTTTATATTTCTGTGATGTTTACTTATTGCTCATTCTTCGCTACGGCGTCGTATATTACTCTTGTGATGATGTTTTCCGCCGTTGGGCGTGATTGCTCCCATTTGGGATGTTTTGTTTCATTATATTTCATTTTCACTCATATCCTGTTTTATACCCGGTCGCGGGGTTACTTTTATAAAGGAAATGCTGCCAAAATTATTTAAATGATGACGTAACTTTAAAAGAACTTATTGAACTATTTAATGTTTTCTAAATGTTTTAATTAAATGTTTTCAACACTCGCTACTTTTAAATGATTTTGATTTCTGGGTTCGGCTTACTTAGTCGCGTTACGCCTGTAGATATAGCGTGGTTAAGTGCCGGTCACGAGTCGAAATATTCGGGTCGTGACATTTATACAGGCTTAATTTAGAACACGTAAATCCTAGTATATCCAATATTTCATATGTTGTTTTCTGCTGCGATATCTGTGATGTGATCATTTGATATATTTGATGAGATGAATAAAGGATATAGTATATGTGATATATTATATAGACATTGCTTATGTTTTACACCCGCGCCATGCTCTGCCGTTAGTTACCTAACCTAACGGTGCACGAGGGGACATCGAGGCGAATGCGAATGGCATAAGCATACGTTGTATTTATCTGTGATGTTTAGGTAACTTAAAATGATGGGACTTCATTAATGAGATTAATGAAACTAAAAGAAACCTAAAATGTTGTAGAAACTTGTCTCGAAAACTACTAGCTCTAATTCTATCCTTGCATAGCGGTATTCCTTGTAGAATATCCAGCACCTTATTCGATAAGGAAAGAGCCGAGATCCCTTCACCGGGAGTGACCTCTTTAGCAATGACTGGCAGATGCTACAACCCACGGTTTGTCTTTTGATTGCTTTTATAGTTTTTGCTTTGCATAGTGGTATTTGAAAAATATCCCGCACCTTATTCGATAAGGAAAGAGCCGAGATCTCTTCACCGGGAGTGACCTCTTTAGCAAAACTAGTAAAAGCCTCAAAAACACTCCTTTTAAAAATCACTCGATTCTACAACGATATCAAGTTCATTACGCATAAGGTTTTCATAAAAACCTGTCGTAGCCCTCCGTCATTTCACATAAGTACATCATAGTATTCGTGCTATGTTTGTTGGCCTGTGTCAAGGCGTAGTGTGCGGTAGCTATATATGCTTATCTGCTAAAGCATATGATGCGATTGAGTTAGGGTAGTTGTGCGACTTTGTTGGCCTGCGTCAAGGGTCGTGTGGGAGGGTTTAATTCAATCGGGAAATGTACGGGTTGAACTTGACTAGCGGACTATGGTTTGTTGGCCTGCGTCAAGGTCATAGGACGATAAGGGTAAAATATTATTGGGAATTTCAAGTGTTGAAATTTGCAATGAGATTGCATACCTTCTAAGAGATAGTTGGATCCCGATACCCACTGCAAGTAAGAGTTACTCCTGGGAGAGTTTTACAAATTACAATTAGCCGATCAAGTAGGTGTCTAGAAAGGTGTCAACGGGGTTACGCCTCTGGGAAAACGAGGTTTATTTTAATTAGGTCCGTGCGAAAGCACGGAGAACCTCTCTTAAAGTACCGGCACTGGCCTGGCTGAAAGATTGGCAAACTTGTACGGTGTAATTAATCCCGGCTTGTCTTTCCTTTTAGGGTTTGAAGGATGATTTGACTAAAACAGTGGGAGCCATCGTGATTCGATATATTAATAACCAATCTAATATTGCAAGAGGATACGCTGACTGTTTTCTTCTCTCTCTCTCCTGGTAGCGACCATGTCACGCCTTAATCAAGATAATAATACGGATGTATTGACCGAATCCGCTTGATATACTGAGCTAAGGAACGTTGGCCCCGCTCCAACTTATAATTGTTATAAGACCGAGCAGGATAAAGGAGATTACCAGAATTCCCGTGCCGCCCAAACGAAGAAAGTGCATGATGATGCATCTTCTTCGGGTGTGTTCATTACAGAGAACTGTTTCTCAGTATCCTTTACGTCCTGGGTATGTGATACCGGACCAGGATCCCGCATATGTAATCAGTTACATAGGCTACAGATAGGTAAAGAACTGAGAATGGGTGATAAGTTTCTAGAGTTGGAAACGGTGCAATTGTTGCAGCCAAGTTTGTTGGCAGTTATCACCCTGTATTACCAAATACATTGATTCTGAACGAATGTTATTAGATACTGAACCTGATATACAACATCATATCAGTCCTCTTTATTTAGTAAAGAAGGATATAATTTTGTATTGTTGGATAATGTTTTGAACATTTCCTATATCAAGAGTTGATCGGTTCAGGCACGTTATCTAAAAGCATATACATTCTAAATCGTTCAGAAATTTGTTGGATATCCCAAGCATTAGCAAGGGAATATCTTCTACCACACTGAGGAACAATAGGTGTTTTGTTTCTCAGCATGCCACCTTTTGGAAGGGGAATTTCTTGTGAAGAAATTAGTGGTCATGAGGTAGACCTGGAAGCAGTTCCAGCTATACAAACTACAGCTGTTGATTTGGTAGAACCAGAGGATTCAATAGTTCCCGAAGAACCTCAGCCTCTCCGCCGATCTAGTAGGGTTCCTCACCCACCTGAGAGATACTTCGGTTTTCTGTATGATAGTGGGAGTGAGGATTGCATCATGAGATGATGACCTAACTAGTTTCGAGCATGCCATCAAGAGTGGGGACTCTGTGAGAATGGCTGGATTTTAAGCGATCTGAGATGGAATCCATAAACACCAACAAAGTATGGACTTTAGTTGCTTTATCTGAAGGGTTAAATCCCCATCAGGAGCAAGTATATCTTGAGAAGATTACTTGGTGTACATGGAAAAGTTGAGACTTTCAAAGCTAAGACTAGTTGTAAAAGGTTCTCGTCATCGACCAGGTTTGGATAATGATGGAAACCTTTTCTAGTGGCTATGCTTAAGTCCATCCGGATCCTACTTGCCATCGCTACATACCATGATTACAATATCTGGCGGTTGGGTGTCATGACTGCTTTTCTAAATAGTGATTTAGAAGAGAACATCTGTACACAGCCAGAGGGCTTCGTAGACAGTGGGAGCAGCGGAAACGTGTGCAAGTTGCTTTACGGGTTAAAGCAGGCATCGCGGAGTTAGAACATCTGTTTTGATGTGGTAGTCAAAGAGTTTGACTTCATCAAAATGGTAGATTAACCTTGTATATACAAAAAGGTAGTAGGGAGTATGGTGATGATCCTCGTATTTACGTGGTTGACATACTCTTGATAGGGAAGGAGTTTCCTATGCTACGCTCGGTCAATCTCCTCTTATCACAAGGATTCTCCATATAAGATCAAGGTGATACCTCCTAAATCCTGGGGTTTTGGATCTATGAGATAGATCTAAGTGGATGTTAGGATTCTCACTAGGTGTAGTGAGATGGTATCAATCGATCCTGGGGAGAATCACTGGATAGCTTCCAGGGTGGTAAGTTCGACTGAATGTCAGTCACATGCATTGTCTTTACCCTCAGTGGAGGGACGGTATGTTGGAAGAGTTCCAAGCTAGATACTGTGGCATACTAGACGATAAAGGTTGGATACATTGCTACCAAGGATGCTACCATAGAGGTAGTCTGGATGTATATTAGTTTATGAAATGAACTTCGTTCCTACCATTGTGTGACAATGGAGTTGTGGCTTTAGCCCAGTAACCCCCGTCCCATCAGTGATCTAGACATATTCTTAGGCAGTATCACATGATCATGGAGATGGTTGATCTCCAGGGAGATCGAGGTTAGGAGAGTAGACACAGAGAACAACAGCGCAGATTCACTCACAAAAGCCTATTTCCCAGTAGAGACTTTTATGGGATGGTTGAGTATGAGATACATCAACCACTGCTGCTTGTTGGGTATGAGATACTACAACAGATGACCCTAGTGCAAGTAGGAGATTGTTAGTGATATGTATGCCCTAGAGGCCATTACTGTACATACGATGTATATTGTAGTGGATGCTTGGACATATATATGGAGGACTTTCTTGCTCGACATGATAGTATGCTATCTGGTTTCTCTTTATCTTTACATGTACTCTGATTTTCTCTATGTTGCATGTTGATAAAGCCCTTAGGATGAGTACTTGACTACCAGGATTATGATGCAGATCATACTAGAGGGAACAGAGGAGTCGCTAAGTACATCCTTAAAATGTTCCTAGTCGTAGGTGTATCGAGACAGGGCATCGATATACCAGAGTAGACTAGCGTATAGCTTCTCGACCCATGTAGATGGGCGATGGATGATCTCATATCCATTGGTGTTTGACATCAGAGATAGTATACGGGTGCTCAGTGGAGACTGGGAACACTGGTTGGACTCGCCGAGAACTCCGAGATGGTATTATACCTCACGTCAGATGGAAGTTTTCTGGTGACACTGGTACATGTTAGTCTGTAGACCCGAGATCGTCATAGAGTCTTGTGTGATTCCCACTGTGCTTTGATTTCCACCTTACCACGTTCAAGAGAACGTGCAAAATGGTGGCTTTTGGCTACAGTCTCGAGTCACATGGAGGCAATGAGCGATAGGAGGGGTTTCGTCTCTCCCGGTATAGGGAGTTGATGTTGCGCTGCACTCGATTGGCTATAACAGGAAGTCCTTGGCCAAGGCTGCTTCAGAGATATACTGGTAAGTGTTATCAGTAGTTTCTCGACCCGTTATGAGCCTCACATCGGCATAACTTATCGAGTTACTGGGGTCTGATGTTTACCACCCCTAGACGAGATATGTGACATATCAGACGAAGAGACCAGACTGTACGGTAGTGTTACCGATTGGATTCGTAGGATTGTGAGAAGGCTTGCTTGTTGATCTTCTGATCGCTCAATACCCGGGTGGCCGTTACGTTTAGCAGACCGCTTGCGGCTTGTGGGTGTTTGATTTGATCATCACCTACTGCCGGCGTATTGACGAGTCTTTAGAGTCCTACATAGGGGTTTCCTCGCTCAAGCGAAATGGAGTAGGAGCACATATGTGATATGTGCAGGACCGAGATTAATACGATATGAGATACCGTATTCTATTCTCGCGAATTGTGACATTGGTCGGTTATATGCTATATAGCCGGGTTATCGAATCAAGTGTTGATTCGATAAGTTGTTACACATGATATTAGTCGGTTATATGTAATATAGCCGGATTATTAAATCAAGAGTTGATTTCATAATCTAATGTATAATTATATATTTGATATATTACATTACATTAACTAGTATTAGCTCACATATGATTTCTTTTCTCACTTGATGTGCACATTGTATATATGTGATATGTATATTTGTGTACATGTTTTGTGTCATGCTTGATGATACATACAAGATGGGTATATGAGACTTATACTATGCTAGGGTTAAGTTAGGGTTTTTATTTATTGCTTAAGTTATAACAAAAGAGAAAGACATGGTCAATGTTGTCAAGCTTGGATGAAGCTTGTAGAAATATTGACAAAGTTCAGTCTTTTGTCATTCCTTAGGATATTTATTAACCCAACCCTTAACCTTATCTCTTGGTTAATTCTCTACATGAGTTAAGCATGAGGGCTTAACTCACCCATGGTTGCAATAATTCATTTGGATGAATTATTCATATGAGTTCATATTCTTCTTCTTCTTCCTCAAAGCTTTCTAGCTTCAATGGAGTTGTGAGAAAAAGTGTGAGAAAATGAAATCTAAAGTGAGTCCACTTCCTACTTCATCATCCTCTACTACTTTCCATTTAGTATCGGGTGTTCTCTTCACAAAGTTCTTGACCGAGTGAAGAAATAGCTTGGGTTAGTGTCTCCTCGACGTAGATCATCTTCGGCCTCGAAGACATCGAAGCAAGCATGTTCGTTTCTTTATGGGCGTCTCTCTAGAGTCCGGAGTTCACGATCGCAGCGAAGCAACTACTACTCGGAGCTATTGAAGTGAAGTACCGGCCTACAAAGGTTGTATTCCTTGCTCATTTCTTATTGCAAAGTGTTTGCATTTGATTTTCCGTCGATTTCTAGTTTATGATTCATGGTTAGGGTTAGCTAGAACGGCAAATTTTCGAATTTGGCATGGACGATGCCTCCCGAAACCTTGCTGCCGTCTTAGGTAACCCTGCATTGATAAGGATACCAGATGAATATTGAGATAAATGTGATATTCGACCCGTACCCAGATTTGGGATGCCGTACGATGGATTTACCGTACGAGATATAATTATGATGATTGATCCGCTCTCTTGACTAGAGGATGTCATATTATATATTGTATCGTACGTGATACTATTGAGGCGGGATCACCGACTATTATGTATATATACTTATATCGACTCAGACTTAGGTGGTTTTCCTTACCCTTTCGATTAGCCTGTTGGTTTAGACCTGTAGTTACTTAGTAGATGCTAGACTGGACTCGAGTCATACTTATTTCAAAACTAACGAATCATGAGTATTTTAAAGACAGGACAAGGGATACTACGGACATTTCAAAGGACGTACCTTTTCTTAAAACACCGTAGCCCTATTTTCTAAACACCACGATTCGTGTTATTTCAAATGCCAAAACTGTATGACTCGATTATATAAACACGTATTCCTTATTGCTGCGTTTATTATTCATTTTCCGCATATTCTTAGTATTCGCATCGCATTGCATGCTTATTTGTGTTTCCGTATTATTATGAAACCCATGCTATCAAGACACTAGCACCATTACCGATGATGCGTATCCTCCACGTACACCTGCTTGCCGGCTCACTCACATCATCATCGGTAATTTCCATGTCACGTACACATTAGAAAGTATTATTCATTAATATAAAATGTTAGCTGATAGTTTCGACATGGTATTAATGTGCTTGCTTTTATATGATAGATTAGACTTCATTTATTACTGTGATTTTCATGCATATTTATATATTCATTGTCATGCATTATTATTAGGGCCAGTCCGGATTGCCGGAGCCTAATATTTTGGAATTCATTGTTTATTTACTCTTGAGATTGAGATTTCGGATTTCCATGAGATTTATGGATTTGGAGAAACCGCAAGGATTTTATAAACTTATTATCATTTTAAAAATGAAAGTTATGGTTTTCTCATGATATGATTTGAGAGGAGTCCACCATGAGTTTTCTCGGCTCTTGAGTGATATGATACACCCAATTCGAGAAGGAGGAGGAACCGTCTGTAGGTGCATGGTGGACCTGGTGCGGTACCCCGGGGCGAGAAGGTCGCAAATGATGGCGTTGAGCCCGGCTGGGGAGCACTACCGACCGGTGATTGTTTTGGGACTCGATGGATATCCGGAGGATACCGATCGGAGTATAGGCCAGTCCAGATTGCCGGAGCCTGAAGTTTTGAGATATGATGTTACGGGCCAGTCCGGATTGCCGGAGCCCAGATATTGAGATAAAGAGATACATATATTTTGTGTCGATGCTAGACACTGATTTTCTGTTGATTTCATTGATGATACTTCAATTTTTACAGAAATTTCTCTGAGATAAGAAAACAGTTTTCTCATTAGATGTATTCTGTTTTCGTACATTCATACATCATACATGATATGTTACTACCTGAGGCACTGACACGAGCACTTGGTATTACACTTGTATAGATGTTACCTTGCCTTTATTTAGATGCTTCAGGTTATATTATTATTTTGAGGATATTATTATCGTATGACCTAGGATTGAGTCATACATACGATTTCTGTTGCGCCACGGCAGCGTCCCGGCCGTCTATCCGAGGCCAAAATGCGGAATCAAAAATTTTCCTTACTTGGAAACCAGCGCTACCGCGGACAATGAAAACCCGGATCGTAACCATTAACCTAATGGTAGCAAACAAGAGATGGGAAGAGAAGTATACCAAGTGATCCGAGTCCTCCGGTCTTCTCTTCATCGTCCCAATCTCCCGCGGAAAGTTTTGTCTCCATATCGTCGCCTCCTCGCCGGAAAGGGCACCACATCGCCTGCGTCTTTTACGGGCTCCCGCCTCAATACCGAGGCAACTCGGGCATGAAGCCGGCAACTCGACATGCTCAAGATATGCTGTAGAATGTGTAGTGTAGAGGCTATGTCTCATTTGGGGTTTGTTGCCTTTGAAGATGATGGAGGAATCAAGATTAGAAAAATGGTGCTTGCATTTTTCTAGCATGAAAATGAGATCAAGAATGAAACTCTCAAGATGAAGCTCTCATCTTCTTTCTCTCTCAAAATGTCTTCAACCATTTTCATCAAGTGAGAACCATATGGTGGAGGAATGAATATCAAAACATAAACATGAAGGGAGGTGAGTGTAGGAGAAGAAGAATGGTGACCATATCAAAAGCAAACCTCACATCCAAAACACTTAATCAACTCTAATCAATCCTTTCTCAAAAAGCAAATGAAAAGACTAAGAAAGCATCTCATCATGAAGAACTATCATGATGCCACCAATAAGCAAGAAACCCCCTCCTCAAATGTAATTTGCAAAACTGCAAATTACCCCCTCCATCAGAAAAGTCCGGCCGGGAAAGAACAAAGGAAAACCGGCCGGAACGGAATGCAAACTGGCAACTCCAGAAAACTGGTCCCATAATAAATTACAGGAAAACCCCGATACTGTGCATACACACCTGCATCTGTATTCCGTCCGGATACAAATGCAATGAGACAAAATCTATACTGTACTGAACTAGGACCGGCTTAAGCCAAAGCCGGCTAGTAATATCCGTTCGATCCTGATCCGTGCAATACCGCACGTATCAGATTGAACCCTGCCATATAACTTCACGGCCACTAGTACAAAACTGTCCGATCCTGATCCGTGCAATACCGCACGTATCTGATCGGACCCTGCCATATCTCCATACGGCCTCTACAGCGTTTCGCCCAAAAGCTTGAGTAACTGAAAGTGTGGTGGACTCTAAAGACTCGTCAATACTATGGCTGTGGATTTAACCACTAGCACGTCAGAGGTGTAAGCCAATACGTGACGGGCCACCAGCTATTGACCAAAAGGGACGTCGATGAGCGAACTCATCCTGACACCCTACTGAGCCTGTCAGTGACAATATCCGTACAGTCCGGTCCGTTCGTCTATGAGTATCGCATGGCGGGCCTAGGGGGTTGGTAAAAGTCAGACCCCCAAAAGCGGTACAAGTCGTGTCGGAGTGTAGCCCAGAACACCCTGAGATACTACTGGAATACCTACCAGTAAATCTCCTGCCTCGGCCAAGGGCTTTGTGTAATGGCTCTCCTAGACACAGCGCGACCTCACCCCCAATACTGGGAGAGACGAACCCCTGTAGATCCGCTCACTGCCTCCATGTGGCTCGGGACTGTACCCAACTAAAACCTGTTTGCACGACTCCTTTGAGCCGCGGTAGGGTAGTAATCAAAGCACAGTGGGAACTCACACGAGACAAATGACGATCTCAGGTCGATGAACTAACCTGTACACATGTCACCAGGGAACTGCTATCTGACGTCTGGTATAGGACCAACTAGCAGGTTCCCGGCGAGTCCTGTCCGGTGTACTCATAACCCAAAGAGCACCGGTATACATCTTAGGTGAACCAACTGACACCAGTGGATTGTGAGACCGGCCACCGCCCCTCGTCGGGGTCTCAACTGTATACACTAGTCAACTAATGGAGTATCGATGACCTGTCTCGAAACTCCTACGACTAGGGACCTTTTAAGGATGTGCTTATAGACTACCAGCTCCCACGAATATGATCGCCAACATACTGCTGGTAGTCAAGCAAGAATCCTAAGGTCTCTATCAACGTGTAATAGCGACATTTCAGGTCACCTAAAGCAGTACACGATGATAAAGATAAACCAGATAGCATACTATCATCTCGAGTAAGACTGTCCTACCGGGATAGGTCCTCCCTCAATCATTGCAATCACGTGCCTGTGATCCAATAACTGACTCTGAGGGCACTATCTCCAACAATCTCCCACTTGCACTCAAGGCTAATTATTGCGATGTCGCATACTCACAGCCCGTATGATACCGAACACCCAACTCCTCTACTAGTCAGTCTCACAAAACTCGTTTGCGAAACTATTGCGTTCGAGGAATAGCCTCAGTGATTGGATCCGCCTTGATGTTTCTTTCTATGTCTCTCTATATCTCAAGTTCGTAGAGAATGCCATCTCCCGAAATGAGCCATACCTGTCTTAGAATGTCTGGAGGTCTGATGGGACCTAGCTCATAAATGAACTCCAAATCCAAACTTCTTAGACTGTATCTTCAACCGAACTTAATCAGTATCCTGCGCCAAGCCTCCCTCAGTATTGCCTTGGACCACCTGTCCAAAATACTGCCCCTTATCAGAAGGAAAACTATAACTCTGACAGCCACTCTGCCATCCATGTCACCTTGGAAGCTTGGAGTGATAACCGTCTCCTAAAAGAGGCTGTCGTTATCACATCCCTAGAACACGCACTTATGTCCTAAAACTGCTTCCGATTGTTTCTCCAGGATTGGATTAATATCAATTTATTGCATCTACTGCAAGAACAACATCTGGTGTGGTACTTGACATCTCATGATTGACTCAATTGCCTAAGCAAGTGAGCTGTCAATCACGCGCATCCTCTCCCCTTTAGTTTGTAAGACACCTTTAGAGAGGGTGACTCCATCACCTGCAGGTACACTACCGTGCCAGGAGTCGTCCATTCTAAATACTCAGAGAATGCTGTCAAGGTACCCAGATTGGGAAACTACCCAAATCTAGATCTAAAACCATAGATCAAGTAACCAGAATGTCTGATATAATATCCAAGTCCTGTGTGGAGAAACAACTGTGTGACAACCAAAGTATAACCGCTCGTAGTATAGGAATATCACTTCCTACTCTGTGTATGTCATCCAAATACCATGACATTACACCCTACTACCTTCTCAACAGATCCATCCCCTATTCTGATGAAGTCAAACCTATGACTATCACATCAGAAATAGATGATCTATCTCCGCTGTATCTGCTTTAGTCTATAAATAGACATAAGCCTGATGACCACCAATGCTTCCGCTGCTCCCACTGACTACGACAACCCTCTGCCAGAGTCATATAGACGTGCACTTCTAAAGCTAGTTTAGAACGACGCTATACTCATCCTCCTGCCGGGTCTCATAGTCTGGAACAACAACAATGGTAAGTCTGGGTAAACAAGAACCTCCCTGCCACTGTCCTTGAGCATACCGAAGTACCTCTCGAGTGCCTGAGGTTACCCATCATATCTGCGGAGTGGCCAATGGAATGTCAAACCAGATTGAATCTTTAGGTTCCTTATCAAATCTTCAGTAATCGTTTGCGGCTCTGGAATCACTTCCAGTTCTACCATACTCCCACTACTGTTTTTGAAAAAATCCATTTTTAATAAAATTGTGGCGAGTCTAGAACAATATTTCTATTGATCTGCCAGATGGTAGAAAGTCAACCCTCGGCATAGCCTGGGTTTACCCACAAACAGCCATTACAGAAACGTGCCTTGAGTTGTCCAGTGTCTGGTTTTAATCATAAGCCGGACAACTTCCCGTACCTTAACAATGTCAAGATATGAACTGTTCTATATCCAATATAGAAACAGAGGCACTGATTTAATTGAACCAGATTCAAATCATGCAGCTGTCTCCAGTGCATGTCAACTAAATGGAAGGAGGCCGATCAACGTTACTCAACTTAGGAATGTTTCCAATTATGAGTAACCTGAAAGAGAAGCTAGTTCTCTTAATCATTACTATCAACTGAACACCATACACAAGTATCTACATCTTCGATCACTTTGAAGAATCCCGATACTTGCTACACCTCATTCTCTACTCTATTCAAATACCTATAACTCCTCAAAACTTAGACCCTGTGTTCCTACGAAACACATGTCTAACAACTAGAGAAGTTAAAAGTAAACAGAATATAGTATGAGGACCAACCCCTCTGTCCTAATGGACACTGGACAACATACAATACTCTGTATAAGTCCGCTGAGTCTAACAACTCTTTCACTGTGCGTCGTAGGTTGAAAACTGTACTTATGGTTAAGAAGAATTACACCGCTGTTTAATGCTCCTTACCTAACCATCCACTGATATAGGTAAATGTCATCGACATAATATCAAAAGGTATATCTCACTCTATGAAAATAGACGTACAGATATATCAATTTGAAATTGGTGCACAACAGCGGATATTCAAAACCAAATATTTGCCGACCGGCAAACAGCCCAGATGATCTCCTCAAATATCACCGATTACAACGAATCCCGATATAATGAGGATGATCACCCTATTCCCAATAACTTACTCCTACTCAAATCTATAAAACCATACAGATGTGAGAATCAAACCTGGTAAATACATACCCTGGAGCAAGTGTCAAATCGGGAAATCAGTTTTCTTTTAACAGTACACAGCTGAACTGAAACATTGAAATGTTTCGATGGGGTATCCTGGTATTCTTAGTAATGCCTCTTCCATTATCCAGATTCACAACTATAACCGTATAATTCTTTGCCACCTCTCCAAATCCCTTTATACGTCTTTAGTCATTACCGTCTGCACACCCCTTTAGGCCAAATGGTTTTCTTCCTTCCCTACCGTTCGGCACCAGCCTATGGTTTGGAAGAAGACTATCCAATAAGCATAAAAGGTGTACTGTCTTAATCCTAGGAGCACTCGCAAAGCGAGAGAAGGTGAAGATAAAAGACAACCGAATAAACCTTATTCCTATTTCTCCTGAACCAGAATCCATCCCCGAACTGGAACAAGTTCCTTTCGAGTTCGTATATAACCATACGATGGAGTATCCAAATAAACTGTGGATCTTCGTAGTGATACGGAGTGTCCTGGAGAAATACGAAGGTGATTTAGGATTGGCGAAGAAATACTAGGTTTGGTCGTGAATATCAGTCGCATTTTACTTTGCCCTCTTACTAATCCCTTGCTTTGTCTTAATCTTAGTACCTTCTGCACACCGTTTAGGCTAATTGGTTTTCTTCATTCCCTACCGGTCGGCACCAGCCTAAGGTTTGGAAGAAGACTATCCAATTTGCGTAATAGGTGTACTATATCCTAAACGAAGGAGTACTCGCAATGAGAGAAGGTGAAAAGAAAAGACAACTGAATAATCCTATTCGTTTTCTCCAGAACCAGAAACCATCCTCGAAGTCCTTCGAGTTCGTATATAACCATACGATGGTTTTGTCCAATGGAAGTGGACGTTCGTAGTAATACGGGGTGTCCTGGTGAAAAGGGTAAAAGTAGGAGTGGCAATGAGGTTTGCAACTCTGACAATCCAAAAGCCAGTGTTAAGAAGGTTCGGTCAACTTGGTCACTGAGTCATAGTCCAGGGTCGGGTCAATGGTCGCTGCCAAAGAGAGAGAGAAAAGAAACACTCAGCGTGCACTCTAACCTAGATCAGAATGGTTACCAATTTATCTAATCAGGAAACCTCCCACTGTAACCTCAAATTCTCCTCCAAACCTGAAAGAAGAATTAGTCGGGATCACCCGAGGAGTAAACCAACTCATCAGTGGGAATCGGGATCCAACTATCATCGCAAGATAACTTGACGGAATCCACTTAAGTCACCACACTCCAGAAGGTATGCGCATGCCTGGCAAGTTTCAGTTCTTTTGAAACTCCCGATGTGATTTTTACCCCTAGGACCCAAGTGACCTTGACGAATAATCAACAAATCAAAAGGTCCTAGTCTAGCTCAGCCCGTCATTATCTTGATTGCGTTAAACCCACCCGCACGACCCTTGACGAATAATCAACAAAGTCGTACGACTTTCCTAACCAATCCACATATCCATGCGACAGAATAGCACAACAAAGCTACCGCACACTACGCCTCGGCGAATAGCAATGACAAACGCAGCGCGAATACTAAGCAATACTAATCTGAAATGACGGAGGGCTACGACTGGTTTTTGGCGAAAAACCTTTAACGTAATGAACTTGATATCGTTGAAGGAACTGGATAACCTTTTAGAAAATATAGTGACGAAAACCTTTACTAAAGAGGTCACTCCCGGTGAAGGGATCTCGGCTCTTTCCCCGTAGAATGAGGTGCAGGATATTCCAACTGAATACCACGATGCAAAGCAAAAGTAATCGGCTATAGTGAAGTTAATGCCCTGACGCAAACTTCTGTCCAAGGGGTCACTCCCGGTGAAGGGATCTCGGCCCTTGCCTCGTCGACTGAGGAGCAGGATATTCCAAATGAATACCACGATGCAAAACAAAAGTGAACGTCTTTGCAATAACAGCTTTTCGAAAAGTGTTCCAACAACATCAGAATAGGTTTGTTTATCTTGCATTGATCCGAATCAACGCAGTCCCATCAATTGATCACACAACAAAGAACGAAAATATACTGATGTACGTATATGCCATCCGCATTCGCCACTGGGTCCCGTCATCACCCGTTAGGTTACTTAACTAACGACAGAGCGGGGACTGGACTAGCGCGGATGCAAAACATATACAACATCTACGAATATATATACCAATATATTATATTTCGCTCAAGGCGTGATAAAAAGCAACATCACAGAAATGTACAGCATCACAGAACAATACAGATATCTGGGATCCCCGGGTTTCACAGAGCCGCTGCTGAAACCCGTCGTTCCCCTGGTCGTGTGGATAGCCTGTGCAATGAAATCCTAGACCCTTATGGGCGCGGCAAGTCACCCGCCAAAACCTGAAGCGAGGCAGCCCCCTTCAGTACCGTGAATGGACCACCCAGCACTTCATGGAATCCGGTAACTTGGGCACCCCTCCTGGGTCAACCTGTACCCCCTACGAGTGCGGCGAATAGCCCGCCAATCCTAGAGTGAAGCCCCCTCCGTCTCAATGCCATGAGATGCGGGCCCGTTGCCCTCTAGAACCCGGCTATCCGTGCACCCCTCCACGGGGTAATCCTAGTACAGAAAGTAAAATATACATACACCGGGTACATCGACCGCAACCAGGTCGTGCCCCAAAAGAATAATACAATCAGGCAGTGACGGCAGTCCACATGTCGGACGCTCGCCCCGCAATATCAAATGTACATATAAAACAAAACTGTACTAACATTACATCCAGGCTATCCCCCACGACTGATCCGCAACATCACAGCATAAACACAGAACATCAACGTGAAAATCACGTTCGCAAATCCGTCTAACCGGGCTATAGCAGTTAGACAGGATTTACCGATCAAGTGATATTCACGGTCGCAGATATAATGTAAATACTGTGAAATAATGTGTTTAAAATATCCGATCGATCAAAAATTAACAAGTGGGCCCCAAAGCAATACTGTAGCACTCACAGAAATTCTGGGCCCAATATTAATATTCCAAAACCCCTATTTTCAACCCACAAGCCCACTGCAAAAAAAACGATGACATGATCCCTCATTCCTGCGGCGGAACCGCGGCCAAAGAGGGGTTATTGCCGCGGTTCCGCGGTCGTACGGAGGGATCGTGTTGTCTAATTTTTCCAGTGTTCTTAGAACTCCCTGCACATCATTCTGAGACAACCTGAAAAATTTTTTTAGCAAGAAAAAATTCAACAGAAAACTGATGCATGCAAAAACGCTGTTTCTGGAATTTTGGTCGATCGGATAAGTAAAACGCATTAGAACAAGCTAGACAAGGTTAATGGCGTGGCTATGATACCATGTTGCGCCACGGCAGCGCCCCGGCCGTCTATCCGAGGCCAAAATGCGGAATCAAAAATTTTCCTTACTTGGAAACCGGCGCTACCGCGGACAATGAAAACCCGGATCGTAACCATTAACCTAATGATAGCAAACAAGAGATGGGAAGAGAAGTATACCAAGTGATCCGAGTCCTCCGGTCTTCTCTTCATCGTCCCAATCTCCCGCGGAAAGTTTTGTCTCCATATCGTCGCCTCCTCGCCGGAAAGGGCACCACATCGCCTGCGTCTTTTACGGGCTCCCGCCTCAATACCGAGGCAACTCGGGCATGAAGCCGGCATCTCGACATGCTCAAGATATGCTGTAGAATGTGTAGTGTAGAGGCTATGTCTCATTTGAGGTTTGTTGCCTTTGAAGATGATGGAGGAATCAAGATTAGAAAAATGGTGCTTGCATTTTTCTAGCATGAAAATGAGATCAAGAATGAAACTCTCAAGATGAAGCTCTCATCTTCTTTCTCTCTCAAAATGTCTTCAACCATTTTCATCAAGTGAGAACCATATGGTGGAGGAATGAATATCAAAACATAAACATGAAGGGAGGTGAGTGTAGGAGAAGAAGAATGGTGACCATATCAAAAGCAAACCTCACATCCAAAACACTTAATCAACTCTAATCAATCCTTTCTCAAAAAGCAAATGAAAAGACTAAGAAAACATCTCATCATGAAGAACTATCATGATGCCACCAATAAGCAAGAAACCCCCTCCTCAAATGTAATTTGCAAAACTGCAAATTACCCCCTCCATCAGAAAAGTCCGGCCGGGAAAGAACAAAGGAAAACCGGCCGGAAAGGAATGCAAACTGGCAACTTCAGGAAACTGGTCCCGTAATAAATTACAGGAAAACCCCGATACTGTGCATACACACCTGCATCTGTATTCCGTCCGGATACAAATGCAATGAGACAAAATCTACACTGTACTGAACTAGGACCGGCTTAAGCCAAAGCCGGCTAGTAATATCCGTTCGATCCTGATCCGTGCAATACCGCACGTATCAGATCGAACCTTGCCATATAACTACACGGGCACTAGTACAAAACTGTCCAATCCTGATCCGTGCAATACCGCACGTATCTGATCGGACCCTGCCATATCTCCATACGGCCTCTATAGCGTTTCGCCCGAAAGCTTGAGTAACTGAGAGTGTGGTGGACTCTAAAGACTCGTCAATACTATGGCTGTGGATTTAACCACTAGCACGTCAGAGGTGTAAGCCAATACGTGACGGGCCACCAGCTATTGACCAAAAGGGACGTCGATGAGCGAACTCATCCTGACACCCTACTGAGCCTGTCGGTGACAATATCCGTACAGTCCGGTCCGTTCGTCTATGAGTATCGTATGGCGGGCCTAGGGGGTTGGTAAAAGTCAGACCACCAAAAGCGGTACAAGTCGTGTCGGAGTGTAGCCCAGAACACCCTGAGATACTACTGGAATACCTACCAGTAAATCTCCTGCCTCGGCCGAGGGCTTTGTGTAATGGCTCTCCTAGACACAGCGCGACCTCACCCCCAATACCGGGAGAGAAGAACCCCTGCAGATCCGCTCACTGCCTCCATGTCGCTCGGGACTGTACCCAACTAAAACCTGTTTGCACGACTCCTTTGAGCCGTGGTAGGGTAGTAATCAAAGAACAGTGGGAACTCACACAAGACAAATGACGATCTCAGGTCGATGAACTAACCTGTACACATGTCACCAGGGAACTGCTATCTGACGTCTGGTATAGGACCAACTAGCAGGTTCCCGGCGAGTCCTGTCCGGTGTACTCATAACCCAATGAGCACCTGTATACATCGTAGGTGAACCAACTGACACCAGTGGCTTGTGAGACCGGCCACCGCCCCTCGTCGGGGTCTCGACTGTATACACTAGTCTACTAATGGAGTATTGATGCCCTGTCTCGAAACTCCTACGACTAGGGACCTTTTAAGGATGTGCTTATAGACTACCAGCTCCCACGTATATGATCGCCATCATACTGCTGGTAGTCAAGCAAGAATCCTAGGGGCTCTATCAACGTGTAATAGCGACATTTCAGGTCACCTAAAGCAGTACACGATGATAAAGATAAACCAGATAGCATACTATCATCTCGAGTAAGACTGTCCTACCGGGATAGGTCCTCCCTCAATCATTGCAATCACGTGCCTGTGATCCAATAATTGACTCTGAGGGCACTATCTCCAACAATTTCTGCTCTGTGATGTTTTCTACTCACGAGTTGGCAACTCACCCCCGTTGTGCCACAGTTTCCTACAGGTTTTGCCGTACAGGTTTTCCTTGGCGGCTTTGCTGGCACACTTCTTCATTCCGGGTGATTGCTTTGGTAGGTGGGTTCACTCGCCTCGTGACCACCATTGTATTTATTATTTCAGTTGTATCTAGTAAACTCCATCAACCAGGCTGTATTATTTATTTGACTTAGAGACCAGTGTATATTCTTTCGACCTTAGAGTCGCGCTTGTATTATTATGGTTTTCTGGATGATTTTGAGTTTCCTTTTGAGTTTTTATCCTCGCCCTTCGGCGTTGTATATTATATTGCTTGCGTGGTTGTGACCGTTAATTGACGAAGAGCTAGCTCCCGCTTGGGGATGCCTTTATATATATTATGCATGTTGTACCAGTTTGGGGCCAGTATTTACAAAGGAAACTCAGCCGGAATTTTCAGAAAAGACTTGATGTTTTAAAAAGCATAGTTTGGCTTATTTTAATAAAACACTTTCTTTAAAATGGTTTAGATTTCTGGGATTTTGGCTTACTTGAATTAGATGGAGTCCTATAGACTTCATATGATTCAAGTGCCAGTCACGTGCCATTTCGGGTCGTGACACACACACTCTACTTATTGGGGAATCTTCCTCTTCTAGATCTAAGGCGAAAGCCAAGGGGAAGAAGAAGAAGGCCCCCACCAAGACGAAAGGCGGTGTCAGTAAGGTAGAGGGAAAGGGCAAGGCAAAAGTTTCGGGGCTGACAGTAGGGAAGGGAGAATGTTTCTATTGTCACAGGAAAGGCCATTGGAACAAGGACTGCAGGGCTTGGAATGCCAGAAACCAGGATTCGAAGCACGTTGTGGCTTCGTCTTCAGGTGTGTTTATGATTGAAAACTGTCTATCAATTAACTCTACTTCTTGGGTACTAGATACCGGATCAGGATCTCATATTTGTAATTCATTGCAGGCTATGAGAAACCGTAGAGTTATCAAGGCAGGTGATATGACTCTCAGGGTTGCTAACGGAATGAGCGTGGATGCTGTATCCGTAGGGGAATATCACTAGGATTGACAGGTGGGCAGATTTTGATTTTGTGTAACTATTTTTGTGTACCTTATTTGACATGTAATATCATCTCTGTATATTTACTATCTAAAGAAGGTTATGATTTTAGATTTGTAAGCGATGTCGTCCACATCCACCTTAATCATGGTTTGATTGGGTCAGGTACACTAGATAACGGTATATACGTATTAAATCAAGCTCGGGTTATCAACGTCCAGAACACACTTAAAAGAAAGTCTCCATAATTAAATCAGGCTTTCTTATGGCATTGTAGACTGGGTCACATCAATGAAACACGGTTGACGAAGTTACATAAAGAGAGATATTTGGATCCGTTTGAATATTTGTCTTATGCAACTTGTCAATCATGTCTCAAAGGAAAGATGACATAGACTCCGTTCACTGGACACTGGGCAAGAGCAAGCGAGCTCTTGGGTTATTCCCACTTCATTACTTTTACGGATGATTTCTCAACGTATGGACATGTATTCTTGATGAAATATAAATCCGAGGCCTTTGAGAAATTCCAGGAATATAAGAATGAAGTGGAATAAAAAACAGGAAAAAGTATCAAGACACTTAGATCTGATCGAGGTGGTGAATATTTAAGTGCCGAGTTCCTGGATTACTTAAAAGAGAATGGTATTATCTCTCAACTTACTCCTCCATACACACCTCAACACAACGGTGTATAGGAAAGGCGGAATCGCACCCTGGGTATGGTACGTTCCATGATGAGTAACGCTGAGTTACCGCGATCCTTCTGGGGTTATGCACTAGAATCAGCTGCATATCTTTTGAACAAGGTTCCTACTAAGTCAGTGCCTACCACACCATATGAAATGTGGAACCCTATCTTAAGTATCTAAAAATATGAGGATGTCCAGCTTTTGTAAAAAAGTAGCATGCTGACAAGCTCGAGGCACACTTAGTACTGTGTAAGTTTGTGGGATACCCAAAGAACTCCAGGGGTAATCTTTTCTATTATGCGGAGGAACAAAAGGTCTTTGTTTCTCGGCATGCCCACTTTTTGGAAACTCAATTTCTTGAAAAATAAATAAGTGAGAGCGCAATAGAACTGGAAGAAATTCCAGAACCATAAGCTATTACTAAAAGCATGGTGGAACCAGAAGTTTCAATGGAACCGGACATCCTTGCGCCACTCCACAGAACTAGTAGACAGTCTCATCCACCCGAGAGATACTACGGTTTTCTCATAGACGGGGATAGAGAGGATTACATCATCAACGATGATGAGCCAACAAGTTTCCAGCAAGCCATTCAGAGCAGAGATTCGGTAAAATGGCTGGATGCAATGCGGACCGAAATGGAGTCCATGTGCACCAAAAAAGTATGGACTTTGGACATTGCTACAAAAGGGGTAAAACCCGTAGGCTGCAAATGGATCTTCAGAAAGAAGATTGGTGTAGATGGACAGGTTGAAACCTATAAGGCTAGACGTGTTGTAAAAGGTTTTCGTCAATGACCTAGTTTGGACTATGATGAAACTGTTTGTTGTATGTATGCCGTAGAAGCCAGTATTGTACATATGATTTATATTATATTGGATGCTTGGACATATATAGAGAGGACTTTCTTGCTCGACATGATAGTATGCAATCTGGTTGCTCTTTATCTTAACATGTATACTTGTCTCTTGATACTGTCTTTTGGTTACATGTTGGTAAAGCCCTTAGGATGTGTACTTGACTATCAGGACTATAATCAAGATCATACTAGTGGGGACATGGTAGTCCATAAGTTCATCCTTTAATGTCCCTAGTCGTAGGTGTGTCGAGACAGGGCAACGATATACCAGAGTAGACTAGCGTGTACGCTTCTCGACCCATGATATGGGCGATGGATGATCCCATTTCCATTGGTGTTTGACATCAGAGATGCTATACAGGTGCTCAGTGGAGACTGGGTACACTGGACGGACTCACCAAGAAATCCCAGATGGTATTATACCTTACGTCATATGGCAGTTCTCTGGTGACACTTGTATAGATTAGTATGTAGACCCGAGATCGTCATAGAGTCTTGTGTGATTCCCACTGTGCTTTGATTTCCGCCTTACCACGTCCAAGAGGGCGTGCAAAATAGTGGTTTTGGGTGCAGTCCCGAGTCAGATGGAGGCAATGAGCGATAGGGGGGTTTCGTCTCTCCCGGTATTCGGAGTTGATGTTGCGCTGTGCTCGATTGGCCATAACATGGAAGTCCCTGGCCAGGGCTGATTTAGATATTTACTGGTAAGTGTTACCAATAGTTTCTCGACCAGTTGTGAGCCTCACATCGGCATGACTTATCGGTTATTGGGGTCTGACGTTTACCACCCCTAGACTTGATATGCGACATATCAGACGAGGAGACCGGACTGTACGGAAAGTGTTACTGTCAGGCTTTTGCAGGAGTTGGAGCGGGCTTGCTTGCTGATCTTCTGATCGCTCAATACCCTGTTAGTCGTTACGTACATCTAGTACCGCTGACGGCTTGTGGGTGCTTGATGTGATCATCACCTACTACCGGCGTATTGACGAGTCTTTGGAGTCCTACATAGAGGTTTTACTGGCTTAGGCAAAACGAAATAGGAGCACGTATGTGATATGTGCGGGACCGAGAATAATGCGTGTATGTGATACCGTATTCTATTCTCGCGACTTTTGTATCGGTCGGTTATATGAGATATAGCCGGGTTATCGAATCAAGTGTTGATTCGATAAGTCGATACATTGGATGTTAGTCGGTTATATGAGATATAGACGGATTATTAAATCAAGTGTTTATTTGATAATTTAGTGTATAATGGTATATTTGATATACTAATTCACATTAACTAATATTTGCTCACTTAAGTATTTATTTTCCCACAAGTGTACACTTAATATATATGTGATATATATTAAATTGTATTTTGTTTTGTATCATGGTTGTTGATACAACATACATGGGTGTATGAGACTTACACCATGCTAATTGTGATAATGGGTTTTAATATTTAAAGTAATTCTAAAATTAGTGGAATATTAGCTTGATGCATGAAGCTAGTGGAAGCTTGTGGATCCTTTGACTAAGTCCACTAGTTTTGTTTTACTTAAGATATTTAGTAACCTAACCATCCCAATTAGCCATGGTTATGTCTCTACATGAGTTAGTATATGATACTCACTCACCATGGTTCACTCTCTCACTTGATCTTTTTGATTCTCTTCTCATTTGTTCATCTTCTTCCTCGAGCTCAAAAAGCTTTCTAGGGTTTGAAAAAGTGAGAAAGTATTGTGAGAAAAATAATTCTAAAGTGAGTCCACTTCTTATTTTCTTATCCTCTACTAGATTAGCACTTTAGTATAGGGTGTTTGCTTCACTAATCCTTTAGTTAGTGAAGTAGAAGCTTGAGCTGGTATTCCCTCGACGTAGATCATCTTCGGCCTCGAAGACTTCAAGCAAGAACGTTCCTTTCGCCTTGTGAAGCCATGCAAAGGTCCGGGAGTTCCATCAACGCAGCGAAGGGACAACTAAAAGGAGCTTATGAAGTGAAGGACCGATCTACAAAGGTTGCATTTCTAGTTCACTTAGTTGTAAATGGTTTACTATAGTTTCCGTATTGTTTTCTAGTTAACGATTCTAGTTTAGAGTTCTTTGAAACGGCAATTTTTTGAAAATGGCATAGATGATGCCTCCCGAAACCTTGCTGCCGTCGATAGGAACCCTTCAGTGGTATTAGAGCCTAGCTAGGAAATTATACGGATTATGTTAGATTACGAAAACGAAACGAACTCCGAAACTTGATACCCTAAAACCATGTTTCTGTCGATTTTAAAAAGAGCTCCAAAAATTTTTCAAACAAGTGCAGAATCATACTTGGGTAGAGAGATGAACATGGAAGAAAATTGGGACCATGTGCTCGGATTTTGGCCGAGCACATGGCCACAATTTCCGAGGAGGCCGGCCCCCAGTGGGTGTTTTGATGCCAATTTTTTTCCATACTCTTTTCTCTATGATTTCGGGTTTCAGGTGTTGTTTATTTTTGCTACTTTTTCATGTAATGATTAACTCAATGCAAAGGCAACTCGGAGTATTTCGTAGTCGTAATTTTAACTGTTTTCGGGTTACTTTACACGATATTAAAAAGTTCAATCGGACGTCAAATACCCGCTTTAACCCGTGCCGGAAAAAATTTCCAAGTGTTGGATTTTTTCCGTAGTTAAATAGCATTCAAACATCAGGCAAGTTATGCGATGGACCCTCTAGAAGAACAAAACCTTAACTCGATTCTTTGCCCTCGGAACCGCGACTGAACCTTATGGTTTGCCATAGTTCCGCGGTATCATAGGTGAGGCGTTGGTTTGGCCCTTCTACGGCTGGATCATTGGTACTGTGGCTTGTGCTGAATCCTTTTAAACATCGCTCAAGTGTTGAGCTCTTCTGGGTAATTGTGGGTGTTTGTTGATTCGATCGGAATGTTTAACATCGTCTAGTTTTTTCTGCGACCGTAAGTGTAATATGTGATATCGCCGGTTTCGTTGCTATATGTCAACGACAATTGGGATGCGCATATTTACTTACGTTGATGACATGTGATGTTATGTGTTGCTGTATATGTTTTATTGGATCGTCGCGTTTTGAATAACCGAGGGTTTTATGTGAGATGAAAGTTTTTATTTTCATTCATGTAAAATCAAATGTATGTAAAATTCTTTTATTGGGGCACTTCCGGGTTGAGGTTGATGTCACCATTGATATATATTATTTACTTTTCCGCATTAGGATAGACCCAAGGAGGAGAGCACAAGTAATAGGGTTCTAGGTCCAGTGGGAGACCAACTCGAGGAGTCGAGTCCGGGTCTCCTAACTCTAGAATTGGTAGGGTTGCTTGACGCTCTCGTAGGGGTCTAGGGGTGTGGGTTTGGCTGTTCATCGCGACCGTGGAATCCGTGTTTTATACAGGCTCAAAATAAAACACGGACCACTTAGTATATCCATTATTTTATATGTTTCTTCTGCTGCGATATCTGTGATGTGATCATTAGATATGTTGAGATGGATACTATATATAGTATATATGGTATATTATATAGACGTTACTTATGTTTTACACCCGCGCTAGCCTTGCCCCACTCTGTCGTTAGTTACCTAACCTAACGGTGCATGACGGGATATCGAGGCGAATGCGGATGGCATAAGTGTACGTCTTATTTATCTGTGATGTTTAGGTGACTTAAATGATGGGATTTCATTAATGTGATTAATGAAAGAAAAGAATCCGAAAAGATGTTGTAGAATCAAATTTTTAAAAAGGATAGCTACAGTTTTTTGCTTTACATTGTGATATATATGATATATCCCGCACCTTATTCGATGAGGAAAGAGCCGAGATCCTTCACCGGGAGTGACCTCTTTAGCAAAACTGGTAGATGCTACAACACTCGGTTTGTCTTTTGATTGCTTTTGGAGTTTTCGCTTTGCATATTGATATATGTGATATATCCCGCACCTTATTCGATGAGGAAAAAGCCGAGATCCCTTCACCGGGAGTGAACTCTTTAGCGAAACTAGGAAAAGCCTAAAACACACTCCTTTTAAAAATTCACTTGTTTCTACAATAATATCAAGTTCATTACGCAATAGGTTTTCAGAAAAACCTGTCGTATCCCTCCGTCATTTCAGATAAGTCCTACTTACTATTCGTGCTATGTTTGTTGACCTCCGTCAAGGCGTAGTGTGCGGTAGCTAACTAGTATTAATCTGTTTATACATATGATGCAGATTGGATTAGGGTAGTCGTACGACCTTGTTGACCTCCGTCAAGGGTCGTGCGGGTGGGTTTGATTCAATCAAGAAATGATGGGTTGAACTTGACTTGCACCCTATGGTTTGTTGACCTCCGTCAAGGTCATGGGATGCTTGGAGCAAAATATTATCGGGAATTTCAAGTGTTGAAATTTTCAATGAGATTGCATACCTTATATGAGATGGTTGGATCCCGATACCCACTGTGAGTAATTGTTACTCCTGGGAGAGTTTTACACAGGACAATTAGCCGATCAAGTAGGTGTCTAGAAAGGTGTCAACATGGTTACGCCTATAGGAAAACAAGGTTTATTTTAATTAGGTCCGTGCAAAAGCACGGGGAACCTCCCTCAAAGTACCGACACTGGCCTGGCTGAAAGATTGGCGAAATTGTAGTGTGTAATTAATCCCGGCAAGTCTTTCCTTTTAGGGTTTGAAGGAAGATTTGATAAAAACAGTAGGAGCCATCCTGATTAGATAAAATAATAACCAATCTGATCTTGCAAGTGCATATGCTAAAGTGTTTTCTTCTCTCTCTCTCCAGGTAGCGACCATATCATGCCTTAATCAAGATAATAATTTGGATGTATTGACCGAACCCGCATGCTATACTGTGCTGGTGAACGTTGGTTCCATTCTTTCTTATAAAACTTATAAGACTGAACATGATATAGGGGAATACCAGGATTCCCATGCCACCCGAATGAAGAAAGTACATGTTGATGCATTTTCTTCGGGTGTGTTCGTTACAGAGAACTGTTTCTCCATTTGCTCTACGTCCTGGGTATTAGATACCGGGTCAGAATCCCATATATGTAATCAGTTACATGGGCTGAGAAAAGGTAGAGAACTTAGAGAAGGTGATAAAGACATAAGGGTTGGAAATGGTGCAATTGTTGCAGCTAAAACCGTCGGGGAATATCACCTTGTATTACCAACTGGAAATACATTGATTCTGAATGAATGCTATTACATGCCGAAGATGACATGCAACATTATATCGGTTTCTTTGTTGAGTAAAGAGGGATATAATTTAGTATTATAGGATAATGTTATGAACATTTTCCTGAACCAAAAGTTGGTTGGATCAGGCACATTGTGCAATGGCATTTATGTTCTAAATCAATCAACAGTTCAGAACATAACAAACACACACAAGAAGAAGAGTTCAGAACTGAACGAATCCTTCTTATGGCATTGTAGACTAGGTCACGTCAATGTGACACGGCTAGCGAAGTTGCATAAGGATGGATATTTTAATCCGTTCGAATTTTCATCTTATGACACTTGTCAGTCATGTCTCAAAGGCAAGATGACCAAAACTCCGTTTACGGGACACGGAGAAAGAGTTACGGAACTCTTGGGACTGATACATAGTGATGTATGCGGTCCCATGTCTACACATGCCAGGGATGGTTCTGCGTACTTCATTACATTCACTGACGATCTATCTAGATTCGAATATGTGTTCCTGATGAAACACAAATCAGAAGCTTTTGAGAAATTTAGAGAATATAAACAAGAAGTCGAGAACCAAACCAGGAAAAGTATTAAAATCCTTCGATTTGATCGAGGAGGTGAATAATTGAGCAATGAATTCCTGGACTTCCTAAAAGAGAATGGGATTCTCTCTCTGCTAACTCCTCCATATACACCACAGCACAACGGTGTATCGGAACGGAGGAACCGCACCCTTTTAGATATGGTGCGCTCTATGATGAGCATAGCTGAGTTACCTATTTCCTTCTGGGGGTATACGCTGGAGACAGCTGCATACCTACTGAATTGTAGGGTTACTAGGCACTGTCACAAGGGTCTATGAGGCATCAACCATGCCCGATTTAAATTTTAGATGTGTCGAACAACCCTAACCAAGATCTTAAACTAGAGATTAGGCAAAACAAAGCAAGTAAACAACTTTACTTCTAAGAGATTGGAATTATAACCTTTGTAGTCTGGTCCTTCATTTCTAAAGCTCCGTGTTGAGGACCCTTCGCTGCGATCATCGAGTATCCGGAATCTAGAGAGGCTCCACAAAAGAAAGATGCAAGCTTTCTTCCGATCTTCGATAACAAAGATGATCTACCTTGAAGAAACTCAAACCCAAGATCTTGCTTTGCTAATCAAGTATTAGCAAAGCAAACACCCTAATCTAAGTGGCTAGAATAGAAGAGGATGATGAAGTAGGAATTTAGCTCTCATTTATTTTCTATTTCTCACTCATTTTCATCACTTCATAAAAAGCTAGAAAGCTTTTCAAGCAAGAAAGAAGAAGAAGAAGAATCAAATCCTTTTGTGATGAATAATGAAAGTTGTGTGTGGTTAGAAATGCAACCATGGGTTAAGTATGAAGACTTAACCCATGTAGAGATTTAACTAGGGTAAAAGGTTGGGTTGGGTTAAAGAAATATTTATGCAAAATATCAAGGTCAAAGGCAAAGCATCAAGAAGCTTCTTGAAAGCTTCATGAAATCTTAACCCTAATCCAAACCCTAACCTCAATTAAACTCCACAAAACATGTTGCATTTATAACCATAACATGTTACAATATTATATATCACATATACAATATTTATTGTAACAAAATAAAATAATACAATTAACATATATCACTTATATATCAATGTATTACCCGAGTGAGAAAAAGAATCTTTATGTGAGCTTATACTAGTTAATGTAATTTAATATATCAAATATATAATTATACATTAAATTATCGAATCAACACTTGATCCGATAATCTGGCTATTTCACAAATAACTGACTAATATTATCTGTATCAGGTCATCGAATCAACACTTGATCCGATGATCCGGCTATATCACATATACCCGGCTGATATCTCATATCGCGAGAATCTAATACGGTATCTCATGCATGTATTATTCTCGGTCCTGCACATATCACATATGTGCTCCTACTCCGTTTTGCCTGAGCTAGGAAACCTCTGTGTAGGACTCTAAAGAATCGTCAATACGCCGGCAGTAGATGATGATCATATCAAACACCCACAAGCTGCAAGCGGTCAGCTAAACGTAACAGCCACCCAGGTATTGAGCGATCAGAAGATCAACAAGAAAGCCTGTACATTCTCCTGCGAATCCAAACAGTAACACTCCCGTATAGTCCGGTCTCTTCGTCTGATATGTCGCATATCTCGCCTAGGGGTGGTAAACGTCAGACCCCACCCCAGTAGCTTGATAAGTCGTCGATATGAGGTCTATAACAGTTCGAGAAACTACTGATAACACTTACCAGTAAATCTCAACAACCCTGGCCAGGGATTTCTAGTTATAGCCAATCAAACACAGCGCAATATCAACTCCCTATACCGGGAGAGACGAATCCCCTCGTATCGCTCATTGTCTCTATGTGATTCAGGACTGTACCCAAATGGCACCTTTTCCACGCCCTCTTGGACGTGGTATGATGGAAATCAAAGTACAGTGGGAATCACACAAGACTTTATGACGATCTCGGGTCTACAGACTAACCTGTACCAGTGTCACCAGAGAACTGCCATCTGACGTGAGGTATAATACCATCTGGGAGTTCTCGACGAGTCCGTCCAGTGGACCCAGTATCCACTGAGCACCCGTATACCTTCTCTTATGTCAAACACAAATGGATATGGGATCATCCATCGCCCATCATATGGGTCAAGAAGCGCATACGCTAGTCTACTCTGGTATATCGATGCCCTGTCTCGATACACCTACGACTAGGAACATTTGAAGGATGTACTTGACGACTACACTGTCCCCACTAGTATGATTCGCATCATAGTCCTGGTAGTCAAGTACTCATCCTAAGGGCTTTATCAACATGTGAAATAGAGATAATCAGAGTACATGTTAAGATAAAGAGTAACCGGATAGCATACTATCATGTCGAGCAAGAAAATCCTCCCTATATATGTCCAAGCATTCACTACAATATACATCGTATGAACAGTAATGGCCTCTAGGGCATACATATAACTAACAATCTCCCACCTGCACTAGGGCCATCTGTTGTGGTATCGCATACCCAACAATTAGCTGCGGTTGATGTATCTCATACTCAACCATCCCATAAAAGTCTCTACTTGGAAAAAGGCCTTTGTGAGTGGATCCGTGCTGTTGTCCTCTTGTCTACTCTCCTAACCTTGATCTCCTTGGAGATCAACCATCTCCATGATCAGGTGATACTGTCTAAGAATTATATCTGGATCTCTGATGGGACGGGGGTTCCTAGCCTAAAGCCATAACTCCATTGTCACACAATGGTTGGAACGAAGTTCATCTCATGAACTTATATATATCCATACTGCCTCTTTGGTAGCATCCTTGGTAACGATGTATCTTGCCTTTAATCATCTAGTAAGTCACAGTATCTAGCTTGGAACTCTTCCAACATACCGTCCCTCCACTGAGGGTAAAGACAATACCCGCGACTGACATTTAGTCGTCCTTATCACCCTGGAACCTTTCCAGTGATTCTCCACAGGATCGATTGATACCATCTCACTACAACTAGTGAGAATCCTAACATCCATTTAGACCTATCTCACAGATCCATAACCCAGGATTTAGGAGGTATCACCTTGATCCTATACAGAATCTTTGTGATAAGCGGAGATTGACCGAGCGTAGCATTGAAAACTCCTTCCCTATCAAGAGTATGTCATCCACGTACTATACGAGGATCACCACCATACTCTCTACTACCTTTTTGTATATACAAGGTTCGTCTACCATTTTGATGAAGTCAAACTCTTTGACTACCACATCAAAACAGACGTTCCAACTCCGCGATGCCTGATTTATTACATAAAACAACTTGCACACGTTTTCGCTGCTCCCACTGTGTACGAAGCTCTCTGGATGTGTACTTATAGACGCTCTCTTCCAAATCATCATTTAGAAAAGTAGTCATGACACCCAACCGCCAGATATCGTAGTCATGGTATGTAGCCGTGGCAAGTAGGATCTGGATAGACTTAAGCATAGCTTTGAATGTCTCAACCTTTCCATGTACACCAAGTAATCTTCTCAAGATATACTTGCTCCTGATGGGGATTTAACCCTTCAGATAAAGCGACCAAAGTCCATACTTTGTTGGTGTATAAGGATTCCATCTCAGATCTCTAAGCATCCAGCCATTCTCACAGAGTCCCCACTCCTGATGGACTGCTCGAAACTAGTTGGGTCATCATCTCATGATGCAATCCTCGCTCCCACTGTCATAGAGAAACCTAAGTATCTCTCTGGTGGATGAGGAACCCTACTAGATCGGCGGAGAGGCTGAGGTTCGTTAGAAATTATTGAATCCTCATGTTTTACCAAATCATTATCTGCAGTTTGTATAGCTGGAACTCTTTCCAGTTCTACCTCATGACCACTAATTTCTTCATAAGAAATTCCCTTTCTCAAAGGTGGCATGCTGAGAAACAAAACATCTTTTGTTCCTCAGTTTGGTAGAAGATATTCCCTTGCTAATGCTTGGGATATCCAACAAACTTCCACAGAACTGACCTTGCCTTGAGCTTGTCTGGATTATGTTTTCAGACATAGGACGGACAACCCCAAATCTTAACTTACTTAAGATATGGGCTCTTCCCATACCATATCACATATGGAGTAGTAGACAACTGATTTGATTGGAACCCTACTCAATAGATATGCAGCTTCTCAAGTGCATAACTCCTAAAAGGAAATAGGAAACTCAGTAGTACTCATCATAGAGCGCACCATATCACATAGGGTGTAACTGCTCCGCCCCGATACACCGACGTGCTGTGGTGTATACGGAGGAGTAATGCTGAGAGAGAATCACATTCTCCTTTAGAATAGCCCAGGAATTCCGTGCTTAAGTATTCTCCTCCTTGATCACATCAAAGGACATAATACTTATACCCGTTTTTGGTTCTCTACTTCTAACTTATATTCATTGAATTTCTCAAAAGTTCCAGACATGTGTTTCAACACGAACATATGTTCGGATCTTGAGAGATAATCAGTGAATATAATAAATTACAAAGAACCAGTCCTGGCATGTGTAGACAGGGGACATACATACATCATCATGTATCAATCCCAAGAGTTCACTAACTCATTCTCTGTTTCCAATAAACAGAGCTATGGTCATCTTATCTTTGTGACATGACCGGCAAGTTTCACAAGATGTTAATTCAAAACAATTTAAATATGCATCTAAATGTAACTTCAGCTAGTCAGGTCACATTGATATGTCCTAGTCTACAATACCTCAAGAAGGATTCGTTCATTTCTGAACTCTTCCTCTTGTGTGTGTTCTGTATGTTAAGAACTATGGTTTTGTTTAGAACTTCTATGCTTTTAGATAACGTGCCTGAACGGATCAACTTTTGATATAGAAAATGTTCAAAACATTATCCAACAATACAAAATTATATCCTTCTTTACTAATAAAGAGACTGATATGATGTTGTATATCAGGTTCGGTATCTAATAACATTCGTTCAGAATTAATGTATTCTGATAATACAGGATGATAACTGACAACAGTCTTGGCTGCAACACTTGCATCATTTCCAACTCTTGAAACTTATCACCCATTCTCAGTTCTCTACCTTTCTGTAGCCCATGTAACAGATTACATATGCGGGATCCTGATCCGGTATCTCATACCCAGGACGTAAAGGATACCGAGAAACAGTTCTCGGTAATAAACACACCCGAAGAAGATGCATCAACATGTACTTTCTTCGTTGGGGCGGCACAGGAATTCTGGTAATCCCCTATTTCCTGCTCTGTCTTATAACAATTATAAGTTGGAGCGAGACCAACGTTCCCTAGCTCAGTATAACAAGCGGGTTCGGTCAATTCATCCGTATTATTATCTTGATTAAGGCGTGACATGGTCGCTACCTGAAGAGAGATAAAAGAAAACACTGAGCGTATGCTCTTGCAAGATTAGATTGGTTATTAATATATCTAATCGGGATGTCTCCCACTGTTTTAGTCAAATCTTCCTTCAAACCCTAAAAGGAAAGACTAGCCGGGATTAATTACACCCTACAAGTTCGCCAATCTTTCAGCCAGGCCAGTGCCGGTACTCTGAGGGAGGTTCCCCGTGCTTTTGCACGGACCTAATTAAAGTAAACCTCATTTTCCCAGGGGCGTAACCTCGTTAACACCTTTCTAGACACCTACTTGATCGGCTAATTGTAATGTGTAAAACTCTCCCAGGAGTAACTCTTACTCGCAGCGGGTATCAGGATCCAACTATCTCATAGAAGGTATGCAATCTCATTGCAAATTTCAACACTTGAAATTCCCAATAATATTTTTACCCCTAACCTCCTATGACCTTGACAAAGGCCAACAAACCATAGGATGCTAGTCAAGTTCAACCCGTCATTTCCTGATTGAATTAAACCCACCCGCACGACCCTTGCCAAAGGCCAACAAGGTCGCACGACTGCCTTAACTCAATCGCATCATATACTTATACAGATAAGCAGTAATCAACTACCGCACACTACGCCTTGACAAAGGCCAACAAACGCAGCACGAATACTAACTATTACTTATCTGAAATGACGGAGGACTACGACAGGTTTTTAAGAAAACCTTTTGCGTAATTAACTTGATATCGTCGTAGAATCGAGTGACTTTAAAAGGAATGTTTTTGAGGCCTTTTCTAGTTTTGCTAAAGAGGTCACTCCCGGTGAAGGGATCTCGGCTCATTCCTCATCGAATAAGGTGCAGTATATTTCACAAATATCACTATGCAAAGCAAAAAAACAATCAAAAGACAAACCGAGTTTGTAGCATCTGCTAGTTTTGCTAAAGAGGTCACTCCCGGTGAAGGGATCTCGGCTCTTTCCTTATCGAATAAGGTGCTGGATATTCTATAAGGAATACCGCTATGCAAAGCAAGAACTAGAGCTACCAGTTTTTAAACAAGTTTCTACGACATATTTAGGTTTTTTTATTTCATTAATCTCATTAATGAAGTCCCATTTTATTATGCTTCACAAGCATCACATTTGAAACGAAATCTGCAATTTAACATATATCTCATATAAATAATATAAACATTCGTCTCAGGCAGTAATATGACCTCATCACAGAACATTGCAGTAGAAGAACATATATGAAATATTGGATATACTAGGAGGTCCGTGTTTTTAATACGAGCCTGTATAAAATACGGATTCCACGGTCGCGATGAATAGCCAAACCTACATCCCTAGACCCCTACGAGAGCGGCAAGTAACACTGCCAATTCTAGGGTTAGGAGACCCGGTCTCGACTCCTCGAGATGGTCTCCCACTGGACCCTAGAACCCGGTTACTTGTTCTCCCCTCCTTGGGTCTACCTAATGCGGAAAAGTAAATAATATACAATGGTGACATCATCCTCAGCCCGGAAGTGCCCCAATAAAAGAATATTACATACAAATGAATTTTATATGAATGAAAATGAAAAACTCTCTTCTCACTTAAAAAACCCGGCTATTCAGAACACGATGATCCAATATAACATATCACAGCAACACATAATTGTAAGTGCACGGCGGCGCCCTGGCCATCAATCCGACGCAGGAATGCGGAAACGAAAAACTTTTCAAACTAGAAAACCGGCACTACCGCGCACTAAAATCCCGGATCGGGCCATTAACCTAACTCTTGCAAATACGAGAAAGGGTAGAATGCTATACCGAGCGATCTGTGTCCTTCGGTCTTCGGCCTCCACTCCGATCTCTTTGCAGAATCTCCGATCTTCAGCTCCTCGTCGGAACGGGCACCACATCGCCGGGTTCTTTTACGGGCTCCCACCTCTGGACCGAGGCAACTCGGGCACGAAGTTGGCGAGCCGACGTGCCCAAGGGTGCTATAGGATCAATGTAGAATGCTTTGTCTCTTGCGGGTAGTGATGTTGCCTTTGATGATGGAGAAGAGAGAAAAAGCTTTGAAGGAAAATGGTGCTTTCATTTTTTACCAGGGATTGAGATGAGAAAATGCCACACATAAAAATGAACCTCTCTCTCTCCACAAAAAGTGGCCGGCCCCTACAAAATGGTGGAGGAAAGTCCAAATGGAATAATCAAGAGGAGAAAAGCTAAGATAATGATAAGAAAAAATGGTCACACCATTTCTCATCTCATGAACTCACTCCTATCTCCAATAAATGCAAGTGAAGAGACTCAAAAGCAATCTAATGATTCAACCAATATCATAATGCCACAAATTGCAAGAAAACCCCTCCACAAAACTTATTTGCATACTCGCAAATACCCCCCCCCCCAATGGAAAAAGTCCGGCCGTGAAGGAACATAAGAAAATCGGCCGAAACTGAATGGAAACTGGAAACTTCAGAAAACTGATCCCGTAATAAATTATAGGAAAAACACGCGACAGTATATACATACCCGTATTTGTATTCCTACTGAATACAAATGCAAAGAGACAAAATCTACACTGTACAATACGAGGATCCGGCTTAAACCAAAGCCCGCTAGTATTATCCGTTCGATCATGATCCGTGCAATACCGCGCGTGTCTGATCGAACCCTGTCATATCTCCAGACGGCCTCTACTGCGTTTCGCCCTAAACTTGAGTAACTGTGTGTGGGGAACTCTAAAGACCCGTCAATACTATGGCTGTGGATTTAACCACTAGCATGTCAGAGGTATCAGCCATACGTAACGAGCTACCAGCTATTGACCAAAAGGGACGTCTGTGAGCGAACTCATCATGACACCCTACTGAGCCTGTCAGTGACAATATCCATACAGTCCGGTCCGTTCCTCTTTGAGCATCGCATGGCGGGCCTAGGGGGTTGGTAAAAGTCAGACCCCGAAAAGCGGTACAAGTCGTGTCGGAGTGTAGTCCAGAACACCCTGAGATACTACTGGAATACCTACCAGTAAATCTCCTGCCTCGGCCGAGGGCTTTTTGTAATGGCTCTCCTAGAGACAGCGCGACCTCACCCCCAATACCGGGAGAGACGAACCCCTGCAGATCCTCTCACTGCCTCCATGTGGCTCGGGACTGTACCCAACTAAAACCTGTTTGCACGTCTCCTTTGAGCATGGTAGGGTAGTAATCAAAGCACAGTGGGAACTCACATGAGACAAATGACGATCTCAGGTCGATGAACTAACCTGTACACATGTTACCAGGGAACTGCTATCTGACGTCAGGTATAAGACCAACTAGTATGTTCCCGGCGAGTCCTGTCCGGTGTACTCATAACCCAATGAGCACCTGTATACATCTTAGGTGAACCAACTGACACCAGTAGCTTGTGAGACCGGCCACCGCCCCTCGTCGGGGTCTCGACTGTATACACTAGTCTACTCAGGAGTATCGATGCCCTGTCTCGAAACTCCCACGACTAGGGACCTTTTAAGGATGTGCTTATAAACCCCAGCTCCCACGTATATGATCGCCCTCATACTGCTGGCAGTCAAGCAAGAATCTTAGGGGCTCTATCAACGTGCAATAGACCTGTAGGGTCACCTAAAGCAGTACACGTTGATAAAGATAAACCAGATAGCATACTATCCTCTTGAGTAAGACTGTCCTACCGGTATAGGTCCTCCCTCAATCATTGCAATCACGTACATGTGATCCAATAATTGACTCTGAGGGCACTATCTCCAACAATCTCCTACTTGCAATCAAGGCTAATTATTGCGATGTCGCATACTCACAGCCCGTGTGATACCGAACACCCAACTCCTCTAATAGTCAGTCTCACAAAGCTCGTTTGTGAAACTATTGTGTTCGAGGAATAGCCTCAGTGAGTGGATCCGTTGTGATTTTTCTTTCTATGTCTCTCTATATCTCAAGTTCGCAGAGAAAGCCATCTCCCGAAATGAGCAATACCTGTCTTAGAATGTGATTGAATGTCTGATAGGACCTAGTTCATAAATGAACTCCAAATCCAAACTTCTTAGACTGTATGGTCAACTGAACTTAATCAATATCCTGCTCCATGCCTCCCTCAGTACCCTTCTGGACCACCTGTCCAAAATACTGCCCCTCGTCAGAGGGAAAACTATAACTCTCACAACCTCTCTGTCATCCAGGTCACCTTGGAAGCCTGGAATGATAACTGTCTCCCGAATGAGGTCGTCGTTATCATATCCCTAGAACATCCACTTATGTTCTAAAACTGCTTCCAATTATTTCTCCAGGATTGGATCAATATCAACTTATTGCATCTACTGCAAAAACAACATCTGGTGTGGTACTTGACATCTCATGATTGACTTAATTGCCTAAGCAAGTGATCTGCCAATCATGCACATCCTTCTCCCCTTTAGTCTGTAAGACTCCCTTAGAGAGGGTGACTCCATCACCTGCAGGTATACTACTGTGCCAGGAGTCGTCCATTCTAAAAATTCTTAGAATGCTGTCTAAGTACTCTGATTGGGAAACCACCCAAATCTAGATCTATAGATCTAGTAACCAGAATGTCTGATATTATATCCAAGTCCCATGTGGAGAAACCACTGTGTGACAACCAAAACATAACCGATCGTAGTATAGTAATATCACTTCCTACTCTGTGTATGTCATCCAAATACCAGGAAATCACACCCTACTACCTTCTTAACAGATCCATCCCCTATTCTGATTAAGTCAAACCTATGACTGTCACATCAGAAATAGATGATCTATCTCCGCTATATCTGCTTTAGTCTATAAATAGACATAAGCCACTTGTCCACTATGCTTTCGCTGCTCCCACTGAATATGACAACCCTCTGGCAGAGTCATATACACGTACACTTCTGAAGCCAGTTCAGAACGACGCTATACTCATTCTCATGCCGGGTCTCACAGTCTGGAACAACAGCATTGGCAAGTCTGGGTAAACATGAACCTCCTTGTCACCGTCCTTGAGGTATACCTAAGTACCTCTCGAGTGCCTGAGGTTACCCACCATATCTGCGGAGTGGCCAATGGAATGTCAAACCAGATTGAATCTTTAGGTTCTTTTCAAATCTTCAGTAATCGTTTGCGGTTCTGGAATCACTTCCAGTTCTAGCATACTCCCACTACTGTTTTCTGAAAAAATCCATTTTTATTAAAACTGTGGCGAGTCAAGAACAATATCATTATTGATCTTCCAGATGGTAGAAAGTGAACCCTCGTCATAGCCTGGGTCAACCCACAAATAGCCATTACAGAAATGTGCCTTGAGTTATCCAGAGTCTGGTTTTAAGCATAAGCCGGACAACTTGCCGTACCTTAACATCGTCAAGATACGAACTGTTCTATATCCAATACAGAAACAGAGGCACTGATTTAATTGAATCAAATTCGAATCATGCATCTGTCTCCAATGCATGTCAACTAAATGGAAGGAGGCCGATCAGCGTTACTCAACTTAGGAATGCTTCCAATTATGAGTAACCTGAAAGAGAAGAATGTTCTCTTAATCATTACTATCAACTGAATACCATGCACAAGTATCTACATCTTTGATCACCTTGAAGAATCCCGATACTTGCAACATCTGGTTCTCTACTTTACTCTTATACCTATAATTTCTCAAAACTTGGACCCTGTGTTTCTACGAAACACCTGTCTAAAACCTAGAGAAGTCATAAGTAAACCGAATATAGTATGAGGACCAACCCCTCTATCCTAATGGACACTGGACAATATACAATACTCTGTATAAGTCTCCTGAGTCTAGTGACTCATTCACTGTGTGTCGTAGGTTGAAAACTGTACTTATGGTTAAGAAGAATTACACCTCTGTTCAATGCTCCTTACCTAACCATCCACTGATATAGGTAAATGTCACCGACATAATTTCAAAAAGTTATATCTCACTCTATAAAAATAGACGTACAGATATATCAATTTTAAATTGGTGCATAACAACGGATATTCAAAACCAAATATTTGCCGTTCGGCAAACATCCCAGGCGATTTCCTCAAATATCACCAATTACAACGAATTCCGCTATAATGAGGACAATCACCTAATTCCCAATAACTTACTCCCACTCATCATCTGTAAAACCATACAGATGTGATAATCATACCTGGTAAATACATACGCTGGAGCAAGTGTCTAATTGGAAAATCGGTTTTCTTTTAACAGTACACAGTGAAACTGAAACATTGAAATGTTTCGGTGGGGTATCCCGGTATTCCTAGTAATGCCTCTTCCATTATCCAGATTCACAACTGTAACCGTATAATTCTTTTCCATTTGTCCAAATCCCTTTATATGTCTTTAGTCATTACCTTCTGTACACCCTATTAGGCTAAATGGTTTTCTTCCTTCCCTACCGTTCGGCACCAGCCTATGGTTTGGAAGAAGACTATCCATAAGCATAATGGGTGTCCTGTCCTAATCCTAGGAGCACTCGCAATGCGAGAGAAGGTGAAGTTAAAAGACACCTGAATAACCCTTATTCCTATTTCTCCTGAACCAGAATCCATCCCCGAACTTGAACAAGTTCCTTTCGAGTTCGTATATAAACGATGGAGTATCCAATAAACTGTGGATCTTCGTAGTGATACGGAGTGTCCTGGAGAAATACAAAGGTGATTTAGGATTGGCAAAGAAATACTTGGTTTTGTCGTGAATAGCAGTCGCAATTTACTTTGCCCTCTTACTAATCCCTTGATTTGTCTTTACATACCTTCTGTACACCATCGTTAGGCTAATTGGTTTTCTGCATTCCCTACCGGTCGGCACCTGCCTATTGTTTGGAAGAAGACTATCCAATTTGCGTAATAGGTGTACTATCTCCTAAACCAAGGAGTACTCGCAAACTGAGAGAAGGTAAAAGGAAAAGACAACTGAATAGTCCTATTCGTTTTCTCCAGAACCGGAAACCAACCTCGAATAAATTCCTTCGAGTTCGTATATAACCATACGATGGTTTTGTCCAATGAAAGTGGACGTTCGTAGTAATACGGGGTGTCCTGGAGAAAAGGGTAAAAGTAGGAGTGGCAAAGAGGTTTGCAACCCTGACAATCCAAATGCCAATGTTTTAAGAAGGTTCGGTTAATCTTGGTCACTGAGTCATAGTCAAGGGTCGGGTCATGGTCGCTGCCAAAGAGAGAGAGAAAAGAAATACTCAGCGTGCACTCTAACCTAGATCAAAATGGTTATCACTTTATCTAATCAGGAAACCTCCCACTGTACCGTCAAATTCTTCCCCAAACCTGAAAGAAGAATTAGTCGGGATCACCCGAGGAGTAAACCAACTCATCCGTGGGAATCAGGATCCAACTATCATCGCATGATAACGTGATAGAATCCGCTCACGTTATCACACTCCAGAAGGTATGCGCATATCTGGCAAGTTTCAGTTTCTTTAGAAACTCCCGATGTGATTTTTACCCCATGCTCTTATGACCTTGTCGTGAGGTCAAAATGTCATAAGTCACACGTCAAGTTCTACCCATCATTGTCCAGGTTAATTTGAACCCACCCGTACATACCCTTGACGTAGGCCAAAATAGTAGTACGACTGTCCCAAACCAACGCATCTATCAATGCAACATTTAAATATCCGGCAGCTACCAATCACTATGCCTTGGCGTGAGGTCAAAATACATAGCTTGAATACTACCGAATATTTAACTGAAATGATGGAGGGCTACGAATCGTTTCTGGCGAAAACCTTTAACGTAATGAACTTGATATCGTTGAAGGAACCGGATAGCTTTATAAAAATATAGTGACGAAAACCTTTGCTAAAGAGGTCACCCCGGTGAAGGGATCTCGGCTCTTTCCCCGTAGAATGAGGTGCAGGATATTCCAACTGAATACCACGATGCAAAGCAAAAGTAATCGGCTATAATGAAGTTATTGCCTTGACGCAAACTTTTTTCCAAGGGGTCACTCCCGGTGAAGGGATCTCGGCCCTTGCCTCGTCGACTGAGGAGCTGGATATTCCAACTGAATACCACTGTGCAAAACAAAAGAGAACGCCCTTGCAATAACAGCTTTTTGAAAAATGTTCCAACAACATCAGAATAGGTTTGTTTAGCTTCCATTGATCCGAATCAACGCAGTCCCATCAATTGATCACACCAATAAAGAACGAAAATAATGATGTACGTATATGCCATCCGCCTTCGCCACTGAGTCCCGTCATCACCCGTTAGGTTACTTAACTAACGACAGAGCGGGGACAGGAGTAGTGCGGATGCAAAACATATACAACATCTACTAGTATATATATCAATATATAATATTCGCTCAAGGCGTGATAAAATGCAACATCACAGAAATGAAACCAGCATCACAGAACAATACAGATATCTGGGATCCCGGGGTTTCATAGAGCCACTACTGAAACCCGACGTTCCCCTGGTCGTGTGGATAGCCTGTGCAATGAAAATCCTAGACCCCTACGGGCGCGGCAAGTTACCCGCCAAAACCTGTAGCGAGGCAGCTCCCATCAGCAACGTGAATGGACCACCCAGCACTTCACGGAATCCGGTAACTTGGGCACCCCTCCTTGGGTCAACCTGTACCCCCTACGAGTGCGGCGAATAACCCGCCAATTCTAGAGTGAAGCCCCCTCCGTCTCAACGCCATGAGATGCGAGCCCGTTGCCCTCTAGAACCCGGCTTCCCGTGCACCCCTCCGCGGGGTAATCCTAGTACAGAAAGTAAAATATACAATGGGTACATCGACCTTAGCCCGGTCGTACCCTAAAAGAATAATATACAAACAGGCAGTGACGGCAGTCCACATGTCGGACGCTCGCCCCGTAATATCAAATGTACATAAATAACCAAACTGTACTAACATTGCATCCAAGCTATCCCCCATGACCAATCCGCAACATCACAGCACAACACAGAGCATCAACGTGAATGTCACGTTCGCAAATCCGTCTAAAAGGGCTATAGCAGATAGACAGGATTTACCGATCAAGTGACATTCACGGTCGCAGATATAATGTAAATACTGAGAACTAACATATTTAAAATTTTCGATCGACTGAATTTTCCAAAGTGGGCCCCAAGCACAACTGTAGCACTCAAAAACATCTGGGCCCAAAAAGAATACACCAGAAACCCTATTTCCATATCAGTAAACCACTGTAGAAATTTGTTACGGTTTGGCCACAAAACGGCGGCGGTTCCGCGGCCAAAACGTGGTTTTGGCCGCTAAACCGCCGCTCTACAGTAACATCAGCGTCCCAAATTTTCACAGAATTCATAAAACACCCTGCACGTAATTTTCCAATGTACCAAATAATTTTTAGAGCACAGAAACATTCGACAGAAAGTGCGACATGGAAATATAGTTTTTGGAAAATCCGTTCGATCGAACTTGTAAACACGTTAGAGCAAGCTAGACTAGGTTAATGGCGTGGCTCTGATACCAGTGTAAGTGCACGGCGGCGCCCCGGCCGTCAATCCGACACCGGAATGCGGAAACGAAAAACTTTTCAAAATAGAAAACCGGCACCGCCGCGCACTAAAATCCCGGATCGGGCCATTAACCTAACTCTAGCAAATACGAGAAAGGGTAGAATGCTATACCGAGCGATCCGTGTCCTTCGGTCTTCGGCCTCCACTCCGATCTCCTCGTTGAATTTCCGATCTTCAGCTCCTCGTCGGAACGGGCACCACATCGCCGGGTTCTTTTATGGGCTCTCACCTCTGGACCGAGGCAACTCGGGAATGAAGTTGGCGTGCCGACGTGCCCAAGGGTACTGTAGGATCAATGTAGAATGCTTTGTCTCTTGCGGGTAGTGAAGTTGCCTTTGATGATGGAGAAGAGAGAAAAAGCTTTGGAGGAAAATGGAGCTTTCATTTTTAGCAAGGAATGAGATGAGAAAATGCCACACATAAAAATGAACCTCTCTCTCTCCACAAAAAGTGGCCGGCCCCTACAAAATGGTGGAGGAAAGTCCAAATGGAATAATCAAGAGGAGAAAAGCCAGGATAATGATAAGAAAAAATGGTCACACCATTTCTCATCTCATCAACTCAATCCTATCTCTAATAAATGCAAGTGAAGAGACTCAAAAGGAATCTAATGATTCAACCAATATCATAATGCCACAAATTGCAAGAAAACCCCTCCACAAAACTTATTTGCATACTCGCAAATACCCCCCCCATAGAAAAAGTCCGGCCGTGAAGGAACAAAGGAAAACCGGCCGAAACTGAATACAAACTGGCAACTTCAGAAAACTGATCCCGTAATAAATTACAGGAAAACCCCACGACTGTATATACATACCCGCATTTGTATTCCTACTGAATACAAATGCAAAGAGACAAAATCTACACTGTACAATACTAGGATCCGGCTTAAACCAAAGCCCGCTAGTATTATCCGTCCGATCATGATCCGTGCAATACCGCACGTGTCTGATCGAACCCTGCCATATCTCCATACGGCCTCTACAGCGTTTCGCCCGAAACTTGAGTAACTGTGTGTGGGGGACTCTAAAGACTCATCAATACTATGGCTGTGGATTTAACCACTAGCACGTAAGAGGAATCAGCCATACGTAACGAGCTACTAGCTATTGACCAAAAGGGACGTCTGTGAGCGAACTCATCCTGACACCCTACTGAGCCTGTCAGTGCCAATATCCGTACAGTCCGGTCCGTTCGTCTATGAGCATCGCATGGCGGGCCTATGGGGTTGGTAAAAGTCAGACCCCCAAAAGTGGTACAAGTCGTGTCGGAGTGTAGTCCAGAACACCTTGAGATACTACTGGAATACCTACTAGTAAATCTCCTGCCTCGGCCGAGAGCTTTGTGTAATGGCTCTCCTAGACACAGCGCGACCTTACCCCCAATACCGGGAGAGACGAACCCCTGCAGATCCGCTCACTGCCTCCATGTGGCTCTGGACTGTACCCAACTAAAACCTGTTTGCACGTCTCCTTTGAGCGTGGTAGGGTAGTAATCAAAGCACAGTGGGAACTAACACGAGACAAATGACGATCTCAGGTCGATGAACTAACCTGTCCACATGTTACCAGAGAACTGCTATCTGACGTCAGGTATAAGACTAACTAGCATGTTCCCGGCGAGCCCTTTCCGGTGTACTCATAATCCAATGAGCACCTGTATACATCTTAGGTGAACCAACTGACACCAGTGGCTTGTGAGACCGGCCACCGCCCCTCGTCGGGGTCTCGACTGTATACACTAGTCTACTCTGGAGTATCGATGCTCTGTCTCGAAACTCCCACGACTAGGGACCTTTTATGGATGTGCTTCTAGACCCCAGCTCCCACATATATGATCGCCCTCATACTGCTGGCAGTCAAGCAAGAATCCTAGGGGCTCTATCAACGTGCAATAGTGACCTGTAGGATCACCTAAAGCAGTACACGATGATAAAGATAAACCAGATAGCATACTATTATCTTGAGCAAGACTGTCCTACCGGTATAGGTCCTCCCTCAATTATTGCAATCACGTACCTGTGATCCAATAATTGACTGTGAGGGCACTATCTCCAACAATAATATCTCATATCATCAACGTAAGTAAATATGCGTATCCCTATTGTCATTGATGTATAGCAACGAAACCGGTGATACACCACATATTACACATACGGTCGAAGAAAAGAAAGTGTAAAACTACAACAGTTGGAATCCGCAACCACCTTAGACAACGCATGCCTAACCAAATGAATTTCTTTGACATCGCATGCCTAACAATTATAAACCCCGCATTTTAGTCTCAATATCGAAAATACTTTTCAATATCTAGTCGGGAAATTCAACAAGATTCCCGACATCCTGATCGAATGCTCGTCGCAAACTTTAGTAGACGGCCACACCCCCGGATGCCGTCGACGAAGTGCACTAAGGCGGAACACCGCTACCACGAGCACCCGAACGGATGCTTTTCTTTACGGGGTTCTCCTACAGTCATTTGGTTGGGGCTATGGAGCGGGGCTATCTATTAAGTTTATCCGGCGAGTATCCGCGTACGCTACATGATTGCGACGGAATTTTGATCACATAAAATCCCGTGGCAACCTATCACCCGAGACTAAACTAGATTTACAACATTCAAATTAGTTATCTCATATCAACTTGTGGATTCCAAATATTGTATCACATTCCAAATAAATAGACAATGTTAAACTTTCCGATCGAATAAGCAAACACCCAAGATTTCCCAAATAGCTCAACACTTAAGCGGGGTTTAAAAAGCACCCATCACATGCTACAGTACCAATGGTCCAGCCGTAGAAGGGTCAAACCAACGCCTCAAATGTGGCAACGCCGTTCTGCCCCAAACCCTAAGGTTTAGAAGCGGTTCAAACGGTCACATAATCGAGTTAAGGTTTGTGTTCTTCTAAAGGGTCCACCGCGTTTCTTGCACGACTTTCCGGAAGTTTCAAACTCGAGGAAAAATCCAACACTTGAAAATTTTCCGACACGGGAAAAAGTGAGTTATTGATATCCGGTCGAACTTTTTAACACGTTCTAAAATTATCCGGAAAAAACTTAAATGAAGTTAAACTTTCCGAACGAATCAACGAGTTCCCAATACATCCCAGAAAACTCAACACTTGAGTAGAATTAAAAATTCCGAGAACAAAGAAAAAGGACCCAAGAATATATACCTGAAGTAGTAGGCCGCATCATCACTCTTTGGTCGCGGAACCGCCGCCAAATGCGTGGTTTGGCCGCGGTTCCGCGGTCATATTGGTGAGTTGGTGGTCCGTACTTCACAGTAATTCTTAGATTTCCCTGCTTATTTTTCTGAGTATTTTTAATACGAAAAAATCGACATTTTTAAAAATTTCTAGAGATGGGGTTCGTTTCGGGGTTCGATCGGACTTTAAACTTCGTCTAGACTTCGCCTAAAGCTCTAGCTTGGCTCTGATACCACTGTAGGGTTACTAAGCACGGTCACAAGGGTCTATGAGGCATCAACCATGCCCTATTTAAATTTTAGACGTGCCGAAAAACCCTAACCAAGATCTTAAACTAGAGATTAGGGAAAACAAAGCAAGTAAAAAACTTTACTTCTAAGAATTTGGGATTACAACCTTCGTAGTCCAGTCCTTCACTTCTAAAACTCCGTGTTGAGGACCCTTCACTGCGATCATCGAGTATGCGGACTCTAGAGAGGCTCCACAAAAGAAAAATGCAAGCTTGCTTCCGATCTTCGATAACAAAGATCATCTACCTTGAAGAAACTCAAACCCAAGCTCTTGCTTTGCTAATCAAGTATTAGCAAAGAAAACACCCTAATCTAAGTGGATAGAATAGATGAGGATGATGAAGTAGGAATTTAGCTCTCATTTATTTTCTATTTCTTACTCATTTTCATCACTTCATAAAAAGCTAGAAAGCTTTTCATGCAAGGAAGAAGAAGAAGAATAATCAAATCCTTTTGTCATGAATAATGAAAGTTGTGTGTGGTTAGAAATGCAACCATGGGTTAAGTATGAAGACTTAACCCATGTAGATATTTAACTAGGATAAAGGGTTGGGTTGGGTTAAAGAAATATCTATGCAAAATATCAAGGTCAAAGTCAAAGCTTCAAGAAGCGTCTTGAAAGCTTCATGAAATCTTAACCCTAATCCAAACCCTAACCTCAATTAAACTCCACAAAACATATTGCATTTATAACCATAACATGTTACAATATTATATATCACATATACAATATTTATTGTAACAAAATAAAATAATACAGTTAACATATATCACATATATATCAATGTATTACCCGAGTGAGAAAAAGAATCATTAAGTGAGCTTATACTAGTTAATGTAATTTAATATATCAAATATATAATTATACATTAAACTATCGAATCAACACTTATCCGATAATCCGGCTATTTCACAAATAACCGACTAATATAATCTGTATCAGGTCATCGAATCAACACTTGATCCGATGACCCGGCTATATCACATATACCCGGCCGATATCTCATATCGCGAGAATCTAATACGGTATCGCATGCACGTATTATTCTCGGTCCCGCACATATCACATATGTTCTCCTACTCCGTTTTGCCTGAGCCAGGATACCTCTGTGTAGGACTCTAAAGAATCGTCAATACGCCGGCAGTAGGTGATGATCATATCAAACACCCACAAGCTGCAAGCGGTCAGCTGAACGTAACAGCCACCCAGGTATTGAGCGATCAGAATATCAACAAGCAAGCCTGTACATTCTCCTACGAATCCAACCAGTAACACTCCCGTACAGTCCGGTCTCTTCGTCTGATATGTCGCATATCTCGCCTAGGGGTAGTAAACGTCAGACCCCTGTAGCTTGATAAGTCGTGTCGATATGAGGTCTATAACAGTTCGAGAAACTGCTGATAACACTTACCAGTAAATCTCAACAACCCTGGCCAGGGATTTCTAGTTATAGCCAATCGAACACAGCGCAACATCAACTCCCTATACCAGGAGAGACGAATCCCCTCCTATCGCTCATTGCCTCCATGTGATTCGGGACTGTACCCAAAAGCCACCTTTTTGCACGCCCTCTTGGACGTGGTATGACGGAAATCAAAGTACAGTGGGAATCACATAAGACTCTATGACAATCTCGGGTCTACAGACTAACCTGTACCGGTGTCACCAGAGAACTGCCATCTAACGTGAGGTATAATACAATCTGGGAGTTCTCGGCGAGTCCGTCCAGTGTACCCAGTATCCACTGAGCTCCCGTATACCTTCTCTGATGTCAAACACCAATGGATATGGGATCATCCATCGCCCATCATATGGGTCAAGAAGCGCATACGCTATTCTACTCTGGTATATCGATGCCCTGTCTCGATACACCTACGACTAGGAACATTTGAAGGATGTACTTGACGACTACACTGTCCCCTCTAGTATGACCCGCATCATAGTCCTGGTAGTCAAGTACTCATCCTAAGGGCTCTATCAACATGTGACATAGAGACAATCAGAGTTCAAGTTAAGATAAAGTGTAACCAGATAGCATACTATAATGTCGAGCAAGAAAGTCCTCCCTATATATGTCCAAGCATCCACTACAATATGCATCGTATGTACAGTAATGGCCTCTAGGGCATACATATAACTAACATGAATAAAGTTCCTACCAAATCTGTGCCTACCACCCCATATGAGATATGGGACGGGGAAGAGACCATAGCTTAATTTTGTTAAAATATGGGCTTGTCCGGCCAATGTCAAAAGAGAAAAACCGGAAAAACTCGAGGCAAGGTCTGTTTTGTGTAAGTTTGTTGGATATCCCAAGCATTCGCGAGGGTATATCTTCTACCACAGTGAGGAACAAAGGGTGTTTGTTGCTCAACACGCCGTCTTTTTAGAAAAGGAATTTCTTGCAAAAGAGATTAGTGGCTCTGAGGTAGAATTGGAAGAGGTTCCATCTATACAAACCACAACAGAAGATATGGTGGAACCATAAGATTCGGTAGTTCCCGATGAACCCCAGCAACTCCGCCGATCTAGTAGGGTTCCTCACCGACCTGAGAGATACTCATGGATGGTGGGAGTGAGGATTACATCATGGAGGATGATGACCCAACTAGCTTCGAGCAGGCCATCACGAATGGTGACTCAATCAAATGGCTGGATGCAATGCGGTCAGAGATGGAATCCATTTACACCAACAAAGTATGGACTTTGGAATATGCTCCTGAAGGGGTAAAACCCATTGGGAGCAAGTGGACCTTCAAGAAAAAACTTAGTGTAGATGGGTAAGTGGAGACTTTCAAAGCTAGACTTGTAGCAAAGGGTTTTCGTCAACGACCAGATGTCGATTATGACGAAACTTTTTCTCCAGTGGCTATACTGAAATCCATCCGGATCATGCTTGCCATCGCTGCATATCATGACTACGAAATCTGGTAAATGGATGTTAAGACCGCCTTTCTAAATGGTGATTTAGAAGAGTGCGTGTACATGACTCAGCCAGAGGGCTTCATAGCTAGTGGGAGTAGTGGGAAGGTGTGCAAGCTGCTTAAATCCATTTACGGGTTAAAACAAACATCGTGGAGTTGGAATATCTGCTTTGACTTCGTTACCAAAGAGTTTGATTTCGTCAAAAACGTAGATGAACCTTGTATTTACAAAAAGGTGGCAGAGAGTAAGGTTTTCTTCCTCGTATTGTATGTGGATGACATACTCTTGATAGGAAATGACATTCCTATGCTGCAATCGGTCAAGATCATCTTATCACAAAGATTCTCAATGAAAGATCTAGGGGATGCCTCCTACATCTTGGGGATTAAGATCTATAGAGATAGATCTAAGTGGATACTGGGATTGTCCCAATCCAGGTACATTGACACCATACTAAAGAGGTTTAGTAAGGAAGAATCCAAGCGTGAGTTTTTACCTACGATCTCTGGACTCACTCTCTCCAAAGTGATGTCTCCCAAGACTGATTTGGAGAGAGCCCGCATGAGAGGGATACCCTATGATTTGGCAGTAGGCTCTATCATGTACGCGATGTTATATACCAAACCCGATGTAGCACACTCATTAAGTATAGTGAGTAGGTATCAAGCGGATCCTGGAGAGAGTCACTGGACAGCTGTGAAGAGCATTCTCAAGTACTTGAGAAGGACTAAAGAGATGCTCTTGGTGTATGGTAACGGAGAACTCAAGTGGAGTCCTTTACCGATTCGAGCTTCCAGAGTGATAAGGACGACTCTAAGTCGCACTCGGGTTTTGTCTTTACCCTCAATGGAGGGGCAGTTTGCTGGAAAAGTTCCAAACAGGAAACCGTTGCAGACTCGACGATGGAGGCTGAATACATCGCTGCCAATGATACTGCAAAAGAGGCTGTCTGGACCAAGAAGTTCATAACTGAACTTGGAGTGGTTCCATCCATTAACGATCCAATACCTTTCTATTGTGATAAAAATGGAGCGGTGGCTTTGGCCAAGGAACCCAGGTCCCATCAGCGATCCAAGCATATTCTGAGGCGGTATCACCTGATCCGGGAGATAGTTGGTCGCCGGGAGATCGAGGTCAGGAGGGTTGACACGAAGAACAACACAACGGATCCACTCACGAAGGCCATTCCCTAGATACAGTTCGAGAGACTCTTCGGGATGCTCGGTGTAACATTTCAAAAAAATAAAATATTATTTTTGGGAATTTTTATAATTTAATATTAATTTTAATGAATATTTTAATATTTCGGAATAATTAAATACCGATAAATGGAATTTTTTTTGAAAATTATAGAAATTACTAAAAGAGCGTGTTTTATGTGAATTATGCAAATTTTAAGTTTTTATGATTAGTTTGACACTAATTTAGTGCTAATCGCGATTAAAAATCGTTAATCGCGTTTAAGCTTGTTTTGTGCAAAACATGCACCATTTCTTTTTTCTACACTTGTTGCATTTTCCAACATGTTATGGGTGCATGGCTTGTTATTTTGGGGTTACTATTGATGTGAGAAGGGAATTAGAAAAGAAAAAGAAAAGGGAATAAAATATATAGGTATGGGTGAGAGAGAGAAAGGGGGGGGGTTTACCTTTGACTTGTTTTGAACCATTCCTCCTTCAAAGCTTACCTCATTTCCTCTCTCCCTTTTCCTTTGTTCCTGCTGCTGTTGCCTCTTCCCTCTTCCTCCATCTCCAAGACACAAAAACACCATGGAAAGCAACTCAAAACCCCCACCCTCATTTCACAAAAAAGATGCACAAGCTCAAGAGAAACACATTGGACCAAGAAAGCAAGAATTTTGGCCATTTGGGGCAACTCAAGAATTTTCTTGAGTTGCCAAATGAGATATTTTCTGAACCAATAACTTAATTTTCCCATTACTTATACCCCCATGTTAGATTAGAACCGATATCGAGTGGTTTTATGGACTTAGAAAATTCTATTTAGGGTTTATGAGAATTTGAGAGTTGTGATGTGAAATTGAACTCAGTCGAGGCCACACAAACCCCCTAGTGCTAGAATAAAGACCCAAACCAGAGATTAGAAACCCGGAATACGGATTTAGAAACCGATATCAGATGAAATCTGGAATCTGTGAGAGTTAATTGAAATGTGCTATCATTAGAAGACTCTGAAAATTATTTTGGTAACACATAGAGAAGTGCAGGCACCCAGGAAGCTAACCCCAAAACCTCTGACCCTATCTCCTCTTTCTGGCCGCAGATTTAATCTGTTTGGCCGCAATTTGCGTCCTGGGTCCCACCATTTTGGTTCGTTTTTGTTCTGTTGCTCCTACATCTATAAATTAGACCCCTCGCATATGCAAAATTGTCTAATTTGACCTTGGGTGAAATCTGAGACCCTTTTCTATAGTTGCTGTTTTGATTCGTATTTTCGTATTGCGTATTTTAAATTCTGGATTGGTATATTTGCGTTTTACCTCGATTACTTGGCATTTGTACGACGATACCGAGGATTGTTTGAAGGTTTTGAAAGCGTAGTCTATAGGTTCTAACCTATAGTCCTTAGCATGTCGTTTTGGTATTCCTGATGTGATTTTAATACGCATTCCGATTATGTTATCTATGTAGGTACCATCATGTGGATTCAATACGATGAAGAAGACGAAGGCGACACCGACACCGACATGGAGGATACAAAGTGAGTAGATTATATCTGCGGGGGAAGTCGGGTAGATGGCGTATAGCACCCCCGCGGTTCGATATTTAGTACAATAGATATATACTATATTATATATATGATAGCACTATGCGTGATATGGATATTGGAGATGAGATTAGGTGTACTATGATTAGATTAGGGCGTAGAAGTAAACTAGTGTAGTACCTTGTTGCGAACCCTAGAATAGGTTTACACCCACACGCACACACGTGATTATTTGTTATGGTTATACCTAGATGACGAGGATAGTGTATGATGTTTGGAGATGAGTCGATTGAGATTGGGCATAGTGCCATGGGATCGGTGATATTTTGTGATTCGTATTTTGGATACGACATGAGATTTAGCGGGCCTTTGGACGTGTGTTTCACACACGCATTTATATTTATATAGAAGGTATCGATTTGTACTAGACTTAGATCAGTACCCCAGATCATGTGATATGACGATAAGGATACGAGATAATTGATGAGATGAATGTGATATTGACCCGTACCCAGCTTTTGGGATGCCATACGATGATTTACCGTACGAGCTTTATATTGATGATAGATCCGTACTCATGACTCGAGGATGTCTTATGATATTGTATCGTAAGCGGTACCTTTGAGGTGGGATCAGAGACAATTATATATATATATATATATATATATATATATGTATCGACTCAGATTTAGGTGGTTTCCATACCCCTCCTGATTGACTTGTTAGTTAGGGCTGTAGTTTTGCTAGTAGATGTTAGGCTAGGTTGATGTCATACCTATTTCAAAAACTAACGAATCGGGAGTATTTTAAAGACAGGCAAGGGATTCTACGGATATCTTCAAAAGACGCATCTTTTCTTAAAAACATCGTAGCTCTTATTTAACTAAAAACCCTGATTCGTCGTATTTCAAAAGGCAAATTGTATGTCTTTTTATACTGATGCAGATGCGTCACTATTGCGTTATTAGTGGATTTCTGCATATTCTTGTTATTTGCATCGCATTGCATGTGCAAATGGTTATTGTTATATTAAACTCATGATGTTTGGACACCAGCACCATTATCGATGATGCATATGTTCCACGTACACCTGCTTGCCGGCTCACACACTTCATCATCGATAATTGCCATATCACTACACTATAGTACTGTTACATTCAGGATATGATCCCTTGCAAGGCATACTTATGTACATACCTATTGTACACACATACATGCATACATACATATTCGCACATACATAGATGACTCTCGTTGGATTTGGAGATTTGGGAACCGCAAGATACACTTTAAAACTGAATCATTTTAAAAGAGCGGTCTCCCTCAATATGTGCATATTACTATTCCATATTGCATGATATACTGATATGCTTACATTTCTTTTACATGTCGCACACATCATGTTAGTTATATGTATGACCTAGAGGCCATTACTGTACATGAGATGTATATTGTAGTGGATGCTGGGACATATATATGTAGGACTTTCTTGCTCGACATGATAGTACGCTATCTGGTTGCTCTTTATCTTAACATGTATATTTATTGTCTCTCTATTACATGTTGATAAAGCACTTAGGATATGTACTCGACTTTCGGGACTATGATGCAGATCATACTAGTGGGGCCTGGGTAGTCCATGAGTTTATCCTTTAATGTTCCTAGTCGTGGGAATATCGAGATGGGGCATCGATATTCCAGAGTAGACTAGCGTATATCTTTTCGACCCATGTGATGGGCGATGGATGATCCCATATCCATTGGTGTTTGACATCAGATATGGTATGCAGGTGCTCAGTGGTGACTGGGTACACTGAACGGACTCGCCGAGAACTCCCAGATGGAATTATACCTCACGTCAGATGGCAGTTCTCTGGTGACACTGGTACAGCTTAGTCTGTTGACCCGAGATCGTCATAGAGTCTTGTGTGTCTCCAACTGTGCTTTGATTTCCACCCTACCACGGCTCTACTGAGTCATGCAAACAGGTGGTTTTTGGGTACAATCCCGATTCACATGGAGGCAATGAGCAATAGGAGGGGATTCGCCTCTCCCGGTATTGGGGGGTTGATGTTGCGCTATGCTCGACTGGCCATAACTGGAAATCCCTGGCCAGGGTTGCTGTGATTTACTGGTAAGTGTTATCAGTAGTTTCACGCTTGTTATGGACCTTACATAGGCATGACTTATCAAGCTACGGGGGTCTGACGTTTACCACCCCTAGGCAAGATATGCGACATATTAGACGAACAGACCGGACTGTGCGGTAAGTGTTACTGATTGGATTCGCAGGAGTGAGCAGGCTTGCTGGTTGATCTTCTGATCGCTCAATACCCGAGTGGCCGTTACGTTTAGCAGACCGCATGCGGCTTGTGGGTAATTGATATGATCACCACCTACTGCCGGCGTATTGACAAGTCTTTAGAGTCCTACACAGAGCTTTCCTGGCTCAAGCGAAACGAAATAGGAGCGCATATGAGATATGTGCGGGACCGAGAATAATACCAGTATGTGATACTATATTTTATTCTCGCGATTTGTATCATCGGACGGTTATATGAGATATAGCCGGGTTACCGAATCAAGTGTTGATTTGATATATTGATACACTAGATATTAGTCGGTTATATGCGATATGACCGGATCGTTAAATCAAGTGTTGATTTAATGATTTAATGTATAATTATATATTTGATATATTACTTTACATTAACTAGTATTGGTTCACTTAAGATTGATGTTCTCACTTGATGTGCACAAGTTGTATATGTGATATATGTTTGTGCACTAGTTTGTATCATGATTGATGATACATGCAAACATGGGTGGGTGTGTGACATACACCATGTTAATTTTAATTTAGGTTTTTATTTATCTTAATTATTCAAAATGGTGGCTTCTTTTTTCATGGCTTGAAGCTTCATTAAGCTTGAAGAAACTTTGACAAAGTCCACTCATTTTGTCTTGATTAAGATATTCATTAACCAAACCATTATAATTAACTATGGTTTAGTCTCTACAAAGGTTAGCTCACCCATGCTTGCATTATGATAGACTTCACTTGATTATTCTTTTTAAATAATTCATTCTTATTCTTTTCTTCTTCTTCCTCTTCTTCAAGTGAAGAAAAGCTTTCTAGAATTTTTCAAGTGAAGATTTAGAGTGAGAAATCCAAATCTAAAGTGAACCCATTTTCTATTTCATCATCCTCTACTACTTACCATTTAGTTTAGAGTGTTCTCTTCATAAAGTTCTTGACCTAGTGAAGATGGAGCTTGAGTTTGAGTCTCCTCGACGTAGATCATCTTCGGCCTCGAAGTCAACGACCTAGCCCGTTAATTTCTCCGAGGAAACCATCGCTAGAGTCCGGGATCGCGATGATCGCAGCGAAGGGACGTCAACACGGAGCTTTAGAAGTGAAGGACCAGATCTACAAAGATTGTAATCCCTAAGTTTTAGAAGTAAAGTTGTTTACTTGCTATTAGTTTTCGTATAATCTCTAGTATACGATCTTGGTTAGGGTTGTTCAGCACGTCTTTTTTTTAATTAGGCATGGTTGATGCCTTGTAGACCCTTGTTAGAGTGCCTAGGAACCCTACAGTGGTATCAGAGCCAAGCTAGAGCTTTAGGCGAAGTCTGAGCGAAGTTTAAAGTCCGATCGAACCCGGATCCCTCGATACGAACCCTTCTCTGGACAATTTTCAAAAATGTGCTTTTTTATGAATTAGAAATGCTCAGAAAATTAAGCAGGAAAATATAAGAATTAGTGTGAAGTACGGCCCACTAATGCTCTTATATGACCGCGGAACCGCGGCCAAACCAAGGGTTTGGCGGCGGTTCCGTGGCCAAAATTATGACTTAGTCCCTCATACTTCATATATTTATTCTTAGGTCCTTTCTTGTCATTTTTTTTCTGGGAATTGTTTAATTCCACTCAAGTGTTGAGTTTTCTATGGTTGTATTGGGGACTCGTTGATTCGATCGGATAATTTAACTTTGTTTAGTTTGTCCGGATAAATTTTAGACCGTGTTAAAAAGTTCGACCGGATATCAATAACTCACTTTTTCCCTTGCCGGAATATTTCCAAGTGTTGGATTTTTCCATAGTTTAAGAACGTTCTATGTCGTGCAAGTAACGCGATGGACCCTCTAGAAGACAACAAAGCTTAACTCGATTATGTGACCGTCTTGAACTGCCTTTTGAATCTTAGGGTTTGGGGCAGTACGGCGTTGCCACATGTGAGGCGTTGGCTTGACCCTTCTACGGCTGGACCATTGGTACTGTGGCATGTGATGGATGTTTTTAAACTCCCCTCAAGTGTTGAGAACTATTTGGGAAATCTTGGGTGTTTGATTATTCGATTGGAAAGTTTAACATTGTCTATTTATCTGGAATGTGATACAATATTTGGAATCCACAAGTAGTTATGAGATAACTAATTTGAATGTTATAAATTTAGCAGTTCAGTCTCAAATGATCGGTTTCCACGGGATTTTGATGCTATCAAAAGTCCGTCGCAATCACGTAGCGTACGCGGATACTCGCCGGGTAAACTTAATAGATAGCCACGCCCCATAGCCCTGACCAAGTGACTGTAGGAGAACCCCGTCGCCAAAAGCATCCGTTCGGGTGCTCGCGGCAGTAGGGTTCCGCCTTAGTGCACTTCGTCGACGGCATCCGGGGGTGCGGCCGTCTACTAAAGATTGCGACGAACATTCGATCAGGATGTCGGGAATCTTGTTTAATTGCCCGACTTGATATTGAAAAGATTTTTCGATAATGAGACTAAAATGCGGGGTATATAATTGTTAGGCATGCGATGTCTAAGGAATTCATATGGTTAGGCATGCGATGTCTAAAGAGGTTGCGGATTCCAACTGTTGTAGTTTTACGCTTTCTTTTCTGCGATCGTAAGTGTAATATGTGGTGTATCGCCGGTTTCGTTGCTATACATCAACGACAATTGGGATACGCATATTTACTTACGTTGATGACATGTGATGTTTTGTGTTGCTGGATATGTTATATTGGATCGTCGTGTTTGAATAGCCGGGGTTTTTTTATGTGAGATGAGAGTTTTTCTTTTTCATTCATGTAAAATTCATTGTATGTAATATTCTTTTATTTGGGACACTTCCGGGCTGAGGATGATGTCACCATTGTATATTATTTACTTTTCCGCATTAGGATAGACCCAAGACGGGGAGCACAAGTAACCGGGTTGTAAGGTCCAGTGGAAGACCATCTCGAGCAGTCGAGTCCGGGTCTCCTAACTCTGGAATTGGTAGGGTTGCTTGCCGCTCTCGTAGGGGTATAGTGGTGTGGGATTGGCTATTCATCACGACCGTGGAATCCGTGTTTTATATAGGCTCAAAATAAAACACGGACGTCCTAGTATATCCAATATTTCATATGATATTTTCTGTTGTGTTATCTGTGATGTGATCTTGCGATATGTTCAGATAGATATTGTATATAGTATATATGATATATTATATAGACGTTGCTTATGTTTTACACCCGCGCTAGCCCTACCCCGCTCAGCCGTTAGTTACCTAACCTAACGGTGCAGACGGGACATCGAGGCGAATGCGGATGGCATAAATGTACGTTGTATTTATCTATGATGTTTAGGTGGACTTAAATGTTGGGACATTCATCAATGAGATTAATGAAAGAAAATAAACCTAAAAGATATTGTGGAATCGAATTTCAAAAATTAGGTAGCTCTAGTTGTTGCTTTGCATAGCGGTGTTCCTTGTAGAACATCCAGCACCTTATTCGATAAGGAAAGAGCCGGGATCCCTTCACAGGGAGTGACCTCTTTAGCAATAACTAGCAGATGCTACAACCTTCGGTTTGTCTTTTGATTGCTTTTATAGTTCTTGCTTTGCATAGTGGTATTGTGAATATCCTGCACCTCATTCGACGAGGAAAGTGCCGAGATCCCTTCACCGGGAGTGACCTCTTTAGCGAAACTAGCGAAAGCCTCAAAAACACTCCATTTAAAACCATTTGATTCCGCAATGAGATCAAGTTCAAAGCGTTAAAGGTTTTCTTAAAAACCATCCGCAACCCTCCGTCATTTTAGGAAGTAGAGTACTTAGTATTCGTGCTGCGTTTGTCGACCATAGCCGAGGCGTAGTGTACGGTAGCTAAGTGATGTCTTCCTACACAGCATATGATGCGATTAGTTAGGACAGTCATGTGACTTTGTTGACCTTAGCCAAGGGTCATGTGGGTGGGTCTAATTAATCACGAAATGACGGGTAGAACCTGACTAGCGCTTATGATTTGTTGACCATAGCCAAGGTCATAAGTGTTATGGGTAAAAACCATTATCGGGAGTTTCAAGTGTTGAAATTTGCAATGAGATTGCAAACCTTCTATATGATAGTTGGATCCTGATACCCACTTCGAGTAATTGTTACTCCTGGGAGAGTTTTGCACTTTATAATTACCCGATCAAGTAGGTGTCTAGAAAGGTGTCAACGGGGTTACGCCCCAGGGAAAACGAGGTTTATTTTAATTAGGTCCGTCCGAAAGCACGGGGAACCTCCCTTAAATTACCGGCACTGGCATGGCTGAAAGATTGGCGAACTTGTAGAGTGTAATTAATCCCGGCTAGTCTTTCCTTTTAGGGTTTGAAAGAAGATTTGATAAAAACAGTGGGAGCCATCCTGATTAGATAAAATATATAACCAATCAAATCTTGCAAGAGCGCACGCAGAGTGTTTTCTTCTCTCTCTCTCTCCAGGTCGCGACCATGTCACGCTTTAATCAAGATAATAGTATGGATGCATTGACCGAACCCGCTTGTTATACTGAGCTGGGGAACGTTGGCCCACTCCAACTTATAATTGTTATAAGACCGAGTAGGAATTAGGGGAATACCAGGATCCCATGCCGCCCAAACGAAGAAAGTGCATGATGATGCATCTTCTTCGGGTGTGTTCATTACAAAGAACTATTTCTCTGTATCCTCTACGTCCTGGGTATTAGATACTGGATCAGGATCTCGCAAATGTAATCTGTTACATGGGCTACAGAAAGGTAGACAACTGAGAACGGGTGATAAATTTCATCAGATAGAAACGGTGCAAGCGTTGCAGCCAAGTCTGTTGATAGTTATCACCCTGTATTACTAGAATACATTGATTCTGAACGAATGTAATTAGATACCGAACCTGATATACAACATCATATCAGTCTCTTTTTATTAAAGAAGGATATAATTTTGTATTGTTGGATAATGTTTTGAACATTTCCTATATCAAAAGTTGATCGGTTCAGGCACGTTATCTAAAAGCATATACATTCTAAATCAAACCACGGTTCCTTACGTACAGAACACACACAAGAGGAAGAGTTCAGAATGAACGAATTCTTTTTGAGGCATTGTAGACTAGGTCATATCAATGCGACCCGACTAGCTAAGTTACATATAGATGCATATTTAAATCAGTTTAAATTTACATCTTGTGAAACTTTCCAGTCATGTCACAAAGATAAGATGACAATAGCTCCGTTACTGGAAACAGAGGAAGGGTCAGTGAACCCTTAGGAACGATACATAGTGATGTATGTAGGTCTCCAGTCTACATATGCCAGGACTGGTTCTTTGTACTTCCTTACATTCACTGATGATCTCTCAAGATTCGGACACATGTTCCTGTTGAAACACATGTCTGAAGCTTTTGAGAAATTCAAAGAATATAAGTCAGAAATAGAGAACCAATACAGGTATAAGTATTATGTCCTTTGATGAGATCAGGGAGGAGAATACTTAGGCATGGAGATCCTGGACTATTCCAAACGAGAATGAGATTCTCTCTCAGCATTACTCCTCCATATACACCACAGCACATAGGTGTATCAGGGCGGAGCAATCACACCCTATGTGATATGGTGCGCTCTATGATGAGTACTACTGAGTTTCCTATTTCCTTTTAGGGAGTTATGCACTTGTGAAGCTGCATACCTATTGAATAGGGTTCCAATCAAATCCATTCCCTACCACTTCATATGTGATATGGAATGGGAAGAGCCCATATCTTAAGTTTGTTAAGACTTGGGGTTGTCCGGCCTATGTCTAAAAGCAAAATCCGGACAAGCTCGAGGTAAAGTCAGATCTGTAGAAGTTTATTGGATATCCTAAGCATTCACAAGGGAATATCTTCTACCTAACAGAGGAACAACATATGTTTTGTTTCTCAACATACTACCTTTGTGAAAGGGAATTTCTTATGAAGAAATTAGTGGTCATGAGGTAGAACTGGAAGGAGTTCCAGCTATACAAACTACAACAGATGATTTGGTAGAACCAAAGGATTCAATAGATTCCGACGAACCTCAGCCTCTCCGCCGATCTAGCAGGGTTCCTCATCGGCCTGAGAGATACTTCGGTTTCTCGATGACAGTGGGAGCGAGGATTGCGTCATGAGATGATGACCCAACTAGTTTCGAGCAGGCCATCAAGAGTGGGGACTCTGTAAGAATGGCTGGATGCTTAGCGATCTGAGATGGAATCCATGTATACCAACAAAGTATGGACTTTGGATGCTATATCTGAAGGGTTGAATCCCCATCAGGAGCAAGTATATCTTGAGAAGATTACTTGGTGTAGATGGAAAAGTTGAGACTTTCAAAGCTATACTTGTTAATGGTTTTCGTCATCGACCAGGCGTGGATAATGATGAAACCTTTTCCAGTGGCTGTGCTTAAGTCCATCCGGATACTACTTGCCATTGCTGCACACCATGACTACGATATCTAGTGGTTGGGTGTAATGACTATTTTTCTAAATATTGATTTAGAAGAGAGCGTCTATAAGAACACAGCCAGATGGCTTCATAAACAGTGGGAGCAACGGAAATTTGTGCAAGATGCTTTGTGTGATAAAGCAGGCATCGCGGAGTTGGAACATCTGTTTTGATGTGGTAGTCAAAGAGTTTGACTTCATCAAAATAATAGATGAACCTTGTACATACAAAAAGGTAGTAGAGAGTAAGGTGGTCATCTTCGTATTGTACGTGGACAACATACTCTTGATAGGAAAAGAGTTTGCTATGCTACGCACGGTCAATCTCCTCTTATCACAAGGATTCTCCAAATAGGATAAAGGTGATACCTCCTAAACCCTGGGTTTTGGATCTATGAGATAGATCTAAATGGATATAAGGATTCTCACTATTTGTAGTGAGATGGTATCAATCGATCCTGGGAGAATCACTGGATAGCTTCCAGGGTGGTAAAGTTGACTGAATGTCAGTCGCAGGCATTGTCTTTACCCTCAATGGAGGGACGGTATGTTGGAAGAGTTCCAATCTAGATACCATGGCAGACTAGACGATAAAGGCTGGTGACATCGCTATCAAAGATACTACCAAAGAGGCAGTTTGGGTGTATATTAGTTCATGAGAAGAACTAGGTTCCAACCATTGTGTGACAATGGAAGTGTGGTTTTTGACCCAAGAACCATAGTCCCTTCAGTGACCCAGACATATTCCAAGGCAGTATCACCTGATCATGGAGATAGTTGATCTCCAGGGTGATCGAGGTTAAGAGAGTAGACACAGAGGACAACACGGCGGATCCACTCACAAAGGCCTTTTCCCAGAGAGAGACTTTTATGGGATGGTTGAGTATGAGATACTACAACCACTGCTACAGATGGCCCTAGTGCAAGTGAGAGATTGTTAGTTATATGTATGCCCTAGAGGCCATTACTGTACATGAGATGTATATTGTAGTGGATGCTGGGACATATATAGGTAGGAATTTCTTGCTCGACATGATAGTACGCTATCGGTTGCTCTTTATCTTAACATGTATACTTATTGTCTCTCTGTTACATGTTGATAAAGCCCTTAGGATGTGTGCTCGACTTCCGGGACTATGATGCAGATCATACTAGTGGGGCCTGGGTTGTCCATGGGTACATCCTTCAACGTTCCTAGTCGTGGGAATATCGAGACGGGGCATCGATATTCCAGAGTAGACTAGCGTATATCTTCTCGACCCATGTGATGCGCGATGGATGATCCCATATCCATTGGTGTTTGACATTAGAGAAGGTATGCAGGTGCTCAGTGGTGACTGGGTACACTGAACGGACTCGCCGAGAACTCCCTAATGGTATTATACCTCACGTCAGATTGCAGTTCTCTGGTGACACTGGTACAGCTTAGTCTGTTGACCCATGATCGTCATAGAGTCTTGTGTGTCTCCCACCGTGCTTTGATTTCCACCCTACCACGGCTCTACTGAGTCGTGCAAACAGGTGGTTTTTGGGTACTGTCCCGATTCACATGGAGGCAATGAGCGATAGGAGGGGATTCGTCTCTCCCGATATTGGGGGGTTGATGTTGCGCTATTCTCGACTGGCCATAACTGGAAATCCCTGGCCAGGGTTGCTGTGATTTACTGGTAAGTGTTATCAGTAGTTTCACGCTTGTTATGGACCTTACATCGGCATGACTTATCAAGCTACTGGGGTCTGACGTTTACCACCCCTAGGCGAGATATGCGATATATTAGATGAATAGACCGGACTGTGCGGTAAGTGTTACTGATTGGATTCGCAGGAGTGTGAGCAGGCTTGCTCGTTGATCTTCTGATCGCTCAATACCCGGGTGGCCGTTACGTTTAGCAGACCGCTTGCAGCTTGTGGGTGATTGATATGATCACCACCTACTGCCGGCGTATTGACGAGTCTTTAGAGTCCTACACAGAGGTTTCCTGGCTCAAGCGAAACGAAATAGGAGCGCATATGAGATATGTGCGGGACCGAGAATAATACCAGTATGTGATACTATATTCTATTCTCGCGATTTGTATCATCGGACGGTTATATGAGATATAGCCGGGTTACCGAATCAAGTGTTGATTCGGTATATTGATATACTAGATATTAATCGGTTATATGCGATATGACCGGATCGTTAAATCAAGTGTTGATTTAATGATTTAATGTATAATTATATATTTGATATATTACTTTTCATTAAATAGTATTGGTTCGCTTAAGATTGATTTTCTCACTTGATGTGCACAAGTTGTATATGTGATATATGTTTGTGCACTAGTTTGTATCATGATTGATGATACATGCAAACATGGGTGGGTGTGTGACATACACCATGTTAATTATAATTTAGGTTTTTATTTATCTTAATTATTCAAAATGGTGGCTTCTTTTGTCATGGCTTGAAGCTTCATTAAGCTTGAAGCAACTTTGACAAAGTCCACTCATTTTGTCTTGATTAAGATATTCATTAACCAAACCATTATAATTAACTATGGTTTAGTCTCTACAAAGGTTAGCTCACCCATGCTTGCATTATGATAGACTTCACTTGTGTTGGAGATAGTGCCCTCATAGTCAATTATTGGATCGCAGGTACGTGATTGCAATGATTGCGGAGGACCTATCCCGGTAGGACAGTCTTACTCGAAATGATAGTATGCTATCTGGTTTGCCTTTATCAGTTGTGTATATGTTCAGGTGACTGATTGCATGTTACACTTTGATAGAGCCCTTAGGATCTTGCTTTACTACCAACTGTATGAGGGCGATCATATACGTGAGAGTTGGGTAGTTTATATGCATATCCTTTATTATGGTCCCTAGTCGTGGGAGTTTCGAGACAGGGCATCGATACTCCGGAGTAGACTAGTGTATACAGTCGAGACCCCGACGAGGGGCGGTGGCCGGTCTCACAAGCCACTGGTGTATGTTGGATCACCTAAGATGTATACAGGTGCTCATTGGGTTATGAGTACACCGGACAGGACTCGCCGGGAATCTGCTAGTTAGTATTATATCTACAGTCAGATAGCAGTTCCCTGGTGACATGTGTACAGGTTAGTTCATCGACCTGAGGTCGTCATTTGTCTCGTATGAGTTCCCACTGTGCTTTGATTTCTACCCTACCACGGCTCAAAGGAGTCGTGCAAACAGGTAGCTTTTGGGTACAGTCCCGAGCCATATGGAGGCACGTGAGCGGATCGGCAGGGGATTCGTCTCTCCCGATATTGGGGGCGAGGTCGTGCTGTGTCTAGGAGAGCCATTACACAAAGTCCATGGCCATGGCAGGAGATTTACTGGTAGGTACTCCAGTAGTATCTCAGGGTGTTATTGGGCTTCACTCCGACACGACTTATACTGCTATTGGGGGTCTGACGTTACTAGCCCCCTAGGCGGATATGCGATACTCATTGACGAACGGACCGGACTGTATATACATTGTCACTGTTAGGCTCAGTAGGGTTTTCGGAGGAGTTCGCTCATCGGTCTCCCTTGAGTTCGCTCCTCGGCCACCCTTGAGGTCAGTCCATGGGCAGCCGTTACGCATAGCTAGTGCCGCTGACGGTTTGTGGTTAAACCCACTGCCAGGGTGCTGACGAGTCATTAGAGTCCCCCACAGACAGTTTCCCAAGTTCGGGCGAAATGTTGTAGAGGCCGTATGGTTTTATGGCAGGGTTCGGAAAATGCACGTGCGTTTACGCACGTGTCGATTTTCGGACAGATGATACTGGTCGGCTTTGGTTTAAGCCGGATCCGAGTATTATATTGAGTAGGTATAATATCTTTGTCTCAGTTGCATTTTTATTCGGTCGTAATATAAATGCGGGTATATTTATACTGTTTCGGGGTTATCCTGAAAGTCGTTTCAGGATCACTTTTGGAAGTTGCCAGTTTCCAGTTTTCTATCAGCCGTCTTTTAACATTCTGTTAAAGACGGATTTATCTTTTCTACTGATGAGGTGAGTCAGTGTTCTAGAATTTTCTAGATGTGGTGACTAGGCTATTTGGTGTAGGGTTTTAATTGGATGCATTAATTGATTTGATGACTATGCTTATGATTCATGCTTTGTTGTTAGGTTGTGATAAGTATGATAGGATATGGTCACCACTTGGAGATCCTACACTCACCTCCCTCCTTTGATATATATATAGCCTCCTCTCTCTCTCTCTCATGGACTTCACTTGATGTTTCATTGTAGAAAAGATATGATAGTTTTGGGGTGTATGGAATTCACAGTTCATTTCATTCCATCACCCGATTTCCACGGCAACTTCATTAACCGATCGTCCACGGATTTGGACGAAGTGAGACAAAGTCATCTACTCATTCTCTACATCAATCTTGGTCGTCTCTTTTAGCAAACTTGACGATCGAGTTGCCTCGAGTCAGAGGCGGGAGCCCGTTTAAAGAACCGATCATGTGGTGCCACCTCGACGAGGAGATCGGAGATCGACGAGATCGGAGCAGCCGCAACGGAGCGTGGGATGATGGTTGAAGAACGAAGGACTCGGATCGTTCGGTATAACATTCCTACACTCTTTACAGTTTGTTAGTTTAGCAATAATGGCAGATCCGGGTTAAAGTATACGATAGCGCCAGTTAAAAAGTTTTTGTTCCGCATTTGGCGTCTGTAGACTGCCGGGGCGCTAGCGTAGACTTACATTGGTATCAGAGCCTAACCATTTTGCTATACTAACTTGTGCTAACACGTTTAAAACATCGATCCGACCGGAAATCGAAAACTACAAAATCCTATGCCGACAGTTTCTGTTGATTTTGAACAGTGTCAAAATTGATTTCTGGATGTCTTAAAAATCCGAGCAGGCAATTTTAAGACCCACGACAAAATTTGGACTCGTGACTCCTCCAAGTTGCCGCGGAAGCGCGGCCAAACCCATGGTTTGGCCGCCCTTCCGCGGCCATGTGAGGAGCACGTGCTCCCAATTTTTACCAGTGGGTTCTTGGTGGGATTTTGTGGTTTTTGGTATGTAAAGTTTTGGCCCAGATTTTGTTACTGTTCACCAGTAAGCTGTGGGGCCCACTTTTTGTTTTTTGGTCTTTGGTCGATCGAAATTTAAACACGTTAGTTTACAGTGCTTACATTATATCTCCGACCGGGAATGTCATTTGATCGGTAAACCGCGTCCGATTGCTATAGCTCTTTTAGACGGGTTTGCGAACGTGACATTCGCGTTGATGTTCTGTGTTGTGCTGTATTGTTGCGGATTTGTCGTGGTGGATAGCAGTGTGCAATGGTAGTACAGTTTGAGTTTATTTGTACATTTGATATTGCGGGGCGAGCGTCCAACTTGTGGACAGCCGTCACTGCCTGTTGTATAATATTCTTTTGGGGCACGACCAGGTTGCGGTCGATGTACCTGTTGTACTATTTTTCATTACTGTACTAGGTTTTACCCCGAGACGGAGTGCACGGATAGCCGGGTTCGGGAGGGCAACGGGTCCGCATCTCATGGCTTTGAGAGGCAGAGGGGCCCCACTTCAGAATTGGCAGACTATTCGCCGCGCTCGTAGGGGGTACAGGTTGACTCAAGGAGGGGTGCCCAAGATTACCGGATTCCGTGGAGTGCTGGGTGGTCCATTCACTATGCTGTAGGGGGCTGCCTCGCTTCAGGTTTTGGCGGGTAACTTGCTGCAACCGTAGGGGTCTAGGTTTCATTGCACAGGCTATCCACACGACAGGGGAACGTCGAGTTTCAGCAGCGGCTCTGTGAAACTCGGGGATCCCAGATATCTGTATTGTTCTGTAATGCTTATTACTTTTCTGTAATGTTGCATATTATCACGCCTGGAGCGATTATGTATATTGGTTTATATACTATTAGATGTTGTATATGTTTTACACCCGCGCTAGTCCAGTCCCCGCTCTGTCGTTAGTTAAGTAACCTAACGGGTGATGACGGGACCCAGTGACAAATGCGGATGGCATATACGTACATTTTATTTTCGTTCTTTTCTGGTGTGATTGATTGATGGGACTGCATTGATTCTGATCAATGCAAAGAAAAACAAACCTGTTTGAGTTGTTGGAACAATTTTAAAAAGTGTTATTGCAAAGACGTTTCCTTTTGTTATGCATAGAGGTATTCAGTGGAATATCCTGCACCTCATTCGACGGGGCAAGGGCTGATATCCCTTCACCGGGACTGACCCCTTGGGCAGAAGTTTGCGTCAGGGTAATAACTTCACTATAGTCGATTACAAGTTGCTTTGCATAGCGGTATTCAGTGGAATATCCTGCACCTCATTCCACGAGGAAAGAGCCGAGATCCCTTTGCCGGGAATGACCTCTTTAGCAAAAGGTTTTCGCCACTATGTTTTAAAAAGCTATCAGGTTCCTTCAGCGATATCAAGTTCACTACGCTAAAGGTTTTTCGCCAAAAACCAGCCGTAGCCCTCCGTCATTTCATATGGATGGTCAGTAGTATTCAAGCTATGTTGGTCTAGCCCTTAGCTAGGACATAGTGATTGGTAGCTGCTGGGGTGTTCACATGTTGCATAGATAGATGAGTTGGTTTGGGACAGTCGTACAGCCTTGTTGGCCCTTAGTCAAGGGCGAGTACGGGTGGGTTCAAATTAACAAGATAATGATGGGAAGAACTTGACATGTGACTTATGGTGGGCTGGCCCTTAGTCACGATCATAAGAGCATGGGGCAAAAACTACATCGGGAGTTTCTAAAGAAACTGAAACTTGCCAAGTATGCGCATACCTTCTGGAGTATGAGTAATGTGGATGCATTCCATCACGTTATCATGCGATGAGAGTTGGATCCTGATTCCCACTGATGAGTTGGTTTACTCTTCGGGTAATCCCGATTGATTCTTCTTTAGGTTTGGAGGAGAATTTGACAGGACAGTGGGAGGTTTCCGGATTAGATAAAGTGATGACCATTCTGATCTAGGTTAGAGTGCACGCAGAGTGTTTCTTTTCTCTCTCTCTCTTTGGCAGCGACCTTTGACCGACCCTAGACTATGACTCAGTGACCAGGTTGACCGAACCTTCTTAAAATACTGGCTTTTGGATTGTCTGAGTTGCATAAGTCATTGCCACTCCTTCTTTTACCCTTTGTATTTCTCAGAACACCCGTATTACTACGGATATCCACTTCCATTGGATAGAGCCATCGTATGGTTATATACGAACTCGAAGGGACTTCTTCGAGGATGGATCCAGGTTCAGGAGAAATAGAATTGGTTTATTCAGTTGTCTTTTATTATCACCTTCTCTCAGGTTGCGAGAGCTCCTTGGTTTAGGAGAGTACACCTATTACGCCTATTGGATAGTCTTATTCCAAACCATAGGCTGGTGCCGAAAGGTAGGGAATGAAGAAAACCAATTAGCATAAGTAGGGTGTGCAGAAGGTAATATGTAAAGACAAAATAAAGGGATTAGAAAGAGGGCAAAGTAAATTGCGACTGATATCATTCACGACCAAAACCGCGTACTTCATCGCCGCTCCTATTTCACCTTTAAAAAGAATAAGGTATTATTCAGTTGTCTTTTATCGTCACCTTCTCTCGAGATGCGAGTACTCCTTGGTTTAGGAGGGTACACCTATTATGCTTACTGGATAGTCTTCTTCCAAACCATAGGCTGGTGCCGAACGGTAGGGAAGGAAGAAAACCAGTTAGCCTAACGATGGTGTACAGAAGGTAACGACTAAAGACAAATAAAGGGATTTGGAGAGACGGCAATAAAATATACGGTTGAAGTCATGAATTGGATTATGGAAGAGGCATTGCTATGAATACCAGGATACCCCTACGAAACATTTTCATGTTTCAGTGCATTGTTAAGGAAAAACTGTTTTCCCGATTAGACACTTACTCCAAGGGTATGTATTTACCAGGTTTCATTCTCATATCTGTATGGTTTTACAGATGATGAGTGGGAGTAAGATATTGGGAATTAGGTGATCATCCTCATTATATCGGAATTCGTTGCAATTGGTGATATTTGAGGAAATCGCCAGGGTACAGTTTTCTACCTACGACGCACAGGTTTTGAGTTGTTTAACTCAGCGGACTTATACAGAGTATTGTATGTTGTCCAAGTGTCCATCAGGACAAAGGGGTAGGTCCTCGTACTATGTTCTGTTTACTTATAACTTCTCTAGTATTTAGACGAGTGTTTCGTAGAAATACATGGTCTAAATTTTGAGAAGTTGTGGGTATAAGAATAAAGTAGAGAACCAGGTATCACAAGTATCGGGATTCTTCAAAGAGACCGAAGATGTAGATTCTTGTGATTGGTATTCAAATAATAGTGATGGTTTTGAGAAACTTGTTTCTCTTTCAGGTTACTCATAATTGGATGGATTCCTAAGTTGAGTAATGCTGATTAACCTCTTTCCATTAAGTTGATATGCACCGGAGACAGCTGCATGGATTGAATTTTGGTTCCAATTAAATAAGTGCCAAAGTTTCTATATTGGATATAGAATAGTTCGTACCTTAGAAGAAATTAAGGTACGGGGAGTTGTCCAGCTTATGATTAAAACCAGACACTGGATAACTCAGGGCACGTTTCTGAAATGGCTGTTTGTGGGTTGACCCTGGCTATGACGAGGGTTGATATTCTACCATTTAGAAGATCAATAGTGATATTGTTCTTGACTCGCCACAGTTTTAGTAAAAATGGATCTTTTTCAGAAAACAGTAGTGGGAGTATGGTAGAACTGGAAGTGATTCCAGAACCGCGAACGATTACGGAAAATTTAATAGGACCTATACATTCAATCAGGTTTGACATTCCAATAGCCACTCCGCAGGTATGGTAGGTAACCTCAGACACCCGAGAGGTACTTCGGTAGGCTCAAGGACGGTGACAGGGAGGTTCTTATCTACCTAGACTTGACACTACTGTTGTTCCAGGATATGAGACCAGGTAGGAGGGTTGTCGTAGTCAGTGGGAGCAACGGAAGCATGGTGGGCAAGTAGCTTATGTCTATTTATAGACTTGAGCAGTTATAGCGGAGATAGATCATCTAATTTTGATGTGACAGTCATGGGTTTGACTTCAATCAGAATAGGGGATGGATCAGTTAAGAAGGTAGTAGGGTGTGATGTCATGGTATCTGGATGACTTACACAGAGTAGGAAGTAAAATTCCAATACTACGATCGGTTGTACTGTGGTCGTCACACAGTTGTTTCTCCAGATAGGATATGGATATAATATTTGACATTCTGGTTTCTAGATCTATGGTTTTAGATCTGGATTTGGGTAGTTTCCCAATGTGGGTACTTTGACAAATATTCTAATAGTTTTTGGAATAGTAGACTCCTAGCATGGTAGTGTACCTGCAGGTGATGGAGTCACCCTCTCTAAAGATGTCAAATAGACTAAAGAGGAGAGGGATGTGCATGATTGACAGATCACTTGCTTAGGCAATTGAGTCAATCATGAGATGTCAAGTACCACACCAAATGTTAGTTTTGCACTAGATGCAATAAGTTTGTATTAATCCAATCCTGGAGAAACATAAGGAAGCAGTTTTAGAACCCTAGTACATGTTCTACGGATTTGATAACGGCAGCCTCTTTCGGGAGACGGTTATCATTCCAGGCTTCAAAGGTGACATCGATGACAGAGTGATTGTCAGAGTTTTAGTTTTACCTCTGACGAGGGACAGTATTATGGACAGGTGGTTCCAGAGGATACTGTGGGTGGCATGGTGCCGGATACTGATTAGGTTCAGTGATCCATACAGTCTAAGAAGTTTGGATATGGAGTTCATTTATGAACTAAGGTCCCATCAGATATCCAGACATATTCTAAGACAGGTACTACTCAATTCGGGAGATGGTTTTCTCCGCGAACTTGAGATTATGAGAGATACAGAAAGAAGCTTCTAGGCGGATCCACTCACCGAGGCTATTTCTCGAACACAATAGTTTTACAAACGGGCTTTGTGAAGCTGATTAGTAGAGGAGTTGGATGTTCGGTTTCACACGGGCTGTGAGTAGTCGACATCGCAATATTAGCCTTGAGTGCAAGTGGGAGATTGTTGGAGATAGTGCCCTCATAGTCAATTATTGGATCGCAGGTACGTGATTGCAATGATTGCGGAGGACCTATCCCGGTAGGACAGTCTTACTCGAAATGATAGTATGCTATCTGGTTTGCCTTTATCAGTTGTGTATATGTTCAGGTGACTGATTGCATGTTACACTTTGATAGAGCCCTTAGGATCTTGCTTTACTACCAACTGTATGAGGGCGATCATATACGTGAGAGTTGGGTAGTTTATATGCATATCCTTTATTATGGTCCCTAGTCGTGGGAGTTTCGAGACAGGGCATCGATACTCCGGAGTAGACTAGTGTATACAGTCGAGACCCCGACGAGGGGCGGTGGCCGGTCTCACAAGCCACTGGTGTATGTTGGATCACCTAAGATGTATACAGGTGCTCATTGGGTTATGAGTACACCGGACAGGACTCGCCGGGAATCTGCTAGTTAGTATTATATCTACCGTCAGATAGCAGTTCCCTGGTGACATGTGTACAGGTTAGTTCATCGACCTGAGGTCGTCATTTGTCTCGTATGAGTTCCCACTGTGCTTTGATTTCTACCCTACCACGGCTCAAAGGAGTCGTGCAAACAGGTAGCTTTTGGGTACAGTCCCGAGCCATATGGAGGCACGTGAGCGGATCGGCAGGGGATTCGTCTCTCCCGATATTGGGGGCGAGGTCGTGCTGTGTCTAGGAGAGCCATTACACAAAGTCCATGGCCATGGCAGGAGATTTACTGGTAGGTACTCCAGTAGTATCTCAGGGTGTTATTGGGCTTCACTCCGACACGACTTATACTGCTATTGGGGGTCTGACGTTACTAGCCCCCTAGGCGGATATGCGATACTCATTGACGAACTGACCGGACTGTATATACATTGTCACTGTTAGGCTCAGTAGGGTTTTCGGAGGAGTTCGCTCATCGGTCTCCCTTGAGTTCGCTCCTCGGCCACCCTTGAGGTCAGTCCATGGGCAGCCGTTACGCATAGCTAGTGCCGCTGACGGTTTGTGGTTAAACCCACTGCCAGGGTGCTGACGAGTCATTAGAGTCCTCCACAGACAGTTTCCCAAGTTCGGGCGAAATGTTGTAGAGGCCGTATGGTTTTATGGCAGGGTTCGGAAAATGCACGTGCGTTTACGCACGTGTCGATTTTCGGACAGATGATACTGGTCGGCTTTGGTTTAAGCCGGATCCGAGTATTATATTGAGTAGGTATAATATCTTTGTCTCAGTTGCATTTTTATTCGGTCGTAATATAAATGCGGGTATATTTATACTGTTTCGGGGTTATCCTGAAAGTCGTTTCAGGATCACTTTTGGAAGTTGCCAGTTTCCAGTTTTCTATCAGCCGTCTTTTAACATTCTGTTAAAGACGGATTTATCTTTTCTACTGATGAGGTGAGTCAGTGTTCTAGAATTTTCTAGATGTGGTGACTAGGCTATTTGGTGTAGGGTTTTAATTGGATGCATTAATTGATTTGATGACTATGCTTATGATTCATGCTTTGTTGTTAGGTTGTGATAAGTATGATAGGATATGGTCACCACTTGGAGATCCTACACTCACCTCCCTCCTTTGATATATATATAGCCTCCTCTCTCTCTCTCTCATGGACTTCACTTGATGTTTCATTGTAGAAAAGATATGATAGTTTTGGGGTGTATGGAATTCACAGTTCATTTCATTCCATCACCCGATTTCCACGGCAACTTCATTAACCGATCGTCCACGGATTTGGACGAAGTGAGACAAAGTCATCTACTCATTCTCTACATCAATCTTGGTCGTCTCTTTTAGCAAACTTGACGATCGAGTTGCCTCGAGTCAGAGGCGGGAGCCCGTTTAAAGAACCGATCATGTGGTGCCACCTCGACGAGGAGATCGGAGATCGACGAGATCGGAGCAGCCGCAACGGAGCGTGGGATGATGGTTGAAGAACGAAGGACTCGGATCGTTCGGTATAACATTCCTACACTCTTTACAGTTTGTTAGTTTAGCAATAATGGCAGATCCGGGTTAAAGTATACGATAGCGCCAGTTAAAAAGTTTTTGTTCCGCATTTGGCGTCTGTAGACTGCCGGGGCGCTAGCGTAGACTTACAACTTGATTATTCTTTTTAAATAATTCATTGTTATTCTTTTCTTCTTCTTCCTCATCTTCAAGTGAAGAAAAGCTTTCTAGAATTTTTCAAGTGAAGATTTAGAGTGAGAAATCCAAATCTAAAGTGAACCCATTTCCTATTTCATCATTCTCTACTACTTGCCATTTAGTTTAAGGTGTTTTCTTCACAATGTTCTTGACCTAGTGAAGATGGAGCTTGAGTTTGAGTCTCCTCGACGTAGATCATCTTCGGCCTCGAAGTCAACGACCTAGCCCGTTTATTTCTCCGAGGAAACCATGGCTAGAGTCCGGGATCACGATGATCGCAGCGAAGGGACGTCAACACGGAGCTTTAGAAGTGAAGGACCGGATCTACAAAGGTTGTAATCCCTAACTCTTAGAAGTAAAGTTGTTTACTTGCTATTAGTTTTCGCATAATCTCTAGTATACGATCTTGGTTAGGGTTGTTCGGCACGTCTTTTTTTTAATTGGGCATGGTTGATGCCTTGTAGACCCTTGTTAGAGTGCCTAGGAACCCTACACATCATGCTTTTGATTATACGCATTGAGATATGTAGTTTCCATGATATTTCTGGATTTGGGAACCGTGGATATTTCAAAAGAGAGTATGTAATTGTTTTAAAACCCGGTTACCCTTGGTATGATATTTCAGTGCGTCCACCATGTGTTCCCGGTGTTGAGAGCGACATGTGAAACCCGATTCGAGGAGCAGACGAGGCCGATTGCGGGTACATGGTGGACCCGGTATGGTAGCCCGTTGCGAGAACGGATCTGCTGTGTAGCTAGACGGTGAGCCTAGCAGAGGGACCACTACCTACCGGTGATTGTATTTGAGCTCGACGGATATCCAGAGGATACTGACCGGAGTCGAGGGATGATGTGGGCCGATCCGCACTGACGGAACCCGATATATGAGGATTTACGTGCCGATGCTAGGCACAGGTTTCATGATGTTTTCAAGTGTCGATGCTTGACACTCAGGTTCCATGATTTTGATATGTCACGAGCGACACATGTTGATTTTTATCCTCATATTTCCATGCATATGCTTTATGATATTTACATGCATGATGCTTATTGTCATTGGGTGACACGTGGGCGAGATCCACATACATACAGACATTGATCACATAGTTGGAGGATATCCACATATTCATAGACTTCATGATATAGTCGACATTGATCATACCTCATATTTATGATATGTTATTACCTGAGACACTGGCACGAGCACTTGGCACTACACGCATGTATAGATGTTATATTGCCACCTTATCATGCTTCAAACTTATTCATTGAGGATATATTATTATTGATCGTATTGAACTAGGATTATGTCATGCATACGATTTCTACTCTACGATGTTTTCTATTCATGAGTTAGCAACTCAACCCCGTTGTTCTACAGTTCTTGCAGGTTTTGCCGTACAGGTTCCATTGCGGCTTTTCTGGCACACTGCTTCCTTTCTGGGTGATTGCATTGGTAGGTGGGTTCACTCGCATCGTGACCACCCTTGTATTATTTTATTCAGTTGTATCTAGTAATTCTATCAACCAAAACTTGTATATTGTTTCATACTTAGAAAACCAGTTATGTATTATTTCGACCTTAGAGTCGCGCGTTGTAGTATTATGGTTTTCATGCTGTTTTGAGTTCTTTTTGAGTTTTGATCCTCGCCCTTCGGCGTTGTATATTATACTGCTTGTGTGGTTGTGACCGTCGATTGACGAAGAGCTAGCTCCCGCTTTGGGATGCCTTTTTATTGTGCATATATATATTATTCTTATTGTACCCCGTTCGGGGCCAGTATTTACAATGGAAACTCTGCCGAAATTTTAACAAAAGAATATAGATTTTAAAAATGCATATTCGGCTTACTTATTTAACAACCTTGTTTTAAAACATGTTTCCTTCACTTCTTAAAACTAGTTTTCCTTATTTACTCCTTAAAAATGGTTTTAGATTTCTGGGCTTTTGACTTACTTGGATTAGATGGGGTCCTATAGACTTCATATGATTCAAGTGCCAGTCACGTGCTGTTTTGAGTCGTGACAAAGTTGGTATCAAAGCGCTAGGTTAACCTTGGTTTGAGTCTAAGTTTGACTATGTGGATCCTAGAGCGTTTATATATATACGGAACTTAGGCTTGACCTTACGGAACTTAGACTTAGTCGAGGGGGTATTTTACCCGAACTTTCGTCGCGTAGGATGACCCTTGGTAGATGGAATATGTAGCTTGAGTAGAGTGACGTACCGTACATATTTTCCGCGGCATATTTACGATTCGCTACTCCGCTTAAGAAACCTTAGGATGTACATTTCCTTGCACAGTATTATATTCATTCCTATGATCAATCCCCATCGATACTGGTTATGATTTTGCTGCTACGATTACACGGGCAGAGAGAGCTACGGCTAGAGTTGCGTCAGCATGAGCTCGTCATGGACGAGGACTGACCAGGGCGTGATTCCAGAGACTTACGATCGCGTATAAAGGCGTCGTTTTATTGTGTTTTCGCGCCATAAGCCTTTGACAGATTGCTTTTGCGAGATTTCCCGGATATGCTGATCGGCACCAGAGGATCAGGCTACTGCTAGAGGCCAGCCAGGATGTGATGACCATTGATATATCGCTTATTCATGATGATTGAGGCACTGTTCAGCGTACAGACGAATGAGCCAGTTGTTGCTACAAATGAAGAGATATCGCCCAGATGTTGGAGCTACTGCAGCATGAGTATATACTTTGAGATACGATGGAAGGTCGCTAGTCATCCAAGGATGAAGGACTAGGACATGTGGTTCGTTCGCTAACCCCGATGCGAGGTCATCTGATAGATTGATTCCAGCTAGAGACGACTTCACGCAGATTCGTTGAGAGTCGATAGAGATGATTGAATGTCAGGAACCCGATTCCAAGTTTAAATTATTCGGAAAGACATGCAAGCGATTCTATGGACCCTCTAGAAAAATGAAACCCTAACTCGACATAATGACCGTGTGAAAGCCTTTGAACCTTAGGGTTTGCGGCAGTTCCGCGGCACCATTAGTGAGGCTTGGGTTTGCCCTTCTACGGCTGGACCGCTGACGCTGTGGTATGTACTCGATACTATTAAACTGTGCCCAAGATATTGAACTCTTGGAGGATTATGAGATTTTGACGAATCGATCAAAAGGTTCGACATCTTTCGGATACCATGTGGTGGGATGCATTTCTTAGGAGACTCCAGATACGAGTATAGCCGTTGGAGCACAGTCCATGCAGCCACGAGAAGACGAGTCTGAATCAGTCGACATTGGAACAAGTGGAGTAAAGAGTTCGCACGAGATTTCGACGAGATGACGCTCCACTCCATTGACATCAGAGATGCGATACGCATGCAGAGGCGTTGGGATGCGACCAGTTTCCGAGGAAATGCTGTGCTGAGGACGCAGATTGCCCAGAGAAGTACCAGAACGGAATCGTCCCCGTTAGCACACCTGACAGGGCCGATGAGCCGATTGATTGCGAGATAGGTAATCCGCAGAGAAGATAAAGACCCAGAGACAGAGGATGCCAGACCATGAACATGAGGCAAGTAGATATCTTGCGCTGCTAGCATCGGATGCACCGACACCTTCCGACTTTGAAGGTGGATATATGGACGACGGTATTTATGATTTGTTATTTTGTGATTCGATTATCACGTATCCATCACCTTGGATTTCGGTATTTTGGTCGACCTATTCGCATGATTTAGTCTTGATGACTGAGTTCCATGATTTCTGTTTTCGTGCACCATGGTTGCACCTACTGGGTACTTATATTTTGCGCATAGTTATTACGCTTGAGGTATTGATTATGATTTCATGCCTATTTTATGCTGGTGATTTGATTTACGCTTCCAGCATAGTTTTCATGCACTTTTAGTGTTTTGATTTGATTTGTGCACGCTGATGCACATGATTGTGAGCTTATACATCGCGGTATACCTGATTTGGATTGAGCCGTATATTATACCGTCGATTTTGATTGTGATATTGATGTTGATTTCTTGCATTCCGTACATTTGATTTGGATTTTCGCGCGTGTTGAGCGCATGTTTTGAGATATGATTTTGGTGCACACCAGATGCACTAAATCGGGATTCTTCGTGCATGTCAGATGCACCAGATTTTGCTGTCAGGCACGCCCGTTGCCCTTGGCAGATGTTTCGTGCACACCCGTTGCACCTAGATGATGTTTATGTGCACATGCATGGCACATATATGGATTTTGATTTCCATGCGAACCAGACGCACGTATCATTTATATACACATTTTTGGGATTTATTCCTTATGGACCAGTACGTTTTTATGATATTTGCTATTTGTTTTCGTACCGAGCAGGACTAGTTAGAGGACAGTGCCTGGATATACATTTTGCATGCATTGATAGTTATCGAAGGGATTTCCAAAAAGGGAGTTATAGTCTCAGTATTTATCTACGTGTCTGATATGACACGACGCGTTTAAAACAAGGTAACGCTTCTAAATTGTTTTCAAAACGGCGGAACATACATATTAAACAAAAGATAATACGTATATGGTTGTTTTCTTACAATAGACGTCCGCCACTGTGCCGCGATACGCGCATAGCACAACAACATTAAAAAGGTTTGGCATGCATTTACTTCAGTTATATACATGTATAGACTTGATGTTTACATGTAAAGTTCTGATTGATATCATAGTGGTTTATTTTGGATTTGACATTTGTGTCTTTACCATGACATCGATGATTGCGGGATACTTGAAGAAGTTTTTATTTTGAGTTATCTGCTTATTACTTATGCGCAAGCATTGCGCTATGATGCGTTTTATGTATTGATGATTTCGGAGCCCCGACGACTTGGACTTTTTATTGAAATGTTTTAGAATTTGATGGTTTAAATTTAAATTCGGGGACCGAATTTCTTTAAGGGGGGAAGATTGTAACATTTCAAAAAAATAAAATATTATTTTTGGGAATTTTTATAATTTAATATTAATTTTAATGAATATTTTAATATTTCGGTATAATTAAATACCGATAAATGGAAAAAAAATTTGGAAAATTATAGAAATTACTAAAAGAGCGTGTTTTATGTGAATTATGCAAATTTTAAGTTTTTATGATTAGTTTGACACTAATTTAGTGCTAATCGCGATTAAAAATCGTTGATCGCGTTTAAGCTTGTTTTGTGCAAAACATGCACCATTTCATTTTCCTACATTTGTTGCATTTTCCTACATGTTATGGGTGCATGGCTTGTTATTTTGGGGTTACTATTGATGTGAGAAGGGAATTAGAAAAGAAAAAGAAAAGGGAATAAAATATATAGGTATGGGTGAGAGAGAGAAAGGGGGGGGGGGTTTACCTTTGACTTGTTTTGAACCATTCCTCCTTCAAAGCTTACCTCATTTCCTCTCTCCCTTTTCCTTTGTTCCTGCTGCTGTTGCCTCTTCCCTCTCCCTCCATCTCCAAGACACAAAAACACCATGGAAAGCAACTCAAAACCCCCACCCTCATTTCACAAAAAAGAAGCACAAGCTCAAGAGAAACACATTGGACCAAGAAAGCAAGAATTTTGGCCATTTGGGGCAACTCAAGAATTTTCTTGAGTTGCCAAATGAGATATTTTCTGAACCAATAACTTAATTTTCCCATTACTTATACCCCAATGTTAGATTAGAACCGATATCGAGTGGTTTTATGGACTTAGAAAATTCTATTTAGGGTTTATGAGAATTTGAGAGTTGTGATGTGAAATTGAACTCAGTCGAGGCCACACAAACCCCCTAGTGCTAGAATAAAGACCCAAACCAGAGATTAGAAACCCGGAATATGGATTTAGAAACCGATATCGGAAGAAATCTGGAATCTGTGAGAGTTAATTGAAATCTGCTATCATTAGAAGACTCTGAAAATTATTTTGGGAACACATAGAGATGTGCTAGCACCCAGGAAGCTAACCCCAAAACCTCTGACCGTATCTCCTCTTTCTGGCCGCAGATTTAATCTGTTTGGCCACAATTTGCGGCCTGGGTCTCACCATTTTGGTTCGTTTTGGTTCTGTAGCTCCTACATCTATAAATTAGACCCCTGGCATATGCAAAATTGTCTAATTTGACCTAGGGTGAAATCTGGGACCCTTTTCTATAGTTGTTGTTTTGATTCGTGTTTTCGTATTGCGTATTTTAAATTCTTGATTGGTATATTTACGTTTTACCTCGATTACTTGGCGTTTGTACGACGATATCGAGAATTGTTTGATGGTTTTGAAAGCATAGTCTATAGGTTCTAACCTATAGGCCTTAGCGTATCGTTTTGGTATTCCCGATGTGATTTTAATACGCATTCTGATTATGTTATCTATGTAGGTACCATCATGTGGATTCCATACGATGAAGAAGACGAAGGCGACATCGACACTAACACCCAGAATACAAAGTGAGTAGATTATATCTACGGGAGAAGTCGGGTGGATAGCGTATAGCACCACCGCAGTTCGATATTTAGTATACTAGATATATACAATATTATATATATGATAGCACTATGTGTGATATGGATATTGGAGATGAGATTAGGTGTATAATGATTAGATTAGGGCGTAGAAGTAAACTAGTATAGTACCTAGTTGCGAACCCTAGAATAGGTTTACACCCACACGAACACACTTGCTTATTTGTTATGGTTATACCTAGATAACGAGGATAGTGTATGATGTTTGGAGATGAGTCGATTGAGATTGGGCATAGTGCCATGGGATCGGTGATATTTTGTGATTCATATTTGGGATACAACATGAGATTTAACGGGCCTTTGGAGGTGTGTTTCACACATGCATTTATATTTATATAGACGGTATCGATTTGTACAAGACTTAGATCAGTACCCAGATCATGTGATATGACGATAAGGATACCAGATAATTGATGAGATGAATGTGATATTGACCCGTACCCATCTTTTGGGATGCCGTACGATGATTTACCGTACGAGCTTTATATTGATGATAAATCCGCACTCATGACTCGAGGATGTCTTATGATATTGTATCATACGCGGTACCTTTGAGGCGGGATCAACGACTATTATATATATATATATATATATATATATATATATGTATGTATGTATGTATGTTTGTATCGACTCAGATTTAGGTGGTTTCCATACCCCTCCTGATTGACTTGTTAGTTAGGGCTGTAGTTTTGCTAGTAGATGTTAGGCTAGGTTGATGTCATACCTATTTTAAAAACTAACGAATCGGTAGTATTTTAAAGACAGGCAAGGGATTCTACGGATATCTTCAGAAGACGCATCTTTTCTTTAAAACACTGTAGCCCTTATTTTACTAAAAACCCCAATTCGTCGTATTTCAAAAGGCAAACTGTATGAATTTTTATACTGATGCAGATGCGTCACTGTTGCGTTATTCGTCGATTTCTGCATATTCTTGTTATTTGCATCGCATTGCATGTGCAAATGGTTATTGTTATATTAAACTCATGATGTTAGGACACCAGCACTATTATCGATTATGCATATGTTCCACGTACACCTGCTTGCCGGCTCACACACTTCATCGTCGATAATTGCCATGTCACTACACTGTAGTATTGTTGCATTCAGGATATGATCCCTTGCATGAAATACTTTTGTACATACCTATTGTACACCCATACGTGCATACATACATATTCGCACATACATAGATGACTCTCGTTGGATTTGGAGATTTGGGAACCGCAAGATACTCTTTAAAACTGATTCATTTTAAAAGAGCGGTCTCCCTCAATATGTGCATATTACTATTCCATATTGCATGATATACTGATATGCTTACATTTCTTTTACATGTCGCATACATCATGCTTTTGATTATACGCATTGAGATATGTTGTTTCCATGATATTTCTGGATTTGGGAACCGTGGATATTTCAAAAGAGAGTATGTAATTGTTTTAAAACTCGGTTACCCATGGTATGATATTTCAGTGCGTCCACCATGTGTTTTCTCGGTGCTGAAAGCGACATGTGAAACCCGATTCGAGGAGCGGACGAGGCCGATTGCGGGTACATGGTGGACCCGGTATGCTACCCCGGGGCGAGAACGGATCTGCTGTGTAGCTAGACGGTGAGCCAGGAAGTGGGACCACTACCAACCGGTGATTGTATTTGAGCTCGGCGGATATCCGGAGGATACCGACCGGAGTCGAGAGATGATGTGGGCCGATCCGCACAGACGGAGCCTGATATATGCGGATTTACGTGCCGATGCTAGGCACAGGTTTCATGATGTTTTCGAGTGTCGATGCTTGACACTCAGGTTCCATGATTTTGATATGTCGCGAGCGACACATGTTGATTTATATCCTCATATTTCCATGCATATGCTTTATGATATTTACATTCATGATGCTTATTGTCATTGGGTGACACGTGAGCGAGATCCACATACATACAGACATTGATCACATAGTTGGATGATATCCATGTAAGTCCACGTTACCTCTCCCGGTACTTACGGGCTTGCGGAAATGATGAAAAACGATTTTTCAAGAGGTGGTAACATGGACCCAAAATATGGATCTTTGTTAAACAACTTATCTAACAAACCTAACAAGAGTTTTACCTACTCGGTTAGGGGGTTATACCTTTCTTGAACTCCTTCGTCTTCAACTCTTTCCGGTGTACGAATCGGCCTCACCTCGTCGTCTCCTTGCGCCGAAGATGGATCCACCTGAAAGCTTCTACCTTTGGCTTCTTCTTCGAACTTGAAGAAACTAGAACTCTTGGTTTGCTAAACCTTGTGAACTAGGATGAGTAGAGAAGGGATATGGGTTTTCTTTTATCTCTAAGGCAATGTTTCTCAACTCATGAGACGGAGTTGCCTTGAACTAGAGAGAGAGCAAGAGGGAGAGCTTGAGCATGAGAGAGAAGTAGAATGATAGAATGAGACAACCCCTTTTCTTCCCATGCACCCATAACCAAATAATAATAATAATAATAATAATAATAATAATAATTGAGTATTATGTGATGGTTCATATTATATCAAGTGGCATTATCATTTCATGCACTCATATTGCAAAGCATAAGAAGCAAGCAAAAGTCTTTGCCATGAAATGATAGCCATTGCAATGATGATGGTCAACTTGTCCAACCTAGTCAACCGGTCAACAAAGTCAACAAGTCAACAAAGTCAACCCCTCATCTCAACCACGACACAATAATACTTAATTAATATTATCATTAATCATATATCTTATTCTCATTAGGGTTTAGCAAAAGTCAATGGTCAACAGTGAACAGTCAACAGTCAATAACCCCAATGAGAATCCTCTGCCTCTGTCTCTCTGTCAACTGTGCATGCACACCCGCATCCGTGTTCAGAGGAACACGAATACAAACGAGATAAAACTAATCCCAAAACATACACTAGGATCTGGCTTAAACCAAAGCCCGCTAGTGTTAACTGTCCGGACACCAAAACGTGTACAAGTGCACGGATGTGACCGAACCCTGTCGCAAAACCATGCGACCTGTCGCAAAACCATGCGACCTCTACTCTTTTGCCTAAAGGCGAATAGCTTTCTGTGTGGTACTTTAAAGACTCGACACTACACTGGCAGTGGGTTTAACCACAGACCGCAAGCGGCACTAGATGTGCGTAACGGTCCCCAGGTAGATGCCGACAAGAAGACTGACGAGGTGAAACCCATCTGAACTCCTACTGAGCCTGAATGTGACAATCTCTGTACAGTCCGGTCTGTTCGTCTGATACATCGCATAGCGGGCTTAGGGGGCGGTAAACGTCAGTCCCCTAATTGCGGTACAAGTCGTGTCGGAGTGTAGCCCAGAACACCTTGAGAAAGTACTGGAAACCTACCAGTATATCTCGCTTGCCCTGGCCAGGGACTACTAGTGTAATGGCTCTCCTAGACACAGCGCGATGTCAACCCCTAATATCGGGAGAGACGAATCATGTCTAACCGTCACTGCCTCCAAATGCTTCAGGACTGCACCCAACTACTACCTGTTTGCACGACTCCTTTGAGCCATGGTAGGGTAGTAATCAAAGTACAGTGGGAACACACTCGAGGCGAAGTGACAGTGTCAAGTCAGCGGACTAAGCTGTACTCATGTCACCTGGGAACTGATAACTGACGATAGGTATAGTACCAACCAATAGTTTCCGACGAGTCCTGTCCAGTGTACTCGTAACCCAACGAGCACACGCATACTATCTCCAGTACGACGTACTAATGGCTGTGGGACAGACCATCTCCCCTGCTGGGATGAGAAGCGCTTACACTAGTCTACTCCGGAGTATCGATGCCCTGTCTCGATAGTCCTACGACTAGGGACCTGTATAAGGATATGCTTATAGATTACCCAGCCCCCACGAGTGTGACTGCCATCACAACGCTGGTAATCAACCAAAGATCCTAAGGGCTCTACTAATATGTATAAGTGATATGCTAAAAGAAACACATGCACATATTGAAGTAGAAACAAACCAAGTAGCATACTACCATTTTGAGCAAGATTGTCTATACAACTGTGAATATCCCAAGCTTCCATTAAGTAATATACAAGCTAGTATGATACAGTAATAGCCTCTAGGGCATATACACTAAAAATCTCCTACTTGCACAAAGGCCATGGACTAGCGTATCGAAGACCTATCATCTCGATCAGCCGCTCGAATTGAGTCTGGGGTAAGGCCTTCAAGAGTGGATCAGCAGTGTTATCTTCTGTATTTACTCTCTTCACCTCGATCTCCCGGCGATCTACGATCTCATTGATCAGGTGGTACTGCCTCAAAATGTGCCTGGACTTCTTATTGGACATGGGTTCCTTCGCTAAAGCTATAGCGCCGTTGTTGTCACAATACAACGGTATTGGATCAACACTGGTAGGAACCACCTGAAGCTCCGTGAGGAACTTCTTCATCCAGACAGCTCTTTGCGGCATCGCAAGCAGCTATGTACTCCGCTTCCATAGTTGAGTCAGCAACGGTTTCCTGCTTGGAGCTCTTCCAGCAAACCGCCCCTCCATTGAGGGTAAAGACATAACCCGACATGGACTTGGAGTCATCCCTGTCACTCTGGAAGCTGGAGTCAGCAAAGGCCTCTATCTGGAGGTCTTTTCCGCAATACACCAATAACATCTCCTTAGTCCTTCTCAGGTACTTGATAATGTTCTTTACTGCTATCCAGTGTTTCTCCCATGGGTTCGACTGATACCGGCTTACAACGTTCAATGCGTATGCTACATCTGGTCTGGTACACAACATCGCATACATAATAGATCCTACCGCAGATGCGTAGGGTATTGATGACATGCGAGCCCTTTCCAAATCAGTCTTGGGAGACATCTCTTTGGAGAGGGTGATTCCGTGACAAGCCGGTAGATTACTGCGCTTGAAATCTTCCATACTGAATCATTTCAGTATGGTGTCGATGTACCTTGACTGTGAAAGTCCCAACATCCTTTTAGATCTATCACGATAGATCTGGATCCCCAGAATGTAGTTGGCATCGCCCAGGTACTTCATGGAGAACCTCTGTGACAAGAATCCTTTGACTGACTGTAACATAGGAATATCATTACCTATTAGGAGAATGTCATCGACGTACAAGACGAGGAATACCATATTTCTCCCTACAATCTTACTGTAAATGCATGGTTCATCTGGGTTTTTGATAAAGTCGAATTCTTTGACAGTATCATCAAAGCAGATGTTCCAACTCCGCGATACCTGCTTCAGTCCATAGATGGACTTGAGCAACTTGCACACTTTACCGCTGCTCCCACTCTGAATGAATCCCTCTGGCTGATCCAAATAGACGCACTCTTCCAAATATCCATTTAGGAAAGCCGTCTTTACGCCCATCTGCCAGATTTCATAATCGTGGAAGGCAGCAATGGCAAGAAGGACCCGAATGGATTTTAGCATAGCCACTGGAGAAAAGGTTTCGTCATAGTCCAAACCAGGTCTTTGACGAAAACCCTTTGCAACAAGTCTAGCCTTATAGGTCTCAACCTGTCCATCTACACCAATCTTTCTTTTGAAGATCCACTTGCATCCTACGGGTTTTACCCCATCTGGAGCAACGTCCAACGTCCATACTTTGTTGGTGTACATGGACTCCATTTCGGTCCGCATTGCATCTAGCCATTTTACCGAGTCATTGCTCTGAATGGCTTGCTGGAAGCTAGTAGGCTCATCCTAATCAATAGTGCAATCCTCTCTGTCCCCGTCTATGAGAAAACCGTAGTATCTCTCGGACGGATGAGACTGCCTACTACTCCTCCGGAGCGGCGCAGGAATGTCCGGTTCTCCTGAAACTTCTGGTTTATCCAAGCTTTCAGTAACAGCTTATGGTTCTGGAATTTCTTCCAGTTCTATTGCGCTCCCACTTATCTGATTTTCCAAAAATTCAGATTCCAAGAAGTGGGCATGCGGAGAAACAAAAACTTTTTGTTCTTCTGCGGAATAGAAAAGATACCCCCTGGAGTTCTTTGGGTATCCCACAAACTTACACAGTACTGACCGTGCCTCGAGCTTGTCCGCATGCTGCTTTTTTACAAAAGCTGGACATCCCCATAACTTAAGATACTTAAGACAGGGTTTCTTCCCACTCGACATCTGATATGAGGTGGTAGGCACAGTCTTGGTTGGAGCCTTGTTCAAGAGATATGCAGCTGCTTCTAGTGCATAACCCCAGAAAGATTACGGTAACTCAGCCTTACTCATCATGGAACGAACCATATCCAATAGGGTTCGATTCCGCCTTTCAGATACACCGTTGTGTTGTGGTGTGTATGGAGGACTACGCTGAGAGAGAATTCCATTCTCTTTTAAGTAGTCCAGAAACTTGGCACTCAAGTATTCACCACCTCGATCAGATCTCAGTGTCTTTATACTTTTGCCTGTTTGTTTTTCAACTTCATTCTTGTATTCCCGAAATTTCCCAAAGGCCTCGGATTTGTGCTTCATTAAGAAGACATGTCCATACCTAGAGAAATCATCTGTGAAAGTAATGAAGTATGAATAACCACTTCGCGCATGTGTAGACATTGGACCACACACATCACTGTGTATAAGTCCCAAGAGCTCGCTCGCTCTTACTCCGTGTCCAGTGACCGGAGTCTTTGTCATCTTTCCCATGAGAAAAGATTTACAAGTGGCATAAGACTGATACTCGAACGGATTCAAGTATCCCTCTTTATGTAACTTAGTTAATCGTGTCTCATTAATGTGACCCAGTCTACAATGCCATAAGAAAGCCTGATTTGTTTCCAGAGACTTTCTTTTTAGTGTGTTCTGGACACTGAAAATCTGAGCTTGATTCAATACGTATATCCCGTTATTTAATGTACCTGACGCAATCAGAACTTGATTTTGGTGGATGTGTACTACATCGCTTACAAAAGTAAATTCATATCCTTCCTTAGAAAGTAAGGATACAGATATGATATTACAAGTCGCACCTGATACATACAAACAGTTACGCAAAATCAATATCTGCCCAGTTGTCAGTCCAAGATGATATTCCCCTATAGATTCAGCATCCATGCTCATTCCGTTAGCAACCCTGAGAGTCATATCACCTTTCCTGATAACCCTACGGTTTCTCAGAGCCTGTAATGAATTACCGATGTGAGATCCTGATCAGGTATCCAGTACCCAGGAAGTAGGGTTAACTGACATACAGTTCTCTATCACAAACACACCCGAAGCCGAAGCCACAACATGCTTCGAATTCTGGCTACTGGCTTTGCTAGCCCTGCAATCCTTCTGCCAATGTTCATTCCCGTAACAATAGGAACCTCCCTCTTTTACTACATCCAGTCCCGAAACTTTTGCCCTTCCCTTTCCTTTTTCTTCCCTGGTTTCCTTCAGGGTATAAGGAGAGGGCAGGGACTGTAGAATTAAGTCAGTACTTGACCCATTCTCCAACGTGGTCTCCAGGTCCGTGAGCTCAAAATAGCTGGTCTCTGTAAGGACGTTGCCCCTTACAGATGACCTGACAGCCAACCTCGCTTGAAGCAATTCGTTCGAGGTCTCATATCTTGTGATACGAGATTGCTCTCCATATAAATCTTTGTTATGGAGGAAGATAGAAACTGAGTCCATCTTCTCGTGCTGCCTCTGGTTTGCACCATCAACTGAGACTAACACAAGGCACTTGGCTTTCGCACAGTCTTTTTCCGATGTCCTGCGGATATAAATATCCGTGATAGGGGAAACTGGACCTGAGACGGCAGGGGTTGGATCAGTCAAGAGGTGTCCCAGCTTGTCATGGGCAATGGACATCTAGACAGACCTTTGCCAGTCAAAAAAGTCAGATTCAGTCATTTTATTATCTAGATGTAACCTATGTCTGGTCACTGGGTCGCTGCAATTAAGAGAGAGAGAAGAAAACACTCATCATGATGCTCTTGCAAGTTTAGATTGGTTTTTAATTTATCTAAACAGGATGGCTCCCACTGTCTCTCGAATCCCTCCTCAAACCATAAAGGAAGAATTAGTCAGGATCAATCTCACCGTACAATACTTGCTTAACCGTTCGGCCAGGCTGGTGTCGGTACTTCGAGGGAGGTTTTCCAACGCTTTCGCGAAGTTCCTTAATTAAATAACCTCTTTTCCCTGTGGGCGTAGCCCCGCTAACACCTTTCTAAGCACCTACTTGGTTTATAGCATTGATCGTTAAGTGAGAAAGTTCCGGAGGAGTAGCATATACTCATAGTAGGATCGGGATCCAAATATCATCGTGTTATAAACTGAAGGAATCCTACCAGAATCATCACACTCCAAATGGTATGCAACGCTAGCAAGTTTCAGTTCTTTTGAAACTCCCGATGTGGATTTTTTCCCCACGCTCTTATGACCTTGACGAAGGTCAACAAATCATAAGTCACATGTCAAGTTCTACCCGTCATTGTCTAGGTTAATTTGAACCCACCCGTATATACCTTTGATGAAGGTCAACAAGGTAATACGACTGTCCCAAACCAATGCATCTATCTATGCTACATATGAACACCCAACGGCTACCAATCACTATGCCTTGACGAAGGTCAACAAACATAGCTTGAATACTATTGAATATTCATACGAAACGACGGAGGGCTACGAATTGTTTTGGCGAAACCTTGAACGTAGTGAACTTGATATAATCGAAGGAACCTTGATAGCTTTTAAAAGGAGTGGCTTAAACTCCGTGTTTTAAAAGTTATTTTTGAAAAGAAACCGAGTGATTTTTTTTGAAATTGTTCCAACGACTTTTACTTGGTTTATTGCATTAATTTTAATGCGTCCCATCAATTAATCCTACCATTGCAGAAAACAACGAAAATATGACGTACGCTTATGCCATCCGCATTCGCCACGGGGCCCGTCATTACCCGTTAGGTTACTTATCTAACGACAGAGCGGGGGCTGGACTAGCGCGAATGCAAAACATAAGCAACGCCTAAATAGATATCATATATGTTGGAGATAGTGCCCTCATAGTCAATTATTGGATCGCAGGTACGTGATTGCAATGATTGCGGAGGACCTATCCCGGTAGGACAGTCTTACTTGAAATGATAGTATGCTATCTGGTTTGCTTTTAACAGTCGTGTTCATGTTCAGGTGACTGATTGCATGTTACACTTTGATAGAGCCCTTAGGATCTTGCTTTACTACCAACAGTATGATGGCGATCATATACGTGAGAGTTGGGTAGTTTATATGCATATCCTTAATTGTGGTCCCTAGTCGTGGGAGTTTCGAGACAGGGCATCGATACTCCGGAGTAGACTAGTGTGTACAGTCGAGACCCCGATGAGGGGCGGTGGCCGGTCTCACAAGCCACTGGTGTCAGTTGGATCACCTAAGATGTATACAGGTGCTCATTGGGTTATGAGTACACCGGACAGGACTCGCCGGGAATCTGCTAGTTAGTACTATACCTATCGTCAGATAGCAGTTCCCTGGTGACATGTGTACAGGTTAGTTCATCGACCTGAGGTCGTCATTTGTCTCGTATGAGTTCCCACTGTGCTTTGATTTCTACCCTACCACGGCTCAAAGGAGTCGTGCAAACAGGTAGCTTTTGGGTACAGTCCCGAGCCATATGGAGGCACGTGAGCGGATCGGCAGGGGATTCGTCTCTCCCGGTATTGGGGGCGAGATCGTGCTGTGTCTAGGAGAGCCATTACGCAAAGCCCTCGGCCGAGGCAGGAGATTTACTGGTAGGTATTCCAGTAGTATCTCAGGGCGTTCTGGGCTACACTCCGGCACGACTTATACTGCTAATGGGGGTCTGACGTTACTAGCCCCCTAGGCGGATATGCGATACTCATTGACGAACGGACTGGACTGTATATACATTGTCACTGTTAGGCTCAGTAGGGTTTTCGGAGGAGTTCGCTCATCGGTCTCCCTTGAGTTCGCTCCTCGGCCACCCTTGAGGTCAGTCCATGGGCAGCCGTTACGCATAGCTAGTGCCGCTGACGGTTTGTGGTTAAACCCACTGTCAGGGTGCTGACGAGTCATTAGAGTCCCCCACAGACAGTTTCCCAAGTTCGGGCGAAACGTTGTAGAGGCCGTATGGTTTCATGGCAGGGTTCGGAAAATGCACGTGCGTTTACGCACGTGTCGATTTTCGGACAGATGATACTGGTCGGCTTTGGTTTAAGCCGGATCCGAGTATTATATTGAGTAGGTATAATATCTTTGTCTCAGTTGCATTTGTATTCGGTCGTAATACAAATGCGGGTATATATATATAGTTTCGGGGTTGTCCTGAAATTCGTTTCAGGATCACTGTTGGAAGTTGCCAGTTTCCAGTTTTCTATCAGCCGTCTTTTAACATTCGGTTAAAGACGGATTTTGTCTTTTCTTGAAATGAGTGTGGATTCTTCTAGAAGGTTCTAGATGAGGTGACTAGGATTAAATGGTGTTAAGTTTTCATTGGTTGCATTTAATGGTTCATTAATGCTTGATGAGGTGTTATTAGTGATTCATGCTTTGTTATTAATGGTTTTGGATTGCTTAAGATATTTTTGAAGTGAGAAGCATTCTCTTGTGGTCACCCCCCTCTCCTACGGTCATTTCCCTCTTGCTATATATGGCTTGCCCTCTCTCTCTCCTCATTCTCACTCTCACTTGATGTTTCATTTCGGTTAGAAAAGATTATGATAGCATTCGGGGTGTATGGAATTTTACAGTTCATTTCATTCCATCACCCGATTTCCACGGCAACTTCATTAACCGATCGTCCACGGATTTGGACGAAGTGAGACAAAGTCATCTACTCATTCTCTACATCAATCTTGGTCGTCTCTTTTAGCAAACTTGACGATCGAGTTGCCTCGAGTCAGAGGCGGGAGCCCGTTTAAAGAACCGATCATGTGGTGCCACCTCGACGAGGAGATCGGAGATCGACGAGATCTGAGCAGCCGCAACGGAGCGTGGGATGATGGTTGAAGAACGAAGGACTCGGATCGTTCGGTATAACATTCCTACACTCTTTACAGTTTGTTAGTTTAGCAATAATGGCAGATCCGGGTTAAAGTATACGATAGCGCCAGTTTAAAAGTTTTTGTTCCGCATTTGGCGTCTGTATACGGCCAGGGCGCTAGCGTAGACTTACAGTGGTATCAGAGCCTTACCATTTTGCTATACTAACTTGTGCTAACGCGTTTAAAACATCGATCCGACCGGAAAACTAAAAACTGCAAAATCCATGCCCGACAGTTTCTGTTAATTTTAAACGGTCTCAAAATTTATTTCTGGATGTCTTAAAAATCTGTGCAGGGAATTATAAGAGCCACGACAAAATTTGGGGTCGTGATCCCTCCAAGCTGCCGCGGAAGGGCGGCCAAACCCATGGTTTGGCCGCGCAACCGCGGCCACGTGGGGATCACGTGCTCCCAAATTTTGTCAGTTGGTTCTCTGTGGGATTTTGGGGTTTTTGGTATATAAAGTTTTGGCCCAGATTTTGTTACTGTTCACCAGTAAGCAGTGGGGCCCACTTTTTGATATTTGGTCTTTGGTCGATCGAAATTTAAACACGTTAGTTTACAGTGCTTACATTATATCTCCGACCGGGAATGTCATTTGATCGGTAAACCGCGTCTGATTGCTATAGTTCTTTTAGACGGGTTTGCGAACGTGACATTCGCGTTGATGTTCTGTGTTGTGCTGTGATGTTGCGGATTTGTCGTAGTGGATAGCGGTGTGCAATGGTAGTACAGTTTGTGTTTATTTGTACATTTGATATTACGGGGCGAGCGTCCAACTTGTGGACTGCCGTCACTGCCTGTTGTATAATATTCTTTTAGGGCACGACCAGGTTGCGGTCGATGTACCTATTGTACTATTTTTCATTACTGTACTAGGTTTTACCCCGCGACGGAGTGCACGGATAGCCGGGTTCGGGAAAGCAACGGGTCCGCATCTCATGGCTTTGAGAGGAAGAGGGGCCCCACTTCAGAATTGGCAGACTATTCGCCGCACTCGTAGGGGGTACAGGTTGACCCAAGGAGGGGTGCTCAATTTACCGGATTCCGTGAAGTGCCGGGTGTTCTATTCACTATGCAGTGGGGACTACCTCGCTTCAGGTACGGGGAGTTGTCCAGCTTATGATTAAAACCAGACACTGGATAACTCAGGGCACGTTTCTGTAATGGCTGTTTGTGGGTTGACCCTGGCTATGACGAGGGTTGATATTCTACCATTTAGAAGATCAATAGTGATATTGTTCTTGACTCGCCACAGTTTTAGTAAAAATGGATCTTTTTCAGAAAACAGTAGTGGGAGTATGGTAGAACTGGAAGTGATTCCAGAACCACAAACGATTACGGAAAAATTTAATAGGACCTATACATTCAATCAGGTTTGACATTCCAATAGCCACTCCGCAGGTATGGTAGGTAACCTCAGACACCCGAGAGGTACTTCGGTAGCCTCAAGGACGGTGACAGGGAGGTTCTTATCTACCTAGACTTGACACTACTGTTGTTCCAGGATATGAGACCCGGTAGGAGGGTTGTCGTAGTCAGTGGGAGCAACGGAAGCATGGTGGGCAAGTAGCTTATGTCTATTTATAGACTTGAGCAGTTATAGCGGAGATAGATCATCTAATTTTGATGTGACAGTCATGGGTTTGACTTCAATCAGAATGGGGGATGGATCAGTTAAGAAGGTAGTAGGGTGTGATGTCATGGTATCTGGATGACATACACAGAGTAGGAAGTAAAATTCCTATACTACGATCGGTTGGACTGTGGTCGTCACACAGTTGTTTCTCCAGACAGGATATGGATATAATATTTGACATTCTGGTTTCTAGATCTATGGTTTTAGATCTGGATTTGGGTAGTTTCCCAATATGGGTACTTTGACAGATATTCTAATGGTTTTTAGAATAGTTGACTCCTAGCATGGTAGTGTACCTGCAGGTGATGGAGTCACCCTCTCTAAAGGTGTCGTATAGACTAAAGGGGAGAGGGATGTGCATGATTGGCAGATCACTTGCTTAGGCAATTGAGTCAATCATGTGATGTCAAGTACCACACCAAATGTTGGTTTTGCACTAGATGCAATAAGTTTGTATTAATCCAATCCTGGAGAAACATAAGGAAGCAGTTTTAGAACATTGGTACATGTTCTGCGGATTTGATAACGGCAGCCTCTTTCGGGAGACGGTTATCAATCCAGGCTTCAAAGGTGACATGGATGACAGAGTGTTTGTCAGAGTTTTAGTTTTCCCTCTGACGAGGGACAGTATTATGGACAGGTGGTTCCAGAGGATACTGTGGGTGGCATAGTGCCGGATACTGATTAGGTTCAGTGATCCGTACAGTCTAAGAAGTTTGGATATGGAGTTCATTTATGAACTAAGGTCCCATCAGATATCCAGACATATTCTAAGACAGGTACTACTCAATTCGGGAGATGGCTTTCTCCGCGAACTTGAGATTAAGAGAGATACAGAAAGAAACTTCTAGGCGGATCCACTCACCGAGGCTATTTCTCGAACACAATAGTTTTACAAACGGGCTTTGTGAAACTGATTAGTAGAGGAGTTGGATGTTCGGTTTCACACGGGCTGTGAGTAGTCGACATCGCAATATTAGCCTTGAGTGCAAGTGGGAGATTGTTGGAGATAGTGCCCTCATAGTCAATTATTGGATCGCAGGTACGTGATTGCAATGATTGCGGAGGACCTATACCGGTAGGACAGTCTTACTTGAAATAATAGTATGCTATCTGGTTTGCCTTTATCAGTCGTGTTCATCTTCAGGTGACTGATTGCATGTTACACTTTGATAGAGCCCTTAGGATCTTGCTTTACTACCAACAGTATGATGGCGATCATATACGTGAGAGTTGGGTAGTTTATATGCATATCCTTAATTGTGGTCCCTAGTCGTGGGAGTTTCGAGACAGGGCATCGATACTCCGGAGTAGACTAGTGTGTACAGTCGAGACCCCGATGAGGGGCGGTGGCCGGTCTCACAAGCCACTGGTGTCAGTTGGATCACCTAAGATGTATACAGGTGCTCATTGGGTTATGAGTACACCGGACAGGACTCGCCGGGAATCTGCTAGTTAGTACTATACCTATCGTCAGATAGCAGTTCCCTGGTGACATGTGTACAGGTTAGTTCATCGACCTGAGGTCGTCATTTGTCTCGTATGAGTTCCCACTGTGCTTTGATTTCTACCCTACCACGGCTCAAAGGAGTCGTGCAAACAGGTAGCTTTTGGGTACAGTCCCGAGCCATATGGAGGCACGTGAGCGGATCGGCAGGGGATTCGTCTCTCCCGGTATTGGGGGCGAGATCGTGCTGTGTCTAGGAGAGCCATTACGCAAAGCCCTCGGCCGAGGCAGGAGATTTACTGGTAGGTATTCCAGTAGTATCTCAGGGCGTTCTGGGCTACACTCCGGCACGACTTATACTGCTAATGGGGGTCTGACGTTACTAGCCCCCTAGGCGGATATGCGATACTCATTGACGAACGGACTGGACTGTATATACATTGTCACTGTTAGGCTCAGTAGGGTTTTCGGAGGAGTTCGCTCATCGGTCTCCCTTGAGTTCGCTCCTCGGCCACCCTTGAAGTCAGTCCATGGGCAGCCGTTACGCATAGCTAGTGCCGCTGACGGTTTGTGGTTAAACCCTCTGCCAGGGTGCTGACGAGTCATTAGAGTCCCCCACAGACAGTTTCCCAAGTTCGGGCGAAACGTTGTAGAGGCCGTATGGTTTCATGGCAGGGTTCGGAAAATGCACGTGCGTTTACGCACGTGTCGATTTTCGGACAGATGATACTGGTCGGCTTTGGTTTAAGCCGGATCCGAGTATTATATTGAGTAGGTATAATATCTTTATCTCAGTTGCATTTGTATTCGGTCGTAATACAAATGCGGGTATATATATACAGTTTCGGGGTTGTCCTGAAATTCGTTTCAGAATCACTGTTGGAAGTTGCCAGTTTCCATTTTTCTATCAGCCGTCTTTTAACATTCGGTTAAAGACGGATTTTGTCTTTTCTTGAGATGAGTGTGGATTCTTCTAGAAGGTTCTAGATGAGGTGACTAGGATTAAATGGTGTTAAGTTTTCATTGGTTGCATTTAATGGTTCATTAATGCTTGATGAGGTGTTATTAGTGATTCATGCTTTGTTATTAATGGTTTTGGATTGCTTAAGATATTTTTGAAGTGAGAAGCATTCTCTTGTGGTCACCCCCCTCTCCTACGGTCACCTCCCTCTTGCTATATATGGCTTGCCCTCTCTCTCTCCTCATTCTCACTCTCACTTGATGTTTCATTTCGGTTAGAAAAGATTATGATAGCATTCGGGGTGTATGGAATTTTACAGTTCATTTCATTCCATCACCCGATTTCCACGGCAACTTCATTAACCGATCGTCCACGGATTTGGACGAAGTGAGACAAAGTCATCTACTCATTCTCTACATCAATCTTGGTCGTCTCTTTTAGCAAACTTGACGATCGAGTTGCCTCGAGTCAGAGGCGGGAGCCCGTTTAAAGAACCGATCATGTGGTGCCACCTCGATGAGGAGATCGGAGATTGACGAGATCTGAGCAGCCGCAACGGAGCGTGGGATGATGGTTGAAGAACGAAGGACTCGGATCGTTCGGTATAACATTCCTACACTCTTTACAGTTTGTTAGTTTAGCAATAATGGCAGATCCGGGTTAAAGTATACGATAGCGCCAGTTTAAAAGTTTTTGTTCCGCATTTGGCGTCTGTAAACGGCCAGGGCGCTAGCGTAGACTTACAGTATATAGATATACTCATTCGTCATATGCAATGATAGCCATTCCAGATCACAGATGAACATATTGGATATACTAGGAATCCGCAATTCGTACGAGCCTGTAACGAAAGGCGGATTACACGGTCGCGATGAATAACCAATACCCCACCCTAGACCCCTACGGATGCGGCAAACTACCCGCCAAATATCCAAAGCGGAGCAACCTCCCTCAACGACGTGAGTAGGCCACTCGGCACTTCGAGATACCCGGTAGTTTGTGCACCCCACCTTGGGTCTATCCTAGGAGCAAAAATAGTAAAAAGAAATTATACAATGACGGCTACAACCCCGACCCGGTTGTGCGGCCAAAAATAATATTACATCAATTTACATATTACATGAATTGAAAGATAAAAGAAAACTCTCATCTCACAACCCCCCGGCTATTCATCCGCGACAATCCAATGAATTCATATACATATACCATCAACATTACAGATCACAGATATGTATAACCCCCACTAATCGACGTATAGCGATTAGCGGACGTTCAATACATATATCACATCGCAGATATAGCCCGTTAGTTTAAGTCTTTTAGAAGTTCGATCAAAATACGGATTTTTAGGCCCCAAAAAAAAATTTGCTTTGTGGAAAATCTGGGCAGAAAAAACATATTGTAAAAATCCCAAAACACCCCACTGAACACACTGCATGAAACATTTCCCACGGCCGAGCCAACTCGGCCGCGGTTCCGCGGCGGGAGCATGCTCCTGCCGCGGTTCCGCGGCGCTTTGACCGAGTCGTCGGACCATTTTTCTACAGTGTGTTCTAAAAAGCCTGAGCCGATTTTTAGTGTAAGATTTTTTATTTTTTGAACAGAAAAGAGAATCGGCAGAAACTTGATTTTTCGGGCATGTTTCGCGACTTTTTCTTCGATCGAACTTCTAGTTACTTTGCTAACATGTTAGATAGTGTTTAACTAGGCTCTGATACTACTGTAAGTCCACGTTACCTCTCTCGGTACTTACGGGCTTGCGGAAATGATGAAAAACGATTTTTCAAGAGGTGGTAACATGGACTCAAAATACGGATCTTTGTTAAACAACTTATCTAACAAACCTAACAAGAGTTTTACCTACTCGGTTAGGGGGTTATACCTTTCTTGAACTCCTTCGTCTTCAACTCTTTTCGGTGTATGAATCGGCCTCACCTCGTCGTCTCCTTGCGCCGAAGATGGATCCACCTGAAAGCTTCTACCTTTGGCTTCTTCTTCGAACATGAAGAAACTAGAACACTTGGTTTGCTAAACCTTGTGAACTAGGATGAGTAGAGAAATGATATGGGTTTTCTTTTATCTCTAAGGCAATTTTTCTCAACTCATCAGATGGAGTTGCCTTGAACTAGAGAGAGAGCAAGAGGAAGAGCAAGAGGGAGAGCTTGAGCATGAGAGAGAAGAAGAATGATAGAATGAGCCAACACCTTGTCCTCCCATGCTCCCATAACCAAATAATAATAATAATAATAATAATAATAATAATAATAATAATAATTGAGTATTATGTGATGGTTCACATCATATCAAGTGGCATTATCATTTCATGCACTCATATTGCAAAGCATAACAAGCAAGCAAAAGTCTTTGCCATGAAATGATAGCCATTGCAATGATGATGGTCAACTAGTCCAACCTAGTCAACCGGTCAACAAAGTCAACAAGTCAACAAAATCAACCCCTCATCTCAACCATGACACAATAATACTTAATTAATATTATCAGTAATCATATTTCTTATTCTCATTAGGGTTTAGCAAAAGTCAATGGTCAACAGTGAACAGTCAACAGTCAATAACCCCAATGAGAATCCACTGCCTCTGTCTCTCTGTCAACTCTGCATACACACCCGCATCCGCGTTCCAAGGAACACGAATACAAACGAGATAAAACTAATCCCAAAACGTAGACTAGGATCTGGCTTAAACCAAATCCCGCTAGTGTTAACTGTCCGGATACCAAAGGTGCACAAGTGCACGGATGTGACCGAACCCTGTCGCAAAACCATGCGATTTGTCGCAAAACCATGCGACCTCTACTCTTTTGCCTAAAGGCGAATAGCTTTCTGTGTGGGACTCTAAAGACTCGACACAACGCTGGCTGTGGGTTTAACCACAGACCGCAAGCGGTACTAGCTATGCGTAACGGTCCCTAGGTAGATGCCGACAAGAAGACTGACGAGGTGAAACCCATCTGAACTCCTACTGAGCCTGAATGTAACAATCTCTGTACAGTACGGTCTGTTCTTCTGATACATCGCATGGCGGGCCTAGGGGGCGGTAAACGTCAGTCCCCTAATAGCGGTACAAGTCGTGTCGGAGTGTAGCCCAGAACATCCTGAGATAGCACTGGAAACCTACCAGTATATCTCGCTTGCCCTGGCCAGGGACTACTCGTGTAATGGCTCTCCTAGACACAGCGCGATGTCAACCCCCAATACCGGGAGAGACGAATCATGTCTAACCGTCACTGCCTCCAAGTGCTTCGGGACTGCACCCAACTACTACCTGTTTGCACGACTCCTTTGAGCCGTGGTAGGGTAGTAATAAAAGTACAGTGGGAACACACTCGAGGCGAAGTGACAGTGTCAGGTCAGCGGACTAAGCTGTACTCATGTCACCTGGGAACTGATAACTGACGATAGGTATAGTACCAACCAATAGTTCCCGACGAGTCCTGTCCAGTGTACTCGTAACCCTATGAGCACCCGCATACTATCTCCAGTATGACATAATGATGGCTGTGGGACAGACCATCTCCCCTGCTGGGATGAGAAGCGCATACACTAGTCTACTCCGGAGTATCGATGCCCTGTCTCGATAGTCCTACGACTAGGGACCTGTATAAGGATGTGCTTATAGATTACCCAGCCCCCACGAGTGTGACTGCCATCAGAACGCTGGTAATCAAGCAAAGATCCTAAGGGCTCTACTAATATGTATAAGCGATATGCTAAAAGAAACACATGCATATATTGAAGTAGAAACAAACCAAGTAGAATACTACCATTTTGAGCAAGATTGTCTATACAACTGTGAATATCCCAAACTTCCATTAAGTAATATACAAGCTAGTATGATACAGTAATGGCCTCTAGGGCATATACACTAACAATCCACATATTCATAGACTTCATGATATAGTCGACATTGATCATACCTCATATTTATGATATGTTATTACCTGAGGCACTGGCACGAACACTTGGCACTACACGCATGTATAGATGTTATATTGCCACCTTATCATGCTTCAGACTTATTCATTGAGGATATATTATTATTGATCGTATTGACCTAGGATTATGTCATGCAAACGATTTCTACTCTGCGATGTTTTCTATTCACGAGTTGGCAACTCACCCCCGTTGTGCCACAGTTTTTGCAGGTTTTGCCGTACAGGTTCCTTTGCGGCTTTTCTGGCAAACTGCTTCCTTTCTTGGTGATTGCATTGGTAGGTGGGTTCACTCGCATCGTGACCACCCTTGTATTATTTTATTCAGTTGTATCTAGTAATTCCATCAATCAAAACTTGTATATTGTTTCAGACTTAGAAAACCAGTTATGTATTATTTCGACCTTAGAGTCGCGCGTTGTAGTATTATGGTTTTCATGCTGTTTTGAGTTCTTTTTGAGTTTTGATCCTCGCCCTTCGGCGTTGTATATTATACTGCTTGCGTGGTTATGACCGTAGATTGACGAAGAGCTAGCTCCCGCTTGGGGATGCCTTTTAATTGTGCATATATATATTATTCTTGTTGTACCCCGTTCGGGGCCAGTATTTACAAAGGAAACTCTGCCGAAATTTTCAGAAAAGAATATAGATTTTAAAAATGCATATCTGGCTTACTTATTTAACAACCTAGTATTAAAACATGTTTCCTTCACTTCTTAAAACTAGTTTTCCTTATTTACTCCTTAAAAATGGTTTTAGATTTATGGGCTTTTGACTTACTTGGATTAGATGGGGTCCTATAGACTTCATATGATTCAAGTGCCAGTCACGTGCTATTTTGGGTCGTGACACTCGGTATGAGATCCTACAGCAGCTGGCCCTAGTGCAAGTGGGAGATTGTTAGTTGTATGTATGCCCTAGATTCCAGTATTGTACATATGATGTATATTATATTGGATGCTTGGACATATACAGAGAGGACTTTCTTGCTCGACATGATAGTATGCTATCTGGTTGCTCTTTATCTTAACATGTATACTTGTCTCTTGATACTGTCTTTTGGTTACATGTTGGTAAAGCCCTTAAGATGTGTACTTGACTACCAGGACTATGATCAAGATCATACTAGTGGGGCCATGGTAGTCCATAAGTTCATCCTTTAATGTCCCTAGTCGTAGGTGTATCGAGACGGGGCATCGATATACCAGAGTAGACTAGCGTGTACGCTTCTCGACCCATGAGATGGGCAATGGATGATCCCATATCCATTGGTGTTTGACATCAGAGATGCTATACGGGTGCTCAGTGGAGACTGAGTACACTGGACGGACTCGCCGAGAACTACCAGATGGTTTTATACCTCACGTCAGATGGCAGTTCTCTGGTGACACTTGTACAGGTTAGTTTGTAGACCCGAGATCGTCATAGAGTCTTGTGTGATTCCCACTGTGCTTTGATTTCCAGCTTACCACGTCCAAGAGGGCATGCAAAACGGTGGTTTTTGGGTGCAGTCCCGAGTCAAATTGAGGCAATGAGTGATAGGGGGTTTCGTCTCTCCCGGTATTGGGAGTTGATGTTGCACTGTGCTCGATTGGCCATAACAGGGAAGTTCCTGGCCAGGGCTGATTTAGATATTTACTGGTAAGTGTTACCAGTAGTTTCTCGACCAGTTTTGAGCCTCACATCGGCATGACTTATCAGTTATTGGGGTCTGACGTTTACCACCCCTAGACTTGATATGCGACATATCAGACGGGGAGACCGGACTATACGGAAAGTGTTACCGTCAGGCATTTGCAGGAGTTGGAGCGGGCTTACTTGCTGATCTTCTGATCGCTCAATACCCTGGTAGCCGTTACGTCCAGCTAGTACCGCTGACGGCTTATGGGTGCTTGATGTGATCATCATCTATTGCTGGCGTATTGACGAGTCTTTAGAGTCCTACATAGAGGTTTTACTGGCTTAGGCAAAACGAAATAGGAGAACGTATGTGATATGTGCGGGACCGAGAATAATGCGTGTATGTGATACTGTATTCTATTCTCGCGACTTTTTTATCGGTCAGTTATATGAGATATAGCCGGGTTATCGAATCAAGTGTTGATTCGATAAGTCGATACATTGGATGTTAGTCGGTTATTTGAGATATAGCCAGATTGTTAAATCATGTGTTGATTTGATAATTTAGTGTATAATGGTATATTTGATATACTAATTTACATTAACTAACATTTTCTCACTTAAGTATTTATTTTCTCACAAGTGTACACTTAATATATATGTATATATATGATATATATTAAATTGTATTTTGTTTTGTATCATGGTTGTTGATACAACATACATGGGTGTATGAGACTTACACCATGCTAATTGTGATAATGGGTTTTAATATTTAAAGTAATTCTAAAATTAGTGGAATATTAGCTTGATGCATGAAGATAGTGGAAGCTTGTGGATATTTTGACTAAGTCTACTAGTTTTGTTTTACTTAAGATATTTAGTAACTTAACCATCACAATTAGCCATGGTTATGTCTCTACATGAGTTAGTATATGATACTCACTCACCATGGTTCACTCTCTCACTTGATCTTTTTGATTCTCTTCTCATTTGTTCATCTTCTTCCTCAAGCTCAAAAAGCTTTCTAGGGTTTGAAAAAGTGAGAAAGTATTGTGAGAAAAATAATTCTAAAGTGAGTCCACTTCCTATTTCCTCATCCTCTACTAGATTAGCACTTTAGTATAGGGTGTTTGCTTCACTAATCCCTTAGTTAGTGAAGTAGAAGCTTGAGCTAGTATTCCCTCGACGTAGATCATCTTCGGCCTCGAAGACTTCAAGCAAGAACGTTCCATTCGCCTTGTGAAGCCATGCAAGGGTCTGGGAGTTCCATCAAAGCAGCGAAGGGACTACTACAAGGAGCTTATGAAGTGAAGGACCGATCAACAAAGGTTGTATTTCTAGTTCACTTAGTTGTAAATGGTTTACTATAGTTTCCGTATTGTTTTCTAGTTAATGATTCTAGTTTAGAGTTCCTTGAAACGACAAATTTTTGAAAATGGCTTGGACGATGCCTCCCGAAACCTTGCTGCCGTCGATAGGAACCCTTCAGAAACCTTTTCTCCAGTGGCTATGCTTAAATCCATTCGGATCCTACTTGACATTGCTGCCTTCTACGATTATAAAAATTGGCAGATGGACGTAAAGACCGCTTTTCTGAATGGAAATTTGGAAGAGTGTGTTTATATGGAACAGCCAGAGGGTTTCATAGAGAGTGGAAGCAGCAAAAAGGTGTGCAAGTTGGTTAAATCCATTTATAGATTAAAGCAGACATCGCGGAGTTGGAACATCAATTTTGATGAGACGGTCAAAGAAATCGTCTTTATCAAAAATCTAGATGAACCATGTATTTATAGTAAGATTGTAGCGAGAACTGTGGTATTCCTCGTCTTGTACGTGGATGACATTCTTCTGATAGGAAATGGCATTCTTATGCTAAAATTAGTCAAAGGATTCTTGTCACAAAGCTTCTCCATGAAAGACCTGGGTGATGCCTCCTATATTCTGGGGATTCAGATCTATCGTGATAGATCTAAGAGGATGTTGGGACTTTCACAGTCAAGGTACATCGACACCATACTGAAAAGATTTAGTATGGAAGATTCAATGCGCGGTAATCTACCAGGTTGTCACAGGATCACCCTCTCCAAAGAGATGTTTCCCAAGACTGATTTGGAAAATGATCGCATGAGTATTATACCCTACACTTTTGCGGTAGGCTCTATAATATATGCGATGTTGTGTACCAGACCAGATATAGCTTACGCACTGAGCGTTGTAAGAAGGTATCAGTCAAACCCTAGGGAGAGGCACTGGATAGCAGTTAAGAACATTCTCAAGTACCCGAGAAGGACTGAGGAGATGTTCTTGGCGTACGGCAGTAAAGACCTCCAGATCGAGGCCTTCGCTGACGCCAGCTTCCAGAGTGACAAGGATGCCTCCAAGTCCATGTCGGGTTATGTCTTTACCCTCAATGGAGGGGCGGTCTGTTGGAAGAGCTCCAAGCAGAACACCGTTGCTGACTCGACGATGGAAGCGGAGTATATCGCTGCATGTGACGCCGTGAAAGAAGCAGTCTGATGAGGAAGTTCATTACAGAACTTCAGGTGGTTCCGTCCATTGTTGATCTAATACCTCTGTATTGTGACAACAACAGTGCTATAGCTTTAACGAAGGAACCAAGGTCCTATCAGAAGTCCAGACATATCTTGAGATGATACCACCTGATCAGGGAGATCGTTGATCGCCGGAAGATCGAGGTGCGGAGAGTAGAGACGGATAACAACAGTGCAGATCCACTCACAAAGGCCATCCCTCAGACGCAGTTCGAGAGGCTATTCGAGATGATAGGTCTGCGATATGCCAATAATTGGCCTTAGTGCAAGTGGGAGATTGTTAGTGATAGGTGCCCTAGAGGCCATTATTGTATAGTGCTGGATTGTATATTATATTTTGGAAGATTGGGATATACACGGATATAATAACAGTCTTGTTCAAAATGATAGTATGCTACCTGGTTTGATTCTATCTCAATATGTGTATATTTTTCTTTTAGCATATGGCTAATACAAATTAATAGAGCCCTTACGATCTTTGGTTGACTACCAGCGTTATGATGGCAGTCACACTAGTGGGGGTTGGGTAGTCTATAAGCACATCCTTATACTGGTCCCTAGTCATAGGATTATCAAGACAGGGCATTGATACTCAAGAGAGACTGGTGCATACGCTTCTCATCCAAGCAGGGAAGATGGCATGTCCTACAGCCATTGGTATGTCATAACGGAGATAGTATAGAGGTGCTCATTGGGTTATGAGTTATAGCTTACGCACTGAGCGTTGTAAGCAGGTATCAGTCAAACCCTAGGGAGAAGCACTGGATAGCAGTTAAGAACATTCTCAACTACCCGAGAAGGACTAAGGAGATGTTCTTGACGTACGGCAGTAAAGACCACAAGATCGAGGCCTTCGCTGACGCCAGCTTCCAGAGTGACAAGGATGACTCCAAGTCCATGTCGGGTTATGTCTTTACCCTCAATGGAGGGGCGGTCTGTTGGAAGAGCTCCAAGCAGAACACTGTTGCCGACTCGACGATGGAAACTGAGTATATCGCTGCATGTGATGCCGTGAAAGAAGCAGTCTGATGAGGTAGTTCATTATAGAACTTCAGGTGGTTCCGTCCATTGTTGATCTAATACCTCTGTATTGTGACAACAACAGGGATATAGCTTTAGCGAAGGAACCAAGGTCCTATCAGAAATCCAGACATATCTTGAGACGGTACCACCTGATCAGGGAGATCGTTGATCACCGGAAGATCGAGGTGCGGAGAGTAGAGACGGAGAACAACAGTGCATATCCACTCACAAAGGCCATCCCTCAAACGCAGTTCGAGAGGCTATTCGAGATGATAGGTCTGCGATATGCCAATACTTGGCCTTAGTGCAAGTGGGAGATTGTTAGTGATATGTGCCCTAAAGGCCATTATTGTATAGTGCTGGATTGTATATTATATTTTGAAAGCTTGGGATATACACGGATATAATAACAGTTTTGTTCAAAATGGTAGTATGCTACCTGGTTTGATTCTATCTCAATATGTGTATATGTTTCTTTTAGCATATGGCTAATACATATTGATAGAGCCCTTAGGATCTTTGGTTGACTACCAGCGTTACGATGGCAATCACACTAGTGGGGGTTGCGTAGTCTGTAAGCACATCCTTATACTGGTCCCTAGTCGTAGGATTATCAAGACAGGGCATCGATACTCAAGAGTAGACTGGTGCATACGCTTCTCATCCAAGCAGGGAAGATGGCATGTCCCACAGCCATTGGTATGTCATAACGGTGCTAGTATATAGGTGCTCATTGGGTTATGAGTTATACTGGACGGACTCACTGTCACGCCCCGCTTCCCGGTGTACGGGGATGGGACACGGCGAGGTCTGCTACGTATTTACTCAGAAGTAAACATGCTAAGCGTATCTGAGCAATATAAAGTAAATATACACAAGAAAAGTGACAATAGATGTAATTGAACAGCAACTTTATTTATTAAACATTCTTTTATAAGTACAACTGGAAATGTAAATACATGAATAGAAAGCGATGCCTAAACAATGGCATAACTGAAATGGGAATATGTACAAGTAAAGTTGTAACATTTTCAAAAATATAAAATATTAATTTTGGGAATTTTTATAATTTAATATTATTTTATTGATTATTTTAATATTAAATGCAAATAAATAGGAAAAATGTTAGAAAAATTATGAAAAATTATGGAAAATTCTAAAATAGGGTAAATTAGTGAATTATGACATTTTTAAGTTTTTGTGTTTAGTTTGACACTAATTTAGTGCTAATCGCGATTAAAATCGCTAATCGGGTTTTTTGGCAATTTTGTGCAAAACTTGCACATATCACTTTTTCTACACTTGTGCATTTTTCTAGACATGGTTTTCATTTGGGTTTACTATTGGTATGAGAAGGATTGGAATTAAAGAAAAGAAAAGGAAAGAGTAAGTAATGATGAGAGAGAGAGAAGACAAGTCAACCTTACCTTTTTCAACCATGCCTCCATCATTCCCTTCTCATTTTTCTCTTCCCTCTTCTTCTTGAGCTGCTGCTGCTCTCTCTTCCCTCATTCTCCCCCTTCACTAAAACCCTAGACCCACAATGAAATCAACCCCAAAACCCGATTCCCACTTCACAAAAAATGGTCCCAAGCTCACTAGCTTCACTTTGAGCCTAATAAGATTGGATTTGGAGCACTTTGAGCAACTCAAGAATTTTCTTGAGTTGCCAAAGGAGGTAATTTCTGCACCCAATTGTAGCATTACAATTTCCTTATGCATCGATTCTAGTTTAGTATCGATATCGTGTCATTTTGTGGACTTTTGAGATTTCAAGTGAGGGTTTAGGGTAAAACTGAAACTAAGATGAAATTGAGGCTTGTTGAGACCCTAGAAACCCTGGTGTGATGCTAAATTGAACCCAAACCTGAAATGGGAAACAGAATACGGAATTTCGGAACCGATATCGGGGAAAACAGGAAATCTGGGACTGTTATGTTGAATCTGCTATCACCCCGAGATCCCAAAAATGAAACTGAGTGGGAAGTGAGATGTGCAGGCACCATAGAGGCAACACCCAAAACCCTAGCTCCCCATTCTAAACTGAGGCCGCCGAATTTCCCATTCTGGCCGCAATTTGCGGCCAGAGCAGAGGGGATTCTCCTCGTTTTCTGTGCACAGCCCCAATTCCTCAATTCTTGGCCCTGGGTACTTCTAGTTTTGACAGATTCGTTCTAGGGTGGAATCTGGGACATATATCCTAAGTTGCTATTTTGGATTCGTATTTCCGTATTCCGTATTTTTGATTCTGAAATGGTGGAATGTGTTTTGCCTCGACTATTTGTCGTTTATACGACGATATAGAGGATTTATTGATGGTTTTGAAGGCGTGCCATAGGTTCTCACCTATAGGCCCCCTTATCGTATCGTATTGGATTTAGTGTGTCGTTTCAAGTGTTGATTTGGTTTTGATGCGATGCGATACGTGTGATTTGTGTAGGTACACCGCGACGATCCGAGGCAATGCGGAAGATGACGGAGACATCGACACCGACACACGGGTTACAGGTGAGTAGATTATATCTACAGGGGGAAGTCGGGTGGATGGCGTATAGCACCCCCGCAGTCCGTAGATAGATTATTATGTAGTTATGGTGACATTAGGTGTATTATGGATAGTATAAGGTTAGAAGTGACTAGTGTAGTTCATAGTCGCGAACCCTAGGATAGAATTACACCTATACACACCCCTTTGCTTATCACTTGTACTTGCACTGTGATTGATGTTATGTGATGACTTGGAGGTGAGTCGATGATGTGGGCTTGGTGCCCTGGGATCGGTGATTTGATACGATTCATATGTGGGATATGACTTGTGATTCTTGCGGGCTTGGGATATGTGTTTACCCCCGCATGCATACTTACTGAGGTTACCGTTTTGTACTAGACATAGAGTAGTACTCCAGACTATATGATCTGATGATGGTGATATCTGTTATGTGATGAGACAGTGAGATGTTGACCCCTACCCAGCTATTGGGGATGCCGTACGATGATTTACCGTACGTGCCGATATTGATGATAGATCCGCACTCATAACTCGAGGATATCTTATGATATGACATTGAGGCGAGATCACCGACTATATATCTTTATATATGTACCGACTCAGATTTAGGTGGTTTCCACACTTACCCCTCCTGATTGACCTGATACTTAGGTGTAGTTTGCATAGTAGATACTTCACTGTGATGTTGACTACTAGATTTCTGCATCTTCATGCTATTCATATTGCTGGCATATGTTCATTGCTACATTATTATTATGCTGTTAGGACACCAGCACCATTATCGATGATGCGTATGTTCCACGTACACTATTTGCCGGCTCACACACTTCATCATCGATAATTGCCATGCCACTACACTGTAGTACTATTGCATTCATGAGATGATTCTTCCTTCGACTTATGCACATTACTATTCCATGTTGCATGATTCCCGATATGATTACCTTTCCTCATATGTCGCATACATCATGGATTGATTGCATAGCACATCGCATTGGTTTTACTTCCTGATGTTGGATTTTCATGTGATTTCTGGATTTGGGAACCGTAGCCTTTTCGAATATGTAACCATTTAAAAACCCGGTTCCCTTGATATGATATTTGGGGCGTCGCCCCGTGTTTTCTCGGTGCTTGAGGATGCATTGAGAGAGGGATGACCCGGACTGACGGATTCCCGATATATACTTTGATATAGGGCATTATCCGGAATGACGGATGCCCGATGGATTGATATAGGGCATGATCCGGAATGACGGATGCCCGATGGATTGATATAGGGCATGATCCGGAATGACGGATGCCCGATGGATTGATATAGGGCATGATCCGGAATGACGGATGCCCGATGGATTGATATAGGGCATGATCCGGAATAACGGATGCCCGATGGATTGATATAGGGCATGATCCGGAATGACGGATGCCCGATGGATTGATATAGGGCATGATCCGGAATGACGGATGCCCGATGCATTGAGAGAGGGATGACCCGGACTGACGGATTCCCGATATGTACTTTGATGTAGGGCATGATCTGGAATGACGGATGCCCGATACAAGAGGATTTACGTGTCGATGCTAGGCACGGGTTTCATGATGCTTTTCCATGATTTGTTTATATCCTCACATTGCATACATGATGCTTACTGTCAGTGGGTGACAGGTGGACGGGATTCCACATATTTACAGACATGGTTCATATACAGACTGGATTTACACTTATCATACTTCATTTGTATATATAACAGGGTATGAGGGCGCTGTTATATATACCCTTACACCAATATTAGTGGTATGAGACGCTAATATATGTGTATTGATATCATTGATATTTCACCATATTCACTTCATGCAGACATATCTTACACTGATGACATGTTATTACCTGAGTACCTGGCACTACATACATGATTAGATGTTACCTTGCCACCTTATTACACTCAGATGTACTCTTGTGGACTATATTACTGATCGTTGACTTAGGTTTATGTCTTGGATTCGGTTTCTACTTGTAGATGTTTCTATTCACGAGTTGGCAACTCACCCCCGTTGTGCCACAGTTCTTGCAGGTTCTGCCGTACAGGTTTTATTGCGGCATTTCTGGCACACTACCTTCTTGCGGGTGATTTGCTTTGGTAGGTGGATTCTTTCGTATCAAGAACCACCATTGTATTTATTTTATTTCATTGTATCTAGAAATTGTCCATCAACCAAAACTTGTATATTGTTTCAGACCTAGACTTAGTGATGTATTATTCGACCTTAGAGTCGCGCTTAGTAGTATTGTGGTTTTACTGTTGCTTTGAGCTTTCTTTTGGATTTGATCCTCGCCACTTGGCGTTGTATACTATTGTTGCATGTGTGGTTGTGACCGTCGATTGACGAAGAGCTAGCTCCCGCTTGGGGATGCCTTTATCATTTCATATATTGTTATCCTTGTTATACCCCATTCGGGGCCAGTTTTACAAAAGAAACTCTGCCGAAATTTTTAGAAAAGACTTACCGTTTTTAAATATACATTCGGCTTAGTTATTTCAAAACCTTGATTTCAAACATGTTTTTCTTCACTTTTTTTAAACCAGTTTCTTTACTTATTCTTAAAAATGGTTTTAGATTTCTGAGCTTTTGGCTTACTTGGATCAGATGGAGTCCTATAGACTTCATATGGTTCAAGGGCCAGTCACGTGCTCTTTCGGGTCGTGACAAAAGTCTAATGCTCAAGGTCTTCTGTGTACTGCTCCAAGTGCTCCTGGCTGATGTCGATCTCGAGTGCGTCCGATCCACCTGACAACATTCCAAAGAAGAAGAGAAATAGGAATCTCGTCAGCGAACAATCGCTCGGTAAGTCCCAAAGATGAGAGAAGTAGAATAGACAGAAAAGAGAGTATATCTAGTATAATATTTGATTGTTAGGTTAACGTTGTGTTTGTAGCTTGGTACAGAAGATGCCAGTGTATACGAGAGGAGTCCAACTTACACCGTGGACTTGGTAACTCGTAGTACAAGGCTCCGTCGAAAATACCACGAAACAACGACATGGATGTAATTACGTCTTAAGTGACCACCTCGTGCGACCTTTAACATATTCCGTACTAGTCTAACCCTTTATAAACTCCGTAATGTTTATTGTATTGATTGTATTGTATTATCTTGTAGTAAATGGAAGACTTGCCGAAACCATGATATCAGTAAATGGAATGGATGTAAATGGATAGTCATGTAAACAGAGTATATTCATGGTTCGGTTCAGTCAAGTTCATGTTGATATGGATTGTATTCTGGTAATCATAGATTCATGTTGTATTGCAGTTATACTTGAATTGGATTCAGGTCAGATTGATTTCATATTTGACCATGACTCAAACTGAGTCGGACTTTTAAACAGAATTGAAGTCCTAATTGTTTTGGAGTTATCGGTAACTGCTGCACATGGATGGCAGGATTTGTGTCTTTTTCCAAGAAAATTACCGTATTGATAACACCGTTTGTTAGATTTTCCACCTTAGATAGGCAGGCACCCATATTCTCCGGCTCCCTGAGGCTCAAGGGAACTGGTCCCGCTTAAACCTATATTTACTAGGGTCCTTATTGTAAATTAGTATAACTTGAGTGGGGTTTAATGTAAAAATAGTTTTGGTATAATTTCAAAATACACCTCAAGTATTTAATTATCATCTTTAGGGTTTTCATAGATGTATATTTTATAAAAGTAACATTTCTAGTTAGTAGAACGAAGTTTTCATGTATATGGTATTTTATTGAAATATTGGAATTGTTTTGTATTGAAATGGTACTTTCATGTAATTGTGATTCATGATTTAGAAAACATGGAATATTTGTATAATATATTTAAAATAAATCTTTTGATAATATTTATATATATTTTTCATAAAAATAAATTTTTTTAATTTTCTAGAAATCTCATTTTCTTAAAAATAGCATTAGAAATTCCATCGAGATTGAATGCTCCTTGCGGAGGACTGCATCTCGCTCTACTAGGCCCGAGAATGTGAGATAACCCGCACCATCCCAATCGGGGTTCCCCAAAATGGGTTATAGAGGCATAATTGCAAGGAATTAGATAATACTTTTCTTAAAGAAACGGTTTTATAAAAGTTTAGGGTATTTTATTGTAATGTCGTATTATCCCATAACTATATTCCCAAAATTTTATCGTGCTATGTCAAAGATGTGTGTTGTGATGAGGTAGGTTATTACCTCATGAGTTATCTAAAGGTATTACAAGTATTATGTTGATTTGTGTCGAAAATAAAGTATGTGGTATTTTACCGTAAAAATACGATAAAAATTGTATAAAAGATTCTTTTGAGATGAAACTTGTTTTAAAGTGTTTGTTTATTTTGTTTAAACATTATATGAGAGTATGGTATTTATTGTTTAAGAAAAAAAGACGTTTTAAAGAAAAAACGAATCGGAAGTCGGATTAACTCCGTTTTCGTCGGGTTTTAGAAATGAATTTTTTTAGAATAGAAGATGAGAGGGGGAGAGGGTACTTAATGGCTATAGAACAAGAGAAGAGGGAGAGGAAACTAAGGAAGGTGTCGGGGCATCGTTTCGTCGCCGGAATTTTTTCGGAACTTCGCCGGAACTTCACCCTTTGCTAACTCCAATTGCACACTATAAGGACTTAAGAATTTTTTAGAGTTTTGGCAGAGAATTTCTGAGTGAGGAGAGGTGAATGGGAGTGTGGTATTTATAGAGAAAATTAGGGTTTTGGGGTACTGAAGATTGAATTAAAAATTCATTAAAATTTTGGTTTAATGTCACTTTTTAATTCACTGTTCATTTTTAATAAAAACAAACAGTACAGGGGTTAAGGGGGGAGGCCAAGGGACTAGGGTTAGCAATATGGAGCATCACCTACGGAGGGGGGCCGGTGATGCCGGGGAAAGAGAGAATCTCGCCAGTCCATTCCCGGTGAGGAGTGCTTGGATCGTCGCCACGTGTCCCTCTCGATTCATATACCCAGTGCAGGTGTTTGTTTATTCTGTGTCATTTAATTTTACGTGTAGTGAACGTGTAAACCCTTGGGCTTATAAAAGTTTAAAAGAAAATGCAATAAAAATATATGGGGCTGGGGGGATTCGAACACAGGGGCTATGTCACAGCAGTGCAAGGCTTTACCAATGAGCTACAAGTGTTTTCTTGCAGTTCAAAAGCAAATAAAATTTATAACTTATGCTCAGGCTAAGGTATTCCTTCTGTATTTTTGGAAAAAAAATTTACATAAAGTTTAGGGTTGTTACACTCGCGGGGAACTGCTGGTTGGTATTATACCTATCGTCAGTTAGCAGTTCTTGGGTAGCATGAGTACAGGTTAGTCCGCTGACTTGACATCACTATTCGTCTCGAGTGTGTTCCGACTGTACTTAGATCACTACTCTACCACGGCTCAAATGAGTCATGCAAACAGGTAGTGGTTGGGTACAGTCCTGAAGCACTGGGAGGTAGTAGTGGTTAGATAGGGTTCGTCACTCCTGGGATTGGGGGTTGATATCGCGCTGTGTTCGGAAACCCATTACACAAAGTCCCTGTCCAGGGCAAGTCAGATTTAATGGTAGGTACTCCAGTAGTTTCTTAGGGTGTTTTGGGCTCTACTCCGGCACGACTTATTATGCGTGCTATTATGGGTCTGACGGATACCACCTCGCTAGGCCCGATATGCGATACTCTTAGATGAACAGACCGGACTGTATAGAGACTGTCACAGATAGGCTCAGTAGGAGTTCAGATGAGTTTGCTCATCGGCATTCTTATCGACAGATACCTGGGTAGCCATTACGTGCAGCTAGTACTGCTGACGGACTTGTGGTTAAACCCACTGCCAGCGTACTGTCGAGTTTTTAGAGTCTCACACAGAGGGTTTCCCTACTTCAGGCGAAACGATGTAGAGGCCGTATGGTTTTACGGCAGGGTTCCGATCATATACATGTACTGGCTACACGGATGTTGTTCGGACGGATAATACCAGTGGGCTTTGTTTTAAGCCGGATTCTAGTATTATTTTATTGGATTATTATTATCTCATTGTATTTGTATTTTTCGGAATATGAATACGGGTATGTATATACGGTGAGGGTATTCTTGTAATTTCACAAGAGATGCTTCTAGAAGGGAACACCTCATTATTTGGATTGATCTATTTATGGAAATAGATTAATGAGGTGGAAAATGGAGATATTTGTGGCATTGGGTGAAGTATGGCTTATTACATTTGTTTATTGGTTTGTGTTTACTATTGAAGCATGGTTTCTATTTTCAATTGGAAAATAATCCATGCTTCATGTGAGTATTGTATGAGCCATTCTTCACTTGGCCAAGACCTAGCTCATTTGTAGTTTCACTTTCTCTCTCCATTTTTCTCTCCTTCTTCCTCAAGACCTAAAACCTTCACATGTGTTGTGAATCATTAGGTCTAATGAGATTAAATACTCCATTAGACACTCAACATATTCTAAGCTACCTAGATTAGCGAACTAGGTACCTTAGTTACCTCGGTTTAAAGGTTGGAGCTTGAAGTATAGACTCTGTGGTGGATCATCTTCGACACGAGGAGGCCGACGATCAAGCGCGATCCGGATCTTCGAGGAGCTCAACAAGGAGAGGAGAAGAAGACCTGAAGGACAAGAATCAAGGAGGTATAAAACTCTTACCGAGTAGTTAAACCTCCAAGTTGTTGTCACGACCCGAAAGAGCACGTGACTGGCACTTGAACCATATGAAGCCTATAGGACTCCATCTGATCCAAGTAAGCCAAAAGCCCAGAAATCTAAAACCATTTTGAAGAATAAATAAAGAAAACTGGTTTAAAGAAGTGAAGAAATACAGGTTTGAAATCAAGGTTTTTAAATAACTAAGCCGAAGGTACGTTTTGAAAACAATAAGTCTTTTCTAAAAATTTCGGCAGAGTTTCCTTTGTAAAACTGGCCCCGAATGGGGTACAATAAGGGTAACAATACATATACAATGATAAAGGCATCCCCAAGCGGGAGCTAGCTCTTCGTCAATCGACGGTCACAACCACACAATGATATGATAATATACAACGCCAAGTGGCGAGGATCAAAACCAAAAGAAAGCTCAAAAGTAGCAAGAAAACCGTAATACAACTAAGCGCGACTCTAAGGTCGAAATATACAACACAGAAGTCTAGGTCTGAAAGAATATACAAGTTTTGGTTGATGGACATTTCTAGATACAATAAATAAATAAGTACAAAATGGGGATTCTTGATGCAAAAGAATCCACCTACCAAAAGCAAATCACCCGCAAGAAGGTAGTGTGCCAGAAATGCCGCAATAGAACCTGTACGGCATAACCTGCAAGAACTGTGGCATAACGGGGGTGAGTTGCCAACTCGTGAATAGAAACATCTACAAGGATAAATCGAATGCAAGACATAATCCTAAGTCAACGATCAGTAAAATATCCACAAGAGTACGTCTGAGTGTAATAAGGTGGCAAGGTAACATCTAATCATGTATATAGTGCCAGGTACTCAGGTAACAACATGTCATCAATGTAAGGTATGTCTGCATGAAGTATCAATGAAGAAATATCAATGAAATCAATACACATATATTAGCGTCCCATACCACTAATATTGGTGTAAGGGTATATATAACAGCGCCCTCATACCCTGTTATATATACAAATAAAGTATGATCAATGTAAAACCAGTCTGTGTATGATCCAAGTCTGTATGTATGTGGAACCCGTCCACTCGTCACCCACTGACGATAAGCATCATGTATGCAAGTATGAGAATATAAACAATATCATGGAAAAAATTCATGAAAACCCGTGCCTAGCATCGACACGTAAATCCTCATCCATATGGGGCTCCGTCAATCCGGGTCAGCCCTCTCTCAAAGTATATACCGGGAATCCGTCAGTCCGGGTCATCCCGCTCTCAATCCATCGGGCATCCGTCAGTCCGGGTCAGCCCTCTATCAATCCATCGGGCATCCGTCAGTCCGGGTCAGCCCTCTATCAATCCATCGGGCATCCGTCAGTCCGGATCATGCCCTATCTCAAAGTATATATCGGGAATCCGTCAGTCCGGGTCATCCCTCTCTCAATACATCCTCTAGCACCGAGAAAACACGGGGCGATGCCCCAAATATCATATCAAGGGAACCGGGTTTTTCATAAAAGAGCATCTTTTCTTAAATAATCCCACGGTCCTCAAAGTTAGAAATCACATGAAAATCCAACATCAGGAAGTAAATCCAATGCGATGTGCTATGCAATCAATCCATGATGTATGCGACATAAAAGGAAAGGTAATCATACAACATGGAATAGGAATGCGCATATGTCGAAGGAAGCATCATATCACGAATGTAATAGTACTACTGTGTAGTGACATGGCAATTATCGATGATGAAGTGTGTGAGCCGGCAAATAGTGTACGTGAAACATACGCATCATCGATAATGGTGCTGGTGTCCTAACAACAAGATAATAACATGGTAATGAGCATATGCCAGCAATGCGAATAGCATGAATATGCGGAAATCTAGTAATCAGCAGCACAGTGAAGTATCTACTTTGCAACTACATTTAAGTATCCTGTCAAATCAGGAGGGGTAGGTGTGGAAACCACCTAAAACTGAGTCTAAGTATATATGTAGATATATAGTCGGTGATCCCGCCTCAATGTCATATCGTAAGATATACTCTAGCTATGAGTGCGGATCTATCATCAATATCAGCTCGTACGGTAAACCGTCGTACGGCATTCCCAAAAGCTGGGTACAGGTCAATATCTCACTGTCTCATCACATAACAAATATCACCATCATCAGATCATATAGTCTGGAGTACTACTCTATGTCTAGTACAAACGGTAATATCGGTAAAGTATGCATGCGGGGGTAAACACACATCCCAAGCCCGCAAGAATCACAAGTCATATCCCACATATGAATCGTATCAAAATACCGATCTCCGGGCACCAAGCCCACATCATCAACTCATCTCCAAAGTCATCACATATCATCAATCACAGTGTAAGTACATGTGAAAAGCAAGGGTATAGGTATAGGTGTAATTCTATCCTAGGGTTCGCGACTATGAACTGCACTAGTCACTTCTAACCCTACATAACCAAAATACACCTAAAATCACAATACTATATAATAAGCTATCTACAGACTGCGGGGGTGCTATACGCCATCCACCCGACTTTCCCCCGTAAATATAATCTACTCACCTTGCATCATCATTTGCGGACATCACCATGCATTTGCTTGTCGTCCGAAGTCTTCATGGGTACCTACACATCAAAATATCGTATATGCGCATTAAAACCAAATCCAATCTAAAACGGCGCATAAAATCCAAAACGATACGATAAGGGGGCCTATAGGTGAGAACCTATGGCACGCCTTCAAAACCATCCATAGTCCTCTATATCGTCGTATAAACGACAATAGTCGAGGCAAAACACATTCCACCATTTCAGAATCCAAAAATACGGAATACGGAAACACGAATCCAAAACGACAACATAGGATATATGTCCCAGATTTCACCCTAGGAAGAATCTGTCAAAACTAGAAGTACCCAGGGCCAAGAATTGATGAAATGGGGCGAGGCACGCAAAACGAGGAGATTCCTCTCTGGTCTGGCCGCAAATTGCGGCCAGAAAGGAGGTTTTGGCGGCCGGGAAAAAGAATCAGGGGCTAGGGTTTTGGGTGTTGCCTCTATGTTGCCTACACATCTCAATTTCCACTCAAAATTATTTTAGGGTTCTCGGGGTGTTAGCAGATTCTAAATAACAGTGGCAGATTCCAGTTTTTCCCCCGATATTGGTTTCTAAAATCCGTATTATGGGTTCAAGCTTCAGGTTAGGGTCTCAATTCAAACACTAGGGTGTTGGTATAATCTTAACTGAGCTCAATTTCATAATGCAACATCAATTCCACTCAAACCCTAACTAGGTTTTCCTCAATTCCATAATATCACACAATATCGATAAAATCTTGACATGGGGTTATAGGAAAGGCTATAATTAAGCAAATGGTTCAGAAATTACCTCATTTGGCAACTCAAGAATTTTCTTGAGTTGCCCTCTAGTGGCCAAATCCATGCTTCTTTAGCTCCATGTGTAGATCTAGGGATTTTGGACATTTTTAATGAAAGGAGATTGGGGTTTTGGTGTAGTTTTAGAGATGTTTCATGGCTTGAGGAGGGGAGGGAGATGGAGGAAGGGGCAGCAGCAGCAAGAGGAGAAGGAAGAGGGAAGAAAATGATGGGAGAATGGCTAAGGGTGCTAGTCAAAAGTCCACTTCTCTTTTTCACCTACCCTCATCATTACTTTTTCTTTTCTTTTTCCTTTTCTTTTAAAACCCAACCCTCTCACAAGAATAGTAAACCCAAATGAAAACCATGGCAAGAAAAATACACAAGTGTAGAAAAAGTGATATGTGCAAGTTTTGCACAAAATTGCCAAAAAACCCAATTAGCGATTTTAATCGCGATTAGCACTAAATTAGTGTCAAACTAATCACAAAAACTTAAAAATGTCATAATTCGCTAATTTACCCTATTTTAGAATTTTCCATAATTTTTCATAATTTTTCTAACATTTTTCCTATTTATTTGCATTTAATATTAAAATAATCAATAAAATAATATTAAATTATAAGAATTCCCAAAATTAATATTTTATATTTTTGAAAATGTTACAATCTACCCCCCTTAAAGAAATTCGGTCCCCGAATTTAAATTTAAACCCCCAAATACAAAAACATCTCAGTAATAAACCAAAGTCGTCGGGGCTCCGAAATCATCAACACATAGAACGTCACAGCGCAATGCATGCGCAAGGGTAATGAGCAGATAACTCAAAAACAAAACTCCGTCAAGCATCCCGCAATCATCGGAGTCGATGTAAAAACACAATGTCAAATCCAATACAAAACCGATATGATATGGATCGAAACTACACATGTAGACATCCAATCTATACACGTAAAAGGCTGATGTAAAAACATGCAAAAGTATATCCAGGTACCGTCTACTGACTAGTCCTGCTCAGCATGAAAGCAAAAACCCAACATCATAAAAGGTACTGCTCCAAAAGGAATAAATCTCAAAAATGTACATAACACCATCCTGTGCGTCTGGTACGCACGGAAATCAAAACCCAATATGTGCTAAACAGGTGCACAAAACAACATCTAGGTGCAACGGGTGTGCACGAAATCTCTGTCATGGGCAACGTACGTGCCTGACAGCCAAGGTCCGGTGCATCTAACATGCACGAAGAAATCTCGATTTAGTGCATCGGGTGCGCACCAAAATCGTATCTAAAAACATGCGCCCAACATGCGCGAAAATCCAAATCTGTGCATCTATCATGCACGAATGAAAACATAACACTAAATGCATGAAAACTCTGCGCAAAATATATAAATATCCAATGGGTGCATGAAACCAATATCATGAAACTCAGTCACCAAAACTAAATCATGTAAACAGAACGCCCAAACTACCGAAATCCAAAATGACGGATACGTGATAATCGAATCACAAAATCACACATCATAAATACCGCCGTCAGTAGTTCCTCCTTCAAGGTCGAGAAGGAGTCGGTGCAATCCACTGCTAGCAGCGCAGGATATCTGCCTGCCTCTTGCTCACGATCTGGCGTCCTCTGACTCTCTGGGTCCTTATCCTCCCTGGGGGTTACCTATCAAGCGGTCAATCGGCTCATCGGCCCTGTCAGGTGTGCTAACGGGGACGATTCCATTCTGGCACTTCTCGGTCAAACCTCACGACCACTCGTAAGGAAGCATATCGCTGGCGTCGGCCTCTGGCCTTCTGAAAGCACGTCTCACATCTGATCCTGGGTGCAAACATCGTTGCAGCAATATCCTGGAAGGAATCCTGCTTAAGGTCTCTTCCGATTTCGCCTATGCCGAACCAAACGGGGGCTGGCTCTCCTGCACAACCTCTTCTCGCTCAAAAGACACCTGTGTCCTCAGCACAATGTTTCCTCAGAAACTGGTCACATCCCAACGTCTCTGTAAGTATCAGGTCTCTAGTCTCGACGGAAAGCAATGACAGCGCGTTAGTGTCTCACGCGAACCTCTTATTCCGACTGTCTCTATCGTTGTCCACTATGACGTCACGCCAAGCTACTATGCACTGCACTGTTCTCGGCCACGGTCAATCTGAAGTCTCTCACACGGACTCGAAATCGCGTATCTTGTAGCTTCATCACTCTGTAGCAGATGTCAGGCCGAACTGGTCCTCGGGAACACGTCCCAACCATCGGAGGAATACTCATCACTCGTCCGTCCTCGATCAATTCGCAACGCATCTGGTTAAGTTCCTCTGTCCGAACTTGGTCAACTACCTCGTCGACAATGCCGAACTCTGGCCTGCTGGGTGTGCGCAACACGACCACTCCTGGTCTAGGTCTTCTCGTATCGTACTCCAGAGAAGTCCTGTCGAGGTTCCTTTCTCAAATCTCAATCCTGCCGAATTGCCCGGAAGTCATCATCCAATGCTGAAGCTAAAGCTTATTCCGGAACGGCTGCATACTTATCGCGCTTCTTTCTGGAAGATATATCCATATACCACGCCTTGGGGTGCATATCACATCTCTAATATCAGCGGAGTGGAACATCATCTCGTCGAAATCTCGTACGAACTCTTTTCTTCACTCTGCTCAATGTCGACTGATTCGGACTCGTCTCATCATGGCTACACAAACTGCGCTCCGACGGCTATCCTCGCATCTGGAGTCTCCCAAGCAATGTCCCATCACGATATCCGAAAGATGTCGAACCATCCGATCGACTCGTCAGATCCTCATAATCCCCCAAGAGCTCACATCTCGGGTACAGTTTAATAGTATCGAGTACATGCCACAGCGTCGGTGGTCCAGCCGTAGAAGGGCAAACCCAAGCCTCACTAATGGCGCCGCGGAACCGCCGTAAACCCTAAGGTTCAAAGGCTGTCACACGGTCATTAAGTCGAGTTAGGGTTTCATTCTTCTAGAGGGTCCATAGAATCACCTGCATGTCTTTCCGTATACTTTAAACTTGGAAAATGGCTCCTGACATTCGATCGTCTCAATCGACTCTCAACGAACCTGCGTGAAGTCGTCTCTATCTGGAATCAATCCACCTGATGACCTCGCATCGGGGTAAGCGAACTCACCAAACGTCCTAGTCATCCACCCTCGGTGACTAGCAACTCGCTATCATCTCTCTAAGAACATGCTCATGCTGCAGTAGCTCCAATCATCTGGGCGATATCTCGTCATTCGCAGCAGCAACTGGCTCATACGCCTGTACGCCGAACAATGCCTCAATCCTCCAGGAAAGGCAATACATAAGCGGTCATCTCTGAATCAGCCTGCTCTAGGTCTGAGTAAGACTCTCCACACTGGAAATCTTCAACTCAACTGGGCTCGCTCTGGCTCAAAATCGGACGAATCACATTCGTCTCTCAAATCGGGTAGACTAGCTATCATCTGTCGCATATCTGCCTGAAAGCTCCAGCAATCTCAGCTCGTAAGCTCCGAAAGCAACATCCTGACAATCTCAGCAACAGCTGGTCCATCTGTCTGCACAGTAGGCGACATCACATCTCTGAGGTATGTTGTACATCAACAGTCATCTCTCAACTGGCAGCTCTAACAATGGCCCGATCATCCGGTGTAAGACCAAGCACTCGCCTCCACTAGAGGTCACAATCACCAACACTAACTCGAGACGTTCCCATGTCACCAGAAAACACAAAGGTCGGCCCTCGTACCAAACGAGCTCACACCGGCCGTAACCCTAGCAGCAGCCCAAACTGCACTCAAACACGGTGACAGGAATCTCAATCGAGTATCAAGGAGTACACCAGTGGCAAGAAGGGAAACAACAGATCCAAAGTGGATACATGATCATAGGAAGGAACAGTATCAATGAAGGTATGATCATGAAACTAATAGAATCGGGGATCTCAAATGGATGTATAATCCTGGATTGGAAGAGAATCACTGATCTCAAAACAAATGTCCATCCTAAGGTTCCTTAAGCGGAGTGGCGTGTCGTAAGTATGCCGCGGAACATACCAACGGTACGTCACTCTACTTTAGTCACCTAATCCATCAACCAAGGGTCAACCTAGCACTCTGATACCAACTTTGTCACGACCCGAAAGAGCACGTGACTGACACTTGAACCATATGAAGCCTATAGGACTCCATCTGATCCAAGTAAGCCAAAAGCCCAGAAATCTAAAACCATTTTGAAGAATAAATAAAGAAAACTGGTTTAAAGAAGTGAAGAAATACAGGTTTGAAATCAAGGTTTTTAAATAACTAAGCCGAAGGTACGTTTTGAAAACAATAAGTCTTTTCTAAAAATTTCGGCAGAGTTTCCTTTGTAAAACTGGCCCCGAATGGGGTACAATAAGGGTAACAATACATATACAATGATAAAGGCATCCCCAAGCGGGAGCTAGCTCTTCGTCAATCGACGGTCACAACCACACAATGATATGATAATATACAACGCCAAGTGGCGAGGATCAAAACCAAAAGAAAGCTCAAAAGTAGCAAGAAAACCGTAATACAACTAAGCGCGACTCTAAGGTCGAAATATACAACACAGAAGTCTAGGTCTGAAAGAATATACAAGTTTTGGTTGATGGACATTTCTAGATACAATAAATAAATAAGTACAAAATGGGGATTCTTGATGCAAAAGAATCCACCTACCAAAAGCAAATCACCCGCAAGAAGGTAGTGTGCCAGAAATGCCGCAATAGAACCTGTACGGCATAACCTGCAAGAACTGTGGCATAACGGGGGTGAGTTGCCAACTCGTGAATAGAAACATCTACAAGGATAAATCGAATGCAAGACATAATCCTAAGTCAACGATCAGTAAAATATCCACAAGAGTACGTCTGAGTGTAATAAGGTGGCAAGGTAACATCTAATCATGTATATAGTGCCAGGTACTCAGGTAACAACATGTCATCAATGTAAGGTATGTCTGCATGAAGTATCAATGAAGAAATATCAATGAAATCAATACACATATATTAGCGTCCCATACCACTAATATTGGTGTAAGGGTATATATAACAGCGCCCTCATACCCTGTTATATATACAAATAAAGTATGATCAATGTAAAACCAGTCTGTGTATGATCCAAGTCTGTATGTATGTGGAACCCGTCCACTCGTCACCCACTGACGATAAGCATCATGTATGCAAGTATGAGAATATAAACAATATCATGGAAAAACATCATGAAAACCCGTGCCTAGCATCGACACGTAAATCCTCATCCATATGGGGCTCCGTCAATCCGGGTCAGCCCTCTCTCAAAGTATATACCGGGAATCCGTCAGTCCGGGTCATCCCGCTCTCAATCCATCGGGCATCCGTCAGTCCGGGTCAGCCCTCTATCAATCCATCGGGCATCCGTCAGTCCGGGTCAGCCCTCTATCAATCCATCGGGCATCCGTCAGTCCGGGTCAGCCCTCTATCAATCCATCGGGCATCCGTCAGTCCGGGTCAGCCCTCTATCAATCCATCGGGCATCCGTCAGTCCGGATCATGCCCTATCTCAAAGTATATATCGGGAATCCGTCAGTCCGGGTCATCCCTCTCTCAATACATCCTCTAGCACCGAGAAAACACGGGGCGATGCCCCAAATATCATATCAAGGGAACCGGGTTTTTCATAAAAGAGCATCTTTTCTTAAATAATCCCACGGTCCTCAAAGTTAGAAATCACATGAAAATCCAACATCAGGAAGTAAATCCAATGCGATGTGCTATGCAATCAATCCATGATGTATGCGACATAAAAGGAAAGGTAATCATACAACATGGAATAGGAATGCGCATATGTCGAAGGAAGCATCATATCACGAATGTAATAGTACTACTGTGTAGTGACATGGCAATTATCGATGATGAAGTGTGTGAGCCGGCAAATAGTGTACGTGAAACATACGCATCATCGATAATGGTGCTGGTGTCCTAACAACATGATAATAACATGGTAATGAGCATATGCCAGCAATGCGAATAGCATGAATATGCGGAAATCTAGTAATCAGCAGCACAGTGAAGTATCTACTTTGCAACTACATTTAAGTATCCTGTCAAATCAGGAGGGGTAGGTGTGGAAACCACCTAAAACTGAGTCTAAGTATATATGTAGATATATAGTCGGTGATCCCGCCTCAATGTCATATCGTAAGATATCCTCTAGCTATGAGTGCGGATCTATCATCAATATCAGCTCGTACGGTAAACCGTCGTACGGCATTCCCAAAAGCTGGGTACAGGTCAATATCTCACTGTCTCATCACATAACAAATATCACCATCATCAGATCATATAGTCTGGAGTACTACTCTATGTCTAGTACAAACGGTAATATCGGTAAAGTATGCATGCGGGGGTAAACACACATCCCAAGCCCGCAAGAATCACAAGTCATATCCCACATATGAATCGTATCAAAATACCGATCTCCGGGCACCAAGCCCACAGCATCAACTCATCTCCAAAGTCATCACATATCATCAATCACAGTGTAAGTACATGTGAAAAGCAAGGGTATAGGTATAGGTGTAATTCTATCCTAGGGTTCGCGACTATGAACTTCACTAGTCACTTCTAACCCTACATAACCAAAATACACCTAAAATCACAATACTATATAATAAGCTATCTACGGACTGCGGGGGTGCTATACGCCATCCACCCGACTTTCCCCCGTAGATATAATCTACTCACCTTGCATCATCATTTGCGGACATCACCATGCATTTGCTTGTCGTCCGAAGTCTTCATGGGTACCTACACATCAAAATATCGTATATGCGCATTAAAACCAAATCCAATCTAAAACGGCGCATAAAATCCAAAACGATACGATAAGGGGGCCTATAGGTGAGAACCTATGGCACGCCTTCAAAACCATCCATAGTCCTCTATATCGTCGTATAAACGACAATAGTCGAGGCAAAACACATTCCACCATTTCAGAATCCAAAAATACGGAATACGGAAACACGAATCCAAAACGACAACATAGGATATATGTCCCAGATTTCACCCTAGGAAGAATCTGTCAAAACTAGAAGTACCCAGGGCCAAGAATTGATGAAATGGGGCGAGGCACGCAAAACGAGGAGATTCCTCTCTGGTCTGGCCGCAAATTGCGGCCAGAAAGGAGGTTTTGGCGGCCGGGAAAAAGAATCAGGGGCTAGGGTTTTGAGTGTTGCCTCTATGTTGCCTACACATCTCAATTTCCACTCAAAATTATTTTAGGGTTCTCGGGGTGTTAGCAGATTCTAAATAACAGTGGCAGATTCCAGTTTTTCCCCCGATATTGGTTTCTAAAATCCGTATTATGGGTTCAAGCTTCAGGTTAGGGTCTCAATTCAAACACTAGGGTGTTGGTATAATCTTAACTGAGCTCAATTTCATAATGCAACATCAATTCCACTCAAACCCTAACTAGGTTTTCCTCAATTCCATAATATCACACAATATCGATAAAATCTTGACATGGGGTTATAGGAAAGGCTATAATTAAGCAAATGGTTCAGAAATTACCTCATTTGGCAACTCAAGAATTTTCTTGAGTTGCCCTCTAGTGGCCAAATCCATGCTTCTTTAGCTCCATGTGTAGATCTAGGGATTTTGGACATTTTTAATGAAAGGAGATTGGGGTTTTGGTGTAGTTTTAGAGATGTTTCATGGCTTGAGGAGGGGAGGGAGATGGAGGAAGGGGCAGCAGCAGCAAGAGGAGAAGGAAGAGGGAAGAAAATGATGGGAGAATGGCTAAGGGTGCTAGTCAAAAGTCCACTTCTCTTTTTCACCTACCCTCATCATTACTTTTTCTTTTCTTTTTCCTTTTCTTTTAAAACCCAACCCTCTCACAAGAATAGTAAACCCAAATGAAAACCATGGCAAGAAAAATACACAAGTGTAGAAAAAGTGATATGTGCAAGTTTTGCACAAAATTGCCAAAAAACCCAATTAGCGATTTTAATCGCGATTAGCACTAAATTAGTGTCAAACTAATCACAAAAACTTAAAAATGTCATAATTCGCTAATTTACCCTATTTTAGAATTTTCCATAATTTTTCTAACATTTTTCCTATTTATTTGCATTTAATATTAAAATAATCAATAAAATAATATTAAATTATAAGAATTCCCAAAATTAATATTTTATATTTTTGAAAATGTTACAGTTGTACAGCTAGTTAAGGTTTCTGTTAACATCCTGGAAATAAAGTCGGTGTTGCAAAGTATGAAAAATCGTTTTTTGTAAATTCCGTCCCCCTACAAGTGCGTGTGGTGTGCAACATTGACTTACAATAGCCAATCACGCATAACACAATATGAACCCCCAATACCGGGAGAGATGAAACCCCTCCTATCGCTCACCGCCTCCATGTGACTCGAGATTGTACCCAAAAACCATCTGTTTGCATGCCTCAGTAGAGCCGCGGTAGGGTGGAAATCAAAGCAGAGTGGGAACCACACAAGACACTATGAAGATCTCGGATCTACAGACTAACCTGTATAAGTGTCACCAGAGAACGGGTATCTGACGATGGGTATGGTACCATCTAGGAGATCTTGGCGAGTCCTGTTTAGTGTACTCATTCTCCAATGAGCACCCGTGTACAATCTTTGTGTCAAATACCAATGGTTGTGGGATCAACCATCGCCCCATACAGGGTCAAGAAACATACACACTAGTGTACTCTGGAATATATATGCTCTGTCTCGATACTCCCTCGACTAGGAACAGTTAAAGATGTGCTTGTGGACTACTCAAGCCCTACCAATATGATCTACATCATAGTCCTGGTAGTCAAGACAACATTATAAGGGCTTTATCAACATGTATCAATGATATAGTAAACTAAAACAAGTGCACATGTTGAGATAAAGTGCAATCAGAAAGCATACTATCATGTCGTGCAAAAAAGCCCCCTCTCTCTCTATATGTATGCGTGTGTGTGTGTGTGTGTGTGTGTCCAAGCATCCACTATAATATTCAATAATGGTCTCTAAGGTATACATATTCCTAACAATCTCCCACTTGCACTAAGGCCAGTAGTTGTAGTATCGCATACCCAACATCCCAAAAAGTCTCTCGTGTCTGGGGGAGGCCCTTCATGAGTGGATCCGCCGTGTTGTCCTTCATGTCTACTCTTCTGACCTCGATCTCGCGGCGATCAACTATCTCCCGGATCAGGTGATACCGCCTCAGAATATGTGTAGATCGCTGAGGGGACCGGAGTTCCTTCGCCAAAGCCACAGCTCCATTTTTATGACAATACAAAGGTATTGGATTGACAATGGATGGAACCACCCTAAGTTCAATCATGAACTTCTTCATCCAGACAACCTCTTTGGCAACATTGTTAGCAGCGATGTATTCAGCCTCCATCATCGAGTCTGCAATTGTATCTTGTTTGGAAATCTTCCAACATACCACCCCTCCATTGAAGGTGAAGACAAAGCCAGAGACAGACTTGTTGTCATCCTTATCACTCTGGAAGCTAAATCGGTAAAGGACTCCACTTGGAGTTCTCCGTTACTATACACCAAAAACATTTCTTTAGTTCTTCGTAAGTACTTAAGAATGTTCTTCATAGCTGTCCAGTGCTTCTCCCCTGGGTCTGATTGATACCTACTTACTACACTAAGTTTGTAAGCTATATCCGTTATGGTACATAACATCGCGTACATGATAGACCCAACTGCAGAAGCATAAGGTATCATGTTCATGCAAGCCCTCTCTAAATCAGTCTTGGGAGACATCTCTTTGGAGAGAGTGATTCCTGAACAAGCGGGTAAATTACCACGCTTAGAATCTTCCATACTAAACCTCTTTAGAATGGTGTCTATGTACCTGGATTGGAACAATCCCAACATCATTTTAGATCTATCTCTATAGATCTTTATCCCCGGGATGTAGGAGGCATCACCCAAATCTTTCATAGAGAACTTTTGTGATATGAAGAGTTTGACCGAGTGCAGCATAGGAACATCATTTCCTATCAAAAGTATGTCATCCACGTACAATACGAGGAATACGACCTTACTCTCTACTACCTTTTTATATATACACGGTTCATCTATGTTTTTGATGAAGTCAAACTCTTTAACTGCTATATCAAAACAGATGTTCCAGCTCCGCGACGCCAACTTTAATCCGTAGATTGATTTAAGCAGCTTGCACACCTTTCCGCTGCTCCCACCGTCTATGAAGCCCTCTGGCTGTGTCATATACACGCTCTCTTCTAAATCACCATTTAGAAAAGCGGACTTGACGTCCATCTGCCAGATTTCACAGTCATGGTATGCGGCAATGGCAAGTAGGATCCTGATGGACTTAAGTATAGCCACTGGAGAAAAGGTCTCATCATAGTCAACACCTGGTCTTTGAAGAAAACCTTTTGCTACAAGTCTAGCTTTAAATGTCTCAACCTTTCCATCTATACCAATCTTCTTCTTAAAGATCCATTTGCTCCCAATGGGTTTTATCCTTTCCGGAGCAACCTCCAAAGTCCATACTCTGTTGGTGTACATGGATTCTATCTAAGATCGCATAGCATCTGGCCATTTCATAAAGTCCCCACTTGTGATGGCCTGCTCAAAATTAGTCGGGTCATCATCTTCCATGATGCAGTCCTCGCTCCCACCGTCTATGAGAAAACTATAGTATCTCCTAAGTGGATGAGAAACCCTACTAGATCTAGAGAGTGGCTGAGGTTCATCGGGGACTATTGAATCCTCCGATTCTACCAAATCTTCAGTTGCAGTTTGTGTTTCTGGAATTTCATCCAGTTCTACTACATTACCATTAATTTCTTTTTCAAGAAATTCCTTTTCTAAAAAGGTGGCATGTTGAGCAACAAACACCTTTTGTTCCTCAATGTGGTAGAACAGATATCCATGTGAATTCTTTGGATATCCCACAAACTTGCAAAAAACTGATCGTGCTTCCAGTTTGTCCGGATTTTATTTTTTAAAATAGGTCGGACAACTCTATATCTTAACTCGTTTAAGACATGGTCTCTTTCCACTCCATATCTCATATGGTGTTTTAGGCACAGATTTTGATGGAACTTGATTCAATAGGTATGCAGTTGTCTCAAGTGCTTAACTCTAAAAGGAAATAGATAACTCAGCATTACTCATCATAGAGTGCACCATATCTAATAGGGTGCGATTCCTCCGCTTGGATACACCATTGTGCTGTGGTGTATACAGAGGAGTAAGCTGAGTGAGAATCTCATTCTCTTTTAGATAATCTCGGAATTCTGTGCTTAAGTATTCGCCTCCTCGATCAGATCGAAGGATTTTAATACTTTTACCCGTCTGGTTTTCTACTTCGCTCTTATATTCCTTGAATTTCTCAAAAGCTTCAGACTTGTGTTTCAACAAGAACACATGTCCGAATCTAGAGAGATCATCGGTGAATGTAATGAAGTACAAGGAACCATTTCTGGCATGTGTAGACATAGGACCGCATACATCACTATGTATTAGTCCCAAGAGTTCAATAGCTCTTGCTCCATGTCCCGTAAATGGAGTTTTTGTCATCTTTCCTTTGAGACATGACTGAAAAGTTTCATAAGATATAAATTCGAACGGATTCAAATATCCATCTTTATGCAACTTAGCTAATCTGGTCGTATTGATATGACCAAGTCTACAGTGCCACAAGAAGGCTTCGTTCATTTCTGAACTTTTCCTCTTGTGTGTGTTCTGTATATTTAAAACTGTATTTTGATTTAGAACATATAAATCATTACACAACGTACCAAACCCAATCAACACTTGATTTAGGAAAATGTTCATAACATTTTTCTCTAATGCAAAGTTATATCCATTTTTATCTAATAAAGAAATGGATATTATATTGCACATCATCGATGGTACGAAATAACAGTCGTTTAAAATCAATATATTACCAGTTGGCAATACAAGGTGATATTCACCGACAGCTTCGGCAGCAACAATTTCTCCATTCCCTACTCTAAGAAACAAATCACCGTTTCTCAGTTCTCTACTTTTCTTTAACCCTTGTAACAGATTACAAATGTAGGATCCTGATCTAGTATCTAATACCCATGACGTAGCGCAGACTGAGAAACAGTTCTCAATAACTAACGCACCCGAAGAAGATGCATCAGAATGCTCCTTCTTCATTAGGGTTGCGTGGAAATCCTTGCAATCCGCTATCACTTGCCCAGACTTATGAAAGTTGTCATAAGATAGAGCGGAACCAACGTTCCCCAGCCCTGTATAATAAGCGGGTTTGGTCAATACATCAATATTATTATCTTGATTAAAGCATGACATGGTCGCTGCCTGAGAAGAGAGAGAAGAAAACACTTTAGCGTATGCTCTTGTAAGATTAGATTGGTTATTATCTTATCTAATTAGGATGGCTCCGACTGCTTTTATCAAATCTTCCTTCAAACCCTAAAAGGTAAAATTAGCCGAGATTAATTACACCCTACAAGTTCGCTAATCTGTCAGCCAAGTTGGTGTTGGTATTCCGAGGGAGTCTCCCTGTGCTTTCGAACGGAACTAATTAAATAACCTCGTTTCCACCTAAGCATAACCCCATTAACACCTTTCTAGACACCTACTGGATTAGCTAATTGTAAAGTGGAAAACTCTCTCAGGAGTAACACTTACTCGCAGTAGGTATCAGGATCCAACTATCACATAGAAGGTACGCAGTCTCATTGCAAATTTCAACACTTGAAATTCTTGATAATAGTTTTTACCCCATGCGGCTTATGACCTTGGCAAAGGTCAACAAATCATAAACCGCAAGTCAAGTTCAATCCGTCATTTCGTGACTGATTTAGAACCGCCCGCACGACCCATGGAAAAGGTCAACAAAGCCGTACGATTGTCCTAACCAATCGCATCAATATGTAGCAGAAAAGCACTAATTATCTACTGAACACTACGCCTCGGTAAAGGTCGACAAACGCAGCACGAATACTAAATAGTACTTATCTTGAATGACGGAGGGCTACGACTGGTTTTGAAGAAAACCTTTTGTTAGTTTTATGTATGCCCTAGAGGCCATTATTGTACATGATTGTATATTATAATGGATGCTTGGACAAATATAGGGAGGACTTTCTTGCTCGACATGATAGTATGCTATCTGGTTACTCTTTGTCTTAACATGTAGACTAGTATTGTGATACTTTCTTGCTCTCACATGTTGGTAAAGCCCTTAGAATGTGTACTTGACTACCAGGACTATAATACAGATCATACTAGTGGGTCTAGGGTAGTCCATAAGTCCATCCTTTAATTGTTCCTAGTCATGAGAGTATCGAGACAGGGCATCGATATTCCAGAGTAGACTAGTGTGTACGTTTCTTGACCCTGTATGGGGCGATGGATGATCCCACATCCATTGGTGTTTGACATCAAAAATTGTTAGTTATATGTATGCCCTAGAGGCCATTACTATACATAGGATGTATATTGTAGTGGATGCTTGGACATATATAGGGAGGACTTTCTTGCTCGACATGATAGTATGGTATCTGGTTGCTCTTTACCTTAACGTGTATACTGATTGCCTCTCTATTACATGTTGGTAAAGCCCTTAGGATGTGTACTTGACTACCAGGACTATGATGCGGATCGTACTGGGGACATGGTAGTCCATAATTACATCCTTGAAAGTCCCTAGTCGTGGGTGTATCGAGATGGGGCATCGATATACCAGAGTAGACTAGCGTGTACCTTCTCGACCCATACAGATGGGCGATGGATGATCCCATATCCATCGGTGTTTGACATCAGAGATGATATACGCGTGCTTAGTAGAGACTGGGTACACTGGACGGACTCGCCGAGAACTCCCAGATGGTATTATACCTTACGTTAGATGGCAGTTCTCAGGTGACACTGGTACAGAGTAGTCTGTTGACCCGAGATCGTCATAGAGTCTTGTGTGGTTCCCACTGTGCTTGGATTTCCACCTTACCACGTCCAAGAGGGCGTGCAAAACGGTGGCTTTTGGGTACAGTCCCGAATCACATGGAGGCAATGAGCGATAGGAGGGGATTCGTCTCTCCCGGTATAGGGAGTTGATCTTGCGCTGTGTTCGATTGGCTATAACCGGAAATCCCTGGCCAGGGTTGCTGAGATATACTGGTAAGTGTTACCAGTAGTTTCTCGAACTGTTATAGGCCTTATATCGACACGACTTATCGAGCTATTGGGGTCTGACGTTTACCACTCCTAGGCAAGATATGCGACATATCAGAAGAACAGACCGGACTGTACGGTAGTGTTACTGGTTGGATTCACTGGAGTGTGAGCGGGCTTGCTCGTCGATCTTCTGATCGCTCAATACCCGGGTGGCCGTTACGTTTAGCAGACCGCTTGTGGCTTGTGGGTGATTGATATGATCATCACCTGCTGCCGGTGTATTGACGAGTCTTTAGAGTCCTACACAGAGGTTTCCTGGCTCAAGCAAAATGAAATAGGAGCGCATATGAGATATGTGCGGGACCGAGAATGATACCAGTATGTGATACTGTATTCGATTCTCACGATTTGTGACATTGATCGGTTATATGCGATATAGCCGGGTTATCAGATCAAGTGTTGATTCGATAAGTTGTTACTATAGATATTAGTCGGTTATATATACGATATGACCGGATCATTGAATCAAGTGTTGATTTAATGATTTAATGAATAATAATATATTTGATATATTACTTTGCATTAACTTGGATCGGTTCACTTTAAAAGGATTTTCTCACTTGTTTGTATCATGTTTGATGATGCAAGTTTGCTATGGTTTGTGTAAAGAATTAAACCTAGGTTAAGTAAATGGTTAGGGTTTTATTTATTCATTATATCATTCATTTATCTATTTATTTTTGGATAAAAAAATTAGAAAAGAAAAACAAAAGGGTTGCTTTCAAACATGAAGCTTGTTGAAGCTTCATGAAGCTTTGACCAAGTGACCACTTTGTCTTCTTCTCCAAACCCTAACCATTCACCTAACTCTAGTTAACTCTCTACACATGACCATGGTTAGATTATGATAAGAATTCATTTTTATATTTTATTCTTATCATAACAAACTTATCATAATATTATCTTCTTCTTCTTCATCTTCTTCAATGAAGAAAGCTTGACTTCATCAAGGGTGATTGATGAAAAAGAGTGAGAAATCCAATTCTAAAATGAACCCACTTCCTATTTCTTCATCCTCTACCTCTTGCCAAGTAGTAGAGTGTGTTTTCTTCACAAGTTTCATGACTTGGTGAAGTGGGAGCTCGATCTTGTGATGCCTCGACGTAGATCATCTTCGGCACGAAGCCGACGACCTTGCCCGCCCATTTCTCCGATGAAGCCGACGCTTGAGCCCGGGATTTCATTTGGACAGCGGAGATGACTTCATTACGGAGCCGTGGAGGTGGAGGACCGGATCTACAAAGGTTGTATTTCCGTTCACTTAGTTAATTTGTTAACTAGTTGCTTGATTCGCCTAAATTTCTAGCCAACGATCTTCTTAGGGTTTCTCGGCACCGTTAAAATTTGAAATTGGCATGGTTGATACCTTGTAAGACCTCATTAGACTGCCTAGGAGCCCTACAGTGGTATCAGAGCCTAGCTAGAACCTTAGGCGAAGTCTAGACGGAATTAGAACTCCGATCGAATCAAAACCCAAACCCTAATATTGCTCTCTGGACATTTTCTGAATTTGTGGATTTTTGAGAATTAAAAATATGCCGAAAACCCAGCAGGGAATTCTAAGAATTACGAAGCAAAAATTTTTCATGATACCTCTAATGCGCGGCGGAACCGCGGCAGAAGCCTGGCTTCTGCGGCGGTTCCGCGGTCACTTGACTTGATTGGCCTTCAAACTTTGCACAGTAATTCATGCTTTCTGGTGCTGGTTTTCCTGGGAATTTTTAATATTTATTCAAGAGTTGAATTTTCTGGGGTTGTTTTGGGGATTCGGTGTTTCGATCGGAGTATCAGATTTTGTCTATGTGGCTTTCCGGATAAATTTTAGAATATGTTAAAAAGTTCGACCGGATATAAATACCCAATTTTTCCCCTGTCGGGAAATTTCCAAGTGTTGGATTTTTCCGTGGTTTAAAGACGTTCTAAGTAGTGCAAGTAACTCGATGGACCATCTAGAAGACAACAAAGCTTAACTCGATTATGTGACCGTCTTGAACTGCCCTTTGAACCTTCGGGTTTGGGGCAGTACGGCGTTCCACATGTGAGGCGTTGGCTTGACCCTTCTACGGCTGGACCGTTGATACTAAGGCACGAACTGAATGTTGTTAGACTTATTTCATGTGTTGAGCTGTTTCGGGAAAACTTGGGTGTTCGAATGTTCAATCGGAAAGTTTGACATTTTCTATTTATCCGGAATGGGATAGAATAATTGGAATTCACAAGTAGTTATGAGATAACTGAATGAATGTTATAAACATAGCAGTTTAGTCTCACTTGATCGGTTGCCACGGAATTTTGATGTGATCAAAAGTCCGTCGCAATCACGTAGCGTACGCGGATACTCGCCGGATAAACTTAATAGACAGCCTCGCCCCATAGCCCCGACCAAGTGACTGTAGGAGAACCCCGTCGCCGAAGGCATCCGTTCGGGTGCTCGCGGAAGCGGTGTTCCGCCTTGGTGCACTTCGTCGACGGCGTCGGGGGTGCGGCCGCCTAGTAAAGTTTGCGACGAGCATTCGATCAGGCTGTCGGGAATCTTGTTGAATTGCCCGACTTGTTATTGAAAAGTGTTTTCGATAATGAGACTAAAATGCGGGGTTTATAATTGTTAGGCATGCGATGTCTAAAGAATTCATTTGATTAGGCATGCGATGTCTAAAGAGGTTGCGGATTCCAACTGTTGTAGTTTTACACTTTCTTTTCTGTGACCGTAAGTATAATATGTGATATCGCCGGTTTCGTTGCTATATGTCAACGACAATTGGGATGCGCATATTTACTTACGTTGATGACATGTGATGTTATGTGTTGCTGGATATGTTATATTGGATCGTCGTGTTTGAATAGCCGGGGGTTTTTATGTGAGATGAGTGTTTTTCATTTTCATTCATGTAAAAACTTGTATGTAATATTCTTTTATTGGGGCACTTCCAGGTTGCGGAAGTTGTCACCCTTTGTATATTATTTACTTTTCCGCACTAGGATAGACCCAAGGAGGGGAGCACAAGTAACCGGGTTCTGGGGTCCAGTGGGAGACCAACTCGAGGAGTCGAGTCCGGGTCTCCTAACCCTAGAATTGGTAGGGTTGCTTGCCGCTCTCGTAGGGGTTTAGGGGTGTGGGATTGGCTATTCATCGCAACCGTGGAATCCGTGTTTTATACTGGCTCGTATTGAAAACACGGATGTCCTAGTATATCCAATATTTCATATGATTCTTCTGCTGCGATATCTGTGATGTGATCATGTGATGTTCTGTGATAGATACAGTATATAGTATATATGATATATTATATAGGCGTTACTTATGTTTTACACCCGCGCTAGCCCTGCCCCGCTCTGCCGTTAGTTACCTAACCTAACGGTGCATGAGGGGACATCGAGGCGAATGCGGATGGCATAAGCGTACGTTGTATTTATCTGTGATGTTTAGGTATTTAAATGATGGGACTTCATTAATGTGATTAATGAAATAAAAGAAACCTAAGATGTTGTAGAATCGAATTTCAAAATAAAACAGGTAGATACAGTTCTTGCTTTGCACAGCGGTATATATGATATATCCTGCACCTTATTCGATGAGGAAAGGACCGAGATCCCTTCACCGGGAGTGACTCCTTTAGCAATAACTGGCAGATGCTACACACTCGGTTTGTCTTTTGATTGCTTTTAAGAGTTCTGCTTTGCACGGTGATATATATGATATATCCCGCACCTCATTCGACGAGGAAAGGACCGACGATCCCTTCACCGAGAGTGACTCCTTTAGCAAAACTAGAAAAGCCTAAAAAACACTCCATTTTTTTTAAAATCATTTGATTCTACAACGATATCAAGTTCATTATGCAATAGGTTTTAAGAAAAACCTGTCGTAGCCCTCCGTCATTTCAGATAAATCCTACTTAGTATTCGTGCTACGTTTGTTGACCTCCGTCAAGGCGTAGTGTGCGGTAGCTAACTAGTATTTATCTGCTTATGCATATGATGCAGATTGGATTAGGGTAGTCGTGCGGCCTTGTTGACCTCCGTCAAGGGTCGTGCGGGTGGGTTTAATTCGATCAAGAAATGACGGGTTGAACTTGACTAGTAGCCTATGGTTTGTTGACCTCCGTCAAGGTCATAGGGTGCTAGGGGCAAAATATTATCGGGAATTTCAAGTGTTGTAATTTGCAATGAGATTGCATACCTTCTATGAGATAGTTGGATCCCGATACCCGCTGCGAGTAAGAGTTACTCCTGGGAGAGTTTTACACATTACAATTAGCCGATCAAGTAGGTGTCTAGAAAGGTGTCAACGGGGTTACGCCTCTGGGAAAACGAGGTTTACATTAATTAGGTTCGTGCGAAAGCACGGGGGACCTCCCTCAAAGTACCGACACTGTCCTGGCTGAAAGATTGGCGAACCTGTAGTGTGTAATTAATCCCGGCTAGTTTTTCCTTTTAGGGTTTGAAGGAAGATTTGATAAAAAGCAGTGGGAGCCATCCTGATTAGATAAAATAACAACCAATCTATTCTTGCAAGAGCGCACGTTGAGTGTTTTCTTCTCTCTCTCTCCTGGTAGCGACCATATCACGCCTTAATCAAGATAATAATACGGATTATTGACCGAACCCGCTTATTATACTGAGCTGGGGAACATTGGTCCCGCTCCGACTTATAATTGTTATAAGACAGAGCAGGAAATAAGGGGAATACCAGAATTCCTACGCCGCCCAAACGAAGAGAGTGCATGCTGATGCATCATCTTCGGGTGTGTTCATTATACAAAACTGTTTCTCAGTATCCTCCGCATCCTTGGTATATGATACCGGATCAGGATCCCAGATATGTAATCTGTTACATAGGGCTACAAAAGGGTAAAAAAACTGAGAACGGGTGATAAGTTTCATGAGGCAGAAAACGGGGCAAGAGTTGCAGCCAAGTCTGTCGGTCACTGTCACCCTGTATTACCAATACATTGATTCTGAACGAATGTTATTAGATACCGAACCTGATATACAAAATCATATCAGTCTCTTTATTAGTAAAGAAGGATATAATTTTATATTGTTGGATAATGTTTTGAACATTTCCTATATCAAAAGTTGATCGGTTCAGGCACGTTATCTAAAAGCATTGATGTTCTAAATCAAACTACAGTTCTTAGTATACGGAACACACACAAGAGGAAGAGTTCAGAAAATGAACGGATCCTTCTTGAGGTATTGTAGACTAGGTCATATCAATGCGACCCGACTAGCTAAGTTACATTTAGATGCATATTTAAATCAGTTTGAATTTGCATCTTATGAAACTTGCCAGTCATGTCACAAAGATAAGATGACCATAGCTCTGTTTATTGGAAACAGAGAAAGAGTTAGTGAACTCCTGGGATGATACATGTTGATGTATGTAAGTCCCTTGTCTACACATGCCAAGACCAGTTCTTTGTACTTCATTACATTCTCTGATAATCTCTCAAGATTCAGTCATATGTTCCGGTTGAAACTTGAGTCCGAACCTTTTGAGATATTCACAGAATATAAGTTACAAGTAGAGAACCAAAATACGGGTATAAGTATTATGTCCTATGATGAGATCAGGGAGGAGAATACTTGAGCACGGAATTCTTGGACTTTTCTAAAGGAGAATGAGATTCTCTCTCTGCATTACTCCTCCGTATACACCATAGCATGATGGTATGTCGGGGCGGAGCAATCACACCCTATATGATAAGGTGCGCTCTATGATGAGTACTACTGAGTTACCTGTTTCCTTTTGGGAGTTATGCACTTAAGAAGCTGCATACCTATTGAATAGGGTTCAAATCAAATCAGTTGCCTACCACTTCATATGTGATATGGAAAGGGAAGAGCCCATGTCTTAAGCTAGTTAAGATTTGGGGTTGTCCGGCCTATGTCTAAAAGCAAAATTCGGACAAGCTCGAGGCAAGGTCTGTTATGTACAACTGGAAAGGTTCCAGCTATACAAATGACAGCAGATGACTTGGTAGAACCAAAGGATTCAATAGAAACCGACGAACTTCAGCCTCTCCGCCGATCTAGTAGGTTTCCTCACCCACCTGAGAGATACTTCGGTTTCTCGATGACAGTGGGAGCGAGGAATGAATCATGAGATGATGACCCAACTAGTTTCGAGCAGGCCATCAGGAGTAAGACTCTGTAAGAATGGCTGGATGCTTAGCGATCTGAGATGGAATCCTTCTACACCAACAAAGTATGGACTTTGGTTGCTATATCTGAAGGGTTAAATCCCCATCAGGAGCAAGTATATCTTGAGAAGATTACTTGGTGTACATGGAAAAGTTGCGACTTTCAAAGCTAGACTTGTTAAAGGTTTTCGTCATTGACCAGGCGTGGATAATGATGAAACCTTTTTCCAATGACTATGCTTAAGTCCATCCAGATCCTACTTGCCACGGCTACATACCATGACTACGATATCTGGCGGTTGGGTGCCATGACTCCTTTTCTAAATGATATTTTAGAAGAGTGTGTCTATAAGTACACAGCCAGAGGGCCTCGTAGACAGTGGGAGCAGCGGAAACGTGAGCAAGATGATTTATCTAATAAAGCAGGCATCGCGGAGTTGGAACATCTGTTTTGATGGATTAGTCAAAGAGTTTGACATCATCAAAATGGTAGATGAACCTTGTATAAACAAAAAGGTAGTAGGGAGTATGGTGACGATCCTCGTAGAGTACGTGGATGACCTACTCAAGATAGGGAAGGAGTTTCCTATGCTACGCTCAGTCAATCTCCGCTTATCACAATGATTCTCCATATAGGATCAAAATGATACCTACTAAATCCTGGATTTCGGATCTATGAGATAGATCTAATTGGATGTTAGGATACTCACTAGCAGTAGTGAGATGGTATCAATCGATCCTGGGGAGAATCACTGGAAGTGTTCCAGGGTGATAAAGACGACTGAATGTCAGTCGCAGGCATTGTCTTTACCCTCAGTAAAGGGACGGTATGTTGGAAGAGTTCCAAGCTAGATACCCAGACATACTAGACGATAAAGGCACGATACATCGCTACTAAAGATGCTACCAAAGAGGCCGTTTGGGTGTATATAGGTTCATGAGATGAACTTGGTTCCTCCCATTGTGTGACAATAGAGTTGTGGCTTATGCCAAGGAACGCATGTCCCATCAGTGATCCAGACATATTCTAAGGCAGTATCACCTGATCATGGAGATGGTTGATCTCTAAGTGATCGAGGTTAGGAGAGTAGACTCAGAGGAAAACACGGCGGATTCACTCGCGAAGGCCTATTCCCAGAGAGAGACTTTTATGGGATGGTTGAGTATGAGATACTGCAACCACTGCTATCAGATGGCCCTAGTGCAAGTAGGAGATTGTTAGTTATATGTATGCCCTAGAGGCCATTACTATACATAGGATGTATATTGTAGTGGATGTTGGACATATATAGGGAGGACTTTCTTGCTCGACATGATAGTATGCTATCTGATTGCTCTTTACCTTAACGTGTATACTGATTGCCTCTCTATTACATGTTGGTAAAGCCCTTAGGATGTGTACTTAACTACCAGGACTATGATGCGGATCATACTACTGGGGACATGGTAGTCCATAAGTACATCCTTGAAAGTCCCTAGTCGTGGGTGTATCGAGATGGGGCATCGATATACCAGAGTAGACTAGCGTGTACCTTCTCGACCCATACAGATGGGCGATGGATGATCCCATATCCATCGGTGTTTGACATCAGAGATGATATACGGGTGCTCAGTAGAGACGGGGTACACAGGACGGACTCGCCGAGAACTCCCAGATGGTATTATACCATACGTCAGATGGCAGTTCTCAGGTGACACTGGTACATAGTAGTCTGTTGACCCGAGATCGTCATAGAGTCTTGTGTGGTTCCCACTGTGCTTTGATTTCCACCTTACCACGTCCAAGGGGGCGTGCAAAACGGTGGCTTTTAGGTACAGTCCCAAATCATATGGAGGCAATGAGCGATAGGAGGGGATTCGTCTCTCCCGGTATAGGGAGTTGATCTTGCGCTGTGTTCGATTGGCTATAACCGGAAATCCATGGCCAGGGTTGCTGAGATATACTGGTAAGTGTTACCAGTAGTTTCTCGAACTGTTATAGGCCTTATATCGACACGACTTATCGAGCTATTGGGGTCTGACGTTTACCACTCCTAGGCAAGATATGCGACATATCAGACGAACAGACCGGACTGTACGGTAGTGTTACTGGTTGGATTCACTGGAGTGTGAGCGGGCTTGCTCGTCGATCTTCTGATCACTCAATACCCGGGTGGCCGTTACGTTTAGCAGACCGCTTGCGGCTTGTGGGTGATTGATATGATCATCACCTGCTGCCGGCGTATTGACGAGTCTTTAGAGTCCTACACAGAGGTTTCCTGGCTCAAGCAAAACGAAATAGGAGCGCATATGAGATATGTGCGGGACCGAGAATGATACCAATATGTGATACTGTATTCGATTCTCGCGATTTGTGACATTGATCGGTTATATGCGATATAGCCGGGTTATCGGATCAAGTGTTGATTCGATAAGTTGTTACTATAGATATTAGTCGATTATATATACGATATGACCGGATCATTGAATCAAGTGTTGATTTAATGATTTAATGCATAATTATATATTTGATATATTACTTTGCATTAACTAGTATCGGTTCACTTTAAAAGGATTTTCTCACTTGTTTGTATCATGTTTGATGATGCAAGTTTGCTATGGTTTGTGTAAAGAATTAAACCTAGGTTAAGTAAATGGTTAGGGTTTTATTTCTTCATTATATCATTCATTTATCTATTTATTTTTGGATAAAAAGAATGAGAAAAGAAAAACAAAAGGGTTGCTTTCAAACATGAAGCTTGTTGAAGCTTCATGAAGCTTTGACCAAGTGACCACTTTGTCTTCTTCTCCAAACCCTAACCATTCACCTAACTCTAGTTAACTCTCTACACATGACCATGGTTAGATTATGATAAGAATTCATTTTTATATTTTATTCTTATCATAACAAACTTATCATAATATTATCTTCTTCTTCTTCATCTTCTTCAATGAAGAAAGCTTGACTTCATCAATGGTGATTGATGAAAAAGAGTGAGAAATCCAATTCTAAAATGAACCCACTTCCTATTTCTTCATCCTCTACCTCTTGCCAAGTAGTAGAGTGTGTTTTCTTCACAAGTTTCATGACTTGGTGAAGTGGGAGCTCGATCTTGTGATGCATCGACGTAGATCATCTTCGGCACGAAGCCGACGACCTTGCCCGCCCATTTCTCCGATGAAGCCGACGCTTGTGCCTGGGATTTCATTTGGACAGCGGAGAGGACTTCATTACGGAGCAGTGGAGGTGGAGGACCGGATCTACAAAGGTTGTATTTCCGTTCACTTAGTTAATTTGTTAACTAGTTGCTTGATTCGCCTAAATTTCTAGCCAACGATCTTGTTAGGGTTTCTCGGCACCGTTAAAATTTGAAATTGGCATGGTTGATGCCTTGTGAGACCTCATTAGAGTGCCTAGGAGCCCTACAGAAATTGTACACAGGTGCTCATTGGAGAATGGGTACACCGAACACGACTCGCCGAGAACTCCTCTATGGTATTATACCTATCGTCAGATAGCAGTTCTCTGGTGACACTGGTACAGGTTAGTCTGTAGACCCGAGATCGTCATAGAGTCTTGTATGATTCCCACTGTGCTTTAATTTCCTCCCTACCACGCTCAAGAGAGCATGCAAACAGGTGGATTTTGGGTACAATCCTGAGTCACATGGAGGCAATGAGCGATAGGAGGGGTTTCGTCTCTCCCGGTATTGGGGGTTGACGTTGCGCTATGCTCGATTGGCTATAACAGGAAGTCCCTGTCCAGGGATGATGCTGAGATTTACTGGTAAGTGTTCTCAGTAGTTTCTCGACCCGTTATGAGCGTCATATCGGCATGACTTATCAAGTTATTGGGGTCTGACATTTACCACCCCCAGACTCAATATGCGACATATCAGACGAAGAGACTGGACTGTACGGTAGTTTTGCTTATTGGATTCACGGGAGAATGGACAAGCTTTCTTGTTGATCTTCCGATCGCTCAATACCTGTGTATCCGTTACGTCCAGCTAGTACCGCTGACGGCTTGTGGGTGACTGATATGATCATCACCTACTGCTGGCGTATTGACGAGTCTTTAGAGTCCTACACAGAGGTTTCCAGGCTCAAGCGAAATGAAGTAGGCACATATTTGATAAGTACGGGACCGAGATTAATATGTGTATGTGATACTGTATTCTAATCTCGCGATATATGATATCAGTCGGTTATATGAGATATAGTCGGATTATTGAATCAAGTGTTGATTCGATAAGTTGATATAAATGATATTAGTCAGTTATATGTGATATAGCCGGATTATTAAATCAAGTGTTGATTTAATAATTTAATGTATAATTATATATTTGACATAATAATATACATTAACTAATATTAGCTCACTTAAGAATTGTTTTCTCTAAATACATTTAAATATATATATATATATATGTGTGTGTGTGTGTGTGTGTGTGTGTGTGTGTGTGTGTGTGTGTGTTAGTTATATATTAATGTATTCTTTTTGTGTCATGCTTGATGATACATTGCACATGGGTGTATGGGACTCATACCATACTTAAGATAATTAGGGTGTTTATTTATTTAGGGAATAAACAAAATTAGGTGGAAAATGGCTTGGTTTGGATGCTTGTAGAAGCATGTGGAATCCTTGACTTAGTCCACTAATTTTGTTTTACTCTAGATATTTATTAACCTAACCATTATCTTTAGCCATGGTTAAGTCTCTACAAATATCTTGAAGATATTTTTTCACCCTTTGTTGATCACTTCTTTTTCTTCTTCATCTCAATTGAACTCACTAGGTTTTCTTGAGTGAAGAAAAGAAAGAGAGAAAAATAATTCTAAAGTGGGAAAAATTCCTACTTCATCAATCTATACAAACTAGCCATTTAATTTAGTTGTTTACTTCACTAATTCATCAATTAGTGAAGATGTAGCTTGAGTTAGAGATTCTTCGACGTAGATCATCTTCGGCCTCGAAGATCCTTAAGCAAGCTCGTTCCTTTCACCTAGTGGAGCCTAAAAAGAGTTCGGGAGACCACTACTTGGAGCAAAGGGACTACTACACGGAGCTTTATAAGTGATGGACCGGTCTACAAAGATTGTATTCCTATTTCACTAAGTGTAAAGTTGTTTACATGCTTTAAAAACCCTAATTCTGTAGTTAGATCCTTAGTCGGGCTTGCTCGGCACCCTAAATTTTCTGAAATAGCATACTTGATGCGTTGCCGAAACATAGCGGGGGTGCTAAGCGAACCCATCGCCTTTAACGTAATAAACTTGATATCGTTGTAAAAATTAGTGATTTGAAAAGGAGTGGTTTAAGCTCGGCTTTAAAAATTGAGTAGTTTTTAAAACAAACTGAGTGAGTTGTAGTATATGCTAGTTTTTTCTAAAGAGGTCATTCCCGGTGAAGGGATCTAGGCTCTTTCTTCATCAAATGAGGTGCTGGATATTCATCAAGGAATACCACTATGCAAAGCAAGAACTAGAGCTACCTTTTTGAAAAATTTGATTCTACAATATATTTTAGGTTTCTTTACTTTTCATTAATCTTATTAATGAAGTCCCATCATTTATGTTTCCTAAACATTACAGAAGAAACGAAAATAAAACATGCATATATGCCATCCGCATTTGCTACAGGGGACCCGGATCTTCACCGTAAGGTTACTTAACTTACGGCAGGGGCGGGGTCAGGACTAGCGCGGATGCAAAACATATATAGTGTCTACTAATATATCATATTTATAAGTAGCATTCGTCTCACGCAGTTATATGATCAGATCACAGCACAACAAAAACAGGTATATGAAATATAGGATATACTAGGAGGTTCCGTGTTTTAGATTAAACCATTAACGAAAAACACGGATTCCACAGTCATGATGAATAGCTAAGCCCAAACCCTTAGACCCCTACGAGAGCGGCAAGCAACCCTTCCAATTTTGGAGTTAGGCGACAAGTCTCAACTCGTCGAGATGGCCTCCTTCTTGACTTTTAGAACATGGTTACTTGTGCTCTCCGTCTTGGGTCTATCCTAATATGGTAAAGTAAATAATATACATTGATGGAGACAACAACCTCGAGCCGGAAGTGTCCCAATAAAAGAATATTACATACAATAATTTACATGAATGAAAATGAAAATCTCTCATCTCACATAAAAACCCCTGCTATTCAATCAAAACGATCCAATATAACATATCGATATAGAAACACAATAACATCACATGTCATCAACGTAAGTAAATATGTGTACCCCTAATGTCGTTGTCATATAGCAACGAGATCGAGGATACTGCCACATACTACACTTACGATCCCAGAAAAAAAAATGAAAACTACAATAATTCGAATCCACGTCTATAGACATCATAAACCCGGATTATCACATATTCGAATTTCATGCCTAATGATATAAACCTTACACTTAAGTCTCGAATCGAAAACAATTTTTAAAGTTATAGTCGGGCAATTCAACAGGATTCCTAGTTAAAAGATCGAAGGCTCGTCGGGAACCTTAGTGGATGGCCACACCCGCGAGGCGTCAATGAAGTGGACTTGACGGAACACCGTGGCTGCAAGCATCGAGTGGATGCTCTTAGCCATGTGGTTCTCCTATATTCACTTGGTCGGGGCAAAGGGGCTTGGCTCTCTACTAGTGTCTCCTGGCGAGTATTTGCGTAGGATACGAGATTACGACGGAGTTTTCGATCTAAATCCAAACTCCGTGATAATCCATCAAACAAGACAAATTAATGTGGATTCTAACCATTGTATCACATAAACAAAAACCTTTTAGACAACGTTAACATTTCGATCGATATTCCAATTCAACAACAATTTTCAGAGATCTCAGCCACTTAAGGCCTCATCAAAAATATCCAGAAAATCTAGAATAAGTAAAAGAAGCAACACAAGAAATTGGAGTCCTAACTCCCCAAGTGCGCGGAGGATCCATGGCTACTTAGTGGACCTTAGGTTCTCATATTTCTTGTGTCTTCATAAAAAAGCCTGCACGATTTTCTGAAGATTTTTGATATGAAAAAAGTTGATTTTTGAAAAATGGACAAAAAACTAGCCAAAGATCGGATTTGAAAATATAGATCGAACTCTTTAACGTCATCTAAACATCTCATAATGCTCTAGTTTGGCTCTCAGACCATGAAAGTATGTCTTAGCACCTCTACAAGTTTTCTATCATGATCAAGTATGCAATTTTAAAATTTTAGAGGGATAAATATACTAAACAAGAGATCGAACTAAAGATTAGGGTTTCAAAAACATAGCAAAACAAGAACTTAACTAAGTGAAGAGAGGCTACAACCTTTGTATTGTAGTCTTTCACTTCAAAAGCTCCGAGTAGTGGTCCCTAGATCTTCTTTGACTCCACTTGAAAGATGGAACGAACTTGTTCGAAATCTTCATCGTCGAAGATGATCCACCTCGAAGCTTCTCACACTCAATCTCACACTTCACTAATATAAGAATTAGTGAAGAGAACTGAAAGGTTACGCTAGCGCCCCGTCCAACTCCCGTGGCCAAATGCGGAACAAATTTTTTTCTACGAATGAATACTTGGCGCTAGAATAAGACTAAACCGGATCTACCATAAACCCAACTAGCAAGAGAAGCTATCTACTATGAAAAGAGTTATACCATGAGACCCGAGTCCTTCGGGTCTTCACTCCTCTCCTATAGCTTGCTCCTAGTGGCCTCCATGATCGAGCTTGATCAACGGCTTCCTCACGTCGAAGATGATCCACCCGAGAGTGTCTACTTTGAGCTCCTACCTCTAAACCGAGGTAACTAGATCACTAGGTTTGCTAATCTAAGTAACCTAGGTGATGTAGAGAGTGATGATGGAGTGTTTTGTCTCAAGAACCCTAGGTTTCTCAACACATGAGACTATAAGGGCTTGTGGTAGAAGAAGAAAAGTGTTTGGAGGTGATGAGAGAGTTGTAGAGAGCAACCATGGAAAAAACTAAAACTCAAGAGAGCTCAAGTGAATAATGGTTAAGATATTTATTTTACTAATAAAGCAAGTGTGGCAAAGATAACGATAAACTAATATTTTCCATCACAAAATATCTAGATATTTTGTTGCCTCAATAGTAATCCCTAACTCACTAAGTGAGTTAACAATTAGCCATGGTTCACTTAAGAAAAGTCAACACCTCATACCTCCACCTCATCAACCATTTAACTAAATGGTTAAAACAAATAATAGGGTTTCTTCTTCTAATAGCACTCTTGTTACAAATTACAAGAATACCCTTCACCGTATATAGATACCCGCATTCGTATTCCGAAAAATACAAATACAAAAGAGACGAAAATAATCCATCAATATAATACTAGGATCCGACTTAAACTAAAGCCCACTAGTATTATCCGCCCGAACATCATGCATGCACAAGTACATGTATGTGATCGAAACCTGTCGTAAAACCATACGGCCTCTACATCGTTTCGCCCGCAGCAGGGAAACCCTCTGTGTGGGACTCTAAAGACTCGACAATATGCTGGCAGTGGGTTTAACCACAAGCACGTTAGCGGCACTAGCTGTACGTAACGGCTGCCCAGGTACCTATCGAAAAGGAAAGCCGACGAGCAAACTCATCTGGATCCCTACTGAGCCTATTCGTGATAATATCCGTAAAGTCCAGTCTCTTCGTCTAAGAGTACCGCATATCGAATCTATGGGGTGGTAAACGTCAGACCCTAATTACCGGGAAACTGTTGAGTCATGCTGATGTGGCTCGGGACCAATCCGGGAAACTACTGATCAACTTATCAGTAAATCCCAACTGCCTTGGCCAAGGTCTTGTGGTCTAGACCAATCGAACACAGTGCGATATCGACTCCCAATACCGGGAGAGACGAATCCCCAACAATCGCTCACTGCCTCCATGTGGCTCGGGACTGTACCCAACCAAAACCTGTTTGCACGAGTCAGTAGAACCGTGGTAGGGTAGTGATCAAAGCACAGTGGGAACTCACACGAGACAAATGACGATCTCAGGTCCGAAGGCTAACTTGTACACATGTCACCTGAGAACTTCAATCTGACGATAGGTATAGTACCATCTGGAAGTTCTCCAAGAGTCTGTCTAGTGTACTCACACCTAGTGAGCACCTGCATACGATCTTAGGTGCATCTGACCAATGGCTGCAGGACCAACCATTTCCCCTTATCGGGGCTAGAAACATATACGCTAGTCTACTCTGGAGTATCAATGCCCAGTCTCGATACTCATGCGACTATGGACCATTTAAGGATGTGCTTATGGACTACCCTGCTCCCACAAGTATGATCGCCATCACAACGCTGGTAGTCAAGCAAGATCCTACGAGATTTATCAACATGTGGTCGACATATATAACATATGCACATGTTAATATAAAGACAAACCATAATCGTATACTACTGTATCGAGTTTTTACCAATATGTGTAAGCTGGATATAACATCATTAGAAATAAATACACATATCCTGACAAAAACAAGTCAAATAATATACTATATACTGAGGAAGATTGTCCTATACATACATATACCTAGCATCCATATGTATACATATACAATACTGGCCTCTAGGGCATACATATCCAACAATCTCCAACTTGCACTAAAGGCCAGTAATTGGCGTACCGAATACCCAACGTCTGCTCTAAGGCCAGTTTCTGGCATACCTGTTCATCTCAGAAAACTGCATTTAATACCCTCATTCGTTATCTATTTTGTATATATCAGTGTTATTAAGCAGTGTCTGCTCTGTAATTACAGTTTACAGGTATTCGTGATAAAATACTGGAAACACAGTCAACGTCACGGATATAACGTTTTGGAGCTGACACTGCAGACGGAACAGAAAAACGACCGATATCCGAAGAGCTCTTTTGTAAATAATACATGTGTACACACTTTTTTGCTAAGAATGGTCCAACACATACAAGCGTGCACATAGCTTGGACCTAGAGAGGGAGCTGCCCAATGCACACATGGGGGACATGGGTAATAAATGCAATAAGATTTGATGTGATGTGTGGCATTGTGTTCCCTCCTATTCTCCGCATACAAACCAGGTTATTTTATACCAAAAAAATGCACCAGAGTGATATTGGGATGCACACATGTCTACACAACAAGCACGAGACCAAGTGCTCGAATTTTGGCCGAGCACATGCCCTCAAAAACCGGCGAGCTCGGCCCCCTAGCCCCAAATGACCCCATATTTTCTCTGGTTGTTTGTTAGTGCCACATCATCACTTTTATATTGTTTTTTTATTCTGTTGTGTTGGCTATAAATACCAGAATAGATCTAAAGAGAAGGGCCATGCAAAATAGATGTAATATATTTTCTTGTTTTCTTGTTTTTGGTTTAGCTTGAGAGTGAAGTGGACTTCAATTGGTTTCTTCTTCTTCTTCCCTCTTGAAGCTCTCTTTGGAGAGCTTCATCAAGGAGGATGAATAGGTTACCAAAATCTTGTATCTCTTTCTCAAGTGTTAATATATTGCATTGTTGTTTCTTTTCTTTACTTGCTTTGTTCTTTTTATTCATCATGCTTAAATAATTCTATTTGGTTTTGGTATTGGTGAGGAAGTGAGATGAAAGGCTTTTGCCTCCTCCACCTCTTGTTTATGTTTAATGTTCTTAACTATACGATTATAACTTAAGGATTGTTTTATATATTGATGTGATATGGTATTTTGAAACCATGGTTACTTGTAACCTCTTCATATACCATATTCACTCCCCTTCCCTATTTAACAATGTTTAAGTTAGAATCCATTTTTTGGTGTTAAGTTTGCTAAGTTACGATACGGTATTTTGTGACCGAGTGCTTGACAAACCCCCGGCTTTCATATACCGTATACCATCACAAACCCTTTGGAAAGTTAACACCAATACTATTTGCTCTCACTAACTACTTTGTGTTTTTGTTGTTGATGTATGCTTGTTAAGACTTGTACTTAGCATAGATACCTCAAGCGCGGACATACAAACGGTAAGTGAACAAACGGACTCATTTCGTGATTGTGGAGAGTATCGGAATTTGATGACTTGTGCCTTGCAACCGCTTCGACAAGTATTGCTTCATGCCGGGATCAACGCGAGAACGAACAACTCATGAACAAGGGAGCGTCGAGGGAATTGTCGCGATTCAACCTTCCGAACCAAAGCCGCAACCATTCTTTCTTAACTTGTTTTCCTTCTTTCTTTGTTTTTCGTATTTTTGTATTCTTTTTATATTTTTTTGAAAAAACCAACCATTCATTAATTTGTTGAACCTTAAATCACAATTCCCTGCGGATCAACCCCTACTTGCCGGTTTACTACAACACGCTGTGCACTTACGGTTTATAAATATTTAAAACGAGAATGATCTCGCGTCCGCATTCCGTTTCCTTAAACGATCACATTTTCCAAACATACGCGTTTGCGCGTGCGGGTGAGTTCCAAACAAGTTTTTGGCGCCGTTGCCGGGGACTTGGTAGTATTTTGTATTGTTATTTCTGGTTCGTACTAACAAAATTAACTTTTAACTAAATTTTTTTCAAAACTAACACTAAACTAACATATTCTTTTTGTTCTCTTTCTTTCAGACCTGCTAGCACTCTGTGATTCAACAACAAAAATAAAGTTATACCTTTAGAATACTCATATTGCCTGGAAGTGCCACACAAAATTCGAGCACGAACTCTCGGAATACAGCCGGCGACAATGAGGAAATGTCCGAGCTCGCCGGCCCTTTGTGGGTGTTTGTGATTTTTTTTCTTGTGTGATCTCCAGTGCAGTGTTGGTACTCTAGTGATATTGCTTGATTTTTACAATTTTGAGTGTGCGGGAATTGGGACGTGTATATCTCTTTTTGGACACTAAATATCGTATTTTCCAACATTTCAGTTTTTAAGGAATTACGACTAGCGATCGTGCGGAGCGAGGCTCAAATTCAACTTCAAGACGTTAGGAAAGTATAGTGCCAAAGATCCGGGTAGTTTGACCCGTGCAAGCGAACAATCAATGTCTCGGGATCACTTTCAAAGGGTTTCATAACCCAAATCATTTTGGTATGTATTTCCTAACACACTCTTCTCGAATCCGATGCAGTCCAATATTTCTATCTTCCGCAGGATTCTTCGCACAAACTTGCCGCCAATTGAACAGAGAACTAACCGTATTTGTTGCAGCGCTTAATACTTAAATGAAAAAGAACTTCTTAAATTACTTGATTTCTTAAATTCTTTTTATTGATTGCGCATTTGCATCTTAATACGGAATTAAGGGCAAAAAGACCAAACAAGATACGGTAAAGGATTTCATCACCTTTTTCTCCGTAGCCCACAAATCACAAAACTGCATTCTTGCATACCCCTAGTAATTTAAAATCAACTAGAACTTTGACTCTAAGGACTTCGCTCTCATTAGGAGAAGTTAACTGTGTTTAGAACACCGCTTAATGGTATATCATTCACGGGGTGTCTAGGCAAGTGTTCAAGAGAAAGGGTTATCTAATTAAGGAACTTCGCGAAAGCGTTGGAAAACCTCCCCTTCTCCCTTGCACTTACCTGGCTTCGTGATCCGTATATCTTGAGCCCTTTTCTCGACACAGTTTTACTTCGACAATCAGGTTCTTGAGCCGGTCTAGTTGACTAGCATACCATAGACTTCTAGGGGTGTGATTCTTTATTTTTGTGATATTTGTGAATTCTTGTTCATATGGGTGATACACAATTTACTTCAATTTCTCACGATTCTTATTCTTTTGTTTATACTCATTCCTAATTCTTTTGTTTAAATTGCCACAACTCTTCCCACATTCATGAAAATTGTCCTTTTCTAGGCGGTGACCAACCATCCCAGATTTTTTATAATGGTCACCCACCTAACACTCTTGAACCTAGTCACACTTCAATCGGAGACCTAATGATTCAGGATATAGAGAAAGATGTTGAAAGACTGACTGCATTAGCATCACCACCATCACAACCCCTCCAACCTGAAATAATTGAACCATCATTAGGGTCTGATAGTGAGATGGATGCTAGGTTGACCACTTTAGAAAAGGGTATTGAACTAATGACTGCGGTCGAGAATCAATCATCTTCGCGCTAGCCCTGTTCATACAGCAGTCTGAGCAATTGTTTCTTGCTCAAGCTCAATCTTTGGCCAGAATAGAGGAACACGCGAAACATTTAGCTGAGAAGATTTTAGGGAGTGAACACAGTCAATCAGAACCCAATAATGTTAATGTCTGTCATCTAGGAAGTCACCCGATTGAGATAGGTGATCAATTGAATTTTGATGATTTCATAGATGATGATGGAAATAAATTGACTGAGTGTTATCAGGACACACAAGAAAAACCTCTGACTGATTTGTGCATTCCAATTTTTGAGGAGGAGTCTTGTGATTTTGACAGGTATGGTTTGGATAATGTGTTAGAAGAAATCAATGATCAGGAACCCACGATTTTTGTATCACCTAGTGATATTGTTTCGGAAGAAACATTACTGTGGAACCTACTTTTTTGGATGACATTTACCCACCCATTTGTGAATGTGATAGGGGAGAAATTGTATTGGGAGAGTCTGTGAGCTATAGTGATAAGAATAGAATTGTGAAAAATCATAGGGAGGAAGACATCCTTGAAACATATTCTTTCATTGCAAGTTTTGAGGAAATTTTTGCGGATGAACTTGATATAATCGGTGAGTTTGAGTCAGAATCCATTTGGGAACATCCTAAAGACCTTTCTTTGGCTGAACTTTTTCCGGATGAACTCCGGTTTTTAAATGAACCTGACCTTGAAACTCCACATATACTTCTTGAAGATTCAAGTAATTCGAACAACAATTCTTTTTCCTCTTCAAAACTTCGTTTTCATCTTCAGTGTCTTCTGATCCCTACTTTTACACACCCATGCCCTTCACTAACATCTAACTTATGCCTTTTCTTTTTCTTTTTTTTGTATATACATAATCTTTTACCAGCCACTCCATTATATTGACAAATTTTTTTTATGGCTGGTATTAACTTTTGGAACAACCAGGTCGTTAAGTTTGTGAATATTTTAATCTTTGTTTTTTTCAAGTTTTTTAAATAATAATATCTCACCCGATAGGGGGTGAGTGCTGATTTTTGGGGACATGACTGATTTCATTTTTTTTGTTTGAGTAGGATTGTAAATATATAGGGTTTTCTTGTTGGGGGGGGTTGTAAAATGCCTTTATAAATCTAGTAACCCCAACCCGAGCCCTCATTCCTCATTCTCAAACAGATCTGAAACTCTTCTTCTATGTCCTCGAACCCTCCTCCCAAAACATAGCCCCCTCCTCGGATTCCGACCGGCGAGAGCTTCCCAAATTCCGGCGACGCTGGCCGTTTCTCCTCTATTGGTCGATTTGCTTCCTCCTTGCTGTAAGCCTCTCTCTTCCCCCCTCTCCTGTAGTCTTTATTTTTCTGCAATTTCCACAGACCACAGAAAAATGGCCCCCTTCGAATTAGAACGCAATTTTGTCGTCATTTTCTCCCACGAAGTGTTCGGACATTATTTTTGTGATGCGATCCGACAATTGGGGTGGGAATTTCTGTTATATGGGGAAGAGGGTTTGTGCGCGTGCGAGCACCTGGTTGATGAGTTCTATGATGCACTGAAAGATGGAGAGATACTCCAAGATCGGGTTAGATTTCATTTTCGTGGTAGATGTAGGGTATTTTCAGCCGATACCATTTCCAACGTCACCAATATCCTGATCCAATCAGGGTGTCAAAAACCATTAGAACTGGCACAGTATAGGACATTTTTGGGTGATCGGTGCGAGCTACGAGATGCTGGGCTGAATGCCCAGCAAATTTATAAGAACGCCTTTATGACATGCCGCTGGGCCTATCGCAACATCAGGGGGATCGCGCGCGTCTCATCTTTTCCGGCGATTGTAGGGCACATGGTCCATTGCTTGATGGCCTGAGAATACCAGTTTTTCATGGCGAGCATGCTATTCTCCACAGTCAAGGAAAGTGTTGTTGCACGCAAATCATTACTTCCCGTCCTCGTTAACCAGATTTGTCGATCTTATATGAAGGACGATGACTTCGCAGCCTGCCTCACAATGTACGACACAGTACCGGTGGAGATAGAGAGGATCTCACCAGGGTACACAGATCCCAGGAGTGAGTAGCAGATCTGGTCCCCCATCGATCCCAGCGAGCACGCAACCCCGTAGACTTCATCAGGGATCTACTTGGGAGATGACGTTCCGATGGATCCCTACTAACTACACAGGATGGAAGTCCGCGGCATCAAGACTTTGATCCGGCAAAACAAGGAAATCAAAGAACAGCTTAGCCAGATCTTAGCCAACCAGGAAGAAGCAAGCGGAAGCAGCCGAGGCAAGGGAAAAGCCAAGCGACGATGAGGACAGCGTCCGGATCAATTTGGGGGTGGAGCTTTTTGGTGGTATTTTGTATCTGTATATAGTTTGCATTTGCATATTTCCTGCATTTCAGCACTTACATATTGTATTTTTCTTTTCTTTTGCATGTAGTCGCAATTCATATCTGCTTTTGTACTGCATTGTATTGAAAAAATTGAAAAATTATAAAAATTGTAAAATTTCTTGAAAATTATAAAAACTTTGCCGTGTTGGCTAGCGGGGAATTTTTGATTCAATGTCTGATGGTTCGGTTGATAAGTTGAAATAACTGAATCTTTTTTATGAAACCGACAACTCGAAAAATAAACCCTCCTGTGTGTTTTACCATAGCTGATATACGTCTTTTATATCACTTAAATGTGTCATTTGTTTTTGAGAATTTGATGAAAGTTTGACATGTCTGTAAACTTTTAAAATTGATAAACATCTTTAGGATCAAACTGGTTTATTCTGAGTTAAGTAATATCAAGAATAGTTCATACAGTGCAGTAGATATGAAGAATTTTATAGAGGTTTTAACAGAAGCTATAAGTCTGAAAAATAACCCATCTGAAACCTTGTTGGAGTAATTACACACCTTATCACATGTAACGTCTTCGGATTTAAAAGAAAAAGCTGGATATATCTCCATTTTCACTTAGTGCAGAATTAAAATAAAATGAGTCTTTTGTTTTGTGGCCTTGGTAACTTGGGTAATTAAGTCCTTGGGGTGTCTCCACACCTAATGCCCTAAAACCATTTGGTTTGGGTATCATTGATCCAAAGCATGCTATGTTTTCAATCGCCAGATAAAACAAGCTAAGCAAGTGTTCTCTCCAAGTTAAAAGTCCTAACGGTTCTTTATGGGAGAATAATCTTGGCGGAGACGAATTTTCTATTAAAACCGTTTTTTCGCGGAGATATGAAGGTTTGTATTTATTAAGACGTTTTGCACGATAACTTTGGTGTGTGTATACAAAAACAGGTAAAAAGGGTGGAGTGAAGTATAAGACTTAGGTTCTCTATTAAAATTAATATATATTCTGACTTGAAACCTAACTGGAGAATAAAACATAAGAAAATCTTAACTCCCTTCAAACTCGTGTGATCCTTTAGAAGTCTATCCCGGTCCGTAATTATGACATGATGACCCTAATCAAACTTTTAAAAAATATTATGGACACTACCTACACAATCACGTAATGACGTGTATGAGCTTATGTTAAACAAGTTGTGAGGAGTGAAAAATAGGGTTTAATGTTTCTGACTTGGGTAATAGAACTTCTAAATTTGATCTCTAACCATAAGATTAGAATCAACAGTTTGTCCGCAACGCTAACATGACTGGATTTTGTGGGTGTAATCCGCTGAAAATCCTCAGGAGACAACACCCCTCCTACTAGGGACACCTAGAGGTTTAACGGCTTGTTGCACATGCTCAGTGCAATTGCGTTCCCTGCGAAAGTGAGGTTAGGATTTTTTGTTTTGCTCGGGACGAGCAAAAGATAAGTTTGGGAGTATTTGTTCATCTCAGAAAACTGCATTTTAATACCCTCATTCGTTATCTATTTTGTATATATCGGTGCTATAAATCAGTGTCTTCTCTGTAATTACAGTTTACAGGTATTCGTGATAAAATACTGGAAACACATTCAACATCACGGATATAAAGTTTGGGAGCTGACACTACAGACGGAACAGAAAAACGACCGATATCCGAAGAGCTCTTTTGCAAATAATGCATGTGTACACACTTTTAGCCAAGAATGGTCCAACACATACAAGTGTGCACATAGCTTGGACCTAGAGAGGGGGCTGCCCATTGCACACATGGGGGACATGGGTAATAAATGCAAAAAGATTTGATGTGATGTGTGGCATTGTGTTCCTTCCTATTCTTTGCATACAAACCTGTTAGTTATTTGTATGCCCTAGAGGCCATTATTGTACATATGATGTATATTATAGTGGATGCTTGGACATACATAGGGAGGACTTTCTTGCTCAACATGATAGTATGCTATCTGGTTGCTCTATATCTTAACATGTACACTGATTGTCTCTATGTTACATGTTGATAAAGCCCTTAGGATGAGTACTTGACTACCAGGATTATGATGCAGATCATACTAGTGGGGACAGGGTAGTCGGCAAGTACATCCTTCAAATGTTCCTAGTCATAGGTGCATCGAGACAGGGCATCGATATACTATAGTATACTAACGTGTAGCTTCTCGACCCATGTAGATGGGCGATGGATGATCCCATATCCATTAGTGTTTGACATCAGAGATGATATACGGGTGCTCAGTGGAGACTGGGTACACTGAACGGACTCGCCGAGAACTCCTAGATGGTATTATACCTATCGTCAGATAGCAGTTATCTGGTGACATGGGTACAGGTTAGTCTGTAGACCCGAAATCGTAATAGAGTCTTGTGTGATTCCCACTGTGCTTTGATTTCCACCTTACCACGTTCAAGAGAACATGCAAAACGGTGGCTTTTGGGTACAGTCCCGAATCACATTGAGGCAATGAGCGATAGGAGGGGTTTCGTCTCTCCCGGTATTGGGGGTTGATATTGTGCTTTGCTCGATTGGCTATAACAGGAAGTCCCTGGCCAGGGCTGCTTCAGAGATATACTGGTAAGTGTTATTAGTAGTTTCTCGACCCGTTATGAGCCTCAAATCGGCACGACTTATCGAGTTACTGGGGTCTGACGTTTACCACCCCTACACGAGATATGCGACATATCAGACTGTCACGACCCAAAATATTAGCTCATGACCGGCACTTAAATTACGCAACGTCTACAGGTGTAACATAACCTAAGTAAGCCGAAACCCAGAAATCTAAACCTTACAATAAAAGTAAGTAAAAAAAACATTTACAACATTTAGAAACTTAAGTAAAAATCCTTAAAACTTCACTTAACTCTTTTCCTTGGTTTTCAAAAAAATTTCGGCACCACCTCCTTTGTAAAAACTAGCCCCGAAAACGGGTACAATAAAGAATATAATGAAAGCATCCCAAACGGGAGCAAAACACGCCCAACGGCGGAAACAACACCACAAGTATACGACGCCCAACGGCGAAGATCCACAATAAGAAACAAAGTAAAGCAAGACATCAACACCAAAAGATAACTTAAAAACCCATCGCTCAAGTCTCGCAACTACAAGTCTTCTAAGTCTGTAACATATACAATTACTAGTTTCTGATTTGATGGAGTGACTAGATAAAATATGAATAACAAGTACGAGAGGGGCACGATCCAACATGTACCACCTACCAAAGCAAAACACCCGAAAGCAAGTTGTGTGCCAGCAATGCTGCTACTGATCCGAGCGGACAACCTGCAAGAACTGTGGCACAACGAGGGTGAGTTGCCAACTCGTAAGTAGAAAACATCAACATGTAGAAATCGAAATAAACAACGATTCCTAGGTCTACTATATCATAAAGGTAATATTATGATATCTAGGGTGACCAAATCTTTATATGTGCCAACACAAGATAAATGCCTAATAGCAAGAGTATATCATCCAACAATGAATCAATGCATGTATGCAGGTGGATCTCGTCCAACAATAAAATCAATGCATGTATGCAGTGGATCTCGTCCACGTGTCAACCACTGACACAACAACTCCAGCATGTAAATATCATAAAAGCATATGCAAGTAAATATGAGGATATCAAAAAATGTGTGTCCATCTATACCACATCAAATCATGGAAACCTGGGTGTCTATCACCAATGTCCGAAACATCATGAATACCCGTGTCTGACATCGACACGTAAATCCTCATAACTCAAGCGCTGTCACCACGACTGGCCCTGATGTCATGTCCGTACATCACTCCGGTCGGTATCCCCACGATAACCGCCGAGTCCAAATACTATCACCGGTAGGTGCTTGCCCACCTTCCAGGCTCATCGTCTGTACCACGAACTTCTTGCCGAGGGGAACCGTATCGGGCTCCACCATGTACCCGCACACGGCCCATTACACTCCTCGCATCGGGTATATATCACAAATCTCAGAACCGAGAAATCTCATGGTGGACGCATCAAAATATCATATCAAGAGAAACCGAGTTTTCAAACAATACATAGTTTCTTGAAAATACCCCCACGGTTCTCAAATCCATAAATCACATGAAATCCAAATCTCAATGCGAAAAATCCATATAAAACTGATATATGCAACATAAAACATCAATATGAGCATATAAAGGGAAAACCGCTCTTTTAAATGAATCCAGCTTTAAAAATATATCTTGCGGTTCCCAAATCCTCCGAAAACAAGTGCAGTATCATATGAAGTGTACATATAATTGTAGCAAGGTTTAAGTATCTACATGTAAGCAGGTATGTATGATGCATCTCATAAGCACAATAAGCAATGTCTCAATATCACATGTCAATATGTAGGCATGATGTACATGTAGCTGTAGCTGTGTATGTGGGTGTACATGTCAGTATATCATGCAACCTAGCTTAGCGATGTAAACATGGCAGTATATCATAGCATGATGTAGCAATTCTACTGTGTAAGTGACGTAGCAATTCTACTTTGTAATTGACATAGCAATAATCGATGAAGAAGAGTGTGAGCTGGCAAATCTGTGTATGTGTAACATACGCATCATCGATAATGGTGTAGGTGTACTAGCACAGGTATAAGAAATGCAATGAGAATAGCATGAATGCATCATAATCAATATAATGAATCAAATGCTATGGGGTATACATATCAACAAGACCGAGTCGGTGAATCTATCAATCGGCATCCAGCCTCACAACATTGTAAGTGCACGGCGGCGCCCCGGCCGTCAATCCGACGCCGGAATGCGGAAACGGTGAATAACTTAAATTTTGCGGACTTTGCAAACCGGCACCACCGCGCACTAAACTCCGGATCGTAACCATTAACAAGTCTAAGCTAACTAGAATACGGGTTAGAGATATACCGACTGATCCGAGTCCTCCGGTCTTCATCTCCACTCCGTTCTCCTCGCGGGATCTCCGGTCGTCGCCTCCTCGCCGGAAGGGCACCACGTCGCCTACATCTTTTACGGGCTCCCGCCTCTATACCGAGGCAACTCGGGCATGAAGCCGGCAACTCGACATGCCCAAGGTTTGCGGTAGGAAGTTGTGTAGATGATGCTAGTCTCATTTAGGGTTTGGAGTTGCCTTTGGATGGAGGAATGAAGATTGAGCTTTGGAGGGAAATGAAGCTCTCAATCTTTGCATGAAAAATGATATGAACATATATCTCTCCTCACAAAATGAACCACTCTCTTCCCTCTTTCTTTTTCTTCTTCTCTCTTTTCTAATGAATAATCTTTTATCCAAAAGAGAATGGTGGAGGAGGTAATAGCAAACATGAAGGGAGGTGAGTGTAGGAGAATGGAAGAGGTGACCATATCAAGAGACAAGAAAACATACAACCATGCTTGCACTTTCATCAAACCATACCCACTCAAATCATCATTAATCCAAGTAATGGTGCAAAGATATGAAGCTATCATAATCAATCTTTATGCAAGAAAACCCCTCCACTAAAGTTATTTGCATAATTGCAAATAACCCCCTCCAACGGAAAAGTCCGGCCGGGAAAGAACAAAGGAAAACCGGCCGGAACGGAAAGCAAACTGGCAACTCCAGAAAACTGGTCCCGTAATAAATTACAGGAAAACCCCATACTGTGCATACACACCCGCATCTGTATTCCGTCCGGATACAAATGCAATGAGACAAAATCTACACTGTACTAAACTAGGACCGGCTTAAACCAAAGCCGGCTAGTAATATCCGTTCGATCCTGATCCGTGCAATACCGCACGTATCTGATCGAACCCTGCCATATAACCATACGGCTACTAGTACAAACTGTCCGATCCTGATCCGTGCAATACCGCACGTATCTGATCGGACCCTGCCATATCTCCATACGGCCTCTACAGCGTTTCGCCCGAAAGCTTGAGTAACTGAAAGTGTGGTGGACTCTAAAGACTCGTCAATACTATGGCTGTGGATTTAACCACTAGCACGTCAGAGGTATAAGCCAATACGTGACGGGCCACCAGCTATTGACTAAACGGGACGTCGATGAGGAAGCTCACCCCGACACCCAACTGAGCCTGTCAGTGACAATATCCGTACAGTCCGGTCCGTTCGTCTATGAGCATCGCATGGCGGGCCTAGGGGGTTGGTAAAAGTCAGACCCCCAAAAGCGGTACAAGTCGTGTCGGAGTGTAGCCCAGAACACCCTGAGATACTACTGGAATACCTACCAGTAAATCTCCTGCCTTGGCCAAGGTCTTCGTGTAATGGCTCTCCTAGACACAGCGCGACCTCACCCCCAATACCGGGAGAGACGAAACCCCCGAAGATCCGCTCACTGCCTCCATGTGGCTCGGGACTGTACCCAACTAAAACCTGTTTGCACGACTCCTTTGAGCCGTGGTAGGGTAGTAATCAAAGTACAGTGGGAACTCACACGAGACAAATGACGATCCCCAGGTCGATGAACTAACCTGTACACATGTCACCTGGGAACTGCTATCTGACGTCAGGTATAAGACCAACTAGCATGTTCCCGGCGAGTCCTGTCCGGTGTACTCATAACCCAATGAGCACCTGTATACATCTTAGGTGATCCAACTGACACCAGTGGCTTATGAGACCGGCCACCGCCCCTCGTCGGGGTCTCGACTGTATACACTAGTCTACTCTGGAGAATCGATGCCCTGTCTCGAAACTCCCACGACTAGGGACCTATTAAGGATGTGCTTGTAGACTCCAGCTCTCACTTATATGATCGCCCTCATACTGCTGGCAGTCAAGCATGAATCCTCGGGCTCTATCAACGTGCAATAGCGACCTGTCAGGTCACCTAAAGCAGTACACGATGATAAAGGTAAACCAGATAGCAAACTATCATCTCGAGCAAGACTGTCGTCCCGGGATAGGTCCTCCCTCAATCATTGCAATCACGTGCCTGTGATCCAATAATTGACTCTGAGGGCACTATCTCCAACAATCTCCCACTTGCACTCAGGGCTAATTATTGCGATGTCGCATACTCACAGCCCGTGTGATACCGAACACCCAACTCCTCTACTAGTCAGTCTCACAAGGCTCGTTTGCGAAACTATTGCGTTCGAGGAATAGCCTCAGTGAGTGGATCCGCTCTGATGTTTCTTTCTATGTCTCTCTAAATCTCAAGTTCGCGGAGAAACCCATCTCCCGAAATGAGCAATACCTGTCTTAGAATGTGTCTGGATGTCTGATGGGACATAGCTCATAAATGAACTTCAAATCCAAACTTCTTAGACTGTATCGTCAACTGAACTTAATCAGTATCCTGCGCCATGCCACCCTCAGTATTGCCTTGGATCATCCGTCCAAAATACTGCCCCTCGTCAAAGGGAAAAACTATAACTCTGACAACCTCCTTGTCGTCCAGGTCACCTTGGAAGCCTGGAATGATAACTGTCTCCCACATGAGGCTGTCGTTATCATATCCCTAGAACATCCACTTATGTTCTAAAACTGCTTCCGACTGTTTCTCCTGGATTGGATCAATATCAACTTATTGCACCCACTGCAAGAACAACATCTGGTGTGGTACTTGACATCTCATGATTGACTCAATAGCCTAAGCAAATGATCTGCCAATCATGAATATCCCTCTCCCCTTTAGTCTGTAAGACACCTTTAGAGAGGGTGACTCCATTACCTGCAGGTACACCACCATGCCAGGAGTCGTCCATTCTAAATACTCATAGAATGCTGTCAAGGTACCCAGATTAGGAAACCACCCAAATCTAGATCTAAAACCATAGATCTAGCAACCAGAATGTCTGATATATATCCAAGTCCTGTGTGGAGAAACCACTGTGTGACGACCAAAGTATAACCGATCGTAGTGTAGGAGTTTCTTTTCCTACTCTGTGTATATCATCCAAATACCAGGATATCACACCCTACTATCTTCTCAACAGATCCATCCCCTATTCTGATGAAGTCAAACCCATGACTGTCACGTCAGAAATAGATGATCTATCTCCGCTACATCTGCTTTAGTCTATAAATAGACATAAGCTACCTGTCCACCAATGCTTCCGCTGCTCCCACTGACTACGACAACCCTCTGGCAGAGTCATATACACGTACACTTCTGAAGCGAGTTCAGAACGACGCTATACTCATCCTCCCGCCGGGTCTCGCAGCCTGGAACAACAGCAATGGTAAGTGTGGGTAAACAAGAACTTCCCTGTCACCGTCCTTGAGGCTACCGGAGTACCTCTCGGGTGCCTGAAGTTACCTACCTTATCTGCGGAGTGGCCAATGGAATATCAAAACAGATTGAATCTTTAGGTTCCCTATCAAATCTTCAGTAATCGTTTGCGGTTCTGGAATCACTTCCAGTTCTACCATACTCCCACTTCTGTTTTTGAAAAAATCCATTTTTAATAAAACTGTGGCGAGTCTAGAACAATATTTCTATTGATCTGCCAGATGGTAGAAAATCAACCCTCGTCATAGCCTGGGTCAACCCACAAACAGTCATTACAGAAACGTGCCTATGAGTTATCCAGAGTCTGGTTTTAAGCATAAGCCGGACAACTCCCCGTACCTTAACATCGTTAAGATATGAACTGTTCTATATCCAATATAGAACCAGAGGCACTGATTTAATTGAACCAGATTCAAATCATGCAGCTGTCTCCAGTGCATGTCAATTAAATGGAGAGAGGCCGATCAGCGTTACTCAACTTAGGAATGCTTCCAATTATGAGTAACCTGAAAGAGAAGTAATTTCTCTTTATCATTACTATCAACTGAATACCATACACAAGTATCTACATCTTCGATTACTTTGAAGAATCCCGATACTTGCTACACCTGGTTCTCTACTCTATTCAAATACCTATAACTCCTCAAAACTCAGACCCTGTGTTTCTACGAAACATATGTCTAAGAACTAGAGAAGTCAAAAGTAAACAGAATATAGTATGAGGACCAACCCCTCTGTCCTAATGGACACTGGACAACATACAATACTCTGTATGAGTCCGCTGAGTCTAACAACTCTTTCACTGTATGTCGTAGGTTGAAAACTGTACTTATGGTTAAGAAGAATTACACCGCTATTTAATGCTCCTTACCTAACCATCCACTGATATAGGTAAATGTCATCGACATAATATCAAAAGGTATATCTCACTCTATGAAAATAGACGTACAGATATATCAATTTGAAATTGGTGCACAACAGCGGATATTCAAAACCAAATATTTGCCGACCGGCAAACAGCCCAGGTGATCTCCTCAAATATCACCGATTCCAACGAATCCCGATATAATGAGGATGATCACCTAATTCCCAATAACTTACTCCCACTCATCATCTGTAAAACCATACAGATGTGAGAATCATACCTGGTAAATACATACCCTGGAGTAAGTGTCTAATCGGGAAATCAGTTTTCTTTTAACAGTACACAGTTGAATTAAAACATTGAAATGTTTCGATGGGGTATCCTGGTATTCCTAGTAATGCCTCTACCATTATCCAGATTCACAACTATAACCGTATAATTCTTTGCCACCTCTCCAAATCCCTTCATATGTCTTTAGTCCTTTACCTTCTGTACACCCCTTTAGGCCAAATGGTTTTCTTCCTTCCCTACCGTTCGGCACCAGCCTATGGTTTGGAAGAAGACTATCCAAAAAGCATAAAGGGTGTACTGTCCTAATCCTAGGAGCACTCGCATTGCGAGAGAGGGTGAAGATAAAAGACACCTGAATGTACTTTATTCCTATTTCTCCTGAACCAGGATCCATCCCCGAACTGGAACGAGTTCCTTTCGAGTTCGTATATAACCATACGATGGATTATCCAATAAAATGGGATCTTCGTAATGATACGGTGTGTCCTGGAGAAATACAAAGGTGATTTAGGATTGGCGAAGGAATACATGGTTTGGTCGTGAATATCTGTTGCAATTTACTTTGCCCTCTTACTAATCCCTTACTTTGTCTTAACTTAATACCTTCTGTACACCGTTTAGGCTAATTGGCTTTCTTCCTTCCCTACCGGTCGGCACCAGCCTATGGTTTGGAAGAAGACTATCCAATTTGCATAATAGGTGTACTACTCCTAAACCAAGGAGTACTCGCAACCTGAGAGAGGGTGAAAAGAAAAGACAACTGAATAATCCTATCCGTTTTCTCCAGAACCGGAAACCATCCTCGAATAAATTCCTTCGAGTTCGTATCTAACCATACGTTGGTTTTGTCCAATGGAAGTGGACGTTCGCAGTAATACGGGGTGTCCTGGAGAAAAGGGTAAAAGTAGGAGTGGCAATGAGGTCTGCAACTCTGACAATCCAAAAGCCGGTGTTAAGAAGGTTCGGTCAACTTGGTCACTGAGTCAAAATCTTAGGGTCGGGTCAATGGTCGCTGCCAGAGAGAGAGAGAAAAGAAACACTCAGCGTGCACTCTAACCAAGATCAGAATGGTTATCAATTTATCTAATCTGGAAACCTCCCACTGTACCTCAAATTCTCCTCCAAACCTGAAAGAAGAATTAGTCGGGGTCACCCGAGGAGTAAACCAACTCATCAGTGGGAATCGGGATCCAACTCTCATCGCATGATAACGTGACGGAATCCGCTCACGGTATCACACTCCAGAAGGTATGCGCATATCTGGCAAGTTTCAGTACTTTTGAAACTCCCGATGTGATTTTTGCCCCATGCTCTTATGACCTTGACTTTGGCCAACAAATCATAAGTCACATGTCAAGTTCTGCCCGTCATTCTCCAGGTTAATCTGAACCCACCCGTACATACCCTTGACTTTGGCCAAAATGGCAGTACGACTGTCCCAAACCAACGCATCTATCTATGCTGCATATGAATACCCCAATAGCTACCAATCACTGTGCCTTGACTTTGGCCAACAAACACAGCTTGAATACTACTGACTACCCATATGAAACGACGGAGGGCTACGAATGGTTTCTGGCGAAAACCTTTAACGTAGTGAACTTGATATCGTTGAAGGAACGGATAGCTTTTTAGAAAATATAGTGACGAAAACCTTTACTAAAGAGGTCACTCCCGGTGAAGGGATCTCGGCTCTTTCCCCGTAGAATGGGGTGCAGGATATTCCAACTGAATACCACGGTGCAAAGCAAAAGTAATCGGCTATAGTGAAGTTAATGCCCTGATGCAAACTTCTGTCCAAGGGGTCACTCCCGGTGAAGGGATCTCGGCCCTTGCCTCGTCGACTGAGGAGCAGGATATTCCAAATGAATACCACGATGCAAAACAAAAGTGAACGTCCTTGCAATAACAGCTTTTTGAAAAGTGTTCCAACAACATCAGAATAGGTTTGTTTAACTTGCATTGATCCGAATCAACGCAGTCCCATCAATTGATCACACCACAAAGAACGAAAATATACTGACGTACGTATATGCCATCCGCATTCGCCACTGGGTCCCGTCATCACCCGTTAGGTTAGCTAACTAACGGCAGAGCGGGGACTGGACTAGCGCGGATGTAAAACATATACAACATCTACTAATATATATACCAATATATTATATTCGCTCAAGGCGTGAATAGAAATGCAACATCACAGAATGTACAGCATCACAGAACAATACAGATATCTGGGATCCCCGGGTTTCACAGAGCCACTACTGAAACCCGACGTTCCCCTGGTCGTGTGGATAGCCTGTGCAATGAAATCCTAGACCCCTACGGGCGCGGCAAGTCACCCGCCAAAACCTGAAGCGAGGCAGCCCCCTTCAGCTCCGTGAATGGACCACCCAGCACTCCACGGAATCCGGCAACTTGGGCACCCCTCCTGGGTCAACCTGTACCCCCTACGAGTGCGGCGAATAGCCCGCCAATCCTAGAGTGAAGCCCCCTCCGTCTCAATGCCATGAGATGCGGGCTTGTTGCCCTCTAGAACCCGGCTATCCGTGCACCCCACCGCGGGGTAATCCTAGTACATAATGTAAAATATACATACACCGGGTACATCGACCGCAACCAGGTCGTGCCCCAAAATAATAATACAAACAGGCAGTGACGGCAGTCCACATGTCGGACGCTCGCCCCGCAATATCAAAAGTACATAATACAACAATATAGTACTAGCATTACATCCAGGCTATCCCCCACGACCGATCCGCAACATCACAGCAAATACATAGAACATCAACGTGAAAGTCACGTTCGCAAATCCGTCTAACCGGGCTATAGCAGTTAGACAGGATTTACCGATCGAGTGACGTTCACGGTCGCAGATATAAGGTAAATACTGTGAAAAATGTGTTTAAAATTTTTCCGATTGATCAAACCTTAACAAGTGGGCCCCCAAACAAAACTGTAGCAACCACAGAAAACCTGGGCCCAAATTTAATATCCCAGAAACCACATTTTCAACTTAGGAACATACTGGAAAAAGTTGGGGGGGTGAACAGTTACAACCGCCGCGGAAGCGCGGCCCAAGCAGGGGTTTGGCCGCGCTTCCGCGGCGGAATAGTGAGATCATGGTACCAATTTTTTTCAGCATGCTTAAAATTCCCTGCACATCACTCTGAGACAACCAGAAAAATTTTTGGACTTAAAAAAAATTCGACAGAAACTGATGTGCTTGAAATACGTGTTTTCGGGACTTTGTTCGATCGGAAACGTAAAACACATTACACAAAAGCTAGACGAAGTTAATGGCGAGGCTCTGATACCACTGTAAGTGCACGGCGGCGCCCCGGCTGTCAATCCGACGCCGGAATGCGGAAACGGTGAATAACTTAAATTTTGCGGACTTTGCAAACCGGCACCACCGCGCACTAAACTCCGGATCGTAACCATTAACAAGTCTAAGCTAACTAGAATACGGGTTAGAGATATACCGACTGATCCGAGTCCTCCGGTCTTCATCTCCACTCCGTTCTCCTCGCGGGATCTCCGGTCGTCGCCTCCTCGCCGGAAGGGCACCACGTCGCCTACATCTTTTACGGGCTCCCGCCTCTATACCGAGGCAACTCGGGCATGAAGCCGGCAACTCGACATGCCCAAGGTTTGCGGTAGGAAGTTGTGTAGATGATGCTAGTCTCATTTAGGGTTTGGAGTTGCCTTTGGATGGAGGAATGAAGATTGAGCTTTGGAGGGAAATGAAGCTCTCAATCTTTGCATGAAAAATGATATGAACATATATCTCTCCTCACAAAATGAACCACTCTCTTCCCTCTTTCTTTTTCTTCTTCTCTCTTTTCTAATGAATAATCTTTTATCCAAAAGAGAATGGTGGAGGAGGTAATAGCAAACATGAAGGGAGGTGAGTGTAGGAGAATGGAAGAGGTGACCATATCAAGAGACAAGAAAACATACAACCATGCTTGCACTTTCATCAAACCATACCCACTCAAATCATCATTAATCCAAGTAATGGTGCAAAGATATGAAGCTATCATAATCAATCTTTATGCAAGAAAACCCCTCCACTAAAGTTATTTGCATAATTGCAAATAACCCCCTCCAACGGAAAAGTCCGGCCGGGAAAGAACAAAGGAAAACCGGCCGGAACGGAAAGCAAACTGGCAACTCCAGAAAACTGGTCCCGTAATAAATTACAGGAAAACCCCATACTGTGCATACACACCCGCATCTGTATTCCGTCCGGATACAAATGCAATGAGACAAAATCTACACTGTACTAAACTAGGACCGGCTTAAACCAAAGCCGGCTAGTAATATCCGTTCGATCCTGATCCGTGCAATACCGCACGTATCTGATCGAACCCTGCCATATAACCATACGGCTACTAGTACAAACTGTCCGATCCTGATCCGTGCAATACCGCACGTATCTGATCGGACCCTGCCATATCTCCATACGGCCTCTACAGCGTTTCGCCCGAAAGCTTGAGTAACTGAAAGTGTGGTGGACTCTAAAGACTCGTCAATACTATGGCTGTGGATTTAACCACTAGCACGTCAGAGGTATAAGCCAATACGTGACGGGCCACCAGCTATTGACTAAACGGGACGTCGATGAGGAAGCTCACCCCGACACCCAACTGAGCCTGTCAGTGACAATATCCGTACAGTCCGGTCCGTTCGTCTATGAGCATCGCATGGCGGGCCTAGGGGGTTGGTAAAAGTCAGACCCCCAAAAGCGGTACAAGTCGTGTCGGAGTGTAGCCCAGAACACCCTGAGATACTACTGGAATACCTACCAGTAAATCTCCTGCCTTGGCCAAGGTCTTCGTGTAATGGCTCTCCTAGACACAGCGCGACCTCACCCCCAATACCGGGAGAGACGAAACCCCCGAAGATCCGCTCACTGCCTCCATGTGGCTCGGGACTGTACCCAACTAAAACCTGTTTGCACGACTCCTTTGAGCCGTGGTAGGGTAGTAATCAAAGTACAGTGGGAACTCACACGAGACAAATGACGATCCCCAGGTCGATGAACTAACCTGTACACATGTCACCTGGGAACTGCTATCTGACGTCAGGTATAAGACCAACTAGCATGTTCCCGGCGAGTCCTGTCCGGTGTACTCATAACCCAATGAGCACCTGTATACATCTTAGGTGATCCAACTGACACCAGTGGCTTATGAGACCGGCCACCGCCCCTCGTCGGGGTCTCGACTGTATACACTAGTCTACTCTGGAGAATCGATGCCCTGTCTCGAAACTCCCACGACTAGGGACCTATTAAGGATGTGCTTGTAGACTCCAGCTCTCACTTATATGATCGCCCTCATACTGCTGGCAGTCAAGCATGAATCCTAGGGCTCTATCAACGTGCAATAGCGACCTGTCAGGTCACCTAAAGCAGTACACGATGATAAAGGTAAACCAGATAGCAAACTATCATCTCGAGCAAGACTGTCGTCCCGGGATAGGTCCTCCCTCAATCATTGCAATCACGTGCCTGTGATCCAATAATTGACTCTGAGGGCACTATCTCCAACAAACATCACGTACGGTACAATCCATTGTACGACATCCTCTAATCAAGAGTATGGATAGATCAACAGGTAAAAGTCATCGCGTGCGGTAATCTAACGTACAGCGGCATTAACGAATAGGGATTCTATCAACCTATACAACCTCGGGGTACAGATCTAAGTCTCGTACGACATATCACTCATTATGCAATCATTATCCATAAATAAATATATAACAATCTCTCAGGTCACAACCATGTCAATCTCATATCATGGGACCTACAAAGGTATCAACCATCATATATCGACTCGAATCCATATAATTACATATCACACTAAGTCATCATATCACATCGTATACCCGTTCATCACATTAATATCTCGCATCACATTAAATGAACATCACACTTGTTCTCTTTTAATTCATACCTACATGATTCACTTATCATTTCATATTCTCCTAAACCAATATGTTCACTAGTGTCCACTTCTATCATATTATCTTGCAATTCCTACAATCATGTCCATCGCATATCATTTATCCGGATATAATAATCAATGATCTTTCAATCCAATATTTGCGGGGGTGCTATACGCCATCCACCTGACTTCTCCGGTAGATATAAATCTACTAACCTACTAAACTCCTCGCTTAGCCGTAGTCGATGCGCTTCGTCGTCTCGGAATCCACGCGAAGGTACCTACAATCAATACGAATTCGCAACGCTATTAACATCAAATTCCGAAATCCAAAATACGGCACGCGGTGCGCTCCTAGGTTAGAACCTATAGCCTACACATGCAAAACAATCAACTACCCTTGTCGTTGACGTACAAACATCCAACGACCAAATACAGCATCCAAAATTCAAAACCAAGAATCCAAATATCGGAAAACATAGCCGAAACGCTAAATAGGGTCGCTATACATGAAAACTGCCACATTAAGAACCAATAATACCAATACGCATTTACAAACACAATAAATATCGTAGGTATTAATATTTAAGTCATCTCCATTTACATTTAAAACCCACGCCAAATTTTACCGAAAAGCTAGTAAGCAGCTTATAACATTTTATCTCAATTTCGCACAAGTCTAGAAATTTAACAATTCTAGCGATTTCAAATAGCTTAACTAAGCTATCCAAACCACTTTCATATTTTTAATCGTTCCCAAAAATGAGTTAGAAAAACCTAGTTTGCGATTAAGCTTAATAGGCGATTAGGAAAAATAACAATTATCATTTTCACAAAATACTTAACTTTTCCTAATCTACACATCTTGCTTAACAACATAAGCACATCAAAATCCTAACTTGATTTCATAATTAATTATCATAATTAATTAAAATGAATTAATTACACATGAACTTTAAAGCTATAAATAGCACATAATTAAGCAAGCTTAAGGAATTAAGCAACAAATTAGGATTAGGTTTAGGATTTATACCTCATAAACAAGATCTTAATTTTTGCAACATCACCAAAATTAACCCTCCAAAATTATGCTTTTTCATGAAGATCCATGCTAGTTTAGAGATGAAGAATAATGGGTAATGATTTATTTATGAATTTGTGGGATTATTTTGGGATTTTTTATGAATATTTGATCTCGGAAATGAAGAAATGAGCAAAGCAAGAGAAGAGGGAAGCAAGGGCTATTTGGTTCGGCCAAGGCAAGTGGTAGGGGGTTTTGTGAGAATTGTGTGGAATAATCTAGCAAGAAATAACATTAAATGCTAATAAATGCAAAAATGCCACTTTTTCTTCTATTTCTTTTCTTTTAAAAATAATTCCATTTGTCACAAATATCTAGATTTTTTAAGAGAAGGTTCTAAACTAATTCTAGTGATTAGATTAGCAATGATCCCAATTAGAACTAATTAACCCATACAAAAAAGTAATTTCCACTAATTAAGTGCATAAATAATACATTAAAATAATATTTAATTAGGGAAAAATTCTATGCGAACCAAAACATCCCATTGACCACCAAAGCTCGTGCACTAGCTTTATTTTAGCTAAACTAGGTCCCGGCAAGTTTATACGGATGTTTGATCAAAATCGGTTAAAACGGAAAATACCGACTATTTTACCCTAAAACGGAAAAATCAGTATAACGATTTCAGAAACGTTACACAGACAAAGAGACCGGACTCTACGGTAGTGTTATTGATTGGATTCACAAGAGTATGAGCAGACTTGCTTGTTGATCTTCTGATCGCTCAACACCTGGGTGGCCGTTACGTTTATCAGACCACTTGCGGCATGTGGGTGTTTGATATGATCATCACCTACTTCCGGCGTATTGACGAGTCTTTAGAGTCCTACACAGAGGTTTCCTGGCTCAAGATAAACGGAGTAGGAGCACATATGTGATATGTGCAGGACCGAGATTAATACGATATGTGATACCGTATTCTATTCTCGCGATATGTGACATCGGTCGGTTATATGTGATATAGCCGGGTTATCGAATCAAGTGTTGATTCGATAAATTGTTGTTACATTTTATAATAGTCGGTTATACGTGATATAGCCGGATTATTAAGTCAAGTGTTGATTTAATAATCTAATGTATAATTAAATATATATGATATATTAATTTACATTAACTAGTATTAGCTCAGTTATGATTTCTTTTCTCACTTTGTTTGTGCACATTTTATTTATGTGATATATGCAAGTGTACATTATTTTGTATCATGTTTGATGATACATGCAACTTGGGTGTGTATATGACTTACACCATGGTTGGTTTAATCCTAGGGTTTTTAATGGATTAAGTAATTCAAAAACTAAATGATTTTGTCAAGGCATGAAGCTTGTAGAAGCTTGGATTGCCATTGACTAAGTCTACTAGTTTTGTTTTGCATAAGATATTTATAAACCCAACAATTATCCTAACCTTGGTTAAATCTCTACAAAGGTTAACATATGATGTTAACTCACCTATGGTTGTCATTCTCTACTTGATTTTATCATGAGAGTTTTCTTCTTTTTCTTCCTAAAAAGCTTTCGAGCTTCAATGGAGATGGTGGAAAATAAGTGAGAAAATTATTTCTAAAATGAGAAAAATTTCTACTTCATCATCCTCTACTACTTTCCATTTAGTATGGGGTGTTTTCTTTACTAATTCCACAATTAGAGAAGGGGTAACTTGGGTTAGTGTCTCCTTGACGTAGATCATCTTCGGCATCGAAGACTTCGATACAAGCTTGTTCATTTCTTCATGGGAGCCTCTCTATAGTCCGGGAGTTCATAATCGCAGCGAAGAGACTACTACATGGAGCTTTAGAAGTGAAGGACCGGCCTACAAAGGTTGTATTCCTTGTTCACTTCTTATGCAAAGTTGTTTGCATTTTGTTTCGTCGCATTTTCTAGTATACGATTCTAGTTTAGGATTAGCTAGTACGGCTAAATTTTTAATTTGGCATGGACGATGCCTCCCGAAACTTTGCTGCCGTGCTAGGCAACCCTGCAGTTGTATCAGAGCCATGCTAGAAAATTAGACGGATTTTGTTAAGATTACGAAACCGAAATACTCTGAAACTTGCAACACCAAAACTTGGTTTCTGTCGATTTTAAAAAATCTTCCAAATTTTTTTTAAACAACTGCAGAATGTTTTATGTGATATGACATGAACACAGAAGAAATTCGAGGCACATTGATCGGTTTTTGGCCGAGCACCCCATGCAAAAAACCGAGTAGGCCGGGTGAACAGTAATTTCTGGGCTTCGAATTTTTTCTGTGTTCCATTCTCTAGGTTTTGGTGTTTTAGGTGTTGTTTGTTTTTGCTAAATTTGCATGTGATGTTATCTTTATGCAAAACCAATTCAGAGTGTTTCGTATTCGTTGTTTTAACATTGTTCGGGTATTCGCATGTTGTCTAGGCGAAGTTAAAATGTTCGATCGAATGTCAAAAACTTATTTTTCCAACTTTAACGTATTCGGAAAAATATGCAAGTAATTCTGTGAACCCTGTAAAAGAATAAAATCCTAACTCGACATAGTGACCATGGAAATGCTTTCGAACATTAAGGTTTGCGGCAGTTCCGCGGTGTAATTAATGAGGCTTAGGTCAACCCTTCTATGGCTGGTTCATTGGTACTGTGGCAAGTTCTGAGTATTATTAAACAGTGCTCAAGTGTTGAGCTCACGGGAATTGTGGGACTTTGATGAATCGATCGAAAAGTTTAACGTCGTCCGGATATTATGTGATGGGATACAATACTTGGAATCCATAAGAAAACTAGTTTGAATTTTATAAATTTAGCACTTTAGTCTCATTTGATCGGTTGCCACGGGATTTTAATGTGATAAAAAGTCTGTCACAATTACGTAGTGTATGCAGATACTCGCCGGGTAACCTTATTAGATAAACACGCCACATAGCCCCGACCAAGTGACTGTAGGAGAACCCCGTCGCCAAAAGCATCCGTTCGGGTGCTCGCGGCCGCGGTGTTCCGCCTTAGTGCACTTCGTCGACGACATCGGGGGGTGCGGCCGTCTACTAAAGTTTCCGACGAGCATTCGATCAGGATGTCGGGAATCCTATGGAATTGCTCGACTTGATATTGAAAAGTGTTTTCGAGATCGAGACTAAAATGCGGGGTTTATAATTTTTAGGCATGTGATGTCTAAGGAATTCATTTGGTTGGGCATGAAATCCAAAGTATGTGATAAATTGGGTTTATGATCTCTAAGGTGGTTGTGGATTCCAATTGTTGTAGTTTTCACTTTCTTTTCTGCGACCGTAAGTATAATATGTGGTGTATCGCCGGTTTCGTTGCTAAATGTCAACGACAATTGGGATACGTATATTTACTTACGTTGATGACATATGATGTTATGTGTTGCTAGGATATGTTATATTGGATCGTCGTGTATGAATAGCCGGGTTTTTTTTATATGAGATGAGAGTTTTTCATTTTCATTCATGTAAAAACTTGTTTGTAATATTCTTTTATTTGGGGCACTTCCGGGTTGAGGAAGATGTCACCGTTGATGTATATTATTTACTTTTCCGCATTAGGATAGACCCAAGGCGGGGAGCACAAGTAACCGGGTTCAAGGGTCCAGTGAGAGACCATCTCGAGGAGTCGAGACCGGGTCTCCTAACTCTAGAATTGGTAGGGTTGCTTGCCGCTCTCGTAGGGGTCTAGGGATGCGGGATTGGTTATTCATCACGACCGTGGAATCCGTGTTTTATACAGGTTTAATTTAAAACCAGGAAATCCTTGGAAATCCAATATTTCATATATTGTTTTCTGCTGCGATATTCTGTGATGTGATCACTGTATATGAGATATATACTGTATATAGTATATGTGATATATTATATAAACGTTGCTTATGTTTTACACCCGCGCTAGCGCTGCCCCGTTCTGCCGTTAGTTACCTAACCTAATGGTGCATGACGGGACATCGAGGAGAATGTGGATGGCATAAGCGTACGTTGTATTTATCAGTGATGCTTAGGTAACTTAAATGATGGGACTTCATTAATGAGATTAATGAAAGAAAATAAACCTAAAGATGTTGTGGAATCGAATTTTCAAAAACAGGTTGCTCTAGTTGTTGCTTTGCATAGCGGTATTCCTTGTAGAATATCCTCCACCTTATTCGATAAGGAAAGAGCCGAGATCCCTTCACCTGGAGTGACCTCTTTAGAAATAACTAGAAGACGCTACAACCCACTCAGTTCGTCTTTTGATTGCTTTTTTAGTTCTTGCTTTGCATAGTGGTATTTGTGAAATGTGTTCCTGTTGAAACACAAGTCTGAAACTTTTGAGAAATTCAAAGAATATAAGTTAGAAGTAGAGGACCAAAACGGGTATAAGTATTATGTTCTATGATGTGATCAGGGAGGAGAATACTTAAGCATGGAGATCCTGGACTATTCTAAAGGAGAATGAGATTCTCTCTCAGCATTACTCCTCCGTATACACCACAGTACGTCGGTGTATCGGGGAAGAGCAATCGTGCCCTATTAGAAATGGTGCGCTCTATGATGAGTACTACTGAGTTACCTATTTCCTTTTTGGGGTTATGCACTTGTGAAGCTTCATACCTATTGAATAGGGTTCCAACAAAATCAGGTGCGTACCACTCCATATGCGATATGGTATGGGAAGAGCCCATGTCTTAAGTAAGTTAAGATTTGGGGTTGTCCGGCCTATGCCAAAAGCAAAATCCGGAAAAGCTCGAGGCAAAGTCAGTTCTGTGGAAGTTTGTTGGATATCCCAAGCATTCGCAATAGAATATCTTCTACCGCACCAATGAACAAAATGTGTTTTATTTCTCAGCATAACCACCTTTTTAGAAAAGGAATTTATTTTGGAAACAAATTTGTGGTCATGAGGTAGAACTGGAAGAAGTTCCAGCTATACAAACTACAGCTGATGATTTGGTAGAACTGGATGATTCAATAGCTCCCAACGAACCTCAGCCACTTCGCCGATCTGGTAGGGTTCCTCATCTATCTGAGAGATACTTCGGTTTTCTCTATGACAGTAGGAGTGAGGATTGCAACATGAGATGATGACCCAACTAGTTTCGAGCAGGCCATCAAGAGTGGGGACTCTGTATGAATGGATGGATGCTAAGCGATCTGAGATGGAATCCATATACACCAACAAAGTATGGACTTTGGTTGCTATATCTGAAGGGTTAAATCCACATCGGGAGCAAGTATATCTTGAGAAGATTACTTGGTGTACATAGAAAAGTTGAGACTTTCAAAGTTAAGACTTGTTGCAAAAGGTTCTCCTCATCGACCAGGTGTGGATAATGATGAAACCTTTTCTCCAGTGGCCATGCTTAAGTCCATCCGGATCCTACTTGCCATTGCTACATACCATAACTACGATATCTGGCGGTTGGGTGTCATGACTGCTTTTATAAATAGTGATTTAGAAGAGAGCGTCTATAAGTACACAACCAGAGGGCTTCGTAGACAGTGGGAGCAGCGGAAAAGTGTTCAAGGTTCTTTATGGGTTAAAGCAGGCATCGCGGAGTTGGAACGTCTGTTTTGATGTGATAGTCAAAGAGTTTGACTTCATCAAAATGGTAGATGTACCTTTTATATATAAAAAGGTTGTAGAGAGTAAGGTGGTCTTCCTCGTAATGTATGTGGAAGACATACTCTTGATAGGAAAGGAGTTTCCTATGCTACACTCGGCCAATCTCCTCTTATCATAAGGATTCTCCATATAGGATCATGGTGATACCTCCTAAATCCTGGGTTTTGGATCTCTGAGATAGATCTAAGTGGATGTTAGGATTCTCACTAGGTGTAGTGAGACGGTATGAATCGATCCTAGGGAGAATCACTTGATAGCTTCCAGGGTAGTAACCTCGATTGAATGTCTGTCACAGGCATTGTCTTTACCCTGAGCGGAGGGACGGTATGTTGGAAGAGTTCCAAGCTAGATACCGTGACAAACTAGACGATAAAGGCTGGATACATTGCTACCAAAGATGCTACCAAAGAGGCAGTCTGGGTGTATATTAGTTCATGAGATGAACTTCGTTCCTACCATTGTGTGACAATGGAGTTGTGGCTCATGCCTGGGAACCCCTGTCCCATCAGTGATTGTTCATATCAGAATTTTGCATTATTATATCGCCCATTCTTAATTAGATTACATATAAATAGCGGCTTTTGATCCATGTCAGCTAAATAGTTGCAGGTTACAGGTTCTCAGATCGTTACATTGAAATTCATGAAAAGTCGCTACAAATGTGAGACTACGACCAACAATAGATGAATGTGTATGATGCCGCCTACCAGTTCTAGGAACAAATGAAAATCATTAGACAGTTCAATGCACAAAACACAAGGGCAGCACAAGATTCAAGACTTCAACGCGAAGCTCAAGGCAAAAGTCTATATCATTCTGCACTGTTGGAAATCTGGAAGAAAATAGAAGAGATTCTGAGGAACCAAGTGAAGAAAACAGAAGGTAAAAGCAATATGAAGCAACCCTGAAGAATTGAGCCCAAGATCCCACCAAACGGCCGTGGAACCGCGGCCAAACAGGCCTTTCTACCGCCGAACCGCGGCCGTATGGTGCACGTGTCGGTGGAGATGCCTGTAGGGTGTTTTTCGTCACCCCATTGAGATGGGACTACGCGCGCGCTTGTCAGGCGTACTACAGATTTCCCCTTCCTAGGGTAGGCGGGGGTTTAATGATTGTGGGGATCCGAATCTCCGGCAGCCGCGGACTAAGCTGCCGTTAATTACCCCTCGCCTTTGGAGCGAGGGAACCTCCGATTGACGGGTTAAACTGGTCATGCGAACTCAATATGCAGTGTACATGTGTTTTGTTTTGGAGGGGGGGCTTGGATATATCGGGGGGGCGCAGAGTTTTTACGGGGGTCCTGCTACCCAGATAGCGGGCTGGGGGTCAAGGGGGCTAGCAGCCCCCTTGCGGGGTGCGGGGCAACACCCCGGCCCAAAAGTTTTTTGAGGGGGATAGTGTTGTAGAGTATGTGTGTGTGTATATGTATACATATACATATATATATGTATATATATATAAAAATGGGGGGAAAGGCATCTAAAGGATGCGTGGGGCCAGCGCTAGCACACCACGTGTCAGCACGTGGGCGCTTTGGCGCTAGCGCTCTGAGCACAAGAGCGCTAGCGCGCCACGTGTCAGCACATGGGCGCTAGCGCTCTGAGCGCAAGAGCGCTAGCACACCACGTGTCAGCACGTGGGCGCTCGGGCGCTACGCTTTGGGCGCTAGCGCTCTGAGCGCAAGAGCGCTAGCGCACCACGTGGGCGCTCGGGCGCTAGAGCTTTAGGGGCTCGGGCATTAGCGCTTTGGGCGCTAGCGCTCAGAGCGCAAGGGCGCTAAGGCACCACGTGTCAGCACGTGGGCGCTCGGGCGCTAGCGCTTTGGGGGCTCGGGCACTAGCGCTTTGGGCGCTAGCGCTCCGAGCGCAAGAGCGCCACGTGTCAGCACGTGGGCGCTCGAGCAGAAAAAGGGACTTGGTCCCTGCAATGGGAGTTGTACTCCCAGAAAGGAGCACTTATTATTCTATGTGTGTGTGTGTGTGAGGAGTTAAACTCCTAGGATGTTTTGAAGCTGTTGAAGGGCTTCTCCCCTTGAGCCCTAGTTCTTCCCCAAAGTGGGGTTTCTGGAGATGGGTCTCCTTCTTCTTCCTTTGTTGGCCGGATCTTGAAGATCAAGAAGTAGGAGATTTTAAAAATCTCTCCTTTTTGAGATCTGATGGGAGATCTGAGTTCCCCTTTGTGGGTTTTGTGGTGGAAAACTACTTAGTTTTGGAAAAGAAAGAGTAAAACACTTGATTTAATTCAAACGAAAGAAGAAGGTTTGGAACCTTCAAAAAGGGGAAAGAGGCACAAAGAACCTTAGTTTTTGGGGGAATAAAAATTGTATATTAGATATTTTCATCATGTTGCCTTATATAGGCTTACATATTTACATATAGCCCCTTGGGCTTTTCAAAATGGCATTTTGCCTATCACACGGCTCATGTGCCATTTCTTTTTGCACATAAGCCATGGGCTTACAAAAATTTGGCTTTATGCCCACTTTGTTTACATTCATGAATAAAAAATTTCATAAAAATTATTTATTACATGATTTTGTTGTTGGCATGGGGAGGCTTGGCCGCGGCCTCGGCTTGGGCATGGTCCCACTTGACCTGGGCTTAGGCCCACCTGGCTTGGGGTTGACCTTGACTTTGACTTGGTCAACTGGGGTGCAATTTTCGACCCCAGCAAAGTGCCCCCCATCAATAAATGCACACCACATATGTGGGTCGTGTGCATGAGATTGATGGATCTTCTTTCGAGTGGAGGCGACTTGCTTTGGTTCCTACTTTTTAGGATGCACTGCCCTTTTAACGACATGGACGGTCGACGCTTGATGCGTCTCCGAGACGGAGTGTCCATGATAGACATTTCCCTAGCCCGGAGTGATTTAGTAGACGTGCCCCCAGCACGGAGTGTCGCTGGTCGACGTTTCCCCGAGACAGAGTGTCTGTAGTCGACGTGCCCCCGACACAGAGTGTCTGCTAGACGTTTCCCCATTACGGAGTGTCGCTGGTCGACTTGTTCCTGGCCCGGAGTGTCGCTGATGTTCGACTTGTCCCCGGCACGGAGTGTCGCTATTCGACTTGTCCCCGGCACGGAGTGTCACTGATGTTCGACTTATCCCCGGCACAGAGTGTCGCTGTTCAACTTTTCCCCGGCACGGAGTGTCGCTGGTCGACTTGTCCCCGATACGGAGTGTCGCTGATGTTCGACTTGTCCCCTGCATGGAGTGTCGCTGGTTGTTTGACTTATCCCTGGCATGGAGTGTCGCTGGTTGTTCGACTTATCCCCGGCACGGAGTGTCGCTGGTTGTTCAACTTGTCCCTTGCGCGGAGTGTCGCTTGTTGTACGACTTGTCCCCGGCACGGAGTGTCGCCGATCGACTTTTCCCTGGTACGGAGTGTCGCTGATCGACTTGTCCCCGGCACGGAGTGTCGCTGGTCTACCTGTCCCCGGCACGGAGTGTCGCTGGTCGACCTGTCCCCGGCACGGAGTGTCGCTGGTCGACTTTTCCCCGGCTCGGAGTGTCGCTGATGTTCGACTTGTCCTCGGCACGGAGTGTCGCTATTCGACTTGTCCCCGGCACGGAGTGTCGCTGATGTTTGACTTGTCCCCGGCACAGAGTGTCGCTGGTTGTTCGACTTGTCCCCAGCACGAAGTGTCGCTGGTTGGTCGACTTGTCCCCGGCACGGAGTGTCGCTGGTTGACTTGTCCGCGGCGTAGAGTGTCGCTTATGTTCGACTTGTCCTCGGCACGGAGTGTCGCTGGTTGTTCGACCTGTCCCCAGCTTGGAGTGTTGCTGGTTGTTCGACTTCTCCCAGACACGGAGTGTCGCTGGTTGTTCGACTTGTCCCTGGAACGGAGTGTCGCTGGTCGACTTGTCCATGGCGCGGAGTGTCGCTTGTTGTTCGACTTGTCCCTGGCACGGAGTGTCGCTGATCGACTTTTCCCCGGCACGGAGTGTCGCTGATCGACTTGTCCCTGGTACGGAGTGTCGCTGGTCGGCTTGTTCCCGGCACGGAGTGTTGCCGGTTGACTTGTCCCCGGCACGGAGTGTCGCTGGTCAACTTTTTCCCGGCCCGGAGTGTCGCTGATGTTCGACTTGTCCCTGGTACGGAGTGTCGCTGGTCGACTTGTCCCCAGTACGGTGTGTCGCTGGTCGACTTATCCCCGGCACGGAGTGTCGCTAGTTGATTCCGAGTCGAAGCATAATTCCGACAGGGAAGGCAGATACGCCGAGGCGAAGCATGATTTCGACACGGGGTATATTCTGGGACGAAGCATGATTCCTCCATAGAGATTGTTGGTTTGATTTTGGTTGGCATTAGCATCGCCATGCTGGAATATGGTACCAGAAGCGGATCATCATTTGCAATGAGAGGAATTAGGGATTTTGTTTTGGTTTGGCATCAGCATTGCTGCACTAGAATAATGCCAGGAGCAACTCATCATTTTCCCCGAGATGATTTAGGAATTGGTTTTTTCTTGGCATCAGTATCGCTACACTGGAATATGGTACCAGGAGCGAATGATCATTTGCGCTTGCTTATCAGGAAGCAATGGCATAGGAGACAGGTTTTAGGTCCCTATCACCTTAGACTTTTAAATTTCGTGAGCCGTAAGGGTCTCACAAAGCTTTTTCTCCCTACGGGTCGTAAGGATCCCGTAAGTGTATTTTCTCTTTAGGAGTCGTGAGGACCCCCAAGGGTGTTGCTCCTTTGTGAGTCGTAAGGATCTCACGCGGGAATTTTCTCCTCACAAAGTCGAGAGGACTTTGCGAGTGTATTTCATCTCTTTTTCACGAGTTTGCGCCCTTTCATGTTTTCACAAACTCGCCGGCAGTCCTGCTGTTTTTACTCACGGAGCCCTTTCTGGTTTTCATCCGTGACCATTTTGCTTGTGGACATACCTTTTTATTTTTCTTTTTTCCCTTTTTTTTCATCGCCGGTGGGACTTTGAATGTGGTTTCGCCGGTAGGAATTGTGAGAGATTGGGATTGTTTTATGCCCGTGGATTGTATACGGTTTTACAGGATGTGTGATCCAGACCTTAGGGCCGGAAAAATTTCGGGACTTTGTTGGCGTCTGCATCGCTGCACTGGAATATGGTACCAGGAGCGACTCATCATTCGCCGTTGGGGTATGAGGTTTGGAATTTGGTTGGCGTCTGCATCACTGCACTGGAATATGGTGTCAGGAGCGACTCATCATTCGCCATTGGGATTTGGAATTTGGTTGGCGTCTGCATCGCTACACTGGAATATGGTACTAGGAGCTACTCATCATTCACCACTTGGGGATTGGGGAGCGATGGCTTAGAAGAAAAGTTTAGATCCCTATCACCTAGGGCTTTTCAATTTTATGGGCCGTAAGGGTCCCATAAAAGCATTTTGTCCCTGTGAGTCGTAAGGATCTCGTAGGTGTACTTTCTCCTTAGGAGTCGTGGGGACTCCCAAGTGTGTTTTTCCTTCGTGAGTCCTAAGGATCCCACGAAGGTGTTTTCTTACGAGTCGTGAGGATCCCGTAAGGTTTGTTCTCCTCATGCATCGTGAGGACACAAGAGGGGATTTCCCTCGTTGCCAGTTTAATGACTAAGGGGTCATCTGTTTCCAGTTTAACGACTTAGAGGTCATCTGTTTCTAGTTTAAAGACTTAGGGGTCTATTGTGCCCAGTTTAACGAATTAGCGGTCATCTGTTTCCAGTTTAAGGACGTGGTGGTCATCTGTTTCTAATTTAATGACTTAGAGGTCATCTGTTTCCAGTTTAAAGACTTAGGGGTCTATTGTGCCCAGTTTAACGACTTAGCGGTCATCTGTTTCCAGTTTAACGACGTGGTGGTCATCTGTTTCTAGTTTAACAACTTAGAGGTCTACTGTCTCCAGTTTAACGACTTAGAGGTCATCTTTTTCCAGTTTAACGACTTCATGGTCATCTATTTCCAGTTTAAAGACTTCGTGGTCATTTATTTCCTGTTTAAAGACTTAGAGGTTTACTGTTTCCAGTTTAACGACTTAGAGGTCATCTGTTTCCAGTTTAAAGACTTAGAGGTTTACTGTCTCTAGTTTAACGACTTAGAGGTCATATTTTTCCTGTTTAACGACTTAGTGGTCATCTATTTCCAGTTTAAATACTTAGAGGTCTACTGTTTCCAGTTTAACGACTTAGAGGTCATCTGTTTCCAGTTTAAATACTTAGAGGTCTACGGATGGCGAGCTTACAATTTTGGGGTAGGGGCCGGCATCAGCATTGCTAACACTGAAGCACAGGTGCCAGGAGCAATTCATCATTTGCCTTTTCCTGTTGGGGAGCGATGGCTTAGGAGACAGGTTTAGGTCCCTATCACCTAAGGCTTTTCAATTTTATGAGCCGTGAGGGTCCCATAAAAGCATTTTCTCCATACGAGTCGAAAGGATCTCGTAGGTGTACTTTCTCCTTAGGAGTCGTGAAGACTCCTAAGTGTGTTTTTCCTTTGTGAATCGTAAGGATCCCATGAAGGTTTGTTCTCCTCATGTATCGTGAGGATACATGAGTGGGGCTTCCCAATGGAGCATGATTCCAAGGGCGGAGACTAGCCGCATAACTGGTGATTGTGGTGGGGCATGGGTATGATGAGAATTATTTTAGCCCGTGGATTGTATACGGTAGTCAATTTGGGGACTAACCGTAGGGCCGGTGGAATTTTGGAAAAATCGGATTTTGGTTGGTGTCTGCATCGCTACACTGGAATATGGTACCAGGAGCGGCTCATCATTCGCCGTTGTTTTTTTTTTTTTTTGCTTTTGTTTTTTTTTTACCGCGATTGCTCTATCATTTCGGCTTTATTTTTTATTTACACACACACATATTTTTTTTACAATTTTTTTTCTACATTCCCATTTTAACGACTTAGAGGTCGATGTTCCCTGTTTAATGACGTGGTGGTCAGCGGTTTGCTTATCCCAGCTCCTTGAACTTTGATCTTGGCGGTGCTCTGTTGATGTCCGTAGCTCTGTGGCTTGTCAGTACATCTGACGATTGTGGGGCTTTACCAAGTTTGTATTGGTTCTCCACCCAATCTTTGAAAATATAGCAGTCTTCGATGGTATGACTCACCATTCTATGATATGGGCAGTATATGGGATTGCCGGTCATGTTCATTTCATGTGGCCTCTTTGGAACAGGCAGTTGCAGACCGTTGTTCAAGGCGTCCACGAATATTTTGCGGACTTCATCCCTCCTGAAGGAGTATACCTTCTTCTTTCTCTCCATTGGAGTAGGTGCCTTTACTGATGCTGGTCCTCGAGGCCGCTCAGTCTTTGGTTCGCCCTTTTCAGATAATGGCACATGTCTGGGAGGATTAGGTTCCCGAGAGTCTTCGGTCTCCATTTGTATGAAATCGGCGGTCGTGGCTTGACTGTTTGCCAGCACGCCTTTAGACAGTTCTATCTCTCCCGTCCTGTATTGTCTTTCGACCCAATCTTTGAAGACGAAGAAGTCCTCAATGGCATGACCTATCACTCTATGATAGGGGCAATATTTTGGGTCATCGGTCATATTCGCTTCTTGCGGTCTCTTTGATTCTGGAAGTTGTAGACCGTTTCTTAGGGCGTCCTTGAATATCTTGTGGACTTTATCCCTTTTGAAGGAATAGACCTTATCCAGCTTCTCTTTCAGAGGCGATTCCCCTTCGGTGTATGTATCGGAGGGACTGGAGGCTGATCGCGGCCGTTTTTCGCGAAGGCGCTCCGCTCTTAGGTTGAAGGGGGTATCAGTTGGCTGCCTCCGGGTATCAATCCTTGGCTCATGAACCAAAATTTGATTCTGCTGTAATTGCAATCGGGCGACTTTGGTCGCGAGATCTGCCGCGACGTTTGCCAATTCGTCGACCTTGGACTGTACCTTGGCTAACTTCTCATCCCTATCCTGAAGCTTCCTCTGAAGCCATTAGAATAACACTTGTTCTGTAGTTCCGGCTATGACAACCGGGTCATCTTTATTGCCTGAGCTCAATTCCCCAGGAACTACGGGCTCCTCTGGCTTATCGGCCTGAGCGGGCTCTTCATCACTTAGATTGAGCCGATGCTGGGTAGCGTCAATCATATCATCACCATGGCTGCGAAGAAGAGGAGGATTCGTTTCTTCATGTCCGACCATGTAGACAGTGTGGACCACATACCCAGCCATCTCTTTATCTTTGGAGGCTGATTTCGCGGAGCGGTCCGGGCTTTGGAAATTCATAAATTTTAACATGGCCAGGGCCCTAGCCCTTTTGTTGGCTCTGTATCTGAGCCGCTTCTGCCTCAGCTTCTCTTCCTTGAGTGCTTGGTAGGCTTCTGCCCTTCGGAAAGCCGCCATAGGCTGAGTGATGGGAAGCTTAGAGAAGATACCCAATTGAGCAGTTGTCAGGGGCATCGTCGGAGCTTGCCCGAGATGCCCCGTTTCTTTGTTGGTGTTGATGGCCTTGCCCCCAGATGGGGCCAAGGAGGGTCGTTCAAACATCGACTTGCGTTTGAGTTGGGGCGCCTTCAAGACTGCCACATTTGGCCTCTTGCCTTTTGAGGCCGGTTTGTCTGCCACCAGGGCTTGAGGAGCTGGGATGGCGTTAGCTGACAAGAACAGGATAGAGCCGAATGGTAGCGGCGGCTCTTCCCATTGTCGCCTGAGACTGGCCGGAAGGACCGTTCTAGCGTCCATCTTCATCGTGTAGGAGATGGAAGCTGTGTCGAGAGCTGAGCTTGTCCTTGGAGACATTTTTGCTGCGACCGGAGATTGCAATTTAAAATTTCTTAACCTGCACAAAGAAGAATGATTTCAGTACAGGCAGTCGATATGTATATTGATTGAGTTCGCATGAACGTTTAACCCGAAATATGGGAGGAGAGATTGGTCCCACCGGACGTGCCAGAATCTGTAGGGTGTTTTTCGTCACCCCATTGAGATGGGAATACGCGCGCGCTTGACAGGCGTACTACAGATTCCCCCTACCTAGGGTAGGAGGGGGTTTAATGATTGTGGGGATCCGAATCTCCGGCAGCCGCGGACTAAGCTGCCGTTATTTACCCGTCGCTTTTGGAGCGAGGGAACCTCCAATTGACGGGTTAAACTGGTCATGCGAACTCAATGTGCAGTGTACGTGTGTTTTGTTTTGAAGGGGGGCTTGGATATATCGGGGGCCCCGCAGATTTTTACGGGGGTCCCGCTACCCGGATAGCGGGCTGGGGGTCAAAGGGGCTAGCAGCCCCCTTGCAGGGTGCAGGGCAGCGCCTCGGCCCATAATGTTTTTGAGGGGGATAGTGTTGTAGAGTATGTGTGTGTGTGTATATATGTATACATATGTGTGTGTATATGGATATATATATATATATATGTATATGTGTGTGTATATATATATATATAAAGGGGGGAAATGCATCCAAAGGATGCGTGGGGCCAGCGCTTTGAGCGCAAGAGCGCTAGCGCACCACGTGTCAGCACGTGGGCGCTTTTGCGCTAGCGCTTTGAGCGCTAGCGCTCTAAGCCCAAAAGCGCTAGCGCGCCACGTGTCAGCACGTGGGCGCTCGGGCGCTAGCACTTTGGATGCTAGCGCTCTGAGCGCAAGAGCGCTAGCGCACCACGTGTCAGCACGTGGGCGCTCGGGCCCTACGCTTTGGGCGCTAGCGCTCCGAGCGCAAGAGCGCCACGTGTCAGCACATGGGCGCTCGAGCAGAAAAAAGGACTTGGTCCCTGCAATGGGAGTTGTACTCCCAGAAAGGAGCACTTATTATTCTCTCTGTGTGTGTGTGTGTATGAGGAGTTAAACTCCTAGGATGTTTTGAAGCTGATGAAGGGCTTCTCCCCTTGAGCCCTAGTTCTTCCCCAAAGTGGGGTTTCTGGAGATGGGTCTCCTTCTTCTTCCTTTGTTGGCCGGATCTTGAAGATCAAGAAGTAGGAGATTTTAAAAATCTCTCCTTTTTGAGATCTGATGGGAGATCTGAGTTCCCCTTTGTGGGTTTTGTGGTGGAAAACTACTTAGTTTTGGAAAAGAAAGAGTAAAACTCTTGATTTAATTCAAAAGAAAGAGGAAGGTTTGGAACCTTCAGAAAGTGGAAAGATGCACAAAGAACCTTAGTTTTCGGGGGAATTAAAATTGTATATTAGATATTTTCATCATGTTGCCTTATATAGGCTTACATATTTACATATAGCCCTTTGGGCTTTTCAAAATGGCATTTTGCCTATCCCATGGCTCATGTGCCATTTCTTTTTGCACATAAACCATGGGCTTACAAAAATTTGGCTTTATGCCCACTTTGTTTACATTCATGCATAAAAAATTACAAAAAAATTATTTATTACATGATTTTGTTGTTGGCATTGGGAGGCTTGGCCGCGGGCTCGGCTTGGGCATGGTCCCGTTTGACCTGGGCTTGGGCCCACCTGGCTTGGGGTTGACCTTGACTTTGACTTGGTCAACCGGGGTGCAATTTTCGACCCCAACAATGTCGGTGCTTTGACCCGGTTTTCATAGGGTAGTTTTGTAAATTCATGTGTGGATCAGAATGTAACCTAGGGTTTTTCCTATCTATAAATAGGAAAGTTGAAAGCCAAATGAAGGTATTCCTCTCTTTATTTTGAATTCACTTTTCAATTTCTAAATTTAATTTCCCTTTGTAATGAGTCGTTGAGAGCTCATCAATAAAGTAAGTCCTTTTCAATTCTATCTTGCATTCTTTTTTTATCTGCAATTTATTACCTGCAATTTTTTTTATTTGTTCTTTTATTATTTGCCATTTAATTCATCTATTAAAATAAAAGAAAAATGAATTTTATTGTTATCTTCCTAATGAGTGAGTAATTCCTCACTTGTTAGGGAATGGAGAGGGAAGGTTTGAGAGAAGGAAATCTCTCTCACTCCCTTTTTTGCCCAAATAATTTTAATTAAGGACTCTCTTTAAATCAATCATAGTCCGCTCACTACGGCAGCCTATCCTACATGATAGCGGTGATTCCCTAGTTAGACCGGTTGTGGATGAATTAACCGGAGGTTAGGGCTAAGAGCCAAGAACGGACGGACAAGGACCAAAAGGAAGAAACTAAGTTTCTTCCTAGTCGTGCTAATCCCCGTTGTTGACTATTACCCTAACACCTATATTCTTAACTAGGGCATTGAAAGAAGTGAGAAGAATCCCTATTTCGAACTAACCTAACCCTAACCCTAGCAAGCCTTTATATCAATTTATTCTCATTCTTAGATATTAAAACAAAACCAACCAAAGTTAGGACTTAACTCGTTAGAACTTAAAGAAAAGGACACCATTTCCCTGTGGATCGACTCGTACTCAACCGGCTAGCTACCAGCGACACCTTCTTGATTGCAGTATTTTTAAATTCAAAATGCATACAAAATCTATAACAATCAAATGGCGTCGTTGCCGGGGAGACGGTAGTTCCTTCTTTTTGTAATTTCGGGTTAATTAATAAAAAAAAATTATAAAAATTGAAAAATTAAAAAAACACAAAAAAAGATATAAAAAAATCAACTTGTTATTTTTGATTGGCTTTTTTGCGAATTGTGCAGGAAAGGAAGACGGACTGATTCAGATCTGAAGCAAACTCAGTGAACAAATCCAGTAACAGAGGATCTGAACAGACAGAGGAGAACAAAATCAGCACAGAGAAATTTTTTGAAGATCTAAACCTAATGATCCACCGCGGAACCGCCGCATATTCAAGCATTTGACCGCGGATCCGCGGTCAACCTGTGACGTCAGTAGTTCATTTTCTCTGTAAGTATCTCTTTTCTCCTTTTCCACCCCCTGAGCTCCACTGAAAATTTTTCCTGCAGGTTTCTTTGCATAGAATCTTTCTCCTATCCAATAAATCATTTTATGCAGGATTCTTTACGCCGCTAATAAAAAGAAAAAAAAATTGGCAAGTGTTTTAGATTTTGGTGTGTTATTGCTTTGCATATTTAATACGGAATTTAGGGGGCTATAATACCAATTAAGATTGGGTATGGATTTCATTACCCTTCCTCAGACCCCAGAAATCACAAAAAGCGTATGCATCACCCTTGAGTTAATTATAAAATATCTAGACTCAGCCAATTAAGGATTGTCGCGCTCATTAGGACAAAGCAAGGTTGTGGGCATTCAGTCGTTTATCTAAACCTGACTTTATTGTGCCTAGGCTAGATAAGTGAGAAAGGTAACTTTAAAAGGCCCGTCTCACGGTGATTCGTGAGCGGAACCCTCCTTTCCTCATTTGTGCTTACTTGGCCACAATTGGCGGTGAAGAGGCGATTTGAGGGATATCTCACAACTTATCGCTTTGGAACAGTTAGGAGCAGTTTAGTTGACTTAGGAGAACCTAACTCTAGGTTTGATTGTGCATGTTTAAATTGTGATTGTTTGAAAGTGTGTCGTAGTTCCGTACAAATTTTTGCAAAACTCTTTATACAAAAAAAAAATCTTACAAAAACTTGCCATCTGTCGCTAGAATCCCATTGCACCGACCTTTCATCCACATTTCCCCATTGACGTTTTCTTACCCTCACATTATACATTTTGACTACACTAAAACTCGTTTAGTGTATGTCCGGTTGGACTCGGGACACTAGTGCCCGTTTAGTCCGTGTTTGGTTAGTCTCTACCGACTACGCGATCGACTCCGAAGTCGAAACTCCCTCCACTCTTTTTTATTCCTTACCCTTGCCGGCCAACTCCAACGTTGACCGGAATTCTGTCCATTCACCTTCATCTTCACATTCATCATCTTCTAAAGAGATGTCAGGATTCAATCCTAACAACCCTTTACCTACCTCGGGACTGATTCCACTTCAACTGGGTGCGAATAACCCGCAACAACCTCCTGTTGAAGCGCCACAGCGAATCGCGCTCCAGGATCGTTTCTATCCTACCCGCTCTGCACTTCCTACTTGTCTTTCACTTTCGCCGGCAAATGGGGATAATTTCGAAATTAAGCCCCATTTCATCAATATGTTGGCCAAATTTCGCGGGCTGGAATCCGAAGATGCCTATATCTTCATTAAAAATTTTCAGAATGTTTGTGCAATGATGAAGACCACCCAACTGTCCGACGATACTATACAGCTAAGAGTCATTCCTTTCACTTTGTGTGACCTAGCTAAAAAGTGGATGTATAGCACCGCGTCGCATTCCATAAACAATTGGGAAGAGTTTGTTAAAGCATTTCTTAAAAAGTTTTACCCAAATCACAAGACCGCGAGAATACGAAATGAAATTAACCAATTTTCCCAGCTTCCTTCCGAACCTTTTTGGAAGTGTTTCGAACGTTACAAAGACCTTCTTATTCAGTGCCCTCATCACGGTATTGAGAGATAGAAACTTTGCCAGACCTTATACGAAGGACTGAACCCAGCAACTAAGCAGTTGTTGGAAACCATTTGTCAAGGTCACTTCCTATCCAAATCTGACGAGGAAGCTTGGCAATTTCTCGACGATCTTGCTGAACAAACGCTTTAGTGGAAAAGCACTAGACCGACCCCTTCGTCCACTTCACCTACTTCTTCCGATCCATCTAGGGCAGGCGTTCATCAACTTGATATGTCAATTGGAATGAAGGCCGAAATGGCAACAATTACACGAAAACTGGAAGCAATTGAGAGCAAATTCTCATCGCCTTCTCCTGCCCCTGCTTTACCCCCTCGAACTATATGCGCTTATTGTTCGGATCCATCCCATTTGACCGAAGAGTGTCCTTACAACCCACCTGCTCAAGGACATGATCAAGTCAATACTTTCTTTCAGCAGAGACAAAGAAATGATCCATACTCTTCCACTTACAATCCTGGTTGGAGGAACCACCCTAATTTCGCCTAGAATCAAAATCAACAACAATTCCAAGGCAACAACAACTTCCAGGGGCCTCCTCCTCAACAAAAAGCTCCTCAACAAACTCAATAGCAGCAACCTTTCCAACCCCAACCTTACCAAAATCAAACGAACAATTTTGCACCCAACAATTCTTTTCCTCAAAACAATTTTGTTCCGTCAAATAACGATAAGGTTACCTCGTTAGAACGAAGTCTGGATGCGTTTTTAAAGCAATCGACTCAATCCTCCGCCAACATCCAGTCTTCCATTCAGTCTTTGGTGCAACACACTGCTTCACATGGGCAAAGCATCAAAACCATTGAAGCCCAGATTGCACAACTGAATGCAGCTTTAAGCGAGCGAGAGAAGGGAAAGCTTCCATCTCAACCACTTCCAAATCCTGGTCACCCACAAAATGCACATGTTGCTCTTGAACAACAAAACCATAATGTGAGTGTCGTGACTACATTGAGATCTGGAAGGATGTTGCACAACAATGTTGGCACTGATGATGACACCCCGGCCGCCGCTTCTTCTTCTTCTTCTTCTTCGTCTTCGGAGCCTGTTCTCCATTCTTCACAAGGCTCTACTTCTTCTGCTGCTCCGAACGGACCCACATCTCACTCCACTAAAACTCCAGCATTGAGATCCGTTCTTGCTCCACAATCTCCTCCACAAACATTGGACTCAACCAATTTTCAAAATGTTCCATTTCCAAACCTGTTGAGATCCAATAAACAAAATCCATAAATGGAGAATATTGTGGAGTTATTTAAACAGGTTAACATTAATATTCCTCTCTTGGATGCAATCCAACAAGTCCCTTCTTACGCAAAAATCTTGAAGGACTTATGCACTAAGAAAAGGAAATCTCAGGTACCTAAGAAAGTTTTCTTAGCAAGTAGCGTGAGTGATGCTCTTACCCAACCTTTACCCCAAAAACGAAAGGATCCTGGTTGTCCTACTATTTCAATAACTATTGGGGATAAGAACATCAACCGCGCCCTTTTGGATCTTGGTGCTAGTGTTAACCAGCTTCCTTATTCGGTATATGAATAATTAGGTGTAGGAGAGCTGAAACCTACGCATTGTACTCTCCAAATGGCCAACCGATCTATCACCCATCCTAGGGGTGAGCTAGAGGATGTGTTAATAAAGGTAGGGGACTTCATATTCCCCGTTGATTTTATTGTTCTCGATACACATCCCGTAGCTAACCCCCGGAATCAAATTCCTGTGATACTCGGTCGACCATTCCTTTCAACTTCGAATGCTGCGATCAATTGTCGCAATGGTTCGATGAACCTATCTTTTGGAAACATGACAATTGAACTCAACATTTTTAAGTTGGGGAATCAGCTCTCCAAACCTAATGCTAATATACTTGATGTTTGCTCGATCCAAGAGATCACCCAGGAGGACTGTGAGCTCGAGAAATTTTTGTTCGATCACAGCAATCTTAACGCCACTAGTGTGTTCCTCCTTGAACCTGATACTGCTTTCATGCCCGATAATGACTACGAGTATTTCACTTTCTCAAACGATCTCGACCAATCACCACATGAGTTTGAATCCTTTGAATTTTCGGATGAATTAGCTGAAACTCGGTTGCTTACACTCGTTTTGAACCTCTGTTGGAATCCTTTGAGTTTGAGACAATTTCATCGATTTTACCTTCAATTATTTCATCTCCAACACTCGAACTCAAGCTACTACCGTCTCACCTTAAATACGCTTACTTAGGTGAGAATGAGACTCTTCCTGTTATCATCTCGGCTTCTCTAGTCCCAGAGCAAGAGAAAGCCCTTTTGTCGGTCTTGCAGAGCAATCGTCAAGCTTTTGGCTGGACTATGGCGGACATCAAGGGGATTAATCCCCTAATTGTTGAACATTATATTCATATGATGGATGATGCCAAGACAGCCAGGGATCCACAAAGACGACTCAACCTAGTAATGAAGGAGGCTGTTATAAAGGAGATCGTAAAATGTCTTGATAGTGGTATCATTTACCCTATCTCTGATAGCCAGTGGGTTAGCCCCATTCATGTTGTCCCCAAGAAATCAGGCATAACGGTCATAACTAATAAGGAGAATGAGTTAATAGCTACTCGCATCCAAACTGGGTGGCGAGTACGCATTGATTATAGAAAACTCAACGCCGCGACACGGAAAGACCACTTTCCATTACCTTTCATTGACCAAATGCTAGAACGATTGGCTGGGCATGAATACTATTGATTTTTGGATGGCTACTCCGTCTATAATCAAATTCCCATCGCCGAAAAAGACTAAGACAAGACCACATTCACTTGTCCTTTCGGTACGTTTTCTTACCGTCGCAGGCTCTTTGGGTTATGCAATGCGCCCACTACTTTCCAGTGGTGTATGATGGGAATTTTTTCAGACGTGGTGGAAAAATTCTTGGAGATCTTCATGGATGATTTCTCCATTTTCGGCGACTCCTTTGATGAGTGTTTGCTACATCTCGACGCAGTCCTTACCCGGTGTAAGGATAAGAACCTTACTTTAAATTGGGAGAAGTGCCACTTCATGGTACGGGAAGGTAATGTCTTAGAACATATCATCTCGCAAAATGGCATTGAGGTAGATAAAGCGAAGATTGAAGTCATTTCCAATCTCCCTCCTCCCAAATGTGTCCGAGACATTCGAGCCTTACTTGGCCATGCCGGTTTCTATAGACGGTTCATCAAGGATTTTAGCAAGATTGCTAGACTTTTGACTCTTTTGTTGGCCAAGGACACCACATTTGATTTCGACTCGAGCTGTATGAAGGCGTTCGAGTCATTGAAAAACTCACTTACTTCTGCTCCCATTATTTCGTCTCCTGACTGGACGCGTCCATTTGAAATTATGTGTGATGCATCTGATTTTGCCATTGGTGCTGTCCTTGGACAGCACATCGATAAGATGCCGCATGTAATCTATTACGCTAGCCGAACCTTGAACGAGGCCTAATTAAATTACACACAAACCGAGAAGGAATTATTAGCTGTTGTGTTTGCATTAGAAAAGTTCAGGCCCTACTTAATCGGCTCTCCAGTCATCGTATACACTGACCACTAAGATCTTCGCCATCTTTTTGCGAAGAAGGACGCTAAATCTCGGCTGATACGTTGGATCCTCTTACTCCAAGAGTTTGACCTTGTCATCAAAGATAAAAGAGGATGCGAAAACGTAGTCGCCGACTGTAACATTTCGAAATAATAAAAATATTATTTTTGGGAAATTTATAATTTAATATTATTTTATTGAATATTTTAATAATTCGGTATAATTAAATACAAATAAATGGGGGGAAATTTTGGAAAATTATAAAATAGGGTAAATTAGAGAATTACGCCATTTCTAAGTTTAATTAATTAGTTATATGCTAATTTAGTGCTAATCGCGATTAAAAATCGCTAATCGGTTTTTTAGCATTTTTTGTGTAAAACATGCACATATCACTTTTTCACACTTGTGCATTTTCTTGCCATGGTTCACTTTGGGTTTACTATTCTTGGGAGAAGAATTTTGAGAGAATAAGAAAAAGAAAAGGAAAAGAAAATGGGAAAAGAATAAAGAAATGAGGTATGGTGAGAGAGAGAAATGTATGGGTTTTCTTTGACTTTGGACTTAGCTATTCTCTTCATTCCTCATTCATTTTCCCTCCCTCTCCCTCCATTGCTACTGCTGCTCCTGCACTTCACTTCCCTCCCCTCTTCAATGCCCTCTAAACACCTCTTAAACAACTCCAAAACCCCACTCTCATTTCATTAAAAGTGTGCACAAACTCAAGATCTACACTTGGAGCTAAAGAAGCAAGGATTTTGGCCACTAGGGGCAATTCAAGAAAATTCTTGAGTTGCCAAATAAGGTATTTTCTGGATCATTAACTTAGTTTTAGCATTTCCTTTACCACCATGTTTAGATTGAACCGATATTGTGTGATATGGTGGAGTTAAGGAAAACCTAGTTAGGGTTTGAGGAAATTATGAGTTGTAATGTGATATTGAGTTCAGTAGAGGCTTCACCAACACCCTAGTATATGAATTGAGACCCAAACCTGAGACTTAAGACCCGGATTACGGATTTAGAAACCGATATCGGGGAATTTGTGAAATCTGTGATGGGTATATTGAATCTGCTATCACACGAGACATCCTAAATTAAAATTGATTGGACAGTGACATGTGCAGGCACCCAGGAAGCTACCACCAAGACCCCAACCCCAAACTCATCAAGCCGGCCGCAAATTTATCCATTCTGGCCGCAATTTGCGGCCAGACCATGGTGGATTTGCCTCGTTTTGGTTTTTGTGTTCCCTTATCTGTAGATTAGGCCCCTGTTATATATAGAATTGTCTAATTTGTCCTAGGGTGAAGTCTGGAACATATTTCCTAAGTTGCTGTTTTGGATTCGTGTTTCTGTATTCTTAATTCTGAATTTGTGTTTTGTGTTTTACCTCGACTATTTGGCGTTTATACGACGATATAGAGGATTTTATTGATGGCTTTGAAGGCGTGCCATAGGTTCTAACCTATATGCCCCTTATCGTATCGTTTTGGGGTTCGTATGCCGTTTTAGTTTTGAATTGGTTTTAATGCGCATATACGACACTTTGATGTGTAGGTACCCCATGAAGACTTCGGGACGACAAGCAAACGCGTGGTGACATCGAAAGATAAAGACGCAAGGTGAGTAGATTATATCTACAGGGGGAAGTCAGGTGGATGGCTTATAGCACCCCCGTAGTCCGTAGTTGTTATTATATATGATAGTTAGGTGTATTATGGATAGTGTAGGGTTAGAGGTGACTAGTGTAGTTCATAGTCGCGAACCCTAGAATTGATTTACACCTACACGCACACCCTTGAATATTCCTTTCACTTGCACTGTGTTTGATGATATTGGAAGACATTGGAGATGAGTCGATGATGTTAGGCATTGTGCCGCGAGATCAGTGATTTGATGTGATTCGTATTTGGGATACGACATGTGATTCTTGCTGGCTTTGGATGTGCGTTTACCCCCTCATTCAGGCTTTATAAATGGTATCGAATTGTACTAGACTAAGATCAGTACCCCAGATTATGTGTTATGATGATAAGGATACCTGATATCTGATGAGAGGAATGTGATATTGACCCGTACCCAGCTATTGGGATGCCGTACGATGATTTACCGTACGAGTCTATATTGATGATAGATCCGCACTCTTGACTCGAGGATGTCTTACGATATACTGTATCGTACGCGATATTATTGAGGCGGGATCACCGACTAGTATATCTATATATACATCGACTCAGATTTAGGTGGTTTCCATACCTCTCCCGATTGACTTGATACTTAGATTTGTAGTTTGCATAGTAGATTCTTCACTGTGGTGTTGATTACTTGATTTCCGCATATTCATGCTATTCGCATTGCTTGCATATGTTTATCGCTATATTATTATTATGCTGTTAGGACACCAGCACCATTATCGATGATGCGTATGTTTCACGTATACTATTTGCCGGCTCACACACTTCATCATCGATAATTGCCATGCCACTACACTGTAGTACTGTTGCATCATGATATGATTCTTGCTTGGCATATTGTACACTTATACCTGTACACAAACATAGATGATTCTGACTTGATTAGAGATTTGGGAACCGCAAGATGTTCTTCAAAACTTATTCGTTTTAAAAGAGCGGTTTCCCTCGACATGTGCACATTACTATTCGATGTTGCATGACTCCTGATATGCTTACCTTTCTTTACATGTCACATACATCATGTTTTGATTATACGCATTGAGATATGTTGTTTCCATGATATTTCTGGATTTGGGAACCGTAGGTATTTCAAAAGAGAATATATAATTGTGTTAAAAACCCGGTTACCCTTGATATGATATTTCAGTGCGTCCACCATGTGTTTTCTCGGTGCTGAGAGCGACATGTGAAACCCGATTCGAGGAGGCGGATGAGGCCGATTGCGGGTACATGGTGGACCCGGTATGGCACCTCGGGGCAAGAACGGTTTCGCTATGTAGTAGACGGTGAGCCTGGCAGAGGGACTACTACCTTCCGGTGATTGGTTGGACCTGGCGGTTATCCAGAGGATACTGACCAGAGTCGATAGATGGATATGGGTGTACTGCCGGGGCCGAGGACCGATTCCGCAGACATAGCCCGTGGGCTGATCCGGACTGACGGAGCCCGATAGATGAGGATTTACGTGTCGATGCTAGGCATGGGTTTCATGATGTTTTCCATGATTTGATTATATCCTCGCATTTGCATGCATGATGCTTATTGTCATTGGGTGACGGGTGGATGGGTTCCACGTTTATTGTCATTGGGTGACGGGTGGACGGGTTCCACGTTTATTGTCATTGGGTGACGGGTGGACGGGTTCCACGTTTATTGTCATTGGGTGACGGGTGGACGGGTTCCACGTTTATACAGACTTGATCACATACAGACTGGATTTACATTGATCATACTTCATGCAGACATACCTTATACTGATGACATGTTATTACCTGAGTACTTGGCACTACATATATGCTTAGATGTTACATTGCCACTTTATCATGCTTCAGATGTACTCTTGTTGTTTATATTTTACTGATTGTTTGACCTAGGTTTATGACTTGCATTCGGTTTCTGCTTGTAGATATTTCTATTCACGAGTTGGCAACTCACCCCCGTTGTGCCACAGTTCTTGCAGGTTTTGCCGTACAGGTTCCATTGCGGCATTTCTGGCACATTGCTTCCTTGTGAGTGAATTGCATTTGGTAGGTGGATTCTTTTGCATCAAGAACCACCATTGTACTTGTATTATTCATTGTATCTAGAATTTCCATCAACCAAAACTTGTATATTGTTTCAGACTCAGACACTAGTGATGTATTATTTCGACCCTAGAGTCGCGCTTAGTAGTGTTACAGTTTTCATGCTTATCTGGGTTTCTTTTGAATTTTGATCCTCGCCATTCGGCGTTGTATAGTATATTGCTTGTTGTTTATTTATCATTAAAATGGTTTTAGATTTTTGGGTTTTTGGCTTACTTGGATCAGATGGAGTCCTATAGACTTCATATGGTTCAAGGGCCAGTCACGTGCTCTTTCGGGTCGTGACAAAGTTGGTATCAGAGCGCTAGGTTGACCTTGGTTCGAGTCTATGTTTGACTATATGGAGCCTAGGGCGTTTATATATATACGGAACTTAGGCTTGACCTTACGGAACTTAGACTTAGTCGAGGGGGTATTAGACCCGAACTTTCGTCGTATAGGATGACCTTTGGTTGATGGAATAGGTGACTAAAGTAGAGTGACGTACCATGGGTATGTTCCGCGGCATACTTACGACACGCCACTCCGCTTAAGGAACCTTAGGATGTACATATTTTCGAGATCAGTGACTCTCTTCATATCCATGATTATACATCCATTTGAGATCCTCGATTCTATTAGTTTCATGATCATACCTTCATTGATGTTGTTCCTTCTTATGATCATGTATCCACTCTGGATCTGTTGTTCTCTTTCTTGCCATTGATCTGCTCTCTTCGATACTCGATTGAGGTTCCTGTTGCCATGTTTGAGCGCAGTTTGGGCTGCTGCTAGGGTTACAGTCAGGGTGAGCTCGTCTGGTATGAAGGCCGACCATTGTGTTTTCTGGTGACATGGGAACGTCTCGAGTTAGTATTGATGGCTGTGACCTCTAGTGGAGGCGAGTGCTTGGTTTTGCACTGGATGATCGGGCCATGGTTAGAGCTGCGAGTTTAGAGAGGACTGTTGATGTACAGCATACCTCAGAGATTATGATGTCGCCTACCGTGCAGACAGATGGACCAGTTGTTGCTGAGATTGACAGGATGTCGCTTCCGGAGCTTACGAGCTGAGACTGCCGGAGCTTCCAGGCAGATATGAGACAGATGATAGCTAGTCTACCCGATTTGAGAGACGAAGGTGATTCGTCCGATTTATGCGCCGGAGCGGGCCCAGTTGAGTTGAAGATTTCCAGCATGGAGAGTCTTACTCAGATCTAGAGCAGACCGATTCAGAGATGACCGCCAATGTATCGCCTTTCCTGGAGGATTGAGGCGTTGTTCGGCGTACAGGCGAATGAGCCAGTTGCTGCTGCAAATGACGAGATATCGCCCAGATGGTTGGAGCTACTGCAGCATGAGCATATACCTAGAGATATGATGGACGGTCGCTAGTCATCTGAGGATGAATGATTAGGACATGTGGTTCGTTCGTTTACCCCGATGCGAGATCATCAGATAGATTGCTTCCAGCTAGAAACGACTTCACGCAGGTTCGTTGAGAGTCGATAGAGACGATCGAATGTCAGGAGCCCATTTTCCAAGTTTAAAGTATACGGAAAGACATGTAGGTGATTCTATGGACCCTCTAGAAGAATGAAACCCTAACTCGACTTAATGACTGTGTGAAAGCCTTTGATACTTAGGGTTTGTGGCAGTTCCGCGGTGCCATTAGTGAGGCTTGGGTTTGCCCTTCTACGGCTGGACCACCGACGCTGTGGCATGTAATCGATACTATTAAACTGTACTCAAGATGTTGATCTCTTAGGGGATTATAAGACTCTGACGAGTCGATCGAATGATTCGACATCATTCGGATATCATGTGATGGGATGCATTGCTTGGGAGACTCCAGATACGAGTATAGCCATTGGAGCACAATCCATGCAGCCACGATGAGACGAGTCCGAATTAGTCGACATTGAAGCAGAGTGAAGAAAAGAGTTCGCAAGAGATTTCGACGAGATGACGTCCCACTCCGCTGACATCAGAGATGTGATACGCACCCAGAGGTGTTGTATATGGATATATCTTCCAGAAAGAAGCGCGATAAGTATGCAGCCGTTCCGGAATAAGAATTAGCTTCAGCAATGGATGATGACTTCCGGGAAATTCGGTAGGAACGAGATTTGAGAGAGAAACCTCGACAGGACCTTTCTGGAATATGATACGAGAAGACCTAGACCCAGGAGTGGTCATATTGCGCAGACCCAGCAGGCCAGAGTTTGGCATCGTCGACGAGGTAGTTGACCAGGTTCGGATAAAGGAACTTACCCAGATGCGTTGCAAATTGATCAAGGACGGACGAGTATTGAGTATTCCTCCGATGGTTGGGACGCGTTCCCGAGGACCTGTTCGGCCAGACATCTTCTATAGAATGATGAAGCTACAGAGTACGCGATTTCGAGTCCGTGCGAGGGACTTCGGATCGACCGTGGCCAAGAACAGTGCAGTGCGTAGATAGCATGGCGTGACGTCGAAGTGGACGAAATTACAGACAAGCGGACAAGAGGTTCGTGCGTGACGCTGACGAGCTGTCATTACTTCCCGTCGAGACCCGAGGTCAGATATGCTTACAGAGGCGTTGGGATGCAACCAGATTCCGAGAAATGTTGTGCTGATGACACAGATGTCCATTGAGAGAGAAGAGATTATGCAAGAGTACCAGCCTCCGTACAGATCGGCATAGGCATGATTGGAAGAGACCCTGAGCAGGATTCCTTCCAGGACACTGCTGCAACGATACTTGCACCCAGGATCAGATGTGTGACGTGCATTTAGAGAGCCAGAGGCCGACGCCAGTAATATGCAGCTATATGAGTGGTCGTAAGGATTGACCGAGAGATGACGAGAGAAGAGCCAGAACGGAATCGTCCCCGTTAGCACACCTGACAGGGCCGATGAGCCGATTGACTGCGAGATTGGTAATCCACAGAGAAGATAAGGACCCAGAGTCAGAGGACGCCAGACCGTGAGTAAGAGGCAAGTAGATATCTTGCGCTACTAGCATTGGATGCACCGACTCCTTCTCGACCATGAAGGAGGAACTACCGACGACGGTATTTATGATTTGTGATTTTGTGATTCGATTATCACGTATCCGTCATCTTGGAATTTTGGTATTTTGGGCGATCTATTGCATGATTTAGTTTTGATGACTGAGTTTCCTGATATTGTTTCATGCACCCACTGGATATTTATATTTTGCGCATAAGTTATTACATTTGAGCTATTGATTGTGATTTCACGCCTATCTTATGCATTGATTTGATTTACACTTCCAGCATAGTTTTCATGGACCTTTAGTGTTTTGATATACGATTTTGGTGCACACCAGATGCACTAAATCGGGATTCTTCGTGCATGTCACATGCACCTGATTTTGCTGTCAGGCACACACGTTGCCTATGACAGATGTTTCGTGCACGCCAGTTGCACCTAGATGTTGTTTTGTACACCTGTATGACACATATATGGATTTTGATTCCGTGCGCACCAGACGCACCGGATGTTCTTATATACTTTTTTGGGGTTTTAAATTTAAATTCGGGGACCAAATTTATTTAAGGGGGGGTAGATTGTACCATTTCGAAATAATAAAAATATTATTTTTGGGAAATTTATAATTTAATATTATTTTATTGAATATTTTAATAATTCGGTATAATTAATACAAATAAATGGGGAAAATTTTTGGAAAATTCTAAAATAGGGTAAATTAGAGAATTACGCCATTTCTAAGTTTAATTGATTAGTTATATGCTAATTTAGTGCTAATCGCGATTAAAAATCGCTAATCGGTTTTTTAGCATTTTTTGTGCAAAACATGCACATATCACTTTTTCACACTTGTGCATTTTCTTGCCATGGTTCACTTTGGGTTTACTATTCTTGGGAGAAGGATTTTGAGAGAATAAGAAAAAGAAAAGGAAAAGAAAATGGGAAAAGAATAAAGAACTGAGGTATGGTGAGAGAGAGAAAGGTATGGGTTTTCTTTGACTTTGGACTTAGCTATTCTCTTCATTCCTCATTCATTTTCCCTCCCACTCCCTCCATTGCTGCTGCTGTTCCTGCACCTCACCTCCCTCCCCTCTTCAATGCCCTTTAAACACCTCTAAAACAACTCCAAAACCCCACTCTCATTTCATTAAAAGTGTGCACAAGCTCAAGATCTACACTTGGAGCTAAAGAAGCAAGGATTTTGGCCACTAGGGGCAACTCAAGAAAATTCTTGAGTTGCCAAATGAGGTATTTTCTGGATCATTAACTTAGTTTTAGCATTTCCTTTACCCCCATGTTTATATTGAACCGATATTGTGTAATATTGTGGAGTTAAGGAAAACCTAGTTAGGGTTTGAGGAAATTATGAGTTGTAATGTGAAATTGAGTTCAGTAGAGGCTTCACCAACACCCTAGTGTATGAATTGAGACCCAAACCTGAGACTTAAGACCCGGATTACGGATTTAGAAACCGATATCGGGGAATTTGTGAAATCTGTGAGGGGTATATTGAATCTGCTATCACACGAGACATCCTAAATTAAAATTGATTGGACAGTGACATGTGCAGGCACCCAGGAAGATACCACCAAGATCCCAACCACTAACTCATCAAGCCGGCCGCAGATTTATCCATTCTGGCCGCAATTTGCGGCCAGACCATGGTGGATTTGCCTCGTTTTGGTTTTGGTGTTCCCTTATCTGTAGATTAGGCCCCTGGTATATATAGATTTGTCCAATTTGTCCTAGGGTGAAATCTGGAACATATTTCCTAAGTTGCTGTTTTGAATTCGTGTTTCCGTATTCTGTATTCCGTATTCTTAATTCTGAATTTGTGACTTGTGTTTTACCTCGACTATTTGGCGTTTATACGACGATATAGAGGATTTTATTGATGGTTTTGAAGGCATGCCATAGGTTCTAACCAATATGCCCTTTATCGTATCGTTTTGGGGTTCGTATGCCGTTTTAGTTTTGAATTGGTTTTAATGCGCATATACGACACTTTGATGTGTAGGTACCCCATGAAGACTTCAGGACGACAAGCAAACACGTGGTGATATCGAAAGATAAAGACGTAAGGTGAGTAGATTATATCTACAGGGGAAAGTCGGGTGGATGACGTATAGCACCCCCGCATTCCGTAGTTGTTATTATATATGATAGTTAGGTGTATTACGGATAGTGTAGGGTTAGAGGTGACTAGTGTAGTTCATAGTCGCGAACCCTAGAATAGATTTACACCTACACGCACACCCTTCAATATTCCTTTCACTTGCAATGTGTTTGATGATATTTGATGATATTGGAGATGAATCGATGATGTTAGGCATTGTGCCGCGAGATCGGTGATTTGATGTGATTCGTATTTGGGATACGACATGTGATTCTTGCGGGCTTTGGATGTGCGTATACCCCCGCATTCATGCTTTATAAATGGTATCGATTTGTACTAGACTTAGATCAGTACCCCAGATTATGTGTTATGATGATAAGGATACCTGATATCTGATGAGAGGAATATGATATTGACCCGTACCCAGCTATTGGGATGCCGTACGATGATTTACCGTACGAGTCTATATTGATGATAGATCCGCACTCTTGACTCGAGGATGTCTTACGATATACTGTATCGTACGCGATATTATTGAGGCGGGATCACCGACTAGTATATCTATATATACATCGACTCAGATTTAGGTGGTTTCCATACCTCTCCCGATTGACTTGATACTTAGATCTGTAGTTTGCATAGTAGATTCTTCACTGTGGTGTTGATTACTTGATTTCCGCATATTCATGCTATTCGCATTGCTTGCATATGTTTATCGCTATATTATTATTATGTTGTTAGGACACCAGCACCATTATCGATGATGCGTATGTTTCACGTATACTATTTGCCGGCTCACACACTTCATCATCGATAATTGCCATGCCACTACACTGTAGTACTGTTGCATCATGATATGATTCTTGCTTGGCATATTGTACACTTATACCTGTACACAAACATAGATGATTCTGACTTGATTAGAGATTTGGGAACCGCAAGATGTTCTTCAAAACTTATTCGTTTTAAAAGAGCGGTTTCCCTCGACATGTGCACATTACTATTCGATGTTGCATGACTCCTAATATGCTTACCTTTCTTTACATGTCGCATACATCATGTTTTGATTATACGCATTGAGATATGTTGTTTCCATGATATTTCTGGATTTGGGAACCGTAGGTATTTCAAAAGAGAATATATAATTGTGTTAAAAACCCGGTTACCCTTGATATGATATTTCAGTGCGTCCACCATGTGTTTTCTCGGTGCTGAGAGCGACATGTGAAACCCGATTCGAGGAGGCGGATGAGGCCGATTGCGGGTACATGGTGGACCCGGTATGGCACCTCGGGGCAAGAAAGGTTTCGCTATGTAGTAGACGGTGAGCCTGGCAGAGGGACTACTACCTACCGGTGATTGGTTGGACCTGGCGGTTATCCAGAGGATACTGACCAGAGTCGATAGATGGATATGGGTGTACTGCCGGGGCCGAGGGCCGATTCCGCAGACATAGCCCGTGGGCTGATCCGGACTGACGGAGCCCGATAGATGAGGATTTACGTGTCGATGCTAAGCATGGGTTTCATGATGTTTTCCATGATTTGATTATATCCTCGCATTTGCATGCATGATTCTTATTGTCATTGGGTGACGGGTGGACGGGTTCCACGTTTATTGTCATTGGGTGACGGGTGGACGGGTTCCACGTTTATTGTCATTGGGTGACGGGTGGACGGATTCCACGTTTATACAGACTTGATCATATACAGACTGGATTTACATTGATCATACTTCATGCAGACATACCTTATACTGATGACATGTTATTACCTGAGTACTTGGCACTACATATATGCTGTTACATTGCCACTTTATCATGCTTCAGACGTACTCTTGTGGTTTATATTTTACTGATTGTTTTACCTAAGTTTATGTCTTGCATTCGGTTTCTGCTTGTAGATATTTCTATTCACGAGTTGGAAACTCACCCCCATTGTGCCACAGTTCTTGCAGGTTTTGTCGTACAGGTTCCATTGCGGCATTTCTGGCACACTGCTTCCTTGTGGGTGAATTGCATTTGGTTGGTGGATTCTTTTGCATCATGAACCACCATTGTACTTGTATTATTCATTGTATCTACAATTTCCATCAACCAAAACTTGTATATTGTTTCAGACTCAGACACTAGTGATGTATTATTTCGACCCTAGAGTCGCGCTTAGTAGTGTTACAGTTTTCATGCTTATCTGGGTTTCTTTTGAATTTTGATCCTCGCCATTCGGCGATGTATAGTATATTGCTTGTTGTTTATTTATCATTAAAATGGTTTTAGATTTTTGGGTTTTTGGCTTACTTGGATCAGATGGAGTCCTATAGACTTCATATGGTTCAAGGGCCAGTCACGTGCTCTTTCGGGTCGTGACACCGACCATCTTTCATGCTTCTCTTCTTCGCCGATGCTTCAATTTCCTATAAAAGACGTTTTTCCAGATGAGCAGCTCTTGACTGTATCATGAGAACCATGGTTCACAGATATTGTGAATTATTTGGCCATCGGACTTATACCAAATGAATGGTCGAATCAGGACAGACTCCGATTCCTATTCCAGGTAAAACATTTTTACTCGGATGAACCTTATCTATTCAAATACTGTCCCGACCAAATTATTCGTCGGTGTGTCCCCGACAATGAATTTAAGAGCGTGCTGTCATTCTGCCACGATCAAGCGTGTGGTGGGCATTTTGGCCCTAAAAAGACAGCCGAAAAGATCTTGCAGTGTGGTATCTACTGGCCACAATTTTTTAAAGACGCACATGATTACTGCAAGACATGCTCCCGGTGCCAACACTTGGGCTGGATATCTAGGAGAAACAAAATGCCGCTCCAACCAATATTGGTTGTGGAAATTTTTGATGTTTGGGGGATTGATTTTATGGGACCGTTTCTGTCACGACCTGAAGTTCGACTCGTGACCGGCACTTAACCACGTAACGTCTACAGGCGTAACGCGACTAAGTAAGCCGAAACCCAGAAATCAAAACCATTAAAAAAAAGCGAGTGTTTAAAACATTTATTAGAACATTTTGTTAAAACGTTTAGAAAACCATAAGTAATTTAGTAAACCTGTTTAAAGTTCAATTTGTTTTCTTAAAAATTTTGGCAGCATTTCCTTTGTAAAACTAACCCCGAAATCGGATACAAGACATGATATGAGTAAAATGATAACAATATAATACAGCATCCCAAATGGAAGCAATCACGCCCAACGGCGGAAACAAACATCACAAGAGTAATATACGACGTCGTAGCGAAGAAATGAGCAATAAATGAAAAACATCACAAATGATAAAAACTGCATATGTAAAGTCTGCTCACACGAGCTCGACACCAGAATACAAATAATATACATCATCGTCCTCACATTGGTCTCTAAGTCAAATACATATAAAGGTAGATGGAGAATACTAGATACAAAAGTATATATACAATGGAAATAACTGGATACCACAACCCATCTAACAGCAAAACAGCTCACGCACCAACTGCAGTGGTATCCGTAGCCAAAAAGATACAAGAAGGCAGCCTGCCGCGACTACTCTGAGGGTCAACCTGCAAACACTGTGGAACAACGGGGGTGAGTTGCCAACTCGTGAATAAGAGATAACATATAATGGTAATCAGAGTTTGCACGTGCTGCGCTACTCTGACATATGCCAGCAGATAATATCTATATGCGATAAGCAGGACGTGCAATAATCATGCACAAGTACTCTATCGGGTAATATAACTACAGGATAAGATGCATAATAATCAATGCTAAGCATGGGATAAAATAACATCTACACGGAATGTCAAAGTGGAAAAAAATAATCGGTGCCGATCAATGCACCCAAATCCCAAATAAACCCAGACTCCGGCACACTCATCGGCACTCAAATCCTGTAAATCTCAGATAATCGCGAATGCCCCACATCGGCACTCAAAATATCATAGAATAATCGTGTCCAGCATCGACACGCAAATCCTCGCATATCGGGCTCCGTCAGTCCGGATCAGCCCATAGACTCCGTCTGCGGAATCGGCCCTCGGCCCCAGCAGTACGGATCGTCCCATGTCCATCTATCGACTCTGGTCAGTATCCTCCGGATAACCAGTAGGTCCAACCAATCACCGGTAGGTACTAGCCACCCTGCCATGCTCATCGTCTGCTCCACGAAAAACATTTCTCTCCCCGGGGAACCATACCGGGTCCACCACGAACCCGCAAACGGATCATCCAACCCCTCGAATCGGGTTTCAAACACATGTCTCAGAACCGATAAAACGCGTGGTGGACGCACGAAATATCATATCATGAGGAACCGGGTTTTCAAAATAGTGCATATTTTCTTAAATAACCCCACGGTCCTCAAATCCAGAAATCACATGAAATCCAAAACCAATGCGTAAATCCATGCGATGTGATATATGCATCAAAAGTCATACTATAAGTAAAGGGGAGGAACCGCACTTTAAATAGATTCAGTTTTTAAAAGGTATCATGCGGTCCCCAGTTTTTACCAAAAAAACAGCTTATCTAGGTAGTTACAGTTTGAATAGGCATAAGTATGGATATGCAAATGAGTATGTGCACAAGTAGCATAATCATGTCACATCATATATCAGGTGAGCTAAAATATATTGTTCATGGCAATTCTATAATGTGAGTGGCATAGCAATTACTAACGGTGTGTGTGTAACATGCAGATTAGTGCTCGTGCTACATAAACCGTTAGTAACAGTGCGGTGCGTTATTAATTCTAAATTCATATACATATATATAAAGCAGGAACTACAGTATGCAATTAAGGTATATGGATGCAAATATGCAACTACTATAGCCTATCAAGCCCTAACGTTTAACGCCATATGGGCGATTTCCCCGTAGATGTTAAATCTACTCACCGTAGTCTCGTGTTAGGTGTAGCCGATAAATTGTATTCCCTTCTTCACGGCGTCCGTCGTACTCGCCTGCGAACCTAGAATTTCACAAAATAATACACGTAAGCTAACATCTACAAAAAAACGCGACATTAAAGCCAAACGAGAAACCCGCGTCGCAAACCAAACGCGTGTGAGTGTGATACGCTAAAACGTATGATTACGCGCCTGAAGCTACCCCGACATGTCGCGATACGCAGAAAACCCCAAACCCACTCACGTGTAACACGTGCTGCGAAAGTTAAAATATACGAAATAGGGTAAATGGTTCCAGATTTTCCTACAGGTAGAATTTTACAAAATTGTATATACCATCACTCTTCAAATTGCAGCAGACACCTACCACACAAACCCCAACCCCCAGATCCCCCATCTGGCCGCAAATTGCGGCCGGAATGAATATTCCGGCGGCCCGACGAGGGAGTTGGGCTCCCGTGCTTCGTGTGTGATCTATACCTAGTGTACATGCTCCAGTAATTACAATATTGGTCTGAAGCAACCGGGGTACAAGCAGATTTCAACAGAGCCCAAAACCTAGTTAAAATAACTATTTTAGCACTAAAACGATACATTAAGGTATTTTAGTGAAACCTGAAGCTAACCCCCAAGTTGCAACAACACAAACAACACTTAAATAAGTTAAACAAACTATAAAAACACTAACTTAACATAAACTTCACTATATTCCCCTTCAATATCACAAAAATGCACTAAAACACGATTTTTAGCTAACAAAACCACAATTTACGATCTAAGGTGTTAAATGTGAGTTATATACCTTCAAAAGACCTTACAGAACTCAATTTTTCAGCCCTTGCCCTCACATACATTGTCTTGCCTCCAAAGTCCACAAAGAAGTCATTTTCCAAGGTTTTTGTGTGAAGGAATAAGGGTTTTTGTGTAGGGTTTGAGTAAGGATCAAAAGGGAAGTGAAAGAAGAAGAGAAAGATGATGAAATGTTGTTGTTGCTGCTGCTCTCTCTGCCGAAGTTTCAGAATGATGAGAGGGAGAGAGAAAAGAGAGAGAGAGAATGGTCAAAAGGTCAAGCCACTCTCACCTAACCACCTTACCTCCCACTCTTCATTTAAATTTTAAAATTAAAGGGGTTTGACTTGGTTAATTTAGAGATATAGAACCATGCAAGAAAAATAAAATGGTTACACTAACCTATTGTTCAAAGAAAGATAAGTGTGCATGTGTTGCACTAACCTTGCTTAGAAAAGATAATTAAGGAAAAACTCTAATCAAGGTGAACACAAACTATATTTTAATTATTAAACCCCAAATATATATAAAAACACCTCTCATCACAATTAGAACTAGTTTACAAACGAATTAAGTTTTACGGGTTTTTATGAAAAACACACATCATTACTAACTAACGCGAAATTAACCTAAACGAATTTCAAAGCGTTACAATCTACCCCCCTTAAAGAAATTCGGTCCCCGAATTTAAAAATCTAGCTACACGTACCTTCAAAGAGATGGGGATATTTCTTCCTCATCTCACTCTCGGTCTCCCAAGTGACTTCCTCGCCGCTCGGGCCACGCCAAAGGACCTTGACGGACGGTATATCCTTCGATCTTAATTTCTTCACCTGTCGATCCAAGATGACCACCGGCTGCTATGCAAAAGAAAAGTCGCGCTCCAGCTGGATCATTGGGTGCTGAATCACATGCGAAGGATCAGGAAGATACTTGCGGAGCATCAAAATATGAAATACGGGGTGCACATCAGGAAAACTGGTCGGAAGAGCTAACCGATACGCAACTGCACCAACGCGCTCGAGGATCTCGAAAGGGCCCACGTATCTGGGACTAAGCTTCCCCTTCCTTCCAAATCTCATCACACCTTTCATTAGGGAGACCCTCAAGAAAACATGATCACCAACAGAAAACTCAAGTCTGCGCCGACGACGGTCCGCATAAGATCTCTTCCTACTCTGGGCTGCTTTCATCTTATCGCGAATCAACTGGATCTTCGCGGTTGTCTCCTCAACAATCTGTGGCCCTAAGATACTGCTCTCACTGAGCTCTGTCCAACAGGCGGTCGATCGGCATCTCCTACCATATAGGGCCTCGAATGGTTCCATCTGAATGGTCTCCTGAAAACTGTTGTTGTAGGAGAACTCTACCAAGGGTAAATGATGATCCCAGCTACCTCCAAAATCTAATACGCACGCTCGGAGCATGTCCTCGAGAGTCTGAATAGTCCGCTCTGACTGTCCGTCGGTCTGCGGATGAAATGTTGTGCTGAAACTCAAGCGGGTGCCTAAAGCTTCCTGAAGCCTCTGCCATAGTCGGCTGGTAAACTGGGTGCCTTTGTCGGACACGATACACGTCGGAACTCCATGCAGTCGTACAATCTCGTCGATGTACATCTGGGCATACTGACCAAATCCGAAATTCATCTTCACCGGTAGGAAGTGAGCCGCTTTCGTCAAACGATCCACGATCACCCAGATGGAATCATTCCCTCGAATAGTCCTGGGTAGACCCACAATGATGTCCATAGAAATCTGCTCCCATTTCCACTCCGGAATGGGCAACGGCTGTAGCTCTCCCGTGGGTCTCTGGTGCTCGGTCTTGACTTGCTGACAAGTCAGGCATCTCGACACGAAATCTGCGATGTCCCTCTTGATTCCGTCCCACCAGAAAACATCTCTCATATCATGGTACATCTTGGTGGAACCCGGATGAACACTGTACACCGATCGATGTGCCTCCTCAAGAATCTCGCGCCGCAGTCTCTCAGCATCTGGTACACACAGTCTAGTCCCAAATCGCAGTATCCCCTGATCATCGATCACGAACTCGGAAAATCTGCTCTGTCCAATCTGTGCCATGATCTCTGAACAACGGTCATCACTATACTGTGGCTCATGTATACGGTCAAGCAACTGTGGGCGTGCATGAACATGCGCAAGCTATCCCCCGATCGGCGTAAACTCGAACTGCACTCGGCTGTAGCATAAAATCTGCCAATCTGCCGACGACTGCCTCTGCACTGCGCTCAAACAAGATAGACTACCCCCAGGCCTTCTGCTCAAAGCATCCGCTACTACATTCACTTTGCCCGGGTGAAATATATCCTTTAGTAGTTCCATCTAACGGCGCTGTCTAAGATTCAGGTCTCGCTGCTGAAATATATACTTTAAGCTCTTGTGATCAGTGAATATCTGGCACGACTCGCCGTATAGGTAATGTCGCCAGATCTTGAGTGTAAAGATCACTGCAGCCATCTTTAAGTCATGAGTGGGGTAGTTCTGTTCATGTTTCATCAACTGCCGTGAAGCATACGCGATCACCCTCTCATGCTGCATCAATACGCACCCTAGCCCCACTCGAGAAGCATCACAAAAGACCACAAATCCGCCCGATCCTGAAGGCAATGATAACACCGGCGGCGTAGTCAGTCGAGTCCGTAGCTGCTGAAAACTGTGCTCGCATTACTCCATCCAATCGAAAGGAACTCCCTTCCAGGTCAACCCGGTCAAAGGTGTAGCAATACGGGAGAAGTCCTGCACAAATCGCCTATAGTAGCCAGCCAGTCCTAGAAAGCTGCGGATCTCCGTAACTGATGTAGGTCTGGGCAAACCCTGAACGGCCTCAATCTTCCTCGGGTCCACACATATACCATCTCATGTAATCACATGACCCAAGAAGTCTACGCTGTCCAGCCAGAATGCACACTTGGAAAATTTTGCGAAAAGCTGGTGCTCCCTCAAAGTCTGCAGTGTAATCCGCAGGTGTTGCTCGTGCTCCTCTCTGCTCTGGGAATACACCAAGATATCGTCAATGAATACATTGATGAACAGATCAAGATACGGCCGGAAAATACGGTTCATCAAGTCCATGAATGCTTCTGCGGTGTTGGTGAGTCCGAACGACATCACCAAAAACTCTTAATGGTAGTAGCGCGCTGAAAGCTGTCCTCGGAATGTCCTCCTGTCGAACCCGCAGCTGATGGTAGCCTGATCGCAAATCGATCCTCGAAAAGTATCCTGCCCCCTGAAGCTGGTCGAACAAGTTGTCGATGCATGGCAATGGATACCTGTTCCGCACTGTAACCCTCTTCAGCTGGCGGTAGTCAATACACAAACGCAAACTGCCGTCCTTCTTCTTGACAAACAGTACTGGAGCACCCCAAGGAGAAACACTAGGTCGAATAAGTCCCTTATCCAGCAAATCTTGCAACTGACCCTTCAATTCTTTAAGTTCCGTCGGGGCCATCCGATAAGGCGGTATAGAAATAAGCCCCGTGCCGGGAATCAAATCAATACAGAAAGAAATGTCACGCTCAGGCGGTAGCCCAGGAAGCTCGTCAGGGAATACGTCAGGGAACTCGCTAATAACCGGAACCTGATCCAACGGAACCTCTGTAGCTCTAGTATCGCAAACATAGGCGAGAAATCCCTGACATCCCTTCCTCAAAAGCTGTCCAGCGCGAAAAGAAGAAATCAAACTGTGAGGGGCGGCACCACGGTCCCCCAGCACAACAAAAGTCGACTCGCCGGGAATACAAAATCTAACCGTCTTCTCGCGGAAGTCCACAGACGCATAGCACGTGGCTAACCAATCCATGCCCAAAAGAACGTCGAAGTCCAACATCTCAAGAAGGATCAAGTCGACAGGCAACTCTCTCCGGCCAATACGGACGGCACAGGATCGGAACACGTGTCTAGCAACAAACGACTCTCCCACAGGAGTGGTCACAATAAGCGGATGATCAAGCAAACCGGACTCTCTACCCAAACTCGGCACGAAGTGTGCGGAAACATACGAGTGCATGGATCCGGGATCAAACAACACGTGTGCGTCAACAGAACATACGGAAAGGATACCTGAGACCACTGAATTGGACGCCTGCGCGTCCTGATGCGTCGAAGCAAAAACCCGTGCCTGTCCTCTACTTGTGACTGACTGTGCTCTTCCTCGGTCACCCCGTCCTCTCTGAACGAACCCTCCGCGGCCACGACCTCTCTGTGTGTGAGTCTGACGCGGAGCAACAGTAGGTACAATAGGCAACGCCCTCTGAGGTGGTGAAGGTGGTAAGGTGACATGCGATACAGCTGTCTCCCTCCGGTGTATCTCAGGACAATCTCTAACGAGGTGAAGTAGACTGTCGCGCCTAAAGCACCCCTGCGACGTCTGCTGACCCTCCCGTGGATACGAACTAAACATCTGGCCTCGTCCCAAATCTCTGCTAATCCTCGTGCCTGAACGAAACCTGTCACAGCGTCTAAATGTCTGTCTCCGTGCTGATATACCAGTACGAACTCTCTTCGGCTCTGGGACTACCGAAGTCTCAGCAAGGCGCTCCTCGACTAATAAGGCTGCATCTACAGCTGCTGCATAAGTCTCGTAATGCTGTGCGCTGATCGCAAGAAATAACGGGGTAAGCAAGCCTCGAACAAACCTCTTGACTCGCATCTCCTCAGTAGCCACTAGATATGGGGCATAGACCGATAACTCGGTGAACAGCACGTCGTACTCTACTACTGTCATCTCCGGGGTCTGACGTAAGGACTCAAACCTGGGCGCTCTAGCATCTATGACACTCTGTGGAAGGAAGCGGGCAAGGAACACCGTTACGAACTCGGTCCAGGTCATAGGAGGAAGGCCTGCTGCTTTGCCCTTCTCGACTGATTCACACCATTTTTGCGCATGACCTTCCAGGCGAAAGATCGTGAACTCTACCCATCTCGCATCTGAGTATCTAAGGGAACGACATATCCGGGCCATCCTATCAATGAAAGACTGTGGGTCCTCGGCTGTATCTGTGCCTGTGAAGACCGAAGGCTTTAGCCTCATAAACTCTGATAGCGATACAGTAATAACCTCTGTAGCTGCAGGGGAAACTTCCTATACTGTAGGTACCATCGCGGTCCCCGTAACGGGTGGAGCCACCTCTGGTCGCTGCGCTCGAAGTGTCTCAACTAGCGATCCCATCATCTCGCGCATCTCCTGCATACTGGATCCCATCGTCTGGCGCATCTCTTGCATACCAGCACCTAGCATGGTGATCTGATCTGTCGGAAGAGGAACAGCCTGCTCGGGTCCAACCGGTGTACTATCCAGATCATTCCTCATCTCGAACGAGTCAACTCGAATCTCGGCTCTCGCGGCCGCTCTCTGCGCCCTCGTAGTCTTTGGCGGCATAATGGCTGAAAGGAAAATAGGATTCGATAAATATACAGAAATCGAATCGCAAGAATGTATATACTCATGAAAGAATTTAAATCAATAAGTCCTAAGGTCGCTTAGGCGGAGTACCGTGTCATGAGTATGCCGCGGAATATACACACGCTACGCCACTCTGCTTCAGCTACCTACTCCATCATACCAGTGTCATCCTACACTCCGAAAGGTAAAACCTACGCTCTGATACCAACTTTGTCACGACCCGAATTTCGACTCGTGACCGGCACTTAACCACGTAACGTCTACAGGCGTAACGCGACTAAGTAAGCCGAAACCCAGAAATCAAAACCATTAAAAGAAGCGAGTGTTTAAAACATTTATTAGAACATTTTGTTAAAACGTTTAGAAAACCTTAAGTAATTTAGTAAACCTCTTTAAAGTTCAATTTGTTTTCTTAAAAATTTTGGCAGCATTTCCTTTGTAAAACTAACCTCGAAATCGGGTACAAGACATGATATGAGTAAAATGATAACAATATAATACAGCATCCTAAACGGGAGCAATCAAGCCCAACGGCGGAAACAAACACAACAAAAGTAATATACGACGCCGTAGCGAAGAAATGAGCAATAAGTGAAAAACATTACAAATGATAAAAACTGCATAAGTAAAGTCGGCTCACACGAGCTCGACACCAGAATACAAATAATATACATCATCGTCCTCACACTGGTCTCTAAGTCAAATACGTATAAAGGTAGATGGAGAATACTAGATACAAAAGTATATATACAATGGAAATAACCGGATACCACAACCCACCTAACAGCAAAACAGCTCACGCACCAACTGCAGTGGTATCCGTAGCCAAAAAGATACAAGAAGGCAGCCTGCCGCGACTACTCTGAGGGGAAACCTGCAAACACTGTGGCACAACGGGGGTGAGTTGCCAACTCGTGAATAGGAGATAACATATAAAGGTAATCACGAGTATGCACGTACTGCGCTACTCTAACATATGCCAGCAGATAATATCTATATACGATAAGCAGGACGTGCGATAATCATGCACAAGTACTCTATCAGGTAATATAACTACAGGATGAGATGCATAATAATCAATGCTGAGCATGGGATAAAATAACATCTACACGGAATGTCAACGTGGAAAAAAATAATCGGTGCCCATCAATGCACCCAAATCCCAAATAAACTCAGGCGCCGGCACTCTCATCGGCCCTCAAATCCTGTAAATCTCAGAGAATCGCGAATGCCCAACATCGGCACTCAAAATATCATAGAATAATCGTGTCCAGCATAGACACACAAATCCTCGCATATCGGGCTCCGTCAGTCCGGATCAGCCCACGGACTCCGTATGCGGAATCGGCCCTCGGCCCCAGCAGTACGGATCGTTCCATGTCCATCTATCGGCTCTGGTCAGTATCCTCCGGATAACCGCCAGGTCCAACCAATCACCGGTAGGTACTAGCCACCCTGCCAGGCTCATCGTCTGCTTCACGAAAAACATTTCTCTCCCCGGGGAACCATACCGGGTCCATCACGAACCCGCAAACGGATCATCCAACTCCTCGAATCGAGTTTCAAACACACGTCTCAGAACCGAGAAAACGCGTGGTGGACGCAGGAAATATCATATCAAGAGGAACCGAGTTTTCAAAATAGTGCATGTTTTCTTAAATAACCCCACGGTCCTCAAATTCAGAAATCACATGAAATCCAAAGCCAATGCGTAAATCAATGCGATGTGATATATGCATCAAAAGTCATACTATAAGTAAAGGGTAGGAACCTCTCTTTAAATAGATTCAGTTTTTAAAAGTTATCATGCTGTCCCCAGTTTTTACCAAAAATCAGCTTATCTAGGTAGTTAGAGTTTGAATAGGCATAAGTATGGATATGCAAATGAGTATATGCACAAGTAGCATAATCATGTCACATCATATATCAGGTGAGCTACAATATATTGTTCATGTCTATTCTATAATCTGAGTGGACTAGAAAATACTAACGGTGTGTGTGTAACATGCAGATTGGTGCTCGTGCAACATGAACCGTTAGTAACAGTGCGGTGCGTTATTAATTCTAAATTCATACACATATATATAAAGCAGGAACTACAGTATGCAATTAAGGTATATGGATGCAAATATGCAACTACTATAGCCTATCAAGCCCTGACGCTTAACGCCATACGGTCGATTTCTCCGTAGATGGTAAATCTACTCACCGTAGTCTCGTGCTAGGTGTAGCCGACGACTTGTTTGCCCTTCTTCGCGGCGTCCGTCGTACTCGCCTGCGAACATAGAATTTCATAAAATAATACACGTAAGCTAACATCTACAAAAAAACGCGACATTAAAGCCAAACGAGAAACCCGCGTCGCAAACCAACGCGTGTGTGTGTGATACGCTAAAACGTGTAATTACGCGCCTGAAGCTACCCCGACACGTCGCGATACGCAGAAAACCCCAAACCCACTCATGTGTCACACGTGCCGCGAAAGTTAAAATATACGAAATAGGGTAAATGGTTCCAGATTTTCCTACAGGTACAATTTTACGGAATTGCATATACAATCACTCTTCAAATTGCAGCAGACACCTACCACACAAACCCCAACCCGCAGATCCCCCATCTGGCCGCAAATTGCGGCCAGAATAATATTCCGGCGGCCCGACGAGGTAGTTGGGCTCCCGTACTTCGTGTGTGCTCTCTATACCTAGTGTACAAGCTCCAGTAATTACAATATTAGTTTGAAGCAACCGGGGTACAAGCAGATTTCAACAAAGCCCAAAACCTAGTTAAAATAACTATTTTAGCACTAAAACGATACATTAAGGTATTTTAGTGAAACTTGAAGCAAACCCCAAGTTGCAACAACACAAACAACACTTAAATAAGTTTAAAAAAACCATAAAAAATTAACTTAACATAAACTTCACTATATTCCCCTTCAATATCACAAAAATGCACAAAAACACGATTTTTAGCTAACAAAACTACAAGTTACGATCTAAGGTGTTAAGTGTGAGTTATATACCTTGAAAAGACCTTAGAGAACTCAATTTTTCAGCCCTTGCCCTCACATGCACTGTCTTGCCTCCAAAGTCCACAAAGAAGTCATTTTCCAAGGTTTTTGTGTGAAGGAAAAAGGGTTTTTGTGTAGGGTTTAAGTAAGGATCAAAAGAGAAGTGAAAGAAGAAGAGAAAGATGATGAAATGTTGTTGTTGCTGCTGTGCTCTCTGCTGGAGTTTCAGAATAAAAAGAGGGAGAGAGAAAAGGGAGAGAGAGAATGGTCAAAAGGTCAAGCCACTCTCACCTAACCACCTTACCTCCAACTCTTCATTTAAATTTTAAAATTAAAGGGGTTTGACTTGGTTAATTTGGAGATATAGAACTATGCAAGAAAAATAAAATGGTTACACTAACCTATGGTTCAAAGAAAGATAAGTGTGCATATGTTGCACTAACCTTGCTTAAAAAAGATAATTAAGGAAAAACTCTAATCAAGGCGAACACAAACTAAATTATAATTAATAAACCCTAAATATATATAAAAAACACCTCTCATAACAATTAGAACTAGTTTACAAAAGAATTAAGTTTTACGGGTTTTTATGAAAAACACGCTTCATTACTAACTAACGCGAAATTAACCTAAACGAATTTCAAAGCGTTACAGTTTCCCAATTCTTTTGGGAACTTGTATATTCTTCTTGCTGTTGATTATGTATCTAAATGGGTCGAGAATGTGCCCAGTCGGACTAACGATAACAAGGTTGTCGTTAGATTCCTCAAAGAAAACATTTTCACCCGGTTTGGGCACCCCCGCGGAATCATCAACGACAATGGAACTCATTTCTGTAATAGGACTTTCGAGTCCTTAATGCTGAAATATTCCATTAATCACAAGCTATCAACGCCCTATCATCCCCAAACATGTGGGCAAGCCGAGATTTCAAATCGGCAAATCAAGCAGATATTGGAGAAAACGGTTTCCAAAAACCGTAAGGATTGGTCTTTAAAACTTACTGATGCCCTTTGGGCATTTCGAACTGCCTATAAGACCAATCTTGGCATGTCTCCTTATAGGCTTGTTTATGGAAAGGCTTGCCACCTTCCAGTTGAAATAGTGCATCATGCATTTTGGGCGATAAAACAGCTGAATTTATCTATCGAAGATGCGGGCAGCCATAGAAAGCTGCCGTTAAATGAATTAAACGAGCTTCGGGATGAAGCTTACGAGAATGCGGTCGTCGTCAAAAACCAAACCAAGGTGTTTCATGATAAACACCTTATGCGCAAAACATTCAAACCTGGTCAACAGGTTTTACTTTACGACACCCGGCTACATTTCCATCCCGGCAAGCTTAGATCTCAATGGAAAGGGCCATTTTTGGTACGCACTATATATCCGCATGGTGCGGTCGACATAGAGAATCCGGAGGACGGTTCACTATTTAAAGTGAACGGACATAGGCTTAAACCGTTCCTCACCGCAGACCATTCGGAGGAGCTCCTGATATTGCAGGAGCCGGATTACATCGACTGATCATCCTCCGCCTACCCCCAAATTTCGGTTATCCAGCCATAAACAGTGGAAACACTGTTTCAAATAAGTTTACGGGTATGTCACACTTGTAATACATAAAAATTAAAAATAATAAAATATAAAAAAAATTCAAAATTTTGGGCGGTATTTTTTTAAATTTTCAGTTTTAAATTATAAATTAAAAAAAATAACAAATAAATTCCTCTTTTTAAGTGGTCCTTTTTGCAAATAACCAAAACACCCCTTATAAATACAACCCGACCCCTCTCTGCATTTTACATAACCCTAATTTCCAACTTCTAAAAACCCTAGCCGCCGCAGCAGACAGAGCAGAGAGATCTCTCCAATCCGCCGCGTAACCGCCGTCGAAGCCTGCTTCCTGCCGCGCTTCTGCCGCTCCTTGGTGTCGTCTCCCTCTGAAAACTTCAGAGGAGGTTTGCACTTTCTGATCCTCTCTGTTAAATTTAAAAAAAAATTAATTACTCTCTGTGATGGCACCCACACTGCAACATGAAAGAGATTTCTCACAACTCTTTGCACACACGGTCTATGGTAGCTATTTCGGTGATGAGATCCGAAAGCGTGGGTGTAACTTTTTACTTTTCAACCATCCAAATTCGTTCGCGCTTCCAGATCTTGTCACCCAATTTACGAGTGCATGGAGGATGGTTGCCTCTAACAACACGGTTACATTAGGTTAATTTGGGGGGATAGGTAAATAATAATAGATAGGGACTTCATCCATGAAGTCACATTAATACCTAAACTCCCTATTCATGATCAACCCCTCCGTTTCGAAGATTACCTACCCTTAATGGGCAACGACTCTTCTAGGGAGCCAAGAAAAGGCATACAAGGTAGAACCCTTTTTGCGAACGTATTAACTGTGTCGTTGGGAACAAAATAATATTTTTGGTAGTTCGCAAAATACAACATTCTTCACACCATCCCTTCATATAGTGCACACCCTTATGACAAGAAATCCAAATTATGACATGTGCACTGTATTGCTTCATTCTATCGGTGCAGGTAAGAGGGCTGCTAACTATCCATGCCCCATATTAGTGACACAACCGTGTCTGTCAGGAATTCGATTTTTATATGCATGGAGGGATCCACATTAGACCTCTTCTTGAGGGCGTATCCACGTCCTACACACGCTTACATGAAGTATGGTCGTGCACCGAGCCGGCCGAGAACGAGCCCGCCAAGACACCCAGCTCGAGCTCAACAGCGAGCGACGAAGAGCTTACCCCTGCTGCGCAAGCGCGCTTGCTTAGAAGAACAAATAGGGGGATAGAAAGATTGATAGAGATGGTGACCAACCTTGATCAGCGAGTGACGGGTTTGGAGCAGGGCATGACCACCCTACTAACGAGAGAGGAACGTTCCCGTTCACGATCGAGGGGACGTAGAGGCTATGAGCAGTGAGGACACTGCTTTCGATAAGTTTGGGGGTGGAGGTGGATTGTAAATAGTTATCCTTGCATTGCATCTGCATTTTTTTTAATTATTTTGTACATATTTGTTTTTATTTCTTTGCATATTTAATTCCGCATTGCATATTTATAATAAAAATATTAAAAATATAAAAATATAAAAAATATAAAAATAAAATCAAAAAAAAATTGAAAAATTATAAAAATTGAAAAGTTCAATTTTGGCCATATTTGACCTAAGTTCAACATGACGGTTGACTGGTTAGGAAAAACTAGATCCTAAATTTGGTAAATTAAAAACCCTTAAAATAACCTTTCTTAAAGTTTAATTATAGAAAATATATGTCCTCGCAGTTTATTTAGAAATAGGCAAATTTTGAGTTCAGTTCGTGGGCTAAGTCAAAATAAGGGAAGAGTATTGAAATTTTTATATGAAGTGTAAGTCTGAAAAATAAATTCTGAACCTTTAGTCTAAATTCTGAAAATATATACCCTACTTTACGCACTCACACACATCTAGAAACTTGGGATAGTAGAGAATACCTTGAAATGCTCTTGTCTGAAATCCTTAGTATGAAGGAAAATAAAAATAAATGTATAAGTGGTGAATAAAGAGATAAAAAAATGAACACTGGTATTGTAATTACTTAAGGCGGCATAAATAAAAAATATAGCGATGGTGCTTTATCACCTAGTGCCTTAGACCAACTGGTTTGGGAGTCACTGCTAAGCCTTAGGTATTACAAGACGAGGAATTACGCCTAAATGCGCAAGCACATTTTGTAATCGGTCGTTTAGTACCTCAAGAAGTATTAACGGTCGCATGAAGGATGTGTGAGCAATTTCATCTAAAATTCACCAACTAAAAGTATTTTGGACAAGGACAAGAGTATGATAGCTTGAATTGAATTTCCAAGTGTAGGGGTGATAATTACACACACGTAGGGGTATATGATTGGGGTTTGGATGAGAGATAGGAATGAAATATAGGCCTTATATCTACAGTAAAGATGATAAAAATTCCTGAGTTGAGATTGCACCTTAGAAGGAAAATTCAAAAGATGCTGAAAGCTTAATAAATTTGCAAAACATACACGATCCTAAGTTAAATGAAAAGGAAGCGTGAAAAATACGGGTTGATGGTTTCTAAGTTGAAGATAATAGAATTTCTTGCTAGAATACTGAAATGAGGAATTAGAGTCAACGGGCCAAATTGATCGGATTTTGTGGGAATTATCCGCTGAAAACCCTCAGGAGACAACACTCCTCCTACTAGGGACACCTAGAGGTTTAACGGCTTGTTGCACGAGCTCAGTGCAATCGCGTTCCCTGCGAAAGTGAGGTTAGGATTTTTCGAGAATAAAATTGGATTTGCTCGGGACGAGCAAAAGATAAGTTTGAGGGTATTTGTTCATATCAGAATTTTCCATTATTATATCGCCCATTCTTAATCACATTACATATAAATAGGTGCTTTTGATCCATGCCTGCTAAATAGTTGCTGGTTACAGGTTCTCATATCGTTACAGTGAAATTCATGAAAAGTCACTACAAATGTGAGACTACGACCAACAATAGATGAATCCGTATGATGCCGTCTACCAGTTCTAGGAACAAATGAAAATCATTAGACAGTTCAATGCATAAATCACAAGGGCAGCACAAGATTCAAGACTTCAACGCGAAGCTCAAGACAAAAGTGCACATCATTCTGCACTGTTGGAAATCTGGAAGAAAATAGAAGAGATTCTGAGGAACCAAGTGAAGAAAACATAAGGTAAAAGCAATAAGAAGCAACCCTGAAGAATTGAGCCCAAGATCACACCAAACGGCCGCGGAACCGCAGCCAAACAGGCCTTTCTGCCGTGGAACCGTGGCCGTATGGTGCACGTGTCGGGGCAAGTGTCGGTGGAGATGTCGGTGCTTTGACCCGGTTTTCTTAGGGTAGTTTTGTAAATTCATGTGTGGATCAGAATGTAACCTAGGGTTTTTCCTATCTATAAATAGAAAGTTGAAAACCAAATGAAGGCATGCCTCTCTTTATTTTGAAGTCTCTTTTCAATTTCTAGATTTAATTTCCCTTTGTAATGAATCGTTGAGAGGTCATCAATAAAGTAAGTCCTTTTCAATTCTATCTTGCATTCCTTTTTTATCTGCAATTTATTACCTACAATTTTTTTTCTCTGTTCTTTTATTATCCGCCATTTAATTCATCTATTAAAATAAAAGAAAAATGAATTTTATTGTTATCTTCATAATGAGTGAGTAATTCCTCACTTGTTAGGGATAGGAGAGGGAATGTTTGAGAGAAGGAAATCTCTCTCACTCCTTTCTTTGCCCAAATAATTTTAATTAAGGACTCTCTTTAAATCAACCATAATCCGCTCACTACGGCACCCTATCCTACATGATAGCGGTGATGCCCTAGTTAGACCGGTTGTGGTTGAATTAACCGGAGGTTAGGGCTAAGAGCCAAGAACGAACGGATAAGGACCAAAAGGAAGAAACTAAGTTTCTTCCTAGTCGTGCTAATCCCCGTTGTTGACTATTACCCTAACACCTATATTCTTAACTAGGGCATTGAAAGAAGTGAGAAGAATCCCTATTTCGAACTAACCTAATCCTAACCCTAGCAAGCCTTTATATCAATTTATTCTCATTCTTAGATCTTAAAACAAAACCTACCAAAGTTAGGACTTAACACGCTAGAAGTTAATGAAAAGGACACCATTTCCCCGTGGATCGACTCGTACTCAACCGGCTAGCTACCAAGCGACACCGTCTTGATTGCGGTATTTTTAAATTCAAAACGCATACAAAATCTTTAACAATCTGTGATCCAGACATATTCATAGGCAGTATCACCTGATCATGGAGATGGATGATCTCCAGGGAGATCGAGGTTAGGAAAGTAGACACAGAGGATAACACGGCGGATCCACTCACAAAGGCCTTTTCCCAGGAGAGACTTTTATGGGATGGTTGAGTATGAGATACTTCAACCACTGCTGATTGTTGGGTATTAGATACTACAAAATATGGCCCAAGTGCAAGTGGGAGATTGTTAGTTATATGTATGCCCTAGAGGCCATTATTGTACGTATGATTTATATTATAGTGGATGCTTGGACATACATAGGGAGAACTTTCTTGCTCAACATGATAGTATGCTATCCGGTTGCTCTTTATCTAAACATGTACACTGATTGTCTCTATGTTACATGTTGATAAAGCCCTTAGGATGAGTACTTGACTACCAGGATTATGATGCAGATCATACTAGTGGGGACAGGGTAGTCGACAAGTACATCCCTCAAATGTTCCTAGTCATAGGTGTATCGAGACAGGGCATCGATATACCAGAGTAGACTAGCGTGTAGCTTCTCAACCCATATAGATGGGCGATGGATGATCCCATATCCATTGGTGTTTGACATCAGAGATGATATACGGGTGCTCAGTGGAGACTGGGTACACTGAACGTACTCGCCGAGAACTCCTAGATGGTATTATACCTATCGTCAGATAGCAGTTCTCTGGTGACACTGGTACAGGTTAGTCTATAGACCCGAGATCGTCATAGAGTCTTGTGTGATTCCCACTGTGCTTTGATTTCCACCTTACCATGTTCAAGAGAACATGCAAAACGGTGGCTTTTGGGTACAGTCCCGAATCACATGGAGGCAATGAGCGATAGGAGGGGTTTCGTCTCTCCCGGTATTGGGGTTTGATGTTGCGCTGTGCTCGATTGGCTATAACAGGAAGTCCCTGGTCAGGGTTGCTTCAGAGATATACTGGTAAGTGTTAGCGGTAGTTTCTTGACCCGTTATTGTTAGTTGTATGTCTGCCCTAGAGGCCAGTATTGTACAGATGATGTATATTATATTAGATGCTTGGACATATATAGAGAGGACTTTCTTGCTCGATATGATAGTATGCTATCTGGTTGCTCTTTATCTTAACATGTATACTTGTCTCTTGATACTGTCTTATAGTTACATGTTGGTAAAGCCCTTAGGATGTGTACTTGACTGCCAGGACTATGATGCAGATCATACTAGTGGGGCCATGGTAGTCCATAAGTTCATCCTTTAATGTTCCTAGTCGTGGGTGTATTGAGACAGGGCATCGATATACCAGAGTAGACTAGCGTATACACTTCTCGACCCATGAGATGGGCGATGGATGATCCCATATCCATTGGTGTTTGACATCAGAGATGATATACGGGTGATCAATGGAGACTGGGTACACTGGACGGACTCGCCGAGAACTCCCAGATGGTATTATACCTCTCGTCAGATGGCAGTTCTCTGGTGACACTTGTGCAGGTTATAGACCCGAGATCATCAAAAAATCTTGTGTGATTCCCACTATTCTTTGATTTCCACCTTACCACGTCCAAGAGAGCATGCAAAACGGTGGTTTTTAGGTACAGTCCCGAGTCACATGGAGGTAATGAACGATAGGAAGGGTTTCGTCTCTCCCGGAATTGGGGGTTGATGTTGCGCTGTGCTCGATTGGCCATAAAAGGGAATTCCCTGGCCAGGGATGATTTAGAGATTTACTGGTAAGTGTTACCAGTAGTTTCTCGACCCGTTATGAGCCTAATATCGGCACGACTTATCGGTTATTGGGGTCTGACGTTTACCACCCCTAGACTTGATATGCGACATATCATACGAGGAGACCGGACTGTACGGGAAGTGTTACCGTTAGGCTTTTACAGGAGTTGGAGCGGGCTTGCTGATCTTCTGATCGCTCTATACCCGGGTAGCCGTTACGTCTAGCTAGTACCGCTGACGGCTTGTGGGTGCTTGATGTGATCATCACCTACTACCGGCGTATTGACGAGTCTTTAGAGTCCTACATAGAGGTTTTACTGGCTCAGGCAAAACGAAATAGGAGTGCATATGTGATATGTGCGGGACCGAGAATAATGTGTGTATGTGATACCGTATTCTATTCTCGCGACTTTTTGTATCGGCCGGTTATATGAGATATAGCCGGGTTATCGAATCAAGTGTTGATTCGATAAGTCGATACATTGGATGTTAGTCGGTTATATGAGATATAACCGGATTATTAAGTCAAGTGTTGATTTAATAATTTAGTGTATAATTGTATATTTTATATACTAATTTACATTAACTAACATTTGTTCACTTAAGGATTTTTCTCACATGTGCACAACTTTAATATATATGTGATATATATTAAAATGTGTTTTCTGTATGTATCATGGTTGTTGATACACTTGACATGGGTGTATAAGACATACACCATTCTAATTTTAGTGGAGGGTTTTTTATATTTAAAGTAAATCTAAATTGGTTGATATTTGTTAAGTGCATGAAGCTTGTAGAAGCTTTTAGTGCTTTGACAAATTCAACTCAATTTGTTTTACTTAAGATATTTAGTTAACCCAACCATTAGAATTAGCCATGGTTATGTCTCTACATAAGTTATTATATGATACTCACTAATCCATGGTTAGCTCACTCACTTGATCATTATCTTTCTCTCTTTATTTTCTTCATCTTCTTCCTTGAGCTAAAAAGCTCTCTAGGGTTTGATCCAATGTGAGAAACATTGTAAGAAAATAAATTCTAAAGTGAACCCACTTCCTATTTCTCCATCCTCTACTAGACGAGCACTTTAGTTTATGGTGTTTTCTTCACTAATTCTCTAGTTAGTGAAGTAGTAGCTTGAGTTGGTATTCTCTCAACGTAGATCATCTTCAGCCTCGAAGACTTCAAGCAAGGACGCTTATTTCACCTCGTGAAGCCATGCAAGAGACCGGGAGTACCATGATCACAGCGAAGGGACTACGACAAGGAGCTTTAGAAGTGAAGGACTGATCTACAAAGGTTGTATTTCGTGTTCACTTAGTAGTAAATGTTATTTACTTGCATGTGTAACCCTAATTATCTAGCAAAGATCTTGTTTAGGGTTGTTCGGCACGGCTAAAATTTTAATCGGGTATGGTTGATTCCTTGTAGAACCTTGATAGAGTGCCTAGTAACCCTACAGTGGTATTAGAGCCTAGCTAGAGCATTAGGCGACGTGTTTACAAAGTTAAAACTCCGATCGAACCCCGATACGACAAATTAGACCCCCTCTTTGGAAATTTTTTAAAACTATGATTTTTTCTGCATTAAAAATACTCAAAAAAATCAGCACGGAATTCTAAGGATGCTTGTAAAATACGACCCTTTAATTCAATTAAAGCACCGCGGAACCGCGGCAAGACCCCTGCTTGCGCCGTTGTTCCGTGGCCATCTCTGTGAATTAGGGTTTTATTTTTCTACAGTTTAATTCGTAGGTGTTTCTGCATATTTCTTGGTACTTTTAATCTGACTCAAGTGTTGAGTGATCTGGAGACTATTTTGATTCCGTTGATTCGATCGGAAAATTTAATTTTGTTCTGTTTTCCGGATAATTTAGAATGTATTAAAATGTTCGAACGGATATCATTGACTCGCTTTTTCCCGACACGAAAAACTTTCAAGTGATGAATTTTTCTTGAGTTTAAATCTTTCGGAAAAACGTGCATGTAACGCGATGGACCCTCTAGAAGAACACAAAGCTTAACTCGATTATGTGACCGTCTGAACCGCCTCTAAACCTTAGGGTTTGGGGCAGTACGGCATTGCCACATGTGAGGCGTTGGCTTGACCCTTCTACGGCTGGACCGTTGGTACTGTGACGCATTCTGGAATTTTTAAACTCCGCTCAAGTGTTGAGCTATTTAGGAAATCTGGGGTAATTGATTATTCGATCGGAAAGTTTAATACTGTCTATTTATCTGGAATGTGATACAATATGTGGAATTCATATAGTTAGGAATGAAATGCGAAGTATGTGATATTTCAGATTTACGATGTCTAAAGAGATTGTGGATTCCAAATGTCGTAGTTTTTCACTTTCTTTTCTGCGAACGTAAGTGTAATATGTGATATCGCAGGTTTTGTTGCTATCTGTCAACGACAATTGGGATGCGCATATTTACTTACGTTGATGACATGTGATGTTATGTGTTGCTGGATATGTTATATTGGATCGTCTCGTTTTTGAATAGCCGGGGGTTTTATGTGAGATGAGGGTTTTTATTTTCATTCATGTAAAATTTATTGTATGTAATATTCTTTTATTGGGGCACTTCCGGGATGAGGATGATGTCACCATTGTATATTATTGACTTTTCCGCATTAGGCAAACCTAAGGAGGAGAGCACAAGTAACCGGGTTCTAGGGTCCAGTGGGAGGCCAACTCGAGCAGTCGAGTCCGGGTCTTCTAACTCTAGAATTGGAAGGGTTGCTCGTCGCTCTCGTAGGGGTCTAGGGGTGTGGGTTTGGCTATTCATCGCGACCCTGGAATTCGTGTTTTATAGAGGCTCAAAATAAAACACGAACGTCCTAGTATATCCAATTTTTCATATCTTTCTTCTGCTGCGATATCTGTGATGTGATCATTTGATATGTTGTGATAGATACTGTACATAGTATATATGATATATTATATAGACGTTACTTATGTTTTACACCCGCGCTAGCCCTGCCCCGCTCTGCCGTTTGTTACCTAACCTAAAGGTGCACGAGGGGACATCGAGGCGAATGCGGATGGCATAAGTGTACGTCGTATTTATCTGTGATGTTTAGGTGACTTATATGATGGGACTTCATTAATGTGATTAATGAAAGAAAAGAAATCTAAAATATGTTGGAGAATCAAATTTTCAAAAAGGGTATCTACAGTTTTTGCTTTGCATAGCGATATATATGATATAACCTGCACCTTATTCGATGAGGAAAGAGCCGAGATCCCTTCACCGGGAGTGACCTCTTTAACAAAACTGGCAGATGCTACAACACTCGGTTTGTTTTTTGATTGCTTTTGGAGTTTTTTCTTTGTATAGCGATATATATGATATATCCTGCACCTTATTCCATAAGGAAAGAGCCGAGATCCCTTCACCGGGAGTGACCTCTTTAGTAAAACTAATGAAAGCCTCAAAATCACTCCATTTCAAAATTCACTCGATTCTACAACGATATCAAGTTCATTACGCAATAGGTTTTCAGAAAAACCTGACGTAGCCCTCCGTCATTTCAGATAAGTCCTACTTAGTATTCGTGCTACGTTTGTTGGTCTGCATCAAGGCGTAGTGTGCGGTAGCTAACTAGTATTTATCTGCTTATGCATATGATGCAGATTGGATTAAGGTAGTCGTGTGACTTTGTTGGCCTGCATCAAGGGTCATACGAGTGGGTTTAATTCAATCAAGAAATGACGGGTTGAACTTGACTAGCGCACTATGGTTTGTTGGCCTGCGTCATGGTCATGGGACGCTAGGGGCAAAATATTATCGGGAATTTCAAGTGTTGAAATTTGCAATGAGATTGCATACCTTCTATGAGATAGTTGGATCCCGATACCCACTGCGAGTAATTGTTACTCCTGGGAGAGTTTTACACAGGACAATTAGCCGATCAAGTAGGTGTCTAGAAAGGTTTCAACGGGGTTACGCCTCTGGGAAAATGAGGTTTACTTTAATTAGGTCCGTGCGAAAGCACGGGGAACCTCCCTCAAACTACCGACACTGGCCTGGCCGAAAGATTGGCGAAGTTGTATGGTGTAATTAATCCCGGCTAGTCTTTCCTTTTAGGGTTTGAAGGAAGATTTGATAAAAACAGTGGGAGCCATCCTGATTAGATAAAATAATAACCAATCTGATCTTGCAAGAGCATACACTAAAGTGTTTTCTTCTCTCTCTCTCTCCAGGTAGCGACCATATCATGCCTTAATCAAGATAATAATATGGATGTATTGACCGAACCCGCATGTTATACTGTGCTGGGGAACGTTGGTTCCGTTCTTTCTTATAAGAGTTATAGGACTGAATAGGATATAGGGGAAAACCAGGATTCCCAAGCCACCCGAACTAAGAAAGTACATGTTGATGCATTTTCTTCGGGTGTGTTCGTTATAGAGAACCGTTTCTCCATTTTCTCTACGTACTGGGTATTAGATACCGGGTCAGGAACCCATATATGTAATCAGTTACATGGGCTTAGGAAAGGTAGAGAACTTGGAGAAGGTGATAAAGACGTAAGGGTTGGAAATGGTGCAATTGTTGCAGCTAAAGCCGTCGGGGAATATCACCTTGTATTGCCAACTGGTAATACATTGATTCTGAACGAATGCTATTACATGCCAAACCTGATTTGCAACATTATATCGGTTTCTTTATTGAGTAAAGAGGGATATAATTTTGTATTACAGAATAATGTTATGAACATTTTCCTGAACCAAAAGTTGGTTGGATCAGGAACGATGTGCAATGGCGTTTATGTTCTAAATCAATCAACAGTTCTAAGAATAACAAACACACACAAGTGGAAGAGTTCAGAAATGAACGAATCCTTCTTGTGGGATTATAGACTTGGTCATATAAATGCGTCATGGCTAGCTAAGTTGCATAAGGATGGATATTTCAAACCGTTCGAATTTTCATCATATGACACTTGCCAGTCATGTCTCAAAGGCAAGATGACCAAAACTCCATTTACGGGACACAGAGAAAGAGTTACAGAACTCTTGGGACTAGTACATAGTGCTGTATGCGGTCCCATGTCTACACATGCCAGGAATGGTTCTCCGTACTTCATTACATTCACTGACGATCTCTCTAGGTTCGGATATGTGTTCCTGACGAAACACAAATCAGAAGCTTTTGAGAAATTTAGAGAATATAAACAAGAAGTCGAGAACCAAACCGGAAAAAGTATTAAAATCCTTCGATCTGATCGAGGAGGTGAATACTTGAGCAATGAATTCCTGGACTTCATAAAAGAGAATGGGATTTTATCTCAGCTAACTCCTCCATATACACCACAGCACAATGGTGTATCGGAACCGCACCTTATTAGATGTGGTGCGCTCTATGATGAGCACAGCTGAGTTACCTATTTCCTTCTGGGGGTATGCACTGGAAATAGCTGCAGACCAATAGAATATGGTTCCCACCAAATCTGTGCCAACAACTCCATATGAGATATGGAAAGGAAAGAGACCATGTCTTAATTATGTTAAGATATGGGGTTGTCCGGCATATGTTAAAAGGCAAAATCCGGACAAACTCGCGGCAAGGTCAATTCTGTGTAAGTTTATTGGATATTCCAAACATTCGCGCGGGTATATCTTCTACCACACCGAGGAACAAAAGGTGTTAGTTTCTCGACATGCCACCTTTTTAGAAAAGGAATTTCTTGAAAAAGAGATTAGTGGCAAGGAGGTAGAACTGGAAGAGGTTCCAGCAATACAGACTGCGACAGAAGATTTGGTTGAACCGGAGGATTCAGTAGTTCCCGATGAACCCCGGCCACTCCGTCGATCTAGTAAGGTTCCTCACCCACCTTAGAGAAACTACGGTTTTCTCATGGATGGTGGGAGCAAGGATTGCATCATGGAGGATGATGACCCAACTAGCTTCGAGCAAGCCATCACGAGTGGGGACTCAGTGAAATGGCTGGATGCAATGCGGTCCGAGATGGAATCTATGTACACCAACAAAGTATGGACTTTGGAAGATACTCCTGAAGGGGTAAAACCTATTGGGAGCAAATGGATCTTCAAGAAAAAACTTGGTGTAGATGGGAAAGTGGAGACTTTCAAAGCTAAACTTGTTGCAAAATGTTTTCGTCAAAGACCAGGTGTGGACTATGACGAAACCTTTTCTCCAGTGGCTATGCTTAAATCCATCCGGATCATGCTTGCCATCGCTGCATATCATGACTACGAAATCTGGCAAATGGGTGTTAAGACCGCCTTTATAAACGGTGATTTAGAAAAGAGCGTGTACATGACTCAGCCAGAGGGCTTCGTAGCTAGTAGGAGCAGCGGGAAGGTGTGCAAACTGCTTAAATCCATTTATGGATTAAAGCAAGCATCGCGGAGTTGGAACATCTGCTTTGACGTCGTTATCAAAGAGTTTGATTTCGTCAAAAACGTAGATGAACCTTGTATCTACAAGAAGGTGGCAGAGAGTAAGGTTGTCTTCCTCGTATTGTACGTGGACGCATACTCTTGATAGGAAATGACATTCTTATGCTGCAATCGGTCAAGCTCTTCTTATCACAGAGATTCTCAATGAAAGACCTAGGTGATGTCTCCTGCATACTTGGAATTATGATCTATAGAGATAGATCTAAAAGGATATTGGGATTGTCCTAATCCAGATACATTGACGCCATACTAAAGAGGTTTAGTATGGAAGAATCCAAGCGTGGGAACTTACCCATGATCTCTGGACTCACTCTCTCCAAAGATATGTCTCCCAAGACTGATTTGGAGAGAGCTCGCATGCAAGGGATACCCTATGCTTCGGCTATAGGCTATATCATGTACGCGATGCTATGTACCAGACCCGATGTAGCACACTCACTAAGTGTAGTGAGTAGGTATCAAGCTGACCCTGGAGAGAGTCACTGGACAGCTATGAAGAGCATTCTCAAGTACTTACGAAGGACTAAAGAGATGCTCTTGGTGTATGGTAACGGAGAACTCCAAGTGGAGTCCTTTACCGATTCGAGCTTCCAGAGTGATAAGGACGACTCTAAGTCGCACTCGGGATTTGTCTTTACCCTTTACGGAGGGGCGGTTAGCTGGAAGAGTTCCAAGCAGGAAACCGTGGCAGACTCGACGATGGAGGCTGAATACATCGCTGCCAACGATGCTGCCAAAGGGGCTGTCTGGATCAAGAAGTTCATTACTGAACTTGGAGTGGTTGCATCTATTGAGCATCCAATACCTTTGTATTGTGATAACAATGGAGCGGTGGCTTTGGCCAAGGAACCCAGGTCCCATCAGCGATCCAGCCATATTCTGAGGCGGTATCACCAGATCCGGGAGATAGTAGATTGCCGGGAGATCGAGGTCAGGAGGGTTGAAACGAAGAACAACACTGCGGATCCACTCATGAAGGCCATTCCCCAAATACAGTTTGAGAGACTCTTCGAGATGCTTGGTATGCGATACTACATCAGCCGGCCCTAGTGCAAGTGGGAGATTGTTAGTTATATGTATGCCCTAGAGGCCAGTATTGTACAGATGATGTATATTATATTGGATGTTTGGACATATATAGAGAGGACTTTCTTGCTCGATATGATAGTATGCTATCTGGTTGCTCTTTATCTTAACATGTATACTTTTCTCTTGATACTGTCTTATAGTTACATGTTGGTAAAGCCCTTAGGATGTGTACTTGACTACCAGGACTATGATGCAGATCATACTAGTGGGGCCATGGTAGTCCATAAGTGTTAGTTATATGTATGCCCTAGAGGCTATTACTATACGTGAGATGTATATCGTAGTGGATGCTTGGACATATATAGGGAGGACTTTCTTGCTCGACATGATAGTATGCTATCTGGTTACTCTTTACCTTAACGTGTATACTTACTGTCTCTCTGTTACATGTTGGTAATGCCCTTAGGATGTGTACTTGACTACCTGGACTATGATGCGGATCTTTCTAGTGGGGACATGGTAGTCCATAAGTACATCCTTCAAGGTCCCTAGTCGTGGGTGAATCGAGACGGGGCATCGATATACCAGAGTAGACTAGCGTATGCCTTCTCGACCCATGTAGATGGGCGATGGATGATCCCATATACATTGGTGTTTTACATCAGAGATGATATACGAGTGCTCAGTAGAGACTGGGTACACTGGACGGACTCGCCGAGAACTCCCAGATGGTATTATACCTTACGTCAGATGGCAGTTCTCTGGTGACACTGGTACAGGTTAGTCTGTAGACCCGAGATCGTCATAGAGTCTTGTGTGATTCCCACTGTGCTCTAATACCACTGTAGGGTTACTAGGCACTCTAAGATTCTACACGGAATCAACCATGCCCGATTAAAATTTTAGCCGTGCCGAATAACTCTAAACAAGATCTCTTCTCATGGAGTCGTCCGAGAGTCCGGGAGCATGATGATCGCAGCGAAGGGACTACTTCAAGGAGCTTAAGAAGTGAAGGACCGATCTACAAAGGTTGTATTTCGTATTCACTTAGAGATAATTGTTATTTACTAGTATGTGTTACCCTACTTATCTAGCAAAGATCTTGTTTAGAGTTATTCGGCACGGCTAAAATTTTAATCGGGCATGGTTGATGCCTTGTAGAACCTTCTTAGAGTGCCTAGTAACCCTACACTAGAATCATATGTATATATTATTCGTGTTGCATTTGTTGGCTTTCGTCAAGGTGTAGTGTGCGGTAGCTATATGCTGCTTATCTGCTGCATATGATGCGATTGGATTAGGGTAGTCATACGGCTTTGTTGGCTTTCGTTAAGGGTCGTGCGGGTGGGTTTAATTCAGTCAAGAAATGTACGGGTTGAACTTGACTAGCGGGATATGGTTTGTTGGCTTTCGTCAAGGTCATAGCACGTTAGGGGCAAAATATTATCGGGAATTTCAAGTGTTGAAATTTGCAATGAGATTGCAAACCTTCTATGAGATAGTTGGATCCCGATGCCCACTGCGAGTAATTGTTACTCCTGGGAGTATTTTACACAGTACAATTAGCCGATCAAGTAGGTGTCTAGAAAGGTGTCAACGGGGTTACGCCTCTGGGAAAATGAGGTTTACTTTAATTAGGTCCGTGCGAAAGCACGGGGAACCTCCCTCAAAGTACCGACACTGGCCTGGCTGAAAGATTGGCGAAGTTGTAGGGTGTAATTAATCCCGGCTAGTCTTTCCTTTTAGGGTTTGAAGGAAGATTTGATTAAAACAGTGGGAGCCATCCTGATTTGATAAAATTATAACCAATCTGATCTTGCAAGAGCGCACGCAGAGTGTTTTCTTCTCTCTCTCTCCAGGTAGCAACCATATAATGCCTTAATCAAGATAATAATACGGATGTATTGACCGAACCCGCTTGTTATACTAAGCTAGGGAACGTTGGTCCCGCTCCAACTTATAATTGTTATAAGACAGAGCAGGAAATTGGGGATTACCAGAATTCCCGTGCCGCCCAAACGAAGAAAGTGCATGATGATGCATCTTCTTCGGGTGTGTTCATTACAAAGAACTGTTTCTCAGTATCCTTTACGTCCTGGGTATGAGATACCGGATCAGGATCCTGCATATGTAATCTGTTACATGGGCTACAAATAGGTAGAAAACTGAGAACGGGTGATAAGTTTCATGAGATAGAAATGGTGCAAGTGTTGCAGCCAAGTCTGTTGGTCACTATCACCCTGTATTACCAGAATACATTGATTCTGAACGAATGTTATGTAGGGTTCCTAGGCACACAAATGAAGTCTCACAAGGCATCAAACATGGCTAATTCAAATTTTACGGGTGCCTAGAAACCCTAATACGGATCGTTAACTAGATATATAGGCGATGCGGTGCAAGTTAACGACTTTTAACTAAAGGAAAGAAGCTACAACCTTTGTAGATCCGGTCCTCCACGTCCTAGGCTCCGTGATGAGGTCCCTCCGCTGTCTAAATCAAAACCATGACTCTAGCATCGGCTTCATCGGAGAAATGGGCGGGCTTGATCGTCAGTTCGATGCCGAAGATGATCTACGTCGAGGCATCACAAGAACAAGCTCCAACTTCACCAAGTCAAGAAAACTTGTGAAGGAAACACCCTATACTACTTGGCAAGAGGTAGAGGATGAAGAAATAGGAAGTGGGTAGACTTTAGATTTGGATTTCTCACACTTTTTCATCAATCACCATTGATGTAGCAAGCTTCTTTTCATGGAAGAAGAAGATGATGAAGAAGAAGAAGATATGATAAGTTATTTTAGAAAATAGAAAATAAATCATACTTATCATAATGTCAACTATGGTTAGATGTAGAGAATAAACTAAGGTTAAAGTGAATGGTTAGGGTTAAGGAAAGAAACAAAATAGTCAACCATTCAAAGCTTCATGAAGCTTCAAAGATAAACCAAACTCAGCCACCATTTTATTTCTTTCAATAAAGAATAAATGAATAAATAAATTAGCAAATAAAATGAAACCCTAACCATTCATATAACCATGGTCAATTCTTTACGCAAACCCAAGCTTGCATGTATCATCAAACATGATACAATCTTGTGCACAAAAGTATATCACATATACAACTTGCACAATCCAAGTGAGAAAATCCATTTAAAGTGAACCAATACTAGTTAATGCAAAGTAATATATCAAATATATAATTATACATTAAATCATTAAATCAACACTTGATCTAACGATCCGGTCATATCGCATATAACCGACTAGTATCCAATGTATCGGCTTATCGAAACAATCCTTGATTCGATAACTAGGTTATATCGCATACAACCTTTCGACACATTCATCGCGAGAATGGAATACGGTATCACATACACGCATTATTCTCGGTCCCGCACATATCTCATATGCGCTCCTATTTCGTTTCGCTTGAGCCAGGAAACCTCTGTGTAGGACTCTAAAGACTCATCAATACGCCGGTAGCAGATGATGATCATATCAAGCACCCACAAGCCGCAAGCGGTCTGCTAAACGTAACGGCCACCCGGGTATTGAGCGATCAGAAGATCGATGAGCAAGCCCGCTCATACTCCTGTGAATCCAACCAGTAACACTTACCGTACAGTCCGGTCTGTTCGTCTGATATGTCGCATATCTCGCCTAGGGGTGGTAAACGTCAGACCCCAGTAGCTTGATAAGTCATGCCGACGTAAGGTCCATAACATTCATGAAACTACTGATAACTCTTACCAGTATATCACTGCAACCCTGGCCAGGGATTTCCTGTTATGGCCAGTCGAGCATAACGCAACATCAACCCCCAATACCGGAAGAGACGAATCCCCTCTTATCGCTCATTGCCTCCATGTGAATCGGGACTGTACCCAAAAACCACCTGTTTGCACGACTCAGTAGAGCCGTGGCAGGGTGGAAATCAAAGCACAGTGGGAGACACACAAGACTCTATGACGATCTTGGGTCAACAGACTAAGCTGTACCAGTGTAACCAGAGAACTGCCATCTGACGTGAGGTATAATACCATCTGGGAGTTCTCGGCGAGTCCGTTCAGTGTACCCAGTCTCCACTGAGCACCCGTATACCATCTCTGATGTCAAACACCAATGGATATGGGATCATCCATCGCCCATCACATGGGTCGAGAAGATATACGCTAGTCTACTCTGGAATATCGATGCCCCGTCTCGATATTCCCACGACTAGGAACAATGAAGGATGTACTCATTGACTACCCAGGCCCCACTAGTATGATCTGCATCATAGTCCTGGAAGTCGGGTACACATCCTAAGGGCTTTATCAACATGTAACAGAGAGACAGTAAGTGTACATGTTAAGATAAAGAGCAACCAGATAGCGTACTATCATGTCAAGCAAGAAAGTCCAACCAATATATGTCCCAGCATCCACTACAATATACATCCAATGTACAGTAATGGCCTCTCGGGCATACATATAACTAACAATCTCCCACTTGCACTAGGGCCATCTGTAGCAGTAGTTGTAGTATCTAATACTCAACCATCCCCTAAAAGTCTCTCTTTGGGAAAAGGCCTTCGTGAGTGGATCCGCCGTGTTGTCCTCTGAGTCTACTCTCCTAACCTCGATCACCCTGGAGATCAACTATCTCCATGATCAGGTGATGCTGCCTCAGAATATGTCTGGGTCACTTATGGGACCAGGGTTCCAGGGCCAAAGCCACAGTTCCATTGTCACACAATGGTAGGAACCTAGTTCATCTTATGAACCAATATACACCCAAACTGCCTCTTTGGTAGTATCTTTTATAGCGATGTTACCAGCCTTTATCGTCTAGTTTGCCACGGTATCTAGCATGGAACTCTTCCAACATACCGTCCCTTTACTGAGGGTAAAGACAATGCCTGTGACTAACATTCAGTCGTCTTTATCACCCTGGAACCCTTCCAGTGATTCTCCCCAGGATCGATAGATACCATCTCACTACATCTAGTGAGAATCCTAGCATCCAATTACATCTATCTCATAGATGAAAACTCAGGATTTATGAGGTATCACTTTGATCCTATTGGAGAATCCTTGTGATAAGCGGAGATTGACCGAGCGTAGTATAGGAAACCCCTTTCCTATCAAGAGTATGTTGTCCACGTAGAATACGAGGATCATTACCATACTCCATACTACCCTTTTGTACATACAAGGTTCATCTACCATTTTGATGAAATTAAACTCTTTGACTACCACATCAAAACAGACGTTCCAACTCCGCGATGCCTGCTTCATTATGTAAAGCAACTTGCACACGTTTCCGCTGCTCCCACTGTCTACGAGGCCCTCTGGCTGTGTACTTATAGACGTTCTCTTCTAAATCAGTATTTAGAAAAGCAGTCAGGGCACCCAACCACCAGATATCGTAGTCATGGTATGTAGCCGTGGCAAGTAGGATCTGGATGGACTTAAGCATATTCCCTGGAAAAGGTTTCATCATTATCCGTGCCTGGTCGATGACGAAAACCTTTAACAAGTCTAGCTTTGAAAGTCTCAACTTTTCCATCTACACCAAGTAATCTTCTCAAAATATACTTGCTCCTGATGGGGATTTAACCCTTCAGATATAGCAACCAAAGTCCATACTTTGTTGGTGTATAAGGATTCCATCTCAGATCGCTAAGCATCCAGCCATTCTTACAGTGTCCCTACTCTTGATGGCCTGCTCGATACTAGATGGGTCATCATCTCATGATGCATTCCTCGCTCCCACTGTCATCGAGAAGCCGAGGTATCTCTCAGGTGGATGAGGAACCCTACTAGATCGGCGGAGAGGCTGAGGTTCGTCGGGAACTATAGAATCCTTTGGTTCTGTCAAATCATCAACTGTAGTTTTGTATAGCTGGAACCTTTCCAGTTCTACAGAACTGATCCTGCCTCGATCTTGTCCGGATTTTGCTTTAAACATAGGCCGGACAACCCCAAATCTTAACTCGCTTAAGAGATGGGTTCATCCCATACCATATCTCATATGGAGTGGTAGGCACTGATTTGATTCAAACCTAATTCAATAGGTATGCAGCTTCTCAAGTGCATAACCCCAAAAGGAAATAGGTAACTCAGTAATACTCATCATAGAGCACACCATATCTAATATTGTGCAATTGCTCCACCCTGATACACCGTTGTGCTGTGGTGTATTCAGAGGAGTAACACTGAGAGAGAATCTCATTCTCCTTTAGAATAGTCCAGGAATTCTATGTACAAGTATTCTCCTCCCTGATCTTATCATAGGACATAATACTTATAACCGTATTTTGGTTCTCTACTTCTAACTTATATTCTGTGAATATCTCAAAAGGTTCGGACTTATGTTTCAACAGGAACATATGACTGAGTCTTGAGAGATTATCAGAGAATATAATGAAGTATAAAGAACCAGTCCTGGCATGTGTAGACAGGAGACTTTACATACATCATCATGTATCAGTCCCAAGAGTTTACTAACTCTTTCTCTGTTTCTAATAAACAGAGCTATGGTCATCTAATCTTTGTGACATGACTGGCTAGTTTCACACGATGTAAATTCAAACTGATTTAAATATGCATCTAAAATGTAACTTCAGCCAGTCGGGTCGCATTGATGTGACCTAGTCTACAATGCCTCAAGAAGGATTCGTTCATTTCTGAACTCTTCCTCTTGTGTGTGATCTGTATACGAGGAACTGTAGTTTGATTTAGAACGTCAATGCTTTTAGATAACGTGCCTGAACCGATCAACTTTTGATATAGGAAATGTTCAAAACATTATCCATCAATACAAAATTTTATCATTTCTTTACTAATAAAGAGACTGATATGATTTTGTATATCAGGTTCGGTATCTAATAGCAATTGTTCAGAATCAATGTATTGGTAATACAGGGTGACAATGACCAATAGACTTGGCTGCAACACTTGCCCCGTTTTTCTGTCTCATGAAACTTATCACCCGTTCTCAGTTTTTCTACCTTTTTGTAGCCCTATGTAACAGATTACATATCTGGGATCCTGATCCGGTATCAAATACCCAGGATTCAGAGGATATTGAGAAACAGTTCTTTGTAATGAACATACCCGAAGGAGATGCATCATATGCACTTTCTTCGTTTGGGCGGCATAGGAAATCTGGTATTCCCCTATTTCCTGCTCGATCTTATAACAATTATAAGTCGGAGCGGGACCAACGTTCCCCAGCTCAGTATAACAAGCGGGTTCGGTCAATACATCCATATCATTATCTTGATTAAGGCGTGATATGGTCGCTACCTGGAGAGAGAGAGAAGAAAACACTCAGCGTGCGCTCTTGCAAGATCAGATTGGTTATTTATTTTATCTAATCAGGATGGCTCCCACTGTTTTTATCAAATCTTCCTTCAAACCCTAAAAGGAAAGACTAGCCGGGATTAATTACACTCTACAAGTTCGCCAATCTTTCAGCCAGGCTAGTGTCGGTACTTTGAGGGAGGTTCCCCGTGCTTTCGCACGGACCTAATTACAGTAAACCTCGTTTTCCCAGAGGCGTAACCCCGTTGACACCTTTCTAGACACCTACTTGATCGGCTAATTGCAAAGTGCAAAACTCTCCCAGGAGTAACAATTACTCGCAGTGGGTATCGGGATCCAACTATCATATAGAAGGTATGCAATCTCATTGCAAGTTTCAACACTTGAAACTCCCGATAAAGGTTTTTACCCCTAGCACCTATGACCTTAACTATGGTCAACAAATCATAAGTACTAGTCAAGTTCTACCCGTCATTTCGTGATTAATCAGACCCACCCACATGACCCTTAACTAAGGTCAACAAAGTCACGCGACTGTCCTAACTAATCGCATCATATGCGGTGTAGGAAGACATCACTTAGCTACCGTACACTGTGCCTTGACTATGGTCAACAAACACGGCACGAATACTAAGTACTCTACTTCCTAAAATGACGGAGGGTTGCGAATGGTTTTTATGAAAACCTTTAACGCTTTGAACTTGATCTCGTTGCGGAATCAAATGGTTTTTAAATGGAATGTTTTTGAGGCTTTTCCAGTTTTGCTAAAGGGGTCACTCCCGGTGAAGGGATCGTCGGCCCTTTCCTCGTCGAATGAGGTGCGGATATATCATATATATCACTGTGCAAAGCAAAAACTATAGAAGCGATCAAAAGACAAACCGAGGGTTGTAGCATCTGCCAGTAATTGCTAAAGGAGTCACTCCCGGTGAAGGGATCTCGGTCCTTTCCCTATCGAATAAGGTGCAGGATGTTCTACAAGGAACACCGCGATACAAAGCAAGAACTGTAGCTACCTGTTTTTATTTTGAAATTCGATTCCACAACATCAATTAGGTTTATTTTCTTTCATTAATCTCATTAATGAATATCCCATCATTTAAGTCCACCTAACCATCACAGATAAATATAACGTACGCTTATGCCATCCGCATTCGCCTCGATGTCCCCTCGTGCACCGTTAGGTTAGGTAACTAACGGCAGAGCGGGGCAGGGCTAGCGCAGGTGTAAAACATAAGTAACGTCTATATAATATATCATATATACTATAATATCTGTCACAGAACATCATATGATCACATCACAGATAAATCACAGCAGAAGAAACATATAAAATATTGGATATACTAGGACGTCCGTGTTTTCAATACGAGCCAGTATAAAACACGGATTCCACGGTCGTGATGAATAGCCAATCCCACACCCCTAGACCACTACGAGAGCGGCAAGCAACCTTACCAATTCTAGGGTTAGGAGACCCGGACTCGACTCCTCGAGATGGTCTCCCACTGGTCCCTAGAACCCGGTTACTTGTGCTCCCCTCCTTGTGTCTATCCTAATGCGGAAAAGTAAATAATATACAATGGGCGACATCTTCCGCAACCTGGAAGTGCCCCAATAAAAGAATATTACATACAAGTTTTTTACATGAATGAAAATGAAAAAACACTCATCTCACATAAAACCCCCCCGGCTATTCGAACACGACGATCCAATATAACATATCCAGCAACACATAACATCACATGTCATCAACGTAAGTAAATATGCGCATCCCAATTTTCATTGACATATAGCAACGAAACCGGCGATATCACATATTAGACTTACGGTCACAGAAAAGAAAGTGTAAAACTACAACAGTTGGAATCCGCAACCTCTTTAGACATCGCATGCCTAATCAAATGAATTCCTTAGACATCGCATGCCTAACAATTATAAACCCCGCATTTTAGTCTCATTATCGAAAACACTTTTCAATATCAAGTCGGGCAATTCATCAAGATTCCCGAAAAACTGATCGAATGCTCGTCGCAAACTTTAGTAGGCGGCCGCACCCATGATACCGTCGACGAAGTGCACCAAGGCGGAACAGCACTGCCGCGAGCACCCAGATGGATGCTTTCGGCGACGGGGTTCTCCTACAGTCACTTGGTCGGGGCTATGGAGTGAGGCTGTCTATTAAGTTTACCCGGCGAGTATTCGCGTACGCTACGTGATTGCGACGGACTTTTGATCACATCAAAATTCCGTGGCAACCGATCAAGTGAGACTAAACTGCTATGTTTATAACATTCATTCAGTTATCTCATAACTAATTGTGAATTCCAATTATTGTATCACATTCCGGATAAACAGAAAATGTTAAACATTCCGATCGAACATTCGAACACCCAAGTTTTCCTGATACAGCTCAACACATGAAATAAGTCTAACAGCATTCAGTTCGTGCCTCAGTACCAACGGTCCAGCCGTAGAAGGGTCAAGCCAACGTCTCACATGTGGCACGCCGTACTGCCCCAAACCCGAAGGTTCAAAGGGAAGTTCAAGACGGTCACATAATCGAGTTAAGGTTTGTTGTCTTCTAGAGGGACCATCGCGTTACTTGCACTACTTAGAACGTCGTTAAACTACGGAAAAATCCAACGCTTGGAAATTTCCCGATAGGGGAAAAATTGGGTATTTATATCCGTTCGAACTTTTTAACATATTCTAAAAATACCCGGAAAAGCACACCGACAAAATTAGACAGTCCGATCGAATACACCGAGTCCCCAATACAACCCAGAAAATACAACTCTGGAATAAATATTAAAATATTCCCAGAAAAACCAGCACCAGAAAGCATGAATTACCGTGCAAAGTTTGAAGGCCAATCAAGTCACGTGACCGCGGAACCGCCGCAGAAGCCAGGCTTCTGCCGCGGTTACGCCTCGTATTAGAGGTATCATGGAAAAATTTTTGCATCGTAATTCTTAGAATTCCCTGCTGGGTTTTCTGCATATTTTTAATTCTCAAAAATCCACAAATTCAGAAAAAGTCCAGAGAGCAATATTAGGGTTTGGGTTTTGATTCGATCAGAGTTCTAATTCCGTCTAGACTTCGCCTAAGGCTCTAGCTAGGCTCTGATACCACTGTAGGGTTCCTAGGCACACAAAAGAAGTCTCACAAGGCATCAAACATGGCTAATTCAAATTTTACGGGTGCCTACAAACCCTAATACGGATCGTTAACTAGATATATAGGCGATGCGATGCAAGTTAATGACTTTTAACTAAAGGAAAGAAGCTACAATCTTTGTAGATCCGGTCCTCCACATCCTAGGCTCTGTGATGAGGTCCCTCCGCTGTCCAAATCAAAACCATGACTCTAGCATCGGCTTCATCGGAGAAATGGGCGGGCTTGATCGTCGGTTCGATGCCGAAGATGATCTATGTCGAGGCATCACAAGAACAAGCTCCAACTTCCCCAAGTCAAGAAAACTTGTGAAGGAAACACCCTATACTACTTGGCAAGAGGTAGAGGATGAAGAAATAGGAAGTGGGTAGACTTTAGATTTGGATTTCTCACACTTTTTCATCAATCACCATTGATGTAGCAAGCTTCTTTTCATGGAAGAAGAATATGAAGAAGAAAAAGAAGATATGATAAGTTATTTTAGAAAATAGAAAATAAATCATACTTATCATAATGTCAACTATGGTTAGATGTAGAGAATAAACTAAGGTTAAAGTGAATGGTTAGGGTTAAGGAAAGAAACAAAATAGTCAACCATTCAAAGCTTCATGAAGCTTCAAAGATAAACCAAACTTAGCCACCATTTTATTTCTTTCAATAAAGAATAAATGAATAAATAAATAAGAAAATAAAATGAAACCCTAACCATTCATATAACCATGGTCAATTCTTTACACAAACCTAAGCTTGCATGTATCATCAAACATGATACAATCTTGTGCACAAAAGTATATCACATATACAACTTGCACAATCCAAGTGAGAAAATCCATTTAAAGTGAACCAATACTAGTTAATGCAAAGTAATATATCAAATATATAATTATACATTAAATCATTAAATCAACACTTGATCTAACGATCCGGTCATATCGCATATAACCGACTAGTATCCAATGTATCGGCTTATCGAAACAATCCTTGATTCGATAACTAGGTTATATCGCATACAACCTTTCGACACATTCATCGCGAGAATGGAATACGGTATCACATACACGCATTATTCTCGGTCCCGCCCATATCTCATATGCTCTCCTATTTCGTTTCGCTTGAGCCAGAAAACCTCTGTGTAGGACTCTAAAGACTCGTCAATACGCCGGTAGTAGATGATGATCATATCAAGCACCCACAAGCCGCAAGCGGTCTGCTAAACGTAACGGCCACCCGGGTATTGAGCGATCAGAAAATCGACGAGCAAGCCCGCTCATACTCCTGTGAATCCAACCAGTAACACTTACCGTACAGTCCGGTCTGTTCGTCTGATATGTCGCATATCTCGCCTAGGGGTGGTAAACGTCAGACCCCAGTAGCTTGATAACTCATGCCGACGTAAGGTCCATAACATTCGTGAAACTACTGATAACTCTTACCAGTATATCACTGCAACCCTGGCCAGGGATTTCCTGTTATGGCCAGTCGAGCATAGCGCAACATCAACCCCCAATACCGGGAGAGACGAATCCCCTCCTATCGCTCATTGCCTCCATGTGAATCGGGACTGTACCCAAAAACTACCTGTTTGCACGACTCAGTAGAGCCGTGGCAGGGTGGAAATCAAAGCACAGTGGGAGACACACAAGACTCTATGACGATCTTGGGTCAACAGACTAAGCTGTACTAGTGTCACCAGAGAACTGCCATCTGACGTGAGGTATAATACCATCTGGGAGTTCTCGGCGAGTCCGTTCAGCGTACCCAGTCTCCACTGAGCACCCGTATACCATCTCTGATGTCAAACACCAATGGATATGGGATCATCCATCGCTCATCACATGGGTCGAGAAGATATACGCTAGTCTACTCTGGAATATCGATGCCCCGTCTCGATATTCCCACGGCTAGGAACAATGAAGGATGTACTCATTGACTACCCAGGCCCCACTAGTATGATCTGCATCATAGTCCTGGTAGTCGGGTACACATCCTAAGGGCTTTATCAACATGTAACAGAGAGACAGTAAGTGTACTTGTTAAGATAAAGAGCAACCAGATAGCGTACTATCATGTCGAGCAAGAAAGTCCTACCTATATATGTCCCAGCATCCACTACAATATACATCCAATGTACAGTAATGGCCTCTAGGGCATACATATAACTAACATGTTATTAGATACCGAACCTGATATACAACATCATAGCAGTCTCTTTATTAGTAAAGAAAGGATATAATTTTGTATTGTTGGATAATGTTTTGAACATTTCTTATATCAAGAGTTGATCGGTTCAGGCACGTTATCTAAATGAATTAACATTCTAAATCAAACTACAGTTCTTAGTATACAGAACACACACAAGAGGAAGAGTTCAGAAATGAACGAATCCTTCTTGAGGTATTGTAGACTAGGCCATATCAATGCGACCCGACTAGCTGAAGTTACATAAGATGCATATTTAAATTAGTTTGAATTTACATCTTGTAAAATTTGCCAGTCATGTCACAGAGATAAGATGACCATAGCTCTGTTTATAGGAAACAGAGAAAGAGTTAGTGAACTCTTGGGATGATACATGTTGATGTATGAAGGTCCCAGTCTACATATGCCAAGACCGGTTCTTTGTACTTCATTACATTCTCTGATGATCTCTCAAGATTCAGACATATGTTCCTGTTGAAACACAAGTCCGAAGCTTTTGAGATATTCACAGAATATAAGTTAGAAGTAGAGAATCATAATGGGTGTAAGTATTATGTCTTTTGATGTGATCAAGGAAGAGAATACTTGAGCACGAAATTCCTAGATTATTCTAAAGGAGAATGAGATTCTCTCTCAGCATTACTCCTCCATATACACCACAGCACGTCGGTGTATCGGGACGGAGCAATCACACCCTATGTGATAAGGTGTACTCTATGATGAGTACTACTGAGTTACCTATTTCCTTTTAGGGAGTTATGCACTTGTGAAGTTGCGTACCTATTGAATAGGGTTCCGATTAATCAGTTGCCTACCACTTCATATGAGATATGGAAAGGGAAGAGCCTATATCTTAAGTTTGTTAAGATTTGGGGTTGTCCAGCCTATGTCTAAATGCATAATCCAGAAAAGCTCGAGGCAAAGTCAGTTCTGTAGAAGTTTGTTGGATATCCCAAGCATTCACAAGGGAATATCTTATACCAAACCGAGGAACAAAAGATGTTTTGTTTCTCAGCATGCCACCTTTGTGAAAGGGAATTTCTTGTGAAGAAATTAGTGGACATGAGGTAGAACTGGAAGGAGTTCCAGCTATACAAACTGCGGCTGATGATTTGGTAGAACCAAAGGATTCAATAGCAACCAACGAACCCCAGCCTCTCCGCCGATCTAGTAGGGTTCATCACCCACCTGAGAGATACTTCGGTTTCTCTATGATAGTGGGAGCGAGGAATGCATCATGAGATGATGACCCAACTAGTTTCTGTTAGTGTATATGCCCTAGAGTCCATTACTGTATCATACTGGTTTGTATATTACTTAATGGAAGCTTGGGATATTCACCTTGTATATACAATCTTGCTCAAAATAGTAGTATGCTACTTGGTTTGTTTCTACTTCAATGTGTACATGTGTTTATTTTAGTATATCACCTATACACATTAGTGGAGCCCATAGGATCTTTGCTTGATTACCAGCGTTGTGATGGCAGTCACACTAGTGGGGGCTGTGTAATCTGTAAGCACATCCTTATGCAGGTCCCTAGTCACAGGACTATCGAGACAGGGCATCGATACTCCGGAGTAGACTAGCGCATGCGCTTCTCATCCCAGTATGGGAGACGGTCTGTCCCACAGCCGTCAGTACGTCGTACTTGAGATAGTATGCGGGTGCTCGTTAGGTTACGAGTACACTGGACAGGACTCGTCGGGAACTGACTAGTTGGTATTATACATATCGTCAGTTATCAGTTCCCAGGTGACATGAGTACAGCTTAGTCCACTGACTTGACACTGGCACTTCGCCTCGAGTGTGTTCCCACTGTACTTTAATTACTACCCTACCACGGCTCAAAGGAGTCGTGCAAACAGGTGGTAGTTGGGTGCAGTCCCGAAGCACTTGGAGGCAGTGACGGTTAGACAGGATTCGTCTCCCCCAGTATTGGGGGTTGACATCGCGCTGTGTCTAGGAGAGCCATTACACGAGTAGTCCCTGGCCAGGGCAAGCGAGATATACTGGTAGGCTTCCAGTGTTATCTCAGGGTGTTTTGGGCTTCACTCCGACACGACTTGTACCGCTATTAGGGGACTGACGTTTACTGCCCCTAGGCCCGCCATGCGATGTATCAGTCGAACAGACTGGACTGTACGGAGACTGTCACATTCAGACTCAGTAGGAGTTCAGATAGGGTTCACCTCGTCAGTCTTCTTATCGGCATCTACCTGGGGACCGTTACGCACAGCTAGTGCCGCTTGCGGTCTGTGGTTAAACCCACTGCCAGCGTAGTGTCGAGTCTTTAGAGTCCCACACAGAGGGCTATTCGCCTTTGGGCAAAACAGAGTAGTGGTCGCATGGTTTTGCGACAGGGTTTGTTCTCATCCGCGCACTTGTGCACGTTTGGAGTCCGGACGGATATTACTAGCGGGCTCTGGTTTGAGCCAGATACCGGTATATGTTTTGGGGTTAGTTTTATCTCATGGTATTCATGTTCCTCGGAACAAGAATGCGGGTGTGTATGCACAGTTGATTGAGGCGGAGGAAGAGGAATTTTATTAGGGTTTCGGATCGGGTGTGTATGCACAGTTGACAGTCGTCTTTTTCCAAACCCTAATGAATTTATGATATATCAATTAATAATATTAATTAAATGAAATTGTGTCATGGTTGGGTTTGTTGACTTGTTGACCAAGGTTGACTTGTTGACCAAGGTTGACTTGTTGACCATGGTTGAAACTTTGACTATCATCATTACATATCAAAGATGTTCTTTAATTCTAGCAAAACCATTTAATGTGTTTAATGATAATTGTCATTCCAAACCATCTATCAACTATTTCATTTAGATTATTATTATTAATTTGATAATTCATTTCATATTATGTTATGGTTGTAAAAAGGTTTTCATTCTATCATAACACTTCTCTCTCCTCTCTTCTTCTTCCTCCTCCTCTAATTCAAGGAGACTCACTCTCATGTGTTGAGAAACCCCCTCCTTGAGATAAAAACACCCCAAAACCACTCTTTACTCACTCTAGGGTTAGAGGTCTAGCAAGCCAAAGACCCTAGTTCTCTCAAAGTTCGAGAAATGAGCCTGAAGGTTGAACGGTCAGGTGGATCCATCTTTGACGGAAGAAGGCGACGAGGAAAGCACCATCCAAGCTCTAAAAAGGTTTCAAGAAGAAGGAGTTCAAGTTAGGTATAACATCTTTTCCGAGTAGCTAACTCTCTTTAGCTTGGTAGCTAGTTTAGTTTGGAAAAGATCCCGACTTTTGTTAGTCCATGTTGCCTAATGCGCTAAAAATTTGTTTTTTATACCGTTTCCGCCTCCCCGCAAGAACCGGGGTTGGCAACGTGGACTTACAGTGGTATCAGAGCCTAACTAAACTTAAACTAGCTTAGTAGTAAAGTGTATGGAAGTTCGATTGGAAAAATCACAAAAAACTAAACATCAAAACCCTAACTTTCTGTTGAAATTTTTTGTGCTTTAAAGATAAAAAGTTTTACTCCAAAAATCGGCTCAGGGTTTTGTGAAGACACCCACCAAAAACGGTCGCCTGAACCCTTCAAACCGCCGTGGTTCCGCGGCAATGGGTATACATTTGCCGCGGAATCGCCGCCGTTTTGGCTTGTCTCGTGACCGGGTTTGGTGCAGTGTTCTTCTGGTAGGATTTTGGGATTTTTAAGATGGTTTATTTGTGCCCAGGTTTTCCAGAAAAGAAATTTGTTTTTGGGGGCCTATAAATCCGTATTTTTTGGATCGAACTTCACTATACTTTGACTAATTTGCTATATCTGTGATGTTTGTATGTATTGAACGTCGGCTAATCGCTATATGTCGATTAGTCGAGGTTATACATATCTGTGATCTGTCTTTGATGATGGTATGTGTATATGAATGCATTGGACAATCGCGGGTGAATAGCCGGGGTGGATGTGAGATGAGTGTTTTCTTTTTCTTTCATTCATGTAATATGTAAATTGATGTAATATTATTTGTATGGCCGCACAACCGGGTCGGGGTTGTAGCCGTCATTGTATAATTCTTTTTACTGTTTTTGCTCCTAGGATAGACCCATGGAGGGGGTGCACAAACTACCGGGTATCTCGAAGTGCCGTATGGCCTACTCATGGCGTTGAGGGAGGTTACTCTACTTCGGGTACTTGGCGGGTAGTTTGCCGCACCCGTAGGGGTCTTAGGTGGGGTTTTGGCTATTCACCGCGACCGTGTAATCCTCTTTTCGTTGCAGGCTCGAACGGATTGCGGATTCCTAGTATATCCAATGTATTCATCTGTGGTCTGTAATGTCTATCATTGCTTTATATCTAATAACTATTTAGGCGTTGCTTATGTTTTACAGCCGCGCTAGCCCAGCCCCCGCTCTGTCGTTAGTTAAGTAACCTAACGGGTGATGACGGGGCTCCGTGGCGAATGCGAATGGAATAAGCGTACGTCATATTTTGGTTTTTTTCTGCAATGGTAGGATTAAATGATGGGACGCATTAAAAGAACTAATGCAAGAATATCACGCATTAAAAGAACCAATGCAAGATAATAAACCAAGCAAAAGTTGTTGGAACACTTTCGAAAAACCACTCGGTTCTTTTCAAAACCAACTTTTAAATGCGGAGCTTGAACCACTCCTTTTAAAAGCTATCTCGTTCCATCGATTATATCAAGTTCACTACGTTCACGGTTTTACCAAAACCATTCGTAGCCCTCCGTCGTTTCGCATGAATAGGCAATAGTATTCAAGCTATGTATGTTGGCCAAAGTCAAGGCATAGTGATTGGTAGCTATTGGGTATTCATGTGTAGCATAGATAGATGCGTTGGTTTGGGACAGTCGTACTGCCATTTTGGCCAAAGTCAAGGGTAGGTACGGGTGGATCCAAATTAACCTGGATAGTGACGGGTAGAACTTGACATGTGACTTATGATATTTTGGCCAAAGTCAAGGTCATAAGAGTATGGGGAAAAAATCCACATCGGGAGTTTTATAAGTACTGAAACTTGCTAGATTTGCATACCATTTGGAGTGTGAAGATTCTGGTAGGATTCCTTCAGTTTCGTCATGCGATGATATTTGGATCCCGATCCTACTGTGAGTATATGCTACTCCTCGGGAAATTTCTCAGTAAAACGATCAATTCTATAAACCTAGTAGGTGTCTAGAAAGGTGTTAGCGGGGCTACGCCCACAGGGAAAAGAGGTTCTTAAATTAAGGAACTTCGCGAAAGCGTTGGAAAACCTCCCTCGAAGTACCGACACTGGCCTGGCTGAACGGTTAAGCAAGTATTGTGCGGTGGGATTGATCCCGACTAATTCTTCCTTTATGGTTTGAGGAGGGATTCGAGAGACAGTGGGAGCCATCCTGTTTAGACAAACTAAAACCATTGTAAACTTGCAAGAGCATCGTGCTGAGTGTTTCTTCTCTCTCTCCTAATTGCAGCGACCAATCAACATGATTGGACTTAAGTTACTTCTAGATAAAAACATACTGACTGGGCCAAACTACAAAGATTGGCTCAGGAATGTAAAAATGGCAATCACTTACGACAAGCTGGGGTATCTTCTTACCACCAAAGCTCCCCCCGTCCCAGGTCCCACCTCCAGCGTCGCGGATAAGGAAATCAGTAAGACTTGGGAGATTGATTGTGCGAAGGCCAAGTGCCTCGTGCTTGCCTCTATGGACAACGAACATCAGAGGAGGCACGAGAATATGGACCTGGAATCCATATTTCTCCATACAAAAGAACTGTATGGAGAGCAGTCTCGTATCGCAAGATACGAAGTGTCGAAGAAGTTATTTTCGGCAAGATTGGCCGTCGGATCATCGGTAGCGGAACACGTGCTTAAGATGATTGGCTACATTGAGGAGCTCGCAGAACTTGGGACCACGTTGGAGAGTGAGCTCTATACGGACTTAATTCTCCAGTCCCTTCCTTCCACTTACGCCTAGTTTATACTGAACTTCAACTTACAAGAAAAAGAAGTTGAACTTTCAGAACTCCTCAACATGCTGAGGAGCGCAGAGGGAACCCTACAGAAAGGTAGGGAAACATCCACTTTGTTTGTAGGAGGATCTTCTTCTTCTAGGTCCAAGGCGAAAGCCAAGGGAAAGAAGAGGAAAGCCCCCGCCAAACCAAGGGGCGGTGTTAGTAAAGTGGATACGAAAGGAAAGGCAAAGGCAACAAAGATAGCGGGGAAGCTTGTGGGTAAAGAAGAATGCTTCTATTGTCATAAGAGTGGACACTGGAAGAAAGATTGCAAGGCTTGGAAGGCCAGGACACAGGAACTGAAGCAGGTTGCGGCTTCAGCTTCAGGTGTGTATGTTATTGAAAACTGTCTTTCAATAAACTCTACTTCCTGGGTATTGGATACCGGATCAGGATCTCATATCTGTAATTCTTTGCAGGCGTTGAGAAACCGTAGGGTTTTGAAGGCAGGTGACATGACCCTCTGAGTTTCAAACGGGGCTAGCATGGATGCTAAAGTCATGGGGGACTATCACCTGGGAATGTCAGATGGGCATGTTTTGGTTTTGCGTAATTGTTTTTTATACCCAACGCAACTTGTAATATCATTTCTCTATCTTTGGTTTCTAAAGAAGGTTATGAATTTGCGTTTGTAAGCAATGTTGTAAACATTCACCTTAATCAAGTTCTGATTGGGTCAGGTACATTGAGCAATGGTATATACGTATTAAACCAACCACAGATTTTCAATGTCCAGAATACACACAAAAGAAAGTCTCCAGATATCAATCGGACTTTCTTATGGCATTGTAGACTGGGTCACATCAATGAGAGAAGGTTGACTAAGTTACATATAGAAGGATACTTGGATCCGTTCGAATATCAATCGTATGCCACTTGTCAATCCTGTCTCAAAAGAAAGATGACAAAGACTCTGTTCACTGGACACGGAGTAAGAGCGAGCGAGCTCTTGGGACTCGTACACAGCGACGTGTGCGGTCCAATGTCTACACATGCGCGAAGCGGTTATTCTTACTTCATTACTTTTACGGATGATTTTTCAAGGTACAGTTATGTCTTCTTAATGAAACATAAGTCCGAAGCCTTTGAAAAGTTCCAGGAATATAAGAATGAAGTAGAAAAACAAACTGGCAAAAGTATCAAGATTCTAAGATCGGATCGAGGTGGAGAATACTTAAATGCCGAGTTCCTGAATTACTTAAAAGAGAATGGAATTCTCTCTCAGCTTACTCCTCCATACACTCCTCAACATAACGGTGTATCGGAGAGACGGAACCGGACCCTATTGGATATGGTACGGTCCATGATGAGTAACGCTGAGTTACCGCGATCATTCTGGGGGTATGCACTAGAATCAGCTGCATACCTTTTGAACCGAGTTCCCACTAAGACTGTGCCTACCACACCATATGAAATGTGGTGTGGGAAGAGGCCCCATCTCAGTCACATTAAGACTTGGGGAAGTCCAGCTTTTGTCAAAAAGCAGCATGCGGACAAGCTCGAGGCACGCTCAGTACAGTGCAAGTTTGTGGGATATCCAAAGAACTCCAAGGGATATTTCTTCTACTGCGAAGAGGAACAAAAGGTTTTTGTTTCTCGTCATGCCCATTTTCTAGAACACCAGTCTTAGAAAAGGAAATTAGTGGGAGCATAATAGAACTGGAAGAAATTCCAGAACCACAGACTATTACTGAAAGCTTAGTGGAACCAGAGGGTTCAAAAGAACAGGCCATTCCTACACCGCTCCGCAAGAGTAGTAGGCAGTCTCATCCGCCCGAGAGATACTACGGTTTTCTCATAGACGGGGATAGAGAGGATTGCATCATAGATTATGATGAGCCTACTAGCTTCCAGCAGGCCGTTCAGAGCGTTGACTCGGTAAAATGGCTGGATGCAATGCGGACCGAAATGGAGTCCATGTACACCAACAAAGTATAGACGTTGGACATTGCTCCAGACGGGGTAAAACCCGTGAGATGCAAGTGGATCTTCAAAAGGAAGATTGGTGTAGATGGACAGGTTGAGACCTATAAAGTTAGACTTGTTGCAAAGGGTTTTCGTCAAAGACCTAGTTTAGACTATGACGAAACCTTTTCTCCAGTGGCTATGCTGAAATCCATTCGGATACTTCTTGCCATTGCTGCCTTCCACGATTATGAGATTTTGCAGATGGACGTAAAAACCGCTTTTCTAAATGGAAGTTTAGAGGAGTGTGTCTATATGGACCAGCCAGAGGGTTTCATTCAGAGTGGGAGCAGCGGAAAGGTGTGCAAGTTGCTTATGTCCATCTATGGACTAAAGCAGGCATCGCGGAGTTGGAACATCTGCTTTGATGAGACGGTCAAAGAATTTGGCTTTATCAAAAATACAGATGAACCATGCATCTATACTAGATTTGTAGCGAGAACTGTAGTGTAACATTTTCAAAAATATAAAATATAAATTTTGGGAATTTTTATAATTTAATATTATTTTATTGATTATTTTAATATTAAATGCAAATAAATAGGAAAAATGTTAGAAAAATTATGGAAAATTCTAAAATAGGGTAAATTAGTGAATTATGACATTTTTAAGTTTTTGTGATTAGCTTGACACTAATTTAGCGCTAATCGCGATTAAAATCGCTAATCGGTTTTTAACAAATTTGAATAAAACATGCACACACTATTTTTCCTACACTTGTGCACTTTCAACCATGGTTTCTCATTTTGGGTTTACTATTCTTGTAAGAAGGTTAGGGATTTAAAAGAAAAGGAAAAGAAAAGAATAAAGAAATGGAGGTTTGGTGAGAAGAGGGTATGGCCTCATTGACTTAGCACTTAGCCATTGTTCCTTGCTTCATCTCCCTCCTTCTCCTCCCCATGCTTGCTGCTGCTGCCTCTCCTCCCTCTTCCTCCCCTCTTCAACTCCTCAAAACATCTCTAAAACAACACCAAAACCTCATGCCCGTTTCATTAAAAATGTGCACGAGCTCGAGATCTACAAGATGAACTAAGAAAGCATGGATTTGGCCACTAGAGGGCAACTCAAGAAAGTTCTTGAGTTGCCAATTGAGGTAATTTCTGAACCACTATCATAGTTTTAGCATTTCCTTTAACCCCATGTTGTGTTTGAATCGATATCGTGTGATATTATGGACTTGTGGATAATCTAGTTAGGGTTTGAGAGGAACTTGAGTTGTAATGTGAAATTGAGCTCAGTAGAGGACTTGTAAACACCCTAGTGCATGAATTGAGACCCTAACCTGAGAACCAAACCACAGAATACGGATTTTAGAAACCGATATCGGGGAAAATATGAAATCTGTGAGGGTTAAATGGAATCTGCTATCACCCCGAGGACCCTAAAATAATATTGAGTGGAAATTGAGATGTGCAGGCACCATAGAGGCAACACCCAAAACCCTAGCCCCCAACTCCCTTTCCCGGCCGCCAATTCTCCCATTTTAGCCGCCAATTGCGGCCTGGGTCCCACCTTTTTGGGTCGTATTGGTTCTGTAGCTACTACATTGTTAGTTTAGGCCCCTGGTATTTATAGATTTGTATAAAGTGATCTAGGTTAAAATCTGGGACATATTTCATGAGTTGCTGTTTTGGACTTTAGTTTCCGTATTCCGTATTTTCATTTCTGCATTGGTGTGTTTCGTTTTACCTCGACTATTTGGCGTTTATACGACGATATAAAGGATTTATATATGGTTTTGAAGGCGTGCCATAGGTTCTCACCTATAGGCCCCCTTATCGTATCGTTTTGGATTTCATGCGCCGTTTTAGCTTGACTTTGGTTTTAATGCGCATATGCGATATTTGATGTGTAGGTACCCATGAAGACTTCGGGACGACAAGCAAATGCATGGTGACGTCCGTAATGATGATGCAAGGTGAGTAGATTATATCTACAGGGGGAAGTCGGGTGGATGGCGTATAGCACCCCCGCAGTCCGTAGTTAGTATACTATATATATAGTGGTTATATGATAGTTATAGTGTGTTGTAGCTTGTGATAGGTGCATTATGGATAGTGTAGGGTAGAAGTGACTAGTTTAGTTTATGGTCGCGAACCCTAGGATAGAATTGCACCTACACACTGTAAGTGCACGGCGGCGCCCCGGCCGTCAATCCGACGCCGGAATGCGGAAACGGTGATAAACTTTAATTTTTGCGGACTTGGCAAAATGGCACCACCGCGCACTAAAACTGGATCGGGCCATTAAACTAAATCTAGCTAACTACAAAGAGAAGGGGAAGAGATATACCGACGATCCATGTCCTCCGGTCTTCATCTCCACTCCGATCTCCTCGCGGGATCTCCGTCCGTCTCCTCCTCGTCGGAAAGGGCACCACGAAGCCGGGTACTTTTACGGGCTCCCACCTCGATACTGAGGCAACTCGCGCATGAAGCCGGCTACTCGACATGCTCAAGATTTACTGTAGGGAATGTAATGTAGAATGTATGTCTCACATTGGGGTTGGTTGCCATTGAAGATGATGGAGGAATCAAGACTAGAAAAATGGTGCTTGCATTTTTCTAGCATGGAAAGAAGATCAAGAATGAAACTCTCATGGTGAAGCTCTCTCTTTTTCTTTCTCTCTTTTCTTTTCTTCTTCTCTTTCTTTTCTTCTTCTCTTTCATTTTTGAACCATGATCATAATCTCTCTCTTTTTCTTTCTCTCTTTTCTTTTCTTCTTCTCTTTCTTTTCTTCTTCTCTTTCATTTTTGAACCATGATCATAATCTCTCTCTCTTTCTAGAAATGGTGGAGGAAAAACTAATATGAAGCAAAAAGGGAGGTGAGTGTAGTAAAAGGAGGAGGGTGACCATATCCTAAACATAATCATCACTAAACTCTCCATCAACCTCAAATCCATTTCAAATCCTTTCTCTTCACAATAAATGCAAGAAAAGGTGCAAAAGAAAAGATGCTCTCATAATAAAACCTTTTTCAAGAAAACCCCTCCACAAATGTTATTTGCACAAATGCAAATAACCCCCTCCATCGGAAAAGTCCGGCCGGGAAAGAACAAAGGAAAACCGGCCGGAACGGAAAGCAAAATGGCAACTCCAGAAAACTGGTCCCGTAATAAATTACAGGAAAACCCCACACTGTGCATACACACCCGCATTTGTATTCCGTCCGGATACAAATGCAATGAGACAAAATCTACACTGTACTAAACTAGGACCGGCTTAAACCAAAGCCGGCTAGTAAAAACCGTTCGATCCTGATTCGTGCAATACCGCACGTATCTGATCGAACGCTGCCATATAACTATACGACCACTAGTACAAAACCGTCCGATCCTGATCCGTGCAATACCGCACGTATCTAATCGGACCCTGCCATATCTCCATACGCCCTCTACAGCGTTTCGCCCGAAAGCTTGAGTAACTGAAAGTGTGGTGGACTCTAAAGACTCGTCAATACTATGGCTGTGGATTTAACCACTAGCACGTCAGAGGTATAAGCCAATACGTGACGGGCCACCAGCTATTGACTAAAAGGGACGTCGATGAGGAAGCTCACCCCGACACCCAACTGAGCCTGTCAGTGACAATATCCGTACAGTCCGGTCCGTTCGTCTATGAGCATCGCATGGCGGGCCTAGGGGGTTGGTAAAAGTCAGACCCCCAAAAGCGGTACAAGTCGTGTCGGAGTGTAGCCCAGAACACCCTGAGATACTACTGGAATACCTACCAGTAAATCTCCTGCCTTGGCCAAGGTCTTTGTGTAATGGCTCTCCTAGACACAGCGCGACCTCACCCCCAATACCGGGAGAGACGAACCCCTGAAGATCCGCTCACTGCCTCCATGTGGCTCGGGACTGTACCCAACTAAAACCTGTTTGCACGACTCCTTTGAGCCGTGGTAGGGTAGTAATCAAAGTACAGTGGGAACTCACACGAGACAAATGACGATCCCTAGGTCGATGAACTAACCTGTACACATGTCACCTGGGAACTGCTATCTGACGTCAGGTATAAGACCAACTAGCATGTTCCCGGCGAGTCCTGTCCGGTGTACTCATAACCCAATGAGCACCTGTATACATCTTAGGTGAACCTACTGACACCAGTGGCTTGTGAGACCGGCCACCGCCCCTCGTCGGGGTCTCGACTGTATACACTAGTCTACTCTGGAGAATCGATGCCCTGTCTCGAAACTCCCACGACTAGGGACCTTTTAAGGATGTGCTTATAGACTCCAGCTCTCACTTATATGATCGCCCTCATACTGCTGGCAGTCAAGCAAGAATCCAAGGGGCTCTATCAACGTGCAATAGCGACATGTCAGGTCACCTAAAGCAGTACACGATGATAAAGGTAAACCAGATAGCATACTATCATCTCGAGTAAGACTGTCCTACCGGGATAGGTCCTCCCTCAATCATTGCAATCACGTGCCTGTGACCCAATAATTGACTCTGAGGGCACTATCTCCAACAATCTCCCACTTGCACTCAAGGCTAATTATTGCGATGTCGCATACTCACAGCCCGTGTGATACCGAACACCCAACTCATCTACTAGTCAGTCTCACAAATCCCGTTTGTGAAATTATTGCGGTCGAGGAATAGCCTCAGTGAGTGGATCCGCCTAGAAGTTTCTTTCTATGTCTCTCTATATCTCAAGTTCACGGAGAAACCTATCTCCCGAAATGAGCAATACCTGTCTTAGAATGTCTGGATGTCTGATGGGACTTAGCTCATAAATGAACTCTAAATCCAAACTTCTTAGACTGCATCGTCAACTGAACTTAATCAGTATCCTGCGCCATGCCACCCTCAGTATTGCCTTGGACCACCTGTCCAAAATACTGCCCCTCGTCAGAAGGAAAAACTATAACTCTGACAACCTCCTTGTCGTCCAGCTCACCTTGGAAGCCTGGAATGATAACTGTTTCTCGGATGAGGCTGTCGTTATCATATCCCTAGAACATCCACTTATGTTCTAAAACTGCATCCGACTGTTTCTCCAGGATTGGATCAATATCAACTTATTGCATGTAATGCAAGAACAACATCTGGTGTGGTACTTGACATCTCATGATTGACTCAATTGCCTTGGCAAGTGATCTGCCAATCATGAGTATCCCTCTCCCCTTTAGTCTATAAGACACCTTTAGAGAGGGTGACTCCATTACCTGCAGGTGTACTACCGTGCCAGGAGTCGTCCATTCTAAATACTCATAGAATGCTGTCAAGGTACCCAGATTAGGAAACCACCCAAATCTAGATCTAAAACCATAGATCTAGTAACCAGAATGTCTGATATAATGTCCAAGTCGTTTGTGGAGAAACCACTGTGTGACGACCAAAGTATAACCGATCGTAGTATAGGAATATCACTTCCTATTACGTGTATGTCATCCAAATACCAGGATATCACACCCTACTATCTTCTCAACAGATCCATCCCTCATTCTGATGAAGTCAAACCTATGACTGTCACGTCAGAAATAGATGATCTATCTCCGCTACATCTGCTCTAGTCTATAAATAGACATAAGCCTGATGTCCACCAATGCTTCCGCTGCTCCCACTGACTACGACAACCCTCTGGCAGAGTCATACAGACGTGCACTTTTAAAGCTAGTTTAGAACGACGCTATACTCATCCTCCTGCCGGGTCTCGCAGCCTGGAACAACAACAATGGCAAGTGTGGGTAAACAAGAACTTCCCTGTCACTGTCCTTGAGGCTACCGAAGTACCTCTCGGGTGCCTGAAGTTACCCACCTTATCTGCGGAGTGGCCAATGGAATGTCAATTCAGATTGAATCTTTAGGTTCCTTATCAAATCTTCAGTAATCGTTTGCGGTTCTGGAATCACTTCCAGTTCTACCATACTCCCACTGCTGGTTTTGAAAAAATCCATTTTTAATAAAACTGTGGCGAGTCTAGAACAATATTGCTATTGTTCATCCAGATGGTAGAAAGTCAACCCGCGTCATAGCCTGGGTCAACCCACAAACAGCCATTACAGAAACGTGCCTTGAGTTATCCAGAGTCTGGTTTTAATCATAAGCCGGACAACTCCCCGTACCTTAACAACGTTAAGATATGAACTGTTCTACATCCAATATAGAACCAGAGGCACTGATTTGATTGAACCAGATTCAAATCATGCAGCTATCTCCAGTGCATGTCAACTAAATGGAGAGAGGCCGATCAGCGTTACTCAACTTAGGAATGCTTCCAATTATGAGTAACCTGAAAGAGAAGCAATTTCTCTTTATCATTACTATCAACTGAATACCATACACAAGTATCTACATCTTCGATCACTTTGAAGAATCCCGATACTTGCTATACCTGGTTCTCTACTCTATTCAAATACCTATAACTCCTCAAAACTTAGACCATGTGTTTCTACGAAACACATGTCTAAGAACTAGAGAAGTCAAAAGTAAACAGAATATAGTATGAGGACCAACCCCTCTGTCCTAATGGACACTGGACAACATACAATACTCTGTATAAGTCCGCTGAGTCTAATAACTCTTTCACTGTGTGTCGTAGGTTGAAAACTGTACTTATGGTTAAGAAGAATTACACCGCTGTTTAATGCTCCTTACCTAACCATCCACTGATATAGGTAAATGTCATCGACATAATATCAAAAGGTATATCTCACTCTATGAAAATAGACGTACAGATATATCAATTTGAAATTGGTGCACATCAACGGATATTCAAAACCAAATATTTGCCGTCCGGCAAACAGCCCAGGTGATTTCCTCAAATTTCACTGATTCCAACGAATCCCGATATAATGAGGATGATCACCCAATTCCCAATAACTTACTCCCACTCATCATCTGTAAAACCATACAGATGTGAGAATCAAACCTGGTAAATACATACCTTGGAGTAAGTATCTAATCGGGAAATCAGTTTTCTTTTAACATTACACAGTGAGACTGAAACATTGAAATGTTTCGATGGGGTATCCCGGTATTCCTAGTAATGCCTCTTCCAGATTCACGACTGTAACCGTATAGTTCTTTGCCACCTCTCCAAATCCCTTCATATGTCTTTAGTCTTTACCTTCTGTACACCCCTTTAGGCCAAATGGTTTTCTTCCTTCCCTACCGTTCGGCACCAGCCTAAGGTTTGGAAGAAGACTATCCAAAAAGCATAAAGGGTGTACTGTCCTAATCCTAGGAGCACTCGCATCGCGAGAGAAGGTGAAGATAAAAGACACCTGAATGTACTTTATTCCTATTTCTCCTGAACCAGGATCCATCCCCGAACTGGAACGAGTTCCTTTCGAGTTCGTATATAACCATACGATGGATTATCCAATAAAATGGGATCTTCGTAATGATACGGAGTGTCCTGGAGAAATACAAAGGTGATTTAGGATTGGCGAAGGAATACATGGTTTGGTCGTGAATATCTGTTGCAATTTACTTTGCCCTCTTACTAATCCCTTACTTTGTCTTAACTTAATACCTTCTGTACACCGTTTAGGCTAATTGGCTTTCTTCCTTCCCTACCGGTCGGCACCAGCCTATGGTTTGGAAGAAGACTATCCAATTTGCGTAATAGGTGTACTACTCCTAAACCAAGGAGTACTCGCAACCTGAGAGAGGGTGAAAAGAAAAGACAACTGAATAATCCTATCCATTTTTTCCAGAACCGGAAACCATCCTCGAATAAATCCCTTCGAGTTCGTATCTAACCATACGATGGTTTTGTCCAATGGAAGTGGACGTTCGTAGTAATACGGGGTGTCCTGGAGAAAAGGGTAAAAGTAGGAGTGGCAATGAGGTTCGCAACTCTGACAATCCAAAAGCCAGTGTTAAGTAGGTTCGGTCAACTTGGTCACTGAGTCATAGTCTAGGGTCGGGTCAAAGGTCGCTGCCAGAGAGAGAGAAAAGAAACACTCAGCGTGCACTCTAACCTAGATCAGAATGGTTACCAATTTATCTAATCTGGAATCCTCCCACTGTACCTCAAATTCTCCTCCAAACCTGAAAGAAGAATTAGTCGGGGTCACCCGAGGAGTATACTAACTCATCAGTGGGAATCGGGATCCAACTCTCATCGCATGATAACGTGACGGAATCCGCTCACGTCATCATACTCCAGAAGGTATGCGCATATCTGGCAAGTTTCAGTACTTTTGAAACTCCCGATGTGATTTCTGCCCCATGCTCTTATGACCTTGACTTTGGCCAACATATCATAAGTCACATGTCAAGTTCTACCCGTCATTCTCCAGGTTAATTTGAATCCACCCGTACATACCCTTGACTTTGGCCAAAATGGCAGTACGACTGTCCCAAACCAACGCATCTATCTATGCTGCATATGAATACCCAACAGCTACCAAACACTGTGCCTTGACTTTGGCCAACATACACAGCTTGAATACTATTGACCATCCATATGAAACGACGGAGGGCTACGAATGGTTTCTGGCGAAAACCTTTAACGTAATGAACTTGATATCGTTGAAGGAACGGATAGCTTTTTAGAAAATATAGTGACGAAAACCTTTACTAAAGAGGTCACTCCCGGTGAAGGGATCTCGGCTCTTTCCCCGTAGAATGGGGTGCAGGATATTCCAACTGAATACCACGGTGCAAAGCAAAAGTAATCGGCTATAGTGAAGTTAATGCCCTGACGCAAAATTCGGTCCAAGGGGTCACTCCCGGTGAGGGGATCTCGGCCCTTGCCTCGTCGACTGAGGAGCAGGATATTCCAAATGAATACCACGATGCAAAACAAAAGTGAACGTCCTTGCAATAACAGCTTTTTGAAAAAGTGTTCCAACAACATCAGATTAGGTTTGTTTTTAACTTGCATTGATCCGAATCAATGCAGTCCCATCATTTGATCACACCAAAAAGAACGAAAATATACTGATGTACGTATATGCCATCCGCATTCGCCACTGGGTCCCGTCATTACCCGTTAGGTTAGCTAACTAACGACAGAGCGGGGACTGGACTAGCGCGGATGTAAAACATATACAACATCTACTAATATATATACCAATATATTATATTTCGCTCAAGGCGTGAATAAAATGCAACATCACAGAAATGTACAGCATCACAGAACATAACAGATATCTGGGATCCCCGGGTTTCACAGAGCCACTACTGAAACCCGACGTTCCCCTGGTCGTGTGGATAGCCTGTGCAATGAAATCCTAGACCCCTACGGGCGCGGCAAGTCACCCGCCAAAACCTGAAGCGAGGCAGCCCCCTTCAGCGCCGTGAATGGACCACCCAGCACTTCACGGAATCCGGTAACTTGGGCACCCCTCCTGGGTCAACCTGTACCCCCTACGAGTGCGGCGAATAGCCCGCCAATCCTAGAGTGAAGCCCCCTCCGTCTCAATGCCATGAGATGCGGGTTTGTTGCCCTCTAGAACCCGGCTATCCGTGCACCCCACCGCGGGGTAATCCTAGTACAGAAAGTAAAATATACATACAACGGGTACATCGACCGCAACCAGGTCGTGCCCCAAAAGAATAATACAATCAGGCAGTGACGGCAGTCCACATGTCGGACGCTCGCCCCGCAATATCAAAAGTACATAATACCACCACAACTGTACTAGCATTGCATCCAGGCTATCCCCACGACCGATCCGCAACATCACAGCATAAACATAAAACATCAACGTGAAAGTCACGTTCGCAAATCCGTCTAACCGGGCTATAGCAGTTAGACAGGATTTACCGATCGAGTGACATTCACGGTCGCAGATATAATGTAAATACTGTGAAAAATGTGTTTTAAAATATTCCGATCGATCAAAAATTAACAAGTGGGCCCTCAAACAAAACTGTAGCACTCACAGAAACCCTTGGCCCAATTTTAATATTCCAAAACCCATATTTTAAGCCCAGAAGGCCTCTGAAAAAATTTGGTGATGTGATATGAATAGTGCGCGGCGGAAGGGCCGCGCGAGGTGGGGTTTCGCGGCGGATCCGCGCTCCAACTGTGGAGTTACATCGTCAAATTTTTACAGAACCCTTAGATTTCCCAGTACATCAATATTTTACAACCAGAAAAATTTTTCGAGACCAAAAATTTTCAACAGAAACTGATTCGAACTAAAATGCAGTTTTGGAACATTCGATCGATCGAAACAGAAAAACACATTACACCAAGCTAGACTATGTTAATGGCGAGGCTCTGATACCACTGTAAGTGCACGGCGGCGCCCCGGCCGTCAATCCGACGCCGGAATGCGGAAACGGTGATAAACTTTAATTTTTGCGGACTTGGCAAAACGGCACCACCGCGCACTAAAACCGGATCGGGCCATTAAACTAAATCTAGCTAACTACAAAGAGAAGGGGAAGAGATATACCGACGATCCATGTCCTCCGGTCTTCATCTCCACTCCGATCTCCTCGCGGGATCTCCGTCCGTCTCCTCCTCGTCGGAAAGGGCACCACGAAGCCGGGTACTTTTACGGGCTCCCACCTCGATACTGAGGCAACTCGCGCATGAAGCCGGCTACTCGACATGCTCAAGATTTACTGTAGGGAATGTAATGTAGAATGTATGTCTCACATTGGGGTTGGTTGCCATTGAAGATGATGGAGGAATCAAGACTAGAAAAATGGTGCTTGCATTTTTCTAGCATGGAAAGAAGATCAAGAATGAAACTCTCATGGTGAAGCTCTCTCTTTTTCTTTCTCTCTTTTCTTTTCTTCTTCTCTTTCTTTTCTTCTTCTCTTTCATTTTTGAACCATGATCATAATCTCTCTCTTTTTCTTTCTCTCTTTTCTTTTCTTCTTCTCTTTCTTTTCTTCTTCTCTTTCATTTTTGAACCATGATCATAATCTCTCTCTCTTTCTAGAAATGGTGGAGGAAAAACTAATATGAAGCAAGAAGGGAGGTGAGTGTAGTAAAAGGAGGAGGGTGACCATATCCTAAACATAATCATCACTAAACTCTCCATCAACCTCAAATCCATTTCAAATCCTTTCTCTTCACAATAAATGCAAGAAAAGGTGCAAAAGAAAAGATGCTCTCATAATAAAACCTTTTTCAAGAAAACCCCTCCACAAATGTTATTTGCACAAATGCAAATAACCCCCTCCATCGGAAAAGTCCGGCCGGGAAAGAACAAAGGAAAACCGGCCGGAACGGAAAGCAAAATGGCAACTCCAGAAAACTGGTCCCGTAATAAATTACAGGAAAACCCCACACTGTGCATACACACCCGCATTTGTATTCCGTCCGGATACAAATGCAATGAGACAAAATCTACACTGTACTAAACTAGGACCGGCTTAAACCAAAGCCGGCTAGTAAAAACCGTTCGATCCTGATTCGTGCAATACCGCACGTATCTGATCGAACGCTGCCATATAACTATACGGCCACTAGTACAAAACCGTCCGATCCTGATCCGTGCAATACCGCACGTATCTAATCGGACCCTGCCATATCTCCATACGCCCTCTACAGCGTTTCGCCCGAAAGCTTGAGTAACTGAAAGTGTGGTGGACTCTAAAGACTCGTCAATACTATGGCTGTGGATTTAACCACTAGCACGTCAGAGGTATAAGCCAATACGTGACGGGCCACCAGCTATTGACTAAAAGGGACGTCGATGAGGAAGCTCACCCCGACACCCAACTGAGCCTGTCAGTGACAATATCCGTACAGTCCGGTCCGTTCGTCTATGAGCATCGCATGGCGGGCCTAGGGGGTTGGTAAAAGTCAGACCCCCAAAAGCGGTACAAGTCGTGTCGGAGTGTAGCCCAGAACACCCTGAGATACTACTGGAATACCTACCAGTAAATCTCCTGCCTTGGCCAAGGTCTTTGTGTAATGGCTCTCCTAGACACAGCGCGACCTCACCCCCAATACCGGGAGAGACGAACCCCTGAAGATCCGCTCACTGCCTCCATGTGGCTCGGGACTGTACCCAACTAAAACCTGTTTGCACGACTCCTTTGAGCCGTGGTAGGGTAGTAATCAAAGTACAGTGGGAACTCACACGAGACAAATGACGATCCCTAGGTCGATGAACTAACCTGTACACATGTCACCTGGGAACTGCTATCTGACGTCAGGTATAAGACCAACTAGCATGTTCCCGGCGAGTCCTGTCCGGTGTACTCATAACCCAATGAGCACCTGTATACATCTTAGGTGAACCTACTGACACCAGTGGCTTGTGAGACCGGCCACCGCCCCTCGTCGGGGTCTCGACTGTATACACTAGTCTACTCTGGAGAATCGATGCCCTGTCTCGAAACTCCCACGACTAGGGACCTTTTAAGGATGTGCTTATAGACTCCAGCTCTCACTTATATGATCGCCCTCATACTGCTGGCAGTCAAGCAAGAATCCAAGGGGCTCTATCAACGTGCAATAGCGACATGTCAGGTCACCTAAAGCAGTACACGATGATAAAGGTAAACCAGATAGCATACTATCATCTCGAGTAAGACTGTCCTACCGGGATAGGTCCTCCCTCAATCATTGCAATCACGTGCCTGTGACCCAATAATTGACTCTGAGGGCACTATCTCCAACACACACACACCCTTGCATATTACTTGTATTTACACGGTGTTTGATGATATGGGATGACTTTGGAGGTGAGTCGATGATGTGGGCTTGATGATGTGAGATCGGTGATTGGATACAATTCATTGTGGGATATGACTTGTGATTTCTTGCGGGCTTGGGATATGTGTTTACCCCGCATGCATACTTCACTGATGGTATCGTTTGGTGCTAGACATAGAGTAGTACCCCAGGCTATGTGATCTGATGATAGTGATACCTGTTATGTGATGAGATAGTGAGATGTTGACCCGTACCCAGCTATTGGGATGCCGTACGATGACTACCGTACGAGCCGATATTGATGATAGATCCGCACTCATAACTCGAGGATATAGTATGATATGACATTGAGGCGAGATCACCGACTATATGCCTTTATATATGTATCGACTCAGATTTAGGCGGTTTCCATACCCCTCCAGACTTGCATGATACTTAGATCAGTAGTTGCATAGTAGATGTTAGATTAGACTAGAGTCATACCTATTTCAAACTAACGAATCGGGAATATTGCAGGATAGGAAAAAGGGGATTCTACGGATATTTTCAAATGTGTAGTGTCTATTTTCTAAACACCGTAGCCCTTGTTTTACCAAAGACCCCGATTCGTCTTATTTCAAAAGGCAAGGTTGCATGATATAGCTTTTGAGTTAGATTCTTCACCATTGCGTTGATTATTCGATTGCACCTGTTCATACTATTTGCATGGCATTACTTATGCTTATTGTTGTATTGCCATCATGCTGTTAGGACACCAGCACCATTATCGAAGATGCGTATGTTTCACGTACACTGATTGCCGGCTCACACACTTCATCATCGATAATTGCTATGTCACTACACTGTAGTACTGCTGCATTCATGGTATGATTTCCGTATGGCATACTGTACACATAGACCTGTACATAAACATATATGATTTTGACTTGATATTCATACCTGATAAATATGTCACACCTGATCATTATATTGTAGCTCATTTATATGTGACATAACTTGATACTCACATTGATGCTTATATCACACCTGATCATTATATTGTAGCTCATTTATATGTGACATGACTTGATACTCACATTGATGCTTATGTCACACCTGATCATTATATTGTAGCTCATTTATATGTGACATGACTTGATACTCACATTAATGCTTATATCACACCTGATCATTATATTGTAGCTCATTTATATGTGACATGACTTGATACTCACATTGATGCTTATGTCACACCTGATCATTATATTGTAGCTCATTTATATGTGACATGACTTGATACTCACATTGATGCTTATATCACACCTGATCATTATATTGTAGCTCATTTATATGTGACATGACTTGATACTCACATTGATGCTTATATCACACCTGATCATCATATTGTAGCTCATTTATATGTGACATGACTTGATACTCACATTGATGCTTATATCACACCTGATCATTATATTGTAGCTCATTTATATGTGACATGACTTGATACTCACATTGATGCTTATGTCACACCTGATCATTATACTGTAGCTCATTTATATGTGACATGACTTGATACTCACATTGATGCTTATATCACACCTGATCATTATATTGTAGCTCATTTATATGTGACATGACTTGATACTCACATTGATGCTTATATCACACCTGATCATCATATTGTAGCTCATTTATATGTGACATGACTTGATACTCACATTGATGCTTATATCACACCTGATCATTATATTGTAGCTCATCTATATGTGACTTGACATGATAATTATGTTTGACGCACATATCATATCAGATTAGTGACTTACATTTTGGTTTGGATTATATGTGATTTCTGGATTTGGGAACCGTGGCTATTTCAAATATGTAATCATTAAAAAACCCGGTTCCCTTGATATGATATTTCGGTGCGTCCACCATGTGTTTTCTCGGTGCTAGAGTGATATATGAAAAACCCGAATCGAGGAGGCGGTTGAGGCCGATTACGGATACATGGTGGACCCGGTATGGTACCCCGGGGCGAGAACGGTTTCGCTGTGTGATAGACGGTGAGCCCGGCAGAGGGACTACTACCTACCGGTGATTGTACTTGAGCTCGGCGGATATCTAGAGGATTCCGACCGGAGCCCAGAGATGGATATGGGCTGACCCGTACTGCCGGGGCCGAGGGCCGATACCGCAGACGGAGCCCAGAGATGGACATGGGTTGACTCGTACTGCCGGGGCCGAGGGCCGATACCGCTGACGGAGCCCCATATGGATGAGGATTTACGTGTCGATGCTTGGCACGGGTTTCATGATGTTTTACCATGATATTGTTTATATCCTCATATTGCATACATGATGCTTATTGTCATTGGGTGACGGGTGGACGGGTTCCACGTATATACAGACATAGATCATATACAGATATGGATCATATACAGACATAGATCATATACAGATATGGATCATATACGGACACGGATCATATACAGATATGGATCATATACGGACATGGATCATATACAGACATGGATCATATACAGACATGGATCATACACAGACTGGATTTACACTTATCATATTTCATTTGTATATATAACAGGGTATGAGGGCGCTGTTATATATACCCTTACACCAATATTAGTGGTATGGGACGCTAATATATGTGTATTGATATCACTTGATACTTCATCATATTTACTTCATACAGCATACCTTACATTCATGACATGTTATTACCTGAGTACTTGGCACCACATACATATTTAGATGTTACCTTGCCACCTTACTACACTCAGATGTACTCTTGTGGATTATATTACTGATAGTTGACTTAGGTTTATGTCTTGCATTCGGTTTCTGCTTATAGATATTTCTATTCACGAGTTGGCAACTCACCCCCGTTGTGCCACAGTTCTTGCAGGTTCTGCCGTACAGGTTTTATTGCGGCATTTCTGGCACACTACCTTCTTGCGGGCGATTTGCTTTTGGTAGGTGGATTCTTTCGCATCAAGAACCACCATTGTTTTCATTTTACTTATTGTATCTAGAATTTCCATCAACCAAAACTTGTATATTGTTTCAGACCTAGGCTTTAGTGATGTATTATTCGACCTTAGAGTCGCGCTTAGTAGTATTGCGGTTTCTTGTTGCTTTGAGCTTTCTTTTGGGTTTTAGATTTCTGGGTTTTCGGCTTACTTAGTCGCGTTACGCCTGTAGACGTTACGTGGTTAAGTGCCGGTCACGGGCCAAACTTTGGGTCGTGACAAAGTTGGTATCAGACCGCTAGGTTGACCTTGGTTCGAGTCTGAGTTTGACTATGTGGAGCCTAGGGCGTAGTTTATATACGGAACTTAGGCTTGACCTTATGGGACTTAGACTTGGTCGAGGGGGTATTAGACCCGAACTTTCGTCGTTTTACGATGACCCTTGGTTGATGGAATAGGTGACTAAAGTAGAGTGACGTACCGTTGGTATGTTCCGCGGCATACTTACGACACGCCACTCCGCTTAAGGAACCTTAGGATGTGCATACTTTTGAGATCAGTGATTCTCTTCATATCCGGGATTATACATCCATTTAAGATTCCCGATTCTATTAGTTCATGATCATATCTTCATTGATGCTGTTCCTTTCTATGATCATGTATCCACTTTGGATCTGTTATTTCTTTCTTGCCACTGGTGTGCTCTCTTTGATACTCGATTGAGATTCCTGTTACCATGTTTGGGCGTAGTTTGGGCTGCTGCTAGGGTTACGGCCGGTGTGAGCTCGTTTGGTACGAGGGCCGACCATTGTGTTTTCTGGTGACATGGGAACGTCTCGAGTTAGTGTTGGTGATTGTGACCTCTAGTGGAGGCGAGTGCTTGGATTTGCACCGGATGATCGGGCCATTGTTAGAACTGCCAGTTGAGAGAGGACTGTTGATGTACAGCATACCTCAGAGATTGTGATGTCGCCTACCGTGCAGACAGATGGACCAGCTGTTGCTGAGATCGACAGGATGTTGCTTTCGGAGCTTACGAGCTGAGATTGCCGGAGCTTTCAGGCAGATATGCGACAGATGATAGCTAGTCTACCCGATTTGAGAGACGAAGGTGATTCGTCCGATTTTGCGCCAGAGCGGGCCCAGTTGAGTTGAAGAATTCCAGTGTGGAGAATCTTACTCAGAGCTAGAGCAGACCGATTCAGAGATGACCGCCTATGTATTGCCTTTCCTGGAGGATTGAGGCGTTGTTCGGCGTACAGGCGTATGAACCAGTTGTTGCTGCAAATGATGAGATATCGCCCAGATGATTGGAGCTGTTGCAGCGTGAGCATATACTCAGAGAGATGATAGCGAGTCGCTAGTCACCTGAGGATGAATGACTAGGACATGTGGTTCGTTCGTTACCGATGCGAGGTCATCAGATAGATCGTTTCCAGCTAGAGACGATTTCACGCAGGTTCGTTGAGAGTCGATTGAGACGATCGAATGTCAGGAGCCATTTTCCAAGTTTAAAGTATACGGAAAGACATGCAGGTGATTCTATGGACCCTCTAGAAGAATGAAACCCTAACTCGACTTAATGACCGTGTGACAGCCTTTGAACCTTAGGGTTTACGGCAGTTCCGCGGCGCCATTAGTGAGGCTTGGGTTTGCCCTTCTACGGCTGGACCACCGACGCTGTGGCATGTACTCGATACTATTAAACTGTACCCGAGATGTGAGCTTTTGGGGGATTATGAGGGTCTGACGAGTCGATCGGATGGGTCGACATCTTTCGGATATCGTGATGGGATACTGCTTGGGAGACTCCAGATGCGAGCGTAGCCGTCGGAGCGCGGTTCGTGTGGCCACGATGAGTTATGTCCGAATCAATCGACATTTGAGCAGAGTGAAGAAAAGGATTCGTACGAGGTTTCGACGAGATGACGTCCCACTCCGCTGACATCAGAGATGTTATACGCACCCAGAGGCGTGGTATATGGATATGTCTTCCAGAAAGAAGCGCGATGAGTATGCAGCCGTTCCGGGATAAGCTTTAGCTTCAGCATTAGATGATGACTTCTGGGCATTTCGGCAGGATTGAGATTTGAGAAAGGAACCTCGACAGGACCCTTCTGGAGTACGATACGAGAAGACCTAGACCCGGGAGTGGTCGTATTGCGCACACCCAGCAGGCCAGAGTTCGGCATTGTCGACGAGGTAGTTGACCAGGATCGAATAAAGGAACTCACCCAGATGCGTTGCGAATTGATCAAGGGCGGACGAGCGACGAGTATTCCTCCGATGGTTGGGACGTGTTCCCGAGGATCTGTTCGGCCTGACATCTTCTACAGAATGGTGAAGCTAAAGAGTACGCAATTTCGAGTCCGTGTGAGAGACTTCAGATTGGCCGTGGCCGAGAACAGTGCAGTGCAAGGTGGCTTGGCGTAACGTCATAGTGGACGATGTTAGAGACATGTGGAACAAGGTGTTCGTGTGAGACGCTGACGAGCTGTCATTACTTCCCATCGAGACTAGAGACCAGATATGCTTACCGTGACGTGGGATGTGACCAATTTCCGAGAAAATGTTGTGCTGAGGACACAGATGTCTATCAAGCGAGAAGAGATAGTACAAGAGAGCCAGCCTCTGTACAGATCGGCATAGGCATGATTGGAAGAGACCTTGAGCAGGATTCCTTCCAGGACATTGCTGCAATGATGTGTGCACCCAGGATCAGATGTGTGACGTACATTCAAGGAGCCAGAGGCCGACGCCAGTGATATGTTGCCTTACGAGTGGTCGTGAGGTTTGACCGAGAGGTGACCAGAGAAGTGCCAGAACGGAATCGTCCCCGTTAGCACACCTGACAGGGCCGATGAGCCGATTGACTGCGAGATAGGAAATCCACAGAGAAGATAAGAACCCAGAGTCAGAGGACGCCAGACCGTGAGCAAGAGGCACGTAGATATCTTGCGCTTCTAGCAGTGGATTGCACCGACTCCTTCTCGACTTTGAAGGAGGAACTACCGACGACGGTATTTATGAGTTGTGATTTTGTGATTCGATTATCACGTATCCGTCGTTTGGGATTTCGGTATTTTGTGCGTTCTGTTTGCATGATTTAATTTTGATGACTAAGTTTTATGATATTTGGTTTCATGCACCCACTGGATATTTATATATTTTGCGCTGAGTTATTACATTTGAGATATTGATTGAAATTTCATGCCTATTGTATTCAGTGATTTGATTTGGACTTCCAGCGTAGTTTTCATGCACCTTTAGTGTTTTGATATACGATTTTGGTGCACGCCAGATGCACTAAATCGAAATTCTTCGTGCATTTCATATGCACCTGATTTTTGCTGCCAGGCACATACGTTGCCTACGACAGATGTTTCGTGCACACCCGTTGCACCTAGATGTTGTTTTGTACACCTGTTTGACACATATATGGATTTTGATACCTTGCGCACCAGACGCATAGGATATTCTTATATATGCATTTTGGAGATTGATTGCTAGTAGAGTAGTACATTTCTTTTTTATGATATTCTCTATGTGTTGATGTTTTCGGAGCCCCGACAAATGGATTATTACTGAAATTGTTTTAGTAGTGGGGGGTTTAAATTTAAATTCGGGGACCGAATTTCTTTAAGGGGGGTAGATTGTAACATTTTCAAAAATATAAAATATAAATTTTGGGAATTTTTATAATTTAATATTATTTTATTGATTATTTTAATATTAAATGCAAATAAATAGGAAAAATGTTAGAAAAATTATGAAAAATTATGGAAAATTCTAAAATAGGGTAAATTAGTGAATGATGACATTTTTAAGTTTTTGTGATTAGCTTGACACTAATTTAGCGCTAATCGCGATTAAAATCGCTAATCGGTTTTTAACAAATTTGAACAAAACATGCACACACTATTTTTCCTACACTTGTGCACTTTCTACCATGGTTACTCATTTTGGGTTTACTATTCTTGTAAGAAGGTTAGGGATTTAAAAGAAAAGGAAAAGAAAAGAATAAAGAAATGGAGGTTTGGTGAGAAGAGGGTATGGCCTCATTGACTTAGCACTTAGCCATTGTTCCTTGCTTCATCTCCCTCCTTCTCCTCCCCATGCTTGCTGCTGCTGCCTCTCCTCCCTCTTCCTCCCCTCTTCAACTCCTCAAAACATCTCTAAAACAACACCAAAACCTCATGCCCGTTTCATTAAAAATGTGCACGAGCTCGAGATCTACAAGATGAACTAAGAAAGCATGGATTTGGCCACTAGAGGGCAACTCAAGAAAGTTCTTGAGTTGCCAATTGAGGTAATTTCTGAACCACTATCATAGTTTTAGCATTTCCTTTAACCCCATGTTGTGTTTGAATCGATATCGTGTGATATTATGGACTTGTGGATAATCTAGTTAGGGTTTGAGAGGAACTTGAGTTGTAATGTGAAATTGAGCTCAGTAGAGGACTTGTAAACACCCTAGTGCATGAATTGAGACCCTAACCTGAGAACCAAACCACAGAATACGGATTTTAGAAACCGATATCGGGGAAAATGTGAAATCTGTGAGGGTTAAATGGAATCTGCTATCACCCCGAGGACCCTAAAATAATATTGAGTGGAAATTGAGATGTGCAGGCACCATAGAGGCAACACCCAAAACCCTAGCCCCCAACTCCCTTTCCCGGCCGCCAATTCTCCCCTTTTGGCCGCCAATTGCGGCCTGGGTCCCACCATTTTGGGTCGTATTGGTTCTGTAGCTTCTACATTGTTAGTTTAGGCCCCTGGTATTTATAGATTTGTATAAAGTGATCTAGGGTAAAATCTGGGACATATTTCATGAGTTGCTGTTTTGGACTTTAGTTTCCGTATTCCGTATTTTCATTTCTGCATTGGTGTGTTTCGTTTTACCTCGACTATTTGGCGTTTATACGACGATATAAAGGATTTATATGTGGTTTTGAAGGCGTGCCATAGGTTCTCACCTATAGGCCCCCTTATCGTATCGTTTTGGATTTCATGCGCCGTTTTAGCTTGGATTTGGTTTTAATGCGCATATGCGATATTTGATGTGTAGGTACCCATGAAGACTTCGGGACGACAAGCAAATGCATGGTGACGTCCGTAATGATGATGCAAGGTGAGTAGATTATATCTACAGGGGGAAGTCGGGTGGATGGCGTATAGCACCCCCGCAGTCCGTAGTTAGTATACTATATATATAGTGGTTATATGACAGTTATAGTGTGTTGTAGCTTGTGATAGGTGCATTATGGATAGTGTAGGGTAGAAGTGACTAGTGTAGTTTATGGTCGCGAACCCTAGGATAGAATTGCACCTACACACACACCCTTGCATATTACTTGTATTTACACGGTGTTTGATGATATGGGATTACTTTGGAGGTGAGTCGATGATGTGGGCTTGATGATGTGAGATCGGTGATTGGATACAATTCATTGTGGGATATGACTTGTGATTTCTTGCGGGCTTGGGATATGTGTTTACCCCGCATGCATACTTCACTGATGGTATCGTTTGGTGCTAGACATAGAGTAGTACCCCAGGCTATGTGATCTGATGATAGTGATACCTGTTATGTGATGAGATAGTGAGATGTTGACCCGTACCCAGCTATTGGGATGCCGTACGATGATTACCGTACGAGCCGATATTGATGATAGATCCGCACTCATAACTCGAGGATATAGTATGATATGACATTGAGGCGAGATCACCGACTATATGCCTTTATATATGTATCGACTCAGATTTAGGCGGTTTCCATACCCCTCCAGACTTGTATGATACTTAGATCAGTAGTTGCATAGTAGATGTTAGATTAGACCAGAGTCATACCTATTTCAAACTAACGAATTAGGAATATTGCAGGATAGGAAAAAGGGGATTCTACGGATATTTTCAAATGTGTAGTGTCTATTTTCTAAACACCGTAGCCCTTGTTTTACCAAAGACCCCGATTCGTCTTATTTCAAAAGGCAAGGTTGCATGATATAGCTTTTGAGTTAGATTCTTCACCATTGCGTTGATTATTCGATTGCACCTGTTCATACTATTTGCATGGCATTACTTATGCTTATTGTTGTATTGCCATCATGCTGTTAGGACACCAGCACCATTATCGATGATGCGTATGTTTCACGTACACTGATTGCCGGCTCACACACTTCATCATCGATAATTGCTATGTCACTACACTGTAGTACTGCTGCATTCATGGTATGATTTCCGTATGGCATACTGTACACATAGACCTGTACACAAACATATATGATTTTGACTTGATATTCATACCTGATAAATATGTCACACCTGATCATTATATTGTAGCTCATTTATATGTGACATGACTTGATACTCACATTGATACTTATATCACACCTGATCATTATATTGTAGCTCATTTATATGTGACATGACTTGATACTCACATTGATGCTTATGTCACACCTGATCATTATATTGTAGCTCATTTATATGTGACATGAATTGATACTCACATTGATGCTTATATCACACCTGATCATTATATTGTAGCTCATTTATATGTGACATGACTTGATACTCACATTGATGCTTATGTTACACCTGATCATTATATTGTAGCTCATTTATATGTGACATGACTTGATACTCACATTGATGCTTATATCACACCTGATCATGATATTGTAGCTCATTTATATGTGACATGACTTGATACTCACATTGATGCTTATATCACACCTGATCATCATATTGTAGCTCATTTATATGTGACATGACTTGATACTCACATTGATGCTTATATCACACCTGATCATTATATTGTAGCTCATTTATATGTGACATGACTTGATACTCACATTGATGCTTATGTCACACCTGATCATTATATTATAGCTCATTTATATGTGACATGACTTGATACTCACATTGATGCTTATATCACACCTGATCATCATATTGTAGCTCATTTATATGTGACATGACTTGATACTCATATTGATGCTTATATCACACCTGATCATTATATTGTAGATCATCTATATGTGACTTGACATGGTAATTATGTTTGACGCACATATCATATCAGATTAGTGACTTACATTTTGGTTTGGATTATATGTGATTTCTGGATTTGGGAACCGTGGCTATTTCAAATATGTAATCATTTAAAAACCCGGTTCCCTTGATATGATATTTCGGTGCGTCCACCATGTGTTTTCTCGGTGCTAGAGTGATATATGAAAAACCCGAATCGAGGAGGCGGTTGAGGCCGATTACGGGTACATGGTGGACCCGGTATGGTACCCCGGGGCGAGAACGGTTTCGCTGTGTGATAGACGGTGAGCCCGGCAGAGGGACTACTTCCTACCGGTGATTGTACTTGAGCTCGGCGGATATCTGGAGGATTCCGATCGGAGCCCAGAGATGGATATGGGCTGACCCGTACTGCCGGGGCCGAGGGCCGATACCGCAGACGGAGCCCAGAGATGGACATGGGTTGACTCGTACTGCCGGGGCCGAGGGCCGATACCGCAGACGGAGCCCCATATGGATGAGGATTTACGTGTCGATGCTTGGCACGGGTTTCATGATGTTTTACCATGATATTGTTTATATCCTCATATTGCATACATGATGCTTATTGTCATTGGGTGACGGGTGGACGGGTTCCACGTATATACAGACATAGATCATATACAGATATGGATCATATACAGACATAGATCATATACAGATATGGATCATATACGGACATGGATCATATACAGATATGGATCATATACGGACATGGATCATATACAGACATGGATCATATACAGACATGGATCATACACAGACTGGATTTACACTTATCATATTTCATTTGTATATATAACAGGGTATGAGGGCGCTGTTATATATACCCTTACACCAATATTAGTGGTGTGGGACGCTAATATATGTGTATTGATATCACTTGATACTTCATCATATTTACTTCATACAGCATACCTTACATTCATGACATGTTATTACCTGAGTACTTGGCACCACATACATATTTAGATGTTACCTTGCCACCTTACTACACTCAGATGTACTCTTGTGGATTATATTACTGATTGTTGACTTAGGTTTATGTCTTGCATTCGGTTTCTGCTTGTAGATATTTCTATTCACGAGTTGGCAACTCACCCCCGTTGTGCCACAGTTCTTGCAGGTTCTGCCGTACAGGTTTTATTGCGGCATTTCTGGCACACTACCTTCTTGCGGGCGATTTGCTTTTGGTAGGTGGATTCTTTCGCATCAAGAACCACCATTGTTTTCATTTTACTTATTGTATCTAGAATTTCCATCAACCAAAACTTGTATATTGTTTCAGACCTAGACTTTAGTGATGTATTATTCGACCTTAGAGTCGCGCTTAGTAGTATTGTGGTTTCTTGTTGCTTTGAGCTTTCTTTTGGGTTTTAGATTTCTGGGTTTTCGGCTTACTTAGTCGCGTTACGCCTGTAGACGTTACGTGGTTAAGTGCCGGTCACGGGCCAAACTTTGGGTCGTGACATGTAGTATTCCTCGTTTTATACGTGGATGACATTCTCTTAATAGGAAATGACATTCCTATGCTACAATCTGTCAAGGGGTTCTTGTCACACAGGTTCTCCTTGAAAGACCTGGGTGATGCCTCATACATCCTGGGGATCCGGATCCATCGTGATAGATCCAAGAGGATATTAGGACTTTCACAGTCGAGGTACATCGACACCGTACTGAAGAGATTCAGTATGGAAGATTCCAAGCGCGGTAACCTACCGGCTTGTCACGGGATCACCCTCTCTAAAGAGATGTCTCCCAAGACTGATTTGGAGAGGGATCGCATGTCTATTATACCCTACGCTTCTGCGGTAGGCTCTATAATGTATGCGATGTTGTGTACCAGACCGGATGTAGCTTATGCACTGAGTGTGGTAAGCCGGTATCAGTCAAACCCTGGGGAGAAACACTGGATAGCGGTAAAGAACATTCTAAAGTACCTGAGAAGGACTAAGGAGATGTTCTTGGTGTATGGCGGAAAAGACCTCCAGATCGAGGGCTTTGCTGACTCCAGCTTCCAGAGTGACAAGGATGATTCCAAGTCCATGTCGGGTTTTGTCTTTACCCTCAATGGAGGGGCGGTGTGTTGGAAGAGTTCCAACTAGGAAACCGTTGCAAACTCGACTATGGAAGCGGAATACATCGCTGCATCTGATGCCGCAAAAGAAGCCGTCTGGATGAGGAAGTTCTTGAAAGAACTTCAGGTGGTTCCGTCCATTGTTGATCCAATACCTCTATATTGCGACAACAACGGGGCTATAGCTTTAGCGAAGAAACCCAGGTCCCATCAGAAATCCAGACACATCTTGAGGCGGTATCACCTGATCAGGGAGATCGTGGATCGCCAGGAGATCGTGGTTCGGAGGGTTGCTTCAGAAGAAAACACTGCAGATCCATTCACCAAGGCCTTGCCCCAGACTCAGTTCGAGCGGCTGATCGAGATGATAGGTCTTCGATACGCCAGTACATGGCCTTAGTGCAAGTGGGAGATTGTCAGTGTATATGCCCTAGAGGCCATTACTGTATCATACTGGTTTGTATATTACTTAATGGAAGCTTGGGATATTCACCTTGTATATACAATCTTGCTCAAAATAGTAGTATGCTACTTGGTTTGTTTCTACTTCAATGTGTACATGTGTTTATTTTAGTATATCACCTATACACATTAGTGGAGCCCATAGGATCTTTGCTTGATTACCAGCGTTGTGATGGCAGTCACACTAGTGGGGGCTGGGTAATCTATAAGCACATCCTTATGCAGGTCCCTAGTCGCAGGACTATCGAGACAGGGCATCGATACTCCGGAGTAGACTAGCGCATGCGCTTCTCATCCCAGTGTGGGAGACGGTCTGTCCCACAGCTGTCAGTACGTCGTACTTGAGATAGTATGCGGGTGCTCGTTAGGTTACGAGTACACTGGAAAGGACTCGTCGGGAACTGACTGGTTGGTATTATACCTTTCGTCAATTATCAGTTCCCAGGTAACATGAGTACAGCTTAGTCCGCTGACTTGACACTGGCACTTCGCCTCGAGTGTGTTCCCACTGTACTTTGATTACTACCCTACCATGGCTCAAAGGAGTCGTGCAAACAGGTGGTAGTTGGGTGCAGTCCCGAAGCACTTGGAGGCAGTGATGGTTAGACATGATTCATCTCTCCCAGTATTGGGGGTTGACATCGCGCTGTGTCTAGGAGCGCCATTACACGAGTAGTCCCTGGCTAGGGCAAGCGAGATATACTGGTAGGCTTCCAGTGTTATCTCAGGGTGTTTTGGGCTTCACTCCGACACGACTTGTACCGCTATTAGGGGACTGACGTTTACCGCCCCCTAGGCCTGCCATGCGATGTATCATACGAACAGACCGGACTGTACGGAGACTGTCACATTCAGACTCAGTTGGAGTTCAGATGGGGTTCACCTCGTCAGTCTTCTTATCAGCATCTACCTGGGGACCGTTACGCACAGCTAGTGCCGCTTGCGGTCTGTGGTTAAACCCACTGCCAGCGTAGTGTCGAATCTTTAGAGTCCCACACAGAGGGCTATTCGCCTTTGGGCAAAACAGAGTAGAGGTCGCATGGTTTTGCGACAGGGTTCGTTCTCATCCGTGCACTTGTGCACGTTTGGAGTCCGGACGGATATTACTAGCGGGCTCTGGTTTGCGCCAGATACTGGTATATGTTTTGGGGTTAGTTTTATCTCATAGTATTCATGTTCCTCGGAACAAGAATGCGGGTGTGTATGCACAGTTGATTGAGGCGGAGGAAGAGGATTTTCATTAGGGTTTCGGATCGGGTGTGCATGCACAGTTGACGGTCGTCTTTTTCCAAACCCTAATGAATTTATGATATATCAATTAATAATATTAATTAACTTAAATTGTGTCATGGTTGGGTTTGTTGACTTGTTGACCAAGGTTGACTTGTTGACCATGGTTGAAACTTTGACTATCATCATTACATATCAAAGATGCTCTTTGATTCTAGCAAAACCATTTAATGTATGTAATGATAATTGTCATTCCAAACCATCCATCAACTATTTCATTTCGATTAGTATTTTTAATTTGATAATTCATTTCATATTATGTTATGGTTGTAAAAAGGTTTTCATTCTATCATAACACTTCTCTCTCCTCTCTTCTTCTTCCTCCTCCTCTAGTTCAAGGAGACTCACTCTCATGTGTTGAGAAACCACCTCTTTGAGATAAAAACACCCCAAAACCACTCTCTACTCACTCTAGGGTTAGAGGTCTAGCAAGCCAAAGACCCTAGTTCTCTCAAAGTTCGAGAAAGGAGCCCGAAGGTTGAACCCTCAGGTGGATCCATCTTTGACGGAAGAAGGCGACGAGAAAAGCACCATCCAAGCTCTACAAAGGTTTCAAGAAGAAGGAGTTCAAGTTAGGTATAACATATTTTCCGAGTAGCTAACTCTCTTTAGCTTGGTAGCTAGTTTAGTTTAGAAAAGATCCCGACTTTTGTTAGTCCATGTTGCCTAATGCGCTAAAAAATTGTTTTTTATACCGTTTCTGCCTCCCCGCAAGAACCGGGGTTGGCAACGTGGACTTACAGTTTCGAGCTGGCCATCAGGAGTAGGACTCTGTAAGAATGGCTGGATGCTTAGCGATCTGAGATGGAATCCTTATACACCAACAAAGTATGGACTTTGGTTGCTTTTATCTGAAGGGTTAAATCCCCATCAGGAGCAAGTATATCTTGAGAAGATTACTTGGTGTACATGGAAAGGTTGAGACTTTCAAAGCTATGCTTAAGTCCATCCAGATCCTACTTGCCACGGCTACATACCATGACTACGATATCTGGCGGTTGGGTATCATGACTGCTTTTCTAAATGATGTTTTAGAAGAGAGAGTCTATTAGTATACAGTCAGAGGCCTTCGTAGACAGTGGGAGCAGCGGAAACGTGTGCAAGATGTTTTATGTGATAAAGCAGGAATCGCGGAGTTGGAACGTCAGTTTTGATGTGTTAGTCAAAGAGTTTGACTTCATCAAAATGGTAAATGAACCTTGTATATACAAAAAAGATAGTGGGGAGTATGGTGGTGATCCTCGTAGAGTACGTGGATGGCATACTCTTGATGAGAAGGAGTTTCCTATGCTACGCTCGGTCAATCTCCGCTTATCATAATGATTCTCCATATAGGATCAAAGTGATACCTACTAAATCCTGGGTTTTGGATATATAAGATAGATCTAATTGGATGTTAGGATACTCACTAGTTGTAGTGAAATGGTATCAATTGATCCTAGGGAGAATCACTGGAAAAGTTCCAGGGTGATAAGGACGACTGAATGTCAGTCACAGGCATTGTCTTTACCCTCCGTAAAGGGACGGTATGTTGGAAGAGTTCCAAGCTAGATACCGTGACATTCTAGACGATTAAAGGCAAGACACATCGTTACCAAAGATACTACGAAAGAGTCAGTCTGGGTGTATATTAGTTCATGAGATGAACTCCGTTCCTACCATTGTGTGACAATGGAGTTGTGGCTTATGCCTAGGAACGCTCGTCCCATCAGTGATCCAGACATATTCTAAGGCAGTATCACCTGATCATGGAGATGGTTGATCTCCAGGGGATCGAGGTTAGGCGAGTAGACTCAGAGGACAACATGGCGGATCCACTCAAAAAGGCATTTTTCCCAAAGAGAGACTTATGTGATGGTTGAGTATAAGATACTACAATCACTGTTATTAGATGGCCCTAGTGCAAGTGGGAGATTGTTAGTTATATGTATGCCCTAGAGGCCATTACTATACATGAGATGTATATCGTAGTGAATGCTTGGACATATATAGGGAGGACTTTCTTGCTCGACATGATAGTATGCTATCTGGTTACTCTTTACCTTAACGTGTATACTGATTGTCTCTCTGTTACATGTTGTTGAAGCCCTTAGGATGTGTACTTGACTACCTGGACTATGATACGAATCATACTAGTGGGGACATGGTAGTCCATAAGTACATCCTTCAAGGTCCCTAGTCATGGGTGTATCGAGACGGGGCATTGATATACCAGAGTAGACTAGCGTATTCCTTCTCGACCCATGTAGATGGGCGATGGATGATCCCATATCAATTGGTGTTTGACATCAGAGATGAAATACGGGTGCTTAGTGGAGACAGGGTACACTGGAAGGACTCGCCGAGAACTCCCAGATGGTATTATACCTTACGTCAGATGGCAGTTCTCTGGTGACACTGGTACAAGTTAGTCTGTAGACCCGAGATTGTCATAGAGTCTTTTATGATTCCCACTGTGCTTTGATTTCCACCTTACTACGTCCAAGAGGGCGTGCAAAACAGTGGTTTTTGGGTACAGTCCCGAGTCACATGGAGGCAATGAGCGATAGGAGGGGTTTCTTCTATCCCGGTATTGGGGGTTGATGTTGCGCTATGCTCGATTGACCATAAAAGGGAAGTCCCTGGCCAGTGCTGGTTTAGAGATTTACCGGTAAGTGTTACCTGTAGTTTCTTGACCCGTTATGAGCCTCGCATCGGCATGACTTATCGATTATTGGGGTCTGACATTTACCACCCCTAGACTTGATATGCGACTTATCAGACGAGGAGACCGGACTGTACGGTAGTGTCACTGTCAGGCTTTTTGCAGGAGTTGGAGCGGGCTTCCTTGCTGATCTTCTGATCGCTCAATACCTGGGTAGCCGTTACGTCCAGTTAGTACCGCTGACGGCTTGTGGGTGCTTGATATGATCATCACCTACTGCCGGCGTATTGATGAGTCTTTAGAGTCCTACATAGAGGTTTTACTGGCTCAGGCAAAACGAAATAGGAGCGCATATATGATATGTGCGGGACCGAGAATAATGCGTGTATGTTATACCGTATTCTATTCTCGCGACTATTGTATCGGCCTGTTATATGAGATATAGCCGGGTTATCGAATCAAGTGTTGATTCGATAAGTTGGTACATTTTCTGTTAGTCGGTTATATGAGATATAACCGGATTATTATGTCAAGTGTTGATTTAATAATTTAGTGTATAATTGTGTATGCGATATACTAATTTACATTAATTAACATTGGTTCACTTACGCATTTGTTTTTCTCATTTGTGCACAACTTAATATATATATGATATATATTTATTTGTGTTCATTTTGTATCATGGTTGTTGATACACACTACATGGGTGTATGAGACATACACCATTATAATTATATTGGTGGGGTTTTAAAATACAAAGTAAATACAAAACAAATGGATAATGTGCTCACATGCATGAAGCTTCATGAAGCTTATGGTTGCATTGACTTAGTCCACTAGTTTTGTTTTACTTAAGATTTAATTAACCTAACCACTATAATTACCCATGGTTATGTCTCTACATGAGTTAGTATATGATACCCACTCACCCATGGTTAACTCTCTCTCTTGATTAGTTTTCATTCTCATTTTGAGCTCATCTTCTTCCTCCTTCAAATTCATTGTAGGGTTTGATAAAGAGAGAGATACATAGCGAGAAAAGAAATTCTAAAGTGTACCCATTTCCAATTTCATCATCCTCTACTAGACTATCACTTTAGTTTAGGGTGTTTTCTTCACTAATTCTTTAGTTAGTGAAGTAGGAGCTTGAGTTCGCATTCCCTCGACGTAGATCATCTTCGGCCTCGAAGACTTCAAGAAAAATCGTTGCCCTCTTCTCATGGAGCCGTCCGAGAGTCCGGGAGCACGATGATCGCAGCGAAGGGACTACTACAAGGAGCTTTAGAAGTGAAGGACCGATCTACAAAGGTTTTATTTCGTATTCACTTAGTGATAATTGTTATTTACTAGCATGTGTTTCCCTAATTATCTAGCAAAGATCTTGTTTAGAGTTATTCGGCACGGCTAAAATTTTAATCGGGCATGGTTGATGCCTTGTAGAACCTTCTTAGAGTGCCTAGTAACCCTACAATAAGTTCATCCTTTAATGTTCCTAGTCGTGGGTGTATCGAGACAGGGCATCGATATACTAGAGTAGACTAGCGTATGCTGATTGGTAGAGTTTTTGCGTGTTCAAGTTTATTACCGCAATCAAAACGTTTTTGCTTGTAGCTAGCCGGTTGAGTACGGGTCGTCCGCAGGGAGATGGGAATCTTTTTCTATGTGCTTTAACGAGTTAAGTCCAAATGTCCAAGTTTGTTTTGAGATTAACTATGTGCTGAAATGATATATAAAAAGAGCTTGTTAGGGTTAGGATTAGGTTAGTTTGAGTTAGGAGTCGCTCACTTCTTTCGTTTCCACTCTTAATATTGGTGTTACGGTAATCGGCAACAACAGGGATTAGCACGGCTAGGAAGGAACTTGCGAGTATAAGCTAGGCTTTCCAACGCTTAAGTTTTTCCTTTTGGTGCTTGTCCGTCCGTTCTTGGCTCTTAGCCTTAACCTCCGGTTAATTCAACCATAACCGGTCTCGTTAAGGAATCACCGCTATCATGTAGAATAGGGTGCCGTAGGGAGCGGATTGTGGTTCAATTAACGGTAGTCCGAATTAAGATGTTGGGCAAGGAAAGAGTGAGATAGATTTCCTTCTCTCAAACTTTCCTTATCCTACCCTAACAAGTATGAAAACTACTCACCCATTATAAGAAAAAGAAAATACAACAAAAGGAGGAAGATAGAAAGAAGGAGGTTAGAAGATTACAACTACCTATTTGAGACCGCACCTTGGTAAGGATCAAGCTTAAGCATCATTGTTGTTAAGGATAAAGAAAAAGAGAACAAGAAAGAAACAAACAACAAATAACAACAACTAGATTAGCAAATGAAAAATACAAGCAATTATCATTAGCAACATAACAAGACAAGCATGGTAACAACAAGAACTCTTTTATTCATCACTTCACTCACAAAAGCTCACTATAAGGTTTTAATGGAGAAGAGATGAGAAGAGGAAGAAGAACAACAACATATATCCTAAAATCTAAATACAAGAATAAGCACCCTTGGCTTTGGCAAGTTCTGGACTATTTATAGGCAGGCAACAGAAACTCTAGGGCAACTTTCAGGCACTACATGAAGTTACAAACATGCCCCCAGAATACGACCCTCTGCCGAGTCAGCATGGCCGCGGTTCCGTGGCCTAAGCACGCTTATGCCCCAGAACCGCGGCCCTTTAGGAGACTTAGGTCATGAAATTTGGTGGTTTTCCCTGGTTTTTAGTACTCTTCAGTGTGGTATATGTTGTTTCTCAGAATCTCTTCACAATATTTCCAGAATTTCAGCAGTACAAAAGGTGATGTAATGTGGATCTTTTGTCATGATTTTTCTTGAGCTCCGCGTACATATGTTGGATCTTGTGTTGACATTGAGCTTTGTGCATGAAAATGACATTGATTTTCCATTTTGTCCCTTAAACTGGTGTGCGGCAACATACGGATACAGAGCGGAGACCCGTGTTTTATCTGTGGTTGGTAGTAATCCGGAATTTGTCATGCTTTTCCATGAATTTCACTGTTTAGAGCTGAGAACCTGTAACCTGCAATTAACTAGCAAACACGGCTCAAGAGTACCTACCGATAAGCAATGTGATAAAAATTGGGCGGTATAAAAATGCAAAAATCTGATATGAACAAATACCCCCAAACTTATCATTTGCTCGTCCCATGCAAAGCCAATTTATTCACAAAAATGCCTAACCTCACTTTCGCAGGGAATGCGATTGCACTGAGCATGTGTAACAAGACGTTAAACCTCTAGGTGTCCCTAGTAGGAGGAGTGTTGTCTCCTGAGGGTTTTCAGCGGATACTACCCACAAAATCCGGTCAAGCTAGTTTTGCAAAATAACTATGATTCAAACCTCTAAAGTTTTGTTTCAGAAAATAACAATTCTATGATCCTAAGTCTAGACTATCGAACCCTTATTTTTCACACCTCGCTTTTTATTTAACTAAAGATTTTATATGTCTTTACATGCAGTGCAAATAGTGTCGTTAAGTTCCAGAAGGATCGATTAAAGTCATCATGTCACACAATAAAGCCCAGATAACAATTTTAAAAGGATCACATAAGTTTTATAAAGAGTTAAGTATTTTTCAAGTTTCGTTTTCCAGTAAGGTTTCAATTTCAGAATTTCAATCTTCCTTAACAGGAAACTAGGTCTTATTTTTCACTCCACCTTTTTCTTGTTTTCATTCCATACACACCTCTGTGAACGTGCAATAGTCTTTATCATAGAATAAAACCTTCATATCTCCGCTAGAAATATTTTTTTATAAAAACCTGTCTTTTGTCAATATTATTCTCACACAAAGAACCGTTAGGAATTTTAACTCGGAGAGAACACTTGTTTGACTTTGTTTTAATCTGGACTTTCTAGGCTTCTTAACGAGCTTTGGGCTAATGCACCCAAACCAGTTGGCTTTAGGGCATTAGGTGTAGAGACACCCCAGCGGACTTAATTACTCAAGTTACCTAGGCCGAAAAACAAAAGACAATTTAGCGTGAAAATCATGATGATTCAATGCGAACGGAGATATAACCGGCAGTTCAGTTATTTTTTGGATAAAAAACGTGTTTAGTGGGTTAGGTGTGTAATCATTCCAATCAAGTTTCAGATGGGTTATTTTTCAGAATTAGTTCCAATTAAGGCATCAATAACATTCCTTTATATTCGCTTCACTTCATAAACTATTCTTGATATTACTTATTTCAGAACAAACCTATTTGATCCTCAGAAAATCATTTATCCATTTAAAAGTTTTTTAGACATAAAAGACTTGTCATCTAATTTCCAAAACTCACGACACGTGTAGTGTGATGTAAAGACGTATATCATCTATAGTTAACTTCAAAGGAGAGTTATCTTTCAGGTTTTCAAAATCTAAAAAATAAGATCTAGTTATTCATATCTTATCAAACAAAACCTTCGAAATGTTGAATCTGAGTTCTCCCACTAGTTAACTTGACAGAAAAGTTTTTATGTTTTTAGAAAATTTTCTGATTTTTATGGATTTTATGGATTTTAGTATGCAGATGCAAAATATACATATGAATGTGAAGGTTAGAAATGCGTACCGAGCGTACCCCCAAACTTAAAACTGGACAGTGTCCTCACTGTCATTGTATGAAGAGATCATTGAAGGGTCAAAATTGTCGGTTAGATATACACATTTTTTTTTGTTTTTAAAGAAAAGAAGAATAGTAAAAATGGAAAAGAATATCCACAAATATATCCAGAAAAGGTATATACATACCCCAAACTTATTTGGAACAGTGTCCACTGTTCTTGGCTGGATAACCGAAGTTTGGTGGTAGGCAGAGGAAGATTATGCAGGGTAAACCGGCTCCTGTAAGACCAGGAGCTCCTCTGTTGGTTCGGCACTAAGGTACGGTTTTAGTCTGTGTCCGTTTACTTTGAAAAATGAATCGTCCTTTGGATTCTCCAAATCCACAGCGCCATGCGGATACACATTCCGCACAAAATACGGCCCTTTCCAGCGAAATCTGAGCTTTCCTTGATGGAAGTGTAGCCGGGTGTCGTAAAGCAGTACCTGTTGACCAGGTACGAAAGTTTTGCGCAAAATGCGTTTATCTTGAAACACCTTCGTTCGGTTCTTAACGACAACCGCGTTTTCTTAAGCCTCATCCCTAAGCTCTCTCAATTCGTTCAACTGCAGCTTCCGATGGCTGCCCGCATCTTCGAGAGACAGATTCAGCTCTTTTATCGCCCAAAATGCGCGATGCTTTATTTCCACAGGGAGGTGGCAAGCCATTCTGTACACAAGCCGATAGGGAGACATGCCAAGATCGTTCTTATAAGCCGTTCGAAATGCCCAAAGGGCATCAGTGAATTTCAACGACCAATCCTTACGGTTCTTGGAAACCGTCTTCTCCAGTATCTGCTTGATTTGCCGATTTGAAACTTCGGCTTGCCCACAGGTTTGGGGGTGATAGGGCGTAGATAGCTTATGATTAATAGAATATTACCGCATCAAGGCCTCGAAAGACTTATTGCAGAAATGAGTTCCATTGTCGCTAATGATCGCTCGGGGGTGCCCAAACCGGGAGAAAATGTTTTCTTTAAGAAACCTAACAACAACCTTGTTGTCGTTAGTCCGGCTGGGCACAGCCTCGACCCACTTAGAGACGTAATCAACAGCAAGAAGGATGTACAAGTTCCCAAAAGAGCTGGGAAACGGCCCCATGAAATCTATCCCCCAAACGTCGAAAATCTCCACAACCAAGATTGGTTGGAGCGGCATCTCGTTCCTCCTGGATATCCGGCCCAAGTGTTGGCACCGGGAGCAAGTCTTGCCGTAGTCATGAGCGTCTTTGAAGAGTTGTGGCAAGTAGAAACCACACTGCAAGATCTTCTCAGCTGTCTTTCTGGTGCCAAAATGCCCGCCACATGCTTGATCGTGGCAAAATGACAGCACACTCTTGAATTCATCGTCAGGGACACACCGACGAATAATCTTGTCGGGACAGTACTTGAACAGATAGGGTTCGTCCCAGTAAAAGTGTTTTACTTGGGATAAGAATCGAAGTCTGTCCTAACTTGACCATTAAGTCGGTAGTAATTCTGTGGCCAGATAGTTCACAATATCTGCGAACCAGGGTTCGCAAGATACTGTCAAGAGCTGTTCATCCGGAAAAACGTCGTTGATCGGAATTTGAAGCGACGGAGAAGAAGGAAGTCGTGAGAGATGGTCCGCGACTACATTTTCACATCCTCTTTTGTCCATGATGACAAGGTCAAACTCTTGAAGAAAGAGGATCTAACGTATTAGCCGAGATTTTGCATCTTTCTTCGCAAAAAGATGGCGCAGAGCAGAATGGTCTGTGTAGACAATGACTGGAGAGCCGATGAGGTAGGGCCTGAACTTTTCTAAAGCAAATACAATAGCCAAGAATTCCTTCTCAGTTGTTGTATAATTAAGTTGGGCGTCGTTCAGGGTTCGGCTAGCATAATAGATTACGTGCGGCATCTTGTTGATGTGTTGTCCAAGGACAGTACCAATGGCAAAGTCGGATGCATCGCACATAATCTCAAATGGGTGCGTCCAGTCAGGAGAAGAAAGAACGGGAGCAGAGGCGAGTGAGCTTTTTAATGACTCGAACGCAGTCTCACAACTCGAGTTGAAGTTGAATGGCGTGTCCTTGGCCAGCAAAAGAGTCAAGGGCCTAGCAATCTTGCTAAAGTCCTTGATGAACCATCTATAGAAACCGGCATGGCCAAGGAAGGCTTGGATGTTTCTGACGCATCTGGGAGGAGGAAGATTGGAAATGACCTCAATCTTCGCTTTGTCAACCTCTATGCCATTTTGCGAAATGATATGTCCTAAGACAATACCTTCGCGCACCATGAAGTGGCACTTCTCCCAATTCAAAGTGAGGTTCTTGTCCTTACATCGGGTAAGGACAGCGTCGAGATGCAGCAAACACTCATTAAAGGAATCGCCGAATATGGAGAAATCGTCCATGAAGATCTCCAGGAATTTTTCCACCATGTCTGAGAAGATTCCCATCATACACCGCTGGAAGGTAGTGGGCGCATTGCATAACCCAAAGTGCATGCGACGATATGCAAACGTGCCGAAAGGACAAGTGAATGTGGTCTTGTCCTGGTCTTTTTGGCGATGGGAATCTGATTATAGCCGGAGTAGCCATCAAGAAAGCAGTAATACTCGTTTTCGGCCAATCGTTCAAGCATTTGGTCAATGAAAGGTAGCGGAAAGTGGTCCTTCCGCGTAGCGGCGTTGAGTTTTCTGTAATCGATGCATACTCGCCACCCAGTTTGCGTGCAAGTAGGGATTAACTCGTTCGCCTCGTTAGTGATGACCGTTATGCCTGATTTCTTGGGGACAACGTGAATGGGGCTAACCCACTGGCTATCAGAGATAGGGTAAATGATACCACTATCAAGACACTTTACGATTTCCTTTTTCACAGCCTCCTTCATGACTGGGTTGAGTCGCCTTTGTGGATCCTTGGCTGGTTTGGCATCATCCATCAGATGAATGTGATGTTCAACGATCAGGGGACTAATCCTCTTGATGTCCGCCATAGACCAGCCAAAAGCTTGCCTATTGCTGTGCAAGACCGCAAGAAAGGCTTTCTCTTGCTCTGGAGCTAGAGAAGCTGAGATGATAACAGGGAGGGTCTCGTTCTCACCCAAGTAAGCGTACTTAAGGTGAGACGGCAAAGGCTTGAGTTCGAGCGTTGGAGGTGAAACGATTGAAGGAAAGATTGGTGAAAAGGTCTCGAACTCAAAGGATTCCAGCAAAGGTTCAAAACGAGTGTAAGCGACCGAGTTGGATGGTTCAGGTAACTCATCCAGAAATTCGAAGGATTCAAACTCGGGTGGTGAGTGGCTAAGATCGTTCGAGAAAGTGAAACACTCGTAGTCATTGTCGGGCGCAGAAACAGCAGCAGGTTCGAAGAGGAACGCACTAGTGGCGTTAAGGTTATCGTGATCGAACAAAAACTCCTCGAATTCACACTCTTCTGGGGTGATCTCCTGGATTCAGCAAACGTCTAGTATATGAGCATTAGGTTCGGTGGGCTGATTCCCCAATCTAAAAATGTTGAGTTCAATTGTCATGTTTCCAAAAGATATGTTCATCGAACCATTTCGACAATTGATCACAGCATTTGAGGTTGCATGGAATGGGCGACCGAGTATCAACGGAATTTGATTCCGTGGGTTTGCTACAGGCTGTGTGTCTAATACAATGAAGTCAACGGGGAATATGAAGTCCCCAACCTTGATTAACACATCCTCTAGCTCACCCCTAGGATGGGTGATTGATCGGTCGGCCATTTGGAGAGTACAGTGTGTGGGTTTCAGCTCTCCTATACCTAATTGCTCATATACTGAGTACGGAAGCAGGTTAACACTGGCACCAAGATCAAATAGTGCGCGGTTGATGTTCTTATCCCCAATGGTAATAGAAATCGTAGGACAGCCAGGGTCCTTCCGTTTTTGCGGTAAAGATTGGGTAAGATCATCACTTACAGCACTAGCCAAGAAAACTTTCTTGGGTACCTGAGACTTCCTCTTTTTCGTGCACAAGTCCTTTAAGATTTTCGCATAGGACGGGACTTGTTGGACAGCATCTAAAAGGGGAATGTTGATGTTAACCTGCTTAAACAACTCCAGAATCTTCTCCATTTGTGGATTTTGTTTATTGGACCTCAACCGGTTTGGAAATGGAACGTTTTTAAAATTGGTTGAGTCTAATGCTTGTGGAGGAGATTGTGGAGTTGGAACGGATCCCAGAGCCGGTGTTTTCATGGAGTGAGAAGTGGGTCCGTTCAGAGCAGAAGAAGTAGAAGAAGAGCCTTTTGAAGAATGAAGAATAGGCTCAGAAGACGAAGAAGGAGAAGAAGAAGAAGAAGCGGCCGGGGTGTCATCGTTGATCCGTGTACCAATATTGTTTTGCAGCATCCTTCCCGATCTCAATGTAGTCACAGCACTCACATTATGGTTTTGTTGTTCAAGAGCAACATGTACATTATGTGGGTGACCGGGATTTGGGAGTGGTTGAGATGGAAGCTTCCCCTTTTCTCGCTCGCTTAACGCCGCATTCAGCTGTGCAATCTCTGCTTCGATGGTCTTGATGCTTTGCCCGTGTGCAGCAGTGTGTAGCACCAAAGACTGAATAGACGACTGGATGTTTGTGGTGGATTGTGTCGATTGTTTAACGAACGTCTCCAGACTTCGTTCTAGCGAGGAAACCTTATCGTTGTTTGACGGAACAAAGTTGTTTTGCGGAAAAGAATTGTTGGGTGCAAAGTTGTTCGTCTGATTTTGAAAAGGTTGGGGTTGGAAGGGCTGCTGAAACTGATGTTGAGTTTGTTGTTGCGCTTGTTGTTGCGGAGGAGGGGGCCTCTGGAAATTGTTGCCTTGGAATTGATGCTGATTCTGATTCCAGGCGAAATTGGGGTGGTTCCTCCTACCGGGATTGTAGGTGGAAGTGTATGGACCATTTCTTGGTCTTTGCTGAAATGCAACATTAACCTGATCCTGTTCTTGAGATGGTGGATTGTAAGGGCACTCTTCGGTTAAATGAGAAGGATCGGAACAACAAGTACAAATGGTACGAAGGGGAAGAACAGGGAAAGGAGCAGGAGATGAAAATTTGCTCTCTATCGCTTCAAGTTTTCTCGTTATTGCAACCATTTCAGCTTTCATCGCAATAGAGACATCAAGTTGGTGAATTCCTACCCTAGACTGACCAGTAGAAGTGGAGGAAGAAGAAGAAGAAGTTGGTCTGGTGCTCTCCCATTGAAGCGTTTGTTCCGCAAGGTCGTCAAAGAATTGCCACACTTCCTGGTCAGATTTCGATAGGAAGTGGCCCTGACAAATTGTTTCCAACAACTGCTTGGTTGCTGGGTTCAGGCCCTCGTATAAGGTTTGGCAAAGTTGCCATTTCTCAATACCGTGGTGAGGGCACTGAACAAGAAGGTCTTTATACCGGTCAAAGCACTTCCAAAAGGGTTCAGTAGGAAGCTGAGAGAATTGATTGATTTCGTTACGGATCCTCGCGGTTTTATGATTCGGATAGAATTTCTTGAGAAACGCTTTCACAAACTCGTCCCAATTGGTTATGGAGTGGGAAGCAGTGCTATACAGCCACTTTTCAGCAAGATCGCACAAAGTGAATGGAATGACCCGTAGCCGTATAGCATCGTCCGACAGCTGGGTAGTTTTCATCATGGCACAAACATTTTGGAACTTGTTGATGAAGATATAGGCATCTTCAGATTCAAGCCCATGAAATTTCGGAAGCATGTTAATGAAGTGGGGCTTAATTTCAAAATTATCCCCATTGGCCGGTGGAAGAGAAAGATAGGTGGGAAGTGCAGAGCGGGTGGGATAGAAACGATCCTGGAGCGCGATTCGCTGTGGCTCTACGACAGGCGGTGGTGGTGGGTTATTCGCATCCATAGGAGGTCGAATCAATCCCGGTTGAGTTGTAGGGATGTTTGGATTAAATCCTGACATCGCGGAAGAAGAGGTTGGTGATGGTGAAGGTGAGGATGTATGAACATAATTTGGATCAACGTCGGAGTTGGCCGGCAAAGGTAAGGGTGAAAGAGGCGTGGACGGAGTTTCGACGTCTGAGTCGATCGCGTAGTCGGTAGCGACTAACGTAACGCGGACTAGGCGGCCGCTAGTGTCCCGAGTCTAAGCGGACATACACTTAATGAGTTTAGTATAGTCAAAGCGGAGAAGGTGAGGGTAAGAAAATGTCAATGGAGAAATACGATGGGTGGTGGGTGAAAAAAAATGGGATTTTGGCGACAAAGGGCAAGTTTTTATAATAGTTTTTGTTTTGTGTTTTTCTTTTCTTTTTAGAAAAGAGCTTTACAGAAATATGTACGGACTTACGGCTTCAAACACTCACAGACAAGATATGCACAATCACACCTAGATCTAGGGTCACCTAGGTCAGCTAGACAGCTCCTAACTATTTCAAAGGGCTAGAAATAGGACCTCAAACCACCTCTTCTCCGCCAATTGCGGCCAGGTAAGTGCCAGGTAAGTGGGAGGCTCCCCACTACGTAAGTAGTGGTCCTAATTAAGTAACCACTTGCCTTGGACACACTTGCCTAGACACCGCAAAGTCAGGATAGGATAAACGGCCGATGCCTGTAACTAGTCCTCTGTCCTATTGAGCGCGAAGTCCTTAGGGCTGAGTCTAGTATTTTTTAATTAAACAACGGTCAATGCATATGCTTTTTGTGATTTCTGGTGTCCTGGGAAGGTTGATGAAATCCCCACCCAATCTGGATTGGTTTCAAGCCCCTTAAAGTCCGTATTAATATATGCAAAGCAGTAACAATCAACTGCAATCAATTTTTTTATTTTTTAGTGCGGCGCAAAGAATCCTGCACAAAAACAATTTATTGGAAGGGGGAAGAGAGTTTGCGCAAAGAATTCCGCAGAAAAGACAGTTCAGTGGAGTTCAGAGGAGTGGGGAAGAGAGTAGAAAAACTTACAGGGAACCAGCCATAGGAAATTAGATTGCTGATGTCAGCACATGGCCGCAGTTCCGCGGCCTAAGCTCCCTTATGCCGCGGTTCCGCGGCTTTATTGTTCCCTTGGAGCTTCAAAAATCTTGTAGGTGCTGCCTTGGCTGTCCTCTTCTTGTCCGGATGTCCTGAATCTTTATTTTCTCACTGTATTTGCTCCATAATTTTACAGTAGAACATTGGCTCCGTCTTGATCCGTCACGGTGTAGCCGCGAGATATGGGTCTAACTTCCTACGTCTTTGGCACTGAACTCGAACTTCGTTTTATTCTGCACACTTGCACAAAAACCAATCAAAAATAACAAGATGATTTTTTTTTACAATGTATTTTTTTGGTTTTGTTTTTCGGTTATATTCACAAATTAACCCGAAATTACACAAAGAAATAAACTACCGTCTCCCCGGCAACGGCGCCATTTGATTGGTAGAGTTTTTGCGTGTTCATCTTTACTACCGCAATCAAGACGGTTTCGCTTGTAGCTAGCCGGTTGAGTACGGGTCGTCCGCAGGGAGATGAGAATCTTTTTCTATGTGCTTTAACGAATTAAGTCCAAATGTCCAGGTTTGTTTTGAGATTAACTATGTGAAATAATATATAAAGAGAGCTTGTTAGGGTTAGGATTAGGTTAGTTTGAGTTAGGAGTCGCTCACTTCTTTCGTTGCCACTCTTAATATCGGTGTTACGGTAATCGCCAACAGCGGGGATTAGCACGGCTAGGAAGGAACTTGCGAGTATAAGCTAGGCTTTCCAACGCTTAAGTTCTTCCTTTTGGTGCTTGTCCGTCCGTTCTTGGCTCTTAGCCTTAACCTCCGGTTAATTCAACCACAACTGGTCTCACTAAGGAATCACCGCTATCATCTAGGATAGGGTGACGTAGGGAGCGGATTGTGGTTCAATTAACGGGACTCCGAATTAAGATGTTGGGCAAGGAAAGAGAGAGAGATTTCCTTCTCTCAAACTTTCCTTATCCTACCCTAACAAGTATGAAAACTACTCACCCATTATAAGAAAAAGAAAATACAACAAAAGGAGGAAGATAGAAAGAAGGAGGTTAGATGATTACAACTAGCTATTTGAGACCTCACCTTGGCAAGGATCAAGCTTAAGCATCATTGTTGTTAAGGATAAGGAAAAAGAGAACAAGAAAGAAACAAACAACAAATAACAACAACTAGATTAGCAAATGAAAAATACAAGCAATTATCATTAGCAACATAACAAGACAAGCATGGTAACAACAAGAACTCTTTTATTCATCACTTCACTCACAAAAGCTCACTACAAGGTTTTAATGGAGAAGAGATAAGAAGAGGAAGAAGAACAACAACATATATCCTAAAATCTAAATACAAGAATAAGCACCCTTGGCTTTGGCATGTTCTGGACTATTTATAGGCAGGCAACAGAAACTCTAAGGCAACTTTCAGGCACTACATGAAGTTACAAACATGCCCCCAGAATACGACCCTCTGCCGAATCAGCATGGCCGCGGTTCCGCGGCCTAAGCACGCTTATGCCGCAGAACCGCGGCCCTTTAGGAGACTTAGGTCATGAAATTTGGTGGTTTTCCCTGGTTTTTAGTACTCTTTAGTGTGGTATACGTTGTTTCTCAGAATCTCTTCACAATATTTAAAGAATTTCAGCAGAACAAAAGGTGATGTTATGTGGATCTTTTGTCATGATTTTTCTTGAGCTCCGCGTAGATATGTTGGATCTTGTGTTGACATTGAGCTTTGTGCATGAAAATGACATTGATTTGCCATTTTGTCCCTTAAACTGGTGTGCGGCAACATACGGATAGAGAGCGGAGACCCGTGTTTTATCTGTGGTTGGTAGTAATCCGGAATTTGTCGTGCTTTTCCATGAATTTCACTGTTTAGAGCTGAGAACCTGTATCCTGCAATTAACTAGCAAACACGGCTCAAGAGTACCTACCGATAAGCAATGAGATAAAAATTGGGCGGTATAAAAATGCAAAAATCTGATATGAACATATGGCTTTTGGCGACGGGGTTCTCCTACAGTCACTTGGTCGGGGCTATGGGACGTGGCTGTCTATTAAGTTTACCGGCGAGTATCCGTGTACGCTACGTGATTCCGACGGACTTTTGATCACATCAAAATTCCGTGGCAACCGATCAAATGAGACTAAAGTGCTAGATTTATAACATTCAAATCAGTTATCTCATAACAATTTGTGGATTCCAAATATTGTATCACATTCCAGATAAATAGACAATGTTAAACTTTCCGATCGAATAATCAAACACCCAAGTTTTCCCAAATAGCTCAACACTTGAAATAAGTTTAAAAACATACATTTCATGCCACAGTACCAACGGTCCAGCCGTAGAAGGGTCAAGCCAACGCCTCACATGTGGCAAGCCGTACCGCCCAAACCCTAAGGTTCAAAAGGCAGTTCAAGACGATCCCATAATCGAGTTAAGGTTTGTTGTCTTCTAGAGGGTCAATCAAGTAACTTGCACGATTTAGAACGTTCTTAAACTACGGAAAAATCCAACACTTGGAAATTTTCCGGCAGGGGAAAAAGTGAGTTATTGATATCCGGTCGAACTTTTTAACACGATCTAAAAATTACCCGGACAAACTAAACAAAGTTAAATTATCCGATCGAATCAACGAGTCCCCAATACAACCCTAAGAAAACTCAACACTTGTGTGGAATTAAAAAATTCCCAGAAAAATTGACAAGAAAGGACCTAAAAATAAATATATGAAGTATGAGGGACTAAGTCATAATTTGGGCCGCCGAACCCTTGGTTTGGCCGCGGTTCCGCGGTTATATAGACGAATCAGTGGGCCGTACTTCACAGTAATTTATAGTTTTTCCTGCTTAATTTTCTGAGCATTTTTAATTCATAAAAAATCACAGTTTTGAAAATTGTCCGGAGAAAGGTATTCGTCGGGGTTTACGGGTTCGATCGGACTTTAAACTTCGCCTAGACTTCGCGTAAAGCTCTAGCTTGGCTCTGATACCACTGTAGGGTTCCTAGGCACTCTAACAAGGTTCTACAAGGCATCTACCATGCCAGATTCAAAGAAAATAGCCGTGCCGAACAACCCTAACCAAGATCGTATACTAGAGATTATGCAAAAATTAGCAAGTTAAACATTTAAACTACAAGTGAAAGGGATTACAACCTTTGTAGATCCGGTCCTTCACTTCTAAAGCTCCGTGTTGACGTGCCTTCGCTGCGATCATCGGGATCCTGGACCCTAGCGATGGTTTCTTCGGAGAATTGAGCGGGCTAGGCCGTTGACTTCGAGGCCGAAGATGATCTACGTCGAGGAGACTCAAACTCAAGCTCCATCTTCACTAGGTCAAGAACTTTGTGAAGAGAACACCCTAAACTAAATGGCAAGTAGTAGAGGATGATGAAATAGAAAGTAGGTTTACTTTAGATTTGGATTTCTCACACTAAATCTTCACTTGAAAATTTTCTAGAAAGCTTTCTTCTTCTTGAAGAAGAAGAAAAAGACGAAGAAAAGAATAAAAAAAAATGAATTATATAAAAAGAATAAATAAGTGAAGTCTATCATAATGCAACCATGGGTGAGTTAACCTTTGTAGAGACTAAACAATAGTTTTAGTTAATGGTTTGGTTAATAAAAATCTTGTGCAAAACAAAATGAGTGGACTTTGTCAAACATGCTTAAAGCTTCATGAAGCTTCGAGACAAGACAAAGAAAGCCACCATTTTGTTTTACCAAAATAAATAAAAACCCAAAACCATTATCTTAAATATGGTGTAAGTCATACACACACCCAAGTTTGCATGTATCATCAAACATGATACAATCTAGTGCACAAACATATATCACATATACAACAGGTGCACAAAAAGTAAGAAAATAAATCTTAAGTGAACCAATACTAGTTAATGTAGAGTAATATATCAAATATATAATTATACATTAAATCATTAAATCAACACTTGATTTAATGATCCGGTCATATCGCATATAACCGACTAATTTCTAGTGTATCAATATATCGAATCAACACTTGATTCGGTAACCCGGCTATATCTCATATAACCGTCCGATGATACAAATCGCGAGAATAGAATACAGTATCACATACTAGTATTATTCTCGGTCCCGCACATATCTCAAATGCGCTCCTATTCGTTTCGTTTGAGACAGGAAACCTCTGTGTAGGACTCTAAAGACTCGTCAATACGCCGGCAGTAGGTGGTGATCATATCAATCACCCACAAGCCGCAAGCGGTCTGCTAAACGTAAAGGCCACCCGGGTATTGAGCGATCAGAAGATCAACGAGCAAGCCTACTCACACTCCTGCGAATCCAATCAGTAACACTTACCGCACAGTCCGGTCTGTTCGTCTGATATGTCGCATATCTCGCCTAGGTGTGGTAAACGTCTGACCCCAGCATCTTGATAAGTCATGCCGATGTAAGGTCCACAAAAAGCGTGAAATTACTGATAACACTTACCAGTTAATCACTGCAACCCTGGCCAGGGATTTCCAGTTATGGCCAGTCGAGCATAGCGCAACATCAACTCCCAATACCGGGAGAGACGAATCCCCTCCTATCTCTCATTACCTCCATGTGAATCGGGACTGTACCCAAAAACCACCTGTTTGCACGACTCAGCAGAGCCGTGGTAGGGTGGAAATCAAAGCATAGTGGGAGACACACAAGACTCTATGACGATCTCGGGTCAACAGACTAAGTTGTACCAGTGTCACCAGAGAACTGCCATCTGACGTGAGGTATAATACCATCTGGGAGTTCTCGGCGAGTCCGTTCAATGTACCCAGTCTCCACTGAGCACCCGCATACCATATCTGATGTCAAACACAAATGGATATAGGATCTTCCATCACCCATCACAAGGTTCGAGAAGATATACGCTAGTCTACTCTTTAATATCGATGACCTGTCTCGATATTCCCACGACTAGGAACATTGAAGGATGTACTCATGGACTACCCAGGCCCCACTAGTATGATCTGCATCATAGTCCTACAAGTCGAGTACATATCCTAAGGGATTTATCATCATTTAATAGAGAGATAGTAAGTATACGTGTTAAGATAAAGAGCAACCAGATAGCGTACTATCATGTCGACCAAGAAAGTCCTACCTATATATGTCCTAGCATCCTCTACAATATACATCTCATGTACAGTAATGGCCTCTAGGGCATACATATAACTAACAGCCCCTGGCCAGGGATGATTTAGAGATTTACTGGTAAGTGTTATCAGTAGTTTCTCGACCCGTTATGAGCCTGATATCGGCACGACTTATCGGTTATTGGGGTCTGACGTTTACCACCCGTAGACTTGATATGCGACATATCAGACGAGGAGACCGGACTGTACGGGAAGTGTTACCGTTAGGCTTTTACAGTAGTTGGAGCGGGCTTGCTTGTTGATCTTCTGATCGCTCAATACCCGGGTAGCCGTTACGTCCAGCCAGTACTGCTGACGGCTTGTGGGTGTTTGATGTGATCATCACCTACTGCCGGCGTATTGACGAGTCTTTAGAGTCCTACATAGAGGTTTTACTGGCTCAGGCAAAACGAAATAGGAGCGCATATGTGATATGTGTGGGACCGAGAATAATGCGTGTATGTGATATCGTATTCTATTCTAGCAACTTTTTGTATCGGCCGGTTATATGAGATATAGCCGGGTTATCGAATCAAGTGTTGATTCGATAAGTCGATACATTGGATGTTAGTCGGTTATATGAGATATAACCGGATTATTAAGTCAAGTGTTGATTTAATAATTTAGTGTATAATTGTATATTTGATATACTAATTTACATTAACTAACATTTGTTCACTTAAGGATTTTTCTCACATGTGCACAACTTTAATATATATATGATATATATTAAAATGTGTTTTCTTTATGTATCATGGTTGTTGATACACTTGACATTGGTGTATAAGACATACAAAATTCTAATTTTAGTGGAGGGTTTTTTATATTTAAAGTAAATATAAATTGGTTGATATTTGTTAAGTGCATGAAGCTTGTAGAAGCTTTTAGTGCTTTGACAAATTCAACTCAATTTGTTTTACTTAAGATATTTAGTTAACCCAACCATTAGAATTAGCCATGGTTATGTCTCTACATGAGTTTGTATATGATACTCACTCACCCATGGTTAGCTCACTCACTTGATCATTATCTTTCTCTCTTTATTTTCTTCATCTTCTTCCTTGAGCTAAAAAGCTCTCTAGGGTTTGATCCAAAGTGAGAAACATTGTGAGAAAATAAATTCTAAAGTGAACCCACTTCCTATTTCTCCATCCTCTACTATACTAGCACTTTAGTTTAGGGTGTTTGCTTCACTAATTCTCTAGTTAGGGAAGTAGTAGCTTCAGTTGGTATTCCCTCGACGTAGATCATCTTCGGCCTCTAAGACTTCAAGCAAGGACGCTTCTTTCGCCTCGTGAAGCCATGCAAGAGCCCAGGAGTACCATGATCGCAGCGAAGGGACTACGACAAGGAGCTTTAGAAGTGAAGGACCGATCTACAAAGGTTGTATTTCGTGTTCACTTAGTAGTAAATGTTATTTACTTACATGTGTAACTGTAATTATCTAGCAAAGATCTTGTTTAGGGTTGTTCGGCACGGCTAAAATTTTAATCTGGAATGGTTGATGTCTTGTAGAACCTTGTTAGAGTGCCTAGTAACCCTACAGTTATGAGCCTCAAATCAGCACGACTTATCGAGTTACTGGGGTCTGACGTTTACCACCCTTAGACGAGATATGCGACATATCAGACGATGAGACCGGACTGTACGGTAGTGTTACTGATTGGATTCGCAGGAGTATGAGCAGGATTGCTTGTTGATCTTCTGATCGCTCAATACCCGGGTGGCCGTTACGTTTAGCAGACCGCTTGCGGCTTGTGGGTGTTTGATATGATCATCACCTACGGCCGGCGTATTGACGAGTCTTCAGAGTGCTACACAGAGGTTTCCTGGCTCAAGCGAAACGGAGTGGAAGCATATATGTGATATGTGCGGGATCAAGATTAATACGATATGTGATACCGTATTCTATTCTCGCGATATGTGACATCGGTCGGTTATATTTGATATAGCCGGGTTATCAAATCAAGTTGATTCGATAAATTGTTGTTGCATTTGATAATAGTCGGTTATATATGATATTTCCGGATTATTAAGTCAAGTGTTGATTTAATAATCTAATGTATAATTATATAAATTTGATATATTAATTTACATTAACTAGTATTAGCTCACTTAAGATTTCTTTTCTCACTTTATTTGTGCACATTGTATATTTGTGATATATGCAAGTGTACATTATTTTGTGTCATGTTTGATGATACATGCAACGTGGGTTACACCATGGTTGGTTTAATCTTAGAGTTTTTAATGGATTAAGTAATTCAAAAACTAAATGATTTTGTCAATGCATAAAGCTTGTAGAAGCTTGGATTGCCATTGACTAAGTCTACTTGTTTTGTTTTGCATAAGATATTTATAAACCCAACCATTATCCTAACCTTGGTTAAGTCTCTACAAAGGTTAACATATGATGCTAACTCACCAATGGTTGTCATTCTCTACTTGATTTTATCATGAAAGTTTTCTTCTTCTTCTTCCTAAAAAGCTTTCTAGCTTCAATGGAGATGATGGAAAATGAGTGAGAAAATTATTCTAAAATGAGCAAAATTCCTACTTAATCATCCTCTACCACATGCCATTTAGTATAGGGTATTTGCTTCACTAATTCCACGATTAGTGAAGGGGTAGCTTGGGTCAGTGCCTCCTCGACGTAGATCATCTTCGGCCTCGAAGACTTCGATGCAAGCTTGTTCATTTCTTCATGGGAGCCTCTCTAGAGTCTGGGAGTTCATGATCACAGCGAAGGGACTACTAAACGGAGCTTTAGAAGTGAAGGAATCGTCTACAAAAGTTGTATTCCTTGTTCACTTCTTATGCATAGCTATTTGCATTTCGTTTCGTCGCATTTTCTAGTATTCAATTCTAGTTTAAAGTTAGCTAGTACGGCTAAAATTTTAATTTTGCATGGTCGATGCCTCCCGAAACCTTGCTGCCGTGCTAAGCAACCCTGCAGTGGTATCAGTGCCATGCTAGAAAATTAGACGGATTTTGTTAAGATTACGAAACCGAAATACTCCGAAACTTGCAACACCAAAACTTGGTTTCTGTCGATTTTAAAAAGTCTTCAAAATTTTTTTAAACAACTACAGAATGTTGTATGTGATATGACATGAACACAGAAGAAATTCGAGGCACATTGGTCGGTTTTTGGCCGAGCATCCTATGCAAAAAACCGAGTAGGACGGGTGAACAGTAAATTCTGGGCTTCGAATTTTTTCTGTGTTCCGTTCTCTGGGTTTTGGTGTTTTAGGTGTTGTTTGTTTTTGCTAAATTTCCAGGTGATGTTATCTTTATGCAAAACCAATTCGGAGTGTTTCGTATTAGTTGTTTTAACATTGTTCGGGTATTCGCATGTTGTCAAGGCGAAGTTCAAAAGTTCGATCGAATATCAAAAACCTATTTTTCCAAGTTTAACGTATTCGGAAAAACATGCAAGTAATTCTGTGAACCCTGTAGAAGAATAAAACCCTAACTTGACATAATGACCATAGAAACGCTTTCGAACCTTAGGGTTTGCGGCAGTTCCGTGGTGCCATTAATAAGGCTTGGGTCTGCCCATCTACGGCTGGTTCATAGGTATTGTGGCATGTTCTGAGTATTTTTAAACAGTGCTCAAGTGTTGAGCTCACGGGAATTGTGGAACTTTGATGAATCGATCGAAAAGTTTAACGTCGTCCGGATATTATGTTGTGGGATACAATACTTGGAATCCACAAGAAAACTAGTTTGAATTTTATAAATCTAGCACTTTAGTCTCATTTGATCGGTTGCCACGGGATTTTGATTTGATCAAAAGTCCGTCGCAATTACGTAGTGTACGCGGATACTCGCCGGGTAACCTTATTAGATAGGCACACCCCATAGCCCCGACCAAGTGACTATAGGAGAACCCCGTCGCCAAAAGCATCCGTTCGGGTGCTCGCAGCCGCGGTGTTCCGCCTTAGTGCACTTCGTCGACGACATCGGGGGGTGCGGTCGTATAGTAAAGTTTCGGACGAGCATTCGATCAGGATGTCGGGAATCCTGTTAAATTGTCCGACTTGATATTGAAAAGTGTTTTCGAGATCGAGACTAAAATGCGGGGTTTATAATTTTTAGGCATGTGATGTCTAAGGAATTCATTTGGTTAGGCATGAAATCCAAAGTATGTGATAAATTGGGTTTATGATGTCTAAGGTGGTTGCGGATTCCAATTGTTGTAGTTTTCACTTTCTTTTTTGCGGCCGTAAGTGTAATATGTGGTGTATCGCCGGTTTCGTTGCTATATGTCAACGACAATTGGGATACGCATATTTACTTATGTTAATGACATGTGATGTTATGTGTTACTAGGATATGTTATATTGGATCGTCGTGTTTCAATAGCCGGGTTTTTTTTATGTGAGATGAGAGTTTTTCTTTTTCATCCATGTAAAATTCATTGTATGTAATATTCTTTTATTGGGGCACTTCCGGGATGAGGATGATGTCACCATTGTATATTATTTACTTTTCCGCATTAGGATAAACCCAAGGCGGGGAGCACAAGTAACCGGGTTCTAGGGTCCAGTAGGAGACCATCTCGAGGAGTCGAGACCGGGTCTCCTAACTCTAGAATTGGTAGGGTTGCTTGCCGCTCTCGTAGGGGTCTAGGGATGTGGGATTGGCTATTCATCACGACCGTGGAATCCGTGTTTTATACAGGCTTAATTTAAAACCCGGAAATCCTAGTATATCCAATATTTCATATATAGTTTTCTGCTGCGATATTCTGTGATGTGATCACTGTATATGATGAGATAGATACTGTATATAGTATATATGATTATTATATAGACGTTGCTTATGTTTTACACCCGCGCTAGCCCTACCCCGCTCTGCCGTTAGTTACCTAACCTAACGGGAAATCGAGGCGAATGAGGATGGCATAAGCGTACGTTGTATTTATCTGTGATGCTTAGGTAACTTAAATAATGGGACTTCATTAATGAGATTAATGATAGAAAATAAACCTAAATATGTTGTGGAATCGAATTTTCAAAAACAGGTAGCTCTAGTTGTTGCTTTGCATAGCGGTATTCCTTGTAGAATATCCTCCACCTTATTCGATAAGGAAAGAGCCGAGATCCCTTCACCGGGAGTGACCTCTTTAGCAATAACTAGCAGATGCTACAACCCACTCGGTTCGTTTTTTGATTTCTTTTTTAGTTCTTTCTTTGCATAGTAGTATTTGTGAAATATTCTGCACCTTATTCGATAAGAAAAGAGCCGAGATCCCTTAACCGGGAGTGACCTTTTTTGCGAAACAAGCAAAAGCCTTAAAAACACTCCATTTAAATCATTTGATTCTACAACGATATCAAGTTCATTAAGCAAAAGGTTTTCTTAAAAACCTGTCGTAGCCCTCCTTCATTTCAGATAAGTACTTCATTGTATTCGTGCTACGTTTGTTGGGTTTCGTCAAGGCGTAGTGTGTGGTAGCTATTTATGCTTATCTGCAAAAGCATATGATGCGATTGAGTTAGGGTAGTCGTGCGACTTTGTTGGCTTTCGTCAAGAGTCGTGCGGGTGGGTTTAATTCAATCATGAAATGTACGGGTTGAACTTGACTAGCAGCCTATGGTTGTTGACTTTCGTCAAGGTCATAGGATGCTAAGGGTAAAATATTGTTGGGAATTTCAAGTGTTGAAATTTGCAATGAGATTGCATACCTTCTATGAGATAGTTGGATCCCGATACCCACTGCGAGTAAGAGTTACTCTTGGGAGAGTTTTACAAATAACAATTAGTCGATCAAGTAGGTGTCTAGAAAGGTGTTAACGGGGTTATGCCTCTGGGAAAACGAGGTTTATTTTAATTAGGTCCGTGCGAAATCACGGGGAACCTCCCTCAAAGTACCGGCACTGGCCTGGATGAAAGACTGGCGAACTTGTAGGGTGTAATTAATCCCGGCTAGTCTTTCCTTTTAGGGTTTGAAGGAAGATTTGATAAAAAACAGTGGGAGCCATCCTGATTAGATAAAATAATAACCAATCTAATCTTGCAAGAGCATACGCGCTAAGTGTTTTCTTCTCTCTCTCTCCAGGTAGCGACCATGTCACGCCTTAATCAAGATAATAATACGGATGTATTGACCGAACCCGCTTGTTATACTGAGCTGGGGAACGTTGGTCCTGCTCCAACTTATAATTGTTATAAGACCGAGCACGAAATAGGGGATTATTAGAATTCCCGTGCCGCCCAAACGAAGAAAGTGTATGTTGATACATCTTCTTCGGGTGTGTTAATTACCGAGAACCGTTTCTCAGTATCCTCTACGTCCTGGGTATGAGATACCAGATCAAGATCCCACATATGTAATCTGTTACATGGGCTACAGATAGGTAGAGAACTGAGAATGAATGATAAGTTTCAAGAGTTGGAAACGGTGCAATTGTTGCAGCCAAGCTGTTGGCGGTTATCACCCTGTATTACCAAATACGTTGATTCTGAACGAATGTTATTAGATACCGAACCTGATATAAAATATCATATCAGTCTCTTTATTTAGAAAAAAAGGATATAATTTTGTATTGTTGGATAATATTTTGAACATTTACTATATCAAGAGTTGATCGGTTCATGCACGTTATCTAAAAGCATATACGTTCTAAATCAAACTACAGCTCTTAACGTACAAAACACACACAAGAGGAAGAGTTCAGAAATGAACAAATCCTTCTTGAGGCATTGTAGACTAGGTCATATCAATGCGACCCGACTAGCTAAGTGATGCATATTTAAATCATTTTGAATTTACATCTTATGAAACTTACCAGTCATATCACAAAGATAAGATGACCATAGCTCCGTTTATTAGAAACAGAGAAAGAGTTAGTGAACTCTTGGGATTGATACATAATGATGTATGTAGGTCCCCTGTCTACACATGCCAGGACTGGTTCTTTGCACTTCATTACATTCACTGATGATCTCTCATGATTCGCACATGTGTTCCTGTTGAAACACAAGTCCGAAGCTTTTGAGAAATTGAAAGAATATAAGTTAGAAGTAGAGAACCAAAACGAGTATAAGTATTATGTCCTGTGATGTGATCAAGGAGGAGAATATTTAAGCATGGAGATCCTGGACTATTCTAAAGGAGAATGAGATTCTCTCTCAGCATTACTCCTCCGTATACACCACAGTATGTCGGTGTATCGGGACGGAGCAATCGCGCCTTATTAGATATGGTGCGCTGTATGATGAGCACTACTGAGTTACCTATTTCCTTTTGGGGGTTATGCACTTGTGAAGCTACATACCTATTGAATAGGGTTCCAACCAAATCAGGTGCCTACCACTCCATATGCGATATGGTAAAGGAAGAGCCCATGTCTTAAGTAAGTTAAGATTTGGGGTTGTCCGGCCTATGCCAAAAGCAAAATCCGGAAATGCTCGAGGCAAGGTCAGTTATGTGGAAGTTTGTTGGATATCCCAAGCATTCGCAAGAGAATATCTTCTACCGAACCATGGAACAAAAGGTGTTTTATTTCTCGGCATAACCACTTTTTTAGAAAAGGAATTTATTTTGGAAACAAATTTGTGGTCATGAGGTAGAACTGGAAGGAGTTCCAGCTATACAAACTACAGCTGATGATTTGGTAGAACTAGATGATTCAATAGCTCCCAACGAACCTCAGCCTCTCCGTCGATCTGGTAGGGTTCCTCATCCACCGGAGAGATACTTCGGTTTTCTCTATGACAGTGGGAGCGAGGATTGCATCATGATATGATGACCGAACTAGTTTCAAGCAGGCCATCAAGAGTGGGGACTCTATATGAATGGCTGGATGCTAAGCGATCTGAGATGAAATCCATATACACCAACAAAGTATGGACTTTGGTTACTATATCTGAAGGGTTAAATCCCCATCAGGAGCAAGTATATCTTGAGAAGATTACTTGGTGTACATGGAAAAGTTGAGACTTTCAAAGCTAATACTTGTTGTAAAAGATTCTCGTCATCGACTAGGTGTGGATAATAATGAAACCTTTCAAAGCTACATACCATAACTACGATATCTGGCGGTTGGGTGTCATGACTACTTTTCTAAATAGTGATTTAGAAGAGAGCGTCTACATGTACACAGCCAGAGGGCTTCGTAGACAGTGGGAGCAGCGGAAAAGTGTGAAAGTTGCTTTATGGATTAAAGCAGGCATCGCGAAGATCGAACGTCTATTTTGATATGATAGTCAAAGAGTTTTACTTCATCAAAATGGTATATGTACCTTGTATATACAAAAAGGTTGTAGAGAGTAAGGCGGTCTACCTCATAATGTACGTGGAAGACATACTCTTGATAGGAAAGGAGTTTCCTATGCTACACTCGGCCAATCTCCTCTTATCACAAGGATTCTTCATATAGGATCAAGGTGATACCTCCTAAATCCTGGGTTTTGGATCTATGAGATAGATCTAAGTGGATGTTAGGATTCTCATTAGGTGTAGTGAGACGGTATCAATCGATCCTAGGGAGAATCACTGGATAGCTTCCAGGGCGGTAAGCTCGACTGAATGTCAGTCACAGGCATTGTCTTTACCCTCAGTGGAGGGACGGAATGTTGGAAGAGTTCCAAGCTAAATACCGTGACAAACTAGAACGATAAATGCTGGATACATTGCTACCAAGGATGCTACCAAAGAGGCAGTCTAGGTGTATATTAGTTCATGAGATGAACTTCGTTCCTACCATTGTGTGGCAATAGAGTTGTGGCTCATGCCTAGGAACCCCTGTCCCATCAGTGATCCAGACATATTCTTAGGCAGTATCACCTGATCATGGAGATGGATGATCTCTAGGGAGATCGAGGTTAGGAGTGCAGACACAGAGGACAACACGGCGGATCCACTCACAAAGGCCTTTTCCCAGGAGAGACTTTTATGGGATGGTTGAGTATGAGATACTTCAACCACTGCTGATTGTTGGGTATTAGATACTACAACATATGGCCCTAGTGCAAATGGTAGACTAACGTGTAGCTTCTCGACCCATGTAGATGGGCGATGGATGATCCCATATCCATTAGTGTTTGACATCAGAGATGATATACGGGTGCTCAGTGGAGACTGGGTACACTGAACGGACTCGCCGAGAACTCTTAGATGGTATTATACCTATCGTCAGATAGCAGTTCTCTGGTGACACTGGTACAGGTTAGTCTGTAGAACCGAGATCGTCATAGAGTCTTGTGTGATTCCTACTGTGCTTTGATTTCTACCTTACCACGTTCAAGAGAACGTGCAAAACCGTGACTTTTGGGTACAGTCCCGAATCACATGGAGGCAATGAGCGATAGGAGGGGTTTCATCTCTCCCGGTATTGGGGGTTGATGTTGCGCTGTGCTCGATTGGCTATAACAGGAAGTCCCTAGCCATGGCTGCTTCAGAGATATACTGGTAAGTGTTATCAGTAGGTTCTCGACCCGTTATGAGCCTCAAATCGGCACGACTTATCGAGTTACCGGGGTCTGACGTTTACCACCCCCAGACGAGATATGCGACATATCAGACGAAGAGACCGGACTGTACGATAGTGTTACTGATTAGATTCGTAGGAGTATGAGCAGGCTTTCTTATTGATCTTCTGATCACTCAATACCCCGGTGGCCGTTACGTTTAGCAGACCGCTTGCGGCTTGTGGATGTTTGATATGATCATCACCTACTGCCGGCGTATTGACGAGTCTTTAGAGTCCTACACAGAGGCTTCCTGGCTCAAGAGAAATGGGGTAGGAGCACATATGTGATATGTGCGGGATCGAGATTAATACTATATATGATACCGTATTCTATTCTCGCGATATGTGACATCGGTCGGTTATATGTGATATAGTGGGGTTATCGAATCAAGTATTGATTCGGTAAATTGTTGTTGCATTTGATAATAGTCGGTTATATGTGATATAGCCGGATTATTAAGTCAAGTTTTGATTTAATAATCTAATGTATAATTATATATATTTGATATTTTAATTTACATTAACTAGTATTAGCTCACTTAAGATTTCTTTTCTCACTTTCTTTGTGCATATTGTATATATGTGATATATGCAAGTGTACATTATTTTGTGTCATGTTTGACGATACATGCAACTTGGGTGTGTGTATGACTTACACCATGGTTGGTTTAATCCTAGGGTTTTTAATGGATTAAGTAATTCAAAAACTAAATGATTTTTTCAAGGCATGAAGCTTGTAGAAGCTTGGATTGCCATTGACTAAGTCAACTTGTTTTGTTTTGCATAAGATATTTATAAACCCAACCATTATCCTAATCTTGGTTAAGTCTCTACAAAGGTTAACATATGATGTTAACTCACCTATGGTTGTCATTCTCCACTTGATTTTATCATGAGAGTTTTCTTCTTCTTCTTCCTAAAAAGCTTTATAGCTTCAATGGAGATGATGGAAAATGAGTGAGAAAATTATTTCTAAAATTAGAAAAATTCCTACTTCATCATCCTCTACTACTTTCCATTTAGTATAGGGTGTTTGCTTCTCTAATTCCACAATTAGTGAAGGGGTAGCTTGGGTTGGTGTCTCCTCAACGTAGATCATCTTCGGCCTCGAAGACTTCGATGCAAGCTTGTTCATTTCTTCATGGGAGCATCTCTAGAGTCCAGGAATTCATGATCGCAGTGAAGGGACTACTACACAGAGCTTTAGAAGTGAAGGACCGGTCTACAAAGTTTGTATTCCTTGTTCACTTCTTATGCAAAGTTGTTTGCATTTCGTTTCGTCGCATTTTCTAGTATACGATTCTAGTTTAGGGTTAGCTAGTACGGCTAAAATTTTAATTTGGCATGGACGATACCTCCCGAAACCTTGCTGCCGTGCTAGGCAACCCTGCAAAACCAGGTTATTTTAGACCAAACAAACAGCACCATAGTGATATTGGGATGCACACATGTCTACACAACAAGCACGAGACCAAGTGCTTGGATTTTGGCCGAGCACATGCCCTCAAAAACCGGTGAGCTCGGCTCCCTAGCCCCAAATGACCCCATATTTTCTCTGGTTGTTTATTAGTACCACATCATCACTTTTATATTGTTTGTTTATTCTGTTGTGTTGGCTATAAATACCAGAACAGATCTAAAGGGAAGGGCCATGAAAAATAGATGTAATATATTTTCTTGTTTTTGGTTTAGCTTGAGAGTGAAGTGGGCTTCAATTGGTTTCTTCTTCTTCTTCCCTCTTGAAGCTCTCTTTGGAGAGCTTCATTAAGGAGGTTGAATAGGTTACCAAAATCTTGTATCTCTTTCTCAAGTGTTAATATATTGCAATGTTGTTTCTTTTCTTTATTTGCTTTGTTTTTTTTATTCATCATGCTTAACTAATTCTATTTGGTTATGGTATTGGTGAGGAAGTGAGATGAAAGGCTTTTGCCTCCTCCACCTCTTGTTTATGTTTAATGTGCTTAACTATACGATTATAATTTAAGGATTGTTTTATATATTGATGTGATATGGTATTTTGAAACCATGGTTACTTGTAACCTCTTCATATACCATATTCACACCCCTTCCCTATTTAACAATGTTTAAGTTAGAATTCATTTTTTGGTGTTAAGTTTGCGAAGTTTGGATACGGTATTTTGTGACTGAGTGCTTGACAAACCCCCGGCTTTCATGTACCGTATACCATCACAAACCCTTAGCAAAGTTAACAGCAATACTATTTGCTCTCACTAACTACTTTGTGTTTTTGTTGTTGACGTATGCTTGTTAAGACTTGTACTTAGCATAGATACCTCAAGCGCGGACATACAAACGGACCCATTTCATGATTGTGGAGAATATCGGAATTTGACGACTTGTGCCTCGCAACCGTTTCGACAAGTCGTGCTTCATGCCGGGATCAACGTGAGAACGGACAACTCATGAAAAAGGAAGCGTCGAGGGAATCGTCGCGATTCAACCTTCCGAACCAAAGCCGCAACCATTCTTTCTTAACTTGTTTTCTGTATTTTAGTATTCTTTTTATATTTTTGTGACAAAACCAACCATTCATTAATTTGTTGAACCTTAAATCACAGTACCTAATCACAATTCCCTGCGGATCGACCCGTACTTGCCGGTTTGCTACAACACGCCGTGCACTTGTGGTTTATAAATATTTAAAACGAGAACGATCTCACGTGCGCATTCCGTTTCCTTAAATGATCACATTTTCCAAATATACGCGTTTGCGCGCGCGGGTGAGTTCCATACAGTACCGCATACCCAACATCTCAAAAAGTTGCTCGAACTGCGCTTGAGGGAGGGCCTTTGTAAATGGATCCGATGTGTTCTCTTTCATATCCATTCTACGGACCTCGATCTCCTGGCAATCTATGATCGCCCTGATCAGGTGATACCGCCTTAAGATGTGTCTGGATTTCTTATAGGACCGTGGTTCCTTCGCTAAAGCTATAGCCCCATTGTTATCACAATACAAAGGTATCAGATCAGCAATGGACGAAACCACCTGAAGTTCAACAATGAACTTCTTCATCCAGACCGCTTCTTTTGCGGCATCGCTTGCAGCAATGTATTCAGCCTCCATCGTCGATTCTGCGACAGTGTCATGTTTGGAACTCTTCCAACACACCGCCCCTCCGTTGAGGGTAAACACAAAACCCGAGACAGACTTGTTGTCATCCTTGTCACTCTGAAAGCTGGAATTGGTAAAGAACTCAACCCTGAGGTCTCCATTACCGAAAACCAAGAACATCTCCTTAGTCCTTTTCAGGTACTTGAGAATGTTCTTCACTGCTGTCCAGTGGTTCTCACCTGGGTTTGACTGTTACAGGCTCACCACGCTTAGCGCGTAAGCTACATCTGGTCTTGTACATAGCATTACATACATTATAGATCCTACAGCCGAAGCATAGGGTATAGTGCTCATACGAACCCTCTCCTCATCCGTCTTGGGAGACATCTCCTTGGAGAGGGTGATTCCGTGCAATGCGGGTATGTTACCGCGCTTGGAATCTTCCATACTAAATCTTTTTAGTACGGTCTCTATGTACCTGGACTGCGAAAGTCCTAATAATCTATTGGATCTATCTCTGCAGATCTTGATCCCCAGAATGTACGAGGCATCACCCAGGTCCTTCATGGAGAACCGTTGTGACAAGAATAGCTTCACCGATTGTAGCATAGGAATGTCATTTCCTATCAAAAGAATGTCGTCCACGTATAAGACTATGAATACGACAGTTCTTCCTACAATCTTCTTATAAATATATGACTCATCCTTGTTCTTGATGAAGTCAAATTCCTTGACTGTTTTATCAAAATAGATGTTCCAGCTCTGCGATGCCTACTTTAATCCATAAATGGATTTGAGCAACTTTCACACCTTCCCGCTGCTCCAACTGTCTACAAAACCTTCTGGCTGATCCATATAAACGCACTCTTCTAAACTTCCGTTTAGAAAAGTCATTTTTACGTCCATCTGCCAGATCTCATAGTCATAGAAGGCAGCAATGGCAAGTAGAATCTTAATGGATTTGAGCATAGCCACTGGAGAAAAGGTTTCATCATAGTCCACACCTGGTCTTTGACGAAAACCTTTTGCAACGAGTCTAGCCTTATAGGTTTCCACCTGCCCATTTACACCAAATTTCCTTTTGCAGATCCATTTGCATCCAACGGATTTTACCCCAGGTGGAGCAATATCCAAGGTTCACACTTTATTGGTGTACATGGACTCCATTTCGGATCGCATAGCATCCAGCCACTTATTAGAGTCCCTACTGATAATGGCCTGCCTATAACTAGTAGGATCATCTTCTTCCAAGATGCAATCCTCTCGATCCCCTTTTCTGAGAAAACCGTAGTATCTCTCGGGCGGATGAGAAATCCTACCATATCTGCGGAATGGCTGAGGTTCGTCTGGGACTTCTAAATCCTCAGTTTGAGTTTGTGGTTCTGACATTTCATCAAGTTCTACCGTGCTCCGACTTATTTCTTTTGCAAGAAAGTTCCACTCTAAAATGGTGGCGCGGCGAGCAACGAACACTTTCTGTTCCTCAGTGTGGTAGAACAGATATCCTAGAGAATTTTTAGGATATCCCACAAACTTGCATAAAACTGACTGTGCCTGCAGTTTGTCCGGATTTTGTACTTTTACATAGGTCGGACAACCCCATATCTTAACACGTTCAAGATACGGTGTTTTACCACTCCATATTTCATATGGAGTTTTAGGCACAGATTTAGACGGAACCTGATTCAATAGGTATGTTGCTATTTCAAGCGCAACTCCCAAGAATGAAAGAGGCAACTCGGCACTACTCATTATGGAGCGAATCATATCCAATAGGGTACAATTCCTCCGCACTGATACACCGTTGTGCTGTGGTGTATACGGAGGAGTAAGCTGAGAGAGAATACCATTCTTTTTTAGAAAGTCCCGGAATTTCATACTTAAGTACTCCCCTCCTCTATCAGATCGGAGGATCTTGATACTTTTGGCAGTCCGGTTCTCTACTGAAAGGTTACGGTAGCGCCCCGGCCAACTTCCGTGGCCAAATACAGAACAAATTTTTTTCTACTAATCGAAACTTGGCGCTAGAATAAACCTACACCGGATCTTACCATAAACCTAACTAGCATGTAAGGGTTCTATCTACTATGATAGAAAGTATACCTAAAGAAACCAAGTCCTTCGGGTCTTTGATCCTCTCCTTGTTACAACCCAAAATGGCACGTGACTAGCACTTGGATCATATGAAGTCTATAGGACCCCATCTAATTCAAGTAAGCCAAGAAATCCCAGAAATCTAAACCATTTTAAGAAAGAAGTGAAGAAAACATGTTTTAAAGCAAGTGGTTTTAATAACATAATCTGAAGTGTGCATTTTTAAAATCTCAAGTCTTTTCTGAATATTTTGGCAGAGTTTCCTTTGTAAATACTGGCCCCAAAAAGGGTACAACATGCATAATATGAATAAAGGCATCCCTAAGTGTTGGCTATAGTGCCCTCAAGGCAATTATCATAGTCACGGTCAGATGATTATGATGATTGAGGCAGGACCTATACCGATAAAACTGTCTTACTCAAGATGATAGTATGCTATCTGGTTTGTCTTTATCATCATGTTGATAGAGCCCATAGGACTTTTTCTTGACTGCCAGCATTATGATGGCGATCATATATGTGGGAGATGGGGTCTATAAGCACATCCTTAAATGTCCCTAGTCGTAGGAGTATCGAGACCGGGCATCGATACTCCAGTGTTGACTAGTGTATACTAATCGAGACCCCGACGAGGGGCGGTGGCCAGGTCTCACAAGCCATTGGTGTTAGTTTGTTCACCTAAGATAGTATACAGGTGCTCATTGGGTTATGAGTACAATGGACGGACTCGTCGGGAACCTGCTAGTTAGTATTATACCTATTGTCATATAGCAGTTCCTAGGTGACATGTGTACAGGTTAGTCTGTCGACCTGAGATCGTCATTTGTCTCGTGTGAGTTCCCACTGTGTTTTGATTACTACCCTACCGGCTCAAAGGAGTCATGAAAACAGGTTTTAGTTGGGTACAGTCCCGAGCCACATGGAGGCAGTGATCGGATCGTCAGGGATTCGTCTCTCCCGGTATTGGGGGTTGATGTTGCATTGTGTACGGGTGGCCATCACCAGAAATCCATGGCTATGGTGAACGAGAATTACCGATCCAAGATCGATAGTTTCTCAGGTGGTGATGGGTTACATGCCGACACTAAATATCGCGTTGTTAGGGGTCTGACTTTATCCACCCCCCAAGACTCGATATGCGATGCTCTTAGACGAACAGACCGGAATGTACGGATATTGTCACTGTCAGGCTCTGTAGGGGTTCAGGATGAGTTTGCTCGTCGGCCTCCCTTTCGCTCAATACCTGGGTAGTCGTTACGTACAGCTAGTGCCGCTGACGTGCTTGTGGTTAAACCCATTGACAGCGTATTAACGAGTCTTTAGAGTCCAAAACAGAGGGTTTTCACGGTTCAGGCGATATGGTGTACATGTCGTATGTTGGTACATATGGGTGATTAAATATATGCACTTGCTGCGCAGACTTTAATCGGACGGTTGATAATACTAGCGGCTTAGGATTAAGACGGATTATTAAATCGGGTTTTGATTTAATAATTTATATATGTATTTGTATATACGTATTCTAGTATTATTGTTCACTATTCATTTTCTCTCTTAGCTATTCGTATTTTTGGTACGAAACCGTGTATATGTACTTCGATACATGTACCGGGAAGTATTCCGTATTTTATACGGAATGACTTCTAGAAGGTGTGCCACCTCATTATTGATTTTTTTCTTTTTAGAAAATCATTTGTTTGATAATGAGGTGGAGGGTGTGAGGTGGCATGAGGCATGGAGTGGCATGGGTCAAAGCATGGTGTATAGTATGGTTTGGATTTGTTTAATGCAAATTTGGAAAATGATATTTTTTTGATGGGAGAGAGCGAGTGGGCCGGCCACATATTGGAGGGGTTTCATTTTCATATGGTTTTTTACATGATTACATTACACTTGCTAGCTCACCCTCTCACCCTCTCACTCTCTCAAGTTCACAAAATACTTAGCCATTTCTTTGTTCATGCCTTGACCTCCTCATTCATCTTTTATGGATGCTCTCTTGAGCTCATGGGTAGAGAGAAAATTGTAGTGACACTTTCATACATCTCGACTCTCCATCGCTAGCGACTTTGGAGCGTCGGTTGCCTCGTTCGACAAGGTTGGAGCTTGCGTCGTTTCCCTCGGGTGGATCATCGGAGATGGAGGAAGACCGGCAACCAAACCACATCAAGGAGCCGCTAGGAGCTTGGAATGAAGACCAAAGGACACGGATCAACTCGGTATAACGATTCTAACTCTTAGTTAGTTTGCTAGTTTAGGGTTTAAGGTCGATCCGGGATTCGGGTAGCGGTAGCGCCGGTTCCAGAAATTTTTGTTCCGCATTTTGGCCGCATTTCGATGGCCGGGGCGCCGCCGTGACCCAACATGGTATTAGAGCCACCCATTAAACCCCTTACTAGCTTGTTTAGACGTGCTTAAAAGATCGATTGACCAATAATTCCGAAATCAAGATTTCAATTTTCTGTTCTCTGCCGATTTTCAAAAGTGTTCAAAAATATTTTCCAGTGGCTTAAAAATCCGTGCATGCTTTTTTACGGGTACAAAAAAATTTGGGCTCCTGATGCCTCCAAATAGCGGCGGAACCGCCGCACTTACCCTTATTGGCGGCGGTTCCGCGGCCATTTAGTGGCGACGGGCTTTGAATTTTTTCCTATAGCCTCCTGACTTGGAATTGTGATTTTTATGATATTCTGTTTTGGCCCAGTTTTCTGTGCAGTGTTGTTATTGCTATTGGGGACAATTTGGAATTTAGTCGATCAATAATTTAAGTGGGCATTTAACAGTACAAACATTTCTATCTACGACCGTGAATGTCATTTGATCGGTAAACCCGTCTAACCGCTATATGTTCCTTTAGACGGGTTTGCAAACGTGACATTCACGTTGATGTTCTGTGTTATGCTGTGATGTTGGTTGGATCATCGTGGTGGATAGCCAGTGGTGCAATGATAGTACAGTTTTAATTTCATTTGTACATTTGATATTGCGGGGCGAGCGTCCGACATGTGGACTGCCTTCACTGCATGTTTGTATATTATTCTTTTGGGGCACGACCGGGCTGAGGTCGATGTTACCCTTGTATATTATTTTATTTTCTGTACTAGGATTACCCCGCTGTGGAGTGCACGAATAGCCGGGTTCTAGAGGGCAACCGGTCGGCATCACATGGCGTTGGTACGGAGGGGACCTTACTCTAGAATTGGCGGGCTATTCGCAGCACTCGTAGGGGGTATAGGTTGACCCAGGAGGGGTGCCAAAGTTACCGGATTCCGTGAAGTGCTGGGTGGCCCATTCACGTTGTTGAAGGGGGCTGCCTCACTTCTGGTTTTGGTAGGTAACTTGCCGCGCTCGTAGGGGTCTAGGTTTCATTGTACAGGCTATCCACATAACCGGGAACGTCGGGTCTCATTTGGGGCTCAAATGAAACCCGGGGCTCCAAATTATCCACCATTATGTGATGTTTATGTGATGTTTATGTGATGTTTCTTTATATCAAGCCTGGGACGATTGTTATATATTTATATATACTAGTAGTTGTTGTATATGTTTTGCACCCGCGCTAGCCCAGTCCCCGCTCTGTCGTTAGTTAAGTAACCTAACGGGTGATGACGGGACCCAGTAGCAAATGCGGATGGCATATACGTACATTTTATTTTCGTTCTTTTCTGGTGTGATTAATTGATGGGACTGCATTGATTCTTATCAATGCAAGGATAAAACAAACCTATTTATATGATGTTGTTGGAACCAAGTTTTTAAAAACTGACATTACAGACGTTCTCTTTTGCTTTGCATCATGGTATTCGATTGGGAATATCCTTCACCTCATTCGACGGGGCAAGGGCCGAGATCCCTTTAACGGGAGTGACCGCTTGGGTAAAAGTTTGCGTCAACGTAATAACTTCACTATAGTCGTTTCCTTTTGCTTTGCATCGTGGTATTCAGTTTGGGATATCCTGCATCCCATTCGACGGGGAAAGAGCCGAGATCCCTTCACCGGGAGTGACCTCTTTAGCAAACGTTTTCGCCACAATATATTTGAAAAACCACTTGGATTCCTTCAATGAGATCGAGTTCATTACGTTAAAGGTTTTTCGCCAAAAACCAGCCGTAGACCTCCATCATTTCATACAAGTATTGCTTAGTATTCGTGTTGCGTTTGTTGACTGTGTCAAGGTGTAGTGTGCGGTAGCTAAGTAGTGCTTGTTTGTGGCATATTAATGAGATTGGTTAGGACAGTCGTACGGCTTTGTTGACTGTGTCAAGGGCTCGTACGGGTGGGTTTAATGCAATCCTGGATAATTACGGGTTGAACTTGACTAGGACTCTTTGATTTGATGACTATGTCAAGGTCACTTGGGTCCCAGGGGTAAAAATCATATTGGGAGTTTCAAACATACAAGAAACTTGCCAGGCTTGCGCATACCTTCTGGAGTGTGGTGACTTGAGTGGCTTCCATCAAGTTATCATGCGATGATAGTTGGATCCTGATTCCCACTGATGAGTAGGAATACTCCTCGGGTGATTCCGACTAATTCTCCTTTTAGGTTTGGAAAAGAATTCGAGAATACAATGGGAGACATCCAGATTAGATAAAATGATTAACCATTCTGATCTAGGTTAGAGTACACGCTGAGTGTTTCTTCTCTCTCTCTCTGTCTCTGTGGCTGCGATTTTGACCCGACCTTTGACTAAAATTCATGAACCAAGTTGACCGAACCTTCTTAAAATACTTTGTCTTTGGGAATGTCACGGTGTCGCATACATCAATGCCACTTCTTTATCACCTTTGCATTTCTCCAGAACACCCTGTATTATTACGAACATCCACTTCCATTGGATAAATCCATCGTATGGTTATATACGAACTCGAAGGAACTTTTTCGAGGATGGATTCTGGTTCTGGAGAGATTGAATTGGATTATTCGGTTGTCTTTTCCCTTTACCTTCTCTCAGATTGTGAGAGCTCCTAGGATTAGGAGACGATACACCTATTGAGCTTATTGGATAGTCTTCTTCCAAACCATAGGCAGGTGCCAAACGGTAGGGAAAAAAGAAAACCAATTATCCTAAAGAAGGTGTAGAGAAGGTAATAAGTAAAGACATAATAAAGGGATTGCAGTAAGGGCAGGTATAGTATATGGTTACTGTCGTGAATCAGGATAGTGGAAGAGGCGTTACTAGGAATACCAGTAAACCCCTTCGAAACATTTTCATGTTTCAGTTTCACTGTGTGATGTTAATTGATAACTATTTTCCCAGTTGGAATCTAACTCCAGGGTATGTATTTACCAGATCAGTTTCTCACATCTGCATGTTATTACAGATGGTGAGTGGGAGTAAGATATTGGGAATTGGGTGATTAGATCCTCATTATATCGGAATTCGTTGTAATTGGTAATTTTTAAGGAAGTCATCTGGATTTTGCCGGATGACAAATACTTGGTTTTGAATATCCGTTGTTATGCATCAATTTCAAACTGATATATCTGAATGTTTATTTTCTAAAGTGAGATATAACTTTTTGAAATTATGTCTGTGACATTTACCTATATCAGTTGGTGATTAGGTAAGATGCATTCAACAGCGGTGTAATTCTTCTTAACCATAGTACAGTTTTTCAACCTATGGCGCACAGGGTTTGAGTTATTGAACTCAGGGGACTTGTACAAAGTATTGTATGTTTTCCAGTGTCAATTAGGACAATGGAGTTGGTACTCATACTATATTCTTTTTACTTGTGACTTCTCCAATTCTGGGCAAGTATTTCGTTGAAATGCAAAGTCCAGATATTGAGAAGTTATAGGTATAAGAATAAAGTAGAGAACCATTTGTTGGAAGTATCAGGATTCTTCGAGGACGTCGAAGATGTAGATACTTGTTTTTGGTATTCCGTTAATAGTAATGGTTTTGAGAACTTGCTTCTTTTTCAGGTTACTCATATATGGATGCACTCCTAGATGTGTAATGCTGATTGACCTTTTTCCATATGGTTGATATGCACTGTAGACAGCTGCATGTTTTTGAATCTGGTTCCAATTAAATTAGTGCTTTTGTTTCTATATTAGATTTATATAGAATCAATTTATATCTTAACGATGTTAAGGTATAGGGAGTTGTCCTGCTGATGCTTAAAATCAGAATCCGGATAAACTCAAGGCACGTTTCAGTAATGGTTGTTTGTGGGTTATCCCGGGCTTTGACGAGGGTTAACTTTCTACCATCAGGAAGATCAATATTTATATTGTTCTTGACTCGCCACAGTTTTAGTAAAATGGACTTTTTCAGAAAACACAAGTGCGAGTATGGTAGAACTGGAAGTTATTCCAGAACCACAAACGATTACTGGAAATTTAATAGAACCTAAGGATTCAATTGGATTTGATATTCCATTAGCCACTCCGCAGATTTGATGGGTAATCTCAGGCACCCGAGAGGTACTTCGGTCTTCTCAATGATGGTGACAGGGAGGTTCTTTTTTACCCAGACTTGCCATTGCTGCTTTTCTAGACTATAAGACCCGGCAGGAGGATGAGTATAGCGTCGTTCTAAACTAGCTTTAGAAATGCACGTGTACATGACTCTTCCAGAGGGTTGTTGTAGTCAGTGGGAGCAGCGGAAGCATAGTGGGCAAGTAGCTTATGTCTATTTATAGACTAAAGCAGGTATAGCGGAAATAGATCATCTATTTTGATGTGATAGTCATAGGTCTTGACCTCATCAGAATAGGAGATGGATATGGTAAGAAGGTATTAAAGAGTGATGTCCAGGTATTAGGATGACATGCACTTAATAGGAAGAGATATTCCAATACTACGATCGGTTATACTGTGGTTGTCACAAAGTTGTTTCTCCACAGAGGATATGGATATAATATCAGGTTTTTTGGTTACTAGATCTATGGTTTTAGATCTAGATTTGTGAAGTATCTCAATCTAGGTACTTTGACATTAATCTAAAGGAATTTTAGAGTGGACGACTCCTGGCATAGTGGTGTACCTGTAGGTGATCGAGTCACCCTCTCTAAAGGTGTCTTACAGACTAAAGAAGAGCAGGGTCTGCATGATTAGCATATCACTTGCTTAGGCAATTGAGTTAATCATGAAATGTCAAGTACCACACCAGATATTGCTTTTGCACTAGATGCAATATGCAGATATATTAATCCAATCCTGGAGAAACATTGGGAAGCAGTTATTGAACATAAGTGAATGTTCTTGGGATATGGTAACGGCAGCCTCCATCAGGAGACGGTTATCATTTCAGGCTTCCAAGGTGACCTGGATGACAGAGTGACTGTCAGAGTTATAGTTTTCCCTCTTCTGAGGGACAGTATGTTGGACAAGTGGTCCAAGTGGATACTGAGGAAGGCATAGCGCATGTTACTGATTAAATTCAGTGGATGATATAGTATAGGAGGTTTGCTGGATTTGGAGTTCGTTTGTGAACTGGGTCCCATCAGATATCCAGACAAATTTTAAGACAAGTATTGCTCATTTCGGGAGATAGACTTCTCCGCGAAGTTGAGATATGGAGAGATACAGAAAGAAACATTGGAGCGGATACACTCACTGAGGCTATTTCTCAAACGCAATCATTTTCTCAAACGGGCTTTGCGAAACTGATTAGTAGAGAAGTTGGGTGTTCGGTATCACACGGGCAGTGAGTATGCGACATCCCAACAATTGGCCTTAAGTGCAAGTGGGAGATTGTTGGCTATAGTGCCCTCAAGGCAATTATCATAGTCGCGGTCAGATGATTATGATGATTGAGGCAGGACCTATACCGATAAAACAGTCTTACTCAAGATGATAGTATGCTATCTGGTTTGTCTTTATCATCATGTTGATAGAGCCCATAGGACTTTTGCTTGACTGCCAGCATTATTATGGCGATCATATATGTGGGAGCTGGGGTTTATAAGCACATCCTTAAATGTCCCTAGTCATGGGAGTATCAAGACCGGGCATCGATACTCCAGTGTAGACTAGTGTATACTTATCGAGACCCCGACGAGGGGCGGTGGCCAGGTCTCACAAGCCATTGGTGTTAGTTTGTTCACCTAAGATAGTATACAGGTGCTCATTGGGTTATGAGTACACTGGACGGACTCGCTGGGAACCTGCTAGTTGGTATTATACCTATTGTCAGATATCAGTTCCCAGGTGACATGTGTACAGGTTAGTCTGTCGACCTGAGATCGTCATTTGTCTCGTGTGAGTTCCCACTGTGCTTTGATTACTACCCTACCACGGCTCAAAGGAGTCATGCAAACAGGTTTTAGTTGGGTACAGTCCCGAGCCACATGGAGGCTGTGATCGGATCGTCGGGGATTCGTCTCTCCCGGTATTGGGGATTGATGTCGCATGGTGTACGGGTGGCCATCACTAGAAATCCATGGCCATGGTGAACGAGAATTACCGATCTAGGATCGATAGTTTCTCAGGTGGTGATGGGTTACATGCCGACACTAAATATCGTGTTGGTAGGGGTCTGACTTTATCCACCCCCCTAGACACGATATGCGATGCACTTAGACGAACAGACCGGACTGTACGGATATTGTCACTGTTAGGCTCTGTAGGGGTTCAGGATGAGTTTGCTCGTCGGCCTCCCTTTCGCTCAATACCTGGGTAGCCGTTACGTACAGCTAGTGCCGCTGACGTGGTTGTGGTTAAACCCACTGCCAGCGTATTGACGAGTCATTAGAGTACCACACAGAGGGTTTTCACGGTTCAGGCGATATGGTGTACATGTCGTATGTTGGTACATACGGGTGTCCGATTAAATATATGCACTTGCTGCGCAGACTTTAATCGGACGGTTGATAATAGTAGCGGCTTAGGATTAAGACGGATTATTAAATCGGGTTTTGATTTAATAATTTATATATGTATTTGTATATACGTATTCTAGTATTATTGTTCACTATTCATTTTCTCTCTTGGCTATTCTTATTTTTGGTACGAATACGCGTATATGTATTTCGATACATGTACCGGGAAGTATTCCGTATTTTATACGGAATGACTTCTAGAAGGTGTGCCACCTCATTATTGATTTTTTATTTTTAGAAAAATCATTTGTTTGATAATGAGGTGGAGGGTGTGAGGTGGCATGAGGCATGGAGTGGCATGGGTCAAAGCATGGTGTATAGTATGGTTTGGATTTGTTTAATGCAAATTTGGAAAATGATATTTTTTTTGATGGGAGAGAGAGAGTGGGCCGGCCACATATTGGAGGGGATTCATTTTCATTTGGTTTTTTACATGATTACATTACACTTGCTAGCTCACTCTCTCACTCTCTCAAGTTCACAAAATACTTAGCCATTTCTTTGTTCATGCCTTGACCTCCTCATTCATCTTCTATGGATGCTCTCTTGAGCTTATGGGTAGAGAGAAAATTGTAGTGACACTTTCATACACCTCGACTCTCCATCGCTAGAGACTTTGGAGCATCGGTTGCCTCGTTCGACGAGGTTGGAGATTGCGCCGTTTCCCTCGGGTGGATCATCGGAGATGGAGGAAGACCGGCAACCAAACCACATCAGGAAGCCGCTAGGAGCTTGGAATGAAGACTGAAGGACACCGATCAACTCGGTATAACAATTCTAACTCTTAGTTAGTTTGCTAGTTTAGGGTTTAAGGTCGATCCGGGATTCGGGTAGCGGTAGCGCCGGTTCCAGAATTTTTTGTTCCACATTTTGGCCGCGTTTCGACGGCCGGGGCGCCGCCGTGACCCAACACCAAGCGGGAGCTAGCTCTTCGTCAATCGATGGTCACAACCACGCAAGCAATATAATATACAACGCCGAAGGGAGAGGATCAAAACTCAAAAAGGAAACTCAAAACATCAAGAAAACCCATAATAATACAACGCGCGACTCTAAGGTCGAAAGAATATACAACTGGTCTTCTATTGTTATAAAATATACAAGTCTTGTTGATGGAGTTTACTAGATACAATAGAATGTAAGTAAAGTACAATGGTGGTCACGATGCGAGTGGACCCATCTACCAAAGCAATCACCCGGAATGAACTAATGTGCCAGCAAGGCCGCCAAGGAAAACCTATATGGCAAAACCTGCAAGAAACTATGGCGCAACGGGGGTGAGTTGCCAACTCGTGAGTAGAAAATATCACAGAGCAGAAATCGCATGCATGACTCAATCCTAGGTCATACGATCAGTAATATCCTCAAATAAAATGGTATGAATCATGATAAAATGGCAAGGGTAAACATCTATACATAAGTGTAATACCAAGTGCTCATGTCAATGCCTCAAGTAGCAACATATCATATATGATGTATGAATGGATGAAAACAGAATACATCCAAATGAGAAAACTGTTTTCTTTATATAATGAGATTTCTGTATATATATGTAAATCGAGGTATTATCAATGAAATCAACATAGAATCAGTGTCAAGCATCGACACAAAACATAAATCTCAATATCTCAGGCTCCGGCAATCCGGACTGGCCTGTAACCTCGAATCTCAATATCTAGGGCTCCGGCTATCCGGACTGGCCCATATTCTCAAATCTCAAAACCTCAGGCTCCGGCTATCCGGACTGGCCTGTACTCCGATCGGTATCCTCCGGATATCCGTCGAGTCTCAATAAAATCATCGGTCGGTAGTGCTCCCCTGCCAGGTTCAACGCCATCATCTGCGACCATCTTGCCCTGGGGTACCGCACCGGATCCACCATGCACCCACAGACGGTTCATCCTCCTCCTCGAACGGGTGTATGATATCGCTCTAGAGCCGAGAAAACACATTGTGGACATATCTCAAATCATATCATGAGAAAACCGCACTTTTATCTTTAAAATGAAAATGAGTTTAATAAATCTTGCGGTTTCTCCAAATCCATAAATCTCATGGAAATCCGAAATACCAAAATAAATGGTCGATAACAATAAATACTGGGCTCCGGCAATCCGGACTGGCCCCTAATATCATGGCAATGAATATACAAAAATACATGAAAAATCACAGTAATAAATGCAACATCTAACTAGCACAATAATGATATATCGGAACTATCAGCTAACAAGCGATAACAATGAACTAATATTCTCTAAAGTGTACATGACATGGAAATTACCGATGATGATGTGTGTGAGCCGGCAAGTAAGTGTTTGTAGACAAACGCATCATCGGTAATGGTGCTGGTGTCCTGACAGCATGGTTTCATAATAACAATAAAAGTACATTTAAACATGCAATGCGATGCGATATGAACAACATGAGTATACAGTATAAATAATAAATGTAACAATAAGGAATCTACACTATGCATACGAGTCATACAATTGTCATTTGAAATAACACGAATCGTGGTGTTTAGAAAATAGGGCTACGGTGTTTTTAAGAAAATGTACGTCCTTTGAAATATCCGTAAAATCCCTTGGCCTGTCTTTAAAATACTCACAATTCGTTAGTTTTGAAATAAGTATTACTCGAGTCTAGTCTAACATCTACAGGTAAACTACAGGACTAAACGAACAGGCTAATCGAAAGGGTAAGGAAATATACCTATATCTGAGTCGATATATATAACATATAATAGTCGGTGATTCCGCCTCAATAGTATCACATATGATACATGTTAGTGTATATGCCCTAGAGGCCATTATTGTATCATACTAGTTTGTATATTACTTAATGGAAGCTTGGGATATTCACCTTGTATTGACAATCTTGCTCAATATAGTAGTATGCTACTTGGTTTGATTCTACTTCAATGTGTACATGTGTTTATTTTAGTATATCACCTATACACATTAGTGGAGCCCTTAGGATCTTTGCTTGATTACCAGCGTTGTGATGGCAGTCACACTAGTGGGTGCTGGGTAATCTATAAGCACATCCTTATGCAGGTCCCTAGTCGCAGGACTATCGAGACAGGGCATCGATACTCCGGAGTAGACTAGCGTATGCGCTTCTCATCCCAGTGTGGGAGACGGTCTGTCCCACAGCCGTCAGTACGTCGTACTTGAGATAGTATGCGGGTGCTCGTTGGGTTACGAGTACACTGGACAGGACTCGTCGGCAACTGTTGGTTGGTACTATACCTATCGTCAGTTATTAGTTCCCAGGTGATATGAGTACAGCTTAGTCCGCTGACTTGACACTGTCACTTCGCCTCGAGTGTGTTCCCACTGTACTTAGATTACTACCCTACCACGGCTCAAAGGAGTCGTGCAAACAGGTAGTAGTTGGGTGCAGTCCCGAAGCACTTGGAGGCAGTGACGGTTAGACAGGATTCGTCTCTCCTGGTATTGGGGGTTGACATCGCGTTGTTTCTAGGAGAGCCATTACACGAGTAGTCCCTGGCCAGGGCAAGCGAGATATACTGGTAGGTTTCCAGTGCTATCTTAGGGTGTTCTGGGCTACACTCCGACATGACTTGTACCACTATTATGGGACTGACGTTTACTGCCCCCTAGGCCCGCCATGCGATGTATCAGACGAACAGACCGGGCTGTACCGAGATTGTCACATTCAGGCTCAGTAGGTGTTCAGATTGGTTTCACCTCGTCCGTCTTCTTATCGGCATCTACCGGGGGGTCGTTACGCACAGCTAGTGCCGCATGCGGTCTGTGGTTAAACCCACTGCCAGCGTAGTGTCGAGTCTTTAGAGGCCCACACAGAGAGGTATTCGCCTTTAGGCAAAAGAGTAGTGGTCGCATGGTTTTGCGACCGGTCGCATGGTTTTGCGACAGGGATCGGTCGCATCCGTGCACTTGTGCACGTTTAGTGACCGGGCGGTTATTACTAGTGGGCTTTGGTTTAAGCCAGATCCTAGTATACGTTTTTGGATTGGTTTTATCTCGTTTGTATTCGTGTTCCCCGGAACGCGGATACGGGTGTGTATGCACAGTTGACAGAGACAGAGGCAGAGGATTCTCATTATGGTTGTTGACTGTTGACTTTTGCTTAACCCAAATGAGAATTAGAAATATGATTAACAATAATATTAATTGAGTATTATAGTGACATGGTTAGGGTTGAAAGGTTGACCTTGTTGACTTGTTGACTTTTGTTGACCGGTTGACTAGGTTGGACTTGTTGACCACCATCATGACAATGGCCATCATTTGGTTGCATTGACTTATGCTTTCTTGTTTTGTTCACCATTTGCATTTAATGCAAGAAATGATAGTGTCATTGGTCATGATATCAACCATCACATTATACTCAATTATGATTACTTGTTATCATAATTTTGGATTATGAGAGGTGAGATTGAGAAGAGGTTGGCTCACTTTTCATTGGGCTTTCTCTCTCTTGAGCTCTTCATTCTCAAGCTCTCCCTCTTCCTCTTGCTCTCTCTAGCTCAAGGAAAACCCCTCTCATGAGTTGAGAACCATTGTCTTAGAGATAAAAACACCAAAACAATCCTCTACTCATCCTAGTTAACAAGGCCTAGCAAGCCAAGTGTTCTAGTTTCTTCAAGTTCGAAGAAGAAGCCAAAAGGTATAAGCTTTCGGGTGGATCCATCTTCGGCGCGAGAAGACGACGAGGGGAGGCCGGTCCGTACACCACAAGAGTTGAAGACGAAGGTGTCACGACCCGAAAGAGCACGTGACTGGCCCTTGAACCATATGAAGCCTATAGGACTCCATCTGATCCAAGTAAGCCAAAAGCCCAGGAATCTAAAACCAATTTTGAGAATAAGTAAAGAAAACTGGTTTAAAGAAGTGAAGAAATACAGGTTTGAAATCAAGGTTTTTAAATAACTAAGCCGAAGGTACGTTTTGAAAACAATAAAGTCTTTTCTAAAAATTTCGGCAGAGTTTCTTTTGAAAAACTGGCCCCGAATGGGGTACAAGTATAACAATATGTATGCAATGATAATGGCATCCCCAAGCGGGAGCTAGCTCTTCGTCAATCGACGGTCACAACCGCATATGCAGCAATAATATACAACGCCTAGTGGCGAGGATCAAATCCAAAGAAAACTCAAAAGCAATAAGAAAAAAACGCAATACTACTAAGCGCGACTCTAAGGTCGAAATAATACAAGTTTTGGTTGATGGAAATTCTAGATACAATGAAATAAATAAATACAATGGTGGTTCTTGATGCGAAAGAATCCACCTACCAAAGCAAGTCACCCGCAAGAAGAAAGTGTGCCAGAAATGCCGCAATAGAACCTGTACGGCAGAACCTGCAAGAACTGTGGCACAACGGGGGTGAGTTGCCAACTCGTGAATAGAAACATCTACAAGCAGAAACCGAATGCAAGACATAAACCTAAGTCAACGATCAATAATATAATCCACAAGAGTACATCTGAGTGTAATAGGGTGGCAAGGTAACATCTAATCATGTATGTAGTGCCAGGTACTCAGGTAATCACATGTCATCAGTGTAAGGTATGTCTGCATGAAGTAACTATGAAGAAATATCAATGATATCAATACACATATATTAGCGTCCCATACCACTAATATTGGTGTAAGGGTATATATAACAGCGCCTTCATACCCTGTTATATATACAAATAAAGTATGATCAATGTAAAACCAGTCTGTATATGATCCAAGTCTGTATATAATCCATGTCTGTATGTATGTGGAACCCGTCCACTCGTCACCCACTGACGATAAGCATCAAGTATGCAAGTATGAGGATATAAACAATATCATGGAAAAACATCATGAAAACCCGTGCCTAGCATCGACACGTAAATCCTCATCCATATGGGGCTCCGTCGGCGGTATCGGCCCTCGGCCCCCGGCAGTACGAGTCAACCCATGTCCATCTCTGGGCTCCGTCTGCGGTATCGGCCCTCGGCCCCCGGCAGTACGGGTCAGCCCATCTCTCGACTGCGGCCGGTATCCTCCAGATATCCGCTGAGCTCAAATACAATCACCGGTAGGTACTCGCCCGCCTCCAGGCTCAATCGGCAAACCCATCGATAATCTCGCCGAGGGGAACCATACCGGGCCCACCACGAACCCGCAACGGATCATCACCTCCTCGAATCGGGTTTCAAGCACACGTCTCAGCACCGAGAAAACGCGTGGTGGACGCACCGAAATATCATATCACGAGGTACCGGGTTTTCATAAAAGTGCCTCTTTTCTTAAATAACCCCACGGTCCTCAAAAACCAGAAATCACATGAAAATCCAACATCAGGAAGTAAATCCAATGCGATGTGCTATGCAGTCAATCCATGACGTATGCGACATGTAAAGAACAGTAATCATATCGGAAATCATGCAACATGGAATAGTAATGTGCATATGTCGAAGGAATAATCATCTCATGAATGCAATAGTACTACAGTGTAGTGGCATGGCAATTATCGATGATGAAGTGTGTGAGCCGGCAAATAGTGTACGTGGAACATACGCATTATCGATAATGGTGCTGGTGTCCTAACAGCATGATAATAATATAGCAATGAACATATGCCAGCAATGCGAATAGCATCAAGATGCAGAAATCTAGTAGTCAACACCACAGTAAAGTATCTACTATGCAACTACACCTAAGTATCAGGTCAAACAGGAGGGATAGGTGTGGAAACCACCTAAATCTGAGTCGGTATATATATAAAGATATATAGTCGGTGATCTCGCCTCAATGTCATATCATAAGATATCCTCGAGTTATGAGTGCGGATCTATCATCAATATCGGCACGTACGGTAAATCATCGTACGGCATCCCCAAAAGCTGGGTAGGGGTCAACATCTCACTGTCTCATCACATAACAGATATCACCATCATCAGAACATATAGTCTGGAGTACTACTCTATGTCTAGTACAAAACGGTAACATCAGTAAAGTATGCATGCGGGGGTAAACACATATCCCAAGCCCGCAAGAATCACAAGTCATATCCCACATATGAATCGTATCAAATCACCGATCCCAGGGCACCAAGCCCACATCATCGACTCATCTCCAAAATCATCACATATCATCAATCATAGTGCAAGTACAAGTGATAAGCAAGGGTGTGTGTATAGGTGTAATTCTATCCTAGGGTTCACGACTATGAACTGCACTAGTCACTTCTAACCCTGTACTATCCATAATACACCTAATATCACGATAACTACATAATAATCTATCTACGGACTGCGGGGGTGCTATACGCCATCCACCCGACTTCCCCCTGTAGATATAATCTACTCACCTTGCTTCTCGTGTGCCAAAGCCGATGTCGCTATCTTCACCTCCTTTGCCTCAACATCACGCGGGGTACCTACAAGTATATCACAATGCTAAAGCACATGAAAATCACATCGGAAACCAAAATAGCACACGCTACCCGCATAGGTAAAAACCTATCGACTCGCATGTAAACACAATCAAAATCCACTTGTCGTTGACGTCCAAACGCCACCCGACAGGAATGAATCACCAAATACCAAAATCCATGCTAAAACAAGTCCCAAATTATACACCAACATAGGAAAATCAACCCAGATTTCACCCTAGATGAAATCAGTCAAAACTAGACATACTCAGGGTCAAAACTAGAGGAAATGGGGGCATGCACAGAAAACGAGGCAATTCCTTAAAATACCTTATTTTAGAATTTTCCATAATTTTTCCCCATTTATCTGTATTTAATTATACCAGAATATTAAAATATTCATTAAAATAATATTAAATTATAAAATTTCCCAAAAATCATATTTTATTATTTTGAAGACGTTACAATCTACCCCCCTTAAAGAAATTCGGTCCCCGAATTTAAATTTAAACCCCCAAATACTAAAATATTTCAATACAAATTCCAAGTCATCGGGGCTCCGAAATCATCTATACATAAAACATCATAGCGCAATGCATGCGCATGAGTACTGAGCAGATAACTCAAAAGCAACACTCCATCAAGCATCCGCAATCATCGGAGTTATGGTAACGACACAATGTCAAATCCAATACAAAATCAATATGATATGGACCAAGACTATACATGTAGACACCCAATCTATACATGTAATTAGCTGATGCAACTGTATGCCAAATCTTTTTAAGTCGATGTGCGATGCGCGTAACACTGCACAGTGGCGGACGTTTCTCATAAGAAAATAACTATATATGTGTATATATATCCTTTGTTTAATAAGCACGTTCCACCATTTTGAAAATAATCAGAAGGGTTTCCTTGTTTTTAAAACGTTATGTGTCATATCGGACACGTAGGTATATACTGAGACTATAGCTCGCTTTTCGGAAATCCCTTCGATAACTATCGATGCATGCAAAATATATCCCGGCACTGTCCACTGACTAGTCCTGCTCAGTATGAAAGCAAATATCCCACATCATAAAAATGTACTGCTCCAAAAGGAATAAATTCCAAAAATGCACATAACACCACCCTGTGCGTCTGACGCGCACGGAAATCAAAATCCATATATGCGCTAAACATGTGCACAAAACAACATCTAGGTGCAACGGGTGTGCACGAAGCATCTGTCATAGACAACATGTGTGCCTGACAGCCAAAACAGGTGCATCTGAAATGCACGAAGAATCTCGATTTAGTGCATCTGGTGTGCCCCAAAATCGTATCTCAAAACATGCGCCCAACATGCGCGAAAATCCAAATCGGTGCATCCATCATGCACGAATGAAAATCTAGACCATGCGCACTCAATATGCACGGAATCACAAAATCCAATAGCAACGTCGAATATGCGTAAGTCAAACCCCAAAGCACGGAGTGCTAGAATCCACATCAATATCACAATCAAAATCGACATACCGAAAGGCATCAAATCGAAGTCAGGTGCAATCGTAATGCACAAAATATAAATCCGGTGCAACAAAGGCACGAAATATAAATCTGATGCGATAAACGCAAGAAACATAAAACTGGTGCGACAAATGCACGAAGTATAGAACTGGTGCATCCCATGCACAAATACCAAGCAATAACTCAAATACGTAAGCAGCAACACCAAGTGTATCCAGATATGAAGAAAATCATAAACGTGTGCAGCTGCGGGCACAAAACACATATCGATGCACTACAAGTACATATAAGCTATACCGAGTGCAAAATCAAAACACTAAAATTACATGAAACTCTGCTGGAAACGTAAATCAAATCACCAGCATAAAATAGGCATGAAATCGCAATCAACAGCTCAAGAGTAATAACTATGTACAAGGTATAAATACCCAGTAGGTGCAACCATGGTGCACAAAATCAAATATCATGAAACTCAGTCATCAAAACTAAATCATGCAAACAGAACGCCCAAAATACCGAAATCCAAAATGACGGATACGTGATAATCGAATCACAAAATCACAAATCATAAATACCGTCGTCGGTAGTTCCTCCTTCAAGGTCGAGAAAGAGTCGGTGCAATCCACTGCTAGCAGCGCAGGATATCTACCTGCCTCTTGCTCACGATCTGGCGTCCTCTGGCTCTCTGGGTCCTTATCTTCTCCGTGGATTTCCAATCTCACAGTCAACCGGCTCATCGGCCCTGTCAGATGTGCTAACGGAGACGATTCTGTTCTGGCACTTCTCTGGTCACCTCTCGGTCAAACCTCACGACCACTCGTAAGGCAGCATATCACTGGCGTCGGCCTCTGGCTCTCTGAAAGCACGTCACACATCTGATCCTGGGTGCAATCATCATGGCAGCAATGTCCTGGAAGGGATCCTGCTCAAGGTCTCTTCCAAGCATGCCTATGCCGATCTGTACAGAGGCTGGCCTTCCTGCACAACCTCTTCTCGCTCAAAAGACACCTGTGTCCTCAGCACAATATTTTCTCAGAAACTGGTCACATCCCAACGTCTCTGTAAGCATATCAGGTCTCTAGTCTCGACGGGAAGCAATGACAGCTCGTCAGTGTCTCACACGAACCTCTTGTTCCACCTGTATCTATCGCCGTCCATTATGGCGTCATGCTAAGCTACGATGCACCGCACTGTTCTCGGCCGCAGTCAATCTGAAGTCTCTCGTACGGACTCGAAATCGCGTACTCTGTAGCTTCATCATTCCGTAGAAGATGTCAGGCCGAACTGGTCCTCGGGAACACGTCCCAACCATCGAAGGAATACTTATCACTCGTCCGTCCTTGGTCAATCCGCAACGCATCGGGTAAGTTCCTTTATCCGAACTTAGTCGACTACCCCGTCGACAATGCCGAACTCTGTCCTGCTGGGTGTGCGCAATACGACCACTCCTGGTCTAGGTCTTCTCGTATCGTACTCCAGAAAGGTCCTGTCGAGGTTCCTTCTCAATCTCAAACCTGCCGAAATGCCCGGAAGTCGTCATCCGATGCTGAAGCTAAAGCTCATTCCGGAACGGCTGCATACATATTGCGCTTCTTTCTGGAAGATCTATCCACATACCACGCCTCGGGGTGCGTATCACATCTCTGATGTCAGCGGAGTGGGACGTCATCTCGTCGAAATATCTTGCGAACTCTTTTCTTCACTCTGCGTCAATGTCGACTGATTCGGACTCGTCTCATCATGGCTGCATGTACTGTGCTCCAACGGCTATGCTCATATCTGGAGTCTCCCAAGCAGTGTCCCATCACGATATCCGAAGATGTCGAACCATCCGATCGACTCGCCAGATCCTCATAATCCCCCAAGAGCTCACATCTCGGGTACAGTTTAATAGTATCGAGTACATGCCACAGCGTCGGTGGTCCAGCCGTAGAAGGGCAAACCCAAGCCTCACTAATGGCGCCGAGGAACCGCCGCAAACCCGAAGGTTCAAAGGCTTTCACACGGTCATTAAGTCGAGTTAGGGTTTCATTCTTCTAGAGGGTCCATAGAATCACCTGCATGTCTTTCCGTATACTTTAAACTTGGAAAATAGGTTCCTGACATTCGATCGTCTCTATCGACTCTCAACGAACCTGCGTGAAGTCGTCTCTATCTGGAATCGATCCACCTGATGACTCGCATCGGGTAAGCAAACTCACCACACGTCCTAGTCATTCATCCTCGGTGACTAGCGACTCGCTATCATAACTCCAAGAACATGCTCATGCTGCAGTAGCTCCAACCATCTGGGCGATATCTCGTCATTTGCAGTAGCAACTGGCTCATACGCCTGTACGCCGAACAACGCCTCAATCCTCCAGGAAAGGCAATACATAAGCTGTCATCTCTGAGTCGGTCTGCTCTAGATCTGAGTAAGACTCTCCACACTGGAAATCTTCAACTCATCTGGGCCCGCTCTGGCGCAAAATCGGACGAATCACCTTCGTCTCTCAAATCGGGTAGACTAGCTATCATCAGTCGCATGACTGCCCGAAAGCTCCGGCAATCTCAGCTCGTAAGCTCCGAAAGCAACATCCTGTCAATCTCAGCCACAGCTGGTCCATCTGTCTGCACGGTAGGCGACATCACAATCTCTGAGGTATGCTGTACATCAACAGTCTTCTCTCAACTGGCAGCTCTAACAATGGCCCGATCATCCGGTGCAAGACCAAGCACTCGCCTCCACTAGAGGTCACAATCACCAACACTAACTCGAGACGTTCCCATGTCACCAGAAAACACAATGGTCGGCCCTCGTACCAAACGAGCTCACACCGGCCGTAACCCTAGCAGCAGCCCAAACTGCGCTCAAACATGGCGACAGGAACCTCAGTCGAGTATCAAAGAGAGCACATCAATGGCAAGAAAGGAAACAACAGATCCAAAGTGGATACATGATCATAGGAAGGAACAGCATCAATGGAGGTATGATCATGAAACTAATAGAATCGGGGATCTCAAATGGATGTATAATCCAGGATATGAAGAGAATCACCGATCTCGAAAGTATGTACATCCTATGGTTCCTTAAGCGGAGTGGCGTGTCGTAAGTATGCCGCGGAACATACCAACGGTACGTCACTCTATTTTAGTCACCTAATCCATCAACCAAGGGTCATCCTAATACGACGAATGTTCGGGTCGAATACCCCCTCGACCAAGTCTATGTTCCGTAAGGTCAAGCTTAAGTTTCGTATATAAACGCCCTAGGCTCCACATAGTCAAACTCAGACTCGAACCAAGGTCAACCTAGCGCTCTGATACCAACTTTGTCACGACCCGAAAGAGCACGTGACTGGCCCTTGAACCATATGAAGCCTATAGGACTCCATCTGATCCAAGTAAGCCAAAAGCCCAGAAATCTAAAACCAATTTTGAGAATAAGTAAAGAAAACTGGTTTAAAGAAGTGAAGAAATACAGGTTTGAAATCAAGGTTTTTAAATAACTAAGCCGAAGGTACGTTTTGAAAACAATAAAGTCTTTTCTAAAAATTTCGGCAGAGTTTCTTTTGAAAAACTGGCCCCGAATGGGGTACAAGTATAACAATATGTATGCAATGATAATGGCATCCCCAAGCGGGAGCTAGCTCTTCGTCAATCGATGGTCACAACCGCATATGCAGCAATAATATACAACGCCTAGTGGCGAGGATCAAATCCAAAGAAAACTCAAAAGCAATAAGAAAAAAACGCAATACTACTAAGCGCGACTCTAAGGTCGAAATAATACAAGTTTTGGTTGATGGAAATTCTAGATACAATGAAATAAATAAATACAATGGTGGTTCTTGATGCGAAAGAATCCACTTACCAAAGCAAGTCACCCGCAAGAAGAAAGTGTGCCAGAAATGCCGCAATAGAACCTGTACGGCAGAACCTGCAAGAACTGTGGCACAACGGGGGTGAGTTGCCAACTCGTGAATAGAAACATCTACAAGCAGAAACCGAATGCAAGACATAAACCTAAGTCAACGATCAATAATATAATCCACAAGAGTACATCTGAGTGTAATAGGGTGGCAAGGTAACATCTAATCATGTATGTAGTGCCAGGTACTCAGGTAATCACATGTCATCAGTGTAAGGTATGTCTGCATGAAGTAACCATGAAGAAATATCAATGATATCAATACACATATATTAGCGTCCCATACCACTAATATTGGTGTAAGGGTATATATAACAGCGCCTTCATACCCTGTTATATATACAAATAAAGTATGATCAATGTAAAACCAGTCTGTATATGATCCAAGTCTGTATATAATCCATGTCTGTATGTATGTGGAACCCGTCCACTCGTCACCCACTGACGATAAGCATCAAGTATGCAAGTATGAGGATATAAACAATATCATGGAAAAACATCATGAAAACCCGTGCCTAGCATCGACACGTAAATCCTCATCCATATGGGGCTCCGTCGGCGGTATCGGCCCTCGGCCCCCGGCAGTACGAGTCAACCCATGTCCATCTCTGGGCTCCGTCTGCGGTATCGGCCCTCGGCCCCCGGCAGTACGGGTCAGCCCATCTCTCGACTGCGGCCGGTATCCTCCAGATATCCGCCGAGCTCAAATACAATCACCGGTAGGTACTCGCCCGCCTCCAGGCTCAATCGGCAAACCCATCGATAATCTCGCCGAGGGGAACCATACCGGGCCCACCACGAACCCGCAACGGATCATCACCTCCTCGAATCGGGTTTCAAGCACACGTCTCAGCACCGAGAAAACGCGTGGTGGACGCACCGAAATATCATATCACGAGGTACCGGGTTTTCATAAAAGTGCCTCTTTTCTTAAATAACCCCACGGTCCTCAAAAACCAGAAATCACATGAAAATCCAACATCAGGAAGTAAATGCAATGCGATGTGCTATGCAGTCAATCCATGACGTATGCGACATGTAAAGAACAGTAATCATATCGGAAATCATGCAACATGGAATAGTAATGTGCATATGTCGAAGGAATAATCATCTCATGAATGCAATAGTACTACAGTGTAGTGGCATGGCAATTATCGATGATGAAGTGTGTGAGCCGGCAAATAGTGTACGTGGAACATACGCATCATCGATAATGGTGCTGGTGTCCTAACAGCATGATAATAATATAGCAATGAACATATGCCAGCAATGCGAATAGCATCAAGATGCAGAAATCTAGTAGTCAACACCACAGTAAAGTATCTACTATGCAACTACACCTAAGTATCAGGTCAAACAGGAGGGATAGGTGTGGAAACCACCTAAATCTGAGTCGGTATATATATAAAGATATATAGTCGGTGATCTCACCTCAATGTCATATCATAAGATATCCTCGAGTTATGAGTGCGGATCTATCATCAATATCGGCACGTACGGTAAATCATCGTACGGCATCCCCAAAAGCTGGGTAGGGGTCAACATCTCACTGTCTCATCACATAACAGATATCACCATCATCAGAACATATAGTCTGGAGTACTACTCTATGTCTAGTACAAAACGGTAACATCAGTAAAGTATGCATGCGGGGGTAAACACATATCCCAAGCCCGCAAGAATCACAAGTCATATCCCACATATGAATCGTATCAAATCACCGATCCCAGGGCACCAAGCCCACATCATCGACTCATCTCCAAAATCATCACATATCATCAATCATAGTGCAAGTACAAGTGATAAGCAAGGGTGTGTGTATAGGTGTAATTCTATCCTAGGGTTCACGACTATGAACTGCACTAGTCACTTCTAACCCTGTACTATCCATAATACACCTAATATCACGATAACTACATAATAATCTATCTACGGACTGCGGGGGTGCTATACGCCATCCACCCGACTTCCCCCTGTAGATATAATCTACTCACCTTGCTTCTCGTGTGCCAAAGCCGATGTCGCTATCTTCACCTCCTTTGCCTCAACATCACGCGGGGTACCTACAAGTATATCACAATGCTAAAGCACATGAAAATCACATCGGAAACCAAAATAGCACACGCTACCCGCATAGGTAAAAACCTATCGACTCGCATGTAAACACAATCAAAATCCACTTGTCGTTGACGTCCAAACGCCACCCGACAGGAATGAATCACCAAATACCAAAATCCATGCTAAAACAAGTCCCAAATTATACACCAACATAGGAAAATCAACCCAGATTTCACCCTAGATGAAATCAGTCAAAACTAGACATACTCAGGGTCAAAACTAGAGGAAATGGGGGCATGCACAGAAAACGAGGCAATTCCTTAAAATACCTTATTTTAGAATTTTCCATAATTTTTCCCCATTTATCTGTATTTAATTATACCAGAATATTAAAATATTCATTAAAATAATATTAAATTATAAAATTTCCCAAAAATCATATTTTATTATTTTGAAGACGTTACAGAAGGAGTTCAAGAAAGGTATAACCCCCTAACCGAGTAGATAAAACTCCTAGTTAGTTTGTTAGGTAGTTGTTTAACAAAGATCCGAATTATGAGTCCATGTTACCACCCTAGCAAAAATCGTTTTTCACCAATTCCGCAACCCCGTAAGTACCGGGGAAGGGTAGCATGGACTTACAGTGGTATCAGAGCCTAGTTAAACACTATCTAACATGTTAGCAAAGTAACTAGAAGTTCGATCGATGAAAAAGTCGCGAAACGAACCCGTAAAATAAAGTTTCACCGAATTTTTTTCTGTCCAAAAAATGATAAATCTTATCTTAAAAATCGGCTCAGGCTTTTATTAAAACACCCAAGAAATTTGGTCCATCGAATCGGTCAAAGCGCCGCGGAAATGCGGAGGGAGCATGCTCCCACCGCGGTTCCGCGGCCGAGTTGACTCGGTCGAGGTAAAGGTTTCTTGCAGAGTGTTTCTAGGGCTGTTTTGGGATTTTTGGGATATGTTTTTTCTGCCCAGATTTTACAGAAAGAAAAATTAGTTTTTGGGGCTTGAAAATCTGTATTTTGATTGAACTTCTAAAGACTTAAGCTGACGGGTATATATCTGTGATGTGTTATATGTATTGAACGTCCGCTAATCGCTATACGTCGATTAGTGGGGGTTATATTATCTGTGATCTGTAATGTTGATGGTATGTGTATATGAATTCATTGGATTGTCGCGGATGAATAGCCGAGGGTTGTGAGATGAGAGTTTTTCCTTTTATCTTTCAATTCATGTAATATGTAAATTGATGTAATATTATTTTTCGGCCGCACAACCGGGTCGGGGTTGTTGCAGTCATTGTATAATTTCTTTTTACTGTTTTTGCTCCTAGGATAGACCCAAGGTGGGGTGTACAAACTACCGGGTATCTCCAAGTGCCGAGTGGTCTACTCACGTCGTTGAGGGAGGTTGCTCCGCTTCGGATATTTGGCGGGTAGTTTGCCGCACTCATAGGGGTCTAGGGTGGGGTATTGGCTATTCACCGCGACCGTGTAATCCGCTTTTCGTTACATGCTCGTACGAATTGCGGATTCCTAGTATATCCAATGTATTCATCTGTGATCTGAAATTGCTATCATTGCAATATATCTATGTATGATATTATTTAGGCGCTGCTTATGTTTTGCATCCGCGCTAGTCCAGCCCCCGCTCTGTCGTTAGTTAAGTAACCTAACGGGTAATGACGGGGCCCCGTGGCGAATGCGGATGGCATAAGCGTACGTCATATTTTGGTTGTTTTCTGCAATGGTTGGATTAAATGATGGGACGCATTGGAATTAATGCAAGAAAAATAAACCAAGTAAAAGTCGTTGGAACACTTTCAAAAACCACTCGGTTTCTTTTCAAAAATAACTTTTAAACGCGGAGCTTAAGCCACTCCTTTTAAAAGCTATCTCGTTCCTTCGATTATATCAAGTTCACTACGTTCACGGTTTCGCCAAAACCATTCGTAGCCCTCCGTCGTTTCACATGGATGGTCAATAGTATTCAAGCTATGTTTGGTGGCCAAAGTCAAGGCATAGAGATTGGTACCTATTGGGTATTCATGTGCAGCATAGATAGATGTGTTGGTTTGGGGCAGTCGTTCTACCTTGTTGGCCAAAGTCAAGGGTATGTGTGGGTGGGCTCAAATTAACCTGGAGAATGACGGGTAGAACTTGACATGTGACTTATGATTTGTTGGCCAAAGTCAAGGTCATAAGAGCATGAGGCAAAAATCCACATCGGGAGTTTCAAAAGAACTGAAACTTGCTAGCGCTGCATACCATTTGGAGTGTGATGATTCTGGTAGGATTCCTTCAGTTTTGTCACGCAATGATATTTGGATCCCGATCCTACTGTGAGTATATGCTACTCCTCGGGAAATTTCTCACTTAACGATCAATGCTATAAACCAAGTAGGTGTCTAGAATGGTGTTAGCGGGGCTACGCCTACAGGAAAAAGAGGTTATTTAATTAAGGAACTTCGCAAAAGCGTTTGAAAACTTCCCTCGAAGTACCGACACCAGCCTGGCCGAACGGTTAACCAAGTATTATACGGTGAGGTTGATCCTGACTAATTCTTCCTTTTGGTTTGAGGAGGGATTCGAGAGACAGTGGGAGCCATCCTGTTTAGACAAATTAAAAACCACTCTAAACTTGCAAGAGCATCATGCTAAAGTGTTTCTTCTCTCTCTCCTAATTGCAGCGACCAAACATCATGACCGGACTTAAGTTATTACTAGATAAAAACATACTGACAGGGCCAAACTACAAAGATTGGCTCAGGAATGTCAAAATGGCAATCACTTATGACAAGTTGGGGTATCTCCTTACCACCAAAGCTCCCCCTGTCCCAGGTCCCAAAACCAGCGTCGTGGATAGGGAAATCCATAAGACCTGGGAAATCGATTGCGCGAAGGCCAAGTGCCTCGTGCTTGCCTCTATGCACAATGAACATCAGAGGAGGCACGAGAATATGGACCTCGAATCCATATTTCTCCATACAAAAGAACTGTATGGAGAGCAATCTCGTATCGCCAGATACGAAGTGTCGAAAAAGCTGTTTTCGGCAAGGTTGGCCGTCGAATCATCGGTAGCGGAACACGTGCTTAAGATGATTGGCTTCATTGAGGAGCTCGCGGACCTTGAGACCACGTTGGAGAACGAGCTCTATACGGAATTGATTCTCCAGTCCCTTCCTTCCACTTACGCCCAGTTTATCCTGAACTTCAACTTGCAAGAAAAAGAAGTTGAACTTTCTGAACTCCTCAACATGCTGAGGAGTGCAGAGGGCACCCTACAGAAAGGTAGGAAAACATCCACTTTGTTTGTAGGAGGATCTTCCTCTTCTAGGTCCAAGGCGAAAGCTAAGGGAAAGAAGAAGAAAGCCCACGCCAAACCAAGGGGCGGTGTTAGTAAAGTGGATACGAAGGGAAAGACAAAAGCAACAAAGATAGCGGGGAAACTTGTGGGGAAGGAAGAGTGCTTTTACTGTCATAAGAGTGGGCACTGGAAGAAAGATTGCAGGGCTTGGAAAGCCAGAACACAGGATCTGAAGCAAATTGCGGCTTCAGCTTCAGGTGTGTATGTTATTGAAAATTGTCTATCAATAAACTCTACTTCCTGGGTACTGGATACCGGATCAGGATCTCATATCTGTAATTCTTTGCAGGCGTTGAGAAACCGTAGGGTTTTGAAGGAAGGTGACATGACCCTCAAAGTTGCAAACGGAGCTAGCATGGATGCTAAGGCCGTGGGGGACTATCACCTGGGAATGTCAGATGGACATGTTTTGGTTTTTCGTAATTGCTTTTTTGTACCCAACGCAACTTGTAATATCATTTCTGTATCTTTGATTTCTAAAGAAGGTTATGAATTTGCGTTTGTAAGTAATGTTGTAAACATTCACCTTAATCAAGTTCTGATTGGGTCAGGTACATTAAGCAATGGTATATACGTACTAAACCAACCACAGATTTTCAATGTCCAGAATACACACAAAAGAAAGTCACCGGAAATAAATCAGACTTTCTTATGGCATTGTAGACTGGGTCACATCAATGAAAGAAGGTTGACGAAGTTACATACAGAAGGATATTTGGATCCGTTCGAATATCAATCGTATGCCACTTGTCAATCCTGTCTCAAAGGAAAGATGACAAAGACTCCGTTCACTGGATACGGAGTAAGAGCGAGCGAGCTCTTGGGACTCGTACACAACGACGTGTGCGGTCCAATGTCTACACATGCGCAAAGCGGTTATTCTTACTTCATTACTTTTACGGATGACTTTTCAAGGTACGGTTATGTCTTCTTAATGAAACATAAATCCGAAGCCTTGGAAAATTCCAGGAATATAAGAATGAAGTAGAAAAACAAACCGGCAAAAGTACAAAGACACTAAGATCTGATCGAGGTGGTGAATACTTGAGTGCCGAGTTCCTGGATTACTTAAAAGAGAATAGAATTCTCTCTCAGCTTACTCCTCCATACACTCCGCAACATAACGGTGTATCGGAGAGACGGAACCGAACCCTATTAGATATGGTACGGTCCATGATGAGTAACGCTGAGTTACCGCGATCATTCTTGGGATATGCACTAGAATCAGCTGCATACCTTTTGAACCGAGTTCCAACTAAGACTGTGCCTACTACACCATATCAGATGTGGTGTGGGAAGAGACCCTATCTTAATCACATTAAGACATGGGGATGTCCAGCTTTTGTCAAAAAGTAGCATGCGGACAAACTCGAGGCACGCTCAGTACAGTGCAAGTTTGTGGGATATCCAAAGAACTCCAAGGGATATTTCTTCTATTGCGAAGAGGAACAAAAGATTTATGTTTCTCGTCATGCCCACTTCTTGGAAACTGAGTTTTTGGAAAATCAGATAAGTGGGAGCGCAATAGAACTGGAAGAAATTCCAGAACCACGAGCTATTACTGAAAGCTTAATAGAACTAGAGGGTTCGAAAGATCATGACATTCCTGCGCCGCTCCGCAGGAGTAGTAGGCAGTCTCATCCGCCCGAGAGATACTACGGTTTTCTCATAGACAGGGATAGAGAGGATTGCATCATTGATTACGATGAGCCGACTAGCTTCCAGCAGGCCATTCAGAGCGTTGACTCGGTAAAATGGCTGGATGCAATGCGGACCGAAATGGAGTCCATGTACACCAACAAAGTATAGACGTTGGACGTTGCTCCAGATGGGGTAAAACCCGTAGGATGCAAGTGGATCTTCAAAAGGAAGATTGGTGTAGACGGACAGGTTGAGACCTATAAAGCTAGACTGGTTGCAAAGGGTTTTCGTCAAAGACCTGGTTTGGACTATGACGAGACCTTTTCTCCAGTAGCTATGCTGAAATCCATTCGGATCCTTCTTGCCATTGCTGCCTTCCACGATTATGAGATTTGGCAGATGGACGTAAAGACCGCTTTTCTAAATGGAAATTTAGAGGAGTGTGTTTATATGGACCAGCCAGAGGGTTTCATTCAGAGTGGGAGCAGCGGAAAGGTGTGCAAGTTGCTTAAGTCCATCTACGGACTAAAGCAGGCATCGCGGAGTTGGAACATCTGTTTTGATGAGACGGTCAAAGAATTTGGCTTTATCAAAAATCCAGATGAACCATGCATCTATAGTAGATTTGTAGCGAGAACTGTAGTATTCCTCGTTTTATACGTGGATGACATTCTCTTAATAGGAAATGACATTCCTATGCTACAATCTGTCAAAGGGTTCTTGTCACACAGGTTCTCCATGAAAGACCTGGGTGATGCCTCGCACATTCTGGGGATCCGGATCTATCGTGACAGATCCAAAAGAATATTAGGACTTTTACAGTCCAGGTACATCGGCACCATACTGAAAAGATTCAGTATGGAAGATTCCAAGCGCGGTAATCTACCGGCTTGTCACGGGATCACCCTCTCCAAAGAGATGTCTCCCAAGACTGATTTGGAAAGGGATCGCATGTCTATTATACCCTACGCTTCTGTGGTAGGCTCTATAATGTATGTGATGTTGTGTACCAGACCAGATGTAGCTTATGCACTGAGTGTGGTAAGCCGGTATCAGTCAAACCCTGGGGAGAAACACTGGATAGCGGTAAAGAACATTCTCAAGTACCTGAGAAGGACTATGGAGATGTTCTTGGTGTATGGAGGAAAAGACCTCCAGATCGAGGCCTTTGCTGACTCCAGCTTCCAGAGTGACAAGGATGATTCCATGTCCATGTCGGGTTATGTATTTACCCTCTATGGAGGGGCGGTGTGTTGGAAGAGTTCCAAACAAGAAACCGTTGCTGACTCGACGATGGAAGCGGAATATATCGCTGCTGCAGATGCCGCAAAAGAAGTCGTCTGGATAAGGAAGTTCCTAACGGAACTTCAGGTGGTTCCGTCCATTGTTGATCCAATACCTCTGTATTGCGACAACAACGGGGCTATAGCATTAGCGAAGGAACCCAGGTCCCATCAGAAGTCCAGACACATCTTGAGGCGGTATCACCTGATCAGGGAGATCATGGGTCGCAAGGAGATCGAGATTCGGAGAGTTTCTACAGAAGATAACACTGCTCATCCACTCACAAAGGCCTTACCGCAGACTCAGTTCGAGCGGCTGATCGAGATGATAGGTCTTCGATACGCCAGTACATGGCCTTAGTGCAAGTGGGAGATTGTTAGTGTATATGCCCTAGAGGCCATTACTGTATCATACTAGTTTGTATATTACTTAATGGAAGCTTGGGATATTCACCTTGTATAGACAATCTTGCTCAATATAGTAGTATGCTACTTGGTTTGTTTATACTTCAATGTGTACATGTGTTTATTTTAGCATATCACCTATACACATTAGTGGAGCCCTTAGGATCTTTGCTTGATTACCAGCGTTATGATGGCAGTCACACTAGTGGGGGCTGGGTAATCTATAAGCACATCCTTATGCAGGTCCCTGGTCGTAGGACTATCGAGACAGGGCATCGATACTCCGGAGTAGACTAGCGTATGCGCTTCTCATCCTAGTGTGGGAGACGGTCTGTCCCACAGCCGTCAGTACGTCGTACTTGAGATAGTATGCGGGTGCTCGTTGGGTTACGAGTACACTGGATAGGACTCGTCGGGAACTGTTGGTTGGTACTATACCTATCGTCAGTTATCAGTTCCCAGGTGACATGAGTACAGCTTAGTCCGCTGACTTGACACTGTCACTTCGCCTCGAGTGTGTTCCCACTGTACTTAGATTACTACCCTACCACAGCTCAAAGGAGTCGTGCAAACAGGTAGTAGTTGGGTGCAGTCCCGAAGAACTTGGAGGCAGTGACGGTTAGACAGGATTCGTCTCTCCCGGTATTGGGGGTTGACATCGCGCTGTGTCTAGGAGAGCCATTACACGAGTAGTCCCTGGCCAGGGCAAGCGAGATATACTGGTAGGTTTCCAGTGCTATCTCAGGGTGTTCTGGGCTACACTCCGACACGACTTGTACCGCTATTAGGGGACTGACGTTTACCGCCCCCTAGGCCCGCCATGCGATGTATCAGATGAACAGACCGGACTGTACATAGATTATCACATTCATGCTCAGTAGGAGTTCAGATGGGTTTCACCTCGTCCGTCTTCTTATCGGCATCTACCTGGGGGGCCGTTACGCACAGCTAGTGCCGCTTGCGGTCTGTGGTTAGACCCACTGCCAGCGTAGTGTCGAGTCATTAGAGTCCCACACAGAGAGCTATTCTCCTTTAGGCAAAAGAGTAGTGGTCGCAAGGTTTTGCGACAGGTCGCATGGTTTTGCGACAGGGTTCGGTCACATCTGTGCACTTATGCACGTTTAGTGATCGGGCGGTTATTACTAGTGAGATTTGGTTTAAGCCAGATCCTAGTATACGTTTTGGGATTGGTTTTATCTCGTTTGTATTCGTGTTCCCCGGTACGCGGATACGGGTGTGTATGCACTGTTGACAGAGACAGAGGAGGTGGATTCCCATTAGGGTTGTTGACTGTTGACTTTTGCTTAACCCTAATGAGAATTAGAAATATGATTAACAATAATATTAATTGAGTATTATAGTGACATGGTTAGGGTTGAAAGGTTGACCTTGTTGACTTGTTGACTTTTGTTGACCGGTTGACTAGGTTGGACTTGTTGACCACCATCATGACAATGGCCATCATTTGGTTGCATTGACTTATGCTTGCTTGTTTTGTTCACCATTTGCATTTAATGCAAGAAATGATAGTGTCATTTGTCTTGATATCAACCATCACATTATACTCAATTATGATTACTTGTTATCATAATTTTGGATTATGAGAGGTGAGAATGAGAAGAGGTTGGCTCACTTTTCATTGGGCTTTCTCTCTCTTGAGCTCTCTCATTCTCAAGCTCTCCCTCTTCCTCTTGCTCTCTCTAGCTCAAGGCAAACCCATCTCATGAGTTGAGAACCATTGTCTTAGAGATAAAAACACCAAAACAATCCTCTACTCATCCTAGTTCACAAGGCCTAGCAAGCCAAGTGTTCTAGTTTCTTCAAGTTCGAAGAAGAAGCCAAAAGGTATAAGCTTTCGGGTGGATCCATCTTCGGCGCGAGAAGACGACGAGGGGAAGCCGGTCCATACACCACAAGAGTTGAAGACGAAGGAGTTCAAGAAAGGTATAACCCCCTAACCGAGTAGATAAAACTCCTAGTTAGGTTGTTAGGTAGTTGTTTAACAAAGATCCGTATTATGAGTCCATGTTACCACCCTACCAAAAATCGTTTTTCACCAATTCCGCAACCCCGTAAGTACCGGGGAAGGGTAGCATGGACTTACAATACAATATATAACATGACATCCTCGAGTCAAGAGTGTGGATCTATCATCAATATATAGCTCGTACGGTAAATCCATCGTACGGCATCCCAATCTGGGTACGGGTCAATATCACATTTATCTCGTTATTCAACTGGTATCCTTATTATCATGTCATGATCTGGGTACTGATCTAACGTCTAGTACATACTGATACCATCTACATATATATGTGCGTGTGTATGAAAACACAATGCCCCAAAGACCCGCTATAATATCATGTCGTATCTCAAATACGAACCATTTCACATCACCGATCTCATGGAATCATGCCCAATCTCATCGACTCATCTCCAAATACCATGCACTATCCTCATCATCCATGTATATGTATACGTATATATATATATATACATAGTCCCATACCTATGTGTATTTATATATACATACATATCCCCATATACGCACAAGTAAAAAAATGTATGCAAGTGTGTGTGTGTGTGTGCGTGTATGCAAATCATTAATCTAGGGTTCGCGACTAAAACTAACTATCGACACTATCATCCAATTACACTAAAATTTATCCACGAACTCCTAAAGTCTATCTAGATAATCATCTAGTCTCATAATAAACATAATTATATATATATATACGTATTCGTATACTACACTACGAACTGTGGGGGTGCTATATGCCATCCACCCGACTTCCCCCGTAGATATATATCTACTCACCTTGATCCTTGCTTGTCGAAGTCAATGACGCCACGCTCTTTTCTTCGTCTCGAAATCCTCGTGGGGGTGCCTACCTATAAACACACAAGATATCGTAAACCGAAATCATGCACGAAAACCAAATCGATACACGAAACGTACAAAGGTTAAAACCTATCATTTACACATGCAAGAATAACCAACAACTCTCGACGATTGACGTATAAACGTGAATCGACCGATAAAAACACAAATATCAAAACTTCATGTCATAAATATCACGAAATACAAGGCAGCAACTCATGAAAATGGTCCCGGATTTTACCCTAGGTGAAATTAGACAATTTTGCACATATGGAGGGTCTAATTTACTGGAGATAATACCCTGGAACAAACACGAACCAAGTTGGAAGTACCCAGGCCGCAATTTGCGGCCCAAGTGAATAAATCTGTGGCCTGGATTGATGGGTTTGGTCTCGGGTCTTCCAGGTAGCTTCTAGGTTGCCTGCATGACTCACTGTGATCGGTATAAATTTTTCAGGTGCCCCGGGTCATAGCAAATGTCAATATGCCATCACCAAAGTCTAAAAAATACGATATAGGGGTTTCTAAGTTTGTTAATTGGGGATTTAATTCTCAGGTTTTATCAATATAGGGGTTGTAGTCACTTAGAATACCTCAATTGCACCATCACAAGTCAAACAAACCCAAACCTCGACTTGGAATTTTCCAAGTTCACTAATCTACACTTAAACCAATCTAAACTAACATAGATGCTAAAATAAACCAAATACTACACTAATGGTTAAGGAATATACCTCATTTGGCAACTCAAGAAATTTCTTGAGTTGCCCCAAGTCTTCAAAATTCAAATTTTCTTGGTCGAAAGTGTTTGTAGTGAGCTTGTCCATGTTTTTAGTGAAAGGGGGATGAAGTTTTAATGTGTTTTTTAGGGTGTTTGTGAGGGTTTTGTGGAGGAGGGAGATGAGGGAAGCCATGGGAGAGGGAGATGAGAGAAACATGAGTGAATAAGTGAAGAGGGAATGAACCAAGACCAAGGTTGACCCCTCATCCTCTCTCTCTCTCTCTTGCCCATACCCAATTTTTTATCCTTTTCCTTTTTCTTTTCTTTTCTTTTCTTTTTTCTTCTCTTTTCTTTTCTCTCATTTAAAAACCAAACCAAAACATTTGAAAAGAAAAGCCATGGAGGAAAATATAACAAGTGTGAAAAATGACTTGGTGCATGTCACATGCACAACACTAGGTTAATGCGCGATTAGCGATATTTAATCGCGATTAGCATTAAAATAGTGTATAATTAATTACAAAAATCTATAATTTGCCTAAATCACATAAAACACCCTCATTTTAGTAATTCTTATAATTTTACAAAATTTCCCCCATTTATCTGTATTTAATTATACCGCACCATTAAAATATTCATAATATTTATTATTTAATTATAAAAATTCCCAAAAATAATATTTTATTTTTCTGAAATTTTACAGTCTTCCCCACTTAAAGAAATTCGGTCCCTGAATTTAAATTTAAACTCCCCCAATTTCTAAAACGTTTCAGTAAAATGATCCAGTCGTCGGGGTTCCGAAATCAAAATACATAAAACGTATCGTAGCGCAATACATGCGCATGAAACATGAGCATATAATCAAAAATCAAAACTCCGTCAAGCATCCCGCAATCATTGGAGTTTTGGTGAAGACACCAATGTCTAAATCCAATACGAAAACCGACATGATATACATCAAAACTATACATGTAAACATCGTGGTAAATTCGTCAAAACATCTGAAAGAAACGCATGCCAAATCTTTTGCAAGTCGCTGCGCGAATCGCGACACAAGTAGCGGATGTTGGATATATGTATGCCCTAGAGGCCATTATGTGATAGTGGATGTATTTATACATGTATATATATATATTCAGTGTACATTCTTGCTCGACATGATAGTATGCTATCTGGTTATTCTTTATCTGACATGTTGATTTGACCATGCTTTTATTCATTCATACATGTTGATAAAGCCCTAAGGATATTGACATGACTGCTGTGATTATGATAAAGATCATACTAGTGGGACATCAGTAGTTTTTAAGCATATCATAGAATGTCCTTAGTCGTAGGTGTATCGAGACGGGGCATCGATATACCAGAGTAAACTAGCGTATATGACACTAGACCCATTTGATGGGCGATGGATGTTCCCACATTCATCGATGTTTGACATCAAGATCGTATACGGGTGCTCAGTGGTGACTGGGTACACTGGACGGACTCGCCGAGAACTCTTATATGGAATTATATCTATCATCGGATAGCAGTTCTCAGGTGACACTGGTGCAGGTTAGTCTGTAGACCCGAGATCGTCATAGAGTCTTGTGTGCTCTCCCACTATACTTTGATTACCACCCTACCACGGCTCTACTGAGTCGTGCAAACAGGTGGCCGTTGGGTACAGTCCCGAGACACACGAAGGCGATGAGCGATAGGAGGGGTTTTTTCTCTCCCGGTATTGGGAGTTGATGCTGTGCTGTGCTCGACCGGCTATATCAGTAAGTCCCTGGCCAGGGCTGTTGAGATTTGCTGATAAGTGTTATCAGTAGTTTCTCGATCTGTTATAGACCTTTCATCGGCACGACTTATTGAGTTATTGGGGTCGACGTTACCATCCCTAGACTCGATATGCAGCATATCTGACGAAGAGACCGGACTGTACGGTAGTGTTGCCGGTTGGCTCGACGGGAGTTGTAGCAGGTTCGCTTGTTTTCTTCTGATCGCTCAATACCCGGGTGGCCGTTACGTTTAGCTGACCGCTTGCGGCTTGGGGTTGATTGATATGATCATCACCCACTGCCGGCGTATTGACGAGTCGTAGAGTCCCACAAAGGAGTTACCTAGTCCAGGCGAAACGTTGTGGTGCGCGTATGCGATATGCGCATGGACCCGGTTAAAATGCGCGTATGAGATACCGTATATTAATCGGGCGGCTTGCTTTTGGTCAGGTCGTATGTGATATGACCGGATTGCTAAATCAAGTATTGATTTATCATTTGACCATTATTTTCTCACTAGAAATCCTTTCTTGTATTTTTGGATGTATGCATGCTTGTATGCATTCATTCTTGTTCATGCACATATGGATGTGCATGCACACATACATACATACATCATCCTTCATGGTTGTATATACATAGAAAATGGTGGCAATATAAGACTCACACCTTAGGTTTATATATGGATTATTATTTGTATTTATGTTAAAACAAAAAGAAAAGGAAAAGGATAATTCATGGTTTAGTTTCTACACTCTTCCTTGACCTAACCTTGCTCACCCACCTTTTGACCATAGGTTAACTTTCCTTTTGTGTTTTAACTCAAATACAATAATATCTTTATTATTTAACCATGGTTTGAGATGAAGAGTGGAAAATATATATACATATATTTTCTATTTTTTCATAGGTGATTATCATTTCTCTTCTTCTTCAAAAGCCATCATCTTCTTCTTCCAAGCTTTTTGCTCCCTAGATCTCTCAAGTGAGCAAAATAATCAACAAGATAGGATTTTAAAGTGAGAAAAAGAACCACAACACCATTCTACACTAGTCTTGCCCATTAGTGGAGAGTGTTAGCTTCCTTTTTCTTTCTTGATCAAGTGAAGTTGCAAGCTTGGACAAAGGAGCTTCGAGTGGATCGTCGTGGACATTAGAAGACCTCAAGCGGACCTTTTCCAAACCCCAAGTAGCCGAGGGGTCTAGCGTAGGGAGCTACAAAGGTTGTACTCTCAAAACCCTAACCTTTTCTACTTGTGTTGTTGGTTTGTTTAAGAAACCCTAATTTTCTAGGCATGATTCTTTGTGTGTTCACGTAGCACCCCAAAAATTTAATCTTTGGTACATGTGATGCTTCCAAACCCTTCATAATGTGCTATGTAAACCTAACATTGGTATCAGAGCCGACCTAGAACTTTAGGCGACACTTTAGCGAAGTTAGAACTCCGACCGAATCAAAATACGGTTTTTTAGAACCCTCTCCGGACAATTTTTGAAACTATGGTTTTTCCATAATTAAAAATACTTAAAAAATATAGCAAGGAAATCTAAGCACTACTGTGAAACACGAGGCCATGAACAGTAAAGACCACCGCCGAACCGCGGCCAGAGCGTGCTTGGGCCGCGGCTCCGCGGCCGTACAGAAGAGATGATGACTCGTTTTTATAGAGTAATGTTTAGAACTGTATGTATATATTTTTAGGTATGTTTAATCTGAATCTAGTGTTGAATGTTCTGGGGATGGTTTTGGATTCTGCGATTCGATCGGAATTTTAATTTCGTGCTTTTTTTCCGGGTAACTTAGAAATTATTAAAAAGTTCGAACGAGTATCATTAACTCACTTTTTCACGGGGATTAAATCTTTCGGAAATACGTGCAAGTTTGTCTGGTGGACCCTCTAGAAGAAAACAAACCTTAACTAGATTATGTGACCGTCTTGAACTGCCTTTTGAACCTTAGGGTTTGAGGCAGTACGGCATGCCACATGTGAGGCGTTGGCTTGACCCTTCTACGGCTGGACCGCTACTACTGTGTCACATTCCGGGTTTTTTGAACTCCGCTCAAGTGTTGAGCTTTAGGGAATTTTTGGGTATTTGATTATTCGATCGAAAAGTTTAATACTGTCTATTTATCTGGAATGTGGTACAATATGTGGAATTCATATAGTTAGGCATGAAATGCGAGGTATGTGATATCTCGGATTTACGATGTCTAAAGAGAATGCGGATTCCAAATATTGTAGTTTTATACTTTCTTTACTGTGACCGTAAGTGTAGTATGTCGATATAGCCGGTTTCGTTGCTATACATCAACGACAATCGGGGTACGCATACTTACTTACGTTGATGATATATGATATTATGTGTTGCTGAGATATGATGTGCAGGATTGTCGCGATCGAATAGCCTGGGGGTTTTATGTGGGATGAGAGTTTTATTTTTCATTCATGTAAAATTCAAATTTAATGTAATATTCTTTTATTTGGGGCACTTCCGGGTTGAGGTTGCTGCCACCAGTGTTGTATATTATTTACTTTTCCGCATTAGGATAGACCCAAGGAGCGGAGCACAAGTGACCGGGTTCTGGGGTTTAGTGGGAGGCCATCTCGAGGAGTCGAGACCGAGTCTTCTAAACTCCAGGATTGGTAGGGTCGCTTGACGCTCTCGTAGGGGTCTAGGGGTGTGGGCTTGGCTATTCATCGCGACTGTAGAATCCGTATTTTCTATTGTTGGCTAAAATACTAAATACGGACGTCCTAGTATATCCCACATTATATATATGTTTCTGCTTCCTGTGTTCTGTGATATCTGAGACGAATGATATATTATATATGAGATATATAGTAGACGTTGCTTATATTTTACACCTGCGCTAGTCCCGTCCCGGTATGCCGTTAGTTAAGTAACCTAACGGTGCCTAACGGAACATTGTGGCGAATGCGGATGGCATAAGCGTACATTGTATTTTCGTTTCTTTTCTATGATTGGCTTAAGGACTTAAATGATGGGATTACATTAATATGATTAATGTAAAGAAAATAAACCTAAAAAGTTGTTGTAGAATCGGATTTGAAAACCACTCGGCTCTTTATGAAAAAGCTATATTTCAAAAACTGCGGAGCACAAGCCACTCCTTTTGAAAACCATTTTGATTCTACGACAATATCAAGTTCAAAGCGTTAAAGATTTTCTTAAAAATCATCTGCAACCCTCCATCATTTTAGGAAGTAGAGTACTTAGTATTCGTGCTACGTTTGTTGACTTTAGTTAAGGCGTAGTGTACGGTAGCTAAGTGATGTCTTCCTACACTGCATATGATGCAGATTAATTAGGACATTCATGCGAGTTTGTTGACCATAGTTAAGGGTCATATGGGTGGGTCTAATTGATCAAGAAATGACGGGTTGAACTTGACTGGTACTTATGATTTGTTGACCATAGTTAAGATCATAAGTACTAGGGGTAAAAATCACATCGGGAATTTCAAGTGTTGAGATTTGCAATGAGATTGCATACCTTCCATATGATGGTTGGATCCCGATCCCACTGTGGGCAATAGTTGCTCCTAGAAGAGTTTTGCAATTTACAATTAGCTAACTCATTAGGTGTCTAGAAAGGTGTTAACGGAGCTACGCCTCTGGGAAAACGAGATTTACTTTAATTAGGTCCGTGCGAAAGCACGGGAAACCTCCCTCATGTACCGACACTGGCCTGGCTGAACGGTTAGCGAAGTTGTAGACTGTAATTAATCCTGGCTAGTTTTCTTTTTAAGGTTTGAAAGAAAAACTTGATTAAAGCAGTGGGAGACATCGATTAGACAAGATAATAACCAATCTGATCTATGCAAGAGCTTTCGCTGAGTGTATTCTTTTCTCTCTCTTAATGGCAGATACCAATGACTGGACTCAAGCTTCTACTAGATAAAAACAAACTGAATGGGACCAATTATAAAGACTGGCTAAGGAATCTGAAAATAGCCTTGACTTATGATAAAGTATCATATGTCCTCACGGCTTCAGCCCCGCCCACCCCAGGTCCAAAATCCTCAGTTGCGGACATTGAAGTCCGCAAGACATGGGACGCTGACTGTGCCACGGCCAAATGCCTCGCGCTTGCATCGATGGACAATACACATCCAAAGCAGCACGAGAATATGGACATTCATGACATATTCCTCCATATAAAGGAGTTGTATGGAGAGCAATCCCGCGTATTACGATACGAAGCATCAAAGAAATTGTTTCAGATGCGAATGGCCCCTGGCACATCAGTAGGAGACCATGTTCTGAAGATGATAGCTCTTATAGAAAAGCTTAAGGACCTTGTATGGACGATGGAAAATGAACAATATACGGATATTATTCTACAGTCCCTCCCCTCCACCTTTGCTCAATTCATAGTGAACTTCAACATGCATAACATGGAGAAGGAACTACCTGAAATCCTTAATATGTTAAGGAATGCAGAGAGCACTTTGAAATCAGTAAAAACTCCCGTTATGACTGTTGGACAATCTTCCTCTTCTCGCCCAAAGGCTAAGGCCAAGGGAAAGAAAAAGAAGAAGCCCACCAATCCTAAGGGTGGAGTTAAAAAGGTGAAGGGAAAGGAAAAATCCAAAGCTGGAGACTCGGGGAAAGGGGAATGTTTTCATTGCCACAAGACAGGACATTGGAAGCGCAACTGCACTGAGTACTTGAATCTCAAGAAGAAGCATGGGGATGCTTCCGCTTCAGGTGTGTTTGTGACAAAAAACTGTTTTTCAATAAACTCTGCTTCCTGGGTATTAGATACCGGTTCAGGTTCTCACATTTGCAATTCTATGCAGGGGCTGAGAAATAGCAAGGTTTTGAAGACAGGTGACCATACTCTCCGCGTTGGAAATGGTTCCAATGTACATACAGTCGCAGTGGGAGAGTAGCACTTGGGGTTGCCATATGGGTGTATATTGGTTTTGAACCCATGTTATTTTGTACCAAGTATGCTATGTAATATAATATCAGTTTCTTTGTTAGACAATGAAGGATATAACTTTATATTGCAGAACAATGTTATGAATATTTACCTGAATCAAATGTTGGTTGGGTATGGTACACTTAATAACGGGATATACGTCCTAAATCAACACACAGTTTTCAGCATACAACACACTAATAAAAGAAAACTTTCGGAAATAAATGAAGCTTTTCTTTGGCACTGTAGACTTGGTCATATTAACGAAATAAGACTAAACAAGTTACACAAAGATGGATATTTAAACCCTTTTGAATATAAATCTTATGCGACTTGCCAGTTTTGTATCAAGGGTAAAATGACCAAAACTCCGTTTACCGGACACGGAGAAAGAGCTACCGAGCTCCTAGGACTCATACATAGTGATGTATGTGGGCCAATGTCTACACAGGCTAGAGGCGGTTTATCTTACTTCATTACTTTCACTGACGATTTCTCTAGATTCAGTCATGTATTTTTATTAAAGCACAAGTCCGAAGCTTTCGAGAAATTCACTGAATATAAACAAGAAGTAGAAAAACAAACCGGCTTGAGTATCAAGATGCTTCGAGGTGGAGAGTACCTCAGTACAGAATTTGCAAACTTCCTAAAAGAGAATGGGATTCTCTCTCAGCTCACTTCTCCTTACACATCACAGCACAACGGTGTGTCTGAACGACGGAAAAGGACCCTATTAGATATGGTCCGATCCATGATAAGTGATGCTGAGTTACCTGTCTCATTTTGGGGGCATGCATTGGAGACTGCAGCGTTTCTTTTGAACAGGGTACCAGCCAAAACGTATCTACCACCCCATATGAGATATGGCATGGGAAGAGACCATCTCTTAAGAGAATTAAGATTTAGGGTTGCCCGGCCTATGTTAAAAAGCAGAATCCGGACAAACTCGAGACACGGTCGGTCATGTGTAACTTTGTGGGATATCCAAAGAACTCTTATGGATATGTATTCTACCACAAGGAGGAACAAAAGGTGTTTGTTTCTCAGTATGCCACATTCTTAGAAAAAGAGTTTTTCACAGATAAAGATAATGACAAAGTGGTGGATCTAGAAGAGGTTCTAGAGACGCAAACTACAAATGACGACTTGGTTGAACCGACTGTTGCAATAGAAACTAAGGAACCTCAGCCACTCCGTAGGTCTGGTAGGACTTCTCGCCCACCGGAGAGGTACTACGGTTTCCTCATTGATGGTGACAGAGAAGACTACATCATAGAGGATGATGATCCTACCAGTTTTCAGCAAGCTATCACGAGTGGTGACTCTGTGAAGTGGCTGGATGCCATGAGATCCGAAATGGAGTCTATGTACACCAACAAAGTTTGGACTTTGGACGTTGTACCCCCTGGGGTAAAACCTGTGGGATGAAAATGGATCTTTAAAAGAAAGATTGGTATAGATGGATAGGTAGAGACCTACAAGGCAAGACTTGTGGCGAAGGGTTTTCGTCAAAAACCAGGTTTGGACTATGACGAGACTTTTTTGCCCGTAGCCATGCTTAAATCCATTCGGATCCTACTTGCTATTGTTGCTCACTATGACTATGAAATCTGGCAGATGGACGTTAAAACGGCATTTCTAAATGGGGATTTAGAAGAATGCGTTTATATGGATCAGCCAGAGGGCTTCATTGACAGTGGGAGCAGTGGGAAGGCATGTAGATTGCTTAAATCCATATATGGGTTAAAGCAGGCATCACGGAGTTGGAACATCTATTTCGATGATGTTATCAAAGAGTTTGATTTCATCAAAAATCCAGATGAACCTTGTGTTTAAAAGAAGGCTGTAGGGAGAGCTGTCACATTCCTCGTATTGTACGTGGATGACATTCTTCTGATAGGAAATGACATTCCTATGCTGCAGTCGGTCAAATCTTTCTTATCACTAAGGTTCTCCATGAAGGACCTGGGTGATGCCACATACATTCTGGGCATGAGGATCTATAGGGATAGATCCAAGAGGTTATTGGGATTGTCCCAAACCAAGTACATCAACACCATCCTAAAAAGGTTTAGTATGGAAGACTCCAAGTAGGGTGCCTTACCCGCTTGCCATGAGGTCACTCTCTCCAAGGATTCTTGTCCAAAGACCGATGAAGAGAGAGCTCGCATGAGCATTATACCCTATGCTTCGGCAGTAGGATCTATAATGTATGCGATGTTATGTACACGCCCAGATGTAGCTTATGCACTTAGTGTTGTGAGCAGGTATCAATCCAACGCAGGGGAGAATCACTGGATAGCTGTGAAGAACATTCTTAAGTATTTGCGAAGGACTAAAGAATTGTTCTTGGTATATGGTAATGGAGATCTCCAAATGGAGGCCTTTACCGATTCGAGCTTCCAGAGCGATAAGGACGACAACAAATCTATCTCAGGGTTTGTATTTACCCTCAATGAAGGGGCGGTAAGTTGGAAGAGTTCCAAACAGGATACCGTTGCAGACTCTACGATGGAAGCTGAGTACATTGCTGCAAATGATGCCGCCAAGGAAGCCGTCTGGATGAGGAAGTTCGTCTCGGAGCTAGGAGTAGTTCCAACCATTATTGATCTGATACCATTGTATTTTGATAATAATAGGGCTATGGCATTAGCCAAGGAGCCCAAGTCCCATCAGCGGTCCAGACACATCCTGAGGCGCTTTCATTTGATCCGGGAGATTGTAGATCGCCGCGAGATCGAGATTAAAAGAGTAGACACAAAGAATAACGTCGTGGATCCACTCACCAAGGCCCTCCCTTAGTCGCAGCATGAGCGACTTTTTAAGATGTTGGGTATGAGATACGCCAATAACTGGCCTTAGTGCAAGTGGGAGATTGTTGGATATATGTATGCCCTAGAGGCCATTATGTGATAGTGGATATATTTATACATGTATATATATATATATTCAGTGTACATTCTTGCTCGACATGATAGTATGCTATCTGGTTATTCTTTATCTGACATGTTGATTTGACCATGCTTTTATTCATTCATACATGTTGATAAAGCCCTGAGGATATTGACATGACTACTGTGATTATGATAGAGATCATACTAGTGGGACATCAGTAGTTTATAAGCATATCCTAGAATGTCCCTAGTCGTAGGTGTATCGAGACGGCACAACGATATACCAGAGTAGACTAGCGTATATGACACTAGACACAAATGATGGGCGATGGATGTTCCCACATTCATCGATGTTTGACATGAAGATCGTATACGGGTGCTCAGTGGTGACTGGGTACACTGGACAGACTCGCCGAGAACTCCTATATGGAATTATATCTATCGTAGGACAGCAGTTCTCAGGTGACACTGGTTCAGGTTAGTCTGTAGACCCGAGATCATCATAGAGTCTTGTGTGCTCTCCCACTGTACTTTGATTACCACCCTACCATGGCTCTACTGAGTCGTGCAAACAGTTGGCCGTTGGGTACAGTCCCGAGACACACGAAGGCGATGAGCGATAGAAGGGGTTTCGTCTCTCCCGGTATTGGGAGTTGATGCTGTGCTGTGCTCGACTGGCTATATCAGTAAGTCCCTGGCCAGGGCTGTTGAGATTTGCTGATAAGTGTTATTAGTAGTTTCTCGATCTGTTATAGACCTTTCATCGGCATGACTTATTGAGTTATTGGGGACGATGTTACCATCCCTAGACTCGATATACAGCATATCTGACGAAGAGACCGGACTGTACGGCAGTGTTTCCGGTTGGCTCGATGGGAGTTGTAGCAGGTTCGCTTGTTTTTTTCTGATCGCTCAATACCCGGGTGGCCGTTACGTTTAGCTGACCGCTTGCGGCTTAGGGTTGATTGATATGATCATCACCCACTGCCGGCGTATTGACGAGTCGTAGAGTCCCACAAAGGAGTTACCTAGTCCAGGCGAAACGTTGTGGTGCGCGTATGCGATATGCATATGGACCCGGTTAAAATGCGCGTATGAGATACCGTATATTAATCGGGCGGCTTGCTTTTGGTCAGGTCGTATGTGATATGACCGGATTGCTAAATCAAGTGTTGATTTATCATTTGACCATTATTTTCTCACTAGAAATCCTTTCTTGTATTTTTGGATGTATGCATTCATTCTTGTTCATGCACATATGGATGTGCATGCACACATACATACATACATCATCCTTCATGGTTGTATATACATAGAAAATGGTGGCAATATAAGACTCACACCTTAGGTTTATATATGGATTATTATTTGTATTTATGTTAAAACAAAAAGAAAAGGAAAAGGATAATTCATGGTTTAGTTTCTACACTCTTCCTTGACCTAACCTTGCTCACCCACCTTTTGACCATGGGTTAACTTTCCTTTTGTGTTTTAACTCAAATACAATAATATCTTTATTATTTAACCATGGTTTGAGATGAAGAGTGGAAAATATATATACGTATATTTTCTATTTTTTCATAGGTGATTATCATTTCTCTTCTTCTTCAAAAGCCATCATCTTCTTCTTCCAAGCTTTTTGCTCCCTAGATCTCTCAAGTGAGCAAAATACTCAACAAGATAGGATTTTAAAGTGAGAAAAAGAACCACAACACCATTCTACACTAGTCTTGCCCATTAGTGGAGAGTGTTAGCTTCCTTTTTCTTTCTTGATCAAGTGAAGTTGCAAGCTTGGACAAAGGAGCTTCGGGTGGATCGTCGTGGACATTAGAAGACCTCAAGCGGACCTTTTCCAAACCCCAAGTAGCCGAGGGGTCTAGCGTAGGGAGCTACAAAGGTTGTACTCTCAAAACCCTAACCTTTTCTACTTGTGTTGTTGGTTTGTTTAAGAAACCCTAATTTTCTAGGCATGATTCTTTATGTGTTCACTTAGCACCCCAAAAATTTAATCTTTGGTACATGTGATGCTTCCAAACCCTTCATAAGGTGCTATGTAAACCTAACAGCGGACGTTTAATTGTAAGAAAATAACTACATATATATATACCCTTGTTTAACATACACGTCCTATCGTTTTGAAAAAAATAATAATTTAGAACTGTTTCCTTTGTTAAATGTCTCTTGTTATCTCGGACACGTCGGTAAATACTGAGACTATAGCTCCTTTTGGAAATCCCTTCGATAACTATCAATGCATGCAAAAATATACTCAGGTACTGTCCTCGGACTAGTCCTGTTCAGCTACTATACCATATAGTAAATATCATAAAACGTCCTGCTCCAAAAGAAATCAATCCCAAACTGTATATACGTACATCTGGTGCGCATGGAAATCGAAATCAATAAATGTGCCATACATGTGCACAGAAACAAAAACTAAGTGCAACAGGTGTGCACGAAAATAGCTGTGAAGGGCAACGTGTGTGCCTGACAACAATATCAGGTGCATCTGATATGCACGAAGAATCCTGATTTAGTGCATCTGGCGTGCACCAAAAATCGCATCAAGCGCGTCAAGTATGCGCAAGAATTCATATCAAGTGCACAAGGTGCACGAAAACCAATATCGAGTATCACAATCGAAATCGACGGTATACAACACATTTCAATCCAAATCCAAATCAGTTATACCGTGGTATATAATCTCACAACCATGTGCATCTGCGTGCACAAAATCGAATCAAAATGCTAAAAGTGCATGAAAACTATGCCCAAAGCATAAGTCAAATCACATGCATACCATATGCATGAAATCAAAATCAACATCTCGAATGACATCAAATCGATGTCATGTGCAACTGTGGTGCACAAAATCTCAATCATGCAAATAAATTGCCCAAATTACCGAAATCAAATATGGAGGAAACAGTCTCGCTCAAGCACATCCTCTAAAGATCTCTGGACAACTGTCATGGTCACTTATAATATGTCTCGTAGACGATGCCGAACTCTGGCCTACTAGGTGTGCGTAATATGACCGATCCTGGGTCCAAGTCTTCTCGTATAGTATTCCAGAAAGATTCTATCCAATTCTCCCTCAAATCACGTTTCTACCGAACTGCCCGGAAGTTATCACCCTTTACTAAATCTATTTCTTGTTCCGGAACGGCTGCATACTCATCGCGACTCCTTCTGGAAGATATATCCATGTACAACGCCTCTGCCTGCGTATCACATCTCTGATGTCAGCGGAGTGGAACGTCATCTCATCAAGATCTCATAAGAATCACTTACTCCACTTTTCTCTAATGTCGACTGATTCGGACTCATCTCTTCGTGGCTGTATGGACTGCGCTCCAACGGCTATACTCGTATCTGGAGTCTCCCAAGCAATGTATCCTATCACATGATATCCGAACGACGTTGAACTTTCCGATCGATTCGTCAAAGTTCCATAATCCCCCAAGAGCTCAACATCTTGAGTACAGTATAATAATATTCTAGTACATGCCACAGTACCTATGGACCATCCGTAGAAGGGCAAACCCAAGCCTCATTAATGGCACCGCTGAACTGCTGCAAACCCTAAGGTTTCAAAGCGTTCTCATTGTCATTATATCGAGTTAGGGTTTCATTCTTCTAGAGGGTCCACGGAATTACTTGCATGTTTCTCCGAATACTTTAAACTTGGAAAAATGGGTTTCTGACATTCGATCGTCTTCTATCGACTCTCAACGTACCTGCGTGAAGTCGTCTCTAGCTAGAATCAATCAATCTGATGACCTCGCATCGGGGTAGGCAACGAATCACATGTCCTAGTCATTCCTCCTTGGGTGACTAGCGATCTTCTATATTATCTATATGTACAACTCGTGCGGTAATAACTTCAAACATCTGGGACGATATCTCGTTATTCGCAGCAGCAACTAGCTCATTTGTCTGCACGCTGAACAGTGCCTCAATAATCAAGTATAATCGGTGCTTCGACGGTCATCACATTCTGGCTGGCCTCTAGCAGTGGCCAAATCCTCTGGTGCGGATCTGCACGTCTGAGAAATCTTGTAAAAGCGATCCATCAAACGCTCATGGCGCGAAAACACAATAGGACGATACATCTATGCAATCGTGTGTCCCTGGAATCACGCCATGGTCAGTCCTCGTCCGTGACGAGCTCGTGCTGACCGCAACTCTAGCCGTAGCTCTCTCTGTCCGTGTAATCGTGGCAGCAAAAACCATATACCGATATCGATGAGGATAGACTATAGAATGAATATAATACTGTGCAAGAAAATGTACATCCTAAGACTTCTTAAGCGGAGTAGCGTATCGTAAGTATGCCGCGGAACATACACTGTCACGCCCCGCTTCCAAAAATACGGAATACGAGGGATGACTAGGCCAGCCATGCTCCTACGGTCAAGGAATAATCCTGCCGTAGTCACACTTCGGTTTCTAGCATTACATAGTAATAAGTAAACACAGCACAGAAGTAGAGGAAATACATCACTGGTTATTACGTCAACTTTCATTGTTCACAATTTACAACAAAACAAAGAAAAGAACTACTAACCAAGTGCGAATACAAGGTTTCTTTAGGGAAAACAGTAAAGGTACTGGAGGCACGGCCGTCTAAATCTCTGCAAGCTCGAAGGGAAGGTCTGACTCCTGAACTGGTTCTTCCTCAAGGTCTGAGAGCATGCATACTCAGGTCGTCAGAGCGACATAATAGCAATATTATAATAATAACAAGAGACAAGAAAATGAAAGTAATAACGATGGAGATAAAATGCAGGTAGTCAATATGTTACTAACTGATGCAATGTATGATCTGTGTCCCTATCGGTCTCTAGGTCATTTTGAAATCGAGTGTGGAAAGGAGGATCATGTTTAACGAGGGTCTCGTACATACCCGAGACTACGGCCCGCTATCGCCCGAGGCATAACCCTGTCAGCCGGACCGCTAGGCCCAACCTAATATATATAAGAGTCGTTGTTCGAATGATCATCATCTAAATCACTGTCCTCGCCAAATACAATTCCCTTTCCACTTCGATTTCCCCCTTTTTACCCAGGTTTCACTATTCGTGAGTATAGGCTAGTTGTGTACAAGTACGCATCAATAACACGATTTCTTTCACTGTTCACTGTATGGTTCATTGTCACGAATTACTCACTATTCATTGGCGTACATGACACAACCACACCAATACTACACACGTTCGACAATGCAATATACACTGAGAATAAACACGAATGTCCACTATCACTAGAGGTCTTGTAGTCGAGTAGAACTGTGAATCATGCCGTTAAACAGTTTATATGCAGTACAAGTCGCTATGCATCTTATGAGCTTAGAAAATTTGTATTAAATCATGCATTCAGAATTAAGCAAAAAGATACAAATGGGATAATAAGTAAACTCAGTCGGAAGGTCAAAAAAATTAATTTCAAGTCAATCGGGTTTCGGGTTCGCAAGTTACAATCATTTCATTTTAAGTGTCCGCTGCTGGAAATTCAGTTCCTGAACTGAATGTCCATTTCGCAACACAGTTTTCACCCTGTTGGGCTCAAAATCAGGCAACTCTATAGTTGGACAAAATTGAGGTTTATCAGTTAGGTTTCCATCTCACTAGACATATCGATAATAACCATGTTGTACTGGTAATTATGTATTGTACAACAAAGGGGTATACGTTCTGTCCCTGTTTGGGATTGCTATATGTTCTGTTGATTTAAAATGTGATTTAAATAGTAAACGACAGTAAAAATGAATGAAACCACCTTCAAAAGTTAGCTAACGGATTTTTATTCGCTATGGTATAAGGTTCCGCAATATAACATTTTCATACAGCAGAGTACAAGCATTACAAAACGAGAGTCAACAGCCAGAGCTGCTCTGGACTGCAGTCCAGAGCTGCACTCCGAACCAATTTCCGTCACCTTTTTAGCATAGAATCATATTAAAACTCTTATAGGGTTCTAGGTCGTCGAGTCATATTCGATTTGAGCCCTCGAACGCAACATTCCAATTTATAATCAATTAACTGTGATATTTACGAGTTTCACGTACGGAAAATTTCAATTTTAACGGGCTTAAATGGGAATGACCTATCACGTCAGTAACGACTGTATTTTCCACCCAAATTATAACACAGCGTTCGTTATTAATCGGGCCATCCTATGTGACCAGTTTCCGTCAATTTAACGGGGTTTTCCCCCTCGGGTTTTACATCGTACACTTACATATTATTGATTCGCACGAAAAGTATTTACGGAATTTATTGGTATTTAGAATTGTAATAGATAAACTTTAGCATGAAGCAAGTGGTACACTTGCCTGACGACGTGTTGACGACGGTATGGCGGCGGCAACGGCAACGGCGCGATCGCGACACACGCGCGGTTATGGTTCGCAGCCTCGGCTCGAGCTTGGGTTCTTGGCAGCGGAGGCATGGTTGCTGGGGTCCCGACGGTGAGAGTGGTGGTGTCTGTTGTCGGCGACAGAGGACGGGCTCGGCGAGTTCGGCAGCGGCAGCAAAGGAGATGGGTTCTGGATAGAGTGCGGTAGGTGTTGATCGGGTGTTGAGGTGGAGGCGATGGAGGTCGGTGGAGCTGGGCTCGGCGAGGGGTGTGCAGGGGAGGTGGTGCTTCTGTTGAGGTGGCCTCGACTGCAGGCGAGGGGCTCGGCTAGGAACTGCCAAGGTCGATGAGGGGGCAAGGGGTTGCGGTGTCTCTGAGGAGGGTAGCTCGGTGAGGGGATGGGTTGAGTAGTGATGGTGTTGGGTGTTTGGAAGGAGGAGGTGGCTGTGTTAGTTATATGTATGCCCTAGAGGCCATTATTGTACATGAGATGTATATTGTAGTGGATGCTGAGACATATATTGGTAGGACTTTCTTGCTCGACAGCTATCTGGTTGCTCTTTATCTTAACATGTATACTTATTGTCTCTCTGTTACATGTTGATAAAGCCCTTAGGATGTGTACTCGACTTCCAGGACTATGATATAGATCATACTAGTGGGGCCTGGGTAGTCCATGAGTACATCTTTCAATGTTCCTAGTCGTGGGAATATCGAGACGGGGCATCGATATTCCAGAGTAGACTAGCGTATATCTTCTCGACCCATATGATGGGCGATGGATGATCCCATATCCATTGGTGTTTGACATCAGAGACGGTATGCGGGTGCTCAGTGGAGACTGAGTACACTGAACGGACTCGCCGAGAACTCCCAGATGGTATTATACCTCACGTCAGATGGCAGTTCTCTGGTGACACTGGTACAGCTTAGTCTGTTGACCCGAGATCGTCATAGAGTCTTGTGTGTCTCCCACTGTGCTTTGATTTCCACCCTACGACGGCTCTACTGGGTGGTTCAAATATGTGGTTTTTGGGTACAGTCCCGATTCACATGGAGGCAATGAGCGATAGGAAGGGATTCGTCTCTCCCGGTATTGGGGGTTGATGTTGCGCTATGCTCGACTGGCCATAACTGGAAATCCCTGGCCAGGGTTGCACTGATTCACTGGTAAGTGTTATCAGTAGTTTCATGCTTGTTATGGACCTTACATCGGCATGACTTATGAATCTGCTGGGGTCTGTCGTTTACCACCCCTAGGCGAGATATGCGACATATTAGACGAACAGACCGGACTGTGCGGTAAGTGTTACTGATTGGATTCGCAGGAGTTTGAGCAGGCTTGCTCGTTGATCTTCTGATCGCTCAATATCCGAGTGGTCGTTACGTTTAGCAGACCGCTTGCGGCTTGTGGGTGATTGATATGATCACCACCTACTGCCGGCGTATTGACGAGTCTTTAAAGTCCTACACAGAGGTTTCCTAGCTCAAGCGAAACGAAATAGGAGCGCATATGAGATATGTGCGGGACCGAGAATAATACCAGTATGTGATACTGTATTCTATTCTCACGATTTGTATCATCGGTCGGTTATATGTGATATAGTCGGGTTACCGAATCAAGTGTTGATTCGATATATTGATACACCAGATATTAGTCGGTTATATGAGATATGACCGGATAATTAAATCAAGTGTTGATTTAATGATTTAATGTATAATTATATATTTGATATATTACTTTACATTAACTAGTATTGGTTCACTTAAGATTGATTTTCTCACTTGATGTGCATAAGTTGTATATGTGATATATGTTTGTGCACTAGTTTGTATCATGATTGATGATACATGCAAACTTGGGTGTGTGTATGACTTACACCATATTTAAGATAATGGTTTGGGTTTTTATTTATTTTGGTAAAACAAAATGGTGGCTTTCTTTGTCTTTGCTTGAAGCTTTCAAGCATTTTTGACAAAGTCCACTAAATTTTGTTGCATAATATTTTCATTAACCTAACCATTACCTCAGACTATGGTTTAGTCACTACAAAGGTAAACTCACCCATGGTTGCATCATGATAAACTTCACTTGATTATTCTTTTTAGATAATTCTTATTCTTTTCTTCTTCTTCTTCAAGAAAAAGAAATGCTTGCTAGAAAATTTTCAAGTGAAGAAATAGAGTGAGAAATCCAAATCTAAAGTGAACCCATTTCCTATTTCATCATCCTCTACTACTTGCCATTTAGTTTAGGGTGCTCTCCTCGCAAAGTTCATGACCTAGTGAAGATGGAGCTTGAGTTTGAGTCTCCTCGACGTAGATCATCTTCGGCCTCGAAGTCAACGACCTAGCTCGCTCATTTCTCCGAGGAAACCATCGCTAGAGTCCGGGATCTCGATGATCGCAGAGAAGAGACGTCAAAATGGAGCTTTAGAAGTGTAGGACCGGATCTACAAAGGTTGTAATCCCTTTTCACTTAGTGTTAAAATGTTTAACTTGCTAGTTTTCGCATAATATCTAGTATACGATCTTTGTTAGGGTTGTTCGGCACGACTATTTTTTGAATCGGGCATGGTTGATGCCTTGTAGAACCTTGTTAGAGTTCCTAGGAACCCTACAGTGGTATCAAAGCCAAGCTAGAGCTTTAGGCGAAGTCTAGACGAAGTTAAAAGTCCGATCGAACCCGGAAACCCCGACGAATACCCTTCTCTGGATATTTTTTAAAAATGTGATATTTTATGAATTAAAAATGCTCAGAAAATTTAGCAGGAAAAGCTAAGAATTACAGTGAAGTACGGTCCACTGATTCGTCTATATGACCGCCGAACCGCGGCCAAAATTATGATTTAGTCACTCATACTTCATATATTTATTATTTGGTCCTTTCTTGTCAATTTTTTCTGGGAATTTTTAATTCTACTCAAGTGTTGAGTTTTCTTAGGGTTGTATTGGGGACTTGTTGATTCGATCGGATAATTTAACTTTGTCTAGTTTGTCCGGGTAATTTTTAGATCATGTTAACAAGTTCGACCGGATATCAATAACTCACTTTTTCCCGACCCGGAAAATTTCCAAGTGTCGGATTTTTCCGTAGTTTAAGAACGTTCTAAATCGTGCAAGTTACGCGATGGACCCTCTAGAAGACAACAAACCTTAACTCGATTATGTGACCGTCTTGAACTGCCTTTTGAGCCTTAGGGTTTGGGGCAGTACGGCGTGCCACATGTGAGGCGTTGGCTTGACCCTTCTACGGCTGGACCGTTGGTACTGTGGCATGAAATAGATGTTTTTAAACTTATTTCAAATGTTGAGCTATTTGGGAAATCTTGGGTGTTTGTTTATTCGATCGGAAAGTTTGACATTGTCTATTTATCTGGAATGTGATACAATATTTGGAATCCACATGTAGTTATGAGATAACTAATTTGAATGTTATAAATCTAACACTTTAGTCTCATTTGATCGGTTGCCACGGGATTTTGATGTGATCAAAAGTCCATCGCAATCACGTAGCGTACGTGGATACTCGCCGGGTAAACTTATTAGACAGCCACGCCCCATAGTCCCGACCAAGTGACTGAAGGAGAACCCCGTAGCCAAAAGCATCCATTCAGGTGCTCGCGGTAGCGGTGTTCCGCCTTAGTGAACTTCGTCGACGGCATCCGGGGGTGCGGCTGTCTACTAAAGTTTGCGACGAGCATTCGATCAGGATGTCGGGAATCTTGTTGAATTACCCGACTTGGTATTGAAAAGGGTTTTCGATATTGAGACTAAATTGCGGGGTTTATAATAGTTAGGCATTTGATGTCTAAGGAATTCATTTGGTTAGGCATGCGATGCCTATGGAGGTTGCGGATTCCAACTGTTGTAGTTTTACAATTTCTTTTCTGGGACCCTAAGTGTAATATGTGATATCGCCGGTCTCGTTGCTATATGTCAACGACAATTGGGATACGCATATTTACTTACGTTGATGATATGTGATGTTATGTGTTGCTGGATATGTTATATTGGATCGTCGGGTTTGAATAGCTGGGTTTTTTTATGTGAAATGAGAGTTTTTCTTTTTCATTCATGTAAAATTCATTGTATGTAATATTCTTTTATTGGGGCACTTCCGGGATGAGGATGATGTCACCATTGTATATTATTTACTTTTCCGCACTAGGATAGACCCAGGAGGGGAGCACAAGTTAACCGGGTTCTGGGGTCCAGTGGGAGACCATTTCGAGGAGTCGAGTCCGGGTCTCCTAACTCTAGAATTGGTAGGGTTGCTTGCCGCTCTCATAGGGGTCTAGGGGTGTGGGATTGGCTATTCATCACGACCGTAGAATCCGTGTTTTATACAGGCTCAAAATAAAATACGGACGTCCTAGTATATCCAATATTTCATATATTGTTTTCTGTTGCGTTATCTGTGATTTGGTCATGTGATATGTTCAGATAGATATTGTATATAATATATATGATATATTATATAGACGTTGCTTATGTTTTACACCCGCGCTAGCCCTGCCCCGCTCTGTCGTTAGTTACCTAACCTAACGGTGCATACGGGACATCGAGGCGAATGCGGATGGCATAAGTGTACGTTTTATTTATCTGTGATATCTAGGTGGACTTAAATGATGGGACATTCATTAATGAGATTAATGAAAGAAAATAAACCTAAAAGATGTTGTGGAATCGAATTTCAAAAATTAGGTAGCTCTAGTTGTTGCTTTGCATAGCGGTGTTCCTTGTAGAACATCCAGCACCTTATTCGATAAGGAAAGAGCCGAGATCCCTTCACCGGGAGTGACCTCTTTAGCAATAACTAGCAGATGCTACAACCTTCGGTTTGTCTTTTGACTGCTTTTCTAGTTCTTGCTTTCCATAGTGGTATTGTGAATATCCTGCACCTCATTTGACGAGGAAAGAGCCGAGATCCCTTCACCGGGAGTGACCCCTTTAGCGAAACTAGCGAAAACCTCAAAAACACTCCATTTAAAACCATTTGATTCTGCAACGAGATCAAGTTCAAAGCGTTAAAGGTTTTCTTAAAAACCATCTGCAACCCTCCGTCATTTTAAGAAGTAGAGTTCTTAGTATTCATACCGCGTTTGTCGACCATAGCCGAGGCGTAGTGTACGGTAGCTATGTGATGTCTTCCTACACAGCATATGATGCGATTAGTTAGGACAGTCATGTGACTTTGTTGACCTTAGCCAAGGGTCATGTGGGTGGGTCTAATTAATCACGAAATGACGGGTAGAGCTTGACTAGTGCTTATGATTTGTTGACCATAGTTAAGGTCATAAGTGCTAGAGGTAAAAACCTTTATCGGGAGTTTCAAGTGTTGAAATTTGCAATTAGATTGCATACCTTCTATGAGATAATTGGATCCCGATACCCACTGCGAGTAATTGTTACTCCTGGGAGAGTTTTGCACATTGCAATTAGTCGATCAAGTAGGTGTCTAGAAAGGTGTCAACGGGGTTACGCCCCTAGGAAAACGAGGTTTATTTTAATTAGGTCCGTGCGAAAGCACGGGGAACCTCCCTCAAAGTACCGGCACTGGCCTGGCTGAAAGATTGGCGAACTTGTAGAGTGTAATTAATCCCGGCTAGTCTTTCCTTTTAGGGTTTGAAGGAAGATTTGATATAAACAGTGGGAGCCATCCTGATTAGATAAAATATATAACCAATCTAATCTTGCAAGAGCGCACGCAGAGTGTTTTCTTCTCTCTCCCTCCGGGTAGAGACCATGTCACGCCTTAATCAAGATAATAATATGGATGTATTGACCGAACCCGCTTGTTATACTGAGTTGGGGAACGTTGGTCCCGCTCCAACTTATAATTGTTATAAGACCGAGCAGGAATTAGGGGAATACCAGGATTCCCATGCCACCCAAACGAAGAAAGTGCATGACGATGCATCTACTTCGGGTGTGTTAATTACAAAGAACTGTTTCTCTATATCCTCTACGTCCTGGGTATTAGATACCGGATCAGGATCGCATATATGTAATCTGTTACATGGGTTACAGATAGGTAGATAACTGAGAACGGGTGATAAATTTCATGAGATAGAAACAGTGCAATTGTTGCAGCCAAAGTGTTGGCGTCATCACCCTGTATTACTAGAATACATTGATTCTGAACGAATGTTATTAGATACCAAACCTGATATACAACATCATATCAATCTCTTTTTGTTAAAGAAGGATATAATTTTGTATTGTTGGATAATGTTTTGAACATTTCCTATATCAAGAGTTGATCGCCTCAGGCACGTTATCTAAAAGCATAGACGTTCTAAATCAAACCACAGTTCTTAACGTACAGAACACGCACAAGAGGAAGAGTTCAGAAATGAACGATTCCTTCTTGAGGTATTGTAGACTAGGTCATATCAATGTGACCCGACTAGCTGAAGTTATATTTAGATGCATATTTAAATCAATTTAAATTTACATCTTGTGAAACTTTCCAGTCATGTCACGAAGATAAGATGACCATAGCTCTGTTTACTGGAAAGAGAGGAAGGGTCAGTGAACCCTTGGGAACAATACATAGTGATGTATGTAGGTCCCCTGTCTGCAGATGCCAGGACTAGCTCTTTATACTTCCTTACGTTCAATGAGAATCTCTCAAGGTTCGGACACATGTTCCTCTTAAAACACATGTCTGAAACTTTTGAGAAATTCAAAGAATATAAGATAGAAGTAGAAAACCAAAACAGGGTAGAAGTATTATGTCCTATGATGAGATCAGGGAGGAGAATACTTGTGCATGGAATTCCTGGACTATTCCAAATGAGAATGAGATTCTCTTAGCATTACTCCTCCGTATACACCACAGCACAACAGTGTATCGGGGCGGAGCAATCGCACCCTATGAGATATGGTGTGCTCTATGATGAGTACTACTGAGTTACCTGTTTCCTTTTAGGGGTTATGCACTTGAGAAGCTGCATACCTATTGAATTGGGTTCGAATCAGATCAGTGCCTACCACTCCATATGAGATATGGTATGGGAAGAGCCCATCTCTTAAGCAAGTTAAGATTTGGGGTTGTCCGGCCTATGTCAAAAGTAAAATCCGGACAAGCTCGTGGCAAGGTCAGTTCTGTAGAATTGGAAGGAGTTCCAGCTATACAAACTACAGCTGATGATTTGGTAGAACCAAAGGGTTCAATAGTCCCCGACGAACCTCAGCCTCTCCGCCGATCTAGCAGGGTTCCTCATCCGCCTGAGTGATACTTCGGTTTCTCGATGACAGTGGGAGCGAAGATTGCATCATGAGATGATGACCCAACTAGTTTCGAGCAGGCCATCAAGAGTGGGGACTCTGTAAGAATGGCTGGATGCTTAGCGATCTGAGATGGAATCCATGTACACCAACAAAGTATGGACTTTGGCTGCTATATCTGAAGGGTTAAATCCCCATCAGGAGCAATTATATCTTGAGAAGATTACTTGGTGTAGATGGAAAAGTTGAGACTTTCAAAGCTAGACTTGTTAAAGGTTTTCGTCATCGACCAGGCGTGGATAATGATGAAACCTTTTCCAGTGGCTGTGCTTAATTCCATCCGGATCCTACTTGACATTGCTACATACCATGACTACAACATCTGGTGGTTGGGTGTCATGACTGCTTTTCTAAATATTGATTTAGAAGAGAACGTCTATAAGAACACAGCCAGAGGGCTTCGTAAACAGTGGGAGCAGTGGAAACGTGTGCAAGATGCTTTGTGTGATAAAGCAGGCATCACGGAGTTGGAACATCTGTTTTGATATGATAGTCAAAGAGTTTGACTTCATCAAAATAGTAGATGAACCTTGTACATACAAAAAGGTAGTAGAGAGTAAGGTGGTCATCCTTGTATTGTACGTGGACAACATACTCTTGATAGGAAAAGAGTTTCCTATGCTACGCTCGGTCAATCTCCGCTTATCATAAGGATTCTCCAAATAGGATCAAAGTGATACCTCCTAAATCCTGGGTTATGGATCTATGCGATAGATCTAAATGGATATTAGGATTCTCACTAGGTGTAGTGAGATGGTATCAATCGATCCTGGGGAGAATCACTGGAAAGGTTCCAGGGTGATAAGGACGACTGAATGTCAGTCGCAGGCATTGTCTTTACCCTCAGTGGAGGGACGGTATGTTGGAAGAGTTCCAAGATAGATACCGTGGCAAACTAGACGATAAAGGCTGGTGACATCGCTATCAAAGATACTACCAAAGAGGCAGTTTGGGTGTATATTAGTTCATGTGATGAACTAGGTTCCTACCATTGTATGACAATGGTGTTGAGGCTTTGGCCCAGGAACCACGGGACCATCAGTGACCCAGACAAATTCCAAGGCAGTATCACCTGATCATGGAGATAGTTGATCTCCAGGGTGATCGAGGTTAGGAGAGTAGACTCAGAGGACAACACGGCGGATCCACTCACAAAGGATTTTTCCTAAAGAGAGACTTTTTTGGTGTAACACCTTAGAATGTGTTTTGTAGCTAATTATATTTTAATGTATGGTTTTTAATAAAAAGTTTACACAATTGGTTTTTAATTTGTTTATCCTATTTTATGTGTATTTTATTAGAATTTTTCTAGGCACACACACACTTGTGCATGTAAACTAGGGTTTAGAGATGGGGTTAGACCATGATTAGCAAGCATGATGGCTTAACCCATTCTCTTTAAGTTAATTATTGTTTAAGTGTTATGGTTTTATTATTCATGGATGTTTTAAAATGAAAATGAATTTGAAAAAGGTTTTATATTGGTTTGAATTGTTGACTTTGGGAGAGAGGGAGAGGGAAAGCATGGGGCAACATGGCTCAAGCCATCCTCATTTAATGAGGGAAGAGAAAGAGAATGGGAGGGGTTTTGGTCTCCCTCTCATTTCTCATTCCTCACTCTCTTTTCACTCATTCTCTCACTCTCAAACACACACACACACACACTCACCCCTTCAGCTGAAGCATCAGCAGCAGAGGCAGCAACAACAACATCAGCAACAATTGCAACAACAACAGAAACAACAGCAGCACCAGAGGATGCAACAGCAACAGCTAGCAGCAGCTCGAGGCAATACCAACAGCAGCAGCTCGAGCAGGCATCAGCAACAGCAGAAGGCATCAGCATCAGCATCAGCAGCAGCTCATGCAACATCAGCATCAGCACTGGCAGCATCAGCAGCTGTAGCAACAGCAGCCCCAGCACTTGCAGCAGCTCCATACACTTCTTCTCTTGCTTCCTTGGGTTCCTTAGGGTATAATTCTGAGCTCTTTTCCTAGTTTTCCTAGCTTGTGTGTGTGGATTAGCGTCGGTTTGTGTTAATTAGCTAGTTTAGTGCTAATTTTGGTGTATTGTGTGGAATTTTGGTTAGAATGGGATTTTGTTGGTAAACCCTACCTATTTTAGTGTTATTAAGGTCACATTAACTGAGAATTTACCCAGATTACACTAAAATACCATAGGGTTTGCTTTTTGTGCAAATTTGGCGTTTTATGCGATATATTAGCTTTCTGTGATCTGCTTTTGGCCCGGACCTTTCAGGATAAATTTGAGAACACTGAAGCATGCTCACTAGGTCTATATACCACAATCAGAACACGAGCCCCAAATTCAAAACCATGGCCGCAGATTTAATGCTTTTGACTGCAATTTGCGGCCATGTAGGGGTCTGGGGTCTTGGGGTTTTGGGTAGGGTACTCTGCTGTGTATTGTAGTGTTTTGGCATGTCTAGTTTTGTAAGATTTGGCCTGTAGGAAAATCTGGGGCAATATATCGTGTTTGGTGTTTGTTGTGTTTGCGCGATACGTGAGAGGGTTCTGTGATCCAGCGTATCGCGGCGTGTCGCGATGGTTTTAGACGCGTACACACACGTTTTAGCGTATCGTGCACACGAGCGTTTAGTTCGCGACGCGAGTTTCTCATTTTGGTTCGATATCGCATTTTGCGAAATATTTGGCTTATATATGATTTCCATGTCTTATTTGCAGGTTTGCAAGCGGGGACTATGGACACTGCTACAGAAGGGAGCAGATGGTAGGATTCACCTGGCGTGGAGCGTAGGTGAGTAGACCTAACATCTACAGGGGAATCGCCCGCATGGCGTTATGCGTCTGGGCTAGGATTCAAATACTTGTCGCATATTCTACGTCATTGTTAGAATTGCGCCTTTACCTTATTGCCTTGATATAGTGTTAGTGTATATGCCCTAGAGGCCATTATTGTATCATACTAGCTTGTATATTACTTGATGGAAGCTTGGGATATTCACAGTTGTATAGACAATCTTGCTCAAAATGGTAGTATGCTACTTGGTTTGTCTTTACTTCAATATGTGCATGTGTTTCGTTTAGCATATCGCTTATATACATATTAGTAGAGCCCTTAGGATCTTTGCTTGATTACCATCATTGTGATGGCGCTCACACTCGTGGGGGCTGGGTAATCCATAAGCACATCCTTATGTAGGTCCCTAGTCGTAGGACTATCGAGACAGGGCATCGATACTCCGGAGTAGACTAGCGTATGCGCTTCTCATCCCAGCGGGGGAGACGATCTGTCCCACAGCCGTCAGTACGTCGTACTTGAGATAGTATGCAGGTGCTTGTTAGGTTACGAGTACACTGGACAGGACTCGTTGGGAACTGTTGGTTGGTATTATACCTATCGTCAGTTATCAGTTCCCAGGTGACATGAGTACAGCTTAGTCCGCAGACTTGACACTGTCACTTCGCCTCGAGTCTGTTCGTACTGTACTTAGATTACTACCCTACCACGGCTCAAAGGAGTCGTGCAAACAGGTAGTAGTTGGGTGCAGTCCCGAAGCACTTGGAGGCAGTGACGGTTAGACAGGATTCGTCTCTCCCGGTATTGGGGGTTGACATCACGCTGTGTCTAGGAGAGCCATTACACAAGTAGTCCCTAGCCAGGGCAAGCGAGATATACTCGTAGGTTTCCAGTGTTATCTCAGGGTGTTCTGGGCTTCACTCCGACACGACTTGTACCGCTATTAAAGGACTGACGTTTACCGCCCCCTTAGGCCCGCCATGCGATGTATCAGACGAACAGACCGGACTGTACGGAGATTGTCACATACAGGCTTAGTAGGAGTTCAGATGGGTTTACCTCATCGGCCTTCTTATCGACATCTACCTGGGGACCGTTACGTACAGCTAGTGCCGCTTGCGGCCTGTGGTTAAACCCACTGCCAGCGTAGTGTCGAGTCTTTAGAGTCCCACACAGAGAGTTTCCCTGTATTGAGCGAAACGTGTAGAGGCCGTATGGTTTTACGGCAGGGCTGCGATCACTTGCGTACACTTGTGTGCGTATGGTGTTCGGGCAGGCAATACTAGTGGGCTTTGTTTTAAGCCGGATTCTAGTGTTGCACAGATGGATTTGTTTTGTCTTCTGTGCATTCGCATTCTACGGAATGCGGATGCTGGTGTGTATGCACAGATTTGCGGAGTGGAGAAGGAGGAGGTGCCTCATTAGGGTTTTGACAGTTGGTTCGGTCAAAACCGTTATGAGCCGGAGACATTATTTACTAATCCTTTTATTGATAATTATGTTATGGCTAATTACATTGACCATTTGACCAACTTGACTTTGTTGACCGTTTGACCAAAGTTGACTAGGATCTTCTTGAAAGGTCTAAAGTATTCTTTGGTTTTCTTTTTCATTTTTGTTATGATAATGGTCATGTCATTTGTAGCCATCAACTTTATCTTGATGGGATTAGTAATGATAGTGTTTTTGCATTATTGTAACCATGGTTGTGTTTTCTCTTGGTTAAGCTTTTCATTTGTTCATTCTCATTCTCTCTCATAGAAAAGAGATGAGAAACATTTCCATGGTTGCTCCTCCTTCTTCCTCCTCTTGATTCATCCTTTGATCTCATGTGTTGAGAGAAAAAGGTTTTCCCTTGACAAACACATCCATACATCTCCTCTACACATCCTAGGGCTTCTAGACTAGCAATCTCTTTGCCCTAGTTGCCTCGGCTCGAGGTGGAGCTCGGTGTACATCTCTCGGGTGGATCGTCTTCGACTCAAGAAGGCCGCGGAGGTGCCCAAGGTCCGGATCGACACTTGGAGCATGGATGGACGAGCGGGACAGCAGAATGAAGACCCGAAGGACCGGTTTCGTGAGGTATACTTTCTACAACATAGTAGTTATAGCCTCTTGTAGTCTACTAGTTTCTAGTTTAGCAAAGATCCGTGCTCTAAGTCCATGTCGCCTTGCACCAAATCATTGTTTTTCGCCGTTTCCGCGTCCCCGTAAGAACCGGGGTGAGCAACGTGGACTTACAGTGGTATCAGAGCCTAGCTAAACAGAAACTAGAAAGTTAGCAAAGTGTTTAGAACATCGATCGGAAAAAAGTCGCAAAACACATCCGCAAAAACCTCTAGTTTCTGTCGATTTTTATACTGCTCAAAAAGTGATTTAAAATATATGAAAAATCGTCTCAGGGTTTTATAAAAACACTGCAGAAAAACGAGCCAGTGAATCGATCAAACGGCCGCGGTTCCGCGGCAATGACATGCTAATTGCCGCGGTTCCGCCGCGGTTTTGACTCGTCACTGGATCGGGTTTTGTGCAGTGTTTTAGTTTGGCTGTTTTAGGATTTTTAATGCATGTTTTTTCCACCCAGATTTTCCAGAGAGCAAATTGACTTTTGGGGTGGTTAAAAATCCGTATTTTGATCGGTATTCCGTACACTTTGGCTAATGGATATTATCTGTGATGTGATATATGTATTGAACGTCCGCTAATCGCTATACGTCGATTAGTGGGGGTTATACATATCTGTGATCTGTAATGTTGATGGTTTGTGTATATGAACTCGGTGGATTGTCGCGGATGAATAGCCGGGAATGGGTGTGAGATGAGAGTTTCTTTTTCTTTCATTCATTGTAAAATTTGTAAATTGATGTAATATTATTTGTTTGGCCGCACAACCGGGTCGGGGTTGTAGCTGTCATTGTATTATATCTTTTTACTGTTTTTGCTCCTAGGATAGACCCAAGGTGGGGTGCACAAACTACCGGGTATCTCGAAGTGCCGAGTGGCCTACTCACGGTGTTGAGGGAGGTTGCTTCGCTTCGGGTACTTGGAGGGTAGTTTGCCGCACCCGTAGGGGTCTAGGGTGGGGTTTGGCTATTCATCGCGACCGTGTTATCCATTTTTCGTTGCAGGCTCGAACGAATCGCGGATTCCTAGTATATCCAAAGTGTTCATCTGTGATCTGTAATGTCTATCATTGCTATATATATTAACTATTTAGGTGTTGCTTATGTTTTGCATCCGCGCTAGCCCATCTCCCGCTCTGTCGTTAGGTAAGTAACCTAACGGGTGATGACGGGGCCCCGTGGCGAATGCGTATGGCATAAGCGTACACCATATTTTGGTTGTTTTCTGCAATGGTAGGTTTAAATGATGGGACGCATTAAAAGAACAAATGCAAGAAAATAAACCAAGTAAAAGTCGTTGGAACACTTTGAAAACCACTCGGTTCTTTTCAAAAACCAGCATTTTAAACGCGGAGATTGAACCACTCCTTTTAAAAGCTATCTCGTTCCATCGACTATATCAAGTTCACTACGTTCACGGTTTCGCCAAAACCATTCGTAGCCCTCCGTCATTTCGGTTAAATATTCAGTAGTATTCAAGCTGTGTATTTTGACCTTCGCCAAGGCATAGTGATTGGTAGCTGCTAAATATTTATCTGTAGCATAGATAGATGCGTTGGTTTGGGACAGTCGTACTACTATTTTGGCCTTCGTCAAGGGTATGTACGGGTGGGTTCAAATTAACCTGGATAATGACGGGTAGAACTTGACATGTGACTTATGATATGTTGGCCTTCGTCAAGGTCATAAGAGCATGGGGCAAAAATCCACATCGGGAGTTTCATAAGTACTAAAACTTGCTAGCGCTGCATACCATTTGGAGTGTGATGATTCTGGTAGGATTCCTTCGGTTTTATCACGCGATGATATTTGGATCCCGATCCTATTGTGAGTATATGCTACTCCTCGGGAAGTTTCTCACTTAACGATCAATGCTATAAACCAAGTAGGTGTCTAGAAAGGTGTTAGCGGGGCTACGCCCATAGGGAAAAGAGGTTACTTAATTAAGGAACTTCGCGAAAGCGTTCGAAAACCTCCCTCGAAGTACCGACACTGGCCTGGCTGAACTGTTAAGGAAGTATTGTACGGTGAGATTGATCCTGACTAATTCTTCCTTTATGGTTTGAGGAGGGATTCGAGAGACAGTGGGAGCCATCCTGTTTAGATAAATTAAAAACCAATCTAAACTTGCAAGAGCATCATGCTGAGTGTTTTCTTCTCTCTCTCTTAATTGCAGCGACCCAGTGACCGCACCTAGGTTACATCTAGATAATAAAATGACTGAATCTGACTGTTATGACTGGCAAAGGTCTGTCCAGATGTCCATTGCCCATGACAAACTGGGACACCTCTTGACTGATCCAACCCCTGCCGTCTCAGGTCCAATTTCCCCTGTCACGGATATTCATATCCGCGAGACATCAGAAAGGAACTCTGCGAAAGCCAAGTGCCTCGTGTTAGCCTCAGTTGATGGTTTATACCAGAGGCAGCACGAGAAGATGGACTCAGCTTCCATCTTCCTCCATAACAAAGTTTTATATGGAGGGCAATCTCGTATCGCAAGATATGAGACCTCGAACGAATTGCTTCCAGCGAGGTTGGCTATCGGGTCATCTGTAGGGGGCAACGTCCGTACAGAGACCAGCTCTTTTGAGCTCTCGGACCTGAAGACCACGTTGAAGAACGGGTCAGATGCTGACTTAGTTCAACAATCTCTACCTACTACCCTGAAGGAAACCAGGGAAGTAGAAAGAAAGGGAAAGGCAGAAGTTTCAGGAATGGATGCAGTAAAAGAGGGATGTTCCTATTGTTACGGGAATGAACATGGGCAGAAGGATTGCAGGGCTTGCAAAGCCAGTAGACAGAATTCGAAGCATGTTGTCTCTTCGGCTTCGGGTGTGTTTGTAATAGAGAACTGTATGTCAGTTAACCCTACTTCCAGGGTATTGGATACCGGATCAGGATCTCATGTCTGTAATTCGTTACAGGCTTTGAGAAACCTTAGGGTTATCAGGAAAGGTGATATGACTCTCAGGGTTGCTAACGGAATGAGCATGTATGCTGTATCCGTAGGGGAATATCATCTAGGACTGACAACTGGGCAGATATTGATTCTACGTGACTGTTTTTATGTACCAGGTGCGACTTGTAACATCATATCTGTATCCTTACTTTCTAAGGAAGGATATGATTTTACTTTTGTAAGCGATGTAGTAAACATCAACCTAAATCAAGTACTGATTGGGTCAGGTACATTAAAATACGATATATACGTTTTGAATCAAGCTCAGGTCTTCAGTGTCCAGAACACACTTAAAAGAAAGTCTCCGGAATTAAATCAGGCTTTCTTATGGCATTGTAGACTGGGTCACATTAATGAGACACGGTTGACAAAGTTACATAAAGAAGGATACTTGGATCCGTTCGAGTACCAGTCTTATGCCACTTGTGAATCTTGTCTCATGGGAAAGATGACAAAGACTCCGTTCTCTGGACACGGAGAAAGAGCGTGCGGGCTCTTAGGACTCATACACAGTGATGTGTGTGGTCCAATGTCTACACATGCGCGAAGTGGTTATTCATACTTCATTACTTTCACAGACGATTTCTCTAGGTATGGATATGTCTTCTTGATGAAGCACAAATCCGAGGCCTTTGAGAAATTTCAGGAATATAAGAATGAAGTTGAAAAACAAACAGGCAAAAGTATCAAGACACTGAGATCTGATCGAGGTGGTGAATACTTAAGTGCCGAGTTTCTGGGCTACTTAAAAGAGAATGGAATTCTCTCTCAGCTTACTCCTCCATACACACCACAACACAACGGTGTATCGGAAAGGCGGAATCGAACCCTATTGGATATGGTTCGTTCCATGATGAGTAAGGCTGAGTTACCGCGATCCTTCTGGGGATATGCACTAGAATCAGCTGCATATCTTTTGAACAAGGTTCCCTCCAAGATTGTGCCTACCACACCATATCAGATATGGTGTGGGAAGAAACCCTGTCTTAAGTATCTGAAGATATGGGGATGTCTAGCTTTTGTAAAAAAGCAGCATGCGGACAAGCTCGAGGCACGCTCAGTACTGTGTAAGTTCGTGGGATACCCAAAGAACTCCAGTGGGTATTTTTTCTATTACGCAGAGGAACAATAGGTTTTTGTTTCTCGTCATGCCCACTTTCTGGAACATCAGTTTTTAGAAAAAGAAGCAAGTGGGAGCGTAGTAGAACTGGAAGAAATTCCAGAACCACAAGCTATTACTGAAAGCTTGGAAGAACCAGAAGTTTCAAGAGAACCGGACATCCCAGCGCCACTCCGCAGGAGTAGTAGGCAGTCTCATCCGCCCGAGAGATACTACGGTTTTCTCATAGACGGGGATAGAGAGGATTGCACCATGGATTATGGTGAGCCTACTAGCTTCCAGCAAGCCATTCAGAGCGGTGACTCAGTAAAATGGCTGGATGCAATGCGGGCTGAGATGGAGTCTATGTACACCAACAAAGTTTGGACATTGGACTTTGCTACAGAAGGGGTAAAACCCGTAGGCTGCAAATGGATCTTCAGAAAGAAGATTGGTGTAGAGGGGCAGGTTGAGACCTATAAAGCTAGACTTGTTGCAAAGGGTTTTCGTCAAAGACCTGGTTTGGACTATGACGAGACCTTTTCTCCAGTGGCTATGCTGAAATCCATTCGGATCCTTCTTGCCATTGCTGCCTTCCACGATTATGAAATCTGGCAGATGGACGTAAAGACGGCTTTCCTAAATGGAAATTTAGAAGAGTGCGTCTATATGGATCAGCCGGAGGGATTCATTCAGAGTGGGAGCAGCGGTAGAGTGTGCAAGTTGCTAAAGACCATCTATGGACTTAAGCAGGCATCGCGGAGTTGGAACATCTGCTTTGATGATACTGTCAACGAATTCGACTTTATCAAAAACCCAGATGAACCATGCATTTACAGTAAGATTGTAGGGAGAACTGTAGTATTCCTCATCTTGTACGTGGATGACATTCTCCTAATAGGAAATGATATTCCTATGCTACAGTCAGTCAAAGGATTCTTGTCGCAGAGGTTCTCCATGAAGGACCTGGGCGATGCCAACTACATTCTGGGGATCCAGATCTATCATGATAGATCTAAGAGGATGTTGGGACTTTCACAGTCAAGGTACATCGACACCATACTGAAAAGATTCAGTATGGAAGATTCCAAGCGCGGTAATTTACCAGCTTGTCACGGGATCACCTTCTCCAAAGAGATGTCTCCTAAGACTGATTTGGAAAGGGACCGCATGTCTATTATACCCTACGCTTCTGCGGTAGGCTCTATAATGTATGCGATGTTATGTACCAGACCAGATGTAGCATACACATTGAGCGTTGTAAGCCGGTATCAGTCGAACCCAGGGGAGAAACACTGGATAGCGGTAAAGAACATTCTCAAGTACCTGAGAAGGACTAAGCAGATGTTCTTGGTGTATGGCGGAAAAGACCTCCAGCTCGAGGCCTTTGCTGACTCCAGCTTCCAGAGTGACAAGGATGACTCCAAGTCCATGTCGGGTTATGTCTTTACCCTCAATGGAGGGGCGGTTTGCTGGAAGAGTTCCAAGCAGGAGACCGTTGCAGACTCAACTATGGAAGCGGAGTACATAGCTGCTTACGATGCCGCAAAGGAAGCTGTCTGGATGAAGAAGTTCCTCACGGCGCTTCAGGTGGTTCCTACCATTGTTGATCCAATACCGCTGTATTGCGACAACAACGGAGCTATAGCTTTAGCGAGGGAACCCAGGTCCCATCAGAAGTCCAGGCACATTTTGAGGCGGTACCACCTGATCAGGGAGATCGTAGATCGCCGAGAGATCGAGGTGAAGAGAGTAACTACGGAGAACAACACTGCAGATCCACTCACGAAGGCCCTACCCCAGACTCAGTTCGAGCGGCTGATCGAGATGATTGGTCTTCGATACGCCAGTACATGGCCTTAGTGCAAGTAGGAGATTGTTAGTGTATATGCCCTAGAGGCCATTACTGTATCATACTAGCTTGTATATTACTTGATGGAAGCTTGGGATATTCACAGTTGTATAGACAATCTTGCTCAAAATGGTAGTATGCTACTTGGTTTGTCTCTACTTCAATATGTGCATGTGTTTCGTTTAGCATATCGCTTATATACATATTAGTAGAGCCCTTAGGATCTTTGCTTGATTACCAGCGTTGTGATGGCGCTCACACTCGTGGGGGCTGGGTAATCCATAAGCACATCCTTATACAGGTCCCTAGTCGTAGGACTATAGAGACAGGGCATCGATACTCCGGAGTAGACTAGCGTATGCGCTTCTCAACCCAGCGGGGGAGACGATCTGTCCCACAGCCGTCAGTACGTCGTACTTGAGATAGTATGCGGGTGCTCGTTAGGTTACGAGTACACTGGACAGGACTCGTCAGGAACTGTTGGTTGGTATTATACCTATCGTCAGTTATCAGTTCCCAGGTGACATGAGTACAGCTTAGTCCGCAGACTTGACACTGTCACTTCGCTTCGAGTGTGTTCCCACTGTACTTAGATTACTACCCTACCATGGCTCAAAGGAGTCGTGCAAACAGGTAGTAGTTGGGTGCAGTCCCGAAGCACTTGGAGGCAGTGACGGTTAGACAGGATTCGTCTCTCCCGGTATTGGGGGTTGACATCGCGTTGTGTCTAGGAGAGCCATTACACAAGTAGTCCCTGGCCAGGGCAAGCGAGATATACTGGTAGGTTTCCAGTGTTATCTCAGGGTGTTCTGGGCTTCACTCCGACATGACTTATACCGCTATTAGGGGACTGACGTTTACCGCCCCCCTAGGCCCGCCATGCGATGTATCAGACGAACGGACCGGACTGTACGGAGATTGTCACATACAGGCTCAGTAGGAGTTCGGATGGGTTTACCTCATCGGCCTTCTTATCTACATCAACCTGGGGACCGTTACGTACAGCTAGTGCCGCTTGCGGTCTGTGGTTAAACCCACTGCCAGCGTAGTGTCGAGTCTTTAGAGTCCCACACAGAGAGTTTCCCTGTATTGAGCGAAACGTGTAGAGGCTGTATGGTTTTATGGCAGGGCTGCGATCACTTGCGTACACTTGTGTGCGTATGGTGTTCGGGCAGGCAATACTAGTGGGCTTAGGTTTAAGCCGGATTCTAGTATTGCACAGATGGATTTGTTTTGTCTTCTGTGCATTCGCATTCTACGGAATGCGAATGCGGGTGTGTATGCACAGATTTGCGGAGTGGAGAAGGAGGAGGTGCCTCATTAGGGTTTTGACAGTTGGTTCGGTCAAAACCGTTATGAGCCGGAGACATTATTTACTAATCCTTTTATTGATAATTATGTTATGGCTAATTACATTGACCATTTGACCAACTTGACTTTGTTGACCGTTTGACCAAAGTTGACTAGGATCTTCTTGAAAGGTCTAAAGTATTCTTTTGTTTTCTTTTTCATTTTTGTTATGATAATGGTCATGTCATTTGTAGCCATCAACTTTATCTTGATGGGATTAGTAATGATAGTGTTTTTGCATTATTGCAACCAAGGTTGTGTTTTCTCTTGGTTAAGCTTTTCATTTGTTCATTCTCATTCTCTCTCATAGAAAAGAGATGAGAAACATTTCCATGGTTGCTCCTCCTTCTTCCTCCTCTTGATTCATCCTTTGATCTCATGTGTTGAGAGAAAAAGGTTTTCACTTGACAAACACATCCATACATCTCCTCTACACATCCTAGGGCTTCTAGACTAGCAATCTCTTTGCCCTAGTTGCCTCGGCTCGAGGTGGAGCTCGGTGTACATCTCTCGGGTGGATCGTCTTCGACTCAAGAAGGCCGCGGAGGTGCCCAAGGTCCGGATCGACACTTGGAGCTTGGATGGACGAGCGGGACAGCAGAATGAAGACCCGAAAGACCGGTTTCGTGAGGTATACTTTCTACAGCATAGTAGTTATAGCCTCTTGTAGTTTAGTAGTTTCTAGTTTAGCAAAGATCCATGCTCTAAGTCCATGTCGCCTTGCGCCAAATCATTGTTTTTCGCCGTTTCCGCCTCCCCGTAAGAACCGGGGTGAGCAACGTGGACTTACATATAGTTGTATTGTGACTTGTAGCCGTAGGGCACTGCACATATTATTGACGGTTCATGTTGCACGAGCACGGATTTCATGCTACACACACACCGTCAATAATTGCCATGTCACACACCAACCATTATAGATACTATTGCTTATCACACATGACATCTAGCTTATCGGTATACCTATAGTGTATCATACCATTAGTACAGCTACAGGTATACCTTGCTCATGTTTTATTTATACCCAGGGGGTATCTTACATATTCTACTTATACCCGGGGGGGTTTACGACATCAGTTCTTATAGGTAGATACCTATACATCGCTACACCTGTATGCTACACACATATTCAGTTGCGGTTACATATTTACCTTCACTGATGTTACTTAGCTGTACCTTATTGATTTCGCATACTTATGGTTCCAGCTATACATTCTCATCTATATGCTCGCATTTCAGATATATCGCATATATTTATTCCAGGATTTGCGCATTGTTTATTGGGATCTTAGATGATATTTTCTGGATTTAGGAACCTCGGGAATTCATGAAATTATGCATACATTGAAAAACCCGGTTTACTTGGTATGATATTTGCGCATCCACCATGAGCTTTATCGGTTCTGATTTATATATACCCCTACAAGGAGGCGTCGAGTGTAAGTCCGTGTTGCCCACCCCGGTACTTACGGGGAGGCGGAAAACATAATAAAAAACGAATTTTTAATGACTTAGGCAACATGGACCAAGCTTGTGAGGATCTTTGCTAAACTAAAACTTGCTAACCCTAACTACAAAGTAGCTAAGTGATGGAAAGGTTATACCTTTGGTCTTTAGTCCTTCTCTCCTTGCTCGTCGGAATGGTAGAAAGGCCTCACCTTGCTAGTCTTCTTCCGTCAAAGAAAGATCCACTTGAAAGCCACCACCTTTAGCTTCAACTCCAAGCTAGGAGTAACTAGAGTGCAAGAAATGCTAAGACTTGAACCCTAGAAGTGAGTAGAGAAGATCAAGTGAAGGTTTTTCTCAAGCTTTTTGTTTCTCAACACATGAGAGGGAGAGAGCTTGAGGGAGAGGATGAGCAAGAGAGAGAAAAGATATGATAGAATGATAAATTAGTGAGCCATTCTCACTAATATGTGTGGATAATTTTAATTAGATAATTAGCTTGAAAATTGTCATGATAAATCATGACATGACCATTATCATTTCAATTTTGCAAAGATCAAAGAGCATCTTCCAAAACAAATGATGATGGTCAAGTAGTCAACAAGGTCAACAAGTCAACGAAGTCAAAATGTCAACAACAACCATGCACAATTTATCAAGCTAATTATCAATTAACTATAATCCACACAAAATCAATAGGGTTAATAAAATGACAATAGTCATTAACCCTAAACAAGGTCCTCTCCCTCAATCTCAAGCAACCGTGCATACGCACCCGCATTCGTGATCCGAGGAACACGAACACAATGAGAAAAACCAATCTCAAATCATATACTAGGATCTGGCTTAAACCAAAGCCCGCTAGTATAAACTGTCCGGACAGCAACCGTGCACAAGTGCGCGGATGCGAACGAACCCTGTCGCAAAACCATGCGACCTCTACTCGTTTTGCCTAAAGGCGAATAGCTCTCTGTGTGGGACTCTAAAGACTCGACACTACGCTGGCAGTGGGTTTAACCACAGACCGCAAGCGGTACTAGCTGTACGTAACGGTCCCCAGGTAGATGTCGATAAGAAGACTGACGAGGTGAACCCCATCTGCACTCCTACTGAGCCTGTATGTGACAATCTCCGTACAGTCCGGTCTGTTCGTCTGATACATCGCATGGCGGGCCTAGGGGGGCGGTGAACGTCAGTCCCCTAATAGCGGTACAAGTCGTGTCGGAGTGAAGCCCAGAACACCCTGAGATAACACTGGAAACCTACCAGTATATCTCGCTTGCCCTGGCCAGGGACTACTCGTGTAATGGCTCTCCTGGACACAGCGCGATGTCAACCCCCAATACCGGGAGAGACGAATCCTGTCTAACCGTCACTGCCTCCAAGTGCTTCGGGACTGCACCCAAAAACTACCTGTTTGCACGACTCCTCTGAGCCGTGGTAGGGTAGTAATCAAAGTGCAGTGGGAACACACTCGAGGCGAAGTGACAGTGTCAAGTCAGCGGACTAAGCTGTACTCATGTCACCTGGGAACTGATAACTGACGATAGGTATATTACCAACCAACAGTTCCCGACGAGTCCTGTCCAGTGTACTCGTAACCTAACGAGCACCCGCATACTATCCCAAGTACGACGTACTAACGGCTGTGGGACAGACCGTCTCCCACACTGGGATGAGAAGCGCATACGCTGGTCTACTCCGGAGTATCGATGCCCTGTCTCGATAGTCCAACGACCAGGGACCAGTATAAGGATGTGCTTATAGATTACCCAGCTCCCACGAGTGCGAGCGCCATCACAACGCTGGTAATCAAGCAAAGATCCTAAGGGCTCTACTAATATGTATATCTGCAATATGCTAAAAGAAACACATGCACATATTAAAGCAGAGACAAACCAAGTAGCATACTACCATTTCGAGCAAGATTGTATATACAACTGTGAATATCCCAAGCTTCCATTAAGTAATATACAAACTAGTATGATACAGTAATGGCCTCTAGGGCATATACACTAACAATCTTCCACTTGCACTAAGGCCATGTACTGGCGTATCGAAGACCTATCATCTCGATCAGCCGCTCGAACTGAGTCTGGGGCAAGGCCTTGGTGAATGGATCTGCTGTGTTATCCTCTGATGCAACTCTCCGGACCTCGATCTCCTGGCGATCCACGATCTCCCTGATCAGGTGATACCGCCTTAAGATGTGTCTGGATTTCTGATGGGACCTGGGTTCCTTCGCTAAAGCTATAGCCCCGTTGTTGTCGCAATACAGAGGTATTGGGTCAACAATGGACGGAACCACCTGAAGTTCTTTCAAGAACTTCCTCATCCAGACAGCTTCTTTTGCGGCATCAGATGCAGCGATGTATTCCGCTTCCATAGTCGAGTCAGCAACGGTTTCCTGTTTGGAGCTCTTCCAACACACCGCCCCTCCATTGAGGGTAAAGACAAAACCCGACATGGACTTGGAATCATCCTTGTCACTCTGGAAGCTGGAGTCAGCAAAGGCCTCAATCTGCAGGTCTTTTCCGCCATACACCAAGAACATCTCCTTAGTCCTTCTCAGGTACTTGAGAATGTTCTTTACTGCTATCCAATGTTTCTCCCCAGGGTTTGACTGATACCTGCTTACCACACTCAGTGCATAAGCCACATCCGGTCTGGTACACAACATCGCATACATTATAGAGCCTACCGCAGAAGCGTAGGGTATAATAGACATGCGATCCCTCTCCAAATCAGTCTTGGGAGACATCTCTTTGGAGAGAGTGATCCCGTGACAAGCCGGTAGATTACCGCGCTTGGAATCTTCCATACTGAATCTCTTCAGTATGGTGTCGATGTACCTGGACTGCGAGAGTCCTAATATCCTCTTGGATCTGTCACGGTAGATCCGGATACCCAGAATGTAAGAGGCATCACCCAGGTCTTTCATGGAGAACCTGTGTGACAAGAACCCCTTGACAGATTGTAGCATAGGAATGTCATTTCCTATTAAGAGAATGTCATCCACGTATAAAACGAGGAATACTACAGTTCTCGCTACAAATCTACAATAGATGCATGGTTCATCTGGATTTTTGATAAAGCCAAATTCTTTGACCGTCTCATCAAAGCAGATGTTCCAACTCCGCGATGCCTGCTTGAGTCCATAAATGGACTTGAGCAACTTGCACACCTTTCCGCTGCTCCCACCCTGAATGAAACCCTCTGGCTGATCCATATAGACACACTCCTCTAAATGACCATTTAGAAAAGCTGTCTTTACGTCCATCTGCCAGATCTCATAATCGTGGAAAGCAGCGATGGCAAGAAGGATCCGAATGGATTTCAGCATAGCTACTGGAGAAAAGGTTTCGTCATAGTCCAAGCCAGGTCGCTGACGAAAACCCTTTGCTACCAGTCTAGCTTTATAGGTCTCAACCTGTCCATCTACACCAATCTTCCTTTTGAAGATCCACTTGCATCCTACGGGTTTCACCCCGTCTGGAGCAATGTCCAACGTCCATACTTTGTTGGTGTACATGGACTCCATCTCGGTCCGCATTGCATCCAGCCATTTTACCGAGTCTACGCTCTGAATGGCTTGCTGGAAGCTAGTAGGCTCATCACAATCTAGGATGCAGTCTTCTCTATCCCCGTCAATGAGAAAACCGTAGTACCTCTCGGGCGGATGAGACTGCCTACTACTTCTGCGGAGTGGCATAGGAATGTCCTGTTCTTTTGAACTCTCTGGGTCTTCTAAGCTTTCAGTAATAGCTTGCGGTTCTGGAATTTCTTCCAGTTCTATCGCGCTCCCACTTAATTCTTTTTCTAAAAACTGATGTTCCAGAAAATGGGCATTACGAGAAACAAGGACTTTTTGTTCCTCTGCGTAATAGAAAAGATACCCCCTGGAGTTCTTTGGGTATCCCACAAACTTGCACAGTACTGAGCGTGCCTCGAGCTTGTCCGTATGCTGCTTTTTGACATAAGCTGGACATCCCCAAATCTTCAAGTATTGAAGATAGGGTTTCTTCCCACTCCATAACTCATATGGTGTGGTAGGCACAGTCTTAGTGGGAACACGGTTCAAAAGATATGCAGCTGTTTCTAGTGCATATCCCCAGAACGATCGCGGTAACTCAGCGTTACTCATCATGGACCGTACCATATCCAATAGGGTCCGGTTCCGTCTCTCCGATACACCGTTATGTTGCGGAGTGTATGGAGGAGTAAGCTGAGAAAGAATTCCATTCTCTTTTAAGTAATTCAGGAATTCGGCACTTAAGTATTCTCCTCCTCGATCCGATCTTAGGATCTTGATACTTTTGCCGGTCTGGTTTTCTACTTCATTCTTATATTCCTGGAACTTATCAAAAGCTTCGGATTTTTGCTTCATTAAGAAGATGTGTCCGAATCTTGAGAAATCATCCGTAAAAGTAATGAAGTAAGAAAAACCGCTTCGCGCATGTGTAGACATTGGACCGCACACGTCGCTGTGTACGAGTCCCAAGAGCTCGCTCGCTCTTTCTCCGTGTCCAGAAAACGGAGCCTTTGTCATCTTTCCTTTGAGACAGGATTGACAAGTTGCATACGATTGATATTCGAACGGATCCAAATATCCTTCAGTATGTAACTTAGTCAATCTTCTCTCATTGATGTGACCCAGTCTACAATGCCATAAGAAAGTTCTATTAATTTCTGGAGACTTTCTTTTGTGTGTATTCTGGATATTGAAAACCTGTGGTTGGTTTAAAACGTAAATACCGTTGTTTAATGTACCTGACCCAATCAAAACTTGATTAAGGTGAATGTTCACTACATTACTTACAAATGCAAATTCATAACCTTCTTTAGATAATAAAGATACAGATATGATATTACAGGTTGCATTTGGTACATAATAACAACTACGCAAAACCAAAAAGTGTCCATCAGATAATCCCAGGTGATAGTCCCCCACGGCCTCTGCATCCATGCTAGCACCGTTCGCAACTCTGAGGGTCATGTCACCTGCCTTCAAAACTCTACGCTTTCTCAACCCCTGCAAAGAATTACAGATATGAGATCCTGATCCGGTATCCAATACCCAGGATGCAGAGTTTATTGATAGACAGTTTTCAATAACATACACACCTGAAGCTGAAGCTGCAACCTGCTTCAATTCCTGTGTTCTGGCCTTCCAGGCCCTGCAATCACTCTTCCAGTGTCCTTTCTTATGACAAAAGAAGCATTCCTCCTTATCCACAAGCTTCCCCGCTACCTTTGTTGCTTTACCCTTTCCCTTCGTATCCACTTTACCAACACCGCCCCTTGGTTTGGCGGGGGCTTTCTTCTTCTTTCCCTTGGCTTTCGCCTTGGACCTAGAAGAAGAAGATGATCCTCCTACAAACAAAGTGGATGTTTCCCTACCTTTCTGTAGGGTGCCCTCTGCGCTCCTCAGCATGTTGAGGAGCTCTGAAAGTTCAACCTCTTTTTCTTGTAGGTTGAAGTTCAGTATGAACTGGGCGTAAGTGGAAGGAAGGGACTGGAGAACTATATCCGTATATAGCTCACTCTCCAATGTGATCCCTAGGTCAGCGAGCTCCTCAATGTAGCCGATCATCTTTAGCACATGCTCGGCTACTGATGATCCGACGGCCATTCTTGTCGAAAATAACTTTTTCGAAGCTTCGTATCTCGCGATACGTGATTGCTCTCCATACAGTTCTTTTGTATGGAGCAATATGGATTCCATGTCCATATTCTCATGCCTCCTCTGATGTTCGTTGTCCATCGAGGCAAGCAGGAGGCACTTGGCCTTCGCGCTATCAATCTCCCAAGTCTTGCGGATTTCCTTATCCGCGATACTGGAAGTTGGACCAGGGACAGGGGGAGCTTTGGTGGTAAGAAGATACCCCAGCTTGTCATAGGTGTTTGCAATCTTGACATTCCTGAGCCAATCTTTGTAGTTTGGCCCTGTCAATTTATTTTTATCTAACAGTAACTTAAGTCCGGTCATGTTGAATGGTCGCTGCAATTAGGAGAGAGAAAAGAAACACTTTAGCATGATGCTCTTGCAAGTTTAGAGTGGTTTTTAGTTTGTCTAAACTGGATGGCTCCCACTGTTTCTCGAATCCCTTCTCAAACCGTAAAGAAAAGGATTAGCCGGGATCATTCTCACCGTACAATACTTGCTTAACCGTTCAGCCAGGCCAGTGTCGGTACTTCGAGGGAGGTTTTCCAACGCTTTCGCGAAGTTCCTTAATTAAGTAACCTCTTTTCCCTGGGGGCGTAACCCCGCTAACACCTTTCTAGGCACCTACTAGGTTTATAGCATTGATCGTTAAGTGAGAGTTTTCCCGAGGAGTAGCATATACTCACAGTAGGATCGGGATCCAAATATCATCGTGTGATAAAACCGAAGGAATCCTACCAGAATCATCACACTCCAAATGGTATGCAACGCTAGCAAGTTTCAGTGCTTATGAAACTCCCGATGTGGATTTTTGCCCCATGCTCTTATGACCTTGGCGTGAGGTCAAAATGTCATAAGTCACATGTCAAGTTCTTCCCATCATTATCCTGGTTAATTTGAACCCACCCGTACCTACCCTTGACGTAGGCCAAAATGGCAGTACGACTGTCTCAAATCAACCCATTCTATCTATGCAACGGATAAATATCCGGCAGCTACCAATCACTATGCCTTGGCGTGAGGTCAAAATACATAGCTTGAATACTACCGAATATTTAACCGAAATGATGGAGGGCTACGGATGGTTTTGGCGAAACCGTGAACGTAGTGAACTTGATATAATCGATGGAACGAGATAGCTTTTAAAAGGAGTGGTTCAAGCTCCGCGTTTAAAAGTTCAGTTTTGAAAAGAACCGAGTGGTTTTCAAAGTGTTCCAATCGACTTTTACTTGGTTTATTTCTTGCATTAGTTCTTTTAATGCGTCCCATCATTTAATCCTACCATTGCAGAAAACAACCAAAATATGACGTACGCTTATGCCATTCGCATTCGCCACGGGGCCCCGTCATCACCCGTTAGGTTACTTAACTAACGACAGAGCGGGGGCTGGGCTAGCGCGGCTGTAAAACATAAGCAACGCCTAAATAGTTATTTATATATATATATATACAGCAATGATAGACATTACAGATCACAGATGAATACATTGGATATACTAGGAATCCGCAATGCGTTCGAGCCTGCAACGCAAAGCGGATTACACGGTCGCGGTGAATAGCCAATACCCCACCCAAGACCCCTACGGGTGCGGCAAACTACCCGCCAAGCACCCGAAGCGAAGCAACCTCCCTCACCACCGTGAGTAGGCCACTCGGCACTTCGAGTACCCGGTAGTTTGTGCACCCCCTCCATGGGTCTATCCTAGGAGCAAAAACAGTAAAAAGAATAATACAATGACGGCTACAACCCCGACCCGGTTGTGCGGCCATACAAAGAATATTATTACATCAATTTACATGTTACAAATGAATGAAAGAAAAACAACGCTCATCTCACATCCAACCCGGCCATTCACCCGCGACAATCCAATCCATTCATATCCACAAACCAATAGCAATCACAGATCATGTATAACCCCGACTAATCGTCTTATAGCGATTAGCCGACGTTCAATACATGCAAGCATTACAGATATAACCGATGTAGTTAAAGTGTAGTGAAGTTCCGAAAAAATACGGATTTATAGGCCCACAAAAGCAAATTTTAGTTCTGGAAAATCTGGGCATATATTATATATCCTAAAAATCCCAAAATCAACACAGTAAAACACTGCACGAAAAACGATGCAGTGACGTCATCAAACCGCGGCGCTTCCGCGGCACGAGCCTACCTCGTGCGGCGGAAGCGCGGCGGTTTGGATGATTCTCTGTCTCGTTTTTCATGGGTGTTTTTTAAAAACCCTGAGATGAATTTACAGATATAAAGTTTTCTATTTTGTGCAGAAAAAATTTCAACAGAAACTAGGGTTTTTCAAAGTTCGGTTTTTGGATTTTTCGGTTTCGAAACTTCGTTACACTTCACTACCTAGCTAGTTTGAGTTTAGTTAGGCTCTGATACCACTGTAAGTCCGTGTTGCCCACCCCGGTACTTACGGGGAGGCGGAAAACATAATAAAAAACGAATTTTTAATGACTTAGGCAACATGGACCAAGCTTGTGAGGATCTTTGCTAAACTAAAACTTGCTAACCCTAACTACAAAGTAGCTAAGTGATGGAAAGGTTATACCTTTGGTCTTTAGTCCTTCTCTCCTTGCTCGTCGGAATGGTAGAAAGGCCTCACCTTGCTAGTCTTCTTCCGTCAAAGAAAGATCCACTTGAAAGCCACCACCTTTAGCTTCAACTCCAAGCTAGGAGTAACTAGAGTGCAAGAAATGCTAAGACTTGAACCCTAGAAGTGAGTAGAGAAGATCAAGTGAAGGTTTTTCTCAAGCTTTTTGTTTCTCAACACATGAGAGGGAGAGAGCTTGAGGGAGAGGATGAGCAAGAGAGAGAAAAGATATGATAGAATGATAAATTAGTGAGCCATTCTCACTAATATGTGTGGATAATTTTAATTAGATAATTAGCTTGAAAATTGTCATGATAAATCATGACATGACCATTATCATTTCAATTTTGCAAAGATCAAAGAGCATCTTCCAAAACAAATGATGATGGTCAAGTAGTCAACAAGGTCAACAAGTCAACGAAGTCAAAATGTCAACAACAACCATGCACAATTTATCAAGCTAATTATCAATTAACTATAATCCACACAAAATCAATAGGGTTAATAAAATGACAATAGTCATTAACCCTAAACAAGGTCCTCTCCCTCAATCTCAAGCAACCGTGCATACGCACCCGCATTCGTGATCCGAGGAACACGAACACAATGAGAAAAACCAATCTCAAATCATATACTAGGATCTGGCTTAAACCAAAGCCCGCTAGTATAAACTGTCCGGACAGCAACCGTGCACAAGTGCGCGGATGCGAACGAACCCTGTCGCAAAACCATGCGACCTCTACTCGTTTTGCCTAAAGGCGAATAGCTCTCTGTGTGGGACTCTAAAGACTCGACACTACGCTGGCAGTGGGTTTAACCACAGACCGCAAGCGGTACTAGCTGTACGTAACGGTCCCCAGGTAGATGTCGATAAGAAGACTGACGAGGTGAACCCCATCTGCACTCCTACTGAGCCTGTATGTGACAATCTCCGTACAGTCCGGTCTGTTCGTCTGATACATCGCATGGCGGGCCTAGGGGGGCGGTGAACGTCAGTCCCCTAATAGCGGTACAAGTCGTGTCGGAGTGAAGCCCAGAACACCCTGAGATAACACTGGAAACCTACCAGTATATCTCGCTTGCCCTGGCCAGGGACTACTCGTGTAATGGCTCTCCTGGACACAGCGCGATGTCAACCCCCAATACCGGGAGAGACGAATCCTGTCTAACCGTCACTGCCTCCAAGTGCTTCGGGACTGCACCCAAAAACTACCTGTTTGCACGACTCCTCTGAGCCGTGGTAGGGTAGTAATCAAAGTGCAGTGGGAACACACTCGAGGCGAAGTGACAGTGTCAAGTCAGCGGACTAAGCTGTACTCATGTCACCTGGGAACTGATAACTGACGATAGGTATATTACCAACCAACAGTTCCCGACGAGTCCTGTCCAGTGTACTCGTAACCTAACGAGCACCCGCATACTATCCCAAGTACGACGTACTAACGGCTGTGGGACAGACCGTCTCCCACACTGGGATGAGAAGCGCATACGCTGGTCTACTCCGGAGTATCGATGCCCTGTCTCGATAGTCCAACGACCAGGGACCAGTATAAGGATGTGCTTATAGATTACCCAGCTCCCACGAGTGCGAGCGCCATCACAACGCTGGTAATCAAGCAAAGATCCTAAGGGCTCTACTAATATGTATATCTGCAATATGCTAAAAGAAACACATGCACATATTAAAGCAGAGACAAACCAAGTAGCATACTACCATTTCGAGCAAGACTGTATATACAACTGTGAATATCCCAAGCTTCCATTAAGTAATATACAAACTAGTATGATACAGTAATGGCCTCTAGGGCATATACACTAACATCGAGGCCGTAGAGGGTACATGGTGGGGCCCGATATGGTTCCCATCGGCAAGAAAATCGATGGATTTTGCCGATTGAGCCTGGAAGCGGGCTAGTACCTACCGGTGAAGTATTGATGACTCGGCGGGGATCATGGAGATACCGTTGGGAGTCATGCACGTATGCATACGTCGAAAGGCGAGGGTCGGAGCTAGGCACTCATGCTTTCGGGACAGCGTATGATACGTACCTATCAGGATTTCTGTGTCGATGCTTGGCACATTATTTTCATGATATTTCTTTTAAACACCTTTGTATATATAACAGGGAATTTAGCCGTTGTTATATATACCCTTACACCAATATTAGTGGAATGGGGCGCTAATATATGTGTATTGACCCCATCATATTTATTTCTGCATATATACATATACTTAGGATACTAGAATTTTACTTGAGACTTTGACTTGGGATATCAGGTGATTCATTGAGATTAGACATACATATGGGATTATTGATTTGTACATTCGGGATATAGGAGATTACTCGATATTGTACATTGAGGAGACGTGAGACTTATATGATGTGAGAGCCCAGTTTAGGGGCTGATTTGAGGAATTGAGATTTGAGTGTCTTGATGGATTTTGATCCTACCACGATGTCAGGTTTCCGTGGAAATGACATATTCCACCCCCTACCTCACAATTATCTACTTTATGCACAGTTTCATATATCGGTAGTACCTGTTAGTGTACCCTTATGATAGTTGCATATCTACATTCTCATATCCCTATTGCATGGTTATTGCATACTATTGTCATGTTACTATTGCTTCACATATTGATTGTACCTGCTAGTGTACTTTCCATTATTCTGCATTTACATGACATGTTATTACTGTAATCGCATATCTTAGATTCATGCTGTACGTACATTCCTGCGATTACCTGCATATGTTATCTACTATTCACGAGTTGGCAACTCACCCCCGTTGTGACAGAGGTGTTTCAGGTTGTCCCCCAGAGTAGTCGAGGCAGGCTATTCCGCTATTCAGCTATCATCTTTTGCTACAGATACCGCATCAGCTCATAGCACTATTTTGCTTAGGTAGGTTTTGGTGGTTATCTGTATTTTGTATTGTACATTCGTTGTATCTTGTACTCTCCATCTACTATTATGTTGTTGACTTAGAGACTTGGTGAGTATGATAGTGTATATTATTTATGGATTTCTTGTCTTCTATTTACAGCTTTCTCTCTTTTGTCTTTATTTCTTCTCTACGGCGTCGTATATTTGTATTGTATTCATCTTGGCTAGTTTTTACAAAAGGGGGTGTTGCCAAAATTTTAAAGAAAGAAAGTAGAACTTTTAAAGAATTTGGGTTGCGATTTCAAGTGTTTCAAAAACTTATATTATCTTTTCCGTATTTTCTTGGTTTAGATTTCTGGGTTTTGGCTTTCTTTTACTGCGTTACTTCTTTAGGCGTTGCGTAGTATTAGGGCCGTCACGGGCCAATTTTGGGTCGTGACAAAGTTGGTATCAGAGAGCTAGATTTTACCTTTTGGAGTGTAGGATGACCTTGGTATGATGGAGTAGGTAGCTTAAGTAGAGTAACGTAGTGTGTGTATGTCTGCTGCATACCTACGGTGCGGTACTTTGCATTAAGTGACCTAAGTACAAGTTGCTTGAAATTCTTTCCTTGATGATTCATATCCTTGAGATTCGATTCCTTATTCTCATCGAATCTCATATCTATTGATAGCCTTACCGCCGATGAATATGGGGACTCAGAGTGATGCAGCGAGGGCCGAGGTCAGAGTTGGCTCGGGTGAGACGAGTACTGACCAGGATGGTACTCTAGTTGCACAGGTGCAGACGGATCAGCCTACGACATATACTATTGATAGACTTTTGGCAGAGATGCAGGACTTCCTGTTGGTGATAGTGCCCTCATAGTCAATTATTGGATCGCAGGTACGTGATTTCAATGATTGCGGAGGACCTATCCCGGTAGCACAGTCTTACTCGAGATGATAGTATGCTATCTGGTTTGCCTTTATCAGTCGTGCACATGTTCAGGTGACTGATTGCATGTTACACTTTGATAGAGCCCTTAGGATCTTGCTTTACTACCAACAGTATGATGGCGATCATATACGTGAGAGTTGGGTAGTTTATATTCATATCCTTAATTGTGGTCCCTAGTCGTGGGAGTTTCGAGAGAGGGCATCGATACTCCGGAGTAGACTAGTGTGTACAGTCGAGACCCCGACGAGGGGCGGTGGCCGGTCTCATAAGCCACTGGTGTCAGTTGGATCACCTAAGATGTATACAGGTGCTCATTGGGTTATGAGTACACCGGACAGGACTCGCCGGGAACCTGCTAGTTGGTATTATACCTATCGTCAGATAGCAGTTCCCTGGTGACATGTGTACAGGTTAGTTCATCGACCTGAGGTCGTCATTTGTCTCGTGTGAGTTCCCACTGTGCTTTGATTTCTACCCTACCACGGCTCAAAGGAGTCGTGCAAACAGGTAGCTTTTGGGTACAGTCCCGAGCCATATGGAGGCATGTGAGCGGATCGGCAGGGGATTCGCCTCTCCCGGTATTGGGGGCGAGGTCGTGCTGTGTCTAGGAGAGCCATTACACTAAGTCCATGGCCATGGCAGGAGATTTACTGGTAGGTACTCCAGTAGTATCTCAGGGTGTTATTGGGCTTCACTCCGACACGACTTATACTGCTATTGGGGGTCTGACGTTGCTAGCCCCCTAGGCGGATATGCGATACTCATTGACGAACGGACCGGACTGTATATACATTGTCACTGTTAGGCTCAGTAGGGTTTTCCGGATGAGTGCGCTCATCGGCATCCCTTGAGGTCAGTCCATGGGCAGCCGTTACGCATTGCTAGTGCCGCTGACGGTTTGTGGTTAAACCCACTGCCAGGGTACTGACGAGTCATTAGAGTCCCCCACAGACAGTTTCCCAAGTTCGGGCGAAACGTTGTAGAGGCCGTATGGTTTTATGGCAGGGTTCGGAAAATGCACGTGCGTTTACGCATGTGTCGATTTTCGGACAGATGATACTGGTCGGCTTTGGTTTAAGCCGGATCCGAGTATTATATTGAGTAGGTATAATATCTTTGTCTCAGTTGCATTTGTATTTGGTTGTAATACAAATGCGGGTATATTTATACAGTTTCGGGGTTATCCTGAAAGTCGTTTCAGGATCACTTTTGGAAGTTGCCAGTTTCAAGTTTTCTATCAGCCGTCTTTTAACATTCGGTTAAAGACGGATTTATCTTTTCTTGGATGAGAGTTAGTCATGCTTCTAGAAGGTTCTAGAAGGTTCTAGATTGGGTGAGGTGTCGAGTGACTCATGCTTTGATTTTAACCACTTTCTTGTTTTGGTTAAGATCTTTTATTTAGCTAAAGATATTTTAAAAGTGAGAAGCTTTTGCTTAAGGTCACCCCCTTCTCCTATGGTCACCTCCCTCTTTCTATATATGGCTTGCCCTCTCTCTCTCCTCATACTCACTCTCACTTGATGTTTCATTTTAGAGAGAAAAGATTATGATAGGTTTTATCGGTGTATGGAATTTCACAGTCCATTTCATTCCATCACCCGATTCCTTCGGCAACTTCATTAACCGATCGTCCACGGATTTGGACGAAATGAGACAAAGTCATCTACTCATTCTCTACATCAATCTTGGTCGTCTCTTTTAGAAAACTTGACGATCGAGTTGCCTCGAGTCAGAGGCGGGAGCCCGTTTAAAGAATCAGTGATGTGGTGCCACCTCGACGAGGATATCGGAGATCGACGAGATCGGAGCAGCCGCAACGGAGCGTGGGATGATGGTTGAAGAACGAAGGACTCGGATCGTTCGGTATAACCATTCTACACTCTTTACAGTTTGTTAGTTTAGCAATAATGGCAGATCCGGGTTAAAGTATACGATAGCGCCAGTTAAAAAGTTTTTGTTCCGCATTTGGCGTCTGTAGACTGCCGGGGCGCTAGCGTAGACTTACATTGTTATCAGAGCCTAACCATTTTGCTATACTAACTTGTACTAACGCGTTCAAAATATCGATCCGACCGGAAATCGAAAATTCCAAAATCCAAGCCCGACAGTTTCTGTTAATTTTAAACGGCTTCAAAAATTATTTCTGGATGTCTTAAAAATCCGTGCAGGCTTTTTTAAGAGTCACGACAAAATTTGGGGTCGTGATCCCTCCAAGCTGCCGCGGAAGGGCGGCCAAACCCATGGTTTGGCCGTGCAACCGCGGCCACGTGGGGAGCACGTGCTCCCAAATTTTGTCAGTAGGTTCTGTTTGGGATTTTGGGGTTTTTGGTATATATCATTTGCGCCCAGATTTTGTTACTGTTCAACAGTAAGCCGTGGGGCCCACTTTTTGATATTTGGTCTTTGGTCGATCGAAATTTAAACACGTTAGTTTACAGTGCTTACATTATATCTCCGACCGGGAATGTCATTTGATCGGTAAACTGCGTCTGATTGCTATAGTTCTTTTAGACGGGTTTGCGAACGTGACATTCACGTTGATGTTCTGTGTTGTGCTGTGATGTTGCTGATTTGTCGTGGTGGATAGCAGTGTGCAATGGTAGTACAGTTTGTGTTTATTTGTACATTTGATATTGCGGGGCGAGCGTCCAACATGTGGACTGCCGTCACTGCCTGTTGTATAATATTCTTTTGGGGCACGACCAGGTTGCGGTCGATGTACCTATTGTACTATTTTTCATTACTGTACTAGGTTTTACCCCGCGACGGAGTGCACGGATAGCCGGGTTCTGGAGGGCAACGGGTCCGCATCTCATGGCTTTGGGAGGCAGAGGGGCCCTACTCTAAAATTGGCAGACTATTCGCCGCACTCGTAGGGGGTACAGGTTGACCCAAGGAGGGGTGCTCAATTTACCAGATTCCGTGAAGTGCCGGGTGTTCCATTCACTATGCTGTGGGGACTACCTCGCTTCAGGTTTTGGCGGGTAACTTGCCGCACCCGTAGGGGTCTAGGTTTCATTGCACAGGCTATCCACACGACAGGGGAACGTCGAGTTTCAGCAGCGGCTCTGTGAAACTCGGGGATCCCAGATATCTGTATTGTTCTGTGATGCTTATTACTTTTCTGTAATGTTGCATATTATCACGCCTGGAGCGATTATTGTATATTGGTTTATATACTATTAGATGTTGTATATGTTTTACACCCGCGCTAGTCCAGTCCCCGCTCTGTCGTTAGTTAAGTAACCTAACGGGTTATGACGGGACCCAGTGACGAATGCGGATGGCATATACGTACATTTTATTTTCGTTCTTTTCTGGTGTGATTGATTGATGGGACTGCGTTGATTCTGATCAACGCAAAGTAAAAACAAACCTGTATACAGTTGTTGGAACAATTTAAAAAGTGTTATTGCAAAGACGTTTTCTTTTGTTATGCATAGCGGTATTCAGTGGAATATCCAGCACCTCATTCGACGAGGCAAGGGCTGATATCCCTTCACCGGGACCGACCCCTTGGACAGAAGTTTGCGTCAGAGTAATAACTTCACTATAGTCGATTACATGTTGCTTTGCATAGCGGTATTCAGTGGAATATCCTGCACCTCATTCCATGAGGAAAGAGCCGAGATCCCTTTACCGGGAGTGACCTCTTTAGCAAAAGGTTTTCGCCACTATATTTTAAAAAGCTATCAGGTTCCTTCAGCGATATCAAGTTCACTACGCTAAAGGTTTTTCGCCAAAAACCAGTCGTAGCCCTCCGTCACTTCTTTTGGGTATTCAGTAGTATTCAAGCTATGTATTTTGACCTAACGCCAAGGCATAGTGTTTGGTAGCTGCTGGGTATTCAATTGTTGCATAGATAGATGAGTTGGTTTGGGACAGCCGTTCTGCCATTTTGACCTAACGCCAAGGGCATGTGCGGGTGGGTTCAAATTAACAAGATAGTGATGGGTAGAACTTGGCATGTGACTTATGACATTTTGACCTAACGCCAAGGTTATAAGAGCATGGGGCAAAAACAATATCGGGAGTTTCTAAAGAAACTGAAACTTGCCAAGTATGCGCATACCTTCTGGAGTATGAGTAACGTGGATGCATTCCATCACGTTATCATGCGATGAGAGTTGGATCCTGATTCCCACTGATGAGTTGGTTTACTCTTCGGGTGATCCCGATTGATTCTTCTTTAGGTTTGGGGGAGAATTTGACAGGACAGTGGGAGGTTTCCGGATTAGATAAAGTGATGACCATTCTGATCTAGGTTAGAGTGCACGCAGAGTGTTTCTTTTCTCTCTCTCTCTTTGGCAGCGACCTTTGACCGACCCTAGACTATGACTCAGTGACCAGGTTGACCGAACCTTCTCAAAATACTGGCTTTTGGATTGTCCGAGTTGCATAAGTCATTGCCACTCCTTTTACCCTTTGAATTTCTCAGAACACCCGTATTACTACGGATATCCACTTCCATTGGATAGATCCATCGTATGGTTATATACGAACTCGAAGGGACTTCTTCGGGGATGGATCCAGGTTCAGGAGAAATAGAATTGGTTTATTCAGTTGCCTTTTATTATCACCTTCTCTCAGGTTGCGAGAGCTCCTTGGTTTAGGAGAGTACACCTATTACGCTTATTGGATAGTCTTCTTCCAAACCATAGGCCGGTGCCGAATGGTAGGGAATGAAGAAAACCAATTAGCCTAAGTAGGGTGTGCAGAAGGTAATATGTAAAGACAAAATAAAGGGATTAGAAAGAGGGCAAAGTAAATTGCGACTGATATCATTCACGACCAAAACCGCGTACTTCATCGCCGCTCCTATTTCACCTTTAAAAGAATAAGGTATTATTCAGTTGTCGTTTATCGTCACCTTCTCTCGAGTTGCGAGTACTCCTTGGTTTAGGAGGGTACACCTATTATGCTTACTGGATAGTCTTCTTCCAAACCATAGGCTGGTGCCGAACGGTAGGGAAGGAAGAAAACCATTTAGCCTAACGATGGTGTACAGAAGGTAACGACTAAAGACAAATAAAGGGATTTGGAGAGATGGCAATAAAATATACGGTTGAATTCATGAGTTGGAATATGGAAGAGGCATTGCTATGAATACCAGGATACCCCTACGAAACATTTTCATGTTTCAGTGCATTGTTAAAGGAAAAACTGTTTTCCCGATTAGACACTTACTCCAAGGGTATGTATTTACCAGGTTTCATTCTCATATCTGTATGGTTTTACAGATGATGAGTGGGAGTAAGATATTGGGAATTAGGTGATCATCCTCATTATATCGGAATTCGTTGTAATTGGTGATAGTTGAGGAAATCGCCAGGGTACAGTTTTCCACTGACAACGCACAAGTTTTAAGTTGTTCAACTCAGCGGACTTATACAGAGTATTGTATGTTGTCCAAGTGTCCTTCAGGACAAAGGGGTAGGTCCTCGTGCTTTGTTCTGTTTACTTATAACTTCTCTAGTTTTTAGACAAGTGTTTCGTAGAAATACAGGTCTAAGTTTTGAGAAGTTGTGGGTATAAGAATAAAGAAGAGAACCAGGTATCACAAGTATCGGGATTCTTCAAAGAGATCGAAGATGTAGATTCTTGTGATTGGTATTCAGATGATAGTGATGGTTTTGAGAAACGTGTTTCTCTTTCAGGTTACTCATAATTGGATGGATTCCTAAGTTGAGTAATGCTGATTAGCCTCTTTCCATTAAGTTGATATGCACTGGAGACAGATGCATGGATTGAATATGGTTCCAATTAAATAAGTGCCAAAGTTTCTATATTGGATATAGAATAGTTCGTACCTTAAAAGATATTAAGGTACGGGGAGTTGTCCAGCTTATGATTAAAACCAGACTCTGGATAACTCAGGGCACGATTCTGTAATGGCTGTTTGTGGGTTGACCCTGGCTACGACCAGGGTTGATATTCTACCATTTGGAAGATCAATAGTGATATTGTTCTTGACTCGCCACAGTTTTAGTAAAAATGGATCTTTTTCAGAAAACAGTAGTGGGAGTATGGTAAAACTGGAAGTGATTCCAGAACCGCGAACGATTACGGAAAATTTAATAGGAACCTATATATTCAATCAGGTTTGACATTCCAATAGCCACTCCGCAGGTATGGTAGGTAACCTCAGACGCCCGAGAGGTACTTCGGTAGCCTCAAGGACGGTGACAGGGAGGTTCTTATCTACCCAGACTTGACACTACTGTTGTTCCAGGATATGAGACCCGGTAGGAGGGTTGTCGTAGTCAGTGGGAGCTTCGGAAGTATAGTGGGCAAGTAGCTTATATCTATTTATAGACTTGAGCAGTTATAGCTGAGATAGATCATCTAATTCTGATGTGACAGTCATGGGTTTGACTTCAATCAGAATAAGGGATGGATCAGTTAAGAAGGTAGTAGGGTGTGATGTCATGGTATCTGGATGACATACACAGAGTAGGAAGTAAAATTCCTATACTACGATCGGTTGTACTGTGGTCGTCACACAGTTGTTTCTCCAGACAGGACATGGATATAATATTAGACATTCTGGTTTCTGGATCTATGGTTTTAGATCTAGATTTGGGTGGTTTCCCAATGTAGGTACTTTGACAGATATTCTAATGGTTTTTAGAATAGTTGACTCCTAGCATGGTAGTGTACCTGCAGGTGATGGAGTCACCCTCTCTAAAGGTGTCGTATAGACTAAAAAGGAGAAGGATGTACATGATTGGCAGATCACTTATTTAGGCAATTGAGTCAATCATGAGATGTCAAGTACCACACCAAATGTTGGTTTTGCACTAGATGCAATAAGTTTGTATTAATCCAATCCTGGAGAAACATAAGGAAGCAGTTTTAGAACATAAGTACATGTTCTACGGATTTGATGACGACAGCCTCCTTCGGGAGACGGTTATCATTCCAAGCTTCAAAGGTGACATGGATGACAGAGTGACTGTCAGAGTTTTAGTTTTTCCCTCTGACGAAGAGGGACAGTATTATGGACAGGTGGTTCAAGAGGATACTGTGGGTGGCATGGTGCCGGATACTGATTAGGTTCAGTGATCGATGCAGTCTAAGAAGTTTGGATATGGAGTTCATTTATGAACTAAGGTCCCATCAGACATCCAGACATATTCTAAGACAGGTACTACTCAATTCGGGAGATGGCTTTCTCCGCGAACTTGAGATTAAGAGAGATACAGAAAGAAACTTCTAGGCGGATCCACTCACTGAGGCTATTTCTCGAACACAATAGTTTTACAAACGGGCTTTGTGAAACTGATTAGTAGAGGAGTTGGATGTTCGGTTTCACACGGGCTGTGAGTAGTCGACATCGCAATATTAGCCTTGAGTGAAAGTGGGAGATTGTTGGTGATAGTGCCCTCATAGTCAATTATTGGATCGCAGGTACGTGATTGCAATGATTGCGGAGGACCTATCCCGGTAGCACAGTCTTACTCGAGATGATAGTATGCTATCTGGTTTGCCTTTATCAGTCGTGTACATGTTCAGGTGACTGATTGCATGTTACACTTTGATAGAGCCCTTAGGATCTTGCTTTACTACCAACAGTATGATGGCGATCATATACGTGAGAGTTGGGTAGTTTATATGCATATCCTTAATTGTGGTCCCTAGTCGTGGGAGTTTCGAGAGAGGGCATCGATACTCCGGAGTAGACTAGTGTGTACAGTCGAGACCCCGACGAGGGGCGGTGGCCGGCCTCACAAGCCACTGGTGTCAGTTGGATCACCTAAGATGTATACAGGTGCTCATTGGGTTATGAGTACACCGGACAGGACTCGCCGGGAACCTGCTAGTTGGTATTATACCTATCGTCAGATAGCAGTTCCCTGGTGACATGTGTACAGGTTAGTTCATCGACCTGAGGTCGTCATTTCTCTCGTGTGAGTTCCCACTGTGCTTTGATTTCTACCCTACCACGGCTCAAAGGAGTCGTGCAAACAGGTAGCTTTTGGGTACAGTCCCGAGCCATATGGAGGCACGTGAGCGGATCGGCAGGGGATTCGTCTCTCCCGGTATTGGGGGCGAGGTCGTGCTGTGTCTAGGAGAGCCATTACACTAAGTCCATGGCCATGGCAGGAGATTTACTGGTAGGTACTCCAGTAGTATCTCAGGGTGTTATTGGGCTTCACTCCGACACGACTTATACTGCTATTAGGGGTCTAACGTTGCTAGCCCCGTAGGCGGATATGCGATACTCATTGACGAACGGACCGGACTGTATATACATTGTCACTGTTAGGCTCAGTAGGGTTTTCCGGATGAGTGCGCTCATCGGCATCCCTTGAGGTCAGTCCATGGGCAGCCGTTACGCATTGCTAGTGCCGCTGACGGTTTGTGGTTAAACCCACTGCCAGGGTACTGACGAGTCATTAGAGTCCCCCACAGACAGTTTCCCAAGTTCGGGCGAAACGTTGTAGAGGCCGTATGGTTTTATGGCAGGGTTCGGAAAATGCACGTGCGTTTACGCACGTGTCGATTTTCGGACAGATGATACTGGTCGGCTTTGGTTTAAGCCGGATCAGAGTATTATATTGAGTAGGTATAATATCTTTGTCTCAGTTGCATTTGTATTTGGTTGTAATACAAATGCGGGTATATTTATACAGTTTCGGGGTTATCCTGAAAGTCGTTTCAGGATCACTTTTGGAAGTTGCCAGTTTCCAGTTTTCTATCAGCCGTCTTTTAACATTCGGTTAAAGACGGATTTATCATTTCTTGGATGAGAGTGAGTCATGCTTCTAGAAGGTTCTAGAAGGTTCTAGATTGGGTGAGGTGTCGAGTGACTCATGCTTTGATTTTAACCACTTTCTTGTTTTGGTTAAGATCTTTTATTTAGCTAAAGATATTTTAAAAGTGAGAAGCTTTTGCTTAAGGTCACCCCCTTCTCCTACGGTCACCTCCCTCTTGCTATATATGGCTTGCTCTCTCTCTCTCCTCATACTCACTCTCACTTGATGTTTCATTTTAGAGAGAAAAGATTATGATAGGTTTTATCGGTGTATGGAATTTCACAGTCCATTTCATTCCATCACCCGATTCCTTCGGCAACTTCATTAACCGATCGTCCACGGATTTGGACGAAATGAGACAAAGTCATCTACTCATTCTCTACATCAATCTTGGTCGTCTCTTTTAGCAAACTTGATGATCGAGTTGCCTCGAGTCAAAGGCGGGAGCCCGTTTAAAAAATCAGTGATGTGGTGCCACCTCGACGAGGATATCGGAGATCGACGAGATCGGAGCAGCCGCAACGGAGCGTGGGATGATGGTTGAAGAACGAAGGACTCGGATCGTTCAGTATAACCATTCTACACTCTTTACAGTTTGTTAGTTTAGCAATAATGGCAGATCCGAGTTAAAGTATACGATAGCGCCAGTTAAAAAGTTTTTGTTCCGCATTTGGCGTCTGTAGACTGCCGGGGCGCTAGCGTAGACTTACACTTCCGCCAGACGATGAGTTCTTTGGTTGATGTTGTTCGGGAGCTACGACAGGAGGTTGTCACCCCTGTTACTCAGTTGTCACTTACGATCAACATGTAGCAATCCGTCACCTACATAGCACCGGTGGTTGCAGCTCCAGTTGACGAGGCACCAATTCCAGGATAGTAGAGGACTCGTACCAGTGTACCAGCCCAGAGATAGAGGTTTAGTCATCGAGACAGATTTCGTGGCCGTCGTGGGAGTAGCAGAGGCTTAGGGCGAGGACAGTCGTTCAGCTCTCATCCCAGGATGGTCAGCAGTCAACGCGTGGATGTTTTCGATGCGGAAGCCTTCAGCACTTCGTCAGGGATTATTCCTTAGCACCTCGTCATGATCGTTTTCAGAGAGGCCCTGGACGTGGAAGATTCACTCAGAGGGTTCACTCTACCAGAGGAGTTCAGCCAGTTGCGGGTAGAGGGCAGACACAGGAGTTTGCTTCTACTCATCGGGACGCGCAGGCGTCCAATGTGGAGTTTTCAGGTATCCTTAAATTATATGTTCTTTTGGTGTACTCGTTTGCTTTTCGCACTTGTACCGTGGTTGCGTAGATTAGTCGTAGTTTGTTGTTTTAACTTCTATCAGCGATTCTTTTGTTACGCGACACGTATTTCAGTTGTGTGCCAATCGGATAGGAGATAGAGATTCGTCCGTCGTTTTGATCCTTCTAGAGATGTTGGATTTGACGTTCTCCTGGGTACGGACTGTTTAGCTACGTGTTAAGCGTCGGTGAACTACCGTGAAGAAACAGTCAGATTGTTTTTCCGGCAGGTCAGTTCTTGTTGTGAAGGTAGATAGTTGTGCCGCCTCTCACAGCTTGAATTCAGCCTTTTTCGCTAGTCGGCTTCTGAGGAGATGTCGTGGATTCTTAGCGTTCATTCTTGATACCGGAGCCACAGTGGGATTGTTGGACCGGGTTCCTTTCGTGCGAGAGTTTTTCCGACGTTGTTCCGGATGAGCCGGCGAAGCTTGGGAGCTTAAGGATCAGCTGCAGAGTGGTGGTTTGGGGAGTTTTGTGCGTCTGAGCGTTTCGCATTAGGAGGCTCCTAATTCTATTCGTCAAGAAGAAAGACAGCAGTTTGAGGTTGTGTATCGACAGATCGTTAATTGAACAGGCTTACGGTGCGGATAGGTATCCTTCACCTCGCATTGACGATTTCTTCGATCAGCTCCAGAGTGCGAGACATTTTCTAAGTTTGTTCGGGATCAGGTCATCATTATTGCGGGTTCGGAGTGATGGCGTTCCGAAGACTGCCTTATGCGTGCTACGGGCTTTATGTGTTTTAGTGAGTCGTTGGATTCACTGATGCCCTAGCAGCATTTGTAGATATGATGGACCAGATTTCTGCAGGCCGTTCCTCGATCAGTTATTCTTGTGTTATTTACGATATTCTGGTCTATTTAATGTGTCTTGAGGGACAGTAGTAGCACTTGAGGATTTGTTATGCAGATACTGGGAGAGCACCAGCAGTTTGCTAAATTCTCGGAGTGTTTCTTCAGGCTTGTTTTGTGTTGACTCCTAGGTCTTGTAGTCACGGGAGATGGTTTCGTATGGTTCCGAGGGAGATCATGGCCGTACAGCTTAGGCCCGGACTTGTGTGCAGGACGGAGATCCACAGATTGTCGGGCTTAGCCGGTTTTTACCGCCGTTTCATGCATGATTGCTAGAGTAGTGCTGCACCATCGACTGAATGGACCGGAAGGAAGGTTTCTTTTCTGTGGACTGAGGCAGGTGTGCGGAGTTTTCAGCAGTTGAAGATTCAGTTAACAACTGCATCAGTTCCTTTTTTTCCTTTGGTTCGGGCGACTTTGTTGTTTAACTGTAATGTTTCTTGAGTGTGTACTGAGGTGACACTATAGAGTTATCGCTTTTGCTTCCCTACATTTGGAGGAAGTACGAGAAGGATATTCCACTCATGATTTGGAGATGGTCGCGGTGGTTTTGTGTTGGAGATTTGGAGACACTATCTGTTCGAGAGTCATGTCAGATTTTCACGGACCACCAGAGCTTAATGTACATCTTCCTGCAGCGGATTTGGGTTGTTGTGATAGTCTTCTGCAGATTTACAGTTCTTGTGTGATCGTCGAGTACAACTTCAGTTCATCTCTACGGAAGGGACAGCTTGCTCATGTCCGCGCCCGACAACTTTTCTTAAATCGTTTTCGCGAGACACTGTCCGCCGCTGCTCGTTCGTCAGAGATACTTGAGCATACCCGGCTGGGTAATGATTCGGAGTCCTTGAATTGTGACATGGTGTGCTAAGTTAGGGACGCGTGGGTGTACCTGATGTTATCAGGTAGAGACGTGTAATCCTAGAACATGCACATCTGTCAACTCTCTCTATGCATTCAAGTTCCACCAACATTTAACGTGACTTGTGAGATATTTACCGGTGGACAGGGATGTAAAGAGAAGTTTCAGGTTTCGTTTCAAGGTGTCTGTCTTGTTGTGTGCTTGGGTCGAGCATCTGAGGCCGGCTGGAGAGTTGCAACCTTTAACCGTTCCGAAGTAGGAGTGGGAGCAGATCCCCATGAATTTCGTTATGGTTTCTACCCAAGCTTAGTCAGGGTGTGACTCCATTCGGATTCTTATCGTCCGGTTATACTCAGTTTGCTCAGTCGTTCTTTGTTAAATTGTGTGTTTGTGTTAATTGTTGTCAGCGGTTGCGGATCGCCACTCGCCATCGTTAGGGTTCTCCTTCGATAGCTGTTATCAGGAGACACTCTAATTGGCCACCTTTAGGTATAGGGGTTAGGTTGTGTCGATCACCAGTCTGTTGTTTTTCTGACTCTACGTAAGTAGGACTTTGGACCCCAGCTAGTCTAGAGACTTCAGAGATAGTCCAGTTGTGTTAGGTCAGGATGGAAATTGTCCATTGCGGACTGAGGTCTTATGCCGACTGTGTTGGTCATAGACTCGAGTTCACAGGGACAGATCATGTATTCCTACGGACTTTCCGATGAATGACGTGTTAGATTTTGGGAAGCTTGTCCCATGATTTAGGTCCTTCTGAGATCCTATAAGCGAGTTAGTTTCGTTGCCTTTAATTTGGCACTTCCGCCCAGATTATTGGATTTTCACCCCGTATTCCTTGTGATGATACTTTACAATTACCTTCTTGACCTTTCTCACATAATTGGCATCAGACCATTTAGCTTTGACGCAATCTTTCGTTCACCAGCAGCCAATTGTGTTAATGGCTCGGCAGGCAGAGAAACTTCGGTCAAGGGTCTTGCCATCTATAAAGGGTTTTCTTGGGCGTAGCCGTATGGTGAGATAGTCACTTGGGAGGCTGCGAGCGAGATTTGAGAGTTGTAATCTTCTCTTTGAAGGTACGCGTAGCAGTATATTTTTTTTAAATTCGGGGACAAATTTTTTTTAAGGTGGGAGATTGTAACACCTTAGAATGTGTTTTGTAGCTAATTATATTTTAATGTATGGTTTTTAATAAAAAGTTTACCAAATTGGTTTTTAATTATTTTATCCTATTTTATGTGTATTTTATTAGAATTTTTCTAGGCACACACACACTTGTGCATGTAAACTAGGGTTTAGAGATGGGGTTAGACCATGATTAGCAAGCATGATGGATTAACCCATTCTCTTTAAGTTAATTATTGTTTAAGTGTTATGGTTTTATTATTCATGGATGTTTTAAAATGAAAATGAATTTGAAAAAGGTTTTATATTGGTTTGAATTGTTGACTTTGGGAGAGAGCGAGAGGGAAAGCATGGGGCAACCTGGCTCAAGACATCCTCATTTAATGAGGGAAGAGAAAGAGAATGGGAGGGATTTTGGTCTCCCTCCCATTTCTCACTCCTCACTCTCTTTTCACTCATTCTCCCACTCTCAAACACACACACACACATACTCACCCCCTTCAGCTGAAGCATCAGCAGCAGAGGCAGAAACAACAACATCAGCAACAATTGCAACAACAACAGAAACAACAGCAGCACCAGAGGAAGCAACAGCAACAGCTAGCAGCAGCAGCTCGAGGAAATACCAACAGCAGGAGCTCGAGCAGGCATCAGCAACAGCAGAAGGCATCAGCATCAGCATCAGCAGCAGCTCATGCAACATCAGCATCAGCACTGGCAGCATCAGCAACTGTAGCAACAGCAGCCCCAGCACTTGCAGCAGCTCCATACACTTCTTCTCTTGCTTCCTTGGGTTCCTTAGGGTATAATTTTGAGCTCTTTTCCTAGTTTTCCTAGCTTGTGTGTGTGGATTAGCGTCGGTTTGTGTTAATTAGCTAGTTTAGTGCTAATTTTGGTGTATTGTGTGGAATTTTGGTTAGAATGGGATTGTGTTGGTAAACCCTACCTATTTTAGTGTTATTAAGGTCACATTAACTGGGAATTTACCCCGATTACACTAAAATACCATAGGGTTTGCTTTTTGTGCAAATTTGGCGTTTTTATGCGATATATTAGCTTTCTGTGATCTGCTTTTGGCCCGGACCTTTCAGGATAAATTTGAGAATACTGGAGCATGCTCACTAGGTCTAGATACCACAACCAGAATACGACCCCAAATTCAACACCATGGCCGCAGATTTAATACTTTTGGCCGCAATTTGCGGCCATGTAGGGGTGTGGGGTCTTGGGGTTTTGGGTAGGGTACTCTGTTGTGTATTGTAGTGTTTTGGCATGTCTAGTTTTGTAAGATTTGGCCTGTAGGAAAATCTGGGGCAATATATCATGTTTGGTGTTCGTTGTGTTTGCGCTATACGCACGATACGTGAGAGGGTTCGTTGATCCAGCGTATCGCGGCGTATCGCGATGGTTTTAGACGCGTACACACACGTTTTAGCGTATCGTGCACACGCGCGTTTAGCTCGCGGCGCGAGTTTCTCATTTGTGTTCGATATCACGTTTTGCGGAATATTTGGCTTATATATGATTTCCATATCTTATTTGCAGGTTTGCAGGCGGGGACTACGGACACTGCTACAGAAGGGAGCAGATGGTAGGATTCACCTGGCGTGGAGCGTAGGTGAGTAGATTTAACATCTACAGGGGAATCGCCCGCATGGCGTTATGCGTCTGGGCTAGGATTCAAATACTTGTCGCATATTCTACGTCATTGTTAGAATTGCGCCTTTACCTTATTGCCTTGATATAGTTGTACTGTGACTAGTAGCCGTAGGGCACTACACATATTATTGACGGTTCATGTTGCACGAGCACGGATTTCATGCTACACACACACCGTCAATAATTGCCATGTCACACACCAACCATTATAGATACTATTGCTTATCACACATGACATCTAGCTTATTGGTATACCTATAGTGTATCATACCATTAGTGATAGGTACACATACACCTTACGATACAGCTACAGGTATACCTTGCTCATGTTTTATTTATACCCAAGGGGGTATCTTACATATTCTACTTATACCCAGAGGGGTTTACGACATCAGTTCTTATAGGTAGATACCTATACATTGCTACACCTGTATGCTACACACATATTCAGTTGCGGTTACATATTTAGCTTCACTGATGTTACTTAGCTGTACCTTATTGATTTCGCATACTTATGGTTCCAGCTATACATTCTCATCTATATGCTCGCATTTCAGATATATCGCATATATTTATTCCTAGATTTGCGCATTGTTTATTGGGATCTTAGATGATGTTTTCTGGATTTGGGAACCGCGGGAGTTCATGAAATTATGCATACATTGAAAAACCCGGTTTTCTTAATATGATATTTGCGCATCCACCATGAGCTTTATCGGTTCTGATTTATATATACCCCTACGAGGAGGCGTCGAGGCCGTAGATGGTACATGGTGGGGCCCGGTATGGTTCCCCTCGGCAAGAAGATCGATGGATTTTGCCGATTGAGCCTGGAGGCGGGCTAGTACCTACCGGTGACAGTACTGATGACTCGGCGGGGACCATGGAGATATCGTTGGGAGTCATGCACGTATGCATACGTCGAAAGGCGAAGGTCAGAGCTAGGCACTCATGCTTTCGGGACAGCGTATGATACGTACATATCAGGATTTCTGTGTCGATGCTTGGCACATTGTTTTCATGATATTTCTTTTAAACACCTTTGTATATATAACAACGGATTTAGCCGTTGTTATATATACCCTTACACCAATATTAGTGGAATGGGACGCTAAAATTTGTGTATTGACCCCATCATATTTATTTCTGCATATATACATATACTTTGGATACTAGAATTTTACTTGAGACTTTGACTTGGGATATCAGGTGATTCATTGGGATTGGACATACATATGGGATTATTGATTTGTACATTCGGGATATAGGAGATTACTCGATATTGTACATTGAGGAGACGTGAGACTTATATGATGTGAGAGCCCAGTTTAGGGGCTGATTTGAGGAATTAAGATTTGAGTGTCTTGATGGATTGTGATCCTACCACGATGTCAGGTTTCCATGGAAATGACATATTCCACCCCCTACCTCACACTTATATACTTTATGCACAGTTTCATATATCGGTAGTACCTGTTAGTGTACCCTTATGATAGTTGCATATCTACATTCTCATGTCCCTATTGCATGGTTATTGCATACTATTGTCATGTTACTATTGCTTCACATATTGATTGTACCTGCTAGTGTACTTTCCATTATTCTGCATTCACATGACATTTTATTACTGTAATCGCATATCTTAGATTCATGCTGTACGTACATTCTGCGATTACCTGCATATGTTATCTACTATTCACGAGTTGGCAAATCACCCCCGTTGTGCCACAGGTGTTTCAGGTTGTCCCCCCAGAGTAGTCGAGGCAGGCTATTCCGCTATTCAGCTATCATCTTTTGCTACAGATACCGCATCAGCTCACAGTACTATTTTGCTTAGGTGGGTTTTGGTGGTTATCTGTATTTTGTATTGTACATTCGTTGTATCTTGTACTCTCCATCTACTATTATGTTGTTGACTTAGAGACTTGGTGAGGACGATAGTGTATATTATTTGTGGATTTATTGTCTTCAATATACTGCTTTCTCTCTTTTGTCTTTATTTCTTCGCTACGGCGTCGTATATTTGTATTGTATTCATCTTGGCTAGTTTTTACAAAATGGGGTGTTGCCAAAATTTTAAAGAAAGAAAGTAGAACTTTTAAAGAATTTGGGTTGCGATTTCAAGTGTTTCAAAAACTTATATTATCTTGTCCGTATTTTCTTGGTTTATATTTCTGGGTTTTGGATTTCTTTTACTGCGTTACGTCTTTAGGCGTTGCGTAGTATTAGGGCCGTCACGGGCCAATTTTGGGACGTGACATTTGGGATGGTTGAGTATGAGATACTACAACCACAGCTACAGATGGCCCTAGTGCAAGTGGGAGATTGTTAGTATGCCCTAGAGGCCATTTCTGTACATGAGATGTATATTGCAGTGGATGCTGGGACATATATAGGTAGGACTTTCTTGCTCGACATGATAGTACGCTATCTGGATGCTCTTTATCTTAACATGTATAATTTTTGTCTCTCTGTTACATGTTGATAAAGCCCTTAGGATGTGTACTCGACTTCCAGGACTATGATATAGATCATACTAGTGGGGCCTGGGTAGTCCATGAGTACATCCTTCAATGTTCCTAGTCGTGGGAATATCGAGACGGGGCATCGATATTCCAGAGTATACTAAGGTATATCTTCTCGACCCATGTGATGGGCGATGGATTATCCCATATCTATTGGTGTTTGACATCAGAGACGGTATGCGGGTGCTCAGTGGAGACAGATTACACTGAACGGACTCGCCGATAACTCCCAGATGGTATTATACCTCACGTCAGATGGCAGTTCTCTGGTGACACTGGTACAGCTTAGTCTATTGACCCGAGATCGTCATAGAGTCTTGTGTGTCTCCCAGTGTGCTTTGATTTCCACCCTACCACGGCTCTACTGAGTCGTACAAACAGGTGGTTTTTGGGTACAGTCCCGATTCACATGGAGGCAATGAGCGATAGGAGGGGATTCGTCTCTCCCGGTATTGGGGGTTGATGTTGCGCTATGCTCGACTGGCCATAACTGGAAATCCCTGGCCAGGGTTGCACTGATTTACTGGTAAGTCTTATCAGTAGTTTCATGCTTGTTATGGACCTTACATCGGCATGACTTATCCAGCTGCTGGGGTCTGACGTTTACCACCCCTAGGCGAGATATGCGACATATCAGACGAGCATACCGGACTGTGCAGTAAATGTTACTGATTGGATTCGCAGGAGTGTGAGTAGGCTTGCTCGTTGATCTTCTGATTGCTCAATACCCGGGTGGCCGTTACGTTTAGCAGACCGCTTGCGTCTTGTGGGTGATTGATATGATCACCACCTACTGTCGGCGTATTGACGAGTCTTTAAAGTCCTACACGGAGGTTTCCAGGATCAAGCGAAACGAAATAGGAGCGCATATGAGATATGTACGGGACCGAGAATAATACCAGTATGTGATACTGTATTCTATTCTCGCGATTTGTATCATCGGTCGGTTATATGTGATATAGCCGGGTTACCGAATCAAGTGTTGATTCGATATATTGATACACTAGATATTAGTCGGTTATATGAGATATGACCGGATCATTAAATCAAGTGTTGATTTAATGATTTAATGTATAATTATATATTTGATATATTACTTTACATTAACTAGTATTGGTTCACTTAAGATTGATTTTCTCACTTGATGTGCATAAGTTGTATATGTGATATATGTTTGTGCACTAGTTTGTATCATGATTGATGATACATGCGAACTTGGGTGTGTGTATGACTTACACCATATTTAAGATAATGGTTTGGGTTTTTATTTATTTTGGTAAAACAAAATGGTGGCTTTCTCTGTCTTTTCTTGAAGATTCATGAAGCTTTCAAGCATCTTTGACAAAGTCCACTAATTTTGTTTTGCATAAGATTTTCATTAACCTAACCATTACCTCAAACTATGGTTTAGTCTCTACAAAGGTAAACTCACCCATGGTTGCATCATGATAGACTTCACTTGATTATTCTTTTTAGATAATTCTTATTCTTTTCTTCTTCTTCTTCTTCTTCAAGAAGAAGAAATGCTTGCTAGAAAATTTTCAAGTGAAGAAATAGAGTGAGAAATCCAAATCTAAAGTGAATCCATTTCCTATTTCATCCTCCTATACTACTTGCCATTTAGTTTAGGGTGTTCTCTTCACAAAGTTCATGACCTAGTGAAGATGGAGCTTGAGTTTGAGTCTCCTCGACATAGATCATCTTCGGCCTCGAAGTCAACGACCAAGCTCGCTCATTTCTCCGAGGAAACCATCGCTAGAGTCCGGGATCTCGATGATCGCAGCGAAGGGACGTCAACGCGGAGCTTTAGAAGTGAAGGACCGGATCTACAAAGGTTGTAATCCCTTTTCACTTAGTGTTAAAATGTTTAACTTGCTAGTTTTCGCATAATCTCTAGTATACGATCTTGGTTAGGGTTGTTCGGCACGACTATTTTTTGAATCGTGCATGGTTGATGCCTTGTAAAACCTTGTTAGAGTGCCTAAGAACCGTACAGGCTAATGGTGTGAGGAGTGGCGATGAGAGGGAGAACGAGAGTGAGGGTGGAGAGAGATAGCGGTGCAGTGAAAACGAGGCAGTGGGGATGAGGAGTTCGGCTTTTATGAGAGAGGGAGACGAGGTCGAGGGAGTTCGTGAGCACGCACGCGTGAGATCGGGGGTCGAGTCATGGGGTCGTAGTCGCGGCGAGCGACGGGGACGTAGGAGCGAGCGGCGACGTGGGGAGAAGGAGAAGAAGCAGGAAAATTTTGATGGAGTGGGGAAGAAAAGGATGCGGGTCGGGTATGGGGCATGTGGCCGGGTCGGTAGGGCTGGGCTTAGGGTTTGGGCCGGGGTTTTTCCTTGGGCCTTTTTATTTCTTTTGTTTAGAAAAGTTTTAATATTTAAAACCTAAGCATCTAAATTCATAAAAAAAATGCGGAGAAAATAGAAAACATTCAAGGGGGCTTGGAGAAATATGGGAAAATTTTATTTACGGAACTAGGAATTTACATCATACCCTTCTTACAAAATTTCGTCCTCGAAATTTAGAAAAGAGACAACGAAATAGCCCTATACAAACAAATGTGGAAAACGCTCACGGATATCCTCCTCACGCTCCCAGGTAGATTCTCCTAGGTAACGACCACCCTAAGACACTCGGACTAACGGAATGACTTTATTCTTCAGCACTTTATCTCTGCGGTCGAGGATGGTGGTGGGCTGCTCCTCGTACGATAAGTCATTGCCCAAAGCTTACTCTGAATGGTCCAGAACATGGCTGTCATCTCGAACATAACGCCGCAACTGAGATACGTGGAAAGTATTGTGCACGCCAGCTAGTGACGGAGGAAAAGCAAGTCGATGGGCCACCTCTCCTACTCGCTCTAGCACCTCAAAAGGTCCGTTGAAACGGGGACTGAGTTTCCCGCGACCTCCAAACCTGATAACTCCACGGGTAGGGGAAATCTTCAGGAATACGTGATCTCCGACTTCAAATTCTAGTGCTCTCCTGCTGGAATCCGCCCAACTTTTCTGTCGATCCTGAGCCGCCTTAATGCGCTGTTTGATCATTTGGACTTTTTCTACCATCTGCACAATGAGTTCGGGGCCCAGTAATCTTCGTTCACCCACATAATCCCAACAAACAGGGGATCGACATTTACGCCCGTAAAGTTCTTCGAAAGAGACCATCTGGATGCTAGCCTGGTAACTGTTGTTATAAGAAAACTCAACTAGATGCAGGTGATCCTCCCAAGAACCCTGGAAATCCAACATACAGGCCCTCAACATGTCCTCGAGCGTCTGAATCGTGCCCTCGGATTGTCCGTCCGTCTATGGATGATACGCTGTGCTGAACTTGAGGTGGGTACCCAGACTCTCCTGTAAGATCTTCCAAAAATGTGAAACAAATCTGGTGACTCGATCTGACACAATACTAACCGGAACTACATGAATTCACACTATCTCTTGCATGTATTTCTCCGCAAGTGACTCTGTCGACTGTCCCACCCGGAAAGGTATAAAGTGTGCGTCTTTCGTAAGGCGGTCGACGACAACCCAAACGGCGTTGTTGCCTCGCGGACTCCGTGGTAAGGCAGTCAGAAAATCCATAGTAATGTGCTACCACTTCCATTCTGGTATCGGAAGCGGTTGCAACAGTCACGCTGTTCTCTGGTGTTCCGCCTTCACTTGCTGACATACCAAACACCTGGATACAAACCGTGCAATCTCTCGCTTCATCCCATTCCACCAAAAGTGTTGCTTTAGATCTCGATACATCTTCGTGCCTCCTGGATGCACAGAATAAGCTAAACTATGAGCCTCAACTAGTACTTCTTCTCGAACATCTTTTTTAGGTACGCAGAGTCTGCTACCGAATCTTAAAGAACCATCTTGATCTATGAGTAAGTCTGTTCTCAGCCCGGCTTCCACCTGCTCTCTGAACTTTTGCACTTGAGGATCATCCGGTTGCGCAGCCTTGATGCGATCTACAAGAGAAGACAGCACTTGTAGTTGCCAAAACTGCCCGATTGCACTCGGCATAACGACCTCTAGTTCGAGCTTCTGAAAATCATCAATGATGCTCCTCTAGCTGGTCAATATCATGACCGCTGGCTTGCGACTGAGTGCATCGGGTACAACATTTATTTTTCCCGGATGATACTGCAAGTCTAAGTCATAGTCCGCCATTAGTTATAGCCATCGGCGCTACCTCATATTCAGTTCTTTCTGAGTGAAGACGTACTTCAGACTCTTGTGATCTGTGTACACCTCTACCTTCTCGCCTAACAGGTAATGTCTCTAAATATTCAATGCGAAAACCACTGCGGCTAACTCCAAGTCATGAGTAGGGTAGTTCCTCTTATGATTCCTCAGCTGTCGTGAGGCGTATGCAACCACCCGACCGTGCTGCATCAGAACACAACCTAAGCCATTCCCTGAAGCATCGCTATGTATCACTAAACCACCGGAATTATCTGGTACTGTAAGAATGGGCACCGTGGTCAATTTCTGCTTCAGTGTCTCAAAAGCCCGAGTGCACTCCTCCGTCCATACATACGGCTCATCCTTCCGTGTCAGCTTCGTCAAGGGTTCAGCGACTCGTGCAAAGTCTTGAACGAACCGTCGATAATATCGGCCACTGACTTCCGTGTTGGCCAATCTCTAACAGATTCTATCTTTGCCGGGTCCACTGAGATGCCTTCGCCCGAAACAACGTGTCCCAAGAACTGCACCTCATCCAGCAAGAACTCACACTTGCTCAATTTCGCATACAGCTTCTCTTCCCGAAGAATTCGTAATACCGTTTGCAAGTGTTCGACGTGCTCGTCTCGAGTCTTAGAGTAGACTAGTATGTCGTCGATGAATACAACGACAAACGTGTCCAAGTACTTCGCAAATACCCGATTCATCAGATCCATAAATATAGCTGGAGCATTGGTAATACTGTAACGCCTAGAAAAGTCGTTTTGGTGTTTTCCCGAAAATCGGTGAAAATTTGTTATTTTTTCGTAAATCGTCTTTTTTGTTATTTTGCAGTTTAGGCCTAATTATATTTAATTTGGATAGGTAATTGATAGTTTTTAGTAGCTAATGAGTTGCTTATGAAATTCTGGTCGTTTAAAATTTTTCCCTAATTTTTCAATTTTTAATATTATTTTAAGCCGGTAAAAAAAAATACATTAATTTAACGATAAATACAAATTTAAATGGGCTAATTTTAATCTTTAAGATCATGTTAATTAAAATCTAGTTGTAATATAATTTTTTTGTATTTTATTTCAAGTTTTAATGGGTTTTTATTATGGAAAACAAAAATATAATTATTTTGAACTAAAACTTGCAATTTTGGCATTGTGGGGGGTCTTTTTGCATAGAATTTCTTTGTAAAATCACTCTCACTCATTCCTCACTACTTTGGCCGGCCCCACCACTGCTGGATCAGCCACTTCCCCCTCCATTCTTTGCTTCTTTGACTCATTCAAATGATTTAAATATAGGTTTTTATTATATTATTTTGGATGGGGGTATTATGGTAATTTGGGAGGGGCTTTGACTTGGATTCTTTTCCACAACTCCCCCACACCTCTCCCCACTCCCTCCTCAGCCGAAATTCCTGCAGTAAACAGCCCCAAAATTTCCCCTCTCATTTTTCTTCCAAACTCATCAAAATTCCATCAAAATTCCATTTAAACTTCACAATTTCAAGCCCATCCTTCATCCATTCTTCTTAACCTTTCTTGCATGGATCTTGGATGCTAGGAGGCCATCTTTGGAGTCAAAATTTATTGCTAGATCTCTAGATCTAGAGGTATAATTGTTACCCATTTAAATTCTTATGGTTAGATTTCTTTAAATGAGTTGTTTTAGTGTTAATATTGGTGCTATTTTCATCTAGGATCTTCAAGAGAACGGTTTGAGTTAAACTAGGGTTTTTAGCACACCATTATTAAGTTAATTATTCTATTTTGCTATCTAGTATTTTATACAAACCAAATCTAAGAGTTTAACTTGCTTTTTGGGCTTCAAATTAGTGCTAATTTAGTGTTTCATGTATAGTTTGTGTTGGATTTTGTTAGTTATAAAATTCAAGAAAGGGTTTGAATGCAAGTTAGGGTTTTGCGAAATTGGTGTATGGTTGTGTAATGTATTAGGCTCTTATGGCTTGTTAAAACAAAGTTAGTAGCTAGTTGTTAATTGTTAGTTTAAAAATTATGATAATTACGCTAATTTGCTATCTAACATTTTAAAATTGGTTAAATAATTGGGTTAAAAATGTAATTAGGTTTTTCATGACTTCTTTAACATTATAAAGTGTAGTTTAGTACTTTAGTTCATGAAATCCAAGCTAAATTGTTGTTTGTGCATTTTTGCTATAAATTGTTAAAAATTGGGTATTTTGTAAACTAGAATTTTGGGGTTAACGGAATTTAATGAGATTAAATTATGAAAATTGTTTTTATCACTTATTTAAGATATTTAATAAGTATTATGGCCGCTAGATTGTTTAAACGTCGGGTTTTGTACTAAAACGGATAATAATTGCTTGCTAGATTTTCAGAAAAATGCCTTTTAAAGTGAGTTTGGGGTTTTTATGAATTTTAACCTATTTTATAGTATAATTAGTGCTTGTGATCGTGCAAATGAGTGTGTTTGGGTTTTTCTCGATGGTTTGGCGTTTGTACGCCGACGTCGAGGGTTTTTGGGTTGATTTGTGAAAGCAGCCATAGGTTTTGACCTATATGGGATTCGTGTGTCGTTTTAGTCATGAGTCGGATTTTAATGCGATACGGTGCGTTATGATATGTAGGTACCCTTACGAAGACTTCCAGACGACAAGCAAGCGCGTGGCGACGTCGGCACCGGCGAGCGAGGACCAGGTGAGTAGATTTATATCTACGGGGAGAAGTCGGGTGGATGACGTATAGCACCCCCGCAGTTCGTGGTGATGTGTACGAATACGTATACACACATATATATATTGTTTATATATTGTTTGAGTTATTGATGATAGATATGATTATGTGTTCATGGATTAGCTTTGGGTTAGTTGCGAAACCCTAGAGTAGTTGTTATACCCACATACGCACACGCATACTTGCATACATTACTTTCTTGTGCGCAGATTCGGATGTGTATATATGTATATATGCGTGGGTATGGGACTATGCATATGTACATTCATATACACATGCATGGATAATGAGGATAGTACTTGGGATTTAAGATGAGTCGATGAGATTTGATTTGAAGCCGTGAGATCGGTGATATAGCCGGGTTCGTATTTGAGATACGACATGACGTTGTAGCGGGTCCTTGACGTAGTGTTTCACACACGTGCATGCATACTTAGGCGGTATCAGTATTGTACTAGACGTAGATCAGTACCCCGATCATGATATTTGATAAAGAGGATACCAGATGAATAGTATGATGAATGTGATACTGACCCGTACCCAGATTTGCGATGCCGTACGACGGATTTACGTACGAGCTATATATTGATAATTGATCCGCACTCTTGACTTGGGATTCCTGATTATAGATATGGTATCGGATATGATATTATTGAGGCGGGAGCACCGACTATACATATACATGTATGTATATGTATCGACTCAGATGATAGGCGGTTTCCTTACCTGTTGTTCAGCTTGTTAGTTCAGCCGTATAGTTTAGTGTAGTTGTTAGACTAGATTAGATTTCTACCTATTTCAAAACTAACGGATAGTGGGTATTTTAAAAGAAAGATCAAGGGATCTACGGATATTTCAAAAGACGTATCCTTTATTAAAACCACCGTAGCCCTTATTTTCAAAACCCCACGATTCGTGTCATTTCAAAGGGCATCATTGTTTAGTATTTAGCTCCCGCTCATTATTGTTGTTCGCTCCGCATCGCATGCTTATATTATGATTCATATCCTATTATTAATATCATGCTGTTAGGACACCAGCACCATTACCGATGACGCGTATGTACCACGTACACTTACTTGCCGGCTCACACACATCTTCATCGGTAATTGCCATGTCACGAACACTTTAGAAAATACTATTTCATTTGACATAGGTTGTTAGCTAATAGTTTAGACATGATATTAGTGTACTTGCCTTATATGCTAGTTAGACATTGTAGTTATTGCCTGCTACTTCATGCATGTTATTATTCACTGTTGTGTCACATTCATGGATTCTCATGCCTATATTCACTGTTTACATGCTATTGATGACTTGGATTCGAATTTCATGAGATTTCTTGTATTTGGAGGAAAACCGCAAAAACATAAATAAACATTTTCTCTCTTTTAAAATAAAAAGTGCAGTTTTCCCATGATGTATGAGTCGTCCACCATGAGTTTGCTGATGGATTTCGAGACCCGATTCGAGGAGTGGAGGAACCGTTTCTGGTACATGGTGGGCCCGGTGCGGTACCCCGGGGCAAGAGGATCGTGTTGTTGACGTTGAGCCTGGCAGGGGAGCACTACCGACCGATGATTTTTCCCGACGCGTCGGATATCCGGAGGATACCGTCGTGGTCTTGAGATGGATGGTTGGGGCCGGTCTGGACTGACGACGCCCTAGATATTGTGATTGAGATTTTGAGATATTGAGGTACAGAGATTGTGACACAGAGATATCGAGATATTTGTATACTTGTTTTGTGTCGATGCTGGGCACTGTTTTATGCTGATTTCATTTATGGTACCTCCTATTTAAAATACAGAAATCTCACTGATTTATGAAAGTAGCTTTATTCAATACATGCATTCTGTTTCATGCATTCATACATCATCCATATGTTATATCGCTACCTAAGGCACTGACACGGGCACATGGGATTACACTCAGGTTAGATATTTACCCTAATCATTGTTAGGCTGCATGTTATATATATTTGAGGATATATTATGATCGTATGACCTAGGATTGCGTCATACATGCACTTCTATTCGTAGATGTTTTTCTATTCACGAGTTGGCAACTCACCCCCGTTGTGCCACAGTTTTTGCAGGTTTCGCCGTACAGGTTTCATTACGGCTTTGTTGGAACTACTTCCATTTCCGGGTGATTTGCTAGTAGGTGGGTTTATTTGTATCGTACCCATCATTATACCTTGTATACTATTATCCTGTTGTATCTAGAGATTCCATCAACCAAACATGTATTTATTTGAGATAGAGACCAGTGATGTTTATTCTTTCGACCTTAGAGTCGCGCGTTGTATTTCTGTGGATTTCTTGTTGTTTTGAGTTTCTATTTGAGTTTTGATCCTCGCCCTTGGCGTTGTATATTATATTTCTTGTGTGGTTGTGACCGTCGATTGACGAAGAGCTAGCTCCCGCTTGGGGATGCCTTTTTTTGATTTCGTATACTATTCATGTTGTATCCCGTTTGGGGGCCAGTATTTACAAAGGAGACTCTGCCGAAATTTTCAGGAAATATTTGATGTTTTTAAAAAAAATGCATAATTCGGCTTATGCTATTAAAACTACTTGATTTAAATTGGTTTTCCTTCACCCTACTACTTTTCTTGGTTTGGATTTCTGGGTTTTTTCGGCTTACTTAGATTATGTACGCCTCGAGACGTTTCGTAGTCTAAGTGCCGGTCATGTTCCGTACTTTCGGGTCGTGACAAATACCTAATGGCATCACAAGGAACTCATAATGCCCGTATCGGGTCTTGAAAGCCATCTTGCATATATCCTCGGCCGCTACTCTGATCTGGTGATAGCCTGAACGGAGATCCAACATCGAAAATACTCTGGCCCCACTTAACTGATCAAATAGGTCGTCGATGCGCGGAATGGGGTATTTCTTCTTTATCATGACTTTGTTCAGCTCACGATAGTCTATGCACATCCGTAGTGATCCATCCTTTTTCTTCACCAACAAAACTGGTGCACCCCACGGTGAAGCGCTTGGTCGAATAAATCCTTTCTTCAGGAGTTCTCCAATTTGCTTCTTCAATTCTGCCAACTCAACCGGTGCCATTCTGTACGGGGCCTTGGAAACTGGTGCCGTACCTGGAATCATATCAATAGAGAATTCCAAAATGCGGGGAGGTGGTAGACCTGGTAAATCTTCAGGAAACACATCCATAAAATCCCAACTAATCTCTGGGGCTGGACTCTCATCAATCTCCATAGCTGTCAACCCTTTTGGCTTGGCTCTAAACTTGGCCGGCTCCAACGATTCGCTCCCGCCTTCAAAAATAAACTCTGGGTGATTGGGAATGCGGAAAGTCACATTTCTTGCTCGACAATTGATAATTGCATGGAATGTACTCATCCAATCCATCCTGAGAATTGCGTCATAGCTGCCTGTTCCGATCAAAAGAAAATTCGCATAGAATTCCCTGCCACACATTACAACTGGACAGGATCTACATTCTCGACTGGATACTATAACACCATTACCCGTATGTATTTCCCAACCCTTGGTTAATGGTTCATGTGGTATGGAGTGTGTATCAACGAAATGCGCAGATATGAAACAGTGTGATGCTCCAGAATCAAACAGTACTCTAGCTGGCATGGAATGAACGAGTAGAATACCTGTAACAATTTCGCCTGAAGCCTGTGCCTGCTCGGCGGTCAAGGTGAAAGCCCGTCCCCAAACGCGTCCTGTGTCGGGTTGCCTCTGCTCCTATGACCTCTGCTGCTGCGTCCAGACCCTCCCTGTAACTCTGTTCGCTCGGGGCAACCACTAACTTGGTGCTGGTTGGATCCGCAAATAAAACACTGTCCCTTGGCACGGCGACAGTCTTTCTGGGTGTGCCCATCCCTGTTGCAGTAGCCGCAAACTAAGTTTTTACTCTAGGGGCGATGATGGGGCACGAATGGACGCTTCATCCGCGTCGTCCCTGTCCTGTGAACTGGTATGAATCCTCGAGACGGCGTGTGAGTACGCGCTGGAACGACAAGGGGTATCCTATCACTCGAACTGGGGCTCCTAAATTTATTGATCAGCTTCTCCTGAATTCGTGCTGCGTTGAGCACCTGCGCAAAAGTCTGCAACTCGAGTGGCGCGGTCAACTGCTGTAGCTCAAAATCAAGTCCCTGTAAGAAGCGCCTGGGCCTGGTGGCCTCTGAAGCGACCATATACGGAGAAAATCGGCTCAGACGGTTGAATTCTGCCGCATATATGTCCACGGGACGGCCATTCTGCTTCAGTAAGATGAATCTCTCTTCCATCTCTGCGTTGGCGGTGGAAGGAAAGTGGTGGTCCAAGAAGCACTCCTTGAATATGCTCCATTCGATTGGCCCTTCAAGTCTGCTTTCTTCAACTGACCACCAAGTACGGGCTTCGTCCTCCAACTGGATCTTTATCACATTCACTTTCTCTTCATCGGGTACCCTTGCGGCCGTCAGTAGGTTCTCCATATTGACCAGCCATTGCTCGGCCTCGAGTGGTTCGTCTAGTCCCGTAAATTCAGTTGGATGTAACCTCCGAAAATCTGACACGGTGCCAGTCCCGGCAGAAAAAGCTAGTGGAGCAGTGCCCTCGGGGGCGGTAATGAGAGCGGAGGTTCCTCCTACTGCGGTAATTGCCCTGAGTCCCTCGGCGAGTAGGTCCGTCTTTCTCTTTTTAGCTTCTGCGAGGGTCGTCAGTGCACTCAAGATCCTCTCCGTGCGATCCTAGGAACTTGAGTATGAGGAGTGGTCGTTCGGGGACGTCATGTCGCTGGAAAACACTTAAATGGGTATGATTAGATACAACGATGGAAGTCAGGGATAGTGAAGCGAAATTAATTTAATAAAGTGTAGTTAATGTTATCCCTTACTACTAAACACGGCTCTGATACCAACAAAACCATGTCACGCCCCGCTTCCCAAAATACGGAATACGAGGGACGACTGGTCGAGCCATGCTCCTACGGTCAAGGAATAATCCTGCCGTAGTCACACTTCGGCTTCTAGCATTACATGGTAATCAGTAAACACAGCACAGAAGTAGAGGAAATACATCACTAGTTATTACATCAACTTTCATTGTTCACAATTTACAACAAAACAAAGAAAAGAACAACTAACCAAGTGTGAATACAAGGTTTCTTTAGGGAAAACAGTAAAGGTACTGGAGGCACGGCCGTCTAAATCGCTGCAAGATCGAAGGGCAGGTCTGACTCCTAAACTGGTTCTTCCTCAAGGTCTGAGCATGCATACTCAGGTCGTCAGAGCGACATAATAGCTATATTATAATAATAACAAGAGACAAGAAAATGAAAGTAATAACGATGGAGATAAAATGCAGGTAGTCAATATGTCACTAACTGATGCAATGTATGATCTGTGTCCCTATCGGTCTCTAGGTCATTTTGAAATCGAGTTGTGGAAAGGAGGATCATGTTTAACGAGGGTCTCGTACATACCCGAGACTACGGCCCGCTATCGCCCGGGACATAACCCTGTCAGCCGGACCGCTAGGCCCAACCTAATATATATAAGAGTCGCTGTATGAATGATCATCCTCTAAATCACTGTCCTCGCTAAATACAATTCCCATTCCACTTCGATTTCCCCCTTTTTACCCAAGTTTCACTATTCGTGAGTATAGGCTAGTTGTGTATAAGTACGTATCAATCACACGATTTCTTTCACTGTTCATTGTATGGTTCATTGTCACGAATCACTCACTATTCATTGGCGTACTTGACATAACCATAACAATACTACACACGTCCGACAATGCAGTATACACTGTTAATTAACACGAATGTCCACTATCACTAGAGGTCTTGTAGTCGAGTAGAACTATAAATCATGCCGTTAAACAGTTTATATGCAGTACAAGTCGTTATGCATCTTATGAGCTTAGAAAATTTGTATTAAATCATGCATTCAGAATAAAGCAAAAAAATACAAAAGAGATAATAAGTAAACTCTGTCAGAAGTTCAACAAAATTAATTTCAAGTCAATCGGGTTTCGGGTTCGCATGTTACAATCATTTCATTTTAAGTGTCCGCTGCTGGAAATTCAGTTCCTGAACTGAATGTCCATTTCGTAACACAGTTTTCACCCTGTTGGGATCAAAATTAGGCGACGCTATAGTTTGATAAAATTGAGGTTTATCAGTTAGGTTTCCAACTTACCAGACGGATCGATAATATCCATGGTATACTGGAAGTTATGCACTGTACAACAATGGGGTATACGTTCTGTCCCTGTTTGGGACTGCTATATGTTCTGTTGATTTAAAATGTGATTTAAATAGTAAACGACGGTAAAAACGAATGAAACCACCTTCAACAGTTAGCTAACGGATTTTTCTTCACTATTGTATAAGTTTACACATTATAACATTTTCATACAGCAGAGTACAAGCATTACAAAACAAGAGTCAACAGCCAGAGCTGCTCTGAACTGCAGTCCAGAGCCGCACTCCGAACCAATTTCCGTCACCTTTTTAGCATAGAATCAGATTAAAACTCTTATGGGGTTCTAGGTCGTCGAGTCGGCTTCTATTTGAGCCCTTGAACACAACATTCCAATTTATAATCAATTAAATGGGATTTTTATGAGTTTCAGGTACGGAAAATTTCAGTTTTAACGGGCTTAAATGGGAATGACCTATCACGTCAGTAACGACTGTATTTTCCAGCCAAATTATAACAATGCGTTCGTTATTAATCGGGTCATCCTATGTGACCAGTTTCTGTCAATTTAACGGGGTTTTCCCCCTAGGGTTTTACATCGAACACTTACATATTATTGATTCGCACGAAAAGTATTTACGGAATTTATTGGTATTTAGAATTGTAATAGATAAACTTTAGCATGAAGCAAGTAGTACACTTGCCTGACGACGTGTTGACGACGGTACGGCGGCGGCAATGGCGCGATCGCGACAAACGCGCGGCTATTGTTCGCAGCCTCGGCTCGAGCTTGGGTTCTTGGCAGCGGAGGCTTGGTTGCTGGGGTCCCGACGATGAGAGTGGTGGTGTCTGTTGTCGGGGACAGAGGACGGGCTCGGCGAGTTCGTCGGCGGCAGCAAGGAAGATGGGTTCTGGATAGAGGGCAGTAGGTGTTGATCGGGTGTTGAGGTGGAGGTGATGGAGGTTGGTGGAGCTGGGCTCGGTGAGGGGTGTGCAGGGGCGGTGGTGCTGCTATTGAGGTGGCCTCGACTGCAGGCGAGGGGCTCGGCTAGGAGCTGCCGAGGTCGATGAGGGGGCAAGGGGTTGCGGTGTCTCTGAGGAGGGGAGCTCGGTGAGGGGATGGGTTGATTAGGGATGGTGTTGGGTGTTTGGAGGGAGGAGGTGGCTGATGGTGTGAGGAGTGGCGATGAGAGGGAGAACGAGGTGAGGGGGAGAGAGAGATAGCAGTGCAGTGAAAACGAGGCAGTGGGGATGAGGGGCTTGGCTTGTATGAGAGAGGAAGACGAGGTCGAAGGGGTTCGCGATTGCGCGCACGCGAGATCGGGGGTCGAGGTGTGGGGTCGTGGTCGCGGAGAGCGACGGGGACGTGGGAGCGAGTGGAGACGTAGGGAGGAGAAGAAGAAGCGGGAAATTTTTGAGGGAGTGGGGAAGAAAAGGATGCGGGTCGGGTATGGGGCATGGGGCCGGGTCGGTGGGGCTAGGCTTGGGGTTTTAGCCGGGGTTTTTCCTTGGGCCTTTTTATTTCTTTTGTTTAGAAAAGTTTTAATATTTAAAACCTAAGCATCTCAATTCATACAAAAAAATGCGGAGAAAATAGAAAACATTCAAGGGGACTTGGAGAAATATGGGAAAATTTTATTTACGGAACTGGGAATTTACATACACAAGGTACGTCACTCTCCTTAAGTCACCTACTCCATCAACCAAGGTCAACCTACGCGACGAAAGTTCGGGTCTAATACCCCCTTGACTAAGTCGAAGTTCCGTAAGGTCAAGCCTAGATTCTGTATATATACAAATGCCCTATGCTCCGCATATTCAAACATAGACTCGAACCAAGGTTAACCTAGCGCTCTGATACCAACTTTGTCACGACCCGAAATGGCACGTGACTGGCACTTGGATCATATGAAGTCTACAAGTCCCCATTTAATTCAAGTAAGCCAAGAAATCCCAGAAATCTAAACCATTTTAAGAAAGAAGTGAAGAAAACATGTTTTAAAGCAAATGGTTTTAATAACATAAGCCGAAGTGTGCATTTTTAAAATCTCAAGTCTTTTCTGAAAATTTCGGCAGAGTTTCCTATGTAAATACTGGCCCTAAAAGAGGTACAACATGCATAATATGAATAAAGGAATCTCCAAGCGGGAGCTAGCTCTTCGTCAATCGACGGTCACAACCACGAAAGCAATATAATATACAACGCCGAAGGGCGAGGATCAAAACTCAAAAAGAAAACTCAAAACATCAAGAAAACCCATAATAATACAACGCACAACTCTAAGGTCGAAAGAATATACAACTGGTCTTCTATGGTTATAAAATATACAAGTCTGGTTGATGGAGTTTACTAGATACAATAGAATGTAAGTAAAGTACAATGGTGGTCACGATGCGAGTGGACCCACCTACCAAAGCAATCACCTGGAATGAAGTAATATGCCAGCAAGACCAACAAGGAAAACCTGTACGGCAAAACCTGTAAGAAACTGTGGCACAACGGGGGTGAGTTGCCAACTCGTGAGTTGAAAACATCACAGAGCAAAAATCGCATGTATGACTCAATCCTAGGTCATACGATCAGTAATATCCTCAAATAAAATGGCCTGAAGCATGATAAAATGGCAAGGGTAAATATCTATAAATAAGTGTAATACCAAGTACTCGTGTCAGTGCCTCAGGTAGCAACATATCATATATGATGTATGAATGCATGAAAACAGAATACATCCAAATGAGAAAACTGTTTTCTTTATATAATTTGATTTCTGTGTATATATGTAAATCGAGGTATTATCAATGAAATCAACATAGAATCAGTGTCAAGTATCGACACAAAACCTAAATCCCAATATCTCAATATCTCAGGCTCCGGCAATCCGGACTGGCCTGTAACCTCGAATCTCAATATCTAAGGCTCCGGCTATCCGGACTGGCCCATATCCTCAAATCTCAAAACCTCAGGCTCCAGTTATCCGGACTGGCCTGTACTCAGATCGGTATCCTCCGGATATCCGTCGGGTCTCAATAAAATCACCGGCCGGTAGTGCTCCCCTGCCAGGATCAACGCCATCATCTGCGACCATCTTGCCCCGGGGTACCGCACCGGGTCCACCATGCACCCACAGACGGTTCCTCCTCCTCCTCGAATCGGGTGTATGATATCGCTCAAGAGCCGAGAAAACACATGGTGGACATATCTCAAATCATATCATGAGAAAACCGCACTTTTATCTTTAAAATGAAAATGAGTTTAATAAATTTTGCGGTTTCTCCAAATCCATAAATCTCATGGAAATCCGAAATCCCAAAATAAAGGGTCGATAACAAAAAATACTGGGCTCCGGCAATCCGGACTGGCCACTAATATCATGGCAATGAATATATAAAAATACATGAAAAATCACAGTAATAAATGCAACATCTAACTAGCACAATAATGATATATCGGAACTATCAGCTAACAAGCGATAACAATGAACTAATATTCTCTAAAGTGTACGTGACATGACAATTACCGATGATGATGTGTGTGACCCGGCAAGTAAGTGTTCGTAGAAGTACGCATGATCGGTAATGGTGCTGGTGTCCTGACAGCATGTTTTCATAATAACAATAAAAGTACATTTAAACATGCAATGCGATGCGATATGAACAGCATGAGTATACAGGATAAATAATAAATGTAACAATAAGTAATCTACACTATGCATACGAGTCATACAATTGTCATTTGAAATAACACGAATCGTGGTGTTTAGAAAATAGGGCTGCGGTGTTTTTAAGAAAATGTACGTCCTTTAAAATATCCGTAAAATCCCTTGGCCTGTCTTTAAAATACTCACGATTCGTTATTTTTGAAATAAGTATGACTCAAGTCTAGTCTAACATCTACAAGTAAACTACAGGACTAAACTAACAGGCTAATCGAAAAGGTAAGGAAATCCACCTATATCTGAGTCGATATATATAACATAAAATAGTCGGTGATTCCGCCTCAATAGTATCACATATGATACAATATATAACATGATATTCTCGAGTCAAGAGTATGGATCTATCATCAATATATAGCTCGTACGGTAAATCCATCGTACGGCATCCCAATCTGGGTACGGGTCAATATCACATTTATCTCGTTATTCAACTGGTATCCTTATTATCATGTCATGATCTGGGTACTGATCTAACGTCTAGTACATACTGATACCATCTACATATATATGTGCGTGTGTATGAAAACACAACGCCCCAAAGACCCGCTATAATATCATGCCGTATCTCAAATACGAACCATGTCACATCACCGATCTCATGGAATCATGCCCAATCTCATCGACTCATCTCCAAATACCATGTACTATCTTCATCATCCATGTATATGTATACATGTATATATATATATATACATAGTCCCATACCAATGTGTATTTATATATACATACATATCCCCATATATGCACAAGTAAAAAAATGTATGCAAGTGTTTGCGTGTGCGCGCGCGTGTATGCAAATCATTAATCTAAGGTTCGCGACTAAAACTAACTATCGACACTATCATCCAATTACACTAAAATTTATCCACGAACTCCTAAAGTCTATCTAGATAATCATCTAGTCTCATAATAAACATAATTATATATATGTATATATGTATACGTATTCGTTTACTACACTACGAACTGTGGGGGTGCTATACTCCATCCACCCGACTTCTCCCGTAGATATATATCTACTCACCTTGATCCTCGCTTGACGAAGTCAATGACTCCACGCTCTCTTCATCGTCTCGAAATCCTTGTGGGGGTGCCTACCTATAAACACACAAGATATCGTATACTGAAATCACGCACGAAAACCAAATCGATATACGAAACGTACATAGGTTAAAACCTATCGTTTACGCATGCAAGAATAACCAACAACTCTCGACGATTGACGTATAAACGTGAATCGACCGATAAAAACACAAATATCAAAACTTCATTTCATAAATATCACGAAATACAAGACAGCAACTCATGAAAATGGTCCCAGATTTTACCCTAGGTGAAATTAAACAATTTTGCACATATGGAAGGTCTAATTTACTGAAGATAATACCCTGGAACAAACACGAACAAATTTGGAAGTTCCCAGGACACAATTTGCGGCCCAAGTGAATAAATCTGCGGCCTGGATGGATGGGTTTGTTCTCGGGTCTTCAGGGTAGCTTCTAGATTCCCTGCATGACTCACTGTGATCGCTATAAAATTTTCAGGTGCCCTGGGTCATAGCAGATGTCAATATGCCATCACCAAAGTCTACAAAATACAATATCGGGGTTTCTATGTTTGTGAATTGGTGGTTTAAGTCTCAGGTTTTATCAATATAAGGGTTGTAGTCACTTAGAATACCTCAATTGCACCATCACAAGTCAAACAAACCCTAACCTCAACTTGGAATTTTCCAAGTTCACTAATCTACACTTAAACCAATCTAAACTAACATAGATACTAAAATAAACCAAATACTACACTAATGGTTAAGGAATATACCTCATTTGGCAACTCAAGAAATTTCTTGAATTGCCCCAAGTCTTCAAAATTCAAATTTTCTTGGTCGAAAGTGTTTGTAGTGAGCTTGTCCATGTTTTTAGTGAAAGGGGGATGATGTTTTGATGTGTTTTTTAGGGTGTTTATGATGGTTTAGTGGAGGAGGGAGATGAGGGCATCCATGGGAGAGGGAGATGAGAGAAACATGAGTGAATAAGTGAAGAGGGAATGAACCAAGACCAAGGTTGACCCCTCACCCTCTCTCTCTCTCTCTCTCTTGCCCATACCCATTTTTTTTTATCCTTTTCTTTTTTCTTTTCTTTTCTTTTCTCTTCTCTTTTCTTTTCTCTCATTTAAAAACCAAACCAAAACATTTGAAAAGAAAAGCCATGGAGGAAAAAGTAACAAGTGTGAAAAATGACTTGGTGCATGTCACATGCACAAAACTAGCTTAATGCGCGATTAGCAATATTTAATCGCGATTAGCATTAAAATAGTGTATAATTAATTATAAAAATCTATAATTTTCCTAAATCACATAAAACACCCTCATTTCAGTAATTCTTATAATTTTCCTAATTTTCCCCAATTTATCTGTATTTAATTATACCGCACCTTTAAAATATTCATAATATTTGTTATTTAATTATAAAAATTCCCAAAAATAATATTTTATTTTTCTGAAATGTTACACTCTTTAAGTTCCTCGATGGAAGTATGGATCATGCTTGAACTTCGGCCTCCTCGCGTCAATGATGATCAACCCGAGAGTACCAACTAAGAGCTCCTACCTCTTAGTTGAGGTAACTAGAATACTTAGGTTGCTAATCTAAGAAGACTAGAGTGTGTAGAGAGTGATTATGGAATTCTTTGTCTCACTAACCCTAGGTTTCTCAACTCATGAGACAATTAGGGTTTGTATTAGAAGAAGAGAGCAAGGAGAAGATGAGAGTGTAGAGTGAGCTATCAAAAATGAAGAATGGCTAAGTCAATGAGATAATAATGCAAGAAAAAAAATATCTCCAAAAAATATCAACCATGGAAGAATAGTAAACCATGAGTCATTGGATGAGTCATCAAGCTAGCCATGCTTCATTTAATGAAAATGCACACCTCATCTCTCCACCTCATTAATCCATTAACTAAAATGGTAAATCAAAATAATGAGTTGTCTTCTTCTAGAAGCACCTTGCATAATTACAAGAATTCCCATCACCCGTATATACATACCCGTATCCGTATTCCGAGAAATACGAATACAAAGAGACAAAATAATCCAAGAATATAATACTAGGATCCGGCTTAAACCAAAGCCCGCTAGTATTATCCGCCCGAACATCATACGTGCATAAGTGTACGTATGTGATCGAACCCTACCGTTAAACCATACGGCCTCTACATCATTTCGCCCAAAGCAGGGAAACCCTCTGTGTCACGCCCCGCTTCCCAGTAGATGGAAACGATAACGTGGCAAGCCCGCGACGTATTTATTCCGAGAAGGCCATTTCTCGAAATAAATACGCTAAGCGTCTATAAGTAACATAAAGTAATAAGAACAAACAAAAAAATGAAATCCAACTCTGATTTATTACATTCATGATTCATAGTAGACAAAATATCTGAATACAAGATATATAACATGATAAGCCTGAATAAGGAGGCATACATAAATAAGATGAAATGAAATGAAAAGCTGAATGAAACTATACGTCTGTTTGTGATACGAACTGGTTGTACTCTTTTTCAACCACTTCTATCTTCTCTGTCTCAATGTTACCTGACGAACATTCCAAGAAAGAAAGAAATATGGGTGGAATGCCCGTCAGCAAACTTGCGCTCGGTAAGTCCCTATAGAGATGTGTAATATATAAATTGAGTGCCATATTACATGTAATTTAGTATAAAAGGAAATTGTAATATGTGAACAAGTATGGCAATGTATATGGTGATCAGTCGAAAATATTGTATATTTTAGCCGGCAATTTCCCTGACATTTGCATACATTTAGAAGTGTTCGGCATTCATATTCTACATATTAGCAAATCTGTCACAAAATATGAGATTTCATGTAGTAGACTTTTAAACCGACACTTTAAAGGAAATTAACCGCATTTCATGGCATCGCATCATTTCTGTATTTGCGCAACACTTGTCTTGAGTCTGTGCAGGAAATACGGAAGAAAAACCAAAGAGCTGATCAAAAGTACGCCAACTCAAAGCCCTGAGATCTGGTAGCAATTTAGAAGGAGTTATACAAATTTATATATCAAACAAAGGCCCATACATCAGGCCCAGCAACCCACAGAGAGCCCAAGCTTCAACTCCCAGAGTCAGCCGCGGAAGCGCGGCGGGAGCAGGCTTGAGCCGCGCAACCGCGGCGGTTCTGCCACGTCAACCGTCAAGTTTTGGGCACAATTCCTCTCTCTGGTCCCACAGTCCATTCTGACACTTCAAAGTCCAGAACTATCTCGAAGCTACTGCCAGATCAGAAAAGAAGATTAAGAAGGCTAATCCTAATTAAGCTCCTAACTAATCCTATTCTAGAAGCTCCTCCTAACTAATCACATCTAGAACCTTCTCCCCTAACTAACTTTTGGAGGGAAATTTGAATTTCCTCAACAAACTTTAGGAGGGAAAGTTAGAATTTGAAATCCTAGATCTAGGGTTAGTTATCTATAAATAGAGCCTAGATCTAAGGGTTAAGGTTGTTCAATCATTAGATAGTTCACCATTAGTTAAAAATAATCATTCTACACCATTTTCTTCCACAAGTCTCGTGACAAGGCTTGTGCGAAACCCTAACCCTAATTCCACTCCAAATCCAAGATCTTGAGTACCAAATCAAGCGAGAAGTCTTCAACCTTTTAGGAGCCGTGCCGATCTTCAATCGGGCAAGTGATCCAAGCCGATCCGCGATCCACGGAGACGAGCGAAGCCAAGTCGACGATCAAGTTCTTCCTCTTGTAGTTCTTGAGCGAATGTAACTAAATTGTTGATATAAATAAAAGGTGAAATTCGTTAATCTTGCTTTCTTTTAATTCTTGCATCATGATTAGATCTCAATTTGTAATTGTTGCTCTTGTTGTGATGTTCGAGTAAAACTCCGCTCGTTAAGGAGTCGAGACGATTGTAGAATGATGATGTAACAAATTCTATTACTATTTTTAAGTCCTACGAGTTTTGTAAACCCTAGCAAGTTCAAGAATCGATGACCTAGTTTCGTAGCGATGCTTTCTGGATTGTGATCGCTCGAAATTAGGGATCTACGATCGTTTCTTGAATTTACTAGAGGCTAGAATGTGAATGACATCGACGAAAGAACAAGGGATAAGATGAAACCCTAGTTTCACAAGAAATCCCTAATTCTCATCGATGATCATCGATCTAGTATCAATTCATCGAAGGATAAGAATACGTAATTGTAAGATTACATCACATCTATAGATCCGATCGATTCCTACGAGCCACATTTCGATTCTTGAGATTTGGTTTGGAAAAATCAACAAACGATCAATTCTTGATTCTATCTTTTAATGCTTTCTTAGATCTAGTTTTTCTCTTTCTTAAACTTCAAATACAAATCTTGAATTGTTTTGTTTTCTTTCTTTAATGTTTCAATTCATCTAATTCGAAAGACGAACGATTACACTTTCCCTGTGGACGATCCGCACTCACATACTAACTATAATCCGACACCGTAGTTGATTGCGGTCAAATAATTTTTGGTTGTGATTTCTATACTATTTGATTCGATTTATTACAATCACAGAAATTATATCAATCAAATGGCGCCGTTGCCGGGCATAGTGCGCTAATAGTTTGTATTTTGAAATTTGAGTCGAACAATTTATTCCATTATAATTTTTAGATCAAAATTTGTGCAAACTCTAATACGTGTGTTGTGATTTGTTGCGAGAAAATCTGGAATCATTGGAGCTGGAGAAATTTTTTTCTGAAACAGTAAGAGAGCTGTGTAGGTGAACAGGAGCTTGTGCACAAATTTTTGTGCACTGATCCCAAAATTCCGCGGCGGAAGAGCGGCAATAGTCAGCATTTGCGGCGGAAGCGCCGCAGGTTCATCACTTCTCTGCATAATTTCTTCTCTGTAAGTCCCTCACTTTCTTATCTTCTCCTCTGTCTGCTCCAACTAATATTTTGTGCAGGATTCTTTGCAAATAAATCGCAGCGCCGCAAAGCAAAATTAAATTTTTGCGTGTTTTTGATTCTTATGGTTGTTGCATTTTAATACGGAATTTAAGGGGCACGGCCAAATCCAAATTAGGTGGGGATTTCATTACCCTTCCTAGGCCCCGAAAATCGCAAAACTTGCATCCACATTTGACCCTCATTAATTAAAAGAAATCTAGAGATGACCCTAAGGACCGTCGCGCTCAATTAGGACAAGAGAAGGCCGTGGGTAATTCATTGTTTATCTGCGTTTTTCTGTGGTGCCTAAGGCGAGTGTGTCTAAGGCTAGTGGTTATTAATTAGGCCCACTGTAGTGGTGGTTCCTTCCCACTTACCTGGCACTTATCCGGCCACAGGGGGACAAAGAGGCAGTGGAGGATTCTATCCCGCGACTTGTCTTTTGGCAGTTAGGAGCGGTCTAGAGTTTGACCTAGGTGACCCCTAGATTTTAGGGTTTTGTGTGTTGCATTTGTTTTGTTGCATCATTTTTTCAAAAATCCGTATCAATCTTTTTCAAAACAAACATCACATTCATTCTTTCCCCTAATTATAAATTCACGCTGCCACTTGTACTAACCCTTTTTAGTGCAAGATAGGCTGGACACGGGTGTCTAGTGCCCGTTAGTCCGCGTTTTCCCTCATCGACCTAAAAGTCGGTATTTCTACATTTACCCTTTCTTTTACCCACCACCACACCCACCTTCGATGGATCCACCTCCATCGAATTTCTTTTCCACTACCCTGCCGCCGTCCGTTGGTGCGCAGAATCCACCTCGCATCTCTCTCCAAGAGAGATGTTATCCTACACGAGGCCCACTTTCCACCTGTCTTTCCACACCACCAGCCAACGGGGAAAATTTCCAAATAAAACCCCAATACATCAACCTTCTACCAAAATTTCACGGTCTCGAGTCTAAAGACGCATACGTGTTTATCACGAAATTTGAAAATGTATGAGCAATGATGGGTACCTCACAGTTGTCTGTGGATTCTTTCCGTCTTCGTCTTCTCCCATTTACCTTGTGCGATTTAGCCGAGAAGTGGCTATATAACACTACCGCACATTTCATTTCAAATTGGGACGAATTCATTAAAGCATTCCTTAATAAATTCTACCCACATCACAAAACAGCTCGAGTCCGTAGCGAAATCTATCAATTCACCCAGCTTCCAAATGAAACATTTTCAAAATGTCTTGACCGCTTCAAGGATCTGTTAATCCAATGTCCACATCACGGCATCCCGAGATGGGAATTGTGCCGAATCATTTATGAGGGCATTACTCCTTACACAAGACAGTCCCTTGAATCCATGTGTCAAGGCAACTTTATGACCAAAGATGATTGGGAAGCCTGGAAATTTCTAGAAGATTTCGCTGAAAAATCTTTACAGTGGGAGGGTTTGAGTCAATCATCTAGGGATGGCAATGATATTTCCATAGGAATTAGAGCTGAAATTTCAGCTTTACACAAGAAATTTGACGCTATGGAAAATAAATTTTTAGCCGCCGCCCTAAGTCAAATATCACTCTCCAAAACTGTATGTGGATGTTGTTCTGATCCGTCTCACTTGACGGAAGAATGTCCGTTTCAAGGTCCTGAGCATACCAATGCCTCATTTCAAAGACCTAGAAACGATCCATCTTCCTCCACATATGATCAGGGTTGGAGGAATCACCCTAACTTTGCTTGGAACCAATCACAATTTCAAAACACGGTTCCAACCCAACACAATTTCCAAGGGGTCCCTCCACCACAACAGCACCCACCACTTCAATTGAGTCAGCACCCCTTTCAAGCACAAAACTTTGAAAATCCGGCCAACACTTTTGCACCGTCTAATCCTTTGCAATTGACCGGTACAGATAATATCTCTGCACTAGCACAAACCTTGGATACTTTCATGAAACAATCCATCCAAGGGACGGCAAGTTTGCAATCTTCCGTCGAAAATGTAATGAAGATCATTATCTCTCAAAATGAGAACATCAAATCGATGGAAGAACAAATTGCACAACTAAAAGCCGAAATAAGTGCAAGAGAGAAAAGGAAACTTCCAGCTCAACCTTTACCCAATTCTAGCTATTCACATGATGTGGATGCAATCACGTTGAGATCTGGAAGAGTGCTTGACCATCACGTTGGGGAAGAGTTTGATGATACAGAAAAATCATTCATTAACACCCCGGCTGAGACCTTTCCCCCCACACACACTTCTAATCCTAGTTCTTCTACCCTACCACCTTCTTCCGAGCCTATTCTCCATTTCCCAAAAGGCTCGCCATTACAGCCCACCTCTTTTACCCCTCCACGGACGATTCCCACTTCTATTCCGGGATCGATTCCACACACACTTCCTTCTCCTATGATGGACCCAGCGCTTATTGCTAAAGCACCTTATCCTAATCAGTTAAGGGCTAACACACCGAGTCCACATATGGAGAAGATTATGAACATTTTTAAGTAAGTAAACACCAACATGCCTCTCCTAGATGCCATCCAACAAGTTCCGTCTTATGCGAAAACTCTTAAGAACTTGTGCACTAGGAAGAGGAAGACTCATGTGCCAAAGAAGATTTTCATGGAAAAAACAATAGACACGGCTTTCCCCCAACAATTACCGAGGAAACGTAAGGATCCAGGATATCCTACTATTTCCGTTTCTATTGGGGAAAACACATTAACCGTGCTCTATTAGATCTTGGCGCTAGTGCTAACTTGCTTCCATATTCTGTTTATGAGCAACTAGGGATCGGAGAGTTGAAGCCAACCAATTGCACTCTTCAGATGGCTGACCGATCAATCACCAAACCTAGGGGTGAACTGGAGGAAGTGTTAATAAAAATCGGTGAATTTATATTCCCGGTAGATTTTATTGTAATTGATACACAGCCTGTAGCGAACCCACGGAATCAAATTCCGGTGATTTTAGGTCGCCCCTTTTTGGCCACTTCCAATGCTATAATCAACTGTCGTAACGGTTCTATGACCCTATCTTTCGGGAATAGGTCAATAGAACTAAACATTTACAAGTTGGGAAGTGTACCCTCCGAACCTACTGCTCAGGTCTGTTCTGTCGACTTAATGGATGTCGACAGCAGCGAATTTGATGATCCTCCGGATATCGATCTTGACTCTTTTCATATGTTATTGTTTGACCCAACTATGTATCATACACATACGGACTCTTCCACCGAGATGTCCGGGTCAACAATTAACATTGATTATGAACTGATTTTAGAGTCTGAAGATCACCCCGCACTTTGTGATGACATTATTCATCGGGGTATTAATGGAACTTTTGAGGAGATCTTCGCTGATGAACTCGCATTTTTGAATGACACGGGTGTTGAGATGAATCATCTCCCAATCTTTGAAATTGAACCTCCACCCATTCTTATGAACTGTAAAAAGAATGCGAGTAATCCATCACTTTCACTGCATCGTCTCTCCAAAATGAGACGCACACACATTTTATTCCACCACTTAACCTTTCCCCACTTCTTCTTCCACCAAACAGAGCACTGCATTGATAAAATTTTTGAATGGTTGGTGTTAACATTCGGTCTTTGCAAAGCTTGGCATCGACCACTGATTTTTGACCCCCACTTGTGATTTTAAAAGATTAACATTGCATAACTCAAGTTTGGGGGGGTACATTTTTCTGGCTCCTGAAAAGAAAATTTTTACAAAATGATGAGCCAAAAATAAGTTTGAGAGAGGTTCTTCACTTAAATATTTTGCCCCCACTAATAAATTCCTCCCAAGCTTACAGGTTTTTTTCGAGATTTAGTGGATGGCAACAGTGAGGACACTGTTGAAAACAAGTTTGGGGGAGGTTTGTGCTTATTTTCGCATCATTTGCATATCATCTGCATAAGCACAAAACATTTCTTTCGAAAACCTATAAAAATTTAAAAGATTTTAAAAATTATAAAAATATTTTTTGTATATAAATAAGATAATAAAAGTTTAGATAGTGAAAAATTACATCCATGAGATTAGAAAAATTTAAGAAAACTAAGAAAATTAGAAGTTTTCTTATACGATCTAGTAATAAGTAGTTATGAGCCGTTGTCCCAAGGGTTAGTAAGATGAAAGACGTCACTAATCTGAGGATAAAAATAAGTCTGAAAAATAGTTTCTATTCTGGAAGCCAAACATTTTGAACGTTGCTACCCTGCTATTCGCACTTACACACATCTTAAAGCCTGGGATAGTAGAGGATACCTTGAAATGCTCTTGTCTTAAAGCCAAAAGTATGGAAAAAAAAAGTATTTTGAAAATGGTGAAAAAAATGGACACTGGTTTTGTTATCACCAAGGGTAAAAAAAAAATATATAGCAAAAGGGTGCTTCTTCACCTAGTGCCCCAAGGTCAATTGGTCTGGGAGTCACTGCTATGCCTAAGGTGGTGCAAGACGAGGAAAATACACCAAGTTAGCAAGCTCATTAGTAATCGGTCGGTTAGTACCTCAAGAAGTATTAACGGTCGCATGAAAGTGTGTAAGCAATCTCGTTTATCAAGAAGTACTGAGGCCGATGGGCAAGAGTATGATAGCTTGAATTGAATTCTCCGGGTGTAGGGATGTCTTTACACACACGCAGGGTGATATGATCGATGTTTGGAATAAAGATAGGAATGAAGAATAAGACGATGTTTTATTGAGGGAGGACGTGATTTCTAACATTTTTTCATGACCATTAAGATAGGGCTCATGACAACCGAAAAGCTAGCTTAGTTGGAAACCCTAATTTTCAAGGCTTTTCTTTTACAATTCTCTTCTTTAAATGTAATATTCATGATCTTTCTTTTATTATTGGATTTTGTGGGTGCAATCCGCTGAAAACCCTCAGGAGACAACACTCCTCCTACTAGGGACACCTAGAGGTTTAAAGGCTTGTTGCACGTGCTCAGTGCAATCGTGTTGCCTACGAAAGTGTGCTAGTTAGTTTTTCTCTTTCTTTATTTTCTCCTTCTCTTTTTCTTTTTAATAAAACATTCGCTCGAGACGATCGAAATTAAGTTTGGGGGTATTTGATCAGTCGAAAATATTGTATATTTTAGCCGGCAATTTCCCTGACATTTGCATACATTTAGAAGTGTTCGGCATTCATATTCTACATATTAGCAAATCTGTCACAAAATATGAGATTTCATGTAGTAGACTTTTAAACCGACACTTTAAAGGAAATTAACCGCATTTCATGGCATCGCATCATTTCTGTATTTGCGCAACACTTGTCTTGAGTCTGTGCAGGAAATACGGAAGAAAAACCAAAGAGCTGATCAAAAGTACGCCAACTCAAAGCCCTGAGATCTGGTAGCAATTTAGAAGGAGTTATACAAATTTATATATCAAACAAAGGCCCATACATCAGGCCCAGCAACCCACAGAGAGCCCAAGCTTCAACTCCCAGAGTCAGCCGCGGAAGCGCGGCGGGAGCAGGCTTGAGCCGCGCAACCGCGGCGGTTCTGCCACATCAGCCGTCAAGTTTTGGGCACAATTCCTCTCTCTGGTCCCACAGTCCATTCTGACACTTCAAAGTCCAGAACTATCTCGAAGCTACTTCCATATCAGAAAAGAAGATTAAGAAGGCTAATCCTAATTAAGCTCCTAACTAATCCTATTCTAGAAGCTCCTCCTAACTAATCACATCTAGAACCTTCTCCCCTAACTAACTTTTGGAGGGAAATTTGAATTTCCTCAACAAACTTTAGGAGGGAAAGTTAGAATTTGAAATCCTAGATCTAGGGTTAGTTATCTATAAATAGAGCCTAGATCTAAGGGTTGAGGTTGTTCAATCATTAGATAGTTCACCATTAGTTAAAAATAATCATTCTACACCATTTTCTTCCACAAGTCTCGTGACAAGGCTTGTGCGAAACCCTAACCCTAATTCCACTCCAAATCCAAGATCTTGAGTACCAAATCAAGCGAGAAGTCTTCAACCTTTTAGGAGCCGAGCCGATCTTCAATCGGGCAAGTGATCCAAGCCGATCCGCGATCCACGGAGACGAGCGAAGCCAAGTCGACGATCAAGTTCTTCCTCTTGTAGTTCTTGAGCGAATGTAACTAAATTGTTGATATAAATAAAAGGTGAAATTCGTTAATCTTGCTTTCTTTTAATTCTTGCATCGTGATTAGATCTCAATTTGTAATTGTTGCTCTTGTTGTGATGTTCGAGTAAAACTCCGCTCGTTAAGGAGTCGAGACGATTGTAGAATGATGATGTAACAAATTCTAATACTATTTTAAAGTCCTACGAGTTTTGTAAACCCTAGCAAGTTCAAGAATCGATGACCTAGTTTCGTAGCGATGCTTTCTTGATTGTGATCGCTCGAAATTAGGGATCTATGATCGTTTCTTGAATTTACTAGAGGCTAGAATGTGAATGACATCGACGAAAGAACAAGGGATAAGATGAAACCCTAGTTTCACAAGAAATCCCTAATTCTCATCGATGATCATCGATCTAGTATCAATTCATCGAAGGATAAGAATACGTAATTGTAAGATTACATCACATCTATAGATCCGATCGATTCCTACGAGCCTCATTTCGATTCTTGAGATTTGGTTTGGAAAAATCAACAAACGATCAATTCTTGATTCTATCTTTTAATGCTTTCTTAGATCTAGTTTTTCTCTTTCTTAAACTTCAAATACAAATCTTGAATTGTTTTGTTTTGTTTCTTTAATGTTTCAATTCATCTAATTCGAAAGACGAACGATTACACTTTCCCTGTGGACGATCCGCACTCACATACTAACTACAATCCGACACCGTAGTTGATTGCGGTCAAATAATTTTTGGTTGTGATTTCTATACTATTTGATTCGATTTATTACAATCACAGAAATTATATCAATCATATGGCAACTATATCAGCATGGAAATGTAACATGAGCATAGAAAACAAGTATAGCATGGCCGTGGAGTGTAGGTATAGTGAATATGAAGTGAATGTAAGTGTCCAAAAAGGTCTCTAAAAGGGTAAAATTAACTAATGTGAGTTCAAGTGTGAATGTCAACCAACCTCAAGAGTATTCTCGAACCCAAGGCTATCGTTCAGGGACAAGGAATCACTGGCCCAAAATAGCGGGACTTCAATTGTTATTGAAGTATTCCAAACCCAACAGGCTATCATCCAGGGGCTTGGAAACACGGGCCCTCATTCGTGAATTCGTGATTTGTACCGTTTCAGCCCGGTACCACAGGAACATGATTTGTACCGTTTCAGCCCGGTACCACAGGAACATGATTTGTATTAATGGGACTCATGAGATTCCGTTGGATTCATACTCAAACTACCCCAACAACCCGTGTACATAAGTCTATGATTAATGTTTTGAGTCTTGATCGAATCTATGAATACAAAAGGTGATATATGATATCAAGTTTTCAAGATTGAGTTCATGTAATCATGTCAAGTGCAAGTCATGCTAATTGTATTTATGGTTCGAGTCAAGTTGGTTAAAGTGTACATATTGGGTTCAAGTCTTCATGATTGAGTCGTGTCAAGATCAATTCAATTCTAGCATATAATGATTTAATCACAAGTCATATAAATAAACATAAATAAGCAATCACAGAACATGATATGAGATAAGTATACACGTAACGTCCAAAACAGTGTTGTAAATATGTGATATGTACAACTAGTTAATCAAGTCATTTGAAATCATAATATAAATGAAAACATAGCGTTAAGTTTTATACACACGTGAGTTTCAGTCTCTCCTAAATACGACTACCGGTTTGGGAGATATACACGTTTTCGTATTATCGCGCAAAACAGATCAGAATCTGTTCTACACCGTCACACATTTTTAAAACGCTGTTTGAGTTTATTTCTATCGTGTTTCAGGTTACAAAATTTGTTAGAAAATTTTAGGTATTTTGATGTACTTATCCAAAACACCAAGACTCACGCGATTTGGATTTCTGAAGCTTTAGTTATGATCGTTTTAATATCAGCGTTTAAAACAGAAATTCAGATTTCTGGACAGCAAATTTATGTTATTGCAAATCCTATATCGAGTTGTTTCATTCATTTATAAATAATATAATATACATAAAATTACAGTTCTATCAACTTTTCATCTATACATCTAAAGTTTGTCACAAACGGATATCGGGAGTTCGAGTTATGTCCTATATAAAAACAATGTGCGAATCAGGACAGATTTTGTCCAGATCTGTTGCTTAATATTGTAACGTGGTTTTCTATATTTTACGTCAATTTTCAGTAAAAACTTAAAACTAAGAAAATCTAGATTATTCGATGTAGATATCCAAAATATCATAGTTTGCTCAATTTGGATATCGGTATACCATGTTATGTGTCCTAGAAATTGACTGATAACTGCAGTTTTCTGTTTTACGAACAGTGAATAAAAACGATATAATTCCTAAACCGTTTAATAATTCAATCTAAAAATTTTACAGCGTGTACACAAAAATATATTCTATCCAAGATAAATTTCTTGAAATTTTCAGAAGTAAAAATTAATTTCTAAAATTATTTTAATAGTAAAGGTATTGATATGTCATATGTGAGAATGAGGAAACCATGGTATTTATTCGTAACTTCATTTTCTTTAACAAAATTTGAATAAAGTAATTTAAAATACAACAACAAACGATTCAATCCTAATTGGTTACTATGAAATCTTAACATATGGATTCAGAGTAATGAAAAAGACTTTACAAATTATATATGTGTGTATGTTTGTTTGTGTTGATTATTTATATATGTATCAATTTAATTAATTATTTAGGGACTATGATATGATGAGGGATGTTTTTCATGGCAATATAAAAAAGAGAAAGACAAATAGAAAGAGATGGAGGGAGGGAAAGAGAGAAGGTACTTACATATACAAGCCGGTATTGTCACCGGGCTTGTCTATCCGCCGATATCCTCGCGTTTCTAGCAAGACTTCCTTGAGAATTTCTTCATGTTCTTCTTCGGGGAATTTAGATGAAGAGGGATATGTAAAATAATAGAAAGATGTTATAATGAAAAGAAAGAGTAGTGAGATATAAAAAAGTTTATGGCCGCCATAATTCTAATAAATCACGGCTCATAACCATTCTAATTATTTTGGGAGTTATAAAGAAGATAAAATGAAAGGTCTCATTTATAGGTTATGAGAAGAATAAAAATTGATAAAAATAATAATTGCAAAAATGGAGATTTGAACATGTGACTTATGAAATAACAATGCAAGGACTCAACAAATCTACTACAAGGTTGTTCATGCACATATTTAATTAGAATTAAGTATATGCCTGTAAGTCCACGTTACCTCTCCCGGTTCTTTCGGGCTTGCGGAAATGATGAAAAACGATTTTTCGGGTCATGGTAACATGGACTATAAAACACGGATCATTGCTAAACTACACACTAGCAACTAACTAGAGCTTTTCCTACTCGGTTAGGGGTTATACCTCAACTTGAACTTCTTCTCCTGGGCTCTTTGTGGTGGTCGGATGGTTCGTTCCTCGTCGCCTTCTCTTGCCGAAGATGGATCCACCCGAGGGTCTCTACCTTGAGCTTCTTTCTCGAACATGAGAAAACAAAAGTGTTCGGCTTGCTAGACCTTCAACCTTAGGATGAGTAGAGAGTAGCTTTGGTGTTTTATCTCCAAGGAAATGTTTCTCAACACATGAGATGAATTTTCCTTGAGCTAGAGGAAGAGGGAGAGCAAAATGGAGGAGAGAGAATCAATATGATAGAATGAGAATGGTTTTTACAACCATAACAATATATGTGAATTATCTAATTAATAATATTAATCCAAAATGAAAAAGGTGATGGTTGGTTTGATAAGACCATTATCATTTCACATTAAATGTTTTTGCAAAGATCAAAGGGCATCTTTGGAAAGAAATGATGATGGTCAATGTTTCAACCTTGGTCAACAAGTCAACAAACCCTAACCATAACCTAATTTCATTTAAATAACATTATCATTTGATATATCACATATTCATTAGGGTTTGGTAAACGACAACCGTCAACTGTGCATACACACCCGTACCAAAACCCTAATGAGAATCCTCTTCCTCTGCCTCAGTCAACTGTGCATACACACCCGCATTCGTGTTCCGAGGAGCACGAATACTATGAGATAAAACTAACCTCAAAGCATATACTAGGATCTGGCTCAAACCAGAGCCCGCTAGTAATAACTGTCCGGACATCAAACGTGCACAAGTGCGCGGATATGAACGAACCCTGTCGCAAAACCATACGACTTCTACTCTGTTTTGCCCAAAGGCGAATAACCCTCTGTGTGCGACTCTAAAGACCGGACACTATGCTGGCAGTGGGTTTAACCACAGACCGCAAGCGGCAATAGCTGTACTTAACGGTCCCCAGGAAGATGCCGATAAGAAGACGGACGTGGTGAAACCCATCTGAACTCTTACTGAGCCTGAATGTAACAATCTCCGTACAGTCCGGTCTGTTCGTCTGAGAATATCGCATGGCGGGCCTAGGTGGCGGTAAATGTCAGTCCCCCAATAGCGGTACAAGTCGTGTCGGAGTGTAGCCCAGAACACCCTGAGATAACACTGGAAACCTACCAGTATATCTCGCTTGCCTTGGCCAGGGACTTTGTGTAATGGCTCTCCTAGACACAGCGCGATATCAACCCCTAATACCGGGAGAGACGAATCCTGTCTAACCATCACTGCCTCCAAGTGCTTCGGGACTGCACCTAAAAACTACCTGTTTGCACGACTCCTTTGAGCCGTGGTACGGAAGTAATCAAAGTACAGTGGGAACACACTCGAGGCGAAGTGACAGTGTCAAGTCAACGGACTAAGCTGTACTCATGTCACCTTGGAACTGATAACTGACGATAGGTACAGTACCAACCAACAGTTCCCGACGAGTCATGTCCAGTGTACTCGTAACCTAACGAGCACCCGCATACTATCTCAAGTACGACGTACTGACGGCTGTGGGACAGACCGTCTCCCCTGCTGGGATGAGAAGCGCATACGCTAGTCTACTCCGGAGTATCAATGCCGTGTTTCGATAGTCCTACGACTAGGGACCTGCATAAGGATGTGCTTGTGGATTACCCAGCCCCCACGGGTGTGACTGACATCACAACGCTGGTAATCAAGCAAAGATTCTAAGGGCTCCACTAATGTGTAAAGGCGATATGCTATAAAAAACAATGCACACATTAAAGTAGAAACAAACCAAGTAGCATACTACTATATTGAGCAAGATTGTCAATACATGGTGAATATCCCAAGCTTCTATCATGTAATATACATACTAGTATGATACAGTAATGGCCTCTAGGGCATATACACTTACAATCTCCCACTTGCACTAAGGCCATGTACTGGCGTATCGAAGACCTATCATCTCGATCAGCCGCTCGAACTGAGTCTGGGGTAAGGCCTTTGTGATTGGATCAGCAGTGTTATCTTCTGTAGCAAGTCTCCGAACTTCGATCTCCTGGCGACCCACCATCTCTCTGATCAGGTGATACCGCCTCAAGATGTGCCTGGACTTCTGATGGGACCTCGGTTCCTTCGCTAAAGCTATAGCCCCGTTGTTGTCGCAATACAGAGGTATTGGATCAACAATAGACGGAACCACCTGAAGTTCTATCAAGAACTTCCACATCCAGACGGCTTATTTTGTGGCATCAGATGCAGCGATATATTCCGCTTCCATCGTCGAGTCAGCAATGGTTTCCTGTTTGGAACTCTTCCAACACACCGCCCCTCCATTGAGGGTAAAGACATAACCCGACATGGACATGGAATCATCCTTGTCACTCTGGAAGCTGGAGTCAGCAAAGGCCTCGATCTGGAGGTCTTTTCCGCCATACACTAAGAACATCTCCTTAGTCCTTCTCAGGTACTTGAGAATATTCTTTACCGCTATCCAGTGCTTCTCTCCAGGGTTTGACTGATACCGGCTTACCACACTCAGTGCATAAGCTACATCTGGTATGGTACACAACATTGCATACATTATAGAGCCCACCGCAGAAGCGTAGGGTATAATAGACATGCGATCCCTTTCCAAATCAGTCTTGGGAGACATCTCTTTGGAGAGGGTGATCCCGTGACAAGCCGGTAGATTACCGCGCTTGGAATCTTCCATAATGAATCTTCTTAGTATGGTGTCGATGTATCTGGACTGTGAAAGTCCTAATATCCTCTTGGATCTGTCACGATAGATCCGGATCCCCAGAATGTAAGAGGCATCACCCAGGTCTTTCATAGAGAACCTGTGTGACAAGAACCCTTTGACAGATTGTAGCATAAGAATGTCATTTCCTATCAAGAGAATGTCATCCACGTACAAAACGAGGAATACGACAGTTCGTGCTACAAATCTATTATAGATGCATGGTTCATCTGGATTTTTGATAAAGCCAAAATCTTTGACCGTCTCATCAAAACAGATGTTCCAACTCCGCAATGCCCTCTTTAGTCCATAGACGGACTTAAGCAACTTGCACACCTTTCCGCTGCTCCCACTCTGAATGAAACCCTCTGGCTGGTCCATATAGACACACTCCTCTAAATTTCCATTCAGAAAAGCGGTCTTTACGTCCATTTGCCAAATCTCATAATCGTGGAAGGCAGCAATGGAAAGAAGGACCCGAATGGATTTCAGCATAGCCACTGGAGAAAAGGTTTCGTCATAGTCCAAACCAGGTCTTTGACGGAAACCCTTTGCAACAAGTCTAGCTTTGTAGGTCTCAACCTGTCCATCTACACCAATCTTCCTTTTGAAGATCCACTTGCATCCTACGGGTTTTACCCCATCTGGAGCAACGTCCAACGTCCATACTTTGTTGGTGTACATGGACTCCATTTCGGTCCGCATTGCATCCAGCCATTTTACCGAGTCAACGCTCTGAATGGCCTGCTGGAAGCTAGTCGGCTCATCACTATCAATGATGCAATCCTCTCTATCCCCGTCTATGAGAAAACCGTAGTATCTATCGGGCGGATGAGACAGCCTACTACTCCTGTGGAGCGGCGCAGGAATGTCCTGATCTTTCGAACCCTCTGGTTCTACTAAGCTTTCAGTAATAGCTCGTGGTTCTGGAATTTCTTCCAGTTCTATTGCGCTCCCACTTATCTGATTTTCCAAAAACTCGGTTTCCAAGAAGTGGGCATGACGAGAAATAAAAACCTTTTGTTCCTCTTCGCAATAGAAGAAATATCCCTTGGAGTTCTTTGGATATCCCACAAACTTGCACTGTACTGAGCGTGCCTCGAGTTTGTCTGCATGCTGCTTGTTGACAAAAGCTGAACATCCCCATGTCTTAATGTGCTTGAGATAGGGTTTCTTCCCACACCACATCTGATATGGTGTGGTAGGCACATTCTTAGTTGGAACTCGGTTCAAAAGGTATGCAGCTGATTCTAGTGCATATCCCCAGAATGATCGCGGTAACTCAGCGTTACTCATCATGGAACGTACCATATCCAATAGGGTCCGATTCCGTCTCTCCGATACACCGTTATGTTGCGGAGTGTATGGAGGAGTAAGCTGAGAGAGAATTCCATTCTCTTTTAAGTAATCCAGGAACTCGGCACTTAAGTATTCACCACCTCAATCAGATCTCAGTGTCTTGATACTTTTGCCTGTTTGTTTTTCTACTTCATTCTTATATTCCTGGAATTTTCCAAAGGCTTCGGATTTATGTTTCATTAAGAAGACATATCCGTACCTTGAAAGTCATCCGTAAAAGTAATGAAGTAAGAATAACCGCTTCGCGCATGTGTAGACATTGGACCGCACACGTCGCTGTGTACGAGTCCCAAGAGCTCGCTCGCTCTTACTCCGTGTCCATTGAACGGAGTCTTTGTCATCTTTCCTTTGAGATAGGATTGACAAGTTGCATATGATTGATATTCGAACGGATCCAAATATCTTTCTGTATGTAACTTCGTCAACCTTCTCTCATTGATGTGACCCAGTCTACAATGCCATAAGAAAGCGTGATTTGTTTCCGGAGACTTTCTTTTGTGTGTATTCTGGACATTGAAAATCTGTGGTTGGTTTAATACGTATATTCCATTATTTAATGTACCTGACCCAATCAGAACATGTTTAAGGTGAATGTTTACAACATTGCTTACAAATGCAAATTCATAACCTTCTTTAGATATTAAAGATACATAAATGATATTACAAGTTGCATTGGGTACAAAATAACAATTACGCAAAACTAAAACGTGTCCATCTGACAACCCCAGGTGATAGTCCCCCACGGACTCAGCATCCATGCCAGCTCCGTTTGCAACTCTGAGGGTCATATCACCTGCATTCAAAACCCTACGGTTTCTCAACGCCTGCAAAGAATTACAGATATGAGATCCTGATCCGGTATCCAATACCCAGGAAGTAGAGTTTATTGATAGACAGTTTTCAATAACATACACACCTGAAGCTGAAGCCGCAACTTGCTTCAGATCCTGTGTTCTGGTCTTCCAAGCCCTGCAATCTTTCTTCCAGTGTCCACTCTTGTGACAGTAAAAGCACTCTTCCTTATCCACAAGCTTCCCCGCTACCTTTGTTGCTTTTTCCTTTCCCTTCTTATCCACTTTACTAACACCGCCCCTTGGTTTGGTGGGGTTTTTCTTCTTCTTTCCCTTGGCTTTCGCCTTGGACCTAGAAGAGGAAGATCCTCCTACAAACAAAGTGGATGTTTCCCTACTCTTCTATAGTGTGCCCTCTGCACTCCTCAGCATGTTGAGGAGTTCTGAAAGTTCAACTTCTTTTTCTTGCAAGTTGAAGTTCAGGATAAACTAGGCGTAAGTGGAAGGAAGGGACTGGAGAATCAAGTCCGTGTAGAGCTCGTTCTCTAACGTGGTCCCAAGGTCCGCGAGCTCCTCAATGAAGCCAATCATCTTAAGCACGTGTTCCGCTACCGATGATCCGACAGCTAATCTTGCCGAAAACAACGTTTTCGAGACTTCGTATCAGGCGATACGAGATTGCTCTCCATACAGTTCTTTGTATGAAGAAATATGGATTCCAGGTCCATATTCTCGTGCTTCCTCTGATGTTCATTGTCCATAGAGGCAAGCAAGAGGCACTTGGCTTTCTTGCAATCGATTTTCCAGGCCTTACGGATTTCCTTATCCGCGACGCTGGTTTTGGGAGCTGGGACACGTGGAGCTTTGGTGGTGAGGAGATACCCCAACTTGTCATAAGTGATTGCCATTTTGACATTCCTGAGCCAATCTTTGTAGTTTGGCCCTGTCAATATGTTGCTATCTAGTAGTAACTTAAGTCCAGTCATGATGTTTGGTCGCTGCAATTAGGAGAGGGAGAAGAAACACTTTAGCATGATGCTCTTGCAAGTTTAGAGAGGTTTTTAATTTGTCTAAACAGGATGGCTCCCACTGTCTCTCGAATCCCTCCTCAAACCAAAAAGGAAGAATTAGTCAGGATCAATCTCACCGTACAATACTTTCTTAACCGTTCAGCCAGGCTAGTGTCGGTACTTCGAGGGAGGTTTTCCAACTCTTTTGCGAAGTTCCTTAATTAAATAACCTCTTTTTCCTGGGGGCGTAGCCCCGCTAACACTTTTCTAGACACCTACTAGGTTTATAGCATTGATTGTTAAGTGAGAAATTTCCCGAGGAGTAGCATATACTCACAGTAGGATCGGGATCCAAATATCATTGCATGACAAAACTGAAGAATCCTACCAGAATCATCACACTCCAAATGGTATGCAGCGCTAGCAAGTTTCAGTTCTTTTGAAACACCCGATGTGGATTTTTGCCCCATGCTCTTATGACCTTGACTTTGGCCAACAAATCATAAGTCACATGTCAAGTTCTACCCGTCATTCTCCAGGTTAATTTGAACCCACCCGTACCTACCCTTGACTTTGGCCAGCAAGGCAGTATGACTATCCCAAACCAACACATCTATCTATGCTGCACATGAATACCCAATAGCTACCAATCACTATGCCTTGACTTTGGCCAACAAACATAGCTTGAATACTATTGACCATCCATGTGAAACGACGGAGGGCTACGAATGGTTTTGGCGAAACCGTGAACGTAGTGAACTTGATATAATCGATGGAATGAGATAGCTTTTAAAAGGAGTGGTTTAAGCTCCGCGTTTAAAAGTTATTTTGAAAAGAAACCGAGTGGTTTTGAAAGTGTTCCAACGACTTTTACTTTGGTTTATTTTTCTTGCATTAATTTTAATGCGTCCCATCAATTAATCCTACCATTGCAGAAAACAACGAAAATATGACTTACGCTTATGCCATCCGCATTCGCCACGGGGTCCCGTCATCACCCGTTAGGTTACTTAACTAATGACAGAGCGGGGGGTGGACTAGTGCGGATGCAAAACATAAGCAACGCCTAAATAGATATCTACATATAGATATATACATTCGTCAGATGCAATGATAGCCATTCCAGATCATAGATGAACACATTGGATATACTAGGAATCCGCATTCCGTACGAGCATGTAACGAAGAGCGGATTACACGGTCGCGATGAATAGCCAAACCCACCCTAGACCCCTACGGGTGCGGCAAACTACCCGCCAAGTACCCGTAGCGAAGCAACCTCCCTCAACGACGTGAGTAGGCCACTCGGCACTTCGAGATACCCGGTAGTTTGTGCACCCCACCTTGGGTCTATCCTAGGAGCAAAAACAGTAAAAAGAAATTATACAATGACGGCTACAACCCCATACCGGTTGTGCGGCCATATAAATAATTTTACATCAATTTACATATTACATGAATTGAAAGATAAAGAAAACTCTCATCTCACAACCCCCCGGCTATTCATCCGCGACAATCCAACGAATTCATATACACAAACCATCAATATTACAGATCACAGATATGTATAACCCCCACTAATCGACGTATAGCGATTAGCAGACGTTCAATACATATATAACATTACAGATACAACCCATTAGCCAAAGTCTACAGAAAATCGACCAAAATACGGATTTGTGACCACCCCAAAAAAAAACTTGTTCTCTGGAAATTCTGGGCAGAAACAAACCATCTCAAAAATCACAAAACACCAACAGGAGAATACTGCAGGAGAAACGATCCACGGCCGAGTCAACTCGGCCGCGGATCCGCGGCGGGAGCAAGCTCCCGCCGCGGATCCGCGGTGAGTTGATCGACTCACTGGATCAATTTTCTTGACTGTTCTTTAAAAAGACTGAGCAGATTTTTAATACATGATTTATTATTTTTTGAGCAGAAATAAAAATCGGCAGAAACTTGATATTTTTAACGTGTTTTGCGGTTTTTCGTCCGATCGAAATTCTAGATACTTTGCTAACATGCTAGGGTGTGTTTAGCTAGGCACTGATACCACTGTAAGTCCACGTTACCTCTCCCGGTTCTTTCGGGCTTGCGGAAATGATGAAAAACGATTTTTCGGGTCATGGTAACATGGACTATAAAACACGGATCTTTGCTAAACTACACACTAGCAACTAACTAGAGCTTTTCCTACTCGGTTAGGGGTTATACCTCAACTTGAACTCCTTCTCTTGGGCTCTTTGTGGTGGTCGGATGGTTCTTTTCTCGTCGCCTTCTCTTGCCGAAGATGGATCCACCTGAGGGTCTCTACCTTGAGCTTCTTTCTCGAACTTGAGAAAACTAAAGTGTCCGGCTTGCTAGACCTTCAACCTTAGGATGAGTAGAGAGTAGCTTTGGTGTTTTATCTCCAAGGAAATATTTCTCAACATATGAGATGAATTTTCCTTGAGCTAGAGGAAGAGGGAGAGCAAAATGGAGGAGAGAGAATCAATATGATAGAATGAGAATGGTTTTTACAACCATAACAATATATGTGAATTATCTAATTAATAATATTAATCCAAAATGAAAAAGGTGATGGCTGGTTTGATAAGGCCATTATCATTTCATATTAAATGTTTTTGCAAAGATCAAAGGGTATCTTTGGAACGAAATGATGATGGTCAATATTTCAACCTTGTTCAACAAGTCAACCTTGGTCAACAAGTCAACAAACCCTAACCATAACCCAATTTCATTTAAATAACATTATCAATTGATATTTCACATTTTCATTAGGGTTTGGTAAACGACAACCGTCAACTGTGCATACACACCCGTACCAAAACCCTAATGAGAATCCTCTTCCTCTTCCTCAGTCAACTGTGCATACACACCCGCATTCATGTTCCGAGGAGCACGAATACTATGAGATAAAACTAACCCCAAAGCATATACTAGGATCTGGCTCAAACCAGAGCCCGTTAGTAATAACTGACCGGACATCAAATGTGCACAAGTGCGCGGATGTGAACGAACCCTGTCGCAAAACCATGCGACCTCTACTCTGATTTGCCCAAAGGAGAATAACCCTCTATGTGGGACTCTAAACACCCGACACTACGCTGGCAATGGGTTTAACCATAGACCGCAAGCGGTACTAGCTGTACGTAACGGTCCTCCGGTAGATGCCGATAAGAAGACGGACGAGGTGAAACCATCTGAACTCCTACTGAGCCTGAATGTAACAATCTCTGTATAGTACGGTCTGTTCATCTGAGAATATCGCATGGCAGGCCTAGGGGGCGGTAAACGTCAGTCCCCTAATAGCGGTACAAGTCGTGTCGGAGTGTAGCCCAGAACACCCTGAGATAACACTGGAAACCTACCAGTATATCTCGCTTGCCCTGGCCAGGCACTTTGTGTAATGGCTCTCCTAGACACAGCGCGATATCAACCCCCTATACCGGGAGAGACGAATCCTGTCTAACCGTCACTGCCTCCAAGTGCTTCGGGACTGCACCCAAAAACTACCTGTTTGCACGACTCCTTTGAGCCGTGGTAGGGTAGTAATCAAAGTACAGTGGGAACACACTCGAGGCGAAGTGACAGTGTCAAGTCAACGGACTAAGCTGTACTCATGTCACCTGGGAACTGATAACTGATGATAGGTATAGTACCAACCAACAGTTCCCGACGAGTCCTGTCTAGTGTACTCGTAACCTAACGAGCACCCGCATACTATCTCATGTACGACGTACTGACGGCTGTGGGACAGACCGTCTCCCCTGCTAGGATGAGAAGCGCATACGCTAGTCTACTCTGGAGTATCGATGCCCTGTTTCGATAGTCCTACGACTAGGGACCTGCATAAGGATGTGCTTGTGGATTACCCAGCCCCCACGAGTGTGACTGCCATCACGACGCTGGTAATCAACCAAAGATCGTAAGGGCTCCACTAATGTGTAAAGGCTATATGCTATAAAAAAACACATGCACACATTAAAGTAGAAACAAACCAAGTAGCATACTACTATATTGAGCAAGATTGTCAATACAAGCTGAATATCCCAAGCTTCCATCAAGTAATATACATACTAGTATGATACAGTAATGGCCTCTAGGGCTTATACACTAACAATGCTGTTGCTTGAAAAGAAAGTGGGCTTTTGAGCTCATAGTTTTATAAAAGAAAATGAAAATGAGATTGGATTTGGGTTATGGGTTGGGTTAGGTATTGTGTTTAATTTGAAATAGGTTAAGATTTAGTTTAAAGAAATGTGTTTAGGAAAAATATATTTAATAGAAAACAAAATTTACGGAAAAATACTAAGAATAAATAAATTCAATATTTTACTAAAGAAAGAAAACACTAAGGTATAGAAATACTAGGGTCGTTACATTCTACACTCATTAAAATAATTTCGTCCTCGAAATTACTCAAAAAGGATGTTGCAACAGAGTAAGGAAACAGGATTAGGATGATGTCGTCTTCGAGCTCCGTCGATTGATACTCTAACCAATTAAGCTAATAGGCCAACGAGATACAAATAGAAAGGATGAATAAGAGTTAATGATTCTAAAGTCGAGATATGGACTTTAAGGAAGCCGAAGGTAGAGTTCAAGATGGATTCAAGGAATGGGGTAAGATTTAAAAGAAAAGTCGAATGTAATAATTGGATTTCATAATTCTTGTATTATATCGCTTACGATGTTCATGCAGAACTGACCTGCACGGGCCACCAACAAAACCTGTCATGCCCCGCTTCCCAGTAGATGGAAACGATAACGTGGCAAGCCCGCGACGTATTTATTCCGGAAAGGCCATTTCTCGAAATAAATACGCTAAGCGTCTATAAGCAACATAAAATAACAAGAACAAACAAAAAAATGAAATCCAACTCTGATTTATTACATTCATGATTCATAGTAGACAAAATATCCGAATACAAGATATATAACATGATAAGCCTTAACACAGAGGCATACATAAATAAGGTGAAATGAAATGAAAAGCTGAATGAAACTATACGTCTGTTTGTGATACGAACTAGTAGTACTCTTTTTCGACCACTTATATCTTCTCTGTCTCGATGTCACCTGACGAACATTGCAAAAAGAAAGAAATATGAGTAGAATGTCCGTCAGTGAACATGCGCTCGGTAAGTCCCAATAAAGATGTGTAACATATAAATTGAGTGCCAGATTACATGTAATTTAGTATAAATGGAAATTGTAATATGTGAACAAGTATGGTAATGTATATGGCAACTATATCAGCATAGAAATGTAACATGTGCATAGAAAACAAGTATAGCATGGTCGTGGAGTGTAGGTATAGTGAATATGAAGTGAATGTAAGTGTCCTAAAAGGTCTCTAAAAGGGTAAAATTAACTAACGTGAGTTCAAGTGTGAATGTCAACCAATCTCAAGAGTATTCTTGAACCCAAGGCTATCGTCCAGGGACAAGGAATCACGGGCCCAAAATAGCAGGACTTCAATTGTTATTGAAGTATTCCAAACCCAACAGGCTATCATCCAGGGGCTTGGAAAAACGAGCCCTCATTCGTGAATTCGTGATTTGTACCGTTTCAGCCCGGTACCACATTAACATGATTTGTACCGTTCAGCCCGGTACCACAGCTACATGATTTGTATCAATGCGACTCATGAGATTCCGTTGGATTCATACTCAAACTACCCCAAAACCCCGTGTATATAAGTCTATGATTAATGTTTTGAGTCTTGATCGAATCTATGAATACAAAAGGTGATATATGATATCAAGTTTTCAAGATTGAGTTCATGTAATCATGTCAAGTGCAAGTCATGCTAATTGTATTTATGGTTCGAGTCAAGTTGGTTAAAGTGTACACATGTTAGTTATATGTATGCCTAGAGGCCATTACTGTACATACGATGTATATTGTAGTGGATGCTTGGACATATATAGGTAGGACTTTCTTTCTCGACATGATAGTATGCTATCTGATTGCTCTTTATCTTAACATGTACTCTGATTGTCTCTATGTTACATGTTGATAAAGCCCTTAGGATGAGTACTTAACTACTAGGACTATGATGCAGATCATACTAGTGGGGACAGTGTAATCGCTAAGTACATCCTTCAATTGTTCCTAATCGTAGGTGTATCGAGACAGGGCATCGATATACCAGAGTAGACTAGCATATGCGCTTCTTGACCCATATGATGGGCGACGGATGATCCCATATCCATTGGTGTTTGACATCAGAGAAGGGATACGAGTTCTCAGTGGAGACTGGGTACACTGGACGGACTCCCCGAGAACTCCCAGATGGTATTATACCTCACGTCAGATGGCAGTTCTCTGGTGACACTGGTACAGGTTAGTCTGTTGTCCCGAGATCATCATAGAGTCTTGTGTGATTCCCATTGTTCTTTGATTTCCATCATACCACGTCCAAGAGGGCGTTCAAAACGATGGCTTTTAGGTACAGTCCCGAATCAAATGGAGGCGATGAGCGATAGGAGGGGTTTCGTCTCTCCCGGTATAGGGAGTTGATGTTGCGCTGTGTTCGATTGGCTATAACTGGAAATCCCTGGCCAGGGTTGCTGAGATTTACTGGTAAGTTCTATCAGTAGTTTCTCGAACTGTTATGGACCTCATATCGACACGACTTATCAAGCTATTGGGGTCTGACGTTTACTACCGCTAGGCGAGATATGCGACATATCAGACGAAGAGACCGGACTGTACGGGAGTGTTACTGATTGGATTCGCAGGAGAATGTACATGCTTTCTTGTTGATCTTCTGATCGCTCAATTCCTGGGTGGCTGTGACGTTTAGCTGACCGCTTGCAGCTTGTGGGTGTTTGATATGATCATCACCTACTGCCGGCGTATTGACGATTCTTTAGAGTTCTACACAGAGGTTTCCTGACTCAGGCAAAACGAAGTTGGAGAACATATGTGATATGTGCTGGACCGAGAATGATACGATATGAGATACCGTATTCTATTCTCGCGATATGAGATATCGGCTGGGTATATGTGATATAGCCGGGTCATCGAATCAAGTGTTGATTCGATGAAAAGGTACATGTTATATTAGTCGGTTATATGTATTATAGCCGGGTTATCGGATCAAGTGTTGATTCGATAATTTAATGTATATTATATATGAGATATATTACATTACATTAACTAATATAAGCTCGCTTTATTGATTCATTTTCTCACGGGATAATACATCGATATATATGCGATATATGTTATTTGTATTATTTTCTTTTGTTACAAAATATTTTGTATATGTGATATATAATATTGTAACATGTTAGGGTTATAAATTTAATAAAGGTTTAGGGTTTAAACTTGGTTAGGGTTTGGATTAGGGTTAGCTTTTGCATGAAGCTTCCATGAAGCTTTGACTTTGTCTTTAGCTTGATACTTTGTGAAGATATTTTGTTAACCCAATCCAAACCACTAACTCTAGTTTATTCTCTACAAGGGTTAACTCCTTCATGCTTAACTCATGGTTAGATTTGTAACCACTATAATAATTCATTATTCATCATAAAAGGTTTAGCTCATTTTTTTTCTTCTTCTTCCTTTGCGAAAAAGCTTCACTAGCTTTTGATTTTGTGATGTTTATGAGTGGGAATATGAAAACAAAAGAGAGAGAAATTTCTACTTCATCATCCTCATCTATTCTAGCCACTTAGATTAGGGTGTTTGCTTTACTAGTACTTGATTAGTGAAGCAAGAGCATGGGTTTGAGTTTCTTCAAGGTAGATCATCTTAGTTATCGAAAATTGGAAGCAAGCTTGCATCATTCTCTTCATGGAGCCTCTCTAGAGTCCGGGTACTTGATGATCGCAGCGAAGGGACCTCAATACGGAGCTTATGAAGCGAAAGAACGGACTACAAAGGTTGTAATCCCTAACTTTTAGAAGTAAAGTTGTTTACTTGCTATTTGTTTCGCCTAATCTCTTGGTTAGGGTTGTTCGGCACTTGAAAAATTTGATATTGGCATGGTTGATGCCTTATAGAACCTTGTGATAGTGCCTGGTAACCTTACAGTGGTATCAGAGACAAGCTAGAGCTTTAGGCGTTGTCTAGACGAAGTTTAAAGTCCGATCGAACCCCGAAACGTCGATATACACCCCCTCTCTGGAAATTTTTAAAAATGTTGATTTTTTCTTTATTAAAAATACTCAGAAAATTAAGCAGGGAATTCTAAGGATTACTGAGAAAAACGACATCCTAATTCCCTTAAAGCGCCGTGGAACCGCGGCAATACCATGCCTTGAGCGGCGGTTCCACGGCCGTACAGGGGTATTAGGGTTAGTTTTTTCACAGTAACATCCGTAGGTATTTCTGTATTCTTCTGGGAATTTTTAATTCTACTCAAGTGTTGAGTGTTCTGGAGATCTTTTGTATTTGTTGATTCGATCGGAAAGTTTAACTTCGTTTAGTTTTTCCGGGTAATTTAGAATGTGTTAAAAAGTTCGAACGGATATCAAGAACTCACTTTTTCCCCTGTCGGAAAATTTTCAAGTGTTGGATTTTTCCCGAGTTTGAAACTTTCGGAAAATCATGCAAGTGAATCTGTGGACCCTCTAGAAGAACGTAACCTTAACTCGATTATGTGACCGTCAAAACTGCCACTTGAACCCTAGGGTTTGTGGTAATTTAGCGTTGCCACATGTGAGGCGTTGGTTTGACCCTTCTACGGCTGGTTCATTGGGGTTGTGACATGTTCTGGGATTTTTGAACTCCACTCAAGTGTTGAGCTATTTGGGAAATCTTAAGTGTTTGTTTATTCGATCGGAAAGTTTAATATTGTCTATTTATCTGGAATGTGATACAATATTTAGAATCCACAAGTAGTTATGAGATAACTAATTTGAATGTTATAAATATAGCAGTCTAGTCTCAGATGATCGGTTGCCACGGCATTTTGATGCGATAAAAAGTCCGTCGCAATCACCTAGCGTACGCGGATACTCGCCAGGTAAACTTAATATATAGCCACGCCTTATAACTCCGACCAAGTGACTGTAAGAGAACCCCGTCGCCAAAAGCATCCGTTCGGGTGCTCGCGGCAGTGGTGTTCCGCCTTAGTGCACTTAGTCGACGGCATCAGGGGTGCGGCCGTCTACTAACGTTTTAGACGAGCATTCGATCAGGATGTCAGAAATCTTGTTGAATTGCCCGACTAGATATTGAAAAGTGCTTTCGAGATCGAGACTAAAATGCGGGGTTTATAATTGTTAGGCATGCGATGTCTAAGGAATTCATTTGGTTAGGCATGCGATGTCTAAGGAGGTTGCGGATTCCAACTGTTATAGTTTTACACTTTCTTTTCTGCGACCGTAAGTGTAATATGTGGTGTATCGCCGGTTTCGTTGTTATACATCAACGACAACTGGGATACGCATATTTACTTACGTTGATGACATGTGATGTTATATGTTGCTGTGATATGTTATATTGGATCGTCGTGTTTTGAATAGCCGAGGGTTTTATTTGAGATGAGAGTTTTTTCTTTTTCATTCATGTAAAATTCATTTGTATGTAATATTCTTTTATTGGGGCACTTCCGGGTTGAGGATGATGTCACCATTGTATATTATTTACTTTTCCGCATTAGGATAGACCCAAGACGGGGAGCACAAGTAACCGGGTTCTAGGGTCCAGTGGGAGACTATCTCGAGGAGTCGAGACCGAGTCTCCTAACTCTAGAACTGGCAGGGTTACTTGCCGCTCTCGCAGGGGTCTAGGGATGTGGGTTTGGCTATTCACCGCGACCGTGGAATCCGTGTTTTATACAGGCTCGTATTAAAACACGGACAACCTAGTATATCCAATATTTCATATATGTTCTCCTGCTGCAATGTTCTGTAATAAAATCATATTACTGCCTGAGACGAATGTTTATATTATATATATGAGATATATATTATATATTATTGATTTCGTTTCAAATGTGATGCTTGTGAAGCATAATAACATGGGACTTCATTAATGAGATTAATGGTATAAAAGAAACCTAAAGATGTTGTAGAAACTTGTTTAAAATCTGGTAGCTCTAGTTCATACTTTGCATAGCGGTGTTCCTTATAGAAAATCCAGCACCTTATTCGATAAGGAAAGAGCCGAGATCCCTTCACCGGGAGTGACCTCTTTAGTTAAACTAGCAGATGCTACACACTCGGTTTGTCTTTTGATTGCTTCTATAGTTCTTGCTTTGCATAGTGGTATTTGTGAAATATCCTGCACCTTATTCGATAAGGAAAGAGCCGAGATCCCTTCACCGGGAATGACCTCTTTAGCAAAATTAGCAAAGGCCTCAAAAACACTCCATTTAAATCACTCGATTCTACAACGATAGTTCATTACGCAAAGGGTTTTCTTAAAAACATGTCGTAGCCCTCCGTCATTTCAGATAAGTAATAGTTAGTATTCGTGCTGCGTTTGTTGACCTCCTTCAAGGCGTAGTGTGCAGTAGCTGAATAGTATTTATCTGCTGCATATGATGCGATTGTTCTAGGGTAGTCGTGCGGCCTTGTTGACCTCCGTCAAGGGTCGTGCGGGTGGGTTTAATTCAATCAGGAAATGACGGGTAGAACTTGACTAGCAACCTATGCTTTGTTGACCTCCATCAAGGTCATAGGACGCTAGGGGTAAAATATTATTGGGAATTTCAAGTGTTGAAATTTGCAATGAGATTGCATACCTACTATGAGATAGTTGGATCCCGATACCCGCTGCGAGTAAGAGTTACTCCTGAGAGAGTTTTACACATTACAATTAGCCGATCAAGTAGTTGTCTAGAAAGGTGTTAACGGGGTTACGCCCCTAGGAAAACGAGGTTTATTTTAATTAGGTCCGTGCGAAAGCACGGGGAACCTCCCTCAAAGTACCGGCACTGGCCTGGATGAAAGATTGGCGAACTTGTAGGGTGTGATTAATCCCGGCTAGTCGTTCCTTTTAGGGTTTGAAGGAAGATTTGACATAAACAGTGGGAGACATCCTGATTAGATATATTAATAACCAATCTAATCTTCCAAGAGCATATGCTGAGTGTTTTCTTCTCTCTCTCTCCTGGTAGCGACCATGTCACGCCTTAATCAAGATAATAATACGGATGTATTGACCGAACCCGCTTGTTATACTGCGCTAGGGAACGTTGGTCCTGCTCCAACTTATAAATGTTATAAGACCGAGCAGGAAATTGGGATTACCAGAATTCCCGTGCCGCCCAAACGAAGAAAGTGCATGCTGATGCATCTTCTTCGGGTGTGTTCATTACCGAGAACTGTTTCTCAGTATCCTTTACGTCCTGGGTATCAGATACCGAATCAGGATCCCGCAAATGTAATCTGTTACATGGGCTACAGAAAGGTAGAGAACTGAGAACGGGTGATAAGTTTCAAGAGTTGGAAACGGTGCAATTGTTGCAAGCCAAGTCTGTTGGTAGTTATCACCCTGTATTACCAAAACACATTGATTCTGAACGAATGTTATTAGATACCGAACCTGATATAAAACATCATATCAGTCTCTTTATATATTAAAGAAGGATATAATTTTGTATTGTTGGATAATGTTTTGAACATTTCCTATATCAAGAGTTGATCGGTTCAGGCACGTTATCTAAAAGCATAGACGTTCTAAATGAAACCACTATTCTTAACGTACAGAGCACACACAAGAGGAAGAGTTCAGAAATGAACAAATCCTTCTTGTGTTATTATAGACTAGGTCATATCAATGGGACCCGACTAGCTGAAGTTACATAAAGATGCATATTTAAATCTGTTTGAATTTACATCTTGTGAAACTTGCCAGTCATGTCACAAAGAAAAGATGACCACAACTCTGTTTATAGGAAACAGAGAAAGAGTTAGTGAACTCTTGGGATTGATACATGATGATGTATGTAAGTCCCCTGTCTACACATGCCAAGACCGGTTCTTTGTACTTTATATATTCACTAATATTCTCTCAAGATTCGCACATGTGTTCCTGTTGAAACACAAGTCTGAACCTTTTGAGAAATTCAATGAATATGAGTTAGAAGTAGAGAACCAAAACGGGTATAAGTATTATGTCCTTTGATGTGATCAGGGAGGAGAATACTTGAGTACAGAGATCGTGGACTATTCTAAAGGAGAATGAGATTCTCTCTCAGCATTACTCCTCCGTATACACCACAGCATGTCGGTGTATCGGGGCGGAGCAATCGCACCCTATGTGATATGGTGTTCTCTATGATGAGTACTACTGAGTTGCCTGTTTCCTTCTGGGAGTTATGCACTTGAGAAGATGTATACCTATTGAATAGGGTTCAAATCAAATCAGATGCCTACCACTTCATATGTGATATGGTATGGGAAGAGCCTATCTCTTAAGGATATTAAGATTTGGGGTTGTCCGACCTATGTCTAAAAAGCAAAATCCGGACAAGCTCGAGGCAAAGTCAGTTCTGTGAAAGTTTGTTGGATATCTGAAGCATTCGCAAGGGAATATCTTCTACCACATCGAGGAACAAAAGATGTTTTGTTTCTCAGCATGCCACCTTTGTGAAAGGGAATTTCTTATGAAGAAATTAGTGGTCATGAGGTAGAACTGGAAAAAGTTCCAGCTATACAAAACTGCAGCTGATGATTTGGTAGAACCAAAGGATTCAATAGTTTCCAATGAACCTCAACCTCTCCGCCGATCTAGTAGGGTTCCTCACCCACCTAAGAGATACTTCGGTTTCTCTATGACAGTGGGAGCGAGGATTGCATCATGAGATGATGGCCTAACTAGTCTCGAGCAGGCTATCAGGAGTGGGGACTCTGTAAGAATGGCTGGATGCTCAGCGATCTGAAATAGAATCCATTTACACCAACAAAGTATAGACTTTGGTTGGTTTATCTGAAGGGTTAAATCCCCATCATAAGCAAGTATATCTTGAGAAGATTACTTGGTGTACATGGAAAAGTTAAGAGTTTTAAAGCTATGCTTAAGTCCATCCAGATCCTATTTGTCACTGCTACATACCATGACTACGATATATGGCGGTTGGGTGTCATGACTGCTTTTCTAAATACTAATTTAGAAGAGAGCGTCTATAAGTACACAGCCAGAAGGCTTCGTAGACAGTGGGAGCGGCGGAAACGTGAGCAAGATGCTTTATGGGATAAAGCAGGCATCGCGGAGTTGGAACGTCTGTTTTGATGTGGTAGTCAAAGAGTTTGACTTCATCAAAATGGTAGATGAACCTTGTATATACAAAAAGGTAGTAGGGAGTATGGTGGTGATCCTCGTATTGTACGTGGATGACATACTCTTGATAGGGAAGGAGTTTCCTATGCTACGCTCGGTCAATCTCCTCTTATCACATGGATTCTCCATATAGAATCAAAGTGATACCTCCTAAATCCTGGGTTTTATATCTATGAGATAGATCTAATTGGATGTTAGGATTCTCACTAGTTGTAGTAAGATGGTATCAATAGATCCTGAGGAGAATCACTTGAAAGGTTCCGGGGTGATAAGAACGACTGAATGTCAGTCACAGGCATTGTCTTTACCCTCAGTAGAGGGACGGTATGTTGGAAGAGTTCCAAGCTAGATACCGTGACATACTAGACGATTAAAGGCAGGATAAATCACTACCAAGGATGCTACCAAAGAGGCGGTCTGGATATAGATAACAGTTCATGAGATGAACTTCGTTCCAACCATTGTGTGACAATGGAGTTTTGGCTTTGGCCAAGGAAACCCCGTCCCATCAGAGATCCAGACATATTCTTAGGCTATATCGCCTGATCATGGAGATGGTTGATCTCCAGGGAGATCGAGATTAGGAGAGTAGACACAGAGGACAACAGCGTGGATCCACTCACAAAGGCCTATTTCCCAGTAGAGACTTTTATGGGATGGTTGAGTATGAGATACTTCAACAATAGCTGATTCTTGGGTATGCGATACCACAACTGATGGCCCTAGTGCAAGTGGGATATTGTTAGTTATATGTATGCCCTAGAGGCCATTACTGTTCATACGATGTATATTGTAGTGGATGCTTGGACATATATAGGTAGGACTTTCTTGCTCGACATGATAGTATGCTATCTGGTTGCTCTTTATCTTAACACGTACTCTGATTGTCTCTATGTTACATGTTGATAAAGCCCTCAGGATGAGTACTTGACTACCAGGACTATGATGCAGATTATACTAGTGGGGACAGTGTAATCTCTAAGTACATCCTTCAAATGTTCCTAGTCGTAGGTGTATCGAGACAGGGCATCGATATACCAGAGTAGACTAGCGTATGCGCTTCTTGACCCATATGATGGGCTATGGATGATCCCATATCCATTGGTGTTTGACATCAGAGAAGGTATGCGGGTGCTCAGTGGAGACTAGGTACACTGGACGGACTCGCCGAGAACTCCCAAATGGTATTATACCTCACGTCAGATGGCAGTTCTCTAGTGACACTGGTACAGGTTAGTCTGTAGACCCGAGATCGTCATAGAGTCTTGTGTGATCCCCACTGTGGTTTGATTTCCATCATACCACATCCAAGAGGGCATGCAAAACGGTGGCTTTTGGGTACAGTCCCGAATCACATGGAGGCAATGAGCGATAGGAGGAGTTTCTTCTCTCCCGGTATAGGGAGTTGATGTTGCGCTGTGTTCGATTGGCTATAACTGGAAATCCCTGGCCAGGGTTGCTGAGATTTACTGGTAAGTTCTATCAGTAGTTTCTCGAACTGTTATGGACCTCATATCGACACGACTTATCAAGTTACTGGGGTCTGACGTTTACCACCCCTAGGCGAGATATGCGAGATATCAGACGAAGAGACCGGACTGTACGGGAGTGTTACTTTTTGGATTCGCAGGAGAATGTACAGGCTTGCTTGTTGATCTTCTGATCGCTCAATACCTGGGTGGCTGTTATGTTTAGCTGACCGCTTGCAGCTTGTGGGTGTTTGATATGATCATCACCTACTGCCGGCGTATTGACGATTCTTTAGAGTCCTACACAGAGGTTTCCTGGCTCAGGAAAAACGAAGCAGGAGCACATATGTGATATGTGCGGGACCGAGAATGATACGCTATGAGATACCGTATTCTATTCTCGCGATATGAGATATCGGCCGGGTATTTGTGATATAGACGGGTCATCGGATCAAGTGTTGATTCGATGAAAAGGTACATGTTATATTAGTCGGTTATATGTATTATAGCCGGGTTATCGGATCAAGTGTTGATTCGATAATTTAATGTATATTATATATGAGATATATTACATTACATTAACTAATATAAGCACGCTTTATTGATTCATTTTCTCACGGGATAATACATCGATATATATGCGATATATGCTATTTGTATTATTTTCTTTTGTTACAAAATATATTATATATATGATATATAATATTGTAACATGTTAGGGTTACAAATTTAACAAAGGTTTAGGGTTTAAACTTGGTTAGGGTTTGGATTAGGGTTAGCTTTTGCATGAAGCTTCCATGAAGCTTCATGGAGCTTTGTCTTTGTCTTTAGCTTGATATTTTGTGAAGATATTTTGTTAACCAAATCCAAACCATTAACTCTAGTTTATTCTCTACAAGGTTTAACTCATTCATGCTTAGCTCATGGTTAGATTTGTAACCACTACAATAATTCATTATTCATCACAAAAGGTTTAGCTCATTTTTTTTCTTCTTCTTCCTTTGTGAAAAGGCTTCACTAGCTTTTGATTTTGTGATGTTTATGAGTGAGAATATGAAAAACAAAGAGCAAAATTCCTACTTCATCATCCTCATCTATTCTAGCCACTTAGATTAGAGTGTTTGCTTTACTAATACTTGATTAGTGAAGCAAGAGATTGGGTTTGAGTTTCTTCAAGTTAGATCATCTTAGTTATCGAAGATTGGAAGCATCTTGCATCACTCTCTTCATGGAGCCTCTTTAGAGTCCGGGTACTTGATGATCGCAGCGAAGGGACCTCAACACGGAGCTTATGAAGCGAAAGAACGGACTACAAAGGTTGTAATCCCTAACTCTTAGAAGTAAAGTTGTTTACTTGCTATTTGTTTCGCCTAATATCTAGGCTAAGATCTTGGTTAGGGTTGTTCGGCACTTGAAAAATTTGATTTTGATATGGTTGATGCCTTGTAGAACCATGTGATAGTGCCTAGTAACCCTGCAACATATTGGGTTCAAGTATTCATGATTGAATCGTGTCAAGATCAAGTAAATTCTATCATGTAATGATTTAATCACAAGTTATATAAATAAACATAAATAAGCAATCACAGAACATGATATGAGATAAGTATACATGTAGCGTCCAGAACAGTGTTATAAATATATGATATGTACAACTAGTTAATCAAGGTATTTGAAATCAGAATATAAATGAAAACATATCCTTAAGTTTTATACACACGTGAGTTTCAGTGTGGCCTAAATACGACTACCGGTTTGGGAGATATACATGTTTTCGTATCATCGCGCAAAACAAATCAGAATCTATTCTGCACCGTCACATATTTTTAAAACGCAGTTTGAGTTTATTTCTATCTGTTTCAGGTTACAAAAAATTATTAGCAAATTGTAGGTATTTCGATGTACTTATCCAAAACAGCAAGATTCGCGCGATTTGGATTTCTGATGCTCTAGTTATGATCGTTTTAATATCAGCGTTTAAAACGGAAATTCAGATTTCTGGACAGCAACTATATGTTATTGCAAAGCCTATATCGAGTTGTTTCATTCGTTGATAAGTAATATAATATACATAAAATTATATTTCTATCAACTGTGCATCTATACATCTAAAGTTTGTCACAAACGGACATCGGGAGTTCGAGTTATGTCCTATTTAAAAACAATGTGCGAATCAGGACAGATTCTGTCCAGATCCGTCGCTTAATATTGTAACGCAGTTTTCTATATTTTACGTAAATTTTTAGTAAAAACTTAAAACTAAGAAAATCTATATTATTTGATTTAGATATTCAAAACATCATATTTTGCTCAATTTGTATATCGGTATGCCATGTTATGTGTCCTAGAAATTGACTGATAACTGAAGTTTTCTGTTTTACGAACAGTGAATAAAAACGATATAATTCTTAAACTGTTAAGTGATTCAATCTAAAAATTTTACAGCGTGTACACAAAAATATATTCTATCCAAGATAAATTTCTTGAAATTTTCAGAAGTAAAAATTAATTTCTAAAATTATTTTAAAAGTAAATGTATTGATATGTCATATGTGAGAATGAGGAAACCATGGTATTTATTCGTAACTTCATTTTCTTTAACAAAATTTGAATAAAGTAATTTAAAATACAACAACAAACGATTCAATCCTAATTGCTTACTATGAAATCTTAATATGGATTGAGAGTAATGAAAAAGACTTTACAGATTATATATGTGTGTATGTTTGTTTGTGTTCATTATTTATATATGTATCCATTTAATTAATTATTTAGGGACTATGATATGATGAGGGAAGTTTTTCATGGCAATATAAAAAAGAGAAAGACAAATAGAAAGAGATGGAGGGAGCGAAAGAGAGAAGGGACTTACATACACAAGCCGGTATTGTCACCAGGCTTGTCTATCCGCCGATAGCCTCGCGTTTCTAGCTAGACTTCCTTGAGAATTTCTTCATGTTCTTCTTCGGGGAATTTAGATGAAGAGGGATATGTGAAATGATAGAAAGGTGTGATATTGAAAAGAAAGAGTAGTGAGATATAAAAAAGTTTATGACCACTATAATTCTAATAAATCACTCATAATCATTCTAATTATTTTGGAAGTTAAAAAGTAAATGAAATGAAAGGTCTCATTTATAGGTTATGAGAAAAATAAAAATTGATAAAAATAATAATTGCAAGAATGGAGATTTGAACATGTGACTTATGGAATAACAATGCAAGGACTCAACAAATCTGCTACAAGGTTGTTCATGCACATATTTAATTAGAATTAAATATATGCTATTGCTTGAAAAGAAAATGGGCTTTTGGGCTCATAGTTTTATAAAAGAAAATGAAAATGAGATTGGATTTGGGTTATGGGTTGGGTTAGGTATTGTGTTTAATTTGAAATAGGTTAAGATTTAGATTAAAGAAATGTGTTTAGGAAAAATAGATAGAATAATAAAATAATATATTTAATAGAAAACAAAATTTTCGGAAAAATACTACGAATAAATAAATACAATATTTTACAAAAGAAAGAAAATACTAAGGTATAGTAATACTAGGGTCGTTACACTCTGTGTGGGACTCTAAAAACTCAACAGTACGCTGGCAGTGGGTTTAACCACAAGCATGTCAGTGGCACTAGCTGTACGTAATGGCTACCCAAGTACCTGTCGAAAAGGAAGGCCGACGAGCAAACTCGTCCGAGCTTCTACTGAGCCTATCCGTGACAATCTCCGTACAGTCCGGTCTCTTCGTCTAACAGTATCGCATACCGGGTCTAAGGGTTGGTATACGTGAGACCCTAATAACCCGATAATTCGTGCTGATGTGGCTCAGGACCAATCCGGGAAACTACTGATCAACCTATGAGTAAATCCCAACTGCCTTGGCCAAGGTCTTATGGTCCTGACCAATCGATCACTGTGCGATATCAACTCCCAATACCGGGAGAGATGAATCCCCAACAATCGCTCACTGCCTCCATGTGGCTCAGGACTGTAGCCAACCAAAACCTGTTTGCACGACTCAGTAGAGCCGTGGTAGGGTAGTTATCAAAGCTCAGTGGGAACTCACACGAGACAAATTCCGATCTCAGGTCCGAAGACTAATGTAACATTTCAGAAAAAAAAATATTATTTTTGGGAATTTTTATAATTAAATAATAAATATATTGAATATTTTAATATTGCGGTATAATTAAATACCGATAAATTGAGAAAAATTTGGAAAAATTATAGAAATTTCTAAAAAGAGGGGTTTTTTTTATTGAAATTAAGCAAATTAAGCAAATTTAGGATTTATTTGACACTATTTTAATGCTAATCACGATCAAATATCGTTAATCGGGCATTAAGCGTGTTTTGTTCACAAGACATGCACATGTCATTTTTAGCACTTGTTATATTTTTATCATGGCCTTCTCTACATTTTATAGCATGGTTGTTGTTTTAATTGAGAGAATAAAAGATAAAGAAAAGAAAAGAAAAGAAAAGAAAATGAATTTGAATAAACAATAAGGTATGGGTGAGAGAGAGAAAGGTGGGGGGTCAACCTTGGACTTGTCTCCCTTTTGTTTCATCCCTTTTCCTTCATCATTCTCTCCCCTTCTTCTCCCATGGCAGCACCTCCTTCCCTCTCCCATACAACCCCCACAAACACCCTCAAATCTTCATCAAAAGTCCATCCCCACTTCACTAAATACATGCACAAGCTCACAAGCTACACTTTGGAACAAGAAAGTTTGCATTTTGGACACTTTGGCCAACTCAAGAAATTTATTGTGTTGCCAAATGAGGTAATTCTTTCACATTAAGTGTAGTATTTCATTTGCTTTAGCCTCTTTTCAAGTTTATAACCGATTTAGAGTAGTTTAGTGAACTTTGAAATTCATAGAAGTGGATTAGGGGATTCTTGTGTAGTGAGGATACAATTGAGGTGTAATTGGTGACCTTAAGCCCCCTATGATGTTAGAAACCCAGACCAATTAGAAACAAACCCCATTACCGAAAACCAGAAACTTTCCAATGTCGGTTTTGTGAGTGTATAGAGTGTACAGGGAAATCTTGGATGACCTGGAACACTTACTTGATAAGCAAACAACTTCAGAGACTAAATTAAGACACCACGAGACCACCCTACCAAAACGAACCCCATCCAAGACTAGGGGACTGAGCTCACCGGAATTAGGGGGTAGGGTCCGGCCACATTGAAGAATTTGGTGCTCAGGTTGCTTCTGTAGCTCATATACCCTATATACTTCACCCCAGTATTGTTTGTGCACCTAGTTTTCATCTTAGGAAAAATCTGGAGCAAGTTTCATAGGTTGCTGCATTGCTTTTGTAAACTTTTCGTGAACCAAGTTTTCGTATTGTGTTTTGTATTCGATCACTTGACGTTTTTACGTCTATATCGGGTGTTGTTTGGTTGATTTGCGAGAGCAAACCATAGGTTTTGACCTATGTGAGTTCCACGTGTCGTTTTGGTTTTAAATTGGATTCTAATGCGGCACGATACGTTATGATATGTAGGTACCCCTACAAGGACTTTGAGACGACAAGCAAGCGCGTGGCGATGTCGGCATCGGCAAGCGAAGATCTAGGTGGGTAAATATATATCTAAGGGGGAAGTCGGGTGGATGGCGTATAGCACCCCCGCAATTTCGTAATAGAACGCGAATGCGTTATATTTATATCATATATGCACATATACGGATGTGATATGAAATGACTTTGGATTAGTATAGCGTACTTGTAAGTTAGTGTTTAGTTAGTTTTTAGTCGCGAACCCTAGGGTAGTGATTTGCATACACGCACGCACACGCATACATTCATTCTATTTACCTGTGCGTATATGGGGATATGTATATATATACACACACATGGGTATGGGACTATGTATATATATACGTATACATATATATGGATTATGAGGATAGTACTTGGGATTGGAGATGAGTTGATGAGATTGGGCCGGATGCCATGATCGGTGATATGACGTGGTTCGTATTATGAGATACGACACGATGTTTAGCGGGTCCTTTAGGCGTGGTGTTTTCATACACACGCATACACATATGTAGATGGTATCAGTATGTACTAGACATAGATCAGCACCTCCAGATCATGATATATGATGATAAGGATACCAAGTGAATAATGAGATAAATGTGATATTTGACCCGTACCCAGATTTGGGAGGCCGTACGACGGATTTACCGTACGAGCTATATATTGATGATAGATCCGCACTCTTGACTCGAGGATGTCATATTATATAGGGTATCTGTAAGTCTACGGTAGCGCCCCGCCCGTCTGTCCGAGGCCAAAATGCGGAAACGAAAACTTTTTTCAAACTAGAAAACGGCGCTATCGTATACTTTAAATCCGGATCGAACCATTAACCTATAACTAGCAACTAGAGAAAGGGTTGGAAAAGCTATACCGATCGATCTGTGTCCTTCGGTCTTTGACCACCACCCCAAGCTCCTCGCGGCATCTCCGATCTCGATCTCCTCGTCGGAAAGGGCACCACATCTTCGAGTCTTTTTACGGGCCCCCGCTTCGTCCGAAGCAACTCGTGCACGAAGTTCGCTAGCCGACGTGTCCAAGGCGATGTAGAGAATGTGTGTGACAACTTTGTCTCTTGCATCCATTGTATGGATGGAGGTTGAACGTGAAGCCATCAATGGAGATTGTGAGCTAGAGGAGGAAGAAGAAGATGAGCCATTTTCTTTCTTTTGTTGTGCTATGAAAAAATGAGAGTGAGAATGAAAAATACAAGACCCAACTCAATACCATGGCTGCCCTTCTCTCTCTTCCTCTCATTTCAAACCACAAATCAATCACATAATGTGACATTAACACAAGAAAAGAGACCATGAGTCACTAATGAAGTCTATGTCACATTAAATGCACAAAATGATGATTTAAACTCACAATTTCCATTTGTAAACATTAATCCAAATGTTTACAACAATAAAAAGATACGGCAACATCTAAAGTAAACTCGTGACGGATCACAAGGATACCCCTCACCTGTATATACATACCTGCATCCGCATTCCGACTGAATGCGAATGCGATGAGACAAAAGTAATCCAACAAATCTAATACTAGGATCCGGCTTAAACCAAAGCCCACTAGTATGATCCGCCCGATCATGATCCGTGCACTATTGTACGTATATGATCGAACCCTGCCATATATCATACGGCCTCTACAACGTTTCGCCCGAAACTTGAAAACTGTCTGTGGGGGACTCTGAAGACTCGTCAATACTTTGGCTGTGGATTTAACCACTAGCTCGTCAGTGGTACTAGCTGTACGTAACGGGCTACAAGGTATTGACCAAAAGAGAGGTCGATGAGCGAACTCATCCTGACACCCTACTGAGCCTGTCAGTGAAAATATCCGTACAGTCCGGTCCGTTCGTCTATGAGCATCGCATGGCGGGCCTAGGGGGTTGGTAAAAGTCAGACCCCCAAAAGCGGTACAAGTCGTGTCGGAGTGTAGCACAGAACACCCTGAGATACTACTGGAATACCTACCAGTAAATCTTCTGCCTTGGCCAAGGACATCGTGTAATGGCTCTCCTAGACACAGCGCGATCTCACCCCCAATAACGGAAGAGACGAAACCCCTACCGATCCGCTCACTGCCTCCATGTGGCTCGGGACTGTACCCAACTAAAACCTGTTTGCACGACTCTTTTGAGCCGTAGTAGGGTAGTAATCAAAGCACTGTGGGAACTCACACGAGACAAATGACGATCTCAGGTCGATGAACTAACCTGTACACATGTCACCAGGGAACTGCTATCTGACGTCAGGTATAATACCAACTAGCATGTTCCCGGCAAGTCCTGTCCGGTGTACTCATAACCCAATGAGCACCTGTATACATCTTAGGTGAACCAACTGACACCAATGGCTTGTGAGACCAGCCACCGTCCCTCGTCGGGGTCTCGACTGTATACACTAGTCTACTAATGGAGTATCGATGCCCAGTCTCGAAACTCCCACGACTAGGGACCACTTTAAGGATATGCTTATAGACCCCAGCTCCCACGTATATGATCGCCATCATACTGCTGGCCGTCAAGCAAGAATCCTATGGGCTCTATCAACGTGCAATAGTGACCTGTAAGGTCACCTAAAGCTGTACACGATGATAAAGATAAACCAGATAGCATACTATCATCTTGAGTAAGACTGTCCAACCGATATAGGTCCTCCCTCAATCATTGCAATCATGTGCCTGTGATCCAATAATTGACTCTGAGGGCACTATATCCAACAATCTCCCACTTGCACTCAAGGCTAATTATTGCGATGTCGCATACTCACAGCCCGTGTGATACCGAACACCCAACTCCTCTACTAATCAGTTTCCCAAAGCCCGTTTGTGAAACTATTGCGTTCGAGGAATAGCCTCGGTGAGTGGATCCGCCCTGGTGTTTCTTTCTATGTCTCTCTTTATCTCAAGTTCGCGGAGAAAGCCATCTCCCGAAATGAGCAATACGTGTCTTAGAATATGTCTGGATATCTGATGGGACCTAGTACATTAATGAACTCCAAATCCAAACTCCTTAGACTGTATCATCAACTGAACTTAATCATTATCCTGCACCACGCCTCCCTCAGTATCCGCTTGGACCACCTGTCCAAACTACTGCCCCTCGTCAGAGGGAAAACTATAACTCTGACTGTCACTCTGTCATCCAGGTCACCTTGGAAGCCTGAAATGATAACGGTCTCCCGAAGGAGGCTGTTGTTATCATATCCCTAGAACATCCACTTATGTCCTAAAACTGCTTCCGATCGTTTCTCCAGGATAGGATTAATATCAACTTATTGCATCTCGTGCAAAAACAACATCTGGTGTGGTACTTGACATCTCATGATTAACTCAATTCCCTAAGCAAGTGATCTGCCAATCATGCATATCCCTCTCCCCTTTAGTCTGTAAGACACCTTTAAAGAGGGTGACTCCATCACCTGCAGGTACACTACCGTGCCAAGAGTCGCCCATTCTAAAACACCTTTAGAATGCTGTCTAAGTACCCAGATTGGGAAACTACCCAAATCTTGATCTAAAACCATAGACCTAGTAACCAGAATGTCTGATATTATATCTATATCCTATGTGGAGAAACCATTATGTGACAACCAAAGTATAACCGATCGTAGTATAGGAATATCACTTCCTACTATGTGTATGTAATCCAAATACCAGGACATCACACCCTACTACCTTCTTAACAGATCCATCCCCTATTCTGATGAAGTCAAACCTATGACTGTTACATCAAAAATAGATGAACTATCTCCGCTATATTCGCTTTAGTCTATAAATAGACATAAGCCACTTGTCCACTATGCTTCCGCTGCTCCCACTGACTACGACAACCCTCTGGCAGAGTCATATACACGTATACTTCTGAAGCCAGTTCAGAACGACGCAATACTCATCCTCCTGCCGGGTCTTATAGTCTGGAACAACAGTAGTGTCATGTTTGGGTAAACAAGAACCTCTCTGTCGCCGTCCTTGAGCATACTGAAGTACCTCTCGAGTGCCTGAGGTTATCCACCATATCTGCGGAGTGGCTAATGGAGTGTCAAACCAGATTGAATCTTTAGGTCCTATTAAATTTTCAGTAATCGTTTGCGGTTCAGGAATCACTTCCAATTCTACCATACTCCCACTACTGTTTTCTGAAAAAGTCCATTTTACTAAAACTGTGACGAGTCAAGAACAATATCACTATTGATCCTCTAAATGGTAGAAAATCAACCCTCGTCATAGCCCTGGTCAACCCACAAACAGCCATTACAGAAACGTGCCTTGAGTTATCCAGAGTCTGGTTTTAAGTATAAGCCGGACAACTCCTCGTACCTTAACATTGTTAAGATATTTACTATTCTATATCCAATATAGAAACAGAGGCACTGATTTAATTGGAACCAGATTCAAATCATGCAGCTGTCTCCAGTGCATGTCAACTAAATGGAAGGAGGCCGATCAGCATTACTCAACTTAGGAATACTTCCAATTATGAATAACCTGAAAGAGAAGCAAGTTCTCATAATCATTACTATCAACTGAATACCATACACAAGTATCTATATCTTCGATCACCTTGAAGAATCCTGATACTTGCAATACCTGGTTCTCTACTTTATTCATATACCTATAACTTCTCAAAACTTGGACCTTGTATTTCTATGAAACACATGTCTAAGAACTAGAGAAGTCATAACTAAACAGAATATAGTACGAGTACCAACCCCTCTGTCCTAATGGACACTGGACAACATACAATACTCTGTATATGTCCCCTGAGTCTAATAACTCATTCCCTGTGTGTCGTAGGTTGAAAACTGTACTTATAGTTTAGAAGAATTACACCGATATTTAATGCTCCTTACCTAACCATCCACTGATATAGGTAAATGTCATAGACATAATTTCAAAAAGTTATATCTCACTTTATAAAAATAAATGTTCAGATATATCAATTTGAAATTGGTGCATTACAACGGATATTCAAAACCAAATATTTGCCGTCTGGCAAACAACCAAGGTGATTTCCTCAAATATCACCAATTACAACGAATCTCGATATAATGAGGATGATCACCCAATTCCCAATAACTTACTCCCACTCATCATCTGTAAAACCATACAGATGTGAGAATCAAACCTGGTAAATACATACCCTTGAGCAAGGACTAATTGGGAAATCAGTTTTCTTTTAACAGTACACAGTGAAACCGAAACATGTAAATGTTTCGAAGGAGTATCTGGGTATTCTTAGTAATGCCTCTTCCATTATCAGATTCACAACTGTAACCGTATATTTCTTTTCCATCTCTCCAAATCCCATTATATGTCTTTAGTCATTACCTTCTGTACACCCCTTTAGGCCAAATGGTTTTCTTTCTTCCCTACCGTTCGGCACCAGCTTATGGTTTGGAAGAAGACTATCCAATAAGCATAATGGGTGTACTGTACTAATCCTAGGAGCACTCGCAACCCGAGAGAAGGTAAAGATAAAAGACAACTGAATAAAACCTTATTCCTATTTCTCCTGAACCATAATCCATCCCTGAACTGGAACAAGTTCCTTCGAGTTCGTATATAACCATACGATGGAGTATCCAAAAAACTGTGGATCTTCGTAGTGATACGGAGTGTCTTGGAGAAATACAAAGGTGAAGTAGGAGTGGCGATGAAATACTTGGTTTGGTCGTGAATAGCAGTCGTAGTTTACTTGGCCCTCTTACTAATCCCTTTATTTGTCTTTACTTAATACCTTCTGTATACCGTCGTTAGGCTAATTGGTTTTCTTCATTCCCTACTGCTCGGCACCTGCCTATGGTTTGGAAGAAGACTATCCAATAAGCGTAATAGGTGTACTTTCCTAATCCAAGGAGCACTCGCAACCTGAGAGAAGGTAAAAGGAAAAGACAACTGAATAGTCCTATTCATTTTCCCAGAACCGGAAACCATCCTCGAAACTGGAATAAGTTCTTTCGAGTTCGTATATAACCATACAATGGTTTTATCCAATGGAAGTGGATGTTCGTAGTAATACGGGGTGTTCTGGAGAAAAGGGTAAAAGTAGGAGTGGCAATGAGGTATGAAACTTTGACAATCCAAAAGCCAGTGTTTTAAGAAGGTTCGGTTAATCTTGGTCACTGAGTCATAGTCAAGGGTCGGGTCATGGTCGATGCTAAAGAGAGAGAGAGAGAAAAGAAACACTCAGCGTGCACTCTAACCTAGATCAGAATGGTTATCAATTTATCTAATCAGGAAACCTCCCACTGTATCGTCAAATTCTCCTCCAAATCTAAAAGAAGAATTAGTCGGGATCACCCGAGGAGTAAACCAACTCATCAGTAGGAATCGGGATCCAACTATCATCGCATGATAACGTGATGGAATCCACTCACGTTATCACTCCAAAAGGTATGCGCATATCTGGCAAGTTTCAGTTTTTTAGAAACTCCCGATGTGATTTTTACCGCATGCTCTTATGACCTTGATGAAGGTCAACAAATCATAAGTCACATGTCAAGTTCTACCCGTCATTGTCCAGGTTAATTTGAACCCACCCGTACAAGCCCTTGACGAAGGTCAACAAGGCTATACGACCGTCCCAAACCAACGCATCTATCTATGCAACAGAAAGGTAACAAGCAGCTACCATTCACTATGCCTTGACGAAAGTCAACAAACATAGCATGAATACTAAGTGCTACCCGTCTGAAATGACGGAGGGCTACGAATGGTTTTTGGCGAAAAACTTTTAACGTAATGAACTTGATATCGTTGAAGGAACCGGATAGCTTTTTATAAAAATATAGTGGCGAAAACCTTTGCTAAAGAGGTCACTCCCGGTGAAGGGATCTCGGCTGTTTCCCCGTAGAATGAGGTGCAGGATATTCCAACTGAATACCGCGATGCAAAGCAAAAGGCAATCGGCTATAGTGAAGTTATTACCCTAACGCAAACTTCTGTCCAAGGGGTCACTCCCGGTGAAGGGATCTCGGCCCTTGCCTCGTCGACTGAGGTGCAGGATATTCCAACTGAATACTACTGTGAAAACAAAAGAGAACGTCCTAGCAATAATAGCTTTTTGAAAAATGTTCCAACAACATAAAACAGGTTTGTTTAGCTTGCATTGATCCGAATCAACGCAGTCCCATCAATGGATCACACCACAAAAGAACGAAAATATGATGTATGTATATGCCATCCGCATTCGCCACTGGGTCCCGTCATCACCCGTTAGGTTACTTAACTAACGATAGAGCGGGGACTGGACTAGCGCGGGTGTAAAACATATACAACATCTACTAGTATATATATCAATATATAATAATCGCTCAAGGCGTGATAAAATGCAACATCATAGAAATGTAATAAGCATCACAAAACAATACAGATAATCTGGGAACCCCGGGTTTCATAGAGCCGCTACTGAAACCCGACGTTCCCCGGGTCGTGTGGATAGCCTGTGCAATGAAATCCTAGTCCCCTACGGGCGCGGCAAGTTACCCGCCAAAACCTGAAGCGAGGCAACCCCCTTCAACAAAGTGAATGGACCACCCAACACTTCACGGAATCCGGTAACTTGAGCACCCATCCTTGGGTCAACTTGTACCCCCTACGAGTGCGGCGAATAGCCCGCCAATTCTAGAGTAAAGCCCCCTCCGTCTCAAAGCCATGAGATGCGAGCACGTTGCCCTCTAGAACCCGGCTATCCGTGCACCCCACCGTGGGGTAATCCTAGTACAGAAAGTAAAATATATACAACGGGTACATCGACCTCAGCCCGGTCGTGCCCCAAAAGAATAATATACAAACAGGAAGTGACGGCAGTCTACATGTCGGACACTCGCCCTGCAATATCAAATGTACAAATACAACCAAATTTTACTACTATTGCATCCAGGCTATCCACCACGACAAATCCGCAACATCACAGCACAACACAGAACATCAACGTGAATGTCACGTTCGCAAATCCGTCTAAAAGAACTATAGCAATTAGACAAGATTTACCGCTCGAATGACATTCACGGTCGCAGATATAAAGTAAGCACTGTGAACTAACATATTTAAAATTTTCGATCGAAAAAATTTCCCGAAGTGGGCCCCAAGCACAACTGCTGCACTCAAAATAATCTGGGCCAAAAATAAACATTCCAGAAACCCCAATTCCAAGTCAGAGAGCACTGCAGAAAATTTGGTGCAGTGTTGCTACAGTACTGCGGCGGAACCGCGGTGAAAACTTGCATACGGCCGCGGTGCCGCGCCTCTACAGTGCAATCAGCGTACCAAATTTTCTCAGATTCCTTAGAAAAGCCTGCCTGATTTTCTGCAACACTCAAAATAATTTTTCGAGCAAAAAAAAATTCGACAGAAAGTTCATGAATGGAAAAATTTTGATCGATCGATATTTTAAATACGTTAGAACAAGCTAGTAAAGGTTAATGGCACCGCTCTGATACCATGTAAGTCTACGGTAGCGCCCCGGCCGTCTTTCCGAGGATAAAATGCGGAAACGAAAACTTTTTTCAAACTAGAAACAGGCGCTATCGTATACTTTAAATCCGGATCGAACCATTAACCTATAACTAGCAACTTGAGAAAGGGTTGGAAAAGCTATACCGATCGATTCGTGTCCTTCGGTCTTTGGCCACCATCCCAAGCTCCTCATGGCATCTCCGATCTCGATCTCCTCGTCGGAAAGGGCACCACATCTTCGAGTCTTTTTACGGGCTCCTGCTTCTTCCGAAGCAACTCGGGCACGAAGTTCGCTAGCCGACGTGTCCAAGGCGATGTAGAGAATGTGTGTGACAACTTTGTCTCTTGCATCCATTGTATGGATGGAGGTTGAACGTGAAGCCATCAATGGAGATTGTGAGCTAAAGGAAGAAGAAGAAGAGGAGACATTTTCTTTCTTTTGTTGTGCTATGAAAAAATGAGAGTGAGAATGAAAAATACAAGACCCAACTCAATACCATGGCTGCCCTTCTCTCTCTTCCTCTCATTTCAAACCACAAATCAATCACATAATGAGACATTAGCACAAGAAAAGATACCATGAATCACTAATGAAGTCTATGTCACATTAAATGCACAAAATGATGATTTAAGCTCACAATTTCCATTTGTAAACATTAATCCAAATGTTTACAACAATAAAAAGATACGGCAACATCTAAAGTAAACTCGTAACGGATCACAAGGATACCCCTCACCTGTATATACATACCTGCATCCTCATTCCGACTGAATGCGAATGCGATGAGACTAAAGTAATCCAACAAATCTAATACAAGGATCCGGCTTAAACCAAAGCCCACTAGTATGATCCGCCCGATCAAGATCCGTGCACTACTGTACGTATATGATCGAACCCTGCCATATATCATACGGCCTCTACAACGTTTCGCCCGAAACTTGAAAACTGTCTGTAGGGGACTCTAAAGACTCGTCAATACTATGGCTGTGGATTTAACATTAGCTCGTCAGTGGTACTAGCTGTACGTACGGGGTACCAGGTATTGACCAAAAGGGAGGTCGATGAGCGAACTCATCCTGACACCCTACTGAGCCTGTCAGTGAAAATATCCATACAGTCCGGTCCGTTCGTCTATAAGCATCGCATGGCAGGCCGAGGGGGTTGGTAAAATTCAGACCCCCAAAAGCGGTACAAGTCGTGTCGGAGTGTAGCCCAGAACACCATGAGATACTACTGGAATACCAACCAGTAAATCTCCTGCTTTAGCCAAGGACTTCGTGTAATGACTCTCCTAGACACAACGTGATCTCACCCCCAATACCGGGAGAGACGAACCCCCTGTCGATCCGCTCATTGCCTCCATGTGGCTCGGGACTGTACCCAACTAAAACCTGTTTGCACGACTCTTTTGAGCCGTGGTAGGGTAGTAATCAAAGCAAAGTGGGAACTCAAACGAGACAAATGACGATCTCAGGTCGATGAACTAACCTGTACACATGTCACCAGGGAACTGCTATCTGACGTCAGGTATAATACCAACTAGCATGTTCCCGGTGAGTCCTGTCCGGTGTACTCAAAACCAAATGAGCACCTGTATACATCTTAGGTGAACCAACTGACACCAATGGCTTGTGAGACCAGCCACCGCCCCTCGTCGGGGTCTCGACTGTATACACTATTCTACTAATGGAGTATCGATGCCCAGTCTCGAAACTCCCACGACTAGGGACCACTTTAAGGATGTGCTTATAGACCCCAGCTCCCACGTATATGATCGCCATCATACTGCTATCCGTCAAGAAATAATCCTATGGGCTCTATCAACGTGCAATAGTGACATGTAAGGTCACCTAAAGCTGTACACGATGATAAAGATAAACCAGATAGCATACTATCATCTTAAGTAAGACTGTCCTACCGGTATAGGTCCCCCCTCAATTATTGCAATCACGTGCCTGTGATCCAATAATTGACTCTGAGGGCACTATATCCAATTGTATCATATGGGATACAGTTGAGGCGGGATCACCGACTATTATATATATATATATGTATCGACTCAGATTTAGGTGGTTTTTCCTTACCCTTGATTAGTCTGTTAGTTTAGACCTGCAGTTACCTGTAGACTGATTTATATTATTGCATATTCATTATTGTTGTGTTTATTATTCAGCTCCCGCATATTATTGCTGTTCGCATCGCATTGCATGCTTATATTGTGTTTTCATATGTTAATATTGAAATCATGCTTTCAGGACACCAGCACCATTACCGATGATACGTATATTCCACATACAGTTACTTGCCGGCTCACACACATCATAATCGGTAATTTCCATGTCACGTACACTTTAGAGAATATTATTTGATTAACATCGCTCGTTAGCTGATAGTTTCGACATATCATTATTGTGCTAGTTTAGATATCGCATTCATTACTGTTATACTTCATGCATATTTATTATTCATTGCCTTGCATTTTTATTTAGGGCTAGTCCGGATTTGCCGGAGCCCAATACTTTTAAATTCATTGTTATTTATTCTCGAGATCTGGGTTTTCCATGAGATTTATGGATTTGGAGAAACCGCAAGATTTTATAAAACTGATAATCATTTTAAAATGAAAAGTGCGGTTTTTTCATGATATGATTTGAGATATGTTCACCATGAGTTTTCTCGGCTCTTGAGCGATATCTTACACCCAATTAGAGGAGGAGTAGGAACCGTCTGTGGGTGCATGGTGGACCCGGTGCGGTACCTCGGGGCAAGAAGATCTCAGTTGATCGGCGTTGAACCTGTGACAGGGGAGCATTGCTGACCGGTGATTGTTTGTGACTCGTCGGATATCCGGAGGATACCGATCGGAGTTGGGCCAGTCCGAATAGCCGGAGCCCAGGGGCCAGTCCGGATAGCCGGAGCCCCAGATATTGATATCGAGGTATTGAGATATTATGATATGGGCCAGTCTGGATAGCCGGAGCCCTAGATATTGGATTTTGGGATTTATGTTTTGTGTCGATGCTAGACACAGATTTATTTTGATTTATTGATGATACCTCATTTTAAATATACAGAAATCTCACCAAATCAAGAAAACAGTTTTCTCATACATGATGCATTCTGTTTTCATATTATTACATTCATACCGCATACACATGATATATTGCTACCTGAGGCACTGACACGAGCACATGGGATTACACTTATGTATAGCTGTTTACCCTTGCCACCTTTTCATGCTTCAGACTTTATCATTTTGATGTTATATATTATTGATCCTATTGACCTAGGATTGAGTCATACATACGATTTCCGCTCGGTGATGTTTTCTACTCACGAGTTGGCAACTCACCCCTATTGTGCCACAGTTTCTTGCAGGTTTTGCCGTACAGGTCCCGTGCGGCTTTGCCGGCACACTGCTCCCTTTCCGGGTGATTTTCTTTGGTAGGTGGGTTCACTTGCATCGTGACCACCATTATACCTTTTAGTTATTTCAGTTGTATCTAGTAAACTCCATCAACCAGACTTGTATATTTTTTTTGTCTAGAGACCAGTTGTATATTCTTTCGACCTTAGAGTGGCGCGTTGTATTATTATGTATTTCATGTTGATTTGAGTTTCCTTCTCAGTTTTGATCCTCGCCCTTCGGCGTTGTATATTATGTTGCTTGCGTGGTTGTGACCATCGATTGACGAAGAGCTAGCTCCTGCTTGGGGATGCCTTTTATCATTGATGTATATATTATTCATGTTGTACCCCGTTTGGGGCCAATATTTACAAAGGAAACTCTGCCGAAATTTTCAGAAAAGACTTGGGATTTTAAAAAAACACATAGTTCGGCTTATGCTATTAAAACCACTTGCTTTTAAACAAGTTTTCCTTCATTTATTATTTAAAATGGTTTTAGATTTCTGGGCTTTGGCTTACTTGAATTAGATCTGGTCCAATAGACTTCATATGATTTAAGTGCCAGTCATGTGCCATTTCGGGTCGTGACAACTAATCTGTACACATGTCACCTGAGAACTTCCATCTAACCAAAGGTATAATACCATATGGAAGTTCTCGGCGAGTCCGTCCAGTGTACTCACACCCAGTGAGCAACTGTATACGATCTGAGGTGCATCAGACCAATGGCTGCGGGACCAACCATCCCCAGACGGGGCTAGGAACGTATATACTAGTCTACTCTGGAGTATCAATGCCCAGTCTCGATACTCACGCGACTAGGGACCATTTAAGGATGTTCTTATGGACTACCCTGCTCCCACAAGTATGATTTCCATCACAACGCAGGTAGTCAAGCAAGATCCTGCGGGCTTTATTAACATGTAACCGCAATATGTAATAACGAGTATAACATATGCCATGTTAAGATAAAGACAAACCATAATAGTATACTGCCGTATCATGTCTTTATCAACATGTGCAAGCTGGATAAAACATCAATAAAAACAAATACACATATCAGATAAAGACAACTGAAATAATATACTATAAAACTGAGCAAGATTGTCCTGTACATACATATCCCTAGCATCCATATGTATACATATACAATACTGGCCTCTAGGGCATACATATCCAATATCTACTTCGTTCCCGAATTTTTTGAATTTCTCAAATGCTTCAGATTTGTGTTTTATAAGATACACATATCCAAACCTTGAGAGATCGTCAGTGAATGTGATGAAGTACGAGAACCCACCCCTTGCATGTATAGACATTGGAACACATACATCACTGTGTATGAGTCCCAATGTCACGACCCAAAGTTCGGCCCGTGACCGGCACTTAACCACGTAACGTCTACAGGCGTAACGCGACTAAGTAAGCCGAAACCCAGAAATCAAAACCATTAAAAGTATTGAATGTTAAAACATTTAATAAAAACATTTGTTATAACGTTTAGAAAACCTTAAGTAACTTAGTGAAATTCTTTAAAGTTCAAGTTATTTTCCTAAAAATTTTGGCAGCATTTCCTTTGTAAAAACTAGCCCTGAAATCGGGTACAAGGCAATATAAGAGTAAAATGATATACAATAAGAATAAAGCATCCCAAACGGGAGCAGTCACTGTAGGGTTCCTAGGCACCCTAGTGATGTCTCACAAGTGATCAAACATTCTAATTTCTAAAAATACGGTGCCTACAAACCCTAGAACGGATCGTTTGCTAGATATACATAGGCGAAAAAGAAACTAGTTATCATTTTAACTAAGGGAACGGACATACAACCTTTGTAGATCCGGTCCACCACCTCCACGGCTCCGCAATGAAGTCCCCTCCGCTGTCCAAAAAGAATCCGTACTCCAACGTCGGCTTCGTCGAAGAATAAGCGAGCTAGGTCGTCGATGTCCATGCCGAAGATGATCTACGTCGAGGCATCGCTAGAACAAGCTCCAACTTCACCAAGTCGGAAAAACTTGTGAAGGAAACACCCTATACTACTTGGCAAGAGGTAGAGGATGAAGAAATAGGAAGTGGGTTAACTTTAGTTTTGGATTTCTCACTAGATTTCATGACTTGCCATTGGAGTAGCAAGCTTTCTTCATTTTGAAGAAGATGAAGAAGAAGAAGAAGATATGATAAGTTAATTAAAAATGAGATAATTAAATCAATACTTATCATGACTTCAACTATAGTTAAGTGTAGAGAATTAACTTAGGTTAGTTAAATGGTTAGGGTTAAGCAAAAGGTCAAAAGAATGACTTAGTCAAAGTTTCAAGAAACTTCAACTAAAAACAAAAGATTCAACCATTCATTTATCTTTATCTTTTTCTTTTGAAATAAATAAAATAAAAAGATAAATGAATAAGATGAAACCCTAATCACTAACTAACCATGGTTTAATACTTTACACAAAACCAAACAAGAATGTATCATCAAACATGATACAATCATGTGCACAAATAAATATATCACATATACAACTTGCACAATTCAAGTGAGAAAATCCTTTTAAAGTCAACCAATACTAGTTAATGCAAAGTGATATATCAAATATAAAATTATACATTAAATCATTAAATCAACATTTGATTTAACGATCCGGTCATATCGCATATAAACCGACTAGTATCCTATGTATCGGCTTATCGAATCAATCCTTGATTCGATAACTAGGTTACATCGCATATAACCAATTGATACATTCATCGCGAGAATGTAATACGGTATCACATACACGTATTATTCTCGGTCCCGCACATATCTTATATGCGCTCCTATTTCGTTTCGCTTGAGCTAGGAAACCTCTGTGTAGGACTCTAAAGACTCGTCAATACGCCGGCAGTAGATGAAGATCATATCAAACACCCACAAGCCGCAAGCGGTCTGCTAAACGTAACGGCCACCCGGGTATTGAGCGATCAGAAGATCGACGAGCAAGCCCGCTCACACTCCTGTGAATCCAACCAGTAACACTAACCATATAGTCCGGTCTGTTCGTCTGATATGTCGCATATCTCGCCTAGGGGTGGTAAACGTCAGACCCCAATAGCTCGATAAGTCATGCCGACGTAGGGTCCATAACATTCGTGAAACTACTGATAACTCTTACCAGTATATCACAGCAACCCTGGCCAGGGATTTCCTGTTATGGCCAGTCGAGCACAGCGCAACATCAACCCCCAATACCGGGAGAGACGAATCCCCTCCTATCGCTCATTGCCTCCATGTGAATCGGGACTGTACCCAAAAACCACCTGTTTGCACAACTCAGTAGAGCCGTGGTAGGGTGGAAATCAAAGCACAGTGGGAGACACACAAGACTCTATGACGATCTCGGGTCTACAGACTAAGTTGTACCAGTGTCACCAGAGAACTGCCATCTGACGTGAGGTATAATACCATCTGGGAGTTCTCGGCGAGTCCGTTCAGTGTACCTAGTCTTCACTGAGCACCCGCATACCATCTTCGATGTCAAACACCAATGGATATGGGATCATCCATCGCCCATCGCATGGGTCAAGAAGATATACGCTAGTCTACTCTGGAATATCGATGCCCCGTCTCGATATTCCCACGACTAGGAACAATGAAGGATGTACTCACTGACTACCCAGGCCCCACTAGTATGATCTGCATCACAGTCCTGGAAGTCGAGTACACTTCCTAAGGTCTTTATCAACATGTAATCAGAGAGACAGAAAGTATACATGTTAAGATAAAGAGCAACCAGATAGCGTACTATCATGTCGAGCAAGAAAGTCCTACCTATATATGTCCCAGCATCCACTACAATATACATCCAATGTACAGTAATGGCCTCTAGGACATACATATAACTAACAATCTCCCACTTGCACTAGGGCCATATGTAGCAGTGGTTGCAGTATCACATACTCAACCATCCCCTAAAAGTCTCTCTTTGGGAAAAAGGCCTTCGTGAGTGGATCCGCCGTGTTGTCCTCTGAGTCTACTCTCCTAACCTCGATCATCCTGGAGATCAACTATCTCCATGATCAGGTGATGCTTCCTCAGAATATGTCTGGGTCACTGATGGGACCAAGGCTCTAGGGCCGAAGCCACACTTCCATTGTCATACAATGGCAGGAACCAAGTTCATCTTATGAACCAATATACACCCAAACTTCCTCTTTGGTAGTATTTTCAATAGCGATGTTACCAGCCTTTATCGTCTAGTTTGCCACGGTATCTAGCTTGGAACTCTTCCAACATACCGTCCCTTTACTGAGCGTAAAGACTGTGCCTGTGACTGACATTCAGTCGTTTTTATCACCCTGGAACTCTTCCAGTGATTCACCCCAGGATCGATTGATACCATCTCACTACATCTAGTGAGAATCCTAGCATCCAATTACATCTATCTCATAGATGAAAACTCAGGATTTAGGAGGTATCACTTTGATCCTGTTTGGGGAATCCTAGTGATAATAGGAGATTGATCGATCGTAGTATAGGAAACTCTTTTCCTATCAAGAGTATGTTGTCTACGTACAATACGAAGATGACCACCTTACTCTCCACTACCCTTTTGGATATACAAGGTTCGTCTACCATTTTGATGAAGTCAAACATTTTGATTATCACATCAAAACAGACGTTCCAACTCTGCGATGCCTGCTTTATTTTGTAAAGCAACTTGCACACGTTTTCGCTGCTCCCACTGTTTATGAAGTCCTCTGGCTGTGTTCTTACAGACGTTCTCTTCTAAATCAGTATTTAGAAAAGTAGTCATGGCACCCAACCGCCAGATATCGTAGTCATGGTATGTAGCCGTGGTAAGTAGGATCTGGATAGACTTAAGCATAGCTACTGGAAAAAGGTTTCATCATTATCCAAGCCTGGTCGATGACGAAAACCTTTAACAAGTCTAGCTTTGAAAGTCTCAACTTTTCCATCTACACCAAGTAATCTTCTCAAGATATACTTGCTCCTGATGGGGATTTAACCCTTCAGATATAGCAGCTAAAGTCCATACTTTGCTGGTGTACATAGATTCCATCTCAGATTGCTAAGCATCCAGCCATTCTTACAGAGTCCCTACTCTCGATGGCCTGCTCGAAACTGGTTGGGTCATCATCTCATGATGCAATCCTTGCTCCCACTGTCATCGAGAAACCGAGGTATCTCTCAGGCAGATGAGGAACCCTACCAGATCGGCGGAGAGGCTGAGGTTCGTCGGGAACTATAGAATCCTTTGGTTCTGTCAAATCATCAACTGCAGTTTTGGATAGCTGGAACCTTTCCAGTTCTACAGAACTGATCCTGCCTCGATCTTGTCCGGATTTTGCTTTAAAAATAGGCCGGACAACCCCAAATCCTAACTCGCTTAAGAGATGGGATCTTCCCACACCACATCTCATATGGAGTGGTAGGCACTGATCTGATTCAAACCTAATTCAATAGGTATGCAGCTTCTCAAGTGCATAACCCCAAAAGGAAATAGGTAACTCAGTAATACTCATCATAGAGCACACCATATCTAATATTGTGCAATTGCTCCGCCCCGATATACCATTGTGCTATGGTGTATACGGAGGAGTAATGCTGAGAGAGAATCTCATTCTCCTTTAGAATAGTCCAGGAATTCTATGCACAAGTATTCTCCTCCCTGATCTCATCATAGGACATAATACTTATACCCGTTTATTGGTTCTCTACTTCTAACTTATATTCTGTGAATACCTCAAAAGGTTCGGACTTATGTTTCAACAGGAACATATGACTGAATCTTGAGAGATTATCAGAGAATATAACGAAGTATGAAGAACCAGTCCTGGCATGTGTAGACAGGAGACTTTACATACATCATCATGTATCAGTCCCAAGAGTTTACTAACTCTTTCTTTGTTTCTAATAAACAGAGCTATGGTCATCTAATCTTTGTGACATGATTGGCAAGTTTCACAAGATGTAAATTCAAACTGATTTAAATATGCATCTAAAATGTAACTTCAGCCAATCGGGTCGCATTGATGTGACCTAGTCTACAATGCCTCAAGAATGATTCGATCATTTCTGAACTCTTCCTCTTGTGTGTGTTCTGTATACTAGGAACTGTAGTTTGATTTAGAACTTCAATGCTTTTAGATAACATGCCTGAACCGACCAACTTTTGATATAGGAAATGTTCAAAACATTATCCAACAATACAAAATTATATCCTTCTTTACTAATAAAGAGACTGACATGATTTTGTATATCAGGTTCGGTATCTAATAGCATTTGTTCAGAATCAATGTATTGGTAATATAGGGTGACAGTGACCAACAGACTTGGCTGCAACACTTGCCCCGGTTTCTGTCTCATGAAACTTATCACCCGTTCTCAGTTTTTCTACCTTTTTGTAGCCCTATGTAACAGCTTACATATCTGGGATCCTGATCCGGTATCATATACCCAGGATTTAGAGGATACTGAGAAACAGTTCTGTTTAACGAACACACCCGAAGATGATGCATCAACATGCACTCTCTTCGTTTGGGCGGCACGGGAAATCTGGTATTCCCCAATTTCCTGCTCTGTCTTATAACAATTATAAGTTGGAGCGGGACCAACGTTCCCCAGCTCAGTATAACAAGCGGGTTCGGTCAAAAATCCGTTTTATTATCTTGATTAAGGCGTGATATGGTCGCTACTTAGAGAGAGAGAGAAGAAAACACTCAGCGTGCGCTCTTGCAAGATCAGATTGGTTATATATTTTATCTAATCAGGATGGCTCCCACTGTTTTTATCAAATCTTCCTTCAAGCCCTAAAAGGAAAAACTAGCCGGGATTAATTACACTCTACAAGTTCGCCAATCTTTCAGCCAGGCCAGTGTCGGTACTTTGAGGGAGGTTCCCCGTGCTTTCGCACGGACCTAATTACAGTAAACCTCGTTTTCCTAGAGGCGTAACCCCGTTGACACCTTTCTAGACACCTACTTGATCGGCTAATTGCAAAGTGCAAAACTCTCCCAGGAGTAACAATTACTCGCAGTGGGTATCGGGATCCAACTATCATATAGAAGGTATGCAATCTCATTGCAAATTTCAACACTTGAAACTCCCGATAAAGGTTTTTTACCCCTAGCACCTATGACCTTAACTATGGCCAACAAATCATAAGTACTAGTCAAGTTCTACCCGTCATTTCGTGATTAATTAGACCCACCCACATGACCCTTAACTAAGGTCAACAAAGTCACGCGACTGTCCTAACTAATCGCATCATATGCGGTGTAGGAAGACATCACTTAGCTACCGTACACTGTGCCTTGACTATGGTCAACAAACACAGCACGAATACTAAGTACTCTACTTCCTAAAATGACGGAGGGTTGCGGCTGGTTTTTGTGTAAACCTTTGACGCTTTGAACTTGATCTCGTTGCGGAATCAAATGGTTTTTAAATGGAATGTTTTTGAAGCTTTTCTAGTTTTGCTAAAGGGGTCACTCCCGGTGAAGGGATCGTCGGCCCTTTCCTCGTCGAATGAGGTGCGGGATATATCATATATATCACTGTGCAAAGCAGAAACTATAAAAGCGATCAAATGACAAACCGAAGGTTGTAGCATCTTCCAGTTATTGCTAAAGGAGTCACTCCCGGTGAAGTGATCTCGGTCCTTTCCCTATCGAATAAGGTGCAGGATGTTCTACAAGGAACACCACGATGCAAAGCAAGAACTGTAGCTACCTGTTTTATTTTGAAATTCGATTCCACAACATCAATTAGGTTTATTTTCTTTCATTAATCTCATTAATGAATATCCCATCATTTAATTTACCTAAACATCACAGATAGATATGACATACACTTATGCCATCCGCATTCGCCTCGATGTCCCCTCGTGCACCGTTAGGTTAGGTAACTAACGGCAGAGCGGGGCAGGGCTAGCGCGGGTGTAAAACATAAGTAACGTCTATATAATATATCATATATACTATATATAATATCTGCCACAGAACATCGCATGATCTCAGATAAAACACAGCAGAAGAAACATATGAAATATTGGATATACTAGGACGTCTGTGTTTTCAATACGAGCCAGTATAAAACACGGATTCCACGGTCGTGATGAATAGCCAATCCCACACCCCTAGACCCCTACGAGAGCGGCAAGCAACCCTACCAATTCTGGAGTTAGGAGACCCGGGCTCGACTCCTCGAGTTGGTCTCCCACTGGACTCCAGAACCCGGTTACTTGTGCTCTCCTCCTTGGGTCTATCCTAGTGCGGAAAAGTAAATAATATACAAACGGTGACTACTTCCGCAACCTGGAAGCGCCCCAATAAAAGAATATTACATACAAGTTTTTACATGAATGAAAATGAAAAACACTCATCTCACATAAAAACCCCCGGCTATTCAAACACGAGGACCCAATATAACATATCCAGCAACACATAACATCACATGTCATCAACGTAAGTAAACATGCGTATCCCAATTGTCGTCGACATATAGCAACGAAACCGGCGATATCACATATAACACTTACGGTCACAGAAAAGAAAGTGTAAAACTACAACAGTTGGAATCCGCAACCACCTCAGACATCGCATGCCTGACCAAATGAATTACTTAGACATCGCAGGCCTAACAATTATAAACCCCGCATTTTAGTCTCATTATCGAAAACTCTTTTCAATATCAGGTCGGGCAATTCAACAGGATTCCCGACATTCTGATCGAATGCTCGTCGCAAACTTGAGTAGACGGCCGCACCCCCGATACCGTCGACGAAGTGCACCAAGGCGGAACACCGCTGCCGCGAGCACCCGAACGGATGCTTTCGGCGACGGGGTTCTCCTACAGTCACTTGGTCGGGGTTATGGAGCGAGGCTGTCTATTAAGTTTACCCGGCGAGTATCCGCGTACGCTACGTGATTGCGACGGACTTTTGATCACATCAAAATTCCGTGGCAACCAATCAAGTGAGAATAAATTGCTATGTTTATAATATTCATTCCGTTATCTTATAACAATTTGTGAATTCCAATTATTGTATCCCATTCCAGATAAACAGAAAATGTTAAACTTTTTGATCGAACAATCGAACACCCAAGTTTTCCCGATACAGATCAACACATGAAATAAGTCTAACAACATTCAGTTCGTGCCTCAGTACCGACGGTCCAGCCGTAGAAGGGTCAAGCCAACGCCTCACATGTGGCACGCCGTACTGCCCCAAACCCGAAGGTTCAAAGGGCAGTTCAAGACGGCCACATAATCGAGTTAAGGTTTGTTGTCTTCTAGAGGGTCCATCGCGTTACTTGCACTACTTAGAACGTCGTTAAACTACGGAAAAATCCAACAATTGGAAGTTTTCCGGCAGGGGAAAAAGTGGGTATTTATATCCGGTCGAACTTTTTAACATATTCTAAAAATACCCGGAAAAGCACACCGACAAAATTTAGACAGTCCGATCGAATACACCGAGTTCCCAATACAACTCAGAATATTCAACTCTGGAATAAATTTTAAATATTCCCATAAAATCCAGAATAATTAAATAGGAATTACTGTGCAGAAAATATATGCTGACGTCACTACCTAGCCGCGGAACTGCCGCAGAAGCTGGGCTTCTGCCGCGGTTCCGCGCTCTGTTGGATGAATCTTTCGCCTGAGTTTGCACAGTAATTCTTATAATTATTTATTGAATTTTTTAGGCATTTTTAATACACAAAAATCCGCATTTTCGGAAAAAGTCCAGAGAGCATATTCCGGTCGGGGTTTTGTGTTCGTTCGGACATCTAACTCCGTCAGGACTTCGCCTAAGGCTCTAGCTAGGCTCTGATACCACTGTAGGGTTCCTAGGCACCCTAGTGATGTCTCACAAGTGATCAAACATTCTAATTTCTAAAAATACGGTGCCTACAAACCCTAGAACGAATCGTTTGCTAGATATACATAGGCGAAAAAGAAACTAGTTATCATTTTAACTAAGGGAACGGACATACAACCTTTGTAGATCCGGTCCACCACCTCCACGGCTCCGCAACGAAGTCCCCTCCGCCGTCCAAAAAGAATCCGGACTCCAACGTCGGCTTCGTCGAAGAATAAGCGAGCTAGGTCGTCGATGTCCATGCCGAAGATGATCTACGTCGAGGCATCGCTAGAACAAGCTCCAACTTCACCAAGTCGGAAAAACTTGTGAAGGAAACACCCTATACTACTTGGCAAGAGGTAGAGGATGAAGAAATAGGAAGTGGGTTAACTTTAGTTTTGGATTTCTCACTAGATTTCATGACTTGCCATTGGAGTAGCAAGCTTTCTTCATTTTGAAGAAGATGAAGAAGAAGAAGAAGATATGATAAGTTAATTAAAAATGAGATAATTAAATCAATACTTATCATGACTTCAACTATAGTTAAGTGTAGAGAATTAACTTAGGTTAGTTAAATGGTTAGGGTTAAGCAAAAGGTCAAAAGAATGACTTAGTCAAAGTTTCAAGAAACTTCAACTAAAAACAAAAGATTCAACCATTCATTTATCTTTATCTTTTTCTTTTGAAATAAATAAAATAAAAAGATAAATGAATAAGATGAAACCCTAATCACTAACTAACCATGGTTTAATACTTTACACAAAACCAAACAAGAATGTATCATCAAACATGATACAATCATGTGCACAAAGAAATATATCACATATACAACTTGCACAATTCAAGTGAGAAAATCCTTTTAAAGTCAACCAATACTAGTTAATGCAAAGTGATATATCAAATATAAAATTATACATTAAATCATTAAATCAACATTTGATTTAACGATCCGGTCATATCGCATATAAACCGACTAGTATCTTATGTATCGGCTTATCGAATCAATCCTTGATTCGATAACTAGGTTACATCGCATATAACCAATCGATACATTCATCGCGAGAATGTAATACGGTATCACATACATGCATTATTCTCGGTCCCGCACATATCTTATATGCTCTCCTATTTCGTTTCGCTTGAGCTAGGAAACCTCTGTGTAGGACTCTAAAGACTCGTCAATACGCCGGCAGTAGATGATGATCATATCAAACACCCACAAGCCGCAAGCGGTCTGCTAAACGTAACGGCCACCCGGGTATTGAGCGATCAGAAGATCGACGAGCAAGCCCGCTCACACTCCTGTGAATCCAACCAGTAACACTAACCATATAGTCCGGTCTGTTCGTCTGATATGTCGCATATCTCGCCTAGGGGTGGTAAACGTCAGACCCCAATAGCTCGATAAGTCATGCCAACGTAGGGTCCATAACATTCGTGAAACTACTGATAACTCTTACCAGTATATCACAGCAACCCTGGCCAGGGATTTCCTCTTATGGCCAGGCGAGCACAGCGCAACATCAACCCCCAATACCGGGAGAGACGAATCCCCTCCTATCGCTCATTGCCTCCATGTGAATCGGGACTGTACCCAAAAACCACCTGTTTGCACAACTCAGTAGAGCCGTGGTAGGGTGGAAATCAAAGCACAGTGGGAGACACACAAGACTCTATGACCATCTCGGGTCTACAGACTAAGCTGTACCAGTGTCACCAGAGAACTGCCATCTGACGTGAGGTATAATACCATCTGGGAGTTCTCGGCGAGTCCGTTCAGTGTACCCAGTCTTCACTGAGCACCCGCATACCATCTTCGATGTCAAACACCAATGGATATGGGATTATCCATCGCCCATCGCATGGGTCAAGAATATATACGCTAGTCTACTCTGGAATATCGATGCCCCGTCTCGATATTCCCACGACTAGGAACAATGAAGGATGTACTCACTGACTACCCAGGCCCCACTAGTATGATCTGCATCACAGTCCTGGAAGTCAAGTACACTTCCTAAGGGCTTTATCAACATGTAATCAGAGAGACAGAAAGTATACATGTTAAGATAAAGAGCAACCAGATAGCGTACTATCATGTCGAGCAAGAAAGTCCTACCTATATATGTCCCAGCATCCACTACAATATACATCCAATGTACAGTAATGGCCTCTAGGGCATACATATAACTAACAGTCACGCCCAACGACAGAAACAATAACCATAATAATAATATACGACGCCGCAGCGAAGAATGAGCAAAATAAGTGAAGACAACATGAAATATAAAACTGCATAAATAAAGTCGGCTCACAACAAACTCGACACCAGAGTACAAAATAATATACATCGTCCTCTCAACTGGTCTCTAAGTCAATACATGGATATTAGATGGAGAGTACTAGATACAACAGTGTATACAACTGGGAAATAAACAGATAACGCAAAAACTCACCTATCAGCCAAGGGCTCACGCGCCAACTGCTGTGGTATCCGTATCAAAAGATGCAAGAAAGCAGCCTGCCGCGACTACTCTGAGGGGAAACCTGCAAACACTGAGGTACAATGGGGGTGAGTTGCCACTCGTGAATAGTAGATAACCTATAAAGGTAATCGCGAGTATGCACGTACTGCGATACTCTAACATATGCCAGCAGATAAAATCTATATGATGAACTGGATACGCAATAATCATGCCTAACAAGTGCAATTTAATAACATCAATATATGATGAGCAGGGTATGCAATAATCATGCAAAGTACTCTATCAAGTACTACAACTATAGGATGAGAAGTAAAATAATGAATGCTTAGCATGGGATAAAATAACATCTACACGGAATGTCAACGTGGAAAAATAACCGGTGTCCATCAATGCACCCAAATCCCAGTAAAACTCAGGCGCCGTCACCCTTATCATCCCTCAAATCGTGTAAATCTCATAGAATCGTGAGTGCCCAACATCGGCACTCGAAATATCATAAAATAATCGTGTCCAGTATCGACATGCAAATCCTCAAGTATCGGGCTCAGTCAGTCCGGATTGGCCCACGGGCTCCATATACGGAATAGGCCCTCGGCCCCGACAGTACGTATCGTCCCGTATCCATCTATCGACTCTGGTCAGTATCCTCCGGATAACCGCCAGGTCTAACCAATCACCGGTAGGTAGTAGTCCCTTTGCCAGGCTCACCGTCTGTATACACAACATCCCTTTCTTGTCCCGGGGTACCATACCGGGTCCACCATGTACCCGCAATCGGCCTTGTCATCTCCTCGATTCGGGTTCATAAGTCACACGTCTCAGAACCGAGAAAATGCATGGTGGACGCACTGAAATATCATATCAAGAGAAACCGGGTTTTTAAAACAGTGCGTATTTTCTTAAAATAATACCCCGGTTATCAAATCCAGAAATCACATAAATCCATACTCAATGCGTAAATCCATGCAATTTGTCGTATGACACTAAGAGTAAAAAGGGGAAACCGCTCTTTTTAAAAAGATCCAGTTTTGAAAATATCCCATGCGGTCCCTTAGTTTTTAAACCATGTCAATATCATCCATGTATGTAACAGGTATATGTATATAGGTATGGATGTGCAAATGGATGTATACGCGAATGTGAGTGTAGCAATGTATATGTGCACTAATATGGATATACGATGTTTATGTGCACAAGTAAGGAGATGTCGAATAATGTGTGCACTACTATGAATATACAGTATGCAAGTGTGCAAGTATAGGTATATCAGGTTATGCGTGCACCAATATGAGCATATCAATGTAAATATATCCCAATATGCGACAAAGTCATGTATAATCATCAATGTATGATTCGTAGCAATCCTATAGTGCGAGTGTCATGGCAATCACTAACGGTGTGAGTGTAACATACAAATAGTGCTCGTGCAACCTGAACCGTTAGTGACAGTGCAGTGTTATATACTACATTTCTATATGCAACAAGGAAGGTATGCTACAATAGTACATATAAACATCTACGACTAAATATCCTATCATGCCCTGACGCTTAACGCCATACGGGCGATTTTCCCGTATATGTTAAATCTACTCCCCTGATCTCATGCTAAACGTAGCCAACCACCTGCTTCCCTTTCTTTGCGGCGTCCGACGTACCCGCCCGCAAACCTAGAATTTACAGAAAGAATCCATATAAGCAAAATCCTACAAAATCGCGATATCGAAATCAAACGAGAAACTCGCGTCGCGAACTAAACACGCATGTGTCCGATACGCTAAAACGTGTGTATACGCGTCTAAAACTACCCCGACACGCTGGAACACAGAACCCACTCATGTATCACTTGTGTCGCACAAACAAAACTTATAGGAAAAACGATATTTGGCTCTAGATTTTTACTCAGGAGAAAACTTACAAAATTGCATGTACCACAGACCCTAAATATACAGCAGACTACCCTAGCCAAAACCCTAACCCCTAAGTCCCCTATCTGGCCGCAAATTGCTGCCAGAACGAATAAAACGGAGGCCTGAACAAAGGTAGGGGGTCTCGTCCTCTGGGTATGTGATCAACATCTAACAAGTATGCTCCAGTTTTCTCAGATTTTCTCTGAAGGAGCCAGGTCATAAGCAGATCACAGAAAGGCTAAATTTTGCTTTAAAACACTAAATTTACACCAATAAGAAACCCAATGGTATTTTAGTGAAATCTGGGATTAAACTAAGTTTACGTGGCCCTAATAACACTTAATTAAGTTAATCTAACCATCAAAAACATCTCTTAACCAATAGTCCACACTAATCATCGTTTTTAGCACTAAATCACACTTTTTAACACTAATTAAGCTTAACAACCACTAGTTTAGCAAGCAAGGAAGTTGGGCTAGGCAATTATACCTCACTCTCTTGGTCTAGTGTGTAGGAAGAAGAGGAAGAGGAAGAGGTATTGCACGGCTGCTGTTGATGATGATAAAGTTGCTGATGTTGCTGCTGCTGCTGCTTCTTCTTGTTGTTGCTGTTGCTTGCAGCTGCTGCTGCTGGAGCTGCTGCTGGAGCTGCTGCTGATGCTGGTTGTGAGTGAGAGGGAGAGTGTTGTGAGAAAATGAGAGGCAAAACAAACAAAGAAAAGAGAGTCAAGGCTAGTCAACCCCCCATCTCTCTTTCTTCATTTATTGCAAGTATGGCACAAGCCATGAAGCCCATTCCCTCTCTCTCTCTCTCTCTAAGTCAACTTAAACTAAAACATTTTCCATTTAAAAAAAAAACAAACCCAAAACAATTAAACCAAATTTGAATTAGCTTAAGGCAAATGGGTTAATCCACCATGGTTGTGTTAGAGATAGTGCCCTCAGAGTCAATTATTGGATCACAGGCACGTGATTGCAATGATTGAGGGAGGACCTATCCCGGTAGGACAGTCTTACTCGAGATGATAGTATGCTATCTGGTTTACCTTTATCATCGTGTACTGCTTTAGGTGACCTGAGAGGTCGCTATTGCACGTTGATAGAGCCCCTAGGATTCTTGCTTGACCACCAGCAGTATGAGGGCGATCATATAAGTGGGAGCTGGGGTCTATAAGCTTTTCCTTAAAAGGTCCCTAGTCGTGGGAGTTTCGAGACTGGGCATCGATACTCCATTAGTAGACTAGTGTATACAGTCGAGACCCCGACGAGGGGCGGTGGCCGGTCTCACAAGCCACTGGTGTCAGTTGGATCACCTAAGATGTATACAGGTGCTCATTGGGTTATGAGTACACCGGACAGGACTCGCCGGGAACATGCTAGTTGGTCATATACCAGACGTCAGATGGCAGTTCCCTGGTGACATGTGTGCAGGTTAGTTCATCGACCTGGGGATCGTCATTTGTCTCGTGTGAGTTCCCACTGTACTTTGATTACTACCCTACCACGGCTCAAAGGAGTCGTGCAAACAGGTTTTAGTTGGGTACAGTCCCGAGCCACATGGAGGCAGTGAGCGGATCTTCGGGGGTTTCGTCTCTCCCGGTATTGGGGGTGAGGTCGCGCTGTGTCTAGGAGAGCCATTACACAAAGACCTTGGCCAAGGCAAGGAGATTTACTGGTAGGTATTCCAGTAGTATCTCAGGGTGTTCTGGGCTACACTCCGACACGACTTGTACCGCTTTTGGGGGTCTGACTTTTACCAACCCCCTAGGCCCGCCATGCGATACTCATAGACGAACGGACCGGACTGTACGGATATTGTCACTGACAGGCTCAGTTGGGTGTCGGGGTGAGCTTCCTCAACGACGTCCCTTTTAGTCAATAGCTGGTGGCCCGTCACGTATTGGCTTATACCTCTGACGTGCTAGTGGTTAAATCCACAGCCATAGTATTGACGAGTCTTTAGAGTCCACCACACTTTCAGTTACTCAAGTTTCGGGCGAAACGCTGTAGAGGCCGTATGGAGATATGGCAGGGTCCGATCAGATACGTGCGGTATTGCACGGATCAGGATCGGACAGTTTGTACTAGTAGCCGTATAGGTATATGGCAGGGTTCGATCAGATACGTGCGGTATTGCACGGATCAGGATCGAACGGATATTACTAGCCGGCTTTGTTTTAAGCCGGTCCTAGTTTAGTACAGTGTAGATTTTGTCTCATTGCATTTGTATCCGGACGGAATACAGATGCGGGTGTGTATGCACAATATAGGGTTTTCCTGTAATTTATTACGGGACCAGTTTTCTGGAGTTGCCAGTTTGCATTCCGTTCCGGCCGGTTTTCCTTTGTTCTTTCCCGGCCGGACTTTTCCGATGGAGGGGGTAATTTGCAGTTTTGCAAATTACATTTGTGGAGGGGGTTTCTTTGCATATTGTTTGATATGATAGCTTTCATATCTTTTTCCACCATGCTTTTGCTTTTTGAGATTTGATTGAATAGGAAAGGGTATGGAGGAAAGGGTATGGTTGATGTTGTGGTCACCTCTTTTGTTTCTCCTACACTTACCTCCCTCTTGCAATTTATATACATCTCCACCATTCTCCAAAAGCATCATGGCCGGCCACACATTGTGAGGAGAGGAAAAATGAGAGTTCATTTTTGATGCTTCATTTGTTCATCTCATTTCCTTGCAAAATTTGGTAGCTTCATTTCCCTCCAAAGTTCAATCCTCATTCCTCCATCCAAAGGCAACAAACCCCAAAGAGACAAGTAGCCTCTACACTACACTTCCTACAGCATATCTTGGACACGTCGAGTAGCCGGCTTCGTGCCCGAGTTGCCTCGGTATAGAGGCGGGAGCCCGTAAAAGTACCCGGCTTCGTGGTGCCCTTTCCGACGAGGAGGAGATGGATGGAGATCCCGCGAGGAGATCGGAGCGGAGATGAAGACCGGAGGACTCGGATCAGTCGGTACATCTCTAACCGGTATTCTAGTTAGCTTAGACTTGTTAATGGTTACGATCCGGAGTTTAGTGCGCGGTGGTGCCGGTTTGCAAAGTCCGCAAAATTTGAGTTATTCACCGTTTCCGCGTTTGGCCGTCGGATTGACGGCCGGGGCGCCGCCGTGCACTTACAGTGGTATCAGAGCCTCGCCATTAACTTCGTCTAGCTTTTGTGTAATGTGTTTTACGTTTCCGATCGAACAAAATCCCGAAAACCCGTATTTTGTGCACATCAGTTTCTGTCGAATTTTTTTTAAGTCCAAAAATTTTTCTGGTTGTCTCAGTGTGATGTGCAGGGAATTATAAGGTTACTGTAAAAATTTGGTACCCCGATCTCACTATTCCGCCGCGGAAGCGCCGCGAAACCCCACCTCGTGCGGCGCTTCCGCCGCGGAATTTACTGTTCACCCCCCCAAATTTTTCCAGTATTTTCCTGAGTTGAAAATGTGGGTTTTAGGAAATTAAAGTTGGGCCAATTATTTCTGTGTGTGCTACAGTTTTCTTTGGGGCCCACTTGTTAATTGTTTGATCAATCGGAATATTTTAAAACACATTTTTCACAGTATTTACATTATATCTGCGACCGTGAATGTCACTCGATCGGTAAATCCTGTCTAACTGCTATAGCCCGGTTAGACGGATTTGCGAACGTGACTTTCACGTTGATGTTCTATGTTTATGCTGTGATGTTGCGGATCGGTCGTGGGGATAGCCTGGATGCAATGCTAGTACAGTGTTGTTGTATTATGTACTTTTGATATTGCGGGGCGAGCGTCCGACATGTGGACTGCCGTCACTGCCTGTCTGTATTATTCTTTTGGGGCACGACCTGGTTGCGGTCGATGTACCCGGTGTATGTATATTTTACATTCTGTACTAGGATTACCCCGCGGTGGAGTGCACGGATAGCCGGGTTCTAGAGGGCAACAAGCCCGCATCTCATGGCATTGGGACGGAGGGGGCTTCACTCTAGGATTGGCGGGCTATTCGCCGCACTCGTAGGGGGTACAGGTTGACCCAGGAGGGGTGCCCAAGTTGCCGGATTCCCTGGAGTGCTGGGTGGTCCATTCACGGAGCTGAAGGGGGCTGCCTCGCTTCAGGTTTTGGCGGGTGACTTGCCGCGCCCGTAGGGGTCTAGGATTTCATTGCACAGGCTATCCACACGACCAGGGGAACGTCGGGTTTCAGTAGTGGCTCTGTGAAACCCGGGGATCCCAGATATCTGTATTGTTCTGTGATGCTGTACATTTCTGTGATGTTGCATTTCTTTTCACGCCTTGAGCGAAATATAATATATTGGTATATATATTAGTAGATGTTGTATATGTTTTTCATCCGCGCTAGTCCAGTCCCCGCTCTGTCGTTAGTAAGCTAACCTAACGGGTGATGACGGGACCCAGTGGCGAATGCGGATGGCATATATGTACGTCAGTATATTTTCGTTCTTTGTGGTGTGATCAATTGATGGGACTGCATTGATTCGGATCAATGCAAGTTTAAAAACAAACCTATTCTGATGTTGTTGGAACACTTTTCAAAAAGCTGTTATTGCAAGGACGTTCACTTTTGTTTTGCATCGTGGTATTCATTTGGAATATCCTGCTCCTCAGTCGACGAGGCAAGGGCCGAGATCCCTTCACCGGGAGTGACCCCTTGGACAGAAGTTTGCGTCAGGGCATTAACTTCACTGTAGCCGATTACTTTTGCTTTGCACCGTGGTATTCAGTTGGAATATCCTGCACCCCATTCTACGGGGAAAGAGCCGAGATCCCTTCACCGGGAGTGACCTCTTTAGTAAAGGTTTTCGTCACTATATTTTCTAAAAAGCTATCCGTTCCTTCAACGATATCAAGTTCACTACGTTAAAGGTTTTCGCCAGAAACCATTCGTAGCCCTCCGTCGTTTCAGACAGGTAGCACGTAGTATTCATGCTATGTTTGTTGACCTTCGTCAAGGCATAGTGTATGGTAGCTGCTTGTTACTTTTCTGCTGCATAGATAGATGCGTTGGTTTGGGACAGTCGTATAGCCTTGTTGACCTTCGTCAAGGGCTTGTACGGGTGGATTCAAATTAACCTGGATAATGACGGGTAGAACTTGACATGTGACTTATGATTTGTTGACCTTCGCCAAGGTCATAAGAGCATGGGGCAGAAATCACATCGGGAGTTTCAAAAGAACTGAAACTTGCCAGATATGCGCATACCTTCTGGAGTGTGATACCGTGAGCGGATTCCGTCACGTTATCGTGCGATGAGAGTTGGATCCCGATTCCCACTGATGAGTTAGTATACTCCTCGGGTGACCCCGACTAATTCTTCTTTCAGGTTTGGAGGAGAATTTGAGGTACAGTGGGAGGTTTCCTGATTAGAAAAAGTGATAACTATTCTAATCTAGGTTAGAGTGCACGCTGAGTGTTTCTTTTCTCTCTCTCTCTGGTAGCGACCATTGACCCGACTCTAAGACTATGACTCAGTGACCAAGTTGACCGAACCTACTTAACACTGGCTTTTGGATTGTCAGAGTTGCAGACCTCATTGCCACTCCTACTTTTACCCTTTTCTCCAGGACACCCCGTATTGCTACGAACGTCCACTTCCATTGGACAAAACCATCGTATGGTTATATACGAACTCGAAGGAATTTATTCGAGGATGGTTTCCGGTTCTGGAGAAAACGGATAGGATTATTCAGTTGTCTTTTCTTTTCACCCTCTCTCATGTTGCGAGTACTCCTTAGTTTAGGAGTAGTACACCTATTACGCAAATTGGATAGTCTTCTTCCAAACCATAGGCTGGTGCCGACCGGTAGGGAAAGAAGAAAACCAGTTAGCCTAAACGGTGTACAGAAGGTATTAAGTTCAGACAAAGCAAGGGATTAGTAAGAGGGCAAAGTAAATTGCGACTGCTATTCACGATCAAACCAAGTTTTTCTTCGCCAATCTTAAATCACCTTTGTATTTCTCCAGGACACTCCGTATCATTACGAAGATCCCATTTTATTGGATAATCCATCGTATGGTTAGATACGAACTCGAAAGGAACTTGTTCCAGTTCGGGGATGGATCCTGGTTCAGGAGAAATAGGAATAAAGTACATTCAGGTGTCTTTTATCTTCACCTTCTCTCGCGATGCGAGTGTTCCTAGGATTAGGACAGTACACCCATTATGCTTATTGGATAGTCTTCTTCCAAACCATAGGCTGGTGCCGAACGGTAGGGAAGGAAGAAAACCATTTGGCCTAAGGGGTGTGCAGAAGGTAAAGACTAAAGACATATGAAGGGATTTGGAGAGGTGGCAAAGAACTATACGGTTACAGTCGTGAATCTGGAAGAGGCATTATTAGGAATACCAGGAAACCCCAACGAAACATTTCAATGTTTCAGGTTCACTGTGTACTGTTAAAAGAAAACTGATTTCCTGATTAGATACTTACTCCAGGGTATGTATTTACCAGGTATGATTCTCACATCTGTATGGTTTTACAGATGATGAGTGGGAGTAAGTTATTGGGAATTGGGTGATCATCCTCATTATATCGGGATTCGTTGTAATTGGTGATATTTGAGGATGCCACCTGGGTTGTTTGCCGGTCGGCAAATATTTGGTTTTGAATATCCGCTGTTGTGCACCAATTTCAAATTGATATATCTGTACGTCTATTTTCATAGAGTGAGATATACCTTTTGATATTATGTCGATGACATTTACCTATATCAGTGGATGGTTAGGTAAGGAGCATTGAACAGCGGTGTAATTCTTCTTAACCATAAGTACAGTTTTCAACCTACGACACACAGTGAAAGAGTTGTTAGACTCAGCGGACTTATACAGAGTATTGTATGTTGTCCAGGGTCCATCAGGACAGAGGGGTTGGTCCTCGTACTGTATTCTGTTTACTTATGACTTCTCTAGTTCTTAGACAGGTGTTTCGTAGAAACACAGGGTCTAAGTTTTGAGGAGTTACAGGTATTTGAATAGAGTAGAGAACCAGGTGTAGCAAGTATCGGGATTCTTCACAGTGATCGAAGATGTAGATACTTGTGTATGGTATTCAGTTGATAGTAATTACTTCTCTTTCGGGTTACTCATAATTGGAAGCATTCCTAAGTTGAGTAACGCTGATCGGCCTCTCTCCATTTAGTTGACATGCACTGGAGATAGCTGCATGATTTGAATCTGGTTCAATTAAATCAGTGCCTCTGGTTCTATATTGGATATAGAACAGTTCATATCTTAACGATGTTAAGGTAAGGGGAGTTGTCCGGCTTATGATTAAAACCAGACTCTGGATAACTCAAGGCACGTTTCTGTAATGGCTGTTTGTGGGTTGACCCAGGCTATGACGTGGGTTGATTTTCTACCATCTGGATGAACAATAGCAATATTGTTCTAGACTCGCCACAGTTTTATTAAAAATGGATTTTTTCAAAAACAGCAGTGGGAGTATGGTAGAACTGGAAGTAATTCCAGAACCGCAAACGATTACTGAAGATTTGATAAGGAACCTAAAGATTCAATCTGTTTTGACATTCCATTGGCCACTCCGCAGATAAGGTGGGTAACTTCAGGCACCCGGGAGGTATTTCGGTAGCCTCAAGGACGGTGACAGGGAAGTTCTTGTTTACCCACACTTGCCATTGTTGTTGTTCCAAGCTGCGAGACCCGGCAGGAGGATGAGTATAGCGTCATTCTAAACTTGCTTTAGAAGTGTACGTCTATATGACTCTGCCAGAGGGTTGTCGTAGTCAGTGGGAGCAGCGGAAGCATTGGTGGACAGGTAGCTTATGTCTATTTATAGACTAAAGCAGATGTGGCGGAGATAGATCATCTATTTCTGACGTGACAGTCATGGGTTTGACTTCATCAGAATAGGGGATGGATCTGTTGAGAAGGTAGTAGGGTGTGATATCCTGGTATTTGGATGACATACACAGAGTAGGAAAAGAAACTCCTATACTACAATCGGTTATACTTTGGTCGTCACACAGTGGTTTCTCCACAAAGGACTTGGACATTATATTAGACATACTGGTTACTAGATCTATGGTTTTAGATCTAGATTTGGGTGGTTTCCCAATCAGGGTACTTTGACAGCATTCTAAGAGTATTTAGAATGGACGACTCCTGGCACGGTAGTGTACCTGCAGGTAATGGAGTCACCCTCTCTAAAGGTGTCTTATAGACTAAAGGGGAGAGGGACGTGCATGATTGGCAGATCACTTGCTCAGGCAATTGAGTCAATCATGAGATGTCAAGTACCACACCAGATGTTGTTCTTGCACTAGATGCAATAAGTTGATATTGATCCAATCCTGGAGAAACAGTCGGAAGCAGTTTTAGAACATAAGTGGCTGTTCTAGGGATATGATAACGGCTGCCTCTTTTAGGAGACGGTTATCATTCCAGGCTTCCAAGGTGACCTGGACGACAAGGAGGTTGTCAGAGTTATAGTTTTTCCCTCTGACGAGGGGCAGTATTTTGGACGGATGGTCCAAGGCAATACTGAGGGTGGCATGGCGCAGGATACTGATTAAGTTCAGTTGAAGATACAGTCTAAGAAGTTTGGATTTGGAGTTCATTTATGAGCTACGTCCCGTCAGACATCCAGACATTCTAAGGCAGGTATTGCTCATTTCGGGAGATGGCTTTCTCCGCGAACTTGAGATATAGAGAGACATAGAAAGATACATCAAGGCGGATCCACTCGCTGAGGCTATTCCTCGAACGCAATAGTTTCACAAACGGTTTTTGTGAGACTGACTAGTAGAGGAGTTGGGTGTTCGGTATCGCACGGGCTGTGAGTATGCGACATCGCAATAATTAGCCTTGAGTGCAAGTGGGAGATTGTTAGAGATAGTGCCCTCAGAGTCAATTATTGGATCACAGGCACGTGATTGCAATGATTGAGGGAGGACCTATCCCGGTAGGACAGTCTTACTCGAGATGATAGTATGCTATCTGGTTTACCTTTATCATCGTGTACTGCTTTAGGTGACCTGAGAGGTCGCTATTGCACGTTGATAGAGCCCCTAGGATTCTTGCTTGACCACCAGCAGTATGAGGGCGATCATATAAGTGGGAGCTGGGGTCTATAAGCTTTTCCTTAAAAGGTCCCTAGTCGTGGGAGTTTCGAGACTGGGCATCGATACTCCATTAGTAGACTAGTGTATACAGTCGAGACCCCGACGAGGGGCGGTGGCCGGTCTCACAAGCCACTGGTGTCAGTTGGATCACCTAAGATGTATACAGGTGCTCATTGGGTTATGAGTACACCGGACAGGACTCGCCGGGAACATGCTAGTTGGTCATATACCAGACGTCAGATGGCAGTTCCCTGGTGACATGTGTGCAGGTTAGTTCATCGACCTGGGGATCGTCATTTGTCTCGTGTGAGTTCCCACTGTACTTTGATTACTACCCTACCACGGCTCAAAGGAGTCGTGCAAACAGGTTTTAGTTGGGTACAGTCCCGAGCCACATGGAGGCAGTGAGCGGATCTTCGGGGGTTTCGTCTCTCCCGGTATTGGGGGTGAGGTCGCGCTGTGTCTAGGAGAGCCATTACACAAAGACCTTGGCCAAGGCAAGGAGATTTACTGGTAGGTATTCCAGTAGTATCTCAGGGTGTTCTGGGCTACACTCCGACACGACTTGTACCGCTTTTGGGGGTCTGACTTTTACCAACCCCCTAGGCCCGCCATGCGATACTCATAGACGAACGGACCGGACTGTACGGATATTGTCACTGACAGGCTCAGTTGGGTGTCGGGGTGAGCTTCCTCAACGACGTCCCTTTTAGTCAATAGCTGGTGGCCCGTCACGTATTGGCTTATACCTCTGACGTGCTAGTGGTTAAATCCACAGCCATAGTATTGACGAGTCTTTAGAGTCCACCACACTTTCAGTTACTCAAGTTTCGGGCGAAACGCTGTAGAGGCCGTATGGAGATATGGCAGGGTCCGATCAGATACGTGCGGTATTGCACGGATCAGGATCGGACAGTTTGTACTAGTAGCCGTATAGGTATATGGCAGGGTTCGATCAGATACGTGCGGTATTGCACGGATCAGGATCGAACGGATATTACTAGCCGGCTTTGTTTTAAGCCGGTCCTAGTTTAGTACAGTGTAGATTTTGTCTCATTGCATTTGTATCCGGACGGAATACAGATGCGGGTGTGTATGCACAATATAGGGTTTTCCTGTAATTTATTACGGGACCAGTTTTCTGGAGTTGCCAGTTTGCATTCCGTTCCGGCCGGTTTTCCTTTGTTCTTTCCCGGCCGGACTTTTCCGATGGAGGGGGTAATTTGCAGTTTTGCAAATTACATTTGTGGAGGGGGTTTCTTTGCATATTGTTTGATATGATAGCTTTCATATCTTTTTCCACCATGCTTTTGCTTTTTGAGATTTGATTGAATAGGAAAGGGTATGGAGGAAAGGGTATGGTTGATGTTGTGGTCACCTCTTTTGTTTCTCCTACACTTACCTCCCTCTTGCAATTTATATACATCTCCACCATTCTCCAAAAGCATCATGGCCGGCCACACATTGTGAGGAGAGGAAAAATGAGAGTTCATTTTTGATGCTTCATTTGTTCATCTCATTTCCTTGCAAAATTTGGTAGCTTCATTTCCCTCCAAAGTTCAATCCTCATTCCTCCATCCAAAGGCAACAAACCCCAAAGAGACAAGTAGCCTCTACACTACACTTCCTACAGCATATCTTGGACACGTCGAGTAGCCGGCTTCGTGCCCGAGTTGCCTCGGTATAGAGGCGGGAGCCCGTAAAAGTACCCGGCTTCGTGGTGCCCTTTCCGACGAGGAGGAGATGGATGGAGATCCCGCGAGGAGATCGGAGCGGAGATGAAGACCGGAGGACTCGGATCAGTCGGTACATCTCTAACCCGTATTCTAGTTAGCTTAGACTTGTTAATGGTTACGATCCGGAGTTTAGTGCGCGGTGGTGCCGGTTTGCAAAGTCCGCAAAATTTGAGTTATTCACCGTTTCCGCGTTTGGCCGTCGGATTGACGGCCGGGGCGCCGCCGTGCACTTACAGGTTGCTAATCATGGTCAAACCCTAATTTTAACCCTAGTTTACATGCACATGTGTGTGCAAGGCTAAATAAATTCTAATCAAATATTCCTTAAATTTGATAAAATATTTAAAAATCTATTTGGTAAACTTTTTATTAAAAACCATACTCTTGAGTATAATTAGCCACTAATCACATCCTAAGGTGTTACAATCTTCCCCCCTTAAAGAAATTCGTCCCCGAATTTAAAAATATAAAGCTACGCATACCTTCAAAATGATTAGCGAATTTCTTTCGCATTTCGCCCACGGCCTCCAAAGTGATCTCTTCACCATTCGGAAAGCACCTTCACAGATGGCAAGACCTTCGATCGAAGTTTCTTCACCTGCCGGTCCAATATCACGACTGGCTGCTCGGTGAACGAAAGATCGCGCTCGAGCTGAACGGTCTGATGCTGAATCATGTGCGAAAGGTCATGGAGGTATCTGCGAACCATCGACACGTGGAATACGGGGTGAACATCTGGGTAGTTGGGTGGAAGAGCCAAACGATATGCTATCGCGCTCACACGCTCGAGGATCTCGAAAGGACCTATGAATCTGGGGCTAAGCTTCCCCTTCCGTCCAAACCTCATCAATCCCTTCATCGGAGAGACCCTCAGAGAAACGTGATCGCCAACTGCGAACTCTAATCTGCGGCGGCATCCGTCAGCATACGATTTCTGCCTGCTCTGAGCTGTCCTCATCCTGTCTCGAATCAGCTGTATCTTCTCAGTCGTCTCTTGTACGATCTATGGCCCCAAAATACTGCTCTCACTGAGCACTGTCTAATAGACGGGCGATCTACATCTCCTCCCATATAAGGCCTCGAAAGGTGCCATCTGAATAGTATCCTGGAAACTATTGTTGTAGAAGAACTCCACCAAAGGTAAATGATGATCCCAGCTACCACCAAAGTCTAAAACGCACGCTCGGAGCATGTCCTCGAGAGTCGGAATAGTCCGCTCTGACTGGCCGTCGGTCTGCGGATGAAATGTTGTGCTGAAACTCAAGCGGGTGCCCAACGCCTCCTGAAGCCTCTGCTATAGTCGGCTGGTAAACTGGGTGCCTTGGTCGGACACGATACACGTCGGGACTCCATGCATTCGTACAATCTCGTCGAGGTATATCTGGGCATACTGAGCAAATCCGAAAGTCGTCTTCACCGGCAGGAAGTGAGATGCTTTCGTCAATCGATCCACGATCACCCAAATGGAGTCATACCCTTGCCTAGTCCTGGGTAGACCCACAACGAAATCCATCGAAATATGTTCCTATTTCCAGTCCGGAATGGGTAACGGCTGTAGCTCTCCCGCTGGCATCTGGTGCTCGGCCATGACTTGCTGACAAGTCAGGCATCTCGACACGAAGTCCATGATGTCCCTCTTCATTCCGTCCCACCAGTAAACATCTCTCATATCATGGTACATCTTTGTGGAACCCGGATGAACACTATACACCGATCGATGTGCCTCCTTAAGAATCTCACGCCGCAGTCCCTCAGCATCTGGTACGCACAGTCTAGTCCCAAATCGCAGTATCCCTTGATCATCGATCATGAACTCGGAAAATCTACCCTGTCCAATCTGTGCCATGATCTCTGAACAACGGTCATCGCTGTACTGTGCCTCATGTATACGGTCAAGCAACTGTGGGCGTGCACGAACATGCACAAGCTGTCCCCCGATCGGCGTGAACTCGAACTGCACTCGGCTGTCGCATAAAATCTGCCAATCTACTGACGACTGCCTCTGCACTGCGCTCAGACAAGATAGACTACCCCCATGCCTCCTACTGAAAGCACCCGCCACTACATTAGCCTTGCCCGGGTGATACAAGATCTCGCAATCGTTGTTCTTCACTAGTTCTATCCAACGGCGTTGTCTAAGATTCAGGTCTCACTGCTGAAATATATACTTTAAGCTCTTGTGATCAGTGAATATCTGACACGACTCGCCGTATAGGTAATGTCGCCTGATCTTGAGTGCAAAGACCACTGTAGCCATCTCCAAATCGTGAGTGGGGTAGTTCTGTTCATGGTTCTTCAACTGCCGTGAAGCATATGCGATCACCTTGTCATGCTGCATCAATACGCACCCTAGCCCCACTCGAGAAGCGTCACAATAGACCTCAAATCTGCCTGATCCTGAAGGCAATGATAACACCGGCGCCGTAGTCAAACGAGTCCGTAGCTGCTGAAAGCTATGCTTGCACTCCTCCGTCCAATCGAAAAGAACCCCCTTCCGGGTCAACCTGGTCAAAGGTGCGGCAATACGGGAGAAGTCCTGCATAAATCGCCTGTAGTAGCCGGCCAGTCCTAGAAAGCTGCGGATCTCAGTAACTGATGCGGGTCTGGGCTAACGCTGAACGGCCTCGATCTTCTCAGGTCCATACATATCCCATCTCTTATAATCACGTGACCTAAGAAGTCTACGCTGTCAAGCCAGAATGCGCACTTGGAGAATTTTGCGTAAAGCTGGAGCTCCCTCAAAGTCTGCAGTGTAATCCGCACGTGCTGCTTGTGCTCCTCTCGGCTCCGGGAATACACCAAATACCGTCAATGAATACGATGATGAACAACTCAAGATACGGCCTGAATATATGGTTCATCAAGTCCATAAATGCTGCTGGGGAATTGGTGAGTCCGAACGACATCACCAAAAACTCATAATGGCCGTAACGCGTGGGGAAAGCTGTCCTCGGTATATCCTCCTGTCGAACACGCAGCTGATGGTATCATGATCGCAAGTCGATCCTCGAAAAATATCCTGCGCCCTGAAGCTGGTCGAACAAGTCGTCGATGCGTGGCAAAGGATACCTGTTCCGCACGGTAACCCTGTTCAACTGGCGGTAGTCGATACAAAAACGCAAACTGCCGTCCTTCTTCTTGACAAACAGGACCGGAGCACCCCAAGGAGACACACTGGGTCGAATAAGTCCCTTATCCAGCAAATCTTACAGCTCGCCCTTCAACTCACTAAGGTCCGCCGAGGCCATCCGATAAGGCCGTATAGAAATAGGCCCCGTGTCGGGAATTAAATCAATACAGAAAGCAATATCGCGCTCAGGCGGTAGCCTTGAAAGCTTGTCAGGGAAGGCATCACAAACAATCGAAACCTGGTCCAACGGAACATCCATAGCTATAGCATCACAAACATAAGCTAGAAATCCCTGACATCCCTTCCTCAACAGCTTTCCAGCGCGAAGAGAAGAAATCAAACTGTGAGGGGCGGCACCACGGTCCCCCTTCACAACAAAAGCCGACTCGCCGGGAAAACAAAACCTAATTTTCTTCTCTTGGCAGTCCACAGACGCATAGCACGTGGCTAACCAATCGATACCCAAAAGAATGTCGAAGTCCAACATCTCAAGAAGGATCAAGTCGACAGGCAAATCTCCCTCGCCAATACGGACAACACAGGATCGGAACACGTGTCTAGCAACAAACAACTCGCCTACATGAGTGGTCACAACAAGCGGTTGATCAAGAAAACCAGACTCTCTACCCAAACTCGGCACGAAGTGTGTGGAAACGTACGAGTGCGTGGATCCGAGATCAAACAACACGTGCGCGTCAACAGAACATACTGATAGGGTACCTGAGACCACCGAATTGGACGCCTGCGCGTCCTGATGTGTAAACGCAAAAACCCATGCTTGTCCTCCACCTGCGGCTGGCGGTCCCCTACTAGCAATTGGATGTACTCTGCCGGCAGCTGGTTGTCCTCTGCCTCGGCCGCCTCGCCCTCTATGAGCAAACCCTCCGTGACCACGGCCTCTCTGTGCATGAGTCTGACGTGGAGCAACAGTAGGTACAATAGGCAACGCCCACTCGGGTGGTGAAGGTGGAAGTGTGACATGTGGTACGGCAGTCTCGCCCTCATGTGGCTCCGGGCAATCTCGTACAAGATGATAAGTACTCCCGCATCGGAAACATCTAGATGGTGCCGGCTGACCCTCCTGTGGATAAGAGCTGAATAGCTGACCTCGTCTCGATCCTCCGCTAACCCCCGTACCCGAACGAAACCTAAACGGCTGTCTCTGTGCTGACGTATCTGTACGAACTCTCTTCGGACCTGGAACTATCGAAGTCTCAGCTAGGCGCTCCTCGACTAATAAGGCTGCATCTACGGCTGCTGCATATGTCTCGCAATGCTGTGGGCTGATTGCAAGGAACATTGGGGTAAGTAAGCCTCGAACAAATCTCTTGACTCGCATCTCCTCAGTAGCCACTAGGTATGGGACATAAACAGATAGCTCGGTGAATAGTACACCGTACTCTGCCACTGTAATCTCTGGCGTCTGGCGTAAAGACTCGAACCTGTGTGCTCGGGCATCCCTGACACTCTGGGGAAGGAAACAGGCTAGAAATACCGTCACAAACTCAGTCTAGGTCATAGGAGGAAGACCTGTTACTCTGCCCTTCTCGATCGACTCACACCATTTCTGCGCAAGACCTTCCAGGCGAAAGCTCGCGAACTCTACCCATCTCGCATCTGAGTGAACGACATATCCGGGCCATCCTATCAATAAAAGACTGTGGGTCCTCGGCTACATCGGTGCCTGTGAAGACCGGAGGCTTCAGCCTCATGAATTCTGATAGCAATACTGTAATAACCTCTGTGGCTGCAGGGGCAACTGTCTATACTGTAGGTACCATCGTGGTCCCCGTAGTGGGTGGAACTACCTCTGGTCGCTGCGCTCGAAGTGTCTCAACTAGCGACCCTATCATCTGGCGCATCTCCTGCATACCGGCCCCTAACATGGCGATCTGGTCTGTCGTAGGAGGAACAGTCTGCTCTGGCACGACAGGTGTACTGCCCGGATCAGTCCTCGTCTCAGACGAGTCAACATGAATCTCGGCTCACGCGGCCGCTCTCTGCGCCCTCGTAGTCTTTGGCGGCATAATGGCTGAAAAGAAAGTAGGATTCGATAAGGATACGAAAATCGAATCATAAGAATGTATACAATCAAGAAGGAATTCCAATCAATAAGTCCTAAGGTCGCTTAGGCGGAGTACCGTGTCGTGAGTATGCCGCGGAACGTACGCACACTACGCCACTCTGCTTCAGCTACCTACTCCATCTTACCAGGGTCATCCTACACTCCGAAAGGTAAAACCTACGCTCTGATACCAACTTTGTCACGACCCAAAGTTCGGCCCGTGACCGACACTTAACCACGTAACGTCTACAGGCGTAACGCGACTAAGTAAGCCGAAACCCAGAAATCAAAACCATTAAAAGTATTGAATGTTAAAACATTTAATAGAAACATTTGTTAAAACGTTTAGAAAACCTTAAGTTACTTAGTGAAATTCTTTAAAGTTCAAGTTATTTTCTTAAAAATTTTGGCAGCAATTCCTTTGTAAAAACTAGCCCCGAAATCTGGTACAAGGCAATATATCAGTAAAATGATATACAATAAGAATAAAGCATCCTAAATGGGAGCAGCCACGCCCAACGGCGGAAACAATCACCATAATAATAATATACGACGCCGCAGCGAAGAATGAGCAAAATAAGTGAAGACAACATGAAATAAAAAAATGCATAAATAAAGTTGGCTCACAACAAGCTCGACACCAGAGTAAAAAATAATATACATCGTTCTTTCAACTGGTCTCTAAGTCAATACATGAATAGTAGATGGAGAGTACTAGATACAACAGTGTATACAACTGGAAAATAAATAGATACCGCAAAAACCCACCTATCAGCCAAGGGCTCATGCGCCAACTGCAGTGGTATCCGTATCAAAAGATGCAAGAAAGCAGACTGCCGCGACTACTCTGAGGGGCAACCTGCAAACACTGTGGCACAACGGGGGTGATTTTCCAACTCGTGAATAGTAGATAACATATAAAGGTGATCGCGAGTATGCACGTACTGCGATACTCTAACATATGCCAGCAGATAAAATCTATATGATGAACTGGATACGCAATAATCATGCCTAACAAGTGCAATTTAATAACATCAATATATGATGAGCAGGGTATGCAATAATCATGCAAAGTACTCTATCAGGTACTACAACTACAGGATGAGATGTAAAATAATGAATGCTGAGCATGGGATAAAATAACATCTACACGGAATGTCAACGTGGAAAACTAACCGGTGTCCATCAATGCACCCAAATCTCAGTAAAACTCAGGCGCCGTTACCCTCATCGGCCCTCAAATCCTGTAAATCTCATAGAATCGTGAGTGCCCAACATCGGCATTCGAAATATCATAAAATAATCGTGTCCTGCATCGACACGCAAATCCTCAAGTATCAGGCTTAGTCAGTCCGGATCGGCCCACGGGCTCCGTCTGCGGAATCGGCCTTCGGCCCCGGCAGTACATGTCGTCCCGTATCCATCTATCGACTCTGGTCAATATCCTCCGGATAACCGCCAGGTCCAACCAATCACCGGTAGGTAGTAGTCCCTCTGCCATGCTCACCGTATGTATACACAGCATACCTTTCTTGCCCCGGTGTACCATACCGGGTCCACCATGTACCCGCAATCGGCCTCGTCATCTCCTCGATTCGGTTTCATAAGTCACACGTCTCAGAACCGAGAAAATGCATGGTGGACGCACTGAAATATCATATCAAGAGAAACTAGGTTTTTAAAACAGTGAGTATTTTCTTAAAATAATACCCCAGTTCTCAAATCCAGAAATCACATAAATCCGTACTCAATGCGTAAATCCATGCAATGTGTCGTATGACACTAAGAGTAAAAAGGGAAAACCGCTCTTTTTAAAAAGATCCAGTTTTGAAAATATCCCATGCGGTCCCTTAGTTTTTAAACCATATCAATATCATCCATGTATGTAACAGGTATATGTATATAGGTATGGATGTGCAAATGGATGTATACGCGAATGTGAGTGTAGCAATGTATATGTGCACTAATATGGATATACGATGTTTATGTGCACAAGTAGGGATATGTCGAATAATGTGTGCACTACTATGAATATACAGTATGCAAGTGCGCAAGTATAGGTATATCAGGTTATGCGTGCACCAATATGAACATATCAATGTAAATATATGCCAATATGTGACAAAGTCATGTCTGATCATCAATGAATGATTCGTAGCAATCCTATAGTGCGAGTGTTATGGCAATTACCAACGGTGTGAGTGTAACATACAAATAGTGCCCGTGCAACCTGAACCGTTAGTGACAGTGCAGTGTTATATACTACATTTCTATATGCAACAAGGAAGGTATGCTACAATAGTACATATAAACATCTACGACTAAATATCCTATCACGCCCTGACGCTTAACGCCATACAGGCGATTTCCCCGTAGATGTTAAATCTACTCGCCTGGTCTCGTGCTAAACGTAGCCAACCACCTGCTTTCCTTTCTTTGCGGTGTCCGACGTACCCGCCTGCGAACCTAGAATTTACATAAAGAATCCATATAAGCAAAATCCTATAAAATCGTGATATCGAAATTAAACGAGAAACTCGCGTCGCGAACTAAACGCGCGTGTGTTCGATACGCTAAAACTTGTGTATACGCGTCTAAAACTACCCCGACACGTCGCGACACGCTGGAAAACAGAACCCACTCACATATCACACGTGTTGCGCAAACTAAACGTATAGGAAAAACGATATTTGGCTCAAGATTTTTACTCAGGTGAAAACTTACAAAATTGCATATACGACAGACCCTAAATATACAGCAGACTACCCTAGCCAAAACACTAACCCCTAAGTCCCCTATCTGGCCGCAAATTGCAGCCAGAACGAATAAAACGGCGGCCTGAACAAGGGTAGGGGGTCTCGTCCTCTGGGTATGTGATCAACATCTAACAAGTATGCTCCAGTTTTCTCATATTTTCTCTGAAAGAGCCGGGTCACAAGCAGATCACAGAAAGGCTAAATTTTGCTTTAAAACACTAAATTTACACCAATAAGAAACCCTATGGTATTTTAGTGAAATCTGGGTTTAAACTAAGTTTATGTGGCCCTAATAACACTTAATTAAATTAATCTAACCATCAAAAACATCTCTTAACCAAAAGTCCACACTAATCATAATTTCTAACACTAAATCTCACTTTTAACACCAATTAAGCTTAACAACCACTAGCTTAGCAAGCAAGGAAGTTGGGCTAGGCAATTATTCCTCACTCTCTTGGTCTAGTGTGCAAGAAGAAGAGGAAGAGGAAGAGGTATTGCACTGCTGCTGCTGATGATGATAATGATGTTGCTGCTGCTGCTGCTATTGCTTCTGTTGCTGCTGCTGCTTCTTCTTCTTGTTGTTGTTGTTGTTGCTTGCAGCTGCTGCTGATGCTGGTGCTGTTGCTGATGCTGCTTGAGCTGCTGCTGATGCTGGTTGTGAGTGAGAGGGAGAGTGTTGTGAGAAAATGAGAGGCAAAGCAAACAAAGAAAAGAGATTCAAGGCTATTCAACCCCCCCCTCTCTTTTTCTTCATTTATTGCAAGTATGGCACAAGCCATGAAGCCCATCCCCCCTCTCTCTCTAAGTCAACTTAAAATAAAACATTTTCTATTTTAAAAAAACAAACCCAAAACAATTAAACCAAATTTGAATTAGCTTAAGGCAAATGGGTTAATCCACCATGGTTTCTAATCATGGTCTAACCCTAATTTTAACCCTAGTTTACATGCACATGTGTGTGCAAGGCTAAATAAATTCTAATAAAATATTCCTTAAATTTGATAAAATATTTAAAAATCGATTTGGTAAACTTTTTATTAAAAACCATACTCTAGAGTATCATTAGCCACTAATCACATTCTATAGTGTTACACCCAAGAGCTCTTCTGCTCTTTCTCCGTGTCCGGTGAACGGAGATTTGGTCATCTTTCCTTTGAGACAAGACTGACAAATTTTATAAGATGAAAATTCGAACGTATTCAAATATCCATCTTTATGCAACTTACTTAGTCTTTTCTCTCTTATATGACCAAGTCTACAATGCCACAAGCAGGATTCGTTCATAACTGAACTCTTCTTCTTGCGTGTGTTTTGTACATTGAGAACTATGTTTTGATTTTGAACATAGATACCATTACACAGTGTACCTTCTGCAACCAATACCTGATTAAGGTAAATATTCATGATATTTCTATCAAGAACAAACTTATATCCATCTTTATCAAGTAAAGAAACTGATATGATGTTGCAAACCATGGAAGGCACATAGTAGCAATTGTTCAAAATCATAGTATTGCCTTTTGGCAACACTAGGTGATATTCACCGATGGCTGCAGCATCAACTTGTGCTCCGTTCCCTACTCTGAGGGACATATCACCAGGTCTAACTATCCTACTTTTTCTCAGTCCCTGCAATAAATTACAGATATGAGATCCTGATCCGGTATCTAGTACCCAGGAGATAGGACTGACCGAAAAAAGGTTCTCAATAACAAGAACACCTGAAGAAGACCCAACGGTGTACTTTTTCTTCGATGGGGTCATCAAGAAATTCATGCAATCCTCTTTCCCTAGCTCATACTCATGACCGCCATAATAAGTTAGAGCTAAACCGACGTTCCCCAGCCCCGAATAAGAATTCGGATCGGTCAAGCGATACATTTTATTATCTTGATTAGGGCGTGAAATAGTTGCTACCTGGGGAAAGAGAAAAGAAACACTTAGCGTGCGCTCTTGCAAGATTAGATTGGTTATTAATTTATCTAACCGGGATGGCTCCCACTGTTTCCTCGAATCCTTCTTCAAACCTTAAAAGAAGAACTAGTCAGGATTAATCGCACGTCACAATATTTTCTTAACCTTTCAGCCAGGCTAGTGTTGGTACTTCGAGGGAGGTTTTCCAACGCTTTCGCGAAGTTCCTTAATTATGTAACCTCTTTTCCTTGGAGGCGTATGTTAGTTATATGTATGCCCTAGAGACCATTACTGTACATACGATGTATATTGTAATGGATGCTTGGACATATATAGGGAGGACTTTCTTGCTCGACATGATAGTATGCTATCTGGTTGTACTTTATCTTAACATGTACTCTGATTGTCTCTATATTACATGTTGATAAAGCCCTTAGGATATTTACTTGACTACTGGGACTATGATGAGATCATACTAGTGGGGCCACGGTAGTCGACGAGTACTTCCTATAACTGTTCCTAGTCGAGGGTGTATCGAGACAGGGTATCGATACACCAGAGTAGACTAGCGTATACGCATCTTGACCCTTATGATGGGCGATGGATGATCCCATATCCATCGGTGTTTGACATCAAGGATGGTGTACGGGTACTCAGTAGAGACTGGGTACACTGGACGGACTCGCCGAGAACTCCCAGATGGTATTATACCATACGTCAGATGGCAGTTCTCCGGTGACACTGGTACAGAGTAGTCTGTTGACCCGAGATCGTCATAGAGTCTTGTGTGATTCCCACTGTGCTTTGATTTCCATCATACCACGTCCAAGAGGGCGTGCAAAAAGGTAGCTTTTGGGTACAGTTCCGAATCACATGGAGGCAATGAGCGATAGGAGGGGATTCGTCTCTCCCGGTATAGGGAGTTGATGTTGTGCTGTGTTCGATTGGCTATAACCGGAAATCCGTGGCCAGGGTTGCTGAGATTTACTGGTAAGTGTTATCAGTAGTTTCTCGAACTGTTATAGACCTCATATCGACACGACTTATCGAGCTACTGGGGTCTGACGTTTACCACCCCTAGGCGAGATATGCGACATATCAGACGACGAGCCCGGACTGTACGGGAGTGTTACTGTTTGGATTCACAGGAGAATGTACAGGCTTGCTTGTTGATCTTCTGAGCGCTCAATACCTGGGTGGCTGTTACGTTTAGCTGACCGCTTGCAGCTTGTGGGTGTTTGATATGACCATCACCTACTGCCGGCGTATTGATGATTCTTTAGAGTCGTACACAAAGGTTTCTTGGCTCAGGCAAAATGGAGTAGGAGCACATATGTTTTATGTGCGGGACCGAGGATAATACGATATGAGATACCGTATTCTATTCTCGTGATATTTGATATCAGCCAGGTCATCGGATCTAGTGTTGATTCGATGAATCGGTACGGATAAATATTAGTCGGTTATATGAGATATAAACTGGATTGTCGGATCAAGTGTTGATTCGATAATTTAATGTATAATAATATATCTGATATATTAAATTACATTAACTAATATTTGCTCACTAAAAGATTCTTTTTCTCACTCGGGTAATACATTGATATATATGTGATATATGTTAATTGTATTATTTTATTTGGTTATAAAAAATATTACATATATGATATATAATATTGTAACATGATATGATAACTAATTCAACATGTTTAGTAGAGATTAAACAAGATTAGGGTTTGATTTGGGTTAATACTTTCTAGATGATTCTAGAAGGTTTAGTTTTGTTTTGTGAAAGATATTTGCAAGTGACTCATCTTTAACCTAACTCAAACCCTTCATCCTTGGTTAATTCTCTTCAAAGGTTTAGCAACCATGGTTGCATTATTCATCATTATCTTCTTTGCATTATTCATCACAAAAGGATTCTTATCATAACAATTCATTATTCATCTTCTTCTTCCTTCTTCTTTTCATGGAAATGCTTTCTAGGTTTTTCCTAAGTGATGAAAATGAGTGAGAATATGAAAATAAAAGAGAGCAAAAATCCTACTTCATCATCCTCATCTATCCTTGCCATTTAGATGAGGGTGTTCACTTCATATTATGAATGTTAGCTTGTGTTAACGAAACTTTAAGGTAGATCATCTTTGTATCGAAGATCGGAAGAAAGACTGCATCTTTCTCTTCATGGAACCTCTCGAGAGTCCGGAACACGATGATCGCAGCGAAGGGACTTCAACACGGAGCTTAAGAAGTGAAGGACCGGATCTACAAAGGTTGTAATCCCTCTCACTTAGTGTTAAAATGTTTAACATACTTGTTTTCGCCTAAACTCTAGTTTAAAGATCCGGCTTTGGGTTGTTCGGCACGGCTAATTTTTTAATCGGGCATGGTTGATGCCTCGTAGACCCTTGTGCGTGTGCATAGCAACCCTACAACGTATCCCCGCTAACACCGTTCTTGACACCTACTTGGTTTATAGCATTGATTGTTAAGTGAAATGATCTCCCGAGAGTAATCCTACTCATCAGTGGGATCGAGAACCAACTATCATTGAATGATGACCTAGATGAAATCCACTCTAGTCACCATACTCCAGAAGGTATTTTAAATCTGCAAGTTTCCTTTATATTTAAAATTCTCGATATGGTTTTTGCCCCTAACGGTTTATGACCTTGACAATGCCAACATATTATAAGCCGCTAGTCAAATGTAACATTTCGGAAAATATAAAATATTGTTTTTGGAATTTAAGATTAAAATTTTATATTTCGTGAAAATTACCCGATTTGTGAAATTGGGGTTTTCGTAAAATGGTATGAATATATACCGATATTTGTGAAATAATTGGGAGATTTAAAATGATTTATTCATTTAAAAATATTGTGGTGATGGAATTTGTTTGCAATTGTTTTTGGCCACATTCCTTCACTCAAATTTCGAAACTGGGGGCTACCTTTTTACTTTTGGCCTTGTGTGGGTTTCTTTATGGGCATGGGTTGATTTTTAGTGATGGGATGAAATTTTGTGAGGTGGCATGGACAAATTTCGGCTGCTACTATGGGGATGGGCTTCATTGGTGAGGGATTAATTTATTGGAGTGGGAAATTGTGTGAGCATGGGAGGCATGGGTTTTTTTGAGTGAGGTGGCTGTTGACTTGGATGAGTGATGTTTTCATGAGTTGCATTTATCCTACAATCACCACTTGCTTTTTCTTACACTAACCACCTCACTCACCACACTTGAGAAAATTCCCTGAGAACATTTTTATGGTTCTGGCCGAGCCCCCCTCATTGGTGTGCAAGCAATTTTCCAAGCAAAAATTTCATATGCTCACATTTTCCTTTTTGGCAACTTCTTTTTACCTCCACCCAAATACTTGGGTTCCTTGAGACAAAATATTCACACACCATCTCTACTTTGTCTTGGGTATCTAGGCTAGCAAACTGGATGCCCGAGTTGCTTCGGTTTAGAAGCGGGAGACCGTATAAAGAATTCTCGACGTGTGTCCTCTTCGACGAGCGTGACCGGAGAGCGAACTTCATCGAGGCTGCCGCAACATGCTAAGGACTGAGATTTAAGACCGAAGGACACGTATCGATCGGTATAATTTCATAAACCACTTTACAGTTTACTAGTATAGGGTTATTTGTACGATTCGGGTTTTAGGCTTGGTGGTTTTCATGGAAAGCGACTATAGTTAGGGTTTTAGCAATGTTTTCCGGTATCGGGATTTCTTGGTTTTGCGGCTAGATATTTTATTTGGTCGTTGGACGTTTGTACGTCAACGATGAGGGTTGTTTGGTTGTTTTGCATGCGTAGGATGTAGGTTCTAACCTATGAGCGCACTGTGTGCCGTATTGGATTTCGGAACTTGATTTTAATGGTATTGCGATACGTGTTGATATTGTAGGTACATTCGCGTGGATTCCAAGACGACGAAGCGCATCGACTACGGCTAAGCGAGGTGTTAAGCAGGTGAGTAGATTTATATCTATGGGGGAAGTCGGGTGGATGGCGTATAGCACCCCCACAAACATTGATATGGAATATCGTTTGGTTATTATATCCTGATAAATGATATGCGACGGATATGATTGTAGGATTTACAAACGATAATATGATAGAAGTTGACACTAATGAAAATATTGACATATGAGAATATGAAATGAGAAGTAAATCATGATAGGTGCGAATTGAAAGAGAACAAGTGTGACATTTATATAATGAGATGCGAGATATTAATGTGATGAACTAGTATACGATGTGATATGATGACTTAGTGTGATATGTCGTAATATGGATTCGAGTCGATATGAGATTGTTGATACCTTCGTCGGTCCCCCGATACGAGATTGACATGGATGTGACCTTAGAGATGGGTACATATATATGGAAAATGTTTTACATATTGAGTGATATGCCGTACGAGACTTAGATCCGTACCCCCGTTGTGGTATAGGTTGATAGAATCCTTAATTGCTTTATGCCGTCGTACGATGGATTACCGTACGCGATGAGTTTTACCTATTGATTTATCCATACCCTTGTTTAGAGGATGTCGTACGATGGATTGTACCGTACGTGATGTTGTGAGGCTGGATGCCGATTGATAGATTCACCTACTCGGATACATATTGTAGACACGTATACCTTATAGCATTTAGCTGACGATGTACTTTGTTATTCGCATTGCATTCCATATACCTATGCTAGTACACCTACACCATTATCGATGATGCGTATGTTACACTTACACAGATTACCGGCTCACACACTTCATCATCGATAATTGCTATGTCACTACACAGTAGTAATGCTACATCATGCCATGATATACTTGCTACAACTACATGTACCTTATGCACCCATACTTACATGTACACCCACTTACCTTGATAGGGTTACATATACCCTATGTGGCATTATATCGTCATTGACATGAAGACGTTGATTATTGTGCTATTGCGCATGTGAAATGCATCATACATACCTGCTTACATGTAGATACACATATACCTTGCTATGATTATAGGTTCACCTTAATATGATGTTGCACTTGATTTCGGAGGATTTGGGAACCACATGATATAATTTAAAACTGGATTCATTTAAAAGAGCGGTTTTCCCTTAATATGCTCATATTGCTGGCTTATTCATTTTTCATGGATTTTCGCATTGGGATATGGATTTCATATGATTTATGAATTTGAGAGCCGTGGGGGTGTTTTCAAGAATTTTATGTATTGTTTGAAAAACCCGGTTTCTCTTGATATGATATTTCAGTGCATCCACCATGAGTTTTCTCGGTTCTGATACTTGTGTTATATACCCGATTCGAGGAGCGGATAGGCACCGTCTGCGGGTACATGGTGGACCTGGTACGGTTCCCCGGGGTAAGATATGTTGTTCGTGGTATAGACGATGAGCCTGGCTGGCAGGGCAAGTACCTACCGGTGATAGTATTTGGACTCGGCGGTTATCGTGGGGATACCGACTGGAGTGATGTACGGACATGAGCTCAGGGCCAGTCGTGGTGACGGCGCCTGAGTTATGAGGATTTACGTGTCGATGCTGGACACGAGATTCATGATGTTTCGAGTGTCGGTGTTAAACACTCAGGTTTCCATGATTTTTACGTATCGTCGATGGACATACGTGGTTGATATCCTTATACATACATACATATATATATATATATATATACATACATACAGGTATATGTTTCATGATGTTTTGGGTGTCGATGTTTGACATTCAGGTTACATGAGACTTATAGGGTATGAGGGCCGATCTGAGGATGCGATGTCTGAGGATTTTAGGATTTGATGTGTCAGTGAGGGACACACTGTAGGGTGTTTTTCGTCACCCCATTGAGATGGGAATGCACACACGCTTTTCAGGCGCATTACAGATTCCCCCTGCCTAGGGTAGGCTGGGGTTTATTGATTGTGGGGATCCGAATCTCCGGCAGCGCGGACTAAGCTGCCATTAATTACCCCTCGCCTTTTGGAGCGAAAGAACCTCCGATTAACGGTTCAAACCGGTCATGCGAACTCAACGTGCAGTGTTGTGTTTTGAAGGGGTTTTGGATATATCGGGGGCCCCGCAGAGTATGTTTGTGTGTGTGTGTATGTATATATATACATGCACACACACACACACACACACACACACACACACATATATAAAAGGGAAAGAGCATCCAAAGGATGCGTGGGGCCAGCGCCTCGCGTGTCTAACACGCGAGCGCTGGGCGCTTAGGCACTGGCGCACCACGTGCCCGGCACGTGGGCGCAGGGCTCTGGCGTACCACGTGCCCGGCATGTGGGCGCTGGGCGCTCGAGCGCCGGCGCACCACGTGCCCGGCACGTGGGCGCTGGGCGCTTGAGCGCCAGGCGCTCAAGCGCTGGCGCACTAAGTGCCCGGCACGTGGGCGCTCGAGCGCCAGGCGCTTGAGCGCTGGCACACCATCTTTCCGGCACGTGGGCACAGGGCGCTTGAGCTCTTGGGCGCCGGCGAGGAAAATGGGGCTTTTAGTCCCAGAAATAGGATTTAATATCCCAAAAGAGGATTTAAAATCCCAAAAGTGGATTTTAGAGTGGAGTTAAAACTCCTAAGATGTTTTAGAGTTGATGAAAGAGGTTCTTCTTTGGAGCCCTGGGTCTTCCCCAAAATGGGGTTTTCGGAGATGGGCCTCCTTCTTCCTCCTCTGTTGGCAGGATCTTGAAGATCAAGAGATGTGAGATTTTAAAAATCTCTTCTTTTTGAGATATGATGGGAGATCTAAGCTCCCCTTTGTGGGTTTTATGGTGAAAAACTATTTAGTTTTTGAAAAGGAAGAGTAAAACTCTTGATTTAATTCAAAAGAAAGAAGAAGGTTTTAGAACCTTGAGGAAGGAGTAAGAGGCACAGGCCCAAGATTTTTTTGAGAATGAAAAGTGTATTAGATATTTTCATCATGCTTCCTCTTATAAGCTTACACATTTACATATAGCCGCTTGGGCTTTACAAAATGGCATTTTGCCAATCCCATGGCTCATGTGCCATTTCTTTTTGCACATAAGCCATGGGCTTTACAAAAATTTGGCTTTATACCCATTCATGCATAAAAAATTACATAAAAAATTACATATTAAAAAATTACATAAGAAGGTTTTATTACACGATTTCATTATTTATTACTTGATTACATAAAAATTCAATATGCACCAAAACCCTTTTATTTTCACAAAATAAGTCTTTATTCTTCAATATTTTCTAAAACCGATTAATAACTTCATTTCATTTAAAAACCAACGTTTTTAAATTTGGTTTAATTTGTTATGATGCACAAAATTTGTTTCAACCCATTCCAATTTGTAATTTTCCCTAATTAAATGTATTAGCGACGGCTTAAAATAATATTAAAATAATTAATTTCGGAAATTTTTTCAGAAAATTTGAAATTTCACCAGTGGCTCAATAAACACCAAATACTAGTAATTACATAGCTAGAATATGTATATTTAATTTTATAATAAATATATTTGTATTTTGACTTTTTACAGAAACCCTCTTTATTTTACCGATATTCCGAAATTTCACCGAAACGATTTTCAAAACGTTACAATCTTCCCCCCTTAAAGAAATTCGGTCCCCGAATTTAAATTAAAACTCCCCCCAAATACTAAAACATTTCAGCGAAACTATCAAGTCGTCGGGGCTCCGAAACCATAAAAACATAAAACAAATCGTAACGCAACGCATGTGCATGAAAAATGAGCATATAATTCAAAATCAAACTCCATCCAGCATCCCGCAATCATCAGAGTCATGCGGAAGACATCAATGTCATGATCCAAAACGAAAATCAATATGATATACATCAAAACTATACCTGTAAACGTCAAAACTATATAGGTAAACATCATTAAAACATCTGGAAGCAATGCATGCCAAATATACTTAGGCACTGTCCTCTGACTAGTCCTTCTCGGTACTAAACCAAATAGCAAGTATCATAAAATATACTGCTCCAAAAGAAATCAATCCCAAAATATATGAATGCCACGCGCGTCTGGTGCGCACGGAAATCGAAATCCATGAATGTGCCATACATATGCACCAAAAACCAAATCTAAGTGCAACGGGTGTGCACGAAAACACCTGTCAAGGGCAACGTGGTGCATGATAGCAAAACCAGGTGCATCTGATATGTACGAAAAATCTCGATTTAGTGCATCTGGTGTGCACCAAAATCGCATCAAGTGCTTTAAGTATGCGCAAAATCCAAATATAGTGCACAATGTGCATGAAAACGAATATCGAATATCACAATCAAAATCGACGGTATACAACACACTTCAATCAAAATCCCAATCAAGTATACCGTGGTATAAAATCTCACCATCCGGTGCATCGGCGTGTGTTAATATCAGATTTTTGCATTTTTATACTGCCCAATTTTTATCACATTGCTTATCGGTAGGTACTCTTGAGCCGTGTTTGCTAGTCAATTGCAGGATACATGTTCTCGGCTCTAAACGGTGAAATTCATGGAAAAGCACGACAAAATCCGGATTACTGCCAACCACAGTTAAAACACGGGTCTCCGCTCTCTATCCGTATGTTGCCGCACACCAGTTTAAGAGACAAAATGGCAAATCAATGTCATTTTCATGCACAAAGCTCAATGGCAACACAAGATCCAACATATCTACGCAGAGCTCGAGGAAATCCTGACAAAAAGATCCACATCAAATGACCTTTTGGTCTGCTGGAATTCTGGAAAAATTTTGAAGAGTTTCTGAGAAAAAACATATACCAAACAGCAGACAACATCAAACCTGGGAACCCCCAAAAATCCGATGGCCCAACTCCCAACTACTGCCGCGGAACCGCGGCCTGACAATGTCTTCAGGGGGTCGTATTTTAGGGACAATTTGGTAATTGTATATAGAGGCAGATTTTTGCCCTAGGTTTCCAGTTTCCTGCCTATAAATAGTCCAGAACTTGCCAAAGCCAAGGGTCCTCATTCTTGTATTTAGATTTTAGAATACATGTGTTGTTCTTCTTCCTCCTCTCATCTCTTCTCCATTAAAAACTTGTAGTGAGCTTTTGTGAGTGAAGAATGAATAAAGGAGTTCTTGTTCTTACTATGCTTATCTTGTTGTAATTGTTAATTATATTTGCTTGTATTTTTCATTTGCTAATTTAGTTGTTGTTATTTGTTGTTTGTTTCTTTCTTGTTCTCTTTTTCTTTATCGTTAAAACAACTATGATGCTTAAGCTTGATCCTTGCCAAGGTGAGGTCTCAAATAGCTAGTTGTAATCTTCTAACCTCTTTCTTTCTATCTTCCTCTTTTGTTTTATTTTCTTTTCCTTATAATGGGTGAGTAGTTTTCATACTTGTTAGGGTAGGATAAGGAAAGTTTGAGAGAAGGAAATCCCTCTCACTCTTTTCTTGCCCAACATCTTAATTCGGACTCCCGTTAATTGAACCACAATCCACTCCCTATGGCACCCTATCCTACATGATAGCGGTGATTCCTTAGTGAGACCGGTTGTGGTTGAATTAACCGGAGGTTAAGGCTAAGAGCCAAGAACGGACGGACAAGCACTAAAAGGAAGAACTTATGCGTTGGAAAGCCTAACTTATACTCGCAAGTTCCTTCCTAGTCGTGCTAATCCCCGTTGTTGCCGATTACCGTAACACCGATATTAAGAGTGGCAATGAAAGAAGTGAGCGACTCCTAACTCAAACTAACCTAATCCTAACCCTAACAAGCTCTCTTTATATATCATTTTAGCACATAAGTAATCTAAAAACAAACCTGGACATTTGGACTTAACGAAAAAGATTCCCATCTCCCTGCGGACGACCCGTACTCAACCGGCTAGCTACAAGCGAAACCGTCTTGATTGCGGTAATAAACTCTACCAATCAAATAGCGCCGTTGCCGGGGATAGATTTCATGGGGCCGTTTCCCAGCTCTTTTGGGAACTTGTACATCCTTCTCGCTGTTGATTACGTCTCTAAGTGGGTCGAGGCTGTGCCTAGCCGAACTAATGACAATAAGGTTGTCGTTAGGTTTCTTATAGAAAACATTTTCTCCCGGTTTGGGCACCCCCGAGCGATCATTAGCGACAATGGAACTCATTTCTGCAATAAGACTTTCGAGGCCTTGATGCGGAAATATTCCATTAATCATAAGCTATCTACGCCCTACCACCCCCAAACCTGTGGGCAAGCCGAAGTTTCAAATCGGCAAATCAAGCAGATACTGGAGAAGACGGTTTCCAACAACCGAAAGGATTGGTCGTTGAAACTCACTGATGCCCTTTGGGCATTTCGAACGGCTTATAAGACCGATCTTAGCATGTCTCCCTATCGGCTTGTGTACGGAAAGGCTTTCCACCACCCTGTCGAAATAGAGCATCGCGCATTTTGGGCGATAAAAGAGCTGGATCTGTCTCTCGAAGATGCGGGCAGCCATCGGAAGCTGCAGTTGAACGAATTGAGCGAGCTTAGGGATGAGGCTTATGATAACGCGGTTGTCGTTAAAAACTGAACGAAGGTGTTTCACGATAAACACCTTTTGCGTAAAACTTTCATACCTGGTCAACAGGTACTACTTTACGACACCCGGCTACACTTCCATCTAGGAAAGCTCAGATCTCGCTGGAAAGGGCCATATTTTGTGCGGAATGTGTATCCGCATGGCGCTGTGGATTTGGAAAATCCAAAGGACGGTTCATTTTTCAAAGTAAATGGACACCGACTTAAACCGTACCTTAGCGCCGAACCAGCAGAGGAGCTCCTGGTCTTACAGGAGACGGTTTACCCTGCATAATCTTCCTCTGCCTGCCACCAAACTTCGGTTATCCAGCCAAGAACAGTGGACACTGTTCCAAATAAGTTTGGGGATATGTATATACCATTTTTGTATTTATTTGTGGATTTTCTTTTCCATTTTTACTCTTTAAAAACATTAAAAAAAATTATGTATATCTAACCGACAATTTTGACCCTTCAAATGATCTCTTCATGCAATGACAGTGAGGACACTGTCCAGTTTAAGTTTGGGGGTACGCTCGGTACGCATTTCTAACCTTCGCATTCATATGTATATTTTGCATCTGCATATTAAAATCCATAAAAATCAGAAAATTTTCTAAAAACATAAAAACTTTTCTGTCAAGTTAGCTAGTGGGAGAACTCTGATTCAACATTTCGAAGGTTTTGTTTGATAAGATAAGAATAACTAAATCTTATTTTTAGATTTTGAAAACCTGAAAGATAACTCTCCTTTGAAATTAACTATAGCTGATATACGTCTTTACATCACACTACACGTGTCGTGAGTTTTGGAAATTCGATGACAAGTCTTTTATGTCTAAAAACGTTTTAAATGGATAAATGATTTTCTGAGAATCGAATAGGTTTGTTCTGAAATAAGTAATATCAAGAATAGTTTATGAAGTGAAGCGAATATAAAGGAATGTTATTGACGCCTTAATTAGAACTAATTCTGAAAAATAACCCATCTGAAACTTGTTTGGAATGATTACACACCTAACCCACTAAAAACGTCTTTTATCCAAAAAAATAATTGAACTGCCGGTTATATCTCCGTTCACATTGAATCATCATGATTTTCACGCTAAATTGTCTTTTGTTTTTGGACCTAGGTAACCTGAGTAATTAAGTCCGCTGCGGTGTTTCTACACCTAATGCCCTAAAACCAACTGGTTTGGGAGCATTGGCCCAAAGATCGCTAAGAAGCCTAGAATGTCCAGATTAAAACAAAGTCAAGCAAGTGTTCTCTCCGGGTTAAAATTCCTAACGGTTCTTTGTGTGAGAATAATCTTGACAAAAGACAGGTTTTTATAAAAAAATATATATTTCTAACGGAGATATGAAGGTTTTATTCTATGATAAAGACTATTGCACGTTCACAGAGGTGTGTATGAAATGAAAACAAGAAAAAGGTGGAGTGAAAAATAAGACCTAGTTTCCTGTTAGGGAAGATAGAAATTCTGAAGTTGAAACTTTACTGGAAAACGAAACTTGAAAAATGCTTAACTCTTTATAAAACTTATGTGATCCTTTTAAAATTTTTATCTGGGCTTTATTGTGTGACATGATGACTTTAACCGATCCTTCTGGAACTTAAGGACACTATTTGCACTGCACGTAAAGACATATAAAATCTTAAGTTAAATAAGAAGTGAGATGTGAAAAATAAGGGTTCGATAGTCTAGACTTAGGATCATAGAATTATTATTTTCTGAAACAAAACTTTAGGGGTTTGAATCATAGTAATTTTGCAAAACTAGCTTGACCGGATTTTGTGGGTAGTATCCACTGAAAACCCTCAGGAGACAACACTCCTCCTACTAGGGACACCTAGAGGTTTAACGGCTTGTTGCACATGCTCTGTGCAATCGCGTTCCCTGCGAAGGTGAGGTTAGGAATTTTTGTGAATAAATTGGCTTTGCTCGGGACGAGCAAATGATAAGTTTGGGGGTATTTGTTCATATCAGATTTTTGCATTTTTATACCGCCCAATTTTTATCACATTGCTTATCGGTAGGTACTCTTAAGCCGTGTTTGCTAGTCAATTGCAGGATACATGTTCTCGGCTCTAAATGGTGAAATTCATGGAAAAGCATGACAAAATCCGGATTACTGCCAACCAAAGATAAAACAAGGGTCTCCGCTCTCTATCCGTATGTTGCCGCACACCAGTTTAAGAGAAAAATTGGCAAATCAATGTCATTTTCATGCACAAAGCTCAATGGAAACACAAGATCCAACATATCTACGCGGAGCTCGAGGAAATCATGATAAAAAGATCCACATCAAATCACCTTTTGGTCTGCTGGAATTCTGGAAAAATTGTGAAGAGTTTCTGAGAAAAAACATATACCAAACAGCAGACAACATCAAACCTGGGAACCCCCAAAAATCCGATGGCCCAACTCCCTACTACTGCCGCGGAACCGCAGCATAAGAAGGCTTATGCCGCGGAACCGCGGCCTGACAATGTCTTCACGGGGTCGTATTTTAGGGACAGTTTGGTAATTGTATATAGAGGCAGATTTTTGCCCTAGGTTTCCAGTTTCCTGCCTATAAATAGTCAAGAACTTGCCAAAGCCAAGGGTCCTCATTCTTGTATTTAGATTTTAGAATACATGTGTTGTTCTTCTTCCTCCTCTCATCTCTTCTCCATTAAAAACTTGTAGTGAGCTTTTGTGAGTGAAGAATGAATAAAGGAGTTCTTGTTCTTACCATGCTTATCTTCTTGTAATTGTTAATTATATTTTCGTGTATTTTTCATTTGCTAAACTAGTTGTTGTTATTTGTTGTTTGTTTCTTTCTTGTTCTCTCTTTCTTTATCCTTAAAACAACTATGATGCTTAAGCTTGATCCTTGCCAAGGTGAGGTCTCAAATAGTTAGTTGTAATCTTCTAACCTCTTTCTTTCTATCTTCCTCCTTTGTTTTATTTTCTTTTCGTTATAATGGGTGAGTAGTTTTCATACTTGTTAGGGTAGGATAAGGAAAGTTTGAGAGAAGGAAATCTCTCTCACTCTTTTCTTGCCCAACATCTTAATTCGGACTTCCGTTAATTGAACCACAATCCGCTCCCTACGGCATCCTATCCTACATGATAGCGGTGATTCCTTAGTGAGACCGGTTATGGTTGAATTAACCGGAGGTTAAAGCTAAGAACCAAGAACGGACGGACAAGCACCAAAAGGAAGAACTTATGCGTTGGAAAGCCTAGCTTATACTCGCAAGTTCCTTCCTAGTCGTGCTAATCCCCGTTGTTGCCGATTACCATAACACCGATATTAAGAGTGGCAATAAAAGAAGTGAGCGACTCTTAACTCAAAATAACCTAATCCTAACCCTAACAAGCTCTCTTTATATATCATTTTAGCACATAAGTAATCTAAAAACAAACCTGGACATTTGGACTTAACTCCTTAAAGCACATAGAAAAAGATTCCCATCTCCCTGCGGACGACCCGTACTCAACCGGCTAGCTACAAGCGAAACCGTCTTGATTGCGGCAATAAACTCTACCAATCAGCGTGCACAAAAGCCAATCAAATACTAAAAGTGCATGAAAACTATGCCGAAAGCATAAGTCAAATCCTATGCATGCCCTAGGCATGATTTCAAATATCATGAAACTCTGTCATCAAAACTCAATCATGAAATAAATCACCCAAAAATACTGAAATCCAATATGACGGATACGTGATAGTCAATCATAAAATCATAAATGTTGTCGTGGACATGTCCGTCTTTCAAAGTCAAGATGGTGTCGGTGCATTCAGTACTAGCAGAGCAAGATATCTACTTGCCTTTTGATCATGGCATGTCGCCTAGTGCCCTTAGGCTCTCGTCTCTCTCTGCAGATTGCTAAGTACATAGCTCCTCGGCTCAACGGTCCAATATAGAAATGATAACGGAAGCAGTCCGCTCTGACACATCCTCTAAAGATCTCTGGCCAACTATCATTGTCACTCATAACATGTCTCGTCGACGATGCCGAACTCTGGCCTACTGGGTGTGCGTCATATGACCGCTCCTGGGTCCATGTCTTCTCGTTCAGTATTTTTAGAAAGGTCCCGTCGAAGTTTCTCCCAAGTCTCGTTTCTGCCGAACTGCCCGCAAGTTATCATCCTTTTACAATATCTATTTCTTGTTCCAGAACGGCTGCATACTCCTCACGACTCCTCCTGGAATATATATCCATAGTCAACGCTTCTGCTTGCGTATCACATCTCTGATGTCGGCGGAGTGGAACGTCACCTCATCAAGATCTCGTACGAACCTCTTACTCCACTTTTCTCTAATGTCGACTGCTTTGGACTCGCCTCGTCGTGGCTGCATGGACTGTGCTCCAACGGCTATACTCGTATCTGGAGTCTCCGAAGCAATGCATCCCACCGCATAGCATCCGAATGAAGTCGAACCATTCGACCGATTCGTCAAAACCTCATAATCCCCCAAGAGCTCAACATCTTGGGTACAGTTTAATAGCATCGAGAACAAACCATAGCATCGATGGTCCAGCCGTAGAAGGGCAAACCCAAGCCTCACTAATGGCGCTGCGGAACTGCCGCAAACCCTAAGATTCAAATGCTTTCACACGGTCATTATGTCGAGTTAGGGTTTCATTTTTCTAGAAGGTCCATAGAATTGCCTGCATGTCTTTCCGAATACTTTAAACTTGGAATAATAGGTTTCTGACATTCGATCGCCTCTGTTGACTCTCAACGTCTCCGCGTAAAGTCGCCTCTAGCTGGAATCAATCTATCCGATGACCTCGCATCGGGGTAGCGAACAAACTACATGTCCTAGTCATTCACCCTCGGTGACTAGCGACCTTCTAGCATCTCTTAGTAAAACTCGTACTGCAATAGCTCCAGCATCTAGGGCGATATCTCGTCGTTCGCAGTAACACTGGCTCACTCGTCCGCACGCTGAACAGTGCCTCAATCATCATGAATAAGCAATACTTCAACGGTCGTCAAAATCTGGTTGGCCTCTATCAGTGGCTCAATCCTCTGGAGCCGATCAGCACATTCGAGTAACCTCATACAGCGATCCATCCAACGCTCGTGGCGCAAAACATAATAAAAATACACATCTCTGCAATTGTGTGTCGCCGGAATTACGCCCTGGTCAGTCCTCGTTCGTAACGAGCTCGTGCTGACCGCAAGTCTAGCCGTAGCTCTTCCTGCTCGTAACCGTGGCAGCAAAACCATAACTGGTATCGATGAGGCTAGATCGTAGGAATGAATATAATACTAAGCAAAGAAATGTACATCCTAAGGCTTCTTAAGCGGAGTAGCGTATCGTAAGTATACCGCGAAACATACACACGGTACGTCACTCTACTTTAGTCACCTATTCCATCAACCAAGGGTCTGTTGGAGATAGTGCCCTCAGAGTCAATTATTGGATCACGGGCACGTGATTGCAATGATTGAGGGAGGACCTATCCCAGTAGGACAGTCTTACTCGAGATGATAGTATGATATCTGGTTTATCTTTATCAACGTGTACTGCTTTAGGTGACCTGACATATCGCTATTACATGTTGATAGAGCCCCTAGGGTTCTTACTTGAATGCCGGCAGTATGATGGCGATCATATACATGAGAGCTGGTGGTCTATAAGCACATCCTTAAAAGGTCCCTAGTCGTGGGAGTTTCGAGACAGGGCATCGATTCTCCAGAGTAGTCTAGTGTATACAGTCGAGACCCCGACGAGGGGCGGTGGCCGGTCTCACAAGCCACTGGTGTCAGTTGGTTCACCTAAGATGTATACAGGTGCTCATTGGGTTATGAGTACACCGGACAGGACTCGCCGGGAACATGCTAGTTGGTCTTATACCTGACGTCAGATAGCAGTTCCCTGGTGACATGTGTACAGGTTAGTTCATCGACCTGGGGATCGTCATTTGTCTCGTGTGAGTTCCCACTGTACTTTGATTACTACCCTACCACGGCTCAAAGGAGTCATGCAAACAGGTTTTAGTTGGGTACAGTCCCGAGCCACATGGAGGCAGTGAGCGGATCTTCAGGGGTTCGTCTCTCCCGGTATTGGGGGTGAGGTCGCGCTGTGTCTAGGAGAGCCATTACGCAAAGCCCTCGGCCGAGGCAGGAGATTTACTGGTAGGTATTCCAGTAGTATCTCAGGGCGTTCTGGGCTACACTCCGACACGACTTGTACCGCTTTTGGGGGTCTGACTTTTACCAACCCCCTAGGCCCAACATGCGATGCTCATAGACGAACGGACCAGACTGTACGGATATTGTCACTGACAGGATCAGTAGGGTGTCAGGATGAGTTCGCTCATCGACGTCCCTTTTGGTCAATAGCTGGTGGCCCGTCACTTATTGGCTAATACCTCTGACGTGCTAGTGGTTAAATCTACAGCCATAGTATTGACGAGTCTTTAGAGTCCACCACACCTACAGTTACTCAAGCTTTCGGGCGAAACGCTGTAGAGGCCGTATGGAGATATGGCAGGGTCCGATCAGATACGTGCGGTATTGCACGGATCAGGATCGGACGGTTTTGTACTAGTGGTCGTATAGTTATATGGCAGGGTTCGATCTGATACGTGCGGTATTGCACGGATGAGAATCGAACGGATATTACTAGCCGGCTTTGGTTTAAGCCGGATCCTAGTTTAGTACAGTGTAGATTTTGTCTCATTGCATTTGTATCCGGTAGGAATACAGATGCGGGTGTGTATGCACTGTACCGGGGTTTTCCTGTAATTTATTACGGGACCAGTTTTCTGGAGTTGCCAGTTTGCATTCCGTTCCGGCCGGTTTTCCTTTGTTCTTTCCCGGCCGGACTTTTCCGATGGAAGGGGGTTATTTGCAAGTTTGCAAGTAACATTTGTGGAGGGGGTATCTTGCATATTGGTGGCATCATGATAGTTTCTCATGATGAGATCCTTTCTAAGTCTTTTCATTTGCTTTATGTGATTAGAATTGATAAGAATGGTTGATGTGAGCTTTGCTTTTGATATGGTCACCATTCACTTTCTCCTACACTCACCTCCCTCTTGATTTTGTTTCATATCCCTCCACCATTCTCATTTGGAAGGGCCGGCCACACATTCTTGGAGAGGAGAGGAAATGAGAGGTTTCATTTTTGGTGGGCAAATTCATCATCCATCTCATTTTAGCTTGCCACCAAAAATCCCCAAGTTCATATCTTGTTGATTCCTCCATCAAGGCAACTTCACAAACCCCATGAGGCAAAGTGATTCTACACTACTTCTACAGAAAATCTTGGGCGCGTCGGCCAGCTAACTTCGCGTCCGAGTTGCCTCGGTATTGAGGCGGGAGCCCGTAAAAGACGCAGGCGATGTGGTGCCATTCCGGCGAGGAGGCGACGATATGGAGACAAGACTTTCCGCGGGAGATCGGGACGATGACGAGAAGACCGGAGGACTCGGATCACTCGGTATATCTCTCACCCTTTCTCTTGATAGCTAGTATCGGTTAATGGTTACGATCCGGGTGTATTGTCCGCGGTAGCGCCAGTTTAAAGTTAAGAAAAATTTTGATTCCGCATTTTGGCCTCGGATAGACGGCCGGGGCGCTGCCGTGGCGCAACATGGTATCAGAGAAACGCCATTAACCCTGCCTAGCTTGTTCTAATGCGTTTTACTTATCCGATCGACCAAAATCCCAAAAACTACATTTTCGTTCACATCAGTTTTCTGTTGAAAATTTTTGGTGTCCAAAAATTTTTCAGGTTGTAAAAAACTAATGTACTGGAAATTCTAAGACTACTGTAAAAATTCGACGCGCTCAGTCGATGGATGAAGCGCGGAACCGCGGCCAAACCCCTCCTTGGGCCGCGGTTCCGCCGCACTTTGCTTTCCTCACTGTGTCCAATTTTTACAGTGGGCTTGTGGGCTGATTTTGGGGGTTTTGGGATATTAAATTTGGGCCCATATTTTCTGTGACTGCTACAGTATTGCTTGGGGGCCCACTTGTTAATTGTTTGATCGATCGGATATTTTAAACACATTATTTCACAGTATTTACATTATATCTGCGACCGTGAATGTCACTTGATCGGTAAATCCTGTCTAACTGCTATAGCCCGGTTAGACGGATTTGTGAACGTGACTTTCACGTTGATGTTCTATGTTTATGCTGTGTTGTTGCGGATCGGTCGTGGGGGATAGCCTGGATGCAATGTTAGTACAGTTTTGTTGTATTATGTACATTTGATATTGCGGGGCGAGCGTCCGACATGTGGACGGCCGTCACTGCCTGTTTGTATTATTCTTTTGGGGCACGACCTGGTTGCGGTCGATGTACCCGGTGTATGTATATTTTACTTTCTGTACTAGGACTACCCCGCGGAGGGGTGCACGGATAACCGGGTTCTAGAGGGCAACGGGCCCGCATCTCATAGCATTGAGACGGAGGGGGCTTCATTCTAGGATTGGTGGGCTATTCGCCGCACTCGTAGGGGGTACAGGTTGACCCAGGAGGGGTGCCCAAGTTACCGGATTCCATGAAGTGCTGGGTGGTCCATTCACGGTGCTGAAGGGGGCTGCCTCGCTACAGGTTTTGGCGGGTGACTTGCCGCGCCCGTAGGGGTCTAGGATTTCATTGCACAGGCTATCCACACGACCAGGGGAACGTCGGGTTTCAGCAGCGGCTCTGTGAAACCCGGGGATCCCAGATATCTGTATTGTTCTGTGATGCTGTACATTTCTGTGATGTTGCATTCTTATCACGCCTTGAGCGAATATAATATATTGGTATATATATTAGTAGATGTTGTATATGTTTTGCATCCGCGCTTGTCCAGTCCCCGCTCTGTCGTTAGTTAAGTAACCTAACGGGTGATGACGGGACCCAGTGGCGAATGCGGATGGCATATACGTACATCAGTATATTTTCGTTCTTTGTGGTGTGATCAATTGATGGGACTGCGTTGATTCGGATCAACGCAAGTTATAAACAAACCTATTCTGATGTTCTTGGAACAATTTTTCAAAAAGCTGTTATTGCAAGGACGTTCACTTTTGTTTTGTATCGTGGTATTCATTTGGAATATCCTGCTCCTCAGTCGACGAGGCAAGGGCCGAGATCCCTTCACCGGGAGTGACCCCTTGGACAGAAGTTTGCGTCAGGGCATTAACTTCACTATAGCCGATTACTTTTGCTTTGCATCGTGGTATTCAGTTGGAATATCCTGCACTTCATTCTACGGGGAAAGAGCCGAGATCCCTTCACCGGGAGTGACCTCTTTAGCAAAGGTTTTCATCACTATATTTTTATAAAAGGCTATGCAGTTCCTTCAACGATATCAAGTTCTTTACGTTAAAGGTTTTTCGCCAAAAACCATTCGTAGCCCTCCGTCATTTCTTATGAGTATTATTTAGTATTCGTGCTGCGTTTGTTGACTCCGTCAAGGCGTAGTGTACGGTAGCTAAGTGGTGCTTGTTTGTTGCATAAATGGGATTGGTTAGGACAGTCGTGCAGCCTTGTTGACTCCGTCAAGGGCACGTACGGGTGGGTTTAATGCAATCCAGATAATGACGGGCTGAACTTAACTAGGACTCTTTGATTTGTTGACTCCGTCAAGGTCACTAGAGTCCTAGGGGTAAAAACACACATCGGGAGTTTCAAAAGAACTGAAACTTGCCAGGCATGCGCATACCTTCTGGAGTGTGGTGACTTGAGTGGATTCCGTCAAGTTATCATGCGATGATAGTTGGATCCCGATTCCTACTGATGAGTTAGTTTACTCCTCTGGTGACCCATACTAATTCTTCTTTCAGGTTTAGAGGAGAATTTGAGGTACAGTGGGAGGTTTCCTGATTAGATAAAGTGATAACCATTCTGATCTAGGATAGAGTGCACGCTCAGTGTTTCTTTTCTCTCTCTCTGGCAGCGACCATTGACCCGACCCTGGACTATGACTCAGTGACCAAGTTGACCGAACCTTCTTAACACTGGCTTTTGGATTGTCAGAGTTGCAGACCTCATTGCCACTCCTACTTTTACCCTTTTCTCCAGGACACCCCGTATTACTACGAACGTCCACTTCCATTGGACAAAACCATCGTATGGTTATATACGAACTCGAAGGACTTCGAGGATGGTTTCTGGTTCTGCAGAAAACGAATAGGATTATTCAGTTGTCTTTTCTTTTCACCTTCTCTCATTGCGAGTACTCCTTGGTTTAGGAGATAGTACACCTATTACGCAAATTGGATAATCTTCTTCCAAACCTTAGGCTGGTGCCGAACGGTAGGGAATGAAGAAAACCAATTAGCATAACGATGGTGTGCAGAAGGTATTAAGTTAAGACAAAGCAAGGGATTAGTAAGAGGGCAAAGTAAATTGCGACTGCTATTCACGACCGAACCAAGTATTTCTTCGCCAATCCAAAATCACCTTTGTATTTCTCCAGGACACTCCGTATCACTACGAAGATCCACAGTTTATTTGGATACTCCATCGTATGGTTATATACGAACTCGAAAGGAACTTGTTCCAGTTCGGGGATGGATTCTGGTTCAGGAGAAATAGGAATAAGGTTTATTCGGTTTTCTTTTATCTTCACCTTCTCTCGCTTTGCGAGTGCTCCTAGGATTAGGACAGTACACCTTTTATGCTTATTGGATAGTCTTCTTCCAAACCATAGGCTGGTGCCGAACGGTAGGGAAGGAAGAAAACCATTTGGCCTAAAGGGGTGTGCAGACGGTAATGACTAAAGACATATAAAGGGATTTGGACAGATGGCAAAGAGATATATGGTTACAGTTGTGAGTCTGGATAATGGAAGAGGCATTACTAAGAATACCGGAATACCCTACCGAAACATTTCAATGTTTCAGTTTCACTGTGTAATGTTAAAAGAAAACTGATTTCCCGATTAGATACTTACTCCAGGGTATGTATTTACCAGGTATGATTCTCACATCTGTATGGCTTTACAGATGATGAGTGGGAGTAAGTCATTGGGAATTGGGTGATCATCCTCATTATATCGGGATTCGTTGTAATCGGTGATATTTGAGGAGATCACCTGGGCTGTTTGCCGGTCGGCAAATAGTTGGTTTTGAATATCCGCTGTTGTGCACCAATTTCAAATTGATATATCTGTACGTCTATTTTCATAGAGTGAGATATACCTTTTGATATTATGTCGATGACATTTACCTATATCAGTGGATGGTTAGGTAAGGAGCATTAAACAACGGTGTAATTCTTCTTAACCATAAGTACAGTTTTCAACCTACGACACACAGTGAAAGAGTTGTTAGACTCAGCGGACTTATACATAGTATTGTATGTTGTCCAGTGTCCATTAGGACAGAGGGGTTGGTCCTCATACTATATTCTGTTTACTTTTAACTTCTCTAGTTCTTAGACATGTGTTTCATAGAAACACAGAGTCTAAGTTTTGAGGAGTTATAGGTATTTGAATAGAGTAGAGAACCAGGTGTAGCAAGTATCGGGATTCTTCGAAGTGATCGAAGATGTAGATACTTGTGTATGGTATTCAGTTGATAGTAATGGTAAAGAGAAATTGCTTCTCTTTCAGGTTACTCATAATTGGAAGCATTCCTAAGTTGAGTAACGCTGATCGGCCTCCTTCCATTTAGTTGACATGCACTGGAGATAGCTGCATGATTTGAATCTGGTTCAATTAAATCAGTGCCTCTGGTTCTATATTGGATATAGAACAGTTCATATCTTAACGTTGTTAAGGTACGGGGAGTTGTCCGGCTTATGATTAAAACCAGACACTGGACAACTCAAGGCACGTTTCTGTAATGGCTGTTTGTGGGTTGACCCAGGCTATGACGAGGGTTGATTTTCTACCATCTGGCAGATCAATAGAAATATTGTTCTAGACTCACCACAGTTTTATTAAAAATGGATTTTTTCAAAAACAGTAGTGGGAGTATGGTAGAACTGAAAGTGATTCCAGAACCGCAAACGATTACTGAAGATTTGATAAGGAACCTAAAGATTCAATCTGATTTGACATTCCATTGGCCACTCCGCAGATAAGGTGGGTAACTTCAGACACCCGAGACGTGCTCCGGTAGCCTCAAGGACGGTGACAGGGAAGTTCTTGTTTACCCACACTTGCCTTTGCTGTTGTTCCAGGCTGCGAGACCCGGCAGGAGGATGAGTATAGCGTCGTTCTAAACTAGCTTTAGAAGTGCACGTCTATATGACTCTGCCAGAGGGTTGTCGTAGTCAGTGGGAGCAGCGGAAGCATTGGTGGACATCAGGCTTATGTCTATTTATAGACTAAAGTAGATATAGATGAGATAGATCATCTATTTCTGATGTGACAGTCATAGGTTTGACGTCATCAGAATAGTGGATGGATCTGTTAAGAAGTTAGTAGGGTGTGATGTCCTGGTTTTGGATGACATACACAGAGTAGGAAAGGAAACTCCTATACTACGATCGGTTATACTTTGGTTGTCACACAGTGGTTTCTCCACACAGGACTTGGATATTATATCAGACATTCTGGTTACTAGATCTATGGTTTTAGATCTAGATTTGGGTGGTTTCCTAATCTGGGTACCTTGACAGCATTCTATGAGTATTTAGAATGGACGACTCCTGGCACGGTAGTACACCTGCAGGTAATGGAGTCACCCTTTCTAAAGGTGTCTTACAGACTAAAGGGGAGAGGGATACGCATGATTGACAGATCACTTGCTTAGGCAATTGAGTCAATCATCAGATGTCAAGTACCACACCAGATGTTGTTCTTGCAGTAGATGCAATAAGTTGATATTGATCCAATCCTGGAGAAACAGTCGGAAGCAGTTTTAGAACATAAGTGGATGTTCTAAGGGATATGATAACGACAGCCTCATTTGGGAGACAGTTATCATTCCAGGCTTCCAAGGTGACATGGACGATAAGGAGGTTGTCAGAATTATAGTTTTCCTTCTGACGAGGGACAGTATTTTGGACAGGTGGTCCAAGGCAATACTGAGGGAGGCATGGCGCTGGGTACAGATTAAGTTCAGTTATCGATATAATCTAAGAAGTTTGGATTTGGAGTTCATTCATGAGCTAGGTCCCATCAGATATCCAGACATACTCTAAGACATGTATTGCTCATTTCGGAAGATGGTTTTCTCTGCGAACTTGAGATATAGAGAGACATAGAAAGAAACTTCACAGCGGATCCACTCACAGAGGCTATTCCTCGAACGCAATAGTTTCGCAAACGAGCTTTGTGAGACTGACTAGTAGAGGAGTTGGGTGTTCGGTATCACACGGGCTGTGAGTATGCGACATCGCAATAATTAGCCTTGAGTGCAAGTGGGAGATTGTTGGAGATAGTGCCCTCAGAGTCAATTATCGGATCACAGGCACGTGATTGCAATGATTGAGGGAGGACCTATCCCGGTAGGACAGTCTTACTCGAGATGATAGTATGCTATCTGGTTTATCTTTATCATCGTGTACTGCTTTAGGTGACCTGACATGTCGCTATTACACGTTGATAGAGCCCCTAGGGTTCTTGCTTGAATGCCGGCAGTATGATGGCGATCATATACGTGAGAGCTGGTGGTCTATAAGCACATCCTTAAAAGGTCCCTAGTCGTGGGAGTTTCGAGACAGGGCATCGATTCTCCAGAGTAGTCTAGTGTATACAGTCGAGACCCCGACGAGGGGCGGTGGCCGGTCTCACAAGCCACTGGTGTCAGTTGGTTCACCTAAGATGTATACAGGTGCTCATTGGGTTATGAGTACACCGGACAGGACTCACCGGGAACATGCTAGTTGGTCTTATACCTGACGTCAGATAGCAGTTCCCTAGTGACATGTGTACAGGTTAGTTCATCGACCTTGGGATCGTCATTTGTCTCGTGTGAGTTCCCACTGTACTTTGATTACTACCCTACCACGGCTCAAAGGAGTCATGCAAACAGGTTTTAGTTGGGTACAGTCCCGAGCCACATGGTGGCAGTGAGCGGATCTTCAGGGGTTCGTCTCTCCCGGTATTGGGGGTGAGGTCGCGCTGTGTCTAGGAGAGCAATTACGCAAAGCCCTCGGCCGAGGCTGGAGATTTACTGGTAGGTATTCCAGTAGTATCTCAGGGCGTTCTGGGCTACACTCCGACACGACTTGTACCGCTTTTGGGGGTCTGACTTTTACCAACCCCCTAGGCCCGACATGCGATGCTCATAGACGAACGGACCGGACTGTACGGATATTGTCACTGACAGGATCAGTAGGGTGTCAGGATGAGTTCGCTCATCGACGTCCCTTTTGGTCAATAGATGGTGGCCCGTCACGTATTGGCTAATACCTCTGACGTGCTAGTGGTTAAATCCACAGCCATAGTATTGACGAGTCTTTAGAGTCCACCACACTTACAGTTACTCAAGCTTTCGGGCGAAACGCTGTAGAGGCCGTATGGAGATATGGCAGGGTCCGATCAAATACGTGCGGTATTGCACGGATCAGGATCGGACAGTTTTGTATTAGTGGCCGTATAGTTATATCGCAGGGTTCGATCTGATACGTGCGGTATTGCACGGATCAGGATCGAACGGATATTACTAGCCAGCTTTGGTTTAAGCCGGATCCTAGTTTAGTACAGTGTAGATTTTGTCTCATTGCATTTGTATCCGGTAGGAATACAGATGCGCGTGTGTATGCACTGTATCGGGGTTTTCCTGTAATTTATTACGGGACCAGTTTTCTGGAGTTGCCAGTTTGCATTCCGTTCCGGCCGGTTTTCCTTTGTTCTTTCCCGGCCGGACTTTTCCGATGGAAGGGGGTTATTTGCAAGTTTGCAAATAACATTTGTGGAGGGGGTATCTTGTATATTGGTGGCATCATGATAGTTTCTCATGATGAGATCCTTTCTAAGTCTTTTCATTTGCTTTATGTGATTAGAATTGATAAGAATGGTTGATGTGAGCTTTGCTTTTGATATGGTCACCATTCACTTTCTCCTACACTCACCTCCCTCTTGATTTTGTTTCATATCCCTCCACCATTCTCATTTGGAAGGGCCGGCCACACATTCTTGGAGAGGAGAGGAAATGAGAGGTTTCATTTTTGGTGGGCAAATTCATCATCCATCTCATTTTAGCTTGCCACCAAAAATCCCCAAGTTCATATCTTGTTGATTCCTCCATCAAGGCAACTTCACAAACCCCATGAGGCAAAGTGATTCTACACTACTTCTACAGCAAATCTTGGGCGCGTCGGCCAGCCAACTTCGCGCCCGAGTTGCCTCGGTATTGAGGCGGGAGCCCGTAAAAGACGCAGGCGATGTGGTGCCCTTCCGGCGAGGAGGCGACGATATGGAGACAAGACTTTCCGCGGGAGATCGGGACGATGACGAGAAGACCGAAGGACTTGAATCACTCGGTTTATCTCTCACCCTTTCTCTTGATAGCTAGTATCGGTTAATGGTTACGATCCGGGTGTATTGTCCGCGGTAGCGCCAGTTTAAAGTTAAGAAAAATTTTGATTCCGCATTTTGGCCCCGGATAGACGGCCGGGGCGCTGCCGTGGCGCAACAGGGTCATCCTACGCTCTGAAGTTAAAACCTAACGTTCTGATACAAACTTTGTCACGTCCCGAAAGTACGGAACATGACCGGCACTTAAACTACGAAATATCTCGAGGCGTACGTAATCTAAGTAAGCCAAAAACCCAGAAATCCAAGCCAAGAAAAGTAGTAGAGTGAAGGAAAACCAACTTAAAACAAGTAGTTTTAATAGCATAAGCCGAATTATGCGTTTTTAAAAATATCAAGTATTTCTTGAAAATTTCGGCAGAGTCTCCTTTGTAAATACTGGCCCCCAAACGGGATACAACATGAATAGTATACGAAATCAATAAAAAAGCATCCCCAAGCGGGAGCTAGCTCTTCGTCAATCGACGGTCACAACCACACAAGCAATATAATATACAACGCCAAGGGCGAGGATCAAAACTCAAAAGGAAACTCAATACAGCAAGAAATCCATAGAAATACAACGCGCGACTCTAAGGTCGAAAGAATAAACATCACCGGTCTCTATTTCTGAAATAAATACATGTTTGGTTGAAGGAACTTCTAGATACAACAGAATAATAATATACAAGGTATAATGATGGGTACGGTACAAGTAAAACCACATACTAGCAACTCACCCAGAAATGGAAGTAGTGCCAGCAAAGCCGTAATGAAACCTGTACGGAAAAACCTGCAAGAAACTGTGGCACAACAGGGGTGGGTTGCCAACTCGTGAGTAGAAACATCTATGAACAGAAATCGCATGAACAATGCAATCCTAAGTCATACGATCATAATATATCCTCAAATATATAAGCTGCAGCCTATAACAATGGCTAGGGTATACCTCTAAACAACAGTAATACCAAGTGCTCGTGTCAGTGCCTCCGGTAGCAATATATCATATGGAAGAGGTATGAATGCATGAAAACAGAATACATGTAAATGAAGAATCTGCTTTCATAATTTAGTGAGATTTCTGTAATTTCAAAATGAGGTATTATAAATGAAATCAGCATAAATAGTGTCTAGCATCGACACAAAACATAAATCCCAATATCTCAGGATCCGACTATCCGGACTGGCCTGGATCATCAATCTCAGTACCTCGATGTCTCAAAATCTCAATGTCTCAATCTCACTATCTAGGACGCCGTCAGTCCGGTCCGGCCCCTACCATCAATCTCAAGACCACGACGGTATCCTCCGGATATCCGACGCGTCGGGTAAAATCACCGGTAGGTAGTCTCCCCCTGCCAGGCTCACATCGTCATCACTACGCGCTTCATGCCCGGGGGTACCTTACCGGGTCGACCATGTACCCGAAACGGTTCATCCAACTCCTCGAATCGGGTCTCGAAATCCATCAGCAAACTCATGGTGGACGACTCGTACATCATTGGAAAATCGCACTTTTTATTTAAAAAGAAAGAGAAGAAGTTTATTTATGTTTTTGCAGTTTTCCTCCAAATCCAAGAAATCTCATGAAATCCAAATCCAAACCATCAATAGCCCATGCAATTGTGAAAATAGGCATAAAAATCCATGAATGCGGCATATCAATGAATAATAACATGCATGAAGTAGCAAGTACTAACTACAATGTCTAAACTAGCATATAAGGCAAGTACACTAATATCATGTCTAAACTATTAGCTAACAACCTACGTCAATGAAATAGTATTTTCTAAAGTGTTCGTGACATGGAAATTACCGATGAAGATGTGTGTGAGCCGGCAAGTAAGTGTACGTGGTACATACGCGTCATCGGTAATGGTGCTGGTGTCCTAACAGCATAATATCAACAATGCGATATGAAATAACAATATAAGTATGCGATGCGGAGCGAACAACAATAATGAGCAGGAGCTGAATACAAAACACAACGATAACAAATCTACATTTAATATAAATCTAGTCTAACAACTACACTAAACTATACGGCCGAGCTAACAAGCTAAACTAAAGGTAAGGAAACCGCCTAACACCTGAGTCGATACATATGTATATATATATATATATATATATATATATATTAGTCGGTGATTCCGCCTCGACAATATCACATCCGATACCAAATCTATAATCAATATTCCCAAGTCAAGAGTGCGGATTAAACATCAATATATAGCTCGTACGTAAATCCGTCGTACGACACCCCAAATCTGGGTACGGTCAATATCACATTCATCATATTATTCATCTATTATCCTCTTTATCAAGATCATAATCCGGGTACTGATCTATGTCTAGTACAATACCGATATCATCAGCGCATATTATCATAAGGAAGTATACATCGCCCAATGCGGCCTATCACAAACATCCTAACATATCATATCTTATAACACGATCACATGTCGATCATTTTATTTATATCATTATTCACATGGTATCGTCGTCCAACAATCCGCTATAATATCATGACGTATCTCTAATACGAATTCTGCCATATCACCGATCTCACAGTCTCAAATCATATCTCATCGACTCACCTCAAATCCCAAGTACTATCCTCAAATCCAGTATATGATCACATAGTCCCATACCTATGTGAACACATAAATATATATTCCCGTATAAGCACAAATGGAAGAAGAATGTATGCAAGTATGGGTGTGTGTGTGTATGTGGGGTGCAACCACTACTCTAGGGTTTCGCAACACTAAACCTATCCAATCACACCTAGAATCTATCTTTATCATCAATAATCTCAAACAATATAATCAATATATATATATATACGTATTTGTATACATCACTACGAACTGCGGGGGTGCTATACGCCATCCACCCGACTTCTCCCCGTAGATATAAATCTACTCACCTGGTTCTCGCTCGCCGGTGCCGACGTCGCCACGCGCTTGCTTGTCATCTCGAAGTCCACATGGAGTACTTATATATCATAACGCACTGTATCGCATTAAAAACCAAATTCGAAATCGAAACGGTATACGCAAATCAAATCGGCACGCGCATCACGCATAGGTCAAAACCTATCGCCTACACATGCAAGAATAGCCGAACCAACCCTCGATGTCGATGTACAAACGTCAAACCATCGAGAAAAACCCAAACACACTCATTTTCACATTTACGAACATTAATTATAATATAAAATAGGTTAAAATTCACAAAAAACCCAAACTTACTTTAAAAGTCATTTTCCCGAAAACCTTAGCAAGCAAAATTTACCGTTTTTAGTACAACACTTGATGTTTTAACAATTCTAATGGCCATAATACTTATTAAATATCTTAAATAAGTCATACAACCCATTACAAAAATTTAATCTCATCAATTCTTATAAAACTAAAAATTCTAGTTTTGCAATTTTATCTAATTTTATCAATTTCAAGTAAAAATGCACAAAACAACAACTACGCTTGGTTTTACAAGATCCAAAGGCATTAAACCACTCATTATAATATTAATAATGACATGAAACCTTAATTTAGATTTTAATCCCAATTATAAATCAATTTCTAAAAAACCTAGTTAGCAAAATAGCACATTTATCACAATTTCCAACTAACAATTTGAAACTAGTAACTAGATTAGGTTTTAGCAAGTATTAACATGTTAATCTACTCATGGCAACCTTAATGATGTGATAAAACCCTATCTTGATTTTAATCTCACATATATCCATTAATCCCACAATTCAAGTTTGCAATTTGAACCAAAATTAAACACCAAATTTAATTAAATTGGAGTAATTAACCAACAATTAAGACATGGGTTAAGATTTATACCTCCCGATTAGAGATCTAGCAAGAATCTAAGCCTCCCAAATTGCTCTCTTTTCACCAAGATCCATGCTAGATGGGCCAAGGAAAAATGGGTAGAGATTGGATTTTGATTTTGTGAGGTTTTAGTTGATTTTTCAAGGAATTTTTGTGGATTTTGGGAGAAGAGATGAGATGAGGAAATGAGAGGGGAGGGGGCTGCAGAAATTCTGCAGTAAGAGGGAGAGGGGAGGTGTGTGGGATTGTGGGAAAAAGTCCAAGTCAACTCTCTCCATTCCTTAATATATAAAGCCCATTCCTTCATCTTTATTCTTCTCACTTTCTTTTCTTTTCATTCTTTGTGAACAAGTGTGGGGACATGGGGATTGGGGCAGCCCATTTTCGGCCAGCAAGAGGGGGGAGGTAGAGGTGGTGTGTGTGTGTGAAGCAATGAACACCAAACACCAATTCAATATGCTCCAAAACCCTTTTATTTTCACAAAATAAGCCTTTTTCTTCAATATTTTCTAAAATCGATTAATAACTTCATTTCATTTCAAAAACAACGTGTTAAAATTTGGTTTAATTTTTTATGATGCACAAAATTTGTTTCAACCCATTCCAATTTGTAATTTTCCCTAATTAAATGTATTAGTGACGGCTTAAAATAATATTAAAATAATTAATTTCGGAAAATTTTTCAAAAAATTTGAAATTTCACCAGTGGCTCAATAAACATCAAATACTAGTAATTACATAACTAGAATATGTATATTTAATTTTATAATAAATATATTTATATTTTGACTTTTTACGGAAAACCACCTTATTTTACCGATTTTCTGAAATTTCACCGAAACGATTTTCAAAACATTACAATACCAGTCATTAGTACAAATTGTTAGCTGATAGTTTTGACATGGTATTAGTGTATTTGCTGTTATTGCTACCATAGACATTGCATTTTTTACTGTGATTGTCATGCATATTTATATATTCATTGTCATGCATTATTATTAGGGCCAGTCCGGATTGCCGGAGCCCAATACATTTAATTCATTGTTTATTTATATATACTTGAGATTGGGATTTCGAATTTCCATGAGATTTATGGATTTGGCGAAACCGCAACATTTGATAAACTTATTATTCATTTCAAAAGATATAAATTGCGGTTTTCTCATGATATGATTTGAGATATGTCCACCATGAGTTTACTCGGCTCTTGAGCGATATCATACACCCGATTCGAGGAGGAGGAGGAACCGTCTGTTGGATATAGTGCCCTTAGAGTCAATTATTGGATCGCAGGCACGTGATTGCAATGATTGAGGGGGGACCTATACCGGTAGGACAGTCTTACTCAAGATGATAGTATGCTATCTGGTTTATCTTTATCATCGTGTACCGCTTTAGGTGACCTTACAGGTCGCTATTACACGTTGATAGAGCCCTTAGGATTCTTGCTTGACTGCCATCAGTATGATGGCGATCATATACGTGGGAGCTGGGGTCTATAAGCACATCCTTAAAGTGGTCCCTAGTCGTGGGAGTTTCGAGACTGGGCATCGATACTCCATTAGTAGACTAATGTATATAGTCGAGACCCCGACGAGGGGCGGTGGCCGGTCTCACAAGCCATTGGTGTCAGTTGGTTCACCTAAGATGTATACAGGTGCTCATTAGGTTATGAGTACACCGGACAGGACTCGCCGGGAACATGCTAGTTGGTATTATGCGTGACGTCAGATAGCAGTTCCCTGGTGACATGTGTACAGGTTAGTTCATCGACCTGAGATCCTCATTTGTCTCGTGTGAGTTCCCACTGTACTTTGATTCCTACCCTACCACGGCACAAAGGAGTCGTGCAAACATGTTTTAGTTTGGTACAGTCCCGAGCCACATGGAGGCAGTGAGCGGATCGGCAGGGGTTTCGTCTCTCCTGGTATTGGGGGTGAGATCGCGCTGTGTCTAGGAGAGCCATTACACGAAGTCCTTGGCCAAGGCAGGAAATTTACTGGTAGGTATTCCAGTAGTATCTCAGGGTGTTCTGGGCTACACTCCGACACGACTTGTACCGCTTTTGGGGGTCTGACTTTTACCAACCCCCTAGGCCCGCCATGCGAAGCTCATAGATGAACGGACCGGACTATACGGATATTGTCACTGACAGGCTCAGTAGGGTGTCAGGATGAGTTCGCTCATCGACCTCCCTTTTGGTCAATACCTGGTAGCCCGTTACGTACATCTAGTACCAATGACGTGCTAGTGGTTAAATCCACAGCCAAAGTATTGACGAGTATTTAGAGTCCCCCACAGACAGTTTCTCAAGTTTCGGGCGTAACGTTATAGAGGCCGTATGATATATGGCAGGGTCCGATAATATACGTGAAGTAGTGCACGGATCATGATCGGACGGATCATACTAGTAGGCTTTGGTCTAAGCCGGATCTTAGTATTAGATTTATTGGATTACTTTAGTCTCATCGCATTCGCATTCGGTCGGAATGCGGATGCAGGTATGTATATACAGGTGAGGGGTATCCTTGTGATCCGTCACGAGTTTACTTTAAATGTTGCCGTATCTTTTTATTGTTGTAAACATTTAAGTTAATGTTTACTTTGGTGGAAATAGTGAGCTCAATTCATGATGAGGTGCATTAATTGTGACATGGACATGCTTAGTGACTCATGGTCTCTTTTCTTGTGCTAATGTCAAATTAGGATTGATTTAATGTGTTGAATTGATAAGAGGAAAGAGAGAAGGCAGCATATGGCTAGAGTTTGCTCTTGTATTTTCTCATTCTTACTCTCATTTTATCAAAGCAACACATAAGAAAAGAAAATGCACTTCTTCTTCTTCTTCCTCTTGCTTCTTGAGCTTACCATTTCCACCAATGGCTTCATCTTCAACCTCCATCCATGAAATGGATACAAGAGACAAAGTTGTCACAAACATTCTCTACTTCACCTTGGACACGTCGGCTAGCGAACTTCGTGCCCGAGTTGCTTCGGATGAAGCGGGAGCCCGTAAAAAGACTCGAAGATGTGGTGCCCTTTCCAACGAGGAGATCGGGACCGGAGATGCCGCGAGGAGCTTAGGATGGTGGCCAAAGACCGAAGGACACGGATCGATCGGTATAGCTTTCCAACCCTTTATCTAGTTGCTAGTTGTAAGTTAATGGTTCGATCCGGGTTTTAAGCATACGATAGCGCCGGTTTCTAGTTTATGAAAAAGTTTCGTTTCTGCATTTTGGCCTCGAAAAGACGGCCGGGGCGCTACCGTAGACTTACATGGTATCAGAGCCACGCCATTAACCTTTACTAGCTTGCTCTAACGTGTTTAGAACTTCGATCGAATGAAATTATCCAAAACTGCATTTCAAATCATGAAGTTTCTGTCGAATTTTTATTGTCGTCAAAAAATTATTTTGAGTATTGCAGAAAATCAGGCAGGCTTTTCTAAGAAAACTGCAGAAATTTTGTAGGCTGATTTCACTGTAGCGCGACGGAACCGCGGCCGTACCCACGTTTTGGCCGCGGTTCCGCCGCCGTACTGTAGCATCAGTCCACCAAAATTTCCACGGTGGTCTCTGACATGGAAATGGGGTTTCTGGTATTTTTTGTTTGGGCCCAGATTTGTTTGAAAACTGGGAATTGTACTTGGGGCCCACTACGGGAAATTTTATTGATCGAAAATTTTCAATATGTTAGTTCACAGTGCTTACCTTATATCTGTGACCGTGAATGTCATTTGATCGGTAAATCTTGTATAATCGCTATAACCCCTTTAGACGGATTTGTGAACGTGACATTCACGTTGATGTTCTGTGTTGTGCTGTGATGTTGCGGATTTGTCGTGGTGGATAGCCTGGATGCAATGGTAGTACAGTTTGGTTATATTTGTACATTTGATATTGCAGGGCGAGCGTCCGACATGTGGACTGCCGTCACTGCCTGATTGTATATTATTCTTTTGGGGCACGATCGGGCTGAGGTCGATGTACCCGTTGTATATATTTTACTTTCTGTACTAGGATTACCCCGCGGTGGGGTGCACGGATAGTCGGGTTCTAGAGGGAAACGGGCCCGCATCTCATAGCTTTAAGACGGAGGGGGATTCACTCTAGAATTAGCGGGCTATTCGCCGCACTCGTACGGGTACAGGTTGACCCAAGGAAGGGTGCTCAAGTTACGGGATTCCGTGAAGTGCTGGGTGGTCCATTCACTTTGTTGAAGGGAGCTGCCTCGCTTCAGGTTTTGGCGGGTAACTTGCCGCGCCCGTAGGGGTCTAGGATTTCATTTCACAGGCTATCTATACGACCAGAGGAACGTCGGGTTTCAGTTGCGGCTCTATGAAACCCGGGGCTTCCAGATTATCTGTATTGTTCTGTGATGCTTATTACATTTCTGTGATGTTCCATTTTATCACGCCTTGAGAGATTATTATATATTGATATATATACTAGTAGATGTTGTATATGTTTTACACCCGCGCTAGTCCAGTCCCCGCTTTGTCGTTAGTTAAGTAACCTAACGGGTGATGACGGGACCCAGTGGCGAATGCGGATGGCATATACGTACATCGTATTTTCGTTCTTTTGTGGTGTGATTAATTGATGGGACTGCATTGATTTGGATCAATGCAAGATAAACAAACCTATTCTGATGTTGTTGGAACATTTTTCAAAAATCTGTTATTGCAAGGACGTTTTCTTTCGTTTTGCACAGTGGTATTCGGTTATGAATATCCAACACCTCAGTCGACGAGGCAAGGGCCGAGATCCCTTCACCGGGAGTGACCCCTTGGACAGAAGTTTGCGTCAGGGTAATAACTTCACTATAGCCGATTGCCTTTTTGCTTTGCATCGTGGTATTCAGTTGGAATATCCTGCACCTCATTCTACGAGGAAAGAGCCGAGATCCCTTCACCAGGAGTGACCTCTTTAGCAAAGGTTTTCGCCACTATATTTATAAAAAGTTATCTGGTTCCTTCAACGATATGAAGTTCATTACGTTAAAGGTTTTTCGCCAAAAACCTGCCGTAGCCCTCCGTCATTTCAGATTAGTATTGCTTAGTATTCGTGCTACATATGTCGTGCATTGCCGAGGCGTAGTGTTCGGTAGCTCTGTAATGCTTTTCTGTCGCATAGATATGTGGATTGGTTAGGACAGTCGTACACTTATGTTGGAATTGTCAAGGACTCGTACGGGTGGGTTTAACGCAATCAAGATAATGACGGGTTGAACTTGACTAGGACTCTTTGATATGTTGGCATTGTCAAGGTCACTTGGGTCCTAGGGGTAAAAACATACATCGGGAGTTTCTAAAGAAACTGAAACTTGCCAGATATGCGCATACCTTCTGGATTGTGATAACGTGAGTGGATTCCATCACGTTATCATGCAATGATAGTTGGATCCCGATTCCCACTGATGAGTTGGTTTACTCCTCGGGTGATCTCGACTAATTCTTCTTTTAGGTTTGGAGGAGAATTTGAGGTTACAGTGGGAGGTCTCCTGATTAGATAAATTGATAACCATTCTGATCTAGGTTAGAGTGCACGCAGAGTGTTTCTTTTCTCTCTCTCTTTGGCAGCGACCATGACCCGACCCTTGACTATGACTCAGTGACCAAGTTAACCGAACCTTTTTAAAACACTGGCTTTTGGATTGTCAGAGTTGCATACCTCATTGCCACTCCTACTTTTACCCTTTTTCTCCAGAACACCCCGTATTACTACGAACGTCCACTTCCATTAGATAAAACCATCGTATGGTTATATACGAACTCGAAGGAACTTATTCGAGGATGGTTTCCGGTTCTGGAGAAAACGAATAGGACTATTCAGTTGTATTTTCCTTTTACCTTCTCTCAGGTTGCGAGTGCTGCTTGGATTAGGACAGTACACCTATTACGCTAATTGGATAGTCTTCTTCCAAACCATAGGCAGGTGCCGAACGGTGGGGAATGAAGAAAACCAATTAGCCTAACGAAGGTGTACAGAAGGTATCAAGTAAAGACTAATAAAGGGATTAGTAAGAGGGAAAAGTAAACTGCGACTGCTATTCACGACCAAACCAAGTATTTCATCGCCACTCCTACTTCACCTTTGTATTTCTCCAGGACACTCCGTATCACTACGAAGATCCACAGTTTTTTGGATACTCCATCGTATGGTTATATACGAACTCGAAAGAACTTGTTCCAGTTCGGGGATGGATTATGGTTCAGGAGAAATAGGAATAAGGTTTATTCAGTTGTCTTTTATTTTTACCTTCTCTCGAGTTGAGAAGTGCTCCTAGGATTAGGACAGTACACCTATTACACTTATTGGATAGTCTTCTTCCAAACCATAGGCTAGTACCGAACGGTAGGGAAGGAAGAAAACCATTTAGCCTAAGTGGGTGTACAGAAGGTAATGACTAAAGACATATAAAGGGATTTGGAGAGATGGCAAAGAAATATACGGTTACATTTGTGAATCTGATAATGGAAGAGGCATTACTAAGAATACCCGGATACCCCTTCGAAACATTTACATGTTTCAGTTTCACTGTGTATTGTTAAAGGAGAACTGATTTCTCAATTAGCACTTGCTCCAGGGTATGCATTTACCAGGTTTGATTCTCACATCTGTATGGTTTTACAGATGATGAGTGGGAGTAAGTTATTGGAAATTGGGTGATCATCCTCATTATATCGGGATTCGTTGTAATTGGTGATATTTGAGGAAATCACCTGGGTTGTTTGCCGGAAGGCAAATATTTTGTTTTGAATATCCGTTATTATGCACCAATTTCAAATTAATATATCTGTACGTTTATTTTTATAAAGTGAGATATAAATTTTTGAAATTATGTCTATGAAATTTACCTATATCAGTGGATGGTTAGGTAAGGATCATTAAACAGCGGTGTAATTCTTCATAACCATAGTACAGTTTTCAACCTATGACGCCCAGGGAATGAGTTCTTAGACTCAGGGGACTTATACAGAGTATTGTATGTTGTCCAGTGTCCATTAGGACAGAGGGGTTGGTACTCGTAGTATATTCTGTTTACTTGTGACTTCTCTAGTTCCTAGACATGTGTTTCGTAGAAATACAAGGTCCAAGTTTTGAGAAGTTATAGGTATAAGAATAAAGTAGAGAACCCGGTGTTGCAAGTATCAGGATTCTTCAAGGTAATTGAAGATATAGATACCTGTGTATGGTATTCAGTTGATAGTAATGGTTTTTGAGAAACTTGTTTCTCTTTCAGGTTACTCATATCTGGATACATTCCTAAGTTGAGTAACGCTGATCGGCCTCCTTCCATTTAGTTGACATGCACTGGAGATAGCTGCATAATTTGAATCTGGTTCCAATTAAATCAGTGTCTCTGTTTCTATATTGGATATAGAATAATTCATATCTTAACGATTTTAAGGTACGGGGAGTTGTCCGGCTTTTGCTTAAAACCAGACACTGGATAACTCAAGGCACGATTCTGTAATGGTAGTTTGTGGGTTGACCCGGGCTATGACGAGGGTTGATTTTCTACCATCTGGAAGATCAATAGTGATATTGTTCTTGACTCGCCACCGTTTTAGTAAAATGGATTTTTTCAGAAAACAGTAGTTGGAGTATGGTAGAACTTGAAATGATTCCAGAACCACAAACGATTACAGGAAATTTGATGAGAACCTAAAGATTCAATCAGTTTTGACATTCTATTGGCCACTCCGCAGATATGGTGGGTAAGCTCAGGCACCCGAGAGGTACTCTGGTAGCCTCAAGGACGGTGACAGGGAGGTTCTTGTTTACCCAGACTTGCCATTGCTGTTGTTCCAGACTATGAGACCCGGCAGGAGGATGAGTATAGCGTTGTTTTAAACTAGCTTTAGAAATGTATGTGTATATGACTCTGCCAGAGGGTTGTCGTAGTCAGTGGGAGCAGCGGAAGCATAGTGGGAAAGTAGCTTATGTCTATTTATGGACTAAAGCAAATATAGCGGAGATAGATCATCTATTTCTGATGTGACAGTCATAGGTTTGACTTCATCAGAATATGGGATGGATCTGTTAAGAAGGTAGTAGGGTGTGATGTCCTGGTATTTAGATGACATACACAGAGTAGGAAGTGAAATTCCTATACTATGATCGGTTATACTTTGGTTGTCACACAGTGGTTTCTCCACATAGAATATGGATATTATATAAGACATTCTGGTTACTAGGTCTATGGTTTTAGATCTAGATTTGGGTAGTTTCCTAATCTGGGTACTTAGACAGCATTCTAAAGGTGTTTTAGAATGGACGACTCCTGGCACGGTAGTATACCTGCAGGTGATGGAGTCACCCTCTCTAAAGGTGTCTTACGGACTAAAAAGGAGAGGGATGTGCAAGATTGGCAGATCACTTGCTTAGGAAATTGAGTCAATCATGAGATGTCAAGGACCACAGCAGATGTTGTTTTTGCACTAGATGCAATAATTTATGATATTAATCATATCCTCGAGAAACGTTCGGAAGCAGTTTTTGAACATAAGTGGATGTTCTAGGGATTTGATAACGACATCCTCCTTCGGGAGACGGTTATCATTCTAGTCTTCCAAGGTGACTTGGATGACAGAGTGACTGTCAGAGTTATAATTTTCCCTCTGACGAGGGGCAGTAGTTTGGACAGGAGGTCCAAGCGGATACTGAGGGAGGCATGGCGCAGGATACTCATTAAGTTCAGTTGACGATACAGTCTAAGAAGTTTGGATTTGGAGTTCATTTATAAACTAGGTCCCATCAGATATCCAAACATATTCTAAGACAGGTATTGCTCATTTCGAGAGATGGCTTTCTCTGCGAACTTGAGATAAAGAGAGACATAGAAAGAAACATCAGGGCGGATCCACTCACTGAGGCTATTTCTCGAACACAATAGTTTCGCAAACGGGCTTTTGTGAGACTGATTAGTAGAGGAGTTGAGTGTTCGGTATCACACGGGCTGTGAGTATACGACATCGCAATAATTAGCCTTGAGTGCAAGTGGGAGATTGTTGGATATAGTGCCCTCAGAGTCAATTATTGAATCGCAGGCATGTGATTGGAATGATTGAGGGAGGACCTATACAGGTAGGACAGTCTTACTCAAGATGATAGTATGCTATCTGGTTTATTTTTATCATCGTGTACTGCTTTAGGTGACCTTACAGGTCGCTATTACACGTTGATAGAGCCCTTAGGATTCTTGCTTGACTTCCAGCAGTATGATGGCGATCATATACGTGGGAGCTGGGGTCTATAAGCACATCCTTAAAGTGGTCCCTAGTCGTGGGAGTTTCGAGACTGGGCATCGATACTCCATTAGTAGACTAGTGTATACAGTCGAGACCCCGACAAGGGGCGGTGGCCGGTCTCACAAGCCATTGGTGTCAGTTGGTTCACCTAAGATGTATACAGGTGCTCATTGGGTTATGAGTACACCGGACAGGGCTCGCCGGGAACATGCTAGTTTGTATTATGCCTGACGTCTGATAGCAGTTCCCAGGTGACATGTGTACAGGTTAGTTCATCGACCTGAGATCGTCATTTGTTTCGTGTGAGTTCCCACTGTACTTTGATTACTACCCTACCACGGCTCAAAGGAGTCATGCAAACAGGTTTTAGTTGGGTACAGTCCCGAGCCACATGGAGGCAGTGAGCGGATCGGCAGGGGTTTCGTCTCTCCCGGTATTGGGGGTGAGATCGCGTTGTGTCTAGGAGAGCCATTACACGAAGTCCTTGGCCAAGGCAGGAGATTTACTGGTAGGTATTCCAGTAGTATCTCAGGGTGTTCTGGGCTACACTCCGACACGACTTGTACCGCTTTTGGGGGTCTGACTTTTACTAACCCCCTAGGCCCGCCATGCGATGCTCATAGACGAACGGACCGGACTGTACGGATATTGTCACTGATAGGCTCAGTAGGGTGTCAGGATGAGTTCGCTCATCGACCTCCCTTTTGGTCAATACCTGGTAGCCCGTTACGTACAGCTAATACCACTGATGTGCTAGTGGTTAAATCCACAGCCAAAGTATTGACGAGTCTTTAGAGTCCTCCACAGATAGTTTCTCAAGTTTCGGGAGAAACGTTGTAGAGGACGTATTATATATGGCAGGGTCCGATCATATACGTGCAGTAGTGCACGGATCATGATCGGACGGGTCATACTAGTGGGCGTTGGTTTAATCCGGATCCTAGTATTAGATTTGTTGGATTACTTTTGTCTCATCGCATTCGCATTCGGTCGGAATGCGGATGCAGGTATGTATATACAGGTAAGGGATATCCTTGTGATCCGTCACGAGTTTACTTTAGATGTTGCCGTATCTTTTTATTGTTGTAAACATTTAGGTTAATATTTACTTTGGTGGAAATAGTGAGCTTAATTCATGATGAGGTGCATTAATTGTGACATGGACATGCTTAGTGACTCATGGTCTCTTTTCTTGTGCTAATGTCAAATTAGGATTGATTTAATGTGTTGAATTGATAAGAGGAGAGAGAGAGGGCAGCCATATGGCTAGAGTTTGCTCTTGTATTTTCTAATTCTTACTCTCATTTTATCAAAGCAACACATAAGAAAAGAAAATGCACTTCTTCTTCCTCTTGCTTCTTGAGCTCACCATTTCCACCAATGGCTTCATCTTCAACCTCCATCCATGCAATGGATGCAAGAGATAAAGTTGTCACAAACATTCTCTACTTCACCTTGGACACGTCGGCTAGCGAACTTCGTGCCCGAGTTTCTTCGCATGAAGCGGGAGCCCGTAAAAAGACTCGAAGATGTGGTGCCCTTTCCGACGAGGAGATTGAGACCGGAGATGCCGCGAGGAGCTTGGGATGGTGGCCAAAGACCGAAGGACACGGATCAATCGGTATAGCTTTCCAACCCTTTCTCTAGTTGCTAGTTGTAGGTTAATGGTTCGATCCGGGTTTTAAGAATACGATAGCGCCGGTTTCTAGTTTATGAAAAAGTTTCGTTTCCGCATTTTGGCCTCGGAAATATGGCCGGGGCGCTACCGTAGTCTTACATCGTCTGTGGGAGCATGGTGGACCCGGTGCGGTACCCTAGGGCTAGAAGGTCGCAGATGATGGCGTTGAGCCTGTGACAGGGGAGCACTACTGACCGGTGATTTTACTGTGACTCGACGGATATCCGGAGGATACCGATCGGTGTCTGGCCAGTCCGGATAGCCGGAGCCCAGGGGCCAGTCCGGATAGCCGGAGCCCTAGATATTGATATTTGAGGTATTTGAGATTTTATGATATGGGTCAGTTCGGATAGCCGGAGCCCGAGATATTGGATATTGGATATATGTTTTGTGTCGATGCTAGACACTGATTTATATTGATTTATTGATGACACCTCATTTTAAAACCACAGAAATCTCACTAAAATAAAGAAAACAGTTTCTTCATTTACATGTATTCTGTTTTCATGCATTCATACCTCATATATATGATATATTGCTACCTGAGGCACTGACACGAGCACATGGGATTACACTTATGTATAGATGTTTACCCTTGCCACTTTTTCATGCTTCAGACCTTATCATATTGAGGATATATATATTATTGATCGTATGACATAGGATTGAGTCATACATTCGATTTCTGCTCTGTGATGTTTTCTACTCACGAGTTGGCAACTCACCCCCATTGTGCCACAGTTCTTGCAGGTTTTGCCGTACAGGTTTCGTTGCAGCTTTGCTGTTACACTGCTTTCATTCCGGGTGATTGCTTTGGTAAGTGGGTTCACTCGCATTGTGACCACCATTGTATTTATATTTATTCAGTTGTATCTAGAAAACTCCATCAACCAAACTTGTATATTCATTTCAGGCTTAGAGACCAGAGTTGTTTATTATTTCGACCTTAGAGTCGCGCTTGTATTATTATGGGTTTTCTTGATGATTTTGAGTTTCCTTTCAGTTTTGATCCTCACCCTTCGGCGTTGTATATTATATTGCTTGCGTGGTTGTGACCGTCGATTGACGAAGAGCTAGCTCCCGCTTGGGGATGCATTTTATCATTATGTATATATTATTCATGTTGTACCCCGTTCGGGGCCAGTATTTACAAAGGAAACTCTGCCGAAATTTTTAAGAAAAGACATGAGATTTTAAAAATGCATATTCGGCTTAAGTTATTAAAACCACTTGCTTTGAATTAAGTTTTCTTCCCTTCTTTTGAAATGGTTTAGATTTTCGAGATTTTTTGGCTTACTTGAATTAGATGGGGTCCTATAGACTTCATATGATTCAAGTGCCAGTCACGTGACATTTCCGGGTTGTGAAACATACCGGCATTGATTTCCGGGTCGTGACACATACTTGCATTGATTATATTGGTTGGATGAGATCCACGTGTTGATAGGCATTGATTATGTTGTTGGCACATATGCAGATATGGTCACCCTAGATATCATAGTATTACCTTTATGATATAGTTGACCTAGGAATCGTTGTTTATTTCGATTTCTATGTGATGATGTTTTCTACTCACGAGTTGGCAACTCACCCCCGTTGTGCCACAGTTCTTGCAGGTTGACTGCATGGATCAGTAGCGGCATCGCTAGCATACGCTGCTTTCGGGTGTTTTGCTTTGGTAAGTGGTACATGTTGGATCGTGCCACTCTTGTATTATTATTTCTATTGTATCTAGTCAACTCCATCAAATCAGAAACTAGTAATTGTATATGTTGAATACTTAGAAAACTTATAGTTGCGAGACTTGAGCGATGGGTTTTATGTTCGCTTTTGGGGTTGATGTCTTTCTTTACTTTATTTCCTTGTGTGGATTTTCGCCGTTGGGCGTCGTATATTTATATTATGCTTGTGGTTGTTGTTTCCGCCGTTGGGCGTGTTTGCTCCCATTTGGGGATGTTTTATTATATTCTGTGTTGTACCCGTTTTCGGGGCTAGTTTTTACTAAGGAGGTGCTATCCAAATTTTTTTCAAAAGACAAATCAAGATTTATTATACCTTTATTTCAAAGTTTCACCTCTTTATTTCTTAAAAAGGTTTAGATTTCTGGGTTTCAGCTTACTTGAATTACGTTACGCCTGTAGACGTCACGTGATTTAAGTGCTGGTCACGAGCTAATATTATGGGTCGTGACAAAATTGGTATCAGAGCGCTAGGTTTAATCTTGGTTCGAGTCTAGGTTTTACTATGTGGAATCTAGGGCGTTTATATTTTGGAACCTAGGCTTGACCTTACGGAACTTAGATTTGAACAATGGGGTGTTAGACCCGAACTTTCGTTACATAGGCTGACCCTGATTGATGGAGCAGGTAGCTTGAGTAGAGTGACGTACCGTACGTATGTTCCGCGGCATATTTACGATACGATACTCCACTTAAGAAACCTTAGGATGTACATATTTTGAGATCTGTGGTTCTCTTTGTACCCATGATTATACATCCATTTGAGATCCTTGATTCTATTCATTTCCATGATCATACTCTCATTGATTTGATTCCTCCTTATGATCATGTATCCATTTTTGGGATCTGTTGACTCTTTTCATCCCTTTGATCTATTTTCGTCGATACTTGATTGAGGATTCCTGTCACCATGGTTTGAGCGCAGATTGAGCTGCTGCTAGTGATGCGGTCAGGGCGAGCTCTGTTGGAGATAGTGCCCTCATAGTCAATTATTGGATCGCAGGTACGTGATTGCAATGATTGCGGAGGACCTATCCCGGTAGCACAGTCTTACTCGCGATGATAGTATGCTATCTGGTTTGCCTTTATCAGTCGTGTACATGTTCAGGTGACTGATTGCATGTTACACTTTGATAGAGCCTTTAGGATCTTGCTTTACTACCAACAGTATGATGGCGATCATATACGTGAGAGTTGGGTAGTTTATATGCATATCCTTAATTGTGGTCCCTAGTCGTGGGAGTTTCGAGACAGGGCATCGATACTCCGGAGTAGACTAGTGTGTACAGTCGAGACCCCGAGGAAGGGCGGTGGCCGGTCTCACAAGCCACTGGTGTCGGTAGGATCACCTAAGATGTATACAGGTGCTCATTGGGTTATGAGTACACCGGACAGGACTCGCCGGGAATCTGCTAGTTAGTATTATATCTACCGTCAGATAGCAGTTCCCTGGTGACATGTGTACAGGTTAGTTCATCGACCTGAGGTCGTCATTTGTCTCGTGTGAGTTCCCACTGTGCTTTGATTTCTACCCTACCACGGCTCAAAGGAGTCGTGCAAACAGGTAGCTTTTGGGTACAGTCCCGAGCCATATGGAGGCACGTGAGCGGATCGGCAGGGGATTCGTCTCTCCCGGTATTGGGGCGAGGTCGTGCTGTGTCTAGGAGAGCCATTACACTAAGTCCATGGCCATTGCAGGAGATTTACTGGTAGGTACTCCAGTAGTATCTCAGGGTGTTATTGGGCTACACTCCGACACGACTTATACTGCTATTAGGGGTCTGACGTTACTAGCCCCCTAGGCAGATATGCGATACTCTTTGACGAACGGACCGGACTGTATATACATTGTCACTGTTAGGCTCAGTAGGGTTTTCCGGATGAGTGCGCTCATCGGCCACCCTTGAGGTCAGTCCATGGGCAGCCGTTACGCATAGCTAGTGCCGCTGACGGTTTGTGGTTAAACCCACTGCCAGGGTACTGACGAGTCATTAGAGTCCCCCACAGACAGTTTCCCAAGTTCGGGCGAAACGTTGTAGAGGCCGTATGGTTTTATGGCAGGGTTCGGAAAATGCACGTGCGTTTACGCACGTGTCGATTTTCGGACCGATGATACTGGTCGGCTTTGGTTTAAGCCGGATCCGAGTATTATATTGAGTAGGTATAATATCTTTGTCTCAGTTGCATTTGTATTTGGTCGTAATACAAATGCGGGTATATTTATACAGTTTCGGGGTTTTCCTGAAAGTCATTTCAGGATCACTTTTGGAAGTTGCCAGTTTCCAGTTTTCTATCAGCCGTCTTTTAACATTCGGTTAAAGACGGATTTATCTTTTCTTCAGTTGAGGTGAGTCATCATTCTAGAAGCTTCTAGAAGTGATGATGAGGCTAGTGACTCATTAGTGCCATTAATGATTCATTTAATGCAAGAGAGTGTTGTTTTATGTTCATTGGTTTGCATTAATCACTCTTTGTGACTCATGCTTTCATGAATGGTTATGATAAGATTTAGGTTTATTATCACCTTCCTTCTTTGCTCCTACACTCACCCTCCTCCTTCTCTATATAATAAAGGCCCCTCCCCTCTCTCATTTGCTTGCTTGATTCATTTGTAGAAAAAAAGATTATGATAGTTTGGGGTGTATAGAATTCACAGCTCATTTTATTCCATCACCCGATTCCCTCGGCAACTTCATTAACCGATCGTCCACGGATTTGGACGAAGTGAGACAAAGTCATCTACTCATTCTCTACATCATTCTTGGTCGTCTCTTTTAGCAAACTTGACGATCGAGTTGCCTCGAGTCAGAGGCGGGAGCCCGTTTAAAGAACCGATCATGTGGTGCCACCTCGACGAGGAGATCGGAGATCGACGAGATCGGAGCAGCCGCAACGGAGCGTGGGATGATGGTTGAAGAACGAAGGACTCGGATCGTTCGGTATAACCTTTCTACACTCTTTACAGTTTGTTAGTTTAGCAATAATGGCAGATCCGGGTTAAAGTATACGATAGCGCCAGTTTAAAAGTATTTGTTCCGCATTTGGCGTCTGTAGACGGCCGGGGCGCTAGCGTAGACTTACAGTGGTATCAGAGCCTCACCATTTTGCTATACTAACTTGTGCTAACGCGTTTAAAACATCGATCCGACCGAAAATCGAAAACTGCAAAAATCCAAGCCGACAGTTTCTGTTAATTTTAAACGGTCTCAAAATTCATTTCTGTATATCTTAAAAATCCGTGCAGGCATATTTAAGAACCACGACAAAATTTGGGGTCATGATCCCTCCAAGCTGCCGCGGAAGGGCTGCCAAACCCATGGTTTGCCCGCGCAACCGCGGCCATGTGGGGAGCACGTGCTCCCAAATTTTGTCAGTAGGTTCTGTGTTGGATTTTGGGGTTTTTGGTATATTCAATTTTGGCCCAGATTTTGTTACTGTTCACCAGTAAGCAGTGGGGCCCACTTTTTGAAATTTTGTCTTTGGTCGATCGAAATTTAAACACGTTAGTTTACAGTGCTTACATTATATCTCCGACCGGGAATGTCATTTGATCGGTAAACCGCGTTTAATCGCTATAGTTCTTTTAGACGGGTTTGCGAACGTGACATTCGCGTTGATGTTCTGTGTTGTGCTGTGATGTTGCAGATTTGTTGTGGTGGATAGCAGTGTGCAATGGTAGTACAGTTTGAGTTTATTTGTACATTTGATATTGCGGGGCGAGCGTCCAACATGTGGACTGCCGTCACTGCCTGTTGTATAATATTCTTTTAGGGCACGACCAGGTTGCGGTCGATGTACCTATTGTACTATTTTTCATTACTGTACTAGGTTTTACCCCGCGACGGAGTGCACGGATAGCCGGGTTCTGGAGGGCAACGGGTCCGCATCTCATGGCTTTGGGAGGCAGAGGGGCCCCACTCTAAAATTGGCAGACTATTCGCCACACTCGTAGGGGGTACAGGTTGACCCAAGGAGGGGTGCTCAATTTACCGGATTCCGTGAAGTGCCGGGTGTTCCATTCACTATGTTGTGGGGACTACCTCGCTTCAGGTTTTGGCGGGTAACTTGCCGCACCCGTAGGGGTCTAGGATTCATTGCACAGGCTATCCACACGACAGGGGAACGTCGAGTTTCAGCAGCGGCTCTGTGAAACTTGGGGATCCCGGATATCTGTATTGTTCTGTGATGCTTATTACTTTTCTGTAATGTTGCATATTATCACGCCTGGAGCGATTATTGTATATTGGTTTATATACTATTAGATGTTGTATATGTTTTACACCCGCGCTAGTCCAGCCCCCGCTCTGTCGTTAGTTAAGTAACCTAACGAGTGATGACGGGACCCAGTGACGAATGCGGATGGCATATACGTACATTTTATTTTCGTTCTTTTTCTGGTGTGATCGATTGATGGGACTGCGTTGATTCTGATCAACGCAAAGTTAAAACAAACCTGTATACAGTTGTTGGAACAATTTAAAAAGTGTTATTGCAAAGACGTTTCCTTTTGTTATGCATAGCGGTATTCAGTGGAATATCCTGCACCTCATTCGACGAGGCAAGGGCCGATATCCCTTCACCGGGACCGACCCCTTGGACAGAAGTTTGCGTCAGAGTAATAACTTCACTATAGTCGATTACATGTTGCTTTGCATAGCGGTATTCAGTGGAATATCCTGCACATCATTCCACGAGGAAAGAGCCGAGATCCCTTTACCGGGAGTGACCTCTTTAGCAAAAGTTTTTCGCCACTATATTTTAAAAAGCTATCAGGTTCCTTCAGCGATATCAAGTTCACTACGCTAAAGGTTTTTCGCCAAAAACCAGCCGTAGCCCTCCGTCACTTCTTTTGGGTATTCAGTAGTATTCAAGCTATGTATTTTAGCCAAAGTTAAGGCATAGTGTTTGGTAGCTGCTGGGTATTCAATTGTTGCATAGATAGATGAGTTAGTTTGGGACAGTCGTTCTGCCGATTGGCCAAAGTCAGGGGCATGTGCGGGTGGGTTCAAATTGACAAGATAGTGATGGGTAGAACTTGGCATGTGACTTATGACATTTTGACCAAAGCCAAGGTTATAAGAGGATGGGGCAAAAATCATATTAGGAGTTTCTAAAGAAACTGAAACTTGCCGAGTATGCGCATACCTTCTATAGTATGAGTAACGTGGATGCATTCCATCACGTTATCATGCGATGAGAGTTGGATCCTGATTCCCACTGATGAGTTGGTTTACTCTTCGGGTAATCCCGATTGATTCTTCTTTAGGTTTGGAGGAGAATTTGACAGGACAGTGGGAGGTTTCCGGATTAGATAAAATGATGACCATTCTGATCTAGGTTAGAGTGCACGCAGAGTGTTTCTTTTCTCTCTCTCTCTTTGGCAGCGACCTTTGACCGACCCTAGACTTTGACTCAGTGACCAGGTTGACCGAACCTTCTTAAAATACTGGCTTTTGGATTGTCTGAGTTGCATAAGTCATTGCCACTCCTTCTTTTACCCTTTGCATTTCTCAGAACACCCGTATTACTACGGATATCCACTTCCATTGGATAGATCCATCGTATGGTTATATACGAACTCGAAGGGACTTCTTCGGGGATGGATCCAGGTTTAGGAGAAATAGAATTGGTTTATTCAGTTGTCTTTTATTATCACCTTCTCTCAGGTTGCGAGAGCTCCTTGGTTTAGGAGAGTACACCTATTACGCTTATTGGATAGTCTTCTTCCAAACCATAGGCTGGTGCCGAAAGGTAGGGAATGAAGAAAACCAATTAGCCTAAGTAGGGTGTGCAGAAGGTAATATGTAAAGACAAAATAAAGGGATTAGAAAGAGGGCAAAGTAAATTGCGACTGATATCATTCACGACCAAAACCGCGTACTTCATCGCCACTCCTATTTCACCTTTAAAAGAATAAGGTATTATTCAGTTGTCTTTTATCGTCACCTTCTCTCAGTTGCGAGTACTCCTTGGTCTAGGAGGGTACACCTATTATGCTTACTGGATAGTCTTCTTCCAAGCCATAGGCTGGTGCCGAACGGTAGGGAAGGAAGAAAACCAGTTAGCCTAACGATGGTGTACAGAAGGTAACGACTAAAGACAAATAAAGGGATTTGGAGAGAGGGCAATAAAATATACGGTTGAAGTCATGAATTGGATTATGGAAGAGGCATTGCTGTGAATACCAGGATACCCCTACGAAACATTTTCATGTTTCAGTGCATTGTTAAAAGAAAAACTGTTTTCCCAATTAGACACTTACTCCAAGGGTATGTATTTACCAGGTTTCATTCTCATATCTGTATAGTTTTACAGATGATGAGTGGGAGTAAGATATTGGGAATTAGGTGATTATCCTCATTATATCGGAATTCGTTGTAATTGGTGATATTTGAGGAAATCGCCAGGGTACAGTCTTCAACCTACAACACACAGGTTTAGAGTTGTTTAACTCAGCGGACTTATACAGAGTATTGTATGTTGTCCAAGTGTCCTTCAGGACAAAGGGGTAGGTCCTCGTGCTTTGTTCTGTTTACTTATAACTTCTCTAGTTTTTAGACAAGTGTTTCTTAGAAATACATGGTCTAAGTTTTGAGAAGTCGTGGGTATAAGAATAAAGTAGAGAACCAGGTATCACAAGTATCGGGATTCTTCAAAGAGATCGAAGATGTAGATTCTTGTGATTGGTATTCAGATGATAGTGATGGTTTTTGAGAAACGTGTTTCTCTTTCAGGTTACTCATAATTGGATGGATTCCTAAGTTGAATAATGCTGATTAGCCTCTTTCCATTAAGTTGATATGAACTGGAGACAGCTGCATGATTTGAATATGGTTCCAATTAAATAAGTGCCAAAGTTTCTATATTGGATATAGAATAGTTCATACCTTAAAAGATATTAAGGTACGGGGAGTTGTCCAGCTTATGATTAAAACCAGACACTGGATAACTCAGGGCACGTTTCTGTAATGGCTGTTTGTGGGTTGACCCTGGCTATGACGAGGTTTGATATTCTACCATTTGGAAGATCAATAGTGATATTGTTCTTGACTCGCCACAGTTTTAGTAAAAATGGATCTTTTTCAGAAAACAGTAGTGGGAGTATGGTAGAACTGGAAGTGATTCCAGAACCGCAAACGATTACGGAAAATTTAATAGGACCTATACATTCAATCAGGTTTGACATTCCAATAGTCACTCCGCAGATATGGTGGGTAACCTCAGACACCCGAGAGGTACTTCGGTAGCCTCAAGAACGGTGACAGGGCGGTTCTTATCTACCCAGACTTGACACTACTGTTGTTCCAGGATATGAGACCCGGTAGGAGGGTTGTCGTAGTCAGTGGGAGCAGCGGAAGCATAGTGGGCAAGATGCTTATATCTATTTATAGACTTGAGCAGTAATAGCTGAGATAGATCATCTAATTTTGATGTGATAGTCATGGGTTTGACTTCAATCAGAATAGGGGATGGATCAGTTAAGAAGGTAGTAGGGTGTGATGTCATGGTATCTGGATGACATACACAGAGTAGGAAGTAAAATTCCTATACTACGATCGGTTGTACTGTGGTCGTCACACAGTTGTTTCTCCAGACAGGATATGGATATAATATTTGACATTCTGGTTTCTAGATCTATGGTTTTAGATCTGGATTTGGGTAGTTTCCCAATGTGGGTACTTTGACAGATATTCTAATGGTTTTTGGAATAGTTGACTCCTAGCATGGTGGTGTACCTGCAGGTGATGGAGTCACCCTCTCTAAAGGTGTCTTACAGACTAAAGGGGAGAGGGATGTGCATGATTGGCAGATCACTTGCTTAGGCAATTGAGTCAATCATGTGATGTCAAGTACCACACCAAATGTTGGTTTTGCACTAGATGCAATAAGTTTGTATTAATCCAATCCTGGAGAAACATAAGGAAGCAGGTTTAGAACATAAGTACATGTTTTACGGATTTGATGACGGCAGCCTCCTTCGGGAGACGGTTATCATTCCAAGCTTCAAAGGTAACGTGGATGACAGAGTGACTGTCAGAGTTTTAGTTTTTCCCTCTGACGAAGAGGGACAGTATTATGGACAGGTGGTCCAAGAGGATACTGTGGGAAGCAAGGTGCCCGATACTGATTAGGTTCAGTGATCGATTCAGTCTAAGAAGTTTGGATATGGAGTTCATTTATGAACTAAGGTCCCATCAGATATCCAGACATGTTCTAAGACAGGTATTACTCAATTCGGGAGATTGTTTTCTCCGTGAACTTGAGATTAAGAGAGATATAGAAAGATACTTCTAGGCAGATCCACTCACTGAGGCTATTTCTCGAACACAATAGTTTTACAAACGGGCTTTGTGAAACTGATTAGTAGAAGAGTTGGGTGTTGGTTTCACACGGGCTGTGAGTAGTCGACATCGCAATATTAGCCTTGAGTGCAAGTGGAAGATTGTTGGAGATAGTGCCCTCATAGTCAATTATTGGATCGCAGGTACGTGATTGCAATGATTGCGAAGGACCTATCCCGGTAGCACAGTCTTACACGCGATGATAGTATGCTATCTGGTTTGCCTTTATCAGTCGTGTACATGTTCAGGTGACTGATTGCATGTTACACTTTGATAGAGCCCTTAGGATCTTGCTTTACTACCAACAGTATGATGGCGATCATATACGTGAGAGTTGGGTAGTTTATATGCATATTCTTAATTGTGGTCCCTAGTCATGGGAGTTTCGAGACAGGGCATCGATACTCCGGAGTAGACTAGTGTGTACAGTCGAGACCCCGAGGAGGGGCGGTGGCCGGTCTCACAAGCCACTGGTGTCAGTAGGATCACCTAAGATGTATACAGGTGCTCATTGGGTTATGAGTACACCGGACAGGACTCGCCGGGAATCTGCTAGTTAGTATTATATCTACCGTCAGATAGCAGTTCCCTGGTGACATGTGTACAGGTTAGTTCATCGACCTGAGGTCGTCATTTGTCTCGTGTGAGTTCCCACTGTGCTTTGATTTCTACCCTACCACGGCTCAAAGGAGTCGTGCAAACAGGTAGCTTTTGGGTACAGTCCCGAGCCATATGGAGGCACGTGAGCGGATCGGCAGGGGATTCGTCTCTCCCGGTATTGGGGCGAGGTAGTGCTGTGTCTAGGAGAGCCATTACACTAAGTCCATGGCCATGGCAGGAGATTTACTGGTATGTACTCCAGTAGTATCTCAGGGTGTTATTGGGCTACACTCCGACACGACTTATACTGCTATTGGGGGTCTGACGTTACTAGCCCCCTAGGAAGATATGCGATACTCATTGACGAACGGACCGGACTGTATATACATTGTCACTGTTAGGCTCAGTAGGGTTTTCCGGATGAGTGCGCTCATCGGCTACCCTTGAGGTCAGTCCATGGGCAGCCGATACGCATAGCTAGTGCCGCTGACGGTTTGTGGTTAAACCCACTGCCAGGGTACTGACGAGTCATTAGAGTCCCCCACAGACAGTTTCCCAAGTTCGGGCGAAACGTTGTAGAGGCCGTATGGTTTTATGGCAGGGTTCGGAAAATGCACGTACGTTTACGCACGTGTCGATTTTCGGACAGATGATACTGGTCGGCTTTGGTTTAAGCCGGATTCGAGTATTATATTGAGTAGGTATAATATCTTTGTCTCAGTTGCATTTGTATTCGGTCGTAATACAAATGCGGGTATATTTAGACAGTTTCGGGGTTTTCCTGAAAGTCATTTCAGGATCACTTTTGGAAGTTGCCAGTTTCCAGTTTTCTATCAGCCGTCTTTTAACATTCAGTTAAAGACGGATTTATCTTTTCTTCAATTGAGGTGAGTCATCATTCTAGAAGCTTCTAGAAGTGATGATGAGGCTAGTGACTCATTAGTGCCATTAATGATTCATTTAATGCAAGAGAGTGTTGTTTTATGCTCATTGGTTTGCATTAATCACTCTTTGTCACTCATGCTTTCATGAATGGTTATGATAAGCTTTAGGTTTATTATCACCTTCCTTCTTTGCTCCTACACTCACCCTCCTCCTTCTCTATATAAGAAAGGCCCCTCCCCTCTCTCATTTTCTTGCTTGATTCATTTGTAGAAAAAAATATTATGATAGTTTTGGGTGTATGGAATTCACAGCTCATTTTATTCCATCACCCGATTCCCTCGACAACTTCATTAACCGATCGTCCACGGATTTGGACGAAGTGAGACAAAGTCATCTACTCATTCTCTACATCATTCTTGGTCGTCTCTTTTAGCAAACTTGACGATCGAGTTGCCTCGAGTCAGAGGCGGGAGCCCGTTTAAAGAACCGATCATGTGGTTCCACCTCGACGAGGAGATCGGAGATCGACGAGATCGGAGCTGCCGCAACGGAGCGTGGGATGATGGTTGAAGAACGAAGGACTCGGATCGTTCGGTATAACCTTTCTACACTCTTTACAGTTTGTTAGTTTAGCAATAATGGCAGATCCGGGTTAAAGTATACGATAGCGCCAGTTTAAAAGTATTTGTTCCGCATTTGGCGTCTGTAGACGGCCGGGGCGCTAGCGTAGACTTACAAGCTCGTCATGGACGAGGACTGACCATCGTGTTTTCTGGTGACATGGGAATGTATCGATTTAGTGTTGTGTTATGACCTCTCGTTGAGACGAGTGTTTGGTTTTTTACCGGATGATCGGGCCATTGTTAGAGGCTGCCTATTAGGAGAGGACTGTTGATGTACAACATACCCCAGAAATGGTGATGTCATCTACCGTGCAGACAGATAACCCAGCTGTTGCTGAGATTGATGTGATGTCGCTTCCAGAGCTTACGAGCTAAGATCGCTGGAGCTTCCAGGCATAGATGCGACAGGTGATAGCTAGTCTATCTTGAGTTGAGAGACGAAGTGATTCATCGGAATTGATGCGCCGACGCAGGCCCAGTTGAGTTGAAGATTTCCAGTGTGGAGAATCTTATTCAGATCTAGAGTAGATCGATCCAGAGATGACGTTGTTCATCGGATGTTCCTATGTGAGATCGGTAAGCTGACCAGTTTCAGATAGAGGACCTCACCCAGATGTGTTGTGAGATGATCGAGAACGGACGAGTATTTAGTATTCCTCCGATGATTGGGGCGAGTTCCCGAGGACGTGTTCGGCTAGAGATCTTCTACAAAGTGATGAAGATACCGAGTTTATGATTTTGATTCCGTGTGAGAGATTCCGGATTGACAATAGCCGAGAAAAATTTCAGTACGCAGATAGCATGACGTGACGTCGAAGTGGACGATAATAAAGACGAATGGAGCAAGAGGTTCGTGCGAGATGTTAACAAGCTGTGGTTACTCCCCTTGAGATTAGAGATCGGATGTGTATACAGAAGCGTTGGAATACGAACAGTTCCTAAGGAAATGTTGTGATGAGAACGCAGATGTCCAGAGAACGAGAAAAGATTATATAAGTGTACCAGCCTCCGTATAGTTCGGCATAGGCAAGATCGGAAGAGACCCTGAGCAGGCTCCTTCCAGGACACTGCTGCAATTAGATTTGCACCGAGGATCAGATGTGTCATGTGTATTCAGAGGACCAGAGGCCAACGCCAGTGACGTGCTGCTTTATGAGTGATCATACTAATTGGCCGAGGGATGACCTGAGGAGTGCCAGAGCGGAATCATTTCCGTTAGCACACCTGACCGGGAAGATTAGCCGATGGATTGCGATATTGGTAATCCACAGAGAAATGAGAACCTAAAGACAGATGACGCCATACCGTGTGCAGGAGGCAAGTGGATGTTCTTGCTCTGCCAGTTTTGGGCACACCGACTTTTTCCGACATTGTAGGAGGTGTACCTCATTGTCATTTGTTGCGATTTGCATTGTCATCCGAGTATCACTCTTATATCACTTGGATTTGAGTTTGGATTATTGAGTTTTAGGATATTGTTTTCATGCACCATGACCTACTGGGTATTTACATTTTTGTGCATAGTTATTGCACTTGATATACGTTTTACACACTGTTGTATTGGTTTATGATTTGTGCATATCTATTTGCACTTGATATTGATTTTGTGCCTTGGCTGCACATGTTTATGATTTCGTGGATTTCATACGGTTGATTTGACATTGTGCATGTGGTACGCACTCGATTTGATTTTTGCACTCGGTATAGCTCACATATGCCTGTAGTGCATTGATACGTGTTTTGTGCACGCAGTTGCACATGTTTATGAGTTTTATACACCATGGAACACTCGGTGTAGTTTTCATACGCATTTGAGTTATTGATGAGTTTCCGTGCAGTTGTGCACCGGATTTGATATTTCGTGCACTCGATGCACAGGATTTGATATTTCGTGCACTCGATGCACAGGATTTGATATTTCATGCACTGGATGCACAGGATTTGATATTTCGTGCACTCGATGGATAGGATATGATATTTCATGCACTGGATGCACATGATTCGATATTTCGTGCACTGGATGCACAGGATTTGATATTTCGTGCACTGGATGGACCCGATTTGTATTTCGTGCATTTGTTTCATCGGATTCGTATTTTGTGCATTAGTTGCACTAGATTTGCATTTCATGCGTTTGTTGCACCAGGTGGGTATTTCGTGCATTGGTTGCACTAGATTTATACTCTGTACATTGGTTGCATCCGATTTATGTCTTTAAGCATTCATTTTACCATATTTATGTTTTCGTGCGCGTGTGTACTTGATGTTCATTTTCGTGCATACTACTGCTGTTAGTTATGTATATGCCCTAGAGGCCATTGTTGTACATTTGATGTATTTTATGATGGATGCTTAGATATATACAGAGAGGACTTTCTTGCTCGTCATGATAGTATGCTATTTGGTTTCACTTTATCTTAACATGTTGACTTGTATTGGTTTATTGTCTTTCTCTCACATGTTGATAAAAACCTTAGGATCTGTACTCGACTACTGGGACTATGATGAGATCATACTAGTGGGGCCATAGTAGTCGATGAGTACATCCTATAACTGTTCCTAGTCGAGGGTATATCGAGACAGGGCATCGATACACCAGAGTAGACTAGCGTATACACATCTTGACCCATATGATGGGCGATGGATGATCCCATATCCATCGGTGTTTGACAACAAGGATGGTGTACGGGTGCTCAGTGGCGACTGGGTACACTGGACGGACTCGCCGAGAACTCCCAGTTGGTGTGATATACCACACGTCAGATGCCAGTTCTCCGGTGACACTAGTACAGGGTAGTCTGTAGACCCGAGATCGTCATAGAGTCTTGTGTGATTCCCACTGTGCTTTGATTTCCACCTTACCACGTCCAAGAGGGCTTGCAAAACGGTGGCTTTTTGGTACAGTCCCGAATCACATGGAGGCAATGAGCGATAGGAGGGGATTCGTCTCTCCCGGTATAGGGAGTTGATGTTGTGCTGTGTTCGATTGGCTATAACTGGAAGTCCCTGGCCAGGGCTGATATAGAGATTTACTGGTAAGTGTTACTCGTAGTTTCTCGACCTGTTATGAGCTTCACATCGACACGACTTATCGGTTACTGGGGTCTGACGTTTACCACCCCTAGACTTGATATGCGACATATCAGACGAACAGACCGGACTGTACGGGAGTGTTACTGATTGGATCCACAAGAGAACGCACGGGCTAGCTTGTTGATCTTCTGATCGCTCAATACCTAGGTGGCAGTTACGTTTAGCTGACCGCTTGCAGCTTGTGGTTGTTTGATATGATCATCACCTGCTACCGGCGTATTGACGATTCTTTAGAGTCCTACACAGAGGTTTCTTGGCTCAGGCGAAACGGAGTAAAGGCACATATGTGATATGTGCAGGACCGAGGATAATGCGATATGAGATACCGTATTACATTCTCGAGATATTTTGATATGAATTGGGACATCGGATCAAGTGTTGATTCGATGAATCGGTACATGAAATATTAGCCGGTTATATTCGATATAGCCGGATCGTTGGATCAAGTGTTGATTCGATGATTTAATGTATAATAGTATATATGATATATTTTATTACATTATCTAATATTGGCTCAATTTGTTATTTCATTTTCTCTCTGGATTAATACATTGATATATATGCGATATATGTTAAATGTATTATTTTCTTTTGTTGCAAATATATAATATATATGTGATATATATTATTGTGACATGATATCATTTATTATTAAACATGTTTAAGGATGATTAAATATGATTAGGGTTTGATTAGGGTTAGCTTCTTCTTGCACATTCTAGAAGCTTTTCCTTTTGTCTTGGTTAAGATATTATGGTTGATACTTATCCTTAACCTAACCAAACCCTAACTCTAGTTTATTCTCTACAACTTCTTAGCCACTCATCCTTGACCATGGTTGATATATCAATCATATAGATTTCTTTTCTATTCATCACAAAAGGATTATCTTTTCCATTATCATCTTTTTCTCTCTTGAGTTCTAAAAGAAAATGCTTACTAGTTAATTCTTTTGTGATGATTTCTTGTGAGAAAGTGAATAAAAAGAAAGCATAATTACTACACCCTCATCCTCATCTAATCTAGCCCATTAGATTAGGGTGTTCATCTCTATAGAGTGAGAAAGCTTGGGTTTTTGCAACTTCGACGTAGATCATCGGAGATTTGGAACACTTCAAGCTAGCATGGATCGTTCGAGTCGTGGAGCCTCTCTTGAGTCCGGGAGATCGTGGATCGCGGCAAAGGGACTTCTACTTAGAGCTTATGAAGCGAAGGAGCGGAATACAAAGGTTGTAATCCCTCACACATAGATAAAAAGTTGTTATCTTGCATGCTAAACCCTAATAATCTAGCAAAGATCCCGTCTTTGAGTTGTTCGGCACGTCTAAAATTTTATCCGGGCATGTTTGATGCCTTATGAACCTTCACAAGAGTGCCTAGGAACCCTACAGTGGTATCAGAGCCTAGCTAGAGCATTAGGCGATGTGTTAACAAAGTTAAAACTCCAATCGAACCCGAACCGACGAAAATAACACCCTCTCTGGAAATTTTTTAAAATCTGGATTTTTTCTGAATTAAAAATACCTGAAAAATACAACAGATAAAAATAAGAATAACTGTGAAATTCGAGACTGTGATCCGTACAAACGACCGCGGAATCGCGGCTATTGCCTGCTTGGGCCGCGGTTCCGCGGCCTTATTGTTTGATTGGACATATTTTGTCCCACAGTAATTCTTTATTTGTGCTTTTATAGTTTCTGGTATTTTTATATTGACTCAAAGGTTGAGTGATCTGGGGTTTGTTTTGTAATAGTAGATTCGATCGGAATATTTAAATTCGTTTTTATTTCCGGATATTTAGAAACTGTTAAACTATTTGAACGGATATCATTAACCCACTTTATCCCGGAACGGCAAACTTTCAAGTGTTGAATTTTTATTGGGTTTAAATCTTTCGAAAAAATTGTACAAGTTAAGCGGTGGACCCTCTAGAAGACAACAAACCTTAACTCGATTATGTGACCGTCTTGAACTGCCTTTTGAACCTTCGGGTTTGGGGCAGTACGGCGTGCCACATGCAAGGCGTTGGCTTGACCCTTCTACGGCTGGATCACTGGTACTATGACATATTCTGGGATTATTTGAACTCCGCTCAAGTGTTGAGCACTTTGGGAAATTTTGGGTATTTGATTATCTATTCGAAAAGTTTAATACTGTCTATTTATCTGGAATGTGATACAATATGTGGAACTCATTGAGTTAGGCATGAAATACGAAGTATGTGATATTTCGGATTTACGATGTCTAAAGTGATTGTGGATTCCAAATATTGTAGTTTTACACTTTCTTTTCTGTGACCGTAAGTGTAGTATGTAGTTGTATTGCCGGGCTTCGTTGCTATACATCGGCGACGATCGGTGTATGCATACTTACTTACGTTGATGATATGTGATATTATGTGTTGCTGAGATATGATGTGCAGGATTGTCGCGATTGAATAGCCGGGGGTTTTATGTGAGATGAGAATTTTATATTTTCATTCATATAAATTCAATTGTAATGTAATATTCTTTTATTTGGGGCACTTCCAGGTTGAGGTTGATGCCACCAGTGTTGTATATTATTTATTTTTCCGCATTAGGATGGACCCAAGGAGGGGAGCACAGGTGACCGGGTTTTGGGGTTCAGTGGGAGGCTATCTCGAGGAGTCGAGACCGGGTCTCCTAAACTCCAGAATTGGTAGGGTCGCTTGCCGCTCTCGTAGGGGTCCAGGGTGTGGGCTTGGCTATTCATCGCGACTGTGGAATCCGTATTTTCTATTGTTGGCTAAATACTAAATACGGACGTCCTAGTATATCCCACATTATATCTATGTTTCTGCTGCGATATCTGTGATGTGATCATTTGATATGTTCTGATGGATACAGTATACAGTATATATGATATATTATATAGATGTTACTTATGTTTTACACCCGCACTAGCCCTGCCCCGCTCTTTCGTTAGTGACCTAACCTAACGGTGCACGAGGGGACATCGAGGCGAATGCGGATGGCATAAGTGTACGTCGTATTTATCTGTGATGCTTAGGAAGCATAAGCTGATGGGATTTTATTAATGAGATTAATAAAAAGAAAAGAAACCTAAAGATGTTGTAGAATCAAAACTTTATAAAAGGGGTAGCTATAGTTTTGCTTTGCACAGTGATATATATGATATATCCTGCACCTTATTCGATGGGGAAAGAGCCGAGATCCCTTCACCGGGAGTGACCTCTTTAGCGAAACTGGCAGATGCTACAAAATGCGGTTTGTCTTTTGAATGCTTTTAGTGTTTTTGCTTTGCACAGCGGTATATATGATATATCCTGCACCTTATTCGATGAGGAAAGGGCCGACAATCTCTTCACCGGGAGTGACCCCTTTAGCGAAACTAAGAAAATCCTCAAAAACACTCCTTTTTCAAAAACTACTCGATTCTACGACGATATCAAGTTCATTACGCTCAGGGTTTTCTGAAAAACCTGCGTAGCCCTCCGTCATTTCAGATAGATATTATTTATTATTCGTGCTATATTTGTTGACTTAGTTAAGGCATAGTGTACGGTAGCTAAGTAATGTTTATCTGCTAAAACATGAGATGTGATTGGATTAGGGTATTCGTACGGCCTTGTTGACTCAGTTAAGGGTCGTACGGGTGGGTTTAATTCAATCGGGAAATGTACGGGTTGAACTTGACTTGCGATTTATGGTTTGTTGACTTAGTTAAGGTCATAGATCGCTAGGGGAAAAATATTATCGGGAATTTCAAGTGTTGAAATTTGCAATGAGATTGCATACCTTCTATGAGATAGTTGGATCCCGATACCCACTGCGAGTAAGAGTTACTCCTGGGAGAGTTTTACACAGGACAATTAGTCGATCAAGTAGGTGTCTAGAAAAGTGTTAACGGGGTTACGCCTCTGGGAAAATGAGGTTTACTTTAATTCGGTCCGTGCGAAAGCACGGGGAACCTCCCTCAAAGTACCGACACTGATCTGGCTGAAAGATTGACGAAATTGTAGTGTGTAATTAATCCCGGCTAATCTTACCTTTTAGGGTTTGAAGGTAGATTTGATAAAAACAGTGGGAGACATCCTGATTAGATAAGATAATAACCAATCTAATCTTGCAAGAGCATACGCTAAAGTGTTTTCTTCTCTCTTTCTCCAGGTAGCGACCATGTCAGGCCATAATCAAGATAATAATATGGATGTATTGACTGAACCCGCTTATTATACTGAGCATGGGAACGTTGGACCCGTTCTTTCTTATAAGAGTTATAAGACTGAACAGGGAATAGAAAAATATCTAGATTCTCAAGCCGCCCAAAAGAAAATGAATGTTGATGAATCTTCTTCAGGTGTGTTAGTTATTGAAAACTGTTTCTCAGTTCACCCTACGTCCTGGGTATTAGATACCGGATCAGGATCCTACATATGTAAACAGTTACATGGGCTACGTAAAGGTAGAGAACTGGGATAAGGTGATCATTCCGTTCAAGTAGGGAACGGTGCAAGTATTACAGCCAAAGCAGTTGGCAAATATCACCTTGTATTGCCAAGTCGTAATACACTGATTCTAAATGAGTGCTATTATATACCGAACATGATGTGCAACATTATATCAGTTTCTTTATTAACTAAAGAAGGATATAATTTTGTAGTAAAGGATAATGTTATGAACATATTCCTAGATCAAAAGTTGATTGCATCAGGCTCGTTACATAATGGCATATTTATTTTAAATCAGAATACAGTCCTCAATATACAAAACACACACAAGAGGAAAAGTTCAGAAATGAACGAATCTTTCTTGTGGCATTGTAGACTTGGTCATATCAATGCGACACGACTGGCTAAGTTACATAAAGATGGTTATTTGAATCCGTTCGAATTATCATCTTATGATACTTGCCATTCATGTCTCAAAGGAAAAATGACCAAAGCTCCGTTTAGTGGACACGGAGAAAGAGTTACCGAACTCTTAGGACTGGTACATAGTGATGTATGCGGTCCCATGTCTACGCATGCCAGGAACGGTTCTTCCTACTTTATTACATTCACTGACGATCTCTCTAGATACGGGCATGTGTTCCTATTGAAACACAAGTCTGAAGCTTTTGAGAAATTCAGAGAATATAAGCACGAAATAGAGAACCAAACGGGCAAAAGTATTAAGATCTTTCGATCTGATCGAGGAGGAGAATACTTAAGCAATGAGTTCCTAGATTATCTAAAAGAGAATGGGATTCTCTCTCAACTTACTCCTCCTTATACACCACAGCACAACGGTGTATCGGAACGAAGGAATCGGACCCCATTAGATATGGTGCGATCTATAATGAGCGATGCTGAGTTACCTATTTCCTTCTGGGGGTATGTGCTTGAGACAGCCATATACATATTGAATCTAGTTCCGTCTAAATCTGTACCTACCACACCATATGAGATATGGAGTGGGAAGAGACCATATTTTAAACGAGTTAAGATATGGGGTTGTCCGGCCTATGTCAAAAGACAAAATCCGGACAAACTCGAGGCACGATCAGTTCTTTGCAAATTTGTGGGATATCCTAAGAATTCTCAAGGATATATTTTCTATCACGCTGAGGAACAAAAAGTGTTTGTTTCTCAATATGCCACCTTTTTAGAAAAGGAATTTCTTGCAAAAGAAATTAGTGGCAAAGAGGTAGAGCTGGAAGAGGTTCCAGAAACACAAATTGCAACTGAAGATTTAGTAGAACCACAGGATTCAGTAGTACCCGACGAACCCCAGCCTCTCCGCCGATCTAGCAGGGTTTTTCATCCAACTGAGAGATACTACGGTTTTCTCATTGATGGTGGAAGCGAGGATTGCATAATGGAAGATGATGACTCGACTAGTTTCGAGCAGGCCATCACGAGTGGTGACTCTGTGAAATGGCTGGATGCAATGCGATCTGAGATGGAATCCATGTACACCAATAAAGTATGGATTTTGGAAAATGCTCCTGAAGGGGTAAAACCCATCGGGAGCAAGTGGATTTTTAAAAAGAAATTTGGTGTAGATGGAAAAGTTGAGACTTTCAAAGCTAGACTTGTAGCAAAGGGTTTTCGTCAACGACCAGGTGTGGATTATGACGAAACTTTTTCTCCAGTGGCTATGCTTAAGTCCATCCGGATCTTACTTGCCATTGCTGCATACCATGACTACGAAATATGGAAAATGGATGTTAAGACCGCCTTTCTAAACGGTGATTTAGAAGAGAGCGTGTACATGACTCAGCCAGAGGGCATCGTAGATAGTGGGAGCAGCGGAAAGGTGTGCAAGCTGCTTAAATCCATTTATGGGTTAAAGCAAGCATCGCGGAGTTGGAACATCTGTTTTGATCTAGTAGTCAAAGAGTTTGACTTCATCAAAAACATAGATGAACCTTGTATCTATAAGAAGGTAGCAGAGAGTGAGGTTGTCTTTCTCGTATTGTACGTGGATGACATACTCTTGATAGGAAATGATATTCCTATGCTGCAATCAGTCAAGCTCTTCTTATCACAAAGATTCTCAATGAAAGATCTAGGTGATGCCTCATGCATATTGGGGATAAGGATCTATAGAGATAGATCCAAACGGATACTGGGATTGTCCCAATCCAGGTACATTGACACCATATTAAAGAGATTTAGTATGGAAGAATCCAAGCGTAGGAACCAACCCAAGATCTCTGGACTCACTCTCTCCAAAGAGATGTCTCCCAAGACTGATTTGGAGAGAGCTCGCATGCAAGGGATACCCAATGCTTCGGCAGTAGGTTCTATCATGTATGCGATGCTATGTACCAGACCCGATGTTGCATACTCACTGAGTGTAGTGAGTCGGTATCAAGCAGATTCTGGAGAGAGTCACTGGACGGCTGTGAAGAACATTCTCAAGTACTTGCGAAGGACTAGAGACATGTTCTTGGTATATGGTAACGGAGAACTCCGGGTGGAGTCCTTTACCGATTCCAGCTTCTAAAGTGATAAGGACGACTCTAAGTCGCATTCGGGTTTTGTCTTTATCCTCAATGGAGGGGCGGTATGTTGGAAGAGTTCAAAACAGGATACCGTTGCAGACTCGACGATGGAGGCTGAATACATCGCTGCCAACGATGCTGCCAAAGAGGCTGTCTGGATGAAGAAGTTCATTAGTGAACTTGGTGTGGTTCTATCCATTGAACATCCAATACCTCTGTATTGCGATAACAATGGAGCTGTGGCTTTAGCCAAGGAACCCAGATCCCATCAGAAATCCAGACATATTCTGAGGCGGTATCACCTGATAAGGGAGATAGTTGATCGCCGGGAGATCGAGGTCAGGAGAGTAGATACGAAGGACAACACTGCGGATCCACTCACGAAGGCCATTCCCCAGATACAGTTTGAGAGATTATTCGGGATGCTAGGTATGAGATACTACAGCAGCTGGCCTTAGTGCAAGTGGGAGATTGTTAGTTATGTATATGCCCTAGAGGCCATTGTTGTACATTTGATGTATTTTATGATGGATGCTTAGATATATACAGAGAGGACTTTCTTGCTCGTCATGATAGTATGCTATTTGGTTTCACTTTATCTTAACATGTTGACTTGTATTGGTTTACTGTCTTTCTCTCACATGTTGATAAAGCCCTTAGGATCTGTACTCGACTACTAGGACTATGATGAGATCATACTAGTGGGGCCATAGTAGTCGATGAGTACATCCTATAACTGTTCCTAGTCGAGGGTATATCGAGACAGGGCATCGATACACCAGAGTAGACTAGCGTATACACATCTTGACCCATATGATGGGCGATGGATGATCCCATATCCATCGGTGTTTGACATCAAGGATGGTGTACGGGTGCTCAGTGGAGACTGGGTACACTGGACGGACTCGCCGAGAACTCCCAGTTGGTGATATACCACACGTCAGATGGCAGTTCTCCGGGGACACTGGTACAGGGTAGTCTGTAGACCCAAGATCGTCATTGAGTCTTGTATGATTCCCACTGTGCTTTGATTTCCACCTTACCACGTCCAAGAGGGCATGCAAAACTGTGGCTTTTGGGTACAGTCCCGAATCACATGGAGGCAATGAGCGATAGGAGGGGATTCGTCTCTCCCGGTATAGGGAGTTGATGTTGTGCTGTGTTCGATTGGCTATAACTGGAAGTCCCTGGCCAGGGCTGATATAGAGATTTACTGGTAAGTGTTACTAGTAGTTTCTTGACCTGTTATGAGCCTCACATCGACACGACTTATCGGTTACTGGGGTCTGACGTTTACCACCCCTAGACTTGATATGCGACATATCAGACGAACAGACCGGACTGTACGGGAGTGTTACTGATTGGATTCAAAGGAGAATGCACAGGCTAGCTTGTTGATCTTCTGATCGCTCAATACCTGGGTGGCTGTTACGTTTAGCTGACCGCTTGCAGCTTGTGGGTGTTTGATATGATCATCACCTGCTACCGGCGTATTGACGATTCTTTAGAGTCCTACACAGAGGTTTCTTGGCTCAGGCGAAACGGAGTAAAGGCACATATGTGATATGTGCAGGACCGAGGATAATGCGATATGAGATACCGTATTACATTCTCGAGATATTTTGATATGAATCGGGACATCGGATCAAGTGTTGATTCGATGAATCGGTACATGAAATATTAGCTGGTTATATTCGATATAGCCGGATCGTTGGATCAAGTGTAGATTCGATGATTTAATGTATAATAGTATATATGATATATTGTATTACATTATCTAATATTGGCTCACTTTATTATTTCATTTTCTCACTGCATTAATACATTGATATATATGCGATATATGTTTAATGTATTATTTTCTTTTGTTGCAAATATATAATATATACGTGATATATATTATTGTGACATGATATGATTTATTATTAAAAATGTTTAAGGATGATTAAATAGGATTAGGGTTTGATTAGGGTTAGCTTCTTCTTGCACATTCTAGAAACTTTTCCTTTTGTCTTGGTTAAGATATTATGGTTGATACTTATCCTTAACCTAACCAAACCCTAACTCTAGTTTATTCTCTACAACTTCTTATCCACTCATCCTTGACCATGGTTGATATATCAATCATATAGATTTCTTTTCTATTCATCACAAAAGGATTATCTTTTCCATTATCATCTTCTTCTCTCTTGAGTTCTAAAAGAAAATGCTTACTAGTTAATTCTTTTGTGATGATTTCTTGTGAGAAAGTGAATAAAAAGAAAGCATAATTACTACTCCCTCATCCTCATCTAATCTAGCCCATTAGATTAGGGTGTTCATCTTTATAGAGTGAGAAAGCTTGGGTTTTTGCAACTTCGACGTAGATCATCGGAGATTTGGAACACTTCAAGCTAGCATGGATCGTTCGAGTCGTGGAGCCTCTCTTGAGTCCGGGAGATCGTGGATCGCGGCAAAGGGACTTCTACTCGGAGCTTGTGAAGAGAAGGAGCGTACTACAAAGGTTGTAATCTCTCACACATAGATAAAAAGTTGTTATCTTGCATACTAAACCCTAATAATCTAGCAAAGATCCCGTCTTTGAGTTGTTCGGCACGTCTAAAATTTTATCCGGGCATGTTTGATGCCTTATGAACCTTCACAAGAGTGCCTAGGAACCCTACAACTGCACTAGATGCTTTTACCGACCTGACGTGCGTGGGCTGGATTTTGCGCATATTAGACGCTTGGTATTGGATTCTGTGCGCATCGGATGCGTTTGATTGAGATTTTATTCATGCATGTTGGATACACTTGATTTAGATTTTATTCGTGTATGTGGGATGCACTTGATTTCGATTTTTATTCGTATAGGACGGATGCACTTGATTTGGATTTTCGCGTATGTTGGGCGCATGATATGAGCTGTTATTTTATGCACACCGGATGCACTCGGTTGGGATTTTCATTCGGGCATGTTAGTTGCACCGGATTGAGATTTTCATGCACTATAGATGCACTAGATGTTGTTGTCGTACACACCCGTTGCACTGGACAGATGCTTTCGTGCACACCCGTTGCACTAAGTTTTGGTTTTGTGCACATTCGTAGTACTTGTATTTGGATTTTTTTTCCGTGCGCACCTGATGCACGTGATTATTGGATACGCCTTTCGAGGCTGATTTGCTTTTGAGCACCTTGTTTTCATGTTGGGCACTATGTTATGTAGTAGCCGAACAGGACTGATCTGAGGACAGTACCTGAGTATTTTCCATTCATTAAAAAGTTTAACAATAGGTTTTCAAAAAGGAGCTATAGTCTCTCTATTTCTTATGTGTCTGGGAGTGACACGAACATTTACAAAGGAAAACATTTTGGCATATTTTAGAAAGGGCGAAACGTATATTTTGGCAAATCATATATGAACATACATTTATTACCTTATAAATGAGCGTCCGTCATTTGTGCCGTGAGTTACGCATCACACGGCAACTCAGAAAATATTGTGCATATGTTTTATTCAGTTTTAAAAGCTTTTCCAAGGATGCGTACTATAACCGTATTATAGTATTTGCTAGGTGTATATTGGATTTCAGTAGTGGATTTCGAGGTCTGTATCTCCATTGTAACTCCGATGATATGTGTGCAAGTACGATGATTTGCGTGACGCTTGACGAAGTTCGGTTTTGAGTTTCGTACTCATTTTCCGGCGCACAGGATGCGCTGTGGTATTTCTGTTTCTTCCGTGATTTTGGAGCCCCGTTGATTTGAGCTGATTATTGAAATGTTTAGCACTTAGGGATTTAAATTTAAAGTTCAATTCGGGGACCGAATTTATTTAAGGGGGGAGATTGTAACATTTCGGAAAATATAAAATATTATATTTGGAATTTAATATTAAAATATTATATTTCGCGAAAATTACCCGATTTGCGAAATTGGGGTTTTCGTAAAATGGTATGAATATATACCAATATTTGTGAAATAATTGGGAGATTTAAAATGATTTATTAATTTAAAAATATTGTGGTGATGGAATTTGTTTGCAATTGTTTTTGACCACATTCCTTCACTCAAATTTCGAAACTGGGGGCTACCTTTTTTCTTTTGGCCTTGTGTAGGTTTCTTTATGGGCATGGGTTGATTTTTAGTGATGGAATGAAATTTTGTGAGGTGGCATGGACAAATTTCGGCTGCTGCTATGGGGATGGGTTTCATTGCTGAGGGATTAATTTATTGGAGTGGGAAATTGTGTGAGCATGGGAGGCATGGGTTTTTTTGAGTGAGGTGGCTGTTGACATGGATGAGTGATATTTTCATGTGTTGCATTTATCCTACAATCACCACTTGATTTTTCTTACACTAACCACCTCACTCACCACACTTAAGAACATCCCCTGAGAACATTTTTATGGTTCTGGCCGAGGCCCCCTTATTGGTGTGCAAGCAATTTTCCAAGCAAAAATTTCATATGCTCACATTTTCCTTTTTGGCAACTTCTTTTTACCTCCACCCAAATACTTGGTTGCCTTGAGACAAAATATTCACACACTATCTCTACTTCGTCTTGGGTATCTAGACTAGCAAACTGGATGCCCGAGTTGCTTCGGTTTAGAAGCGGGAGCCTGTATAAAGAATTCTCGACGTGTGTCCTCTTCGACGAGCGTGACCGGAGAGCGAACTTCGTCGAGGCAGCCGCAACATGCTAAGGACTGAGATTTAAGACCGAAGGACACGGATCGATCGGTATAATTTCTTAAACCACTTTACAGTTTACTAGTATAGGGTTATTGGTACGATTCGGGTTTTAGGCTTGGTGGTTTTCATGGATAGCGACTATAGTTAGGGTTTTGGCTATGTTTTCCGGTATTGGGATTTCTTGGTTTTGCGACTTGATATTGTATTTGGTCGTTGGACGTTTGTACATCAACGACAAGAGTTGTTTGGTTGTTTTGCATGCGTAGGCTATAAGTTCTAACCTATGAGCGCACCGCGTGCCGTATTGGATTTCAGAACTTGATTTTAATGGTATTGCGATACGTTTTGATATTGTAGGTACATTCGTGTGGATTCCGAGACGACGAAGCGCATCGACTATGGTTAAGCTAGGAGTTTAGCAGGTGAGTAGATTATATCTACGGGGAAATTCGGGTGGATGGCGTATAGCACCCCCGCAAACATTGATATGGAATATCGTTTGGTTATTATATCCTGATAAATGATATGCGACGGACATGATTGTAGGATTTACAAACGATAATATGATAGAAGTTGACACTAATGAAAATATTGATATATGAGAATATGAAATGAGAAGTAAATCATGATAGGTGTGAATTGAAAGAGAACAAGTGTGAAGTTTATATAATGAGATGCGAGATATTAATGTGATGAACGAGTATACGATGTGATATGATGACTTAGTGTGATATGCCGTTATAAGGATTCGAGTCAATATGAGATTGTTGATACCTTTGTCGGTCCCCTGATACGAGATTGATATGGATGTGACCTTAGAGATAGGTACATATATATGGAAAATCTTTTGCATATTGAGTGATATGTCGTACGAGACTTAGATACGTACCCCCGTTGTGGTATAGGTTGATAGAATCCCTAATTGTTTTATGTCGTCGTACGATAGATTATTGTACGCGATGAGTTTTACCTGTTGATTTAACCATACCCTTGTTTAGAGGATGCCATACGATGGATTGTACCGTACGTGATGTTGTGAGGCAGGATGCCGATTGATAGATTCACCGACTCGGATACATATTGTATACACGTATACCTTATCGCATTTAGCTGACGATGTACTTTATGCTACGTTCATGTTATTCGCATTGCATTCCATATACCTGTGCTAGTACACCTACACCATTATCGATGATGCGTATGTTACACTTACACAGATTACCGGCTCACACACTTCATCATTGATAATTGCTATGTCACTACACAGTAGTAATGCTACATCATGCCATGATATACTTGCTACAACTACATGTACCTTATGCACCCATACTTACATGTACACCCACTTACCTTGATAGGGTTACAAATACCCTATGTGGTATTATATTGTCATTGACATGGAGACGCTGATTATTGTGCTATTGCGCACGTGAAATGCATCATACATACCTGCTTACATGTAGATACACATATACCTTGCTATGATTATAGGTTCACCTTAATATGATGCTGCACTTGATTTCGGAGGATTTGGGAACCGCATGATATATTTTAAATAGGATTCATTTAAAAGAGCGGTTTTCCCTTAATATGATGCTGCACTTGTTTCCGCCGTTGGGCGTGTTTGCTCCCGTTTGGGGATGTTTTATTATATTCTGTGTTGTACCCGTTTTCGGGCCTAGTTTTTACTAAGGAGGTGCTGCCCAAATTTTTTTCAAAAGACAAAACATGATTTATTATACCTTTATTTCAAAGCTTCACCTCTTTATTTCTTAAAAATGTTTAGATTTCTGGCTTTCAGCTTACTTGAATTACGTTACGCCTGTAGACGTCGCGTGATTTAAGTGCTGGTCACAAGCTAATATTATGGGTCGTGACATCAAATTAGGCCCGTCATTATCTTGATTAACTTAGACCCACCCGCATAACCCTTGACAATGCCAACATAGTTATGCGACTGTCCTAAATAATCGGCAACGAAGCTACAAACAAGCATTACCCAGCTACTGATCACTACGCCTTTACAATGTCAAAATACGCAGCACGAATACTAAGTAATACTTGTAGGAAATGACAGAGAGCTATGGCTGGGATTTTGGCGAAAAAACCATTTAACGTAATGAACTTGATATCGTTGAAGGAACATGAGCAGTTTTGAAAAGGGGTGGTTTAGGCTCCGCTTTTGAAAAATTCTGGTTTTGAAAAAAACGAGTAATCTATAGTACATACTTTTGCTCAAGAGGTCACTCCCCGTGAAGGGATCTCGGCTCTTGCCTCGTGGAATGAGGTGCTGGATATTCACAACCAAATACCACTATGCAAAGCGAAAGTCGAAATTTGTTCCAACATCTTTTTAGGTTTCTTTTCTTGCATTAATCAAAATTAATGCAGTCGCATCATTTAACCTATCACACCAAAAAATAACGAAAATATGATGTACGTATATGCCATCCGCATTCGCCACTGGGCCCCGTCATCACCCGTTAGGTTACTTAACTAACGATAGAGCGAGGGCTGGACTAGCGTGGGTGCAAAACATATATAACATCTACTAGTATATATATAAGTATATATAACATTCGTCCCAGGCATGAAAAAATCAACATCATAGAATCTCAGCCAACAATACAGGATGGTGGATAATCTTAGAGCCCCGGGTTTCATTTGAGCCACAAATAAAACCCGACGTTCTCGGTCGTGTGGATAGCCTATGCAATGAAAACCTAGACCCCTACGAGCGCGGTAAGTTACCCGCCAATCCCAGAAGTGAGGCAATCCCAATCATCAATGTGAATGGGTCACCCAGCACTTCATAGAATCCGGTAACTTGGGCGCCCCTCCGTGGGTCATCCTATACGCCCTACGAGTGCGGTGAATAGCCCGCCAATTCTAGAATGAAGCCCCCTCCATCTCAACGCCATGAGATGCGGGCTTGTTGCCTTCTAGAACCCGGCTATCCGTGCACTCTACCGTAGGGTAATACTAGTACAGAAAATGAAAATAATATGTACAAGTGGTGACAACAACCTCAACCCGGTCGTGCCCCAAACAAACAATATACAACCCGGCAAAAAAGATAGTTCACATGTCGGACGCTCGCCCCGCAATATGAATATACAAATGAATCTTAACTGTACCACTAACATTGCACCATTAGCTATCCACCACGACTATCCAACCACAAACACAAAACATCAACGCGATGTCATGTTCGCAAACCCGTCTAAAAGAACATATAGTAATTAGAAGAGTTATACCGATTGAATGACATTCACGGTCGCAGATAGAAGTGAATGTACTGTAAACTATTAAACAGTGTCAAATATAACGACTTCGAAACACTCCGAATTGCCCCAAACGCAAAGACAACAGAATATCAAACTTGGGCAAAAACAAACATCTGAAACCCAAAAATCAAGAGACAAGAACACATACCAAAACTCGAGAAAATCCACTATCATAAAACTGATGAGGCCGGATTTTAGCAAGGTTTGGCCAGCCAAAACTAAATTAAATTGTCTCGTTTGTGGTCAGTGTTCATCCCATAGTGAATAGAGCATTCTGCAATTGTTTAAAAAAATTTGGAGCCTCTAAAAAATCGACAGAAACTTGAAATTTGGTTTCAATGTTTGGAGTTGTTTCGGTTTAGTTATTTTAACATTGTTTAAACTTTCTTGTGTAGGGTTTATGGGTTGACTTTGATACCATAAAAGGTTACGCTAGCGCCCCGGCCAACTCCCGTGGCCAAATGCGGAACAATTTTTTTTCTACGAATGAAAACTTGGAGCTAGAATAACACTAAACCGGACCTACCATAAACCCAACTAGCAAAAAAGAAGCTATCTACTATGAAAAGAGTTATACCAAGAGACTCGAGTCCTTCGGGTCTTCACTCCTCTCCTTTAGCTTGCTCCTAGTGGCCTCCATGATCGAGCTTGATCAACGGCTTCCTCACGTCGAAGATGATCCACCCGAGAGTGTCTACTTTGAGCTCCTACCTCTAAACCGAGGTAACTAGGTCACTAGGTTTGCTAATCTAAGTAACCTAGGTGATGTAGAGTGTGATGATGGAGTGGTTTGTCTCAAGAACCCTAGGTTTCTCAGCACATGAGACTATTAGGGCTTGAGATAGAAGAAGAAAAGAGATTGGAGGTAATGAGAGAGTTGTAGATAGCAACCATGGAAAAAACCAAAACTCAAGAGAGCTCAAGTGAATAATGGCTAAGATATTTATTTTACTAATAAAGCAAGCATGGCAAAGATAATGATAAACTAATATTTTCCATCGAAAAATATCTAGATATTTTGTTGCCTCAATAGTAATCCCTAACTCACTAAGTGAGTTAACAATTAGCCATGGTTCACTTAAGAAAAGTCAACACCTCATACCTCCACCTCATCAACCATTTAACTAAATGGTTAAAACAAATACTAGGGTTTCTTCTTCTAATATCACTCTTTTAACAAATTACAAGAATACCCCTCACCATATAGATACCCGCATTCGTATTCCGAAAAATACGAATACAAAAGAGACGAAAATAATCCATCAATATAAAACTAGGATCCGGCTTAAACCAAAGCCCACTAGTATTATCCGCCCGAACATCATGCGTGCACAAGTACACGTATGTGATCAAACCCTGCCGTAAAACCATACGGCCTCTACATCGTTTCGCCCGAAGCAGGGAAACCCTCTGTGTGGGACTCTAAAGACTCGACAGTACGCTGGCAGTGGGTTTAACCACAAGCACGTCAGCGGCACTAGCTGTACGTAACGGCTACCCAGGTACCTGTCGAAAAGGAAAGCCGACGAGCAAACTCATCCGGATCCCTACTGAGCCTGTCCGTGACAATATCCGTACAGTCCGGTCTCTTCGTCTAAGAGTACCGCATACCGGGTCTAAGGGGTGGTAAACTTCAGACCCTAATAATCCGATAAGTCGTGCTGATGTGGCTCAGGACCAATCCGGGAAACTACCGATCAATCTATCAGTAAATCCCAACTGCCTTAGCCAAGGTCTTGTGTTCCTGACCGATCGAACACAATGCGATATCGACTCCTAATACCGGGAGAGACGAATCCCCAACAAACGCTCACTACCTCCATTTGGTTCGGGACTGTACCTAACAAAAACTTGTCTGCACGACTCAGTAGAGCCATGGTAGGGTAGTGATCAAAGCACATAGGGAACTCACACGAGACAAATGACGATCTCAGGTCCGAAGACTAACTTGTACACATGTCACCTGAGAACTTCAATTTGACGATAGGTATAGTACCATATGAAAGTTCTCCGCGAGTCTGTCCAGTGTACTCACACCCAGTGAGCACCTGCATACAATCTTAGGTGCATCTAACAATTGGCTGCGGGACCAACCATTGCCCCTTATCGGGGCTAGAAACTGTAACGCCTTAGAAAGCGATTAGTGTTAATTAAGCGATAATGCGGGTTTTTAGTAAAAAGTTAACAAAAATGGTTTTCACATATTTTATAAAAATTAATTAATATTTTATTATTATTTGTTTTGACTTGCACACACATGTGCATGTTAACTTGGGGATTATGAAAGTGTTAACCATGCTTAAGTAGCCATGGCACCTTAACCCTCATGACATTATGTTATATGTATTTATTTAATTATTTAGTTTTTAAAATAAAGGGTTGAATTAGGGTTGACTTGAGAGAGAGAGGAAGAGAGAGAGTTGACAATAGGAATGACGAGGCATGGCAAGCATGGAGAGCATTTAATGAAAAGAGAGAAGGGGCATGGCTACTCTCACCCTCTCATTCTCACCTCACACTCCCCATTTCTTTTCTCATTCTCTCATTCTCACTTAATTTCTCCATCTCCTCTCCCCTCAACTGAAATCCTAACCAATCCATCACTAAACCAAGCAAAATCTTCACTAAACCTCAATAAAACCCTTCACAAGCCTAGCTAAGCCCCATTTGATGACTTGGAGCATGGAAAGCTAGGGTTTTTAAGCAAGTGTGGTAAGCTAATGATCCCTAACTGTTAATTAGGTCTTTATAATATTGTGTTGCCTAGTAGTTGCTGTTTAGAACACTAAAGTTGTAGTTTTTGTGTAATATCGTATTTTTGGTGTTATTTTAGAGTCTCTGTGATCTGCTATCACCACAATTTGTTACTGTAAAATCTAGCAGTGTAGTAGTGTTCTGTTAGAGGCCCTGAGTGTTCACCTGAAACCCTGACCCCACCTTTTACTGTTCACCCGGCGAGACTTGAGGGAATTCCGGCGTCGCCGGATTTTTAGGGGACTGGGGGGTTGTGGTTTGGAGGGTAGCTGTCTGTAGGTATTTTGGGGCGTCTGGTGCTGCTTGGTTTTTCTGTGTTGACTGTAGTCAAAATCTGGGAACACTTTGGTAAATTCTTGCGTTTCGACTACGCGTGTTACGATATCCGACACGGTTCGCATTTTTTGTGTAGCTTGCTGCACTTAGGTTGGTTTTAGAATGTCGCTACACACGTTAGCCACTAAGCGAACACTTGAGAGTTTGTTGGAGTCGGTGCGTCGATCTAAACGTAGTTTGTATGTATTATTGGACGGTTTCTAAGTTGCACTTGTTATGTTTTGTGTGATATTTGGAGCGAGTGCAGGGACTTCAGACGCTACAAAGAAGGGAAAGCGGGTGGTTGGATTTACCTACCTCGAGATCATCGGTGAGTAGATTTAACATCTACGGGAAAATCGCCCATATGGCGTTAAGCGTCGAGGGCTAGATACGATGTTATAACCATATGTTATATGCATATGAGTTGATTGTGCATGAGCATCATTGCATGCCATTACTTGTTGTACCTTGACTTAGTACCTATTGGACACTGCACCATTACTGACGGTTCATGTTGCACGAGCACTAAATTGTATGCTATACACACACCGTTGGTAATTGCCATGGCACGCACAATATATATACATATGTGGTACTGCATTAGTTATTGACATTTAGGCAGTTGTTCTTGTTCTATTGCGCATATGAAATGTATCATGCATACATACCTACATGCATACACACATACTTTGCTATAGCTACATATACACCTTTATATGATATTGCTTTTGATTTTGGAGAATGTGGGAACCGCATGATATTATTAAAAACTTGATTCATTTAAAAGAGTGGTTTTCCCTTGATATGCTCATATTACTGTTCTATGTTGCTTACATCGTATTTCATGGATTTACGCATTGAGATACTAATTTCATATGATTTATGGATTTGAGAACCGTGGTGATATTTCAAGAAAGTATGCATTGTTTTGAAAACCCGGTCTCTCTTGATATGATATTTCGATGCGTCCACCATGAGTTTTCTCGGTTCTGAGATTGTGTTAGAAACTCGATTCGAGGAGATGGATGATCCGTTTGCGGGTTCATGGTGGACCTGGTATGGTACCCCGGGGCAAGAAAGGTATGTTGTGCAGTAGACGATGAGCCTGGCAGAGGGACTACTACCTACCGGTGATATTTTGGACCCGAGGGTTATCCGGAGGATACCGACCGCAGTCGTGAGATGGATATGGGCCGATCCGGAATGACGGAGCCCGTGGGCCGATCCGGACTGATGGAGCCCGGGTTATGTGGATTTACGCATCGATGTTGGACACGGGTTTTCATGATGTTTCGAGTGTCGATGTTGGGCACTCAGGTTCCATGAGATTTACGGATATGAGGGCCGATCAAAATGACGGTGCCTGAGGTGTTCGGATTTGGGGTGTCGTTGATGGACACCGAGTTTTTCCACGATGATGATTCATTGATGATGATATGTTTTATCCTACACTCAGTTGTTATTTGATATGCATTGTTTCATATAGTTGTAGTACCCTGATGGTGTACCTTGATCATGATTGTTGCATATCCATATTGCCATACTTATGCTATCAGATTGCATGTGATAGATTATCGCTGTTCGTGCATACTTGCGATTATCTGTATGATGTTAGTTACTATTTACGAGTTGGCAACTCACCCCCGTTGTGCCACAGTATTTTTCAGGCTTGACCCTCAGAGTATTCGTGACAGGGGTCCCTATTGTATCTATTTCAGCGGATACCGCTACGGTTGGCTATGGGGCCATTTTGCAGTAGGTGGGTTTCTGGTTATCCGATTATATCTATTGTATATCTCATTGTATCCAGTACTCTCCATCTACCACTTTCATGTATTGACTTAGAGACGAGTTTGTAAGGACCGATATTGTATATTTTGCGACGCTGGGTGTCATGCTCGTGTGAGCCGGCCTTTCTTATGTAGTTTTATCTCTTTATGTTGTTTTTCTCATTTTTATTGTATATTTCTTTTCTACGGCGTCGTATATATTCTTGTGGTGGTTGTTTCCGCCTTTGGGCGTGATTTGCTCCCGTTTGGGGATGCTTTATTTATATCCTGTGTTTGTACCCGTTTCGGGGCTAGTTTTACAAAGGAGGTGCTGCCGAAATTTTTAAGAAAATAAACTTAAGCTTTAAGATTTTTACTTGAGATTTCCAAATGTTTTTAACAATGTTTTTATCACTTACTTCTTTTATGGTTTAGATTTCTGGGTTTTCGTCTTACTTAAGTTGCGTTACGCCTGTTGACGTCACGTGGTTTAAGTGCCGGTCACGTGCCTAAATTCGGGTCGTGACAAAGTTGGTATAAGAGTGCTAGGTTTTACCTTTCGATGTGTAGGATGACCTTGGTATGATGGAGTAGGTAGCTTAAGCAGAGTGACGTAGCGTGTGTATATTCCGCGGCATATTTACGACACGGTACTCCGCCTAAGTGACCTTAGGACATATTGCTTGTAATTCCTTCCTTGATTTCCATGTATCCTTATGATTCGATTTCTATGTTCTTATCAAATCCTGTTTTCATTTCCAGCCATTATGCCGCCGAAGACTATGAGGGCGCAGAGAGCTGCCGCGAGAGCCGAGGTCAGGGTAGGCTCGTCAGAGACGAGGACTGACCAGGGCGGTATGCCTATTCCACAGGAGCGAATTGATCCACCCTCGCTAGATCGTATTACTAGGCTAGAGGCCGGTATGCAGGATTTGCGCCAGATGATGGGGTCGTTAGTTGAGGCCAGTCGAGCGCAGAGACAGGAGGTTGTCCCACCTGCTACAGGGACCACGATGGTGCCTAATGTTCAGGAAGTCGTACCTACAACTACAAAGGTTATCACCGTATCATTATCTGAGTTCATGAGGCTGAAGCCTCCGGTTTTCACCGGCACTGATGCAGCTGAGCATCACCAGTCGTTATAGATCGGATGGCCAAGATCTTTCGTTTGCTGAGATGGGTAGAGTTCGCGAGTTTTCGTCTGGAGGGTCTTGCCCAGACCTGGTGCGAGTCTTTAGAGAGGGGCAGAGCCGCAATTCTTTCTCCTATGACCTGGGCTGAGTTCATGACGGTTTTTCTTTCCCGTTTTCTTCCGCAGAGCGTCAGGGATGCTCAAGCTCGCAGTTTCGAGTCGTTACGCCAGACTCCGGGTATGACAGTGGCAGAGTACGATGTTCAGTTTACCCAGCTATCTGTGTAAGCTCCATATTTTGTGGACACTGAGGAGATGCGGATCAAGAGATTTGTGCGAGGCCTGCTTACCCAGTTGTTCCTCTCTATTAGCGTCCAGCATTTTGACACATATGTTGCCGCAGTGGACGCAGCCCTACTAGTTGAGGAGAGACTTTCCGAGACTTCGGACTTTCCGGAACCGAAAAGAGTTCGTACTGGTGTATCATCCCGGAGACAGATGTATAGACGCCACGACAGATTTCGTTCAGGTCGTAGGAGTAGTAGAGGCTTGGGACGATGCCAGCTATTTAGCTCTTATCCCCAGGAGGGTCAGCAGTCATCGTCTGGATGTTTCCGGTGTGGGAGTTTTTATCATCGCGTCAGAGATTGTACTGAGCCACGTGAGGATGAGGCAGACGTACCATATCTTACCCCACCACCTTCTCCACCTCAGAGAGCGTTGCCTCTTGCGCCTGTTGTTTCTCCACGTCAAACTTATGCTCAGAGAGGTCATGGTCGTGGAGGTTTTGTTCAGAGAGGATGGGGTGGCGGAGGCAGAGGGCAGCCAGTCGCCGGTAGAGGGCAGGCTTAAGTATTTGCTTTGACTCATCAGGACACGCAGGCGTCCAATGTAGTGGTTTCAGGTACTTGATTGATGTGATTTAGCGTGCTTGCGCTTTCTAAAAGATAGATCAAAAATATTTGTAACCGCAATCAAGAACGGCGTCGCTTTGCAGCTCGCAGGTTAGTACGGGTCGGTCCACAGGGATGTTGTGAATTTCCTAATCCCGCTAACGAGATAATTCCGAAGGGTGTTCGGATTGATTATTAAATCTAAAAATTGAAGTTGTATGATACTAGGATTAGAAACTTGCTAGGATTAGGTTTAGGGAAAATTTGGTAAACAAAGATCTACATCTCTTTCCATTGCCTTTAATTAAAGATATCATATTAGTGTTATGGTAAATCTTAACAAAGGGGATTAGGATGATTGGGAAGATTGATTCTTCCTCTAGATCCTTGTCCTTCCTTTCTTAATCTTTACCCTAACCTCTATGGAAAACCTTAAAATCCGGGCCTTTAGACTACGGAATCACCGTTACCTCGAGGGTAGAGTGCCGTAGGGAGCGGAATAAGAAGGTATGCATGGAGTTCTAATTTACATAAAAGATTGGCAAAGAAAAGAGATGAGAGATCTTCGTCTCTCAAATCCTTCCCCATTCCTAACCCTAACAAGCGAGGAAACTACTCACTCATTAGGGAATTGAAGAACATTTATCTAGGGCAGAGAATAAAAATTACCTAGGGCAAGAATTGAAATCTAAACTAGAGCAAGGAATTAAATTTACTTACAGATGCATCTCTCCAATCATCAACGCAGGGTTGTCAGATCTGAATTCATGAATTGAAGAGAAACACCGATGCTCTCCATAAAGAATTCTCGATTTATTATTAAAAGGAGGCATAAGAAATTACAATGAGTAGAGTTCCTATTTATAGAGAATAGGAAACCCTAGGTTACAATTGATTTGCATGTCTACATTTACCAAAATATCCTTAGGAAGACCTAGTCAAAGTAGACTTCAAGCTTTGGTAAAATTTTATGTCTCTGTCTCTTTAAAGAAAGTATTGGGCCTTGGATCTTTGGGCTTCCTTCTTATTTGGTTCTTTATTAAAATAGCTTCTATGTTTCTTCCAGATCTCCAGTGAATAATTGCGGTGGACTTTTAACCGTTCGCTTTGTAATCTTGGACCTTGCATTGCCTTGTACTTTGTGAATTTTATTTTTGATATAGGCTTGATCAAGAGTCTTCTGTTTGTTGGTCAAAGTCCACTTTTGCATCGTCTTTTCATCATTTTCACTGTTTTCTGTCCAAGAACCTGTAACCTGTAATATGTAGCAGACATGCGTCAAAAGCACCTGTTTATTTATAAAAAGAATAAGAATGGGGAAGATAATAATGCAATATTATCGTATGAACAAATACCCCCAAACTTATCTTTTGCTCGTCCTCGAGCAAACTTATTTTTATTCACTAAAATCCTAACCGCACTTTCGCAGGGAAACGCGATTGCACTGAGCACATGCAACAAGCCGTTAAACCTCTAGGTGTCCCTAGTAGGAGGAGTGTTGTCTCCTGAGGGTTTTCAGCGGATTACACTCACAAAATCCTATCAACTTGGCTTATTGACTTTTGTTCTCCTATTAGGTTTTCTAACAAGGAATTCTATTATCTTTTGACTCGCAAATTATCTATCCATATTCTTCACACTTCCTAATTATTTAACTTAAGATTATATATGTTCTGCAGATCTACTTAGCTTTCGGCATCTCTTAAGTCTTCCTTCTAGGATTTCATCTCCACTTAGGAATTTCTATTAACTCTATTAAAGATACAAGTTCTATCTTTCATTCCTCTCTCTTATCTAAATTCCAATCACATACCCCCACGTATGTGTATAAATCACCCCTACACTTGGAAATTCAAATCAAGCAATCGTACTCTCGTCCATTGTCCAAAGCACTTATTAATTAGTGATTTTTTTTAAATGAAATTTGCTTACACATCCTTCATGCGACCGTTAATACTTCTTGAGGTACCAACAACCGATTACAAGATGCGTTAGCACTTTAAAGCGTACTTCCTAGATTTGCAACACCCAAGGCTTTAGCAGTGACTCCCAAACTAGTTGGTCTAAGGCACTAGGTGATAAGGCACCCTTGCTAAATATTTTTCTATTTTTTACAGCCTTAAGTAATCACAAAAACCAGTGTCCATTTTTTTCTTTATTCATTTTTTTTCCTTTTATTTTCATTGTACTAAGGACTTTAGACAAGAGCATTTCAAGGTCTCTTCTACTATTCCATGTTTCAAGGTGTGTGATTGTGCAAATTGTAGGGTATACATTTTCAGAATCTAGACTTAAGCTAGGAACTATTTTTCAAACTTATACTCTAATAAGAACATCAATACTCTTCCCTTGTTTCGACTTAGCCTAAGAAGTGAACCCAAAATTTGCCTATTTCTAAATAAACTACAAGGCATATACTTTCTACCGCTAAACTTTAAGGAATGTTATTTTTAGGGTTTTTAATTCACTAAGTCTAAGATCTAGTTGTTCCTAGCCAGTTAACCTATCTGTCAAACTCTAGTCAAATACGGCCAAAATTGAATACATTAATTTTTATAATTTTTGAAATTTTTCAATTTTTATGGGTTTTTCAAATAAGTATGCAAATGCAAAAATATGTACAAATGAATGCGAAGGAAGAAGGCGTACCGAGCATACCCCCAAACTTGAACTTGACAGTGTCCTCACTGTCATGCTAAACCAAGAGGGTCAAAATGCCGATACTCCCCTGTTTATTTATTTATAATTTTTTTTATATTTTTAATGTTTTGAATTTTTTTTTTATTTTTATAGAAAAAGAAAAATATATACATATATACAACAAGGTCCCCCCCCAAACTTAAGCTTGGCCTTACACAAGCCAAAGGTTAACACCAACCATTCAAAAATCTTATCGTGGAAATGGTATAGTTGGTGCAAGAAAATGAGAAGCACGCGAGACAGTGTGGAAGGAAGAATGGTAGAATATGGTCTCGGTGGGGAAGAAGAATGGCGAAAAGAAAAAGGAAGTGGAGTACGATCTTGAGGGTGTAAATTGAGTGAATAAATTAGCGCAATATGTGATGACCGATATGTTAAAAGTGATTGCGCTAACCTATCAACTCGTCGAGAAATGGGATCAAATCCCTCAAGATTCGCAAGAGAACATGGGTACACCGAACTTGGTATTTGAGATGAAAGCGTCACGGTTATTTGTTCGGTCGGAACAATGGGAAAGACGGAAGGGAGTGAATTAAGGATGGTCTCATTCTCACCGTAGTAAACTGTGTCGAACTGGAAAGATTCCATCAATGGTTCGAAACGACTGTAAGCAACCGAGTCTGATGGCTCATCTGAAAATGTAAAGGACTCAAACTCGGGCGGTGAGTCATCAACATCGTCCGAAAAAGTGAAACACTCATAGGTGTTATCGTCTGTGAGAATTGTGTCAGATTCAAAGGAAAAGGTTTCAAGCTCACAGTCTTCAAGCAGGGTCGGAACGATGGGAAGGAGGGAGGGTGATATAACAGTCAAAGGTTCAGGAGGATGAATTGGAAAATCAGACACATTAAATAAAAATGATTCAACCTCAATATTATCCTCAAGACTCTCCTCAATACTATCCTGAATATTCAACTCATCCATGCCATTATCATCAAAATCTAGACGCATATGAGATTCGGGAGAAACATTTAATAACTCAGGATGATGATTTGAACATAAAATTTCAAGCAAATCGACAGGTTCATCAACCGAAATATTCCCGGCGTCTATATCCTCAATCAAGTGATAATCAATTTCTTTAGACACCTCATCAAAAGCATGGATATTTATCGATTTAGGTTCTAGAGTGGAGGTGTAAAGATCGAAAGGATTAGGTGCGGTTTCACTCGAAAGGGGTTCCTCACAATCTGGCAAATCAAACACTACAAAATCACACAACTCATTTTTATTTTCAACAGGTGAACTATTTAGGGCAATCGATGGAAAACAGGAGTTGTGGGCTTCAATTGGGTAAGGGTAGGTTTGATTTGGAAATCCTCTCACATTCTCATTCTGTCCAACCGCCTCCTCATACATTGAAAAATTTAGGGGCTAGCGAGAAACTAGCTACCGGTTCAGTAGATTGCATAAGGGCGGCCACGGACGCTTCCACATTCCTAACCATTTTGTTTGTTGCTGTGATATACGCCTCCAACGCCTCTTCCAAACTAGACTTTGGTGGTAAATGGGTTTCGGGAAAAGATTCGAAATTGTTTGGATATGTGAAACTCCCAAAAGGCTGTGTAGAAGCAGTGTCTAGTGAAGGTGGGAAGGTCGGGTAGGACTGGTAGGAAGTGGGTGATTGGACAAGGGTAGGGTCAACATATGGATAAAAAGGTGAATAGTCTTGTGGATCCCTAGAACTAGCTGAGTGGAGAGGGGTGAAAGATCGGCTGCGAGATTGAGCAATATGCTCAGCAATGGACATCGGCTTAGGAGTGACAGAAGGACTTGAAAAAGTGGTATCAACATATGTAGGTGGTAAAAATTGACTTGGTTGACACAAAGTGGGTTGAAAAGTCGAATTGTTTCTCCTAGACGCCTCTATTTGATCTTTCAAAGATATTTTAGGCATGGAAGGATCGTCTTTAAATTGATCGAACAAATTGCCGAACGACGCAAAATTAGGCTCGGGATACCAAAGTTCGGCAAGTGATTTATTATGTGGGGTACCCATGATAGAAGAAAGAGAAGATGAAGAAGGTAGGTGGTGCAAGGATTTCTCAGCGACAAAAGTTGCAAGTCTTTTTTTTTTTTATTTTTAAATTCCTCTTATTATTCTTTTTTATTTGTTTTGCAAAAATTTTCGATAAAGGGCTAAGACACAAATGCAAATAACCAGAAATGCACAATCAGTCCGAGATCTAGGGTCACCTAGGTCAGCTAGACAGCTCCTAACTGTTCCAAAGGGCTAGAAATAGGACCTCAAACCGCCTCTTCACCGCAAATTGCGGCCAGGTAAGTGGGAAGGAACCACCACGACAGTGGGCCTAATTAAAAACCACTAGCCTAGACACCGCAAAAATCAGTTAGGATAAACGGTCGATGCCTATACTAGTCCTTTTCCTATTGAGCTCGATTTCCTTAGGGCTGAGTCTAGTATTTTTTATTAATTGTGGTCGATGCAAAATGTTTTAGATGTTTTCTGGGGTCCTGGGAAGGGTGATGAAATCCCCACCCAATCTGAGTTGGTCAAAAGCCCCTTAAAATCCGATTAAAGATATGCAAAACAGTAAATCACTTACAATCAAATCTTTTTTGTGAATTTCAAGATTTGCAAGTTTTCTAATTAAAATTTCCTTTTTCCGTTTGCTCTTTATTTGGAAAGATATTTTTAGCAAAAAAATTAAGGATATGCAAATCAGAAAAGATCACTTGCAATCAATTATTATTTTAAGCACGCGCAAAGAATCCTGCACAAGATTTTTTATTTGGAAGGGAAGATTTTTTAAAGCGCAAAGAATTCTGCAGGAGATTTGACAAAAGATATATTTTAGGTTGTAGAGGGGGGAAAAAGAAAACAAACAGTAAAATTTTCGCGTGATGACGTCAGCATGACGCGGCGGTTCAGCGGCAGGAGCGCGCTTGAGCGGCGGAATAGCGGCGGTTCTGAGGCTTCAGGTCTCCAAAAAAATTGTGCTGTTCTAATTTTCCAACCTCTTGCTGTTCTGATGTATCTTTTTCTGTTTTGAACTCTGGATTTTTCCGGATCCGTCTCGATTGTAGATCCTGCAAAATACAAACCAAAAATAGCCTTCACAAAATACAAAGATGATAAATTTTTATATTTTTTGATTTTTCAGTTTTTATGATTTTTTAATTTTATATTAACCCGAAATTGCAAAAAGAAAATGACACGCCATCCCCGGCAACGGCGCCATTTGATTGATATGATTTAGCGTGCTTGCGCTTTCTAAAAGATAGATCAAAAATATTTGTAACCGCAATCAAGAACGGCGTCGCTTTGCAGCTAGCCGGTGAGTACGGGTCGGTCCACAGGGATGTTGTGAATTTCCTAATCGCGCTAACGAGTTAATTCCGAAGGGTGTTCGGATTGATTATTAAATCTAAAAATTGAAGTTGTATGATACGAGGATTAGAAACTTGCTAGGATTAGGTTTAGGGAAAATTTGGTAAACAAAGATCTACATCTCTTTCCATTGCCTTTAATTAAAGATATCATATTAGTGTTATGGTAAATCTTAACAAAGGGGATTAGGATGATTGGGAAGATTGATTCTTCCTCTAGATCCTTGTCCTTCCTTTCTTAATCTTTACCCTAACCTCTATGGAAAACCTTAAAATCCGGGCCTTTAGACTACGGAATCACCGTTACCTCGAGGGTAGAGTGCCGTAGGGAGCGGAATAAGAAGGTATGCATGGAGTTCTAATTTTCATAAAAGATTGGCAAAGAAAAGAGATGAGAGATCTTCGTCTCTCAAATCCTTCCCCATTCCTAACCCTAACAAGCGAGGAAACTACTCACTCGTTAGGGAATTGAAGAACATTTATCTAGGGCAGAGAATAAAAATTACCTAGGGCAAGAATTGAAATCTAAACTAGAGCAAGGAATTAAATTTACTTACAGATGCATCTCTCCAATCATCAACGCAGGGTTGTCAGATCTGAATTCATGAATTGAAGAGAAACACCGATGCTCTATATAAAGAATTCTCGATTTATTATTAAAAGGAGGCATAAGAAATTACAATGAGTAGAGTTCCTATTTATAGAGAATAGGAAACCCTAGGTTACAATTGATTTGCATATCTACATTTACCAAAATATCCTTAGGAAGACCTAGTCAAAGTAGACTTCAAGCTTTGGTAAAATTTTATGTCTCTGTCTCTTTAAAGAAAGTATTGGGCCTTGGATCTTTGGGTTTCCTTCTTATTTGGTTCTTTATTAAAATAGCTTCTATGTTTCTTCCAGATCTCCAGTGAATAATTGCGGTGGACTTTTAACCGTTCGCTTTGTAATCTTGGACCTTGCATTGCCTTGTACTTTGTGAATTTTATCTTTGATATAGGCTTGATCAAGAGTCTTCTGTTTGTTGGTCAAAGTCCACTTTTGCATCGTCTTTTCATCATTTTCACTGTTTTCTGTCCAAGAACCTGTAACCTGTAATATGTAGCAGACATGCGTCAAAAGCACCTGTTTATTTATAAAAAGAATAAGAATGGGGAAAATAATAATGCAATATTATCGTATGAACAGTACTCTTTCAGTATGTTCCTTCGATGCACACGTTTTGTTTGATCCGGGATCTACGCACTCGTATGTTTCTACACACTTCGTGCCGAGGTTGGGCCGAGAGTCGTGTTTGCTAGATCAGCCGCTTGTCGTGACTACTCCTATTGGTGAGTCTCTTATCGCGCGACATGTGTTTCGGTCATGTGCCGTTCGTATTGGAGATAGAGATTCATCCGTCGACTTGATCCTTCTTGAGATGTTGGAGTTCGACGTTCTCCTAGGCATGGACTTGTTAGCTACTTGCTACGCGTTTGTGGACTGCCGCGAGAAGACAGCCAGGTTTTGTTCTCTGGGCGAGTCAGTTCTTGTTGTGCAGGGGGGTCGTGGTGCCTGCCCTCACAGTCTGATTTCTGTCCTTTGCGCTAGTCGGCTTTTGAGGAGAGGATGTCGGGGATTCTTAGCTTTCATTCGTGATACCAGAGCCACGGTAGATTTGTTGGACCGGTTTCCTATTGTGAGAGAGTTTCCCGATATTTTTCTCGATGAGTTACCTGGATTGCCGCCAGAGCGAGAGATTGAGTTTTGCATTGATTTGATCCCCGGCACGGGGACTATTTCTATACTGTCTTACCGGATAGCCCCGACGGAGCTTAAGGATCAGCTGCAAGAGTTTCTTGATGTAGGGTTAGCTTAGCACCTTGTGCAGGTTTTGGAAAGCATCAAACATGCTACTTTAAAATTTTGGGGTGTTTAACCAACCCGCTAAGTAATCGAACTAGAGAATTAGGGTTAAACATGATATGTAAACTCTTTACATCTAAGTGAACAAGGAATACAACCTTTGTAGACCGGTCCTTCACTTCAATAGCTCCGTGTAGTAGTCCCTTCGCTGCGATCACGAACTTCAGGACTCTAGAGAGGCTCCCATGAAGAAACGAACAAGCTTGCTTCGAAGTCTTCGAGGCCGAAGATGATCTACGTTGAGGAGACACTAGCTCATGCTATCTCTTCACTAATTGTGTAGATTAGTGAAGCAAACACCCTAAACTAAATGGCTAATAGTAAAGGATGATGAAGTAGGAAGTGGGCTCACTTTATATATATTTTTCTCACAACTTTTCATCACTTTTGAAAAAGATAGCAAGCTTAAAAATGAGGAAGAAGAATATGAAGCTCAAGTGATGAATGAATAAATCATTAAGGTTAAAATGCAACCATGGGTGAGTATATCAACCATATACTAACTCATGTAGAGAGTTAACCATGGTAAGGGGTTAATGGTTAGGTCACAAAATATCTTAAGAAAAACAAAGGAGTGGACTTAGTCAATGCTTATCCACAAGCTTCTACAAGCTTCTAGCAATGATTTAATCCACTAATTTGTAATTACTTAATGGTAAATGGAACCCTGACATAAACCCTAGCATGGTATGAGCCTCTTACATACATGTTGCATGTGTACCCTAGCATGACACAACAATATATATCACATATATATTTTGTGCAAAAAGAATATAATTAATATATATCACATATATATCAATGTATCAAAAAGTGAGAAAAGAAATCTTAAGTGAGCTAATATTAGTTAATGTAATTTAATATATCAAATATATAATTATACATTAAATTATTAAATCAACTCTTGATTTAATAATCCGGTTATATTACATATAACCGGCTAATATCAAATGAATCAACTTATCGAATCAACACTTTCCGATAACCCGGCTATATCACATATACCCGACCGATATCACATATCGCGAGAATAGAATACGGTATCACATACTCGTATTAATCTCGGTCCCGCACATAACACATATGTGCTCCTACTTCGTTTCGCATGAACCAGGAAACCTCTGTGTAGGACTCTAAAGACTCGTCAATACGCCTGCAGTAGGTGATGATCATATCAAACACCCACAAGTCGCAAGCGGTCTGCTAAACGTAACGGCCACCCGGGTATTGAGCGATCAGAAAATCAACAAGCAAGCCTGCTATAACTCCTGCGAATCCAATCAGTAACACTACCATACAGTCCGGTCTCTTCGTCTAATATGTCGCATATCACAGCTTGGGGGTGGTATAACGTCAGACCCCAATAGCTTGATAAGTCATGCCGATGCAAGGTCCATAACGGTTGAAGAAACTACTGATAACACTTACCAGTAAATCTCAGCAACCCTGGCCATGGATTTCTTATTATGGCCAATCGAGCATAGCGCAACATCAACTCCCAATACCGGGAGAGCAGAAACCCCTCCTATCGCTCATTGCCTCCATCTGACTCGGGACTGTACCCAAAAGCCACCATTTTGCACGATCTCTTGACCGTGGTATGGTGGAAATCTAAGCACAGTGGGAATAACACAAGACTCTAACGATCTCGGGTCTACAGACTAACCTGTACCAGTGTCACCAGAGAACTGCTATCCGACGATAGGTATAATACCATCTAGGAGTTCTCGGCGACTCCGTCCAGTGTACCCAGTCTCCATTAAGCACCCGCATATCTTCTCTGATGTCAAACACCAATAGATATGGGATCATCCATCGCTCGTCATATGGGTCGAGAAGCGTATACGCTAGTCTACTCTGGAGTATCGATTCCCTGTCTCGATACTCCCACGACTAGAAACATTTGAAGGATGTACTTATCGACTACCCTGTCCCCACTAGTATGATCTGCATCATAATCCCGGTAGTCAAGTACTCATCCTAAGGGCTTTATCAACATGTAATAGAGAGACAGTAAGTGTACATGTTAAGATAAAGTGCAACCAGATAGCATACTATCATGTCGAGCAAGAAAGTCCTCCCTATATTTGTCCAAGCATCCACTACAATATACATCGCATGTATAGTAATGGCCTCTAGATCATACATATAACTAACAATCTCCCACTTGCACTAAGGTCATCTGCTGTAGTATCCAATACCCAATAATATAGCAGTGGTTGTAGTATCCCATACTCAACCATCCCATAATAATCTTTCCAGGGGTAAGTCCTTTGTGTGTGGATCCGCTGTATTATCCTTCGTGTCTACTCTCCTTACCTTGATCCCTTGGAGATCATCCATCTCTGTGATCAGGTGATACTTGCCTCAGAATATGTCTAGAACGCTAATGGGACTGGTGTTCCTAGGCCAAACCAACAACTCCATTGTTGTCACAATAACAGTTATTGGATGCTCAATGGTAGGAACCTTGTTCATCTCATGAACAAGAAATGTCCAGACAGCCACTTTGGTAGTATCGTTGGTAGCAATGTATTCAGCCTTTATTGTCTAGTATGTCACGGTATCTAGCTTGGAACTCTTCCAACATACCGTACCTCTTTCGAGGGTAAATACAATGCCTGTGACTGACTCTCAGTTGAACTTATCACTCTGGAAGCTGGAACTAAGAACTTTCTTTTAGTGCTTCTCAAGTACTTAAGAATGTCCACCACAGCTGTCCAGTGATTCTCCCAATATCCGATTGATTCCTGATCACTACACCTAGTGAGTCATCTACATCTGGTCTGGTACATAACATCGCACACTCTGATAGAGCCTACTGCTGAAGCATAGGGTATCCCTTGCACACGAACTCCCTCCAAATCAGTATTAGAGAGAGTGATCCATGAGTAAGTGGACGAACCACCACGCTTAGAATATTCCATACTAAACCCCTTTAGTATGGTGTTTATGTACCTGGATTTGGGACACTCCCAACATCCACATATATCTATCATCATAGATTATTATCCACAAGATGTAGCAGGCATCATCCAGATCTTCTATTGAGAATCCTCGTGATAAGAGGAGCTTGACCGAGTGTAGCATAGAAAACCATGTCCTATTAAGAGTGTCATCTATGTACAATACGTGGAAGACAACCTTACTCTTTACAACCTTCTTGTATATACAAGGTTCATCTACAATTTTAATGAAGTCAAACTATTTGACTATCATATCAAAACAGACGTTCTAACTGCCTGAACCCGGTTGGGCCATCATCTCATGATATATTCCTCGCTCCCACTGTCACCGAGAAGACTGTAGTATCTCTCAAGTGGAAGAGGAACCCTACCAGATTCTCGGAGAGGCTAAGGTTCGTTGGAAACTATTGAATCCTTTGGTTTCATCAAATCATCAGCTGTTAGTTTATCTAGCTGGAACTCCTTCCAGTTCTACCTCATGACCACCAATTTCTTCACAAGAAATTCCTTTTGTAAAAAGGTGGCATGCTGAGAAACAAAACACCTTTTGCTCCTCAGAGTGGTAGAAGATATTCCCTCACTAATGTTTGGGATATCCTGACAAACTTACACAACTGACCTTGCCTAGAGCTTTTCCGGATTCTGCCTTTCAACATAGGTCGGACAACCCTATATCTTAACTCGTTTAAGACATGCTTTCTTCCCATTCTATATCTCATATGGAGTGGTAGGCACTGATTTGGATGGAACCCCATTCAATAGGTATGCAGCTTCTCCAGTGCATAACACCAAAAAGGAAACAGGTAACTCAGCAATACTCATCATAGAGTGCGCCATTTCTCATAGGGTGCGATACCTCCGCCCCGATACACCGTTGTGCTGTGGTGTATATGAAGGAGTAAGCTGAGAGAGAATCACATTCTCCTTTTAGAAACTTCAGGAACTCCATACACAAGTATTCCCCTCCTCGATCACATCGTAGGACTTTAATACTTTTACCCGTTTGGTTCTCAAAAGAACCAACCTTGGCATTTTCAGACATTGGACCGTATACATCAGCATGTATCCGTCCCAAGAGTTCAGTAACTCTTTCTCTGTTTCCAGTAAACGGAGTATTGGTCATTTTATCTTTGAGACAAGACTAGCAAGTAGCATAAGATGAAAATTCGAATAGATTCTCATATTCATCCTTATGTAACTTAGCTGGTCGTGTCACATTGATATGACCTAGTCTACAATGCCTCAAGAAGGAATCGTTCATTCCTGAACCACTCCTCTTGTCTGTGTTCTATATGCTTTGAACTGTAGTTTGATTTAGAACGTATATGCTATTATATAACGTGCCTGATAGAATCAACTCTTGATTCAGGAAAATGTTCATAGCATTATCCTCCAATACAGAATTATATCCTTCTTTAACACAGTAAAGAACATGATGTAATGTTGTATATCAGGTTCGGTATGTAATAACATTTGTTCAGAATCAATGTATCTAATACAAGGTGATATCTGCCAACAGACTTGGCTTCAACAATTGCACCATTCTCTAACACATAGAGACATATCACCCATTCTCAGTTCTCTACCTTTCTGTAGCCTATGTAACATATTACATATGCGGGATCCTGATCCGGTATCACATACCCAGGACGTAGAGGATACTGAATAACAGTTCTCGGTAATAAGGACACCCGAAGAATATGCATCAAAATGAACTTTCTTCGAATGGGTGGCATGGGAATCCGGATATTCCCCTATTTCCTGCTCGGACTTATAACAGTTATAAGATTGAGCGGAACCAACATTCCCTAGCTCAGTATAATAAGTAAAATTCGGTGAATGCATCCATATTATTATCTTGATTAAGGCGTGAAATAGTTGCTACCAGGAGAGAGAGAGAGAGAAGAAAACACTCTGCGTGTGCTCTTGCAGGATTAGATTGGTTATCAGAAATATCTAATCAGGATGGCTCCCACTGTTTTAGTCAAATCTTCCTTCAAACCCTAAAAGGTAAGACTATCCGGGATTACTTACACCCTACATGTTCGCCAATCTTTCGGCCAGGCCAGTGTCGGTACTTTGAGGGAAGTTCCCCGTGCTTTCGTACGGACCTAATAAAAATAAACCTCGTTTTACCAGGGGTGTAACCCTGTTAACACCTTTCTAGACACCTACTTGATCGGCTAATTGTAATTTGTAAAACTCTTCCAGGAGTAACTCTTACTCACAGTGGGTATCGGGATCCAACTATCTCATAGAAGGTATGCAATCTCATTGCAAATTTCAACACTTGAAATTTCCAATAATATTTTACCCCTAGCGTCCTATGACTTTGACGAAAACCAACAAACCATAGTCCGCTAGTCAAGTTCAACCCGTCATTTCCTGATTGAATTAAACCTATCCGCACGACCCTTGACGAAAGCCAACAAAGTCGCACGACTACCCTAACACAATCGCATCATATGCTTTTGCAGATAAGCATAAATAGCTACCGCACACTACGCCTTGACGAAAGCCAACAAACGTAGCACGAATACTATGAAGAACTTATTTGATATGACGGAGGGCTATGACAGGTTTTTAAGAAAACCTTTTGCGTAATGAACTTGATCTCGTTGTAGAATCGAGTGATTTTGAAAAGGAGTGTTTTTTAGGCTTTTACTAGTTTTTCTAAAGAGGTCACTCCCGTTGAAGGGATCTCGGCTCTTTCCTTATCGAATAAGGTGTAGGATATTTCATAAATACCGCTATGCAAAGCAAGAAGTATAGAAGCAATCAAAAACAAAACCGAGTTTGTGGCATCTGCTAGTTTCGCTAAAGAGGTCACTCCCGGTGAAGGGATCTCGGCTCTTTCCTTATCGAATAAGGTGCTGGATATTCTACATGGAATACCGCTATGCAAAGCAAGAACTAGAGCTACCATTTTTTAAAACAAGTTTCTACAACATCTTTAGGTTTCTTTTTCTTTTATTTCATTAATCTCATTAATGAAGTCCCATCAAAATATATGCTTCCTAAGCATCATATAAGAAACGACAGCAGCAATATTTATTATATCTCATATATATAATATAAGGATTCATCTCAGAACCCATCAAATGATCACATCACAGAATATCAGCAGCAGAAGAATCACATATGAAATATTGGATATACTAGTAATTCCGTGTTTTATTTAAGCCGGTAAAAACACGGATTTCACGGTCGCGATGAATAGCCAAACACACATCCCTAGACCCCTACGAGAGCGGCAAGCAACCCTACCAATTCTAGAGTTAGGAGACCCGGTCTCGAATTCTCGAGATCGTCTTCCACTGTACCCTAGAACCCAGTTACTTGTGCTCCCCGCCTTGGGTCTATCCTAATGCGGAAAAGTAAATAATATACATTGGTGACATCATCCTCAACTCGGAAGTGCCCCAATAAAAGAATATTACATACAATGAATTTTACATGAATGAAAATGAAAAACTCTCATCTTACATAAAACCCCCGGCTATTCAAAACACGACGATCCAATATAACATATCATAGCAACACATAACATCACATGTCATCAACGTAAGTAAATATGCGTATTCCGGTTTTTGTTGACATATAGCACCGAAACCGGCAATACACCACATATTACACTTACGGTCGCAGAAAAGAAAGTGAAAAACTACAACAGTTAGAATCCGCAATCTTCTTAGACATCATAAACCCAATATATCACATACATTGGATTTCATGCCTAACCAAATGAATTCCTTAGACATCACATGCCTAACAATTATAAACCCGCATTTTAGTCTCGATATTGAAAACACATTCCAATAACCTGTTGGGTAATTCAACAAGATTCCCGATAATATGATCGAATGCTCGTCGGAAACTTTAATAGACGGCCGCACCCCCCGATGTTGTCGACGAAGTGCACTAAGGCGGAACACCGCAGCCGCGAGCACTCGAACGGATGCTTTTGGCGACGGGGATCTCCTACAGTCACTTGGTCGGGGCTATAGGGCGTGGCTATCTAATAAGGTTACCCGGCGAGTATCCGCATACACTACGTAATTGCGACAGACTTTTGATCAACATCAAAATCCCGTGGCAACCGATCAAATGAGACTAAACCGCGTGATTTATAAAATTCAAACTAGTTATCTTATAACCAATTCTGTGGATTCCAAATATTGTATCACAAACACAGAAACCTAGGCAAAGTTAGATAATTCGATCGATGCAAAGAATTCCCAAAAATTCCCAGAGAGCTCAACACTTGAGCACAGTTAAAGTTAACCAGAGACATGCCACAACACCTACGGACCAACAGCTGAAGGGCCCGACCCAAGCCTCTCAAGTGGCGCCGCGTATCCGCTCTTCAGAAAACCATGTTATGGCCGCGGATCCGTGGTCACTTGGACGAGTTAGGGTTTCGTTCTTCAGGCGTGTCCATAGAATTCCCTGCATGATTTTCTGAGTATTTTTAACATGGAAAAATCCAACTTTTGGAAAATTTCCAGAAAGGGGTCATTTCGGGCTTTCGGAGTTCGATCGGACATTAAACTTCGTATAGACAACACCTAATGCTCTAGCTTGGCTCTGATACTACTGTAGGGTTAGCTTAGCACCTTATGAAGGTTTTGGCAAGCATCAAATATGCTACTTTAAAATTTTGGGGTGCTGAACCAACCAGCCAAGTAATCGAACTAGAGAATTAGGGTTAAACATGATATGTAAACTCTTTACATCTAAGTGAACAAGGAATACAACCTTTGTAGACCGGTCCTTCACTTCAATAGCTCCGTGTAGTAGTCCCTTCGCTGCGATCACGAATTTCCGGACTTTAGAGAGGCTCCCATGAAGAAACGAACAAACTTGCTTCGAAGTCTTCGAGGCCGAAGATGATCTACGTCGAGGAGACACTAGTTCATGCTATCTCTTCACTAATTGTGTAGATTAGTGAAGCAAACACCCTAAACTAAATGGCTAATAGTAGAGGATGATGAAGTAGGAAGTGGGCTCACTTTAGATATATTTTTCTCACAAGTTTTCATCACTTTTGAAAAAGCTAGCAAGCTTAAAAATGAGGAAGAAGAAGATGAAGCTCAAATGATGAATGAATAAATCATTAAGGTTAAAATGCAACCATGGGTGAGTATATCAACCATATACTAACTCATGTAGAGATTTAACCATGGTAAGGGGTTAATGGTTAGGTCACAAAATATCTTAAGAAAAACAAAGGAGTGGACTTAGTCAATGCTTATCCACAAGCTTCTAGCAATGATTTAATCCACTAATTTGTAATTACTTAATGATAAATGAAACCCTAACATAAACCCTAGTATGGTATGAGTCTCTTACATACATGTTGTATGTGTAACCTAGCATGACACAACAATATATATCACATATATATTTTGTGCAAAAAGAATATAATTAATATATATCACATATCACATATGTGCTCCTGCTCCGTTTCGCATGAACCAGGAAACCTCTGTGTAGGACTCTAAAGACTCGTCAATACGCCGGCGGTAGGTGATGATCATGCAGGGTTACCTAAGACGACAGCAAGGTTTCTGGAGGCATCGTCCATGCCAAATTCAAAAAAAATTTGCCGTTTTAGCTAACCCTAACTAGGAATCGTTAACTAGAAATCGACGGAAATGAAAATGCAAACAATTTGCAAATGAATGAGAGCAAGGAATACAACCTTTGTAGATCAGTCCTTCACTTCATTAGCTCCGTGTAGTAGTCCCTTCGCTGCGATCAAGAAGTCCCGGACTCTAGAGAGGCTCCGATGAAGAAACGAACATGCTTGCTTCGAAGTCTTCGAGGCCGAAGATGATCTACGTCGAGGAGACACTAACCCAAGCTATCTCTTCACTAATCATGGAATTAGTGAAGCAAACACCCTATACTAAATGGCAAGTAGTAGAGGATGATGAAGTAGGAATTTTTCTCACATTAGATTTCATATTCTCACAAGTTTTCAACACAAACTCAAACCCTAGAAAACACTTTTCTCTTTGAGCTCATGAAGAAGATGAAGAATATCTCAAGAGAGAATGAATTATGCCTTAGGTTAAAAATGCAACCAAGGGTTAAGCATGTCGTGCTTAACCTTTGTAGAGTGTTAACCATGGCCATGGGTTAAAGGGTTGGGTTAAACAAATATCATAAGCTAGACAAAAGAGTGGACAAAGTTAAAGATGCTTACAAGCTTCTACAAGCTTTCAACAAATATCAACCATGATAAAATCCACAATTTTTGAATAACTTAATGATAAATATAAAACCCTAATCTTAACCCTAGCATGGTTCAAGTCTCATAAACCCTAGTTGCATTTGTAACCTAGCATGATACATTTAACATATATCACATATACATCAATGTATCCAAAGTGAGAAATGAAATCATAAGTTACCTAATACTAGTTAATGTAATGTAATATATCAAATATATAATTATACATTAGATTATCAAATCAACTCTAGATTTAATAATCCGGCTATATCACATATAACCGACTAATATCATATGAATCAACTTATCGAATCAACACTTGATCCGATAACCCGGCTATATCATATATAACCGACCAATATCTCATATCACAAGAATAGAATATGGTATCTTATATCGTATCAATCTCTGACCCGCACATATCACATATGCGCTTCTACTCCGTTTCGCTTGAGCCAGGAAACCCCTGTGTAGGACTTTAAAGACTCGTCAATACGCCGGCAGTAGGTGATGATCATATCAAACACCCACAAGCCGCAAGCGGTCTGCTAAACGTAACGGCCACCCGGGTATTGAGCGATCAGAAGATCAACAAGCAAGCCTGCTCACACTCCTGCGAATCCAATCAGTAACACTACCGTACAGCCCGGTCTCTTCGTCTGATATGTCGCATATCTCGTCTAGGGGTGGTAAACGTCAGACCCCAATAACTCGATAAGTCGTGTCGATATGAGGATCACAACGGGTCAAGAAACTACTGATAACACTTACCAGTATTTCTCTAAAGCAGCCCTGGCCAGGGACTTCCCTGTTATAGCCAATCGAGCACAGCGCAACATCAACCCCCCAATATCGGGAGAGACGAAACCCCTCCTATCGCTCATTGCCTCCATGTGACTCGGGACTGTACCCAAAAGCCATCATTTTGCACGTTCTCTTGAATGTGGTAAGGTGGAAATCAAAGCACGGTGGGAATCATACAAGACTCTATGACGATCTCGGGTCTACAGACTAACCTGTACCAGTGTTACCAGAGAACTTCCATCTGACGTGAGGTATAATACCATCTGGGAGTTCTCGGCGAGTCCGTCCAGTGTACCCAGTCTCCACTGAGCACCCGTATACTTTCTCTGATGTCAAACACCAATGGATATGGGATTATCCATTGCCCATCTACATGGGTGGAGAAGCTATACGCTAGTCTACTCTGGTATATCGATGCCCAGTCTCGATACACCCACGACTAGGAACATTTGAAGGATGTACTTAGCGACTACTCTGTCCCCACTAGTATGATCTGCATCATAATCATGGTAGTCAAGTATTCACCCTAAGGGCTTTATCAACATGTAACATAGAGACAATCAGAGTACATGTTAAGATAAAGAGCAACCAGATAGCATACTATCATGTCGAGCAAGAAAGTCTTCACTATATATGTCCAAGCATCCACTACAATGTACATCGTATGTACAGTAATGGCTTCTATGGCATACATATAACTAACAATCTCCCACTTGCACTAGGGCCATCTGTCGTAGTATCCAATACCCAACAATCTGCAGTGGTTGAAGTATCTCATACTCAACCATCCCATAAAAGTCTCTCCTGTGAATAGGCCTTTGTGAGTGGATCCTCCCTGTTCTCCTTTATGTCTACTCTCCTAACCTCGATCTCCCTGGAGATCAACTATCTCCATGATCAGGTGATACTGCCTAAGAATATGTCTGGATCACTGATGGGACGGGGGTTCCTAGGCCAAAGCCACAACTCCATTGTCACACAATGGTAGGAACAAAGTTCATCTCATGAACTTATATACATCCAGAATGCCTCTTTGTTAGCATCGTAGGTAGCAATATCCAGCCTTTATCATCTAGTTTGCAATGGTATCTAGCTTGAAACTCTTCCAACATATCGTCCCTCCACTCAGGGTAAAGACAATGCCTGTAACTGACATTCAGTCGACCTTACCACCGTGGAAGCTATCCAGTTATTCTTGTTTGTTATATATATGCCCTAGAGGCCATTGTTGTACATATGATGTATATTATAATGGATGCTTGGATATATATAGAGAGGATTTTCTTGCTCGTCATGATAGTATGCTATTTGGTTTCTCTTTATCTTAACATGTTGACTTATATTAGTTTACTGTCTTACTCTCACATGTTGATAAAGCCCTTAGGATCTGTACTCGACTACTAGGACTATGATGAGATCATACTAGTGGGGCCACGGTAGTCGACGAGTACATCCTATAACTGTTCCTAGTCGAGGGTGTATCGAGACAGGGCATCGATACACCAGAGTAGACTAGCGTATACGCAACTTGACCCATATGATGGGCGATGGATAATCCCATATCCATCGGTGTTTGAGATCAAAGATGGTGTATGGGTGCTCAGTGGAGACTGGGTACACTGGACGGACTCACCAAGAACTCCCAGATGGTATTATACCTCACGTCAGATGGCAGTTCTCTGGTGACACTGGTACAGGTTAGTCTGTAGACCCGAGATCGTCAAAGAGTTGTAGGGTTACTAGGCACTATAAGAAGGTTCTACAAGGCATCAACCATTCCGGATTAAAATTTTAGCCGTGCCGAACAACCCTAAACTAGATCTTTAAACTAGAGATTGGGCAAAAACTAGCATGTTAAACACTTTAACACCAAGTGAATACGAAATACAACCTTTGTAGATCGGTCCTTCACTTCTTAAGCTCCTTGTAGTAGTCCCTTCGCAGCGATCATCGTGCTCCCGGACTCTCGGACGGCTCCATGAGAAGAGGGCAACGGTTTTGCTTGAAGTCTTCGAGGCCGAAGATAATCTACGTCGAGAGAATACGAACTCAAGCTTCTACTTCACTAACTAGAGAATTAGTGAAGCAAACACTCTAAACTAAAGTGCTAGTCTGGTAGAGGATGATGAAATAGGAAATGCGTAAACATTAGAATTTCTTTTCTCACTATCGTTCTCTCTCTTTAACAAACCCTAGAAAGAAATTGAAGAAGGAAGATGATGAGCTCAAAATGAGAATGAAAACTAATCAAGAGAGAGAGTTAGCTAACCATGGGTGAGTGGGTATCATATACTAACTCATGTAGAGACATAACCATGGCTAATTATAGTGGTTAGGTTAATTTATATCTTAAGTAAAACAAAACTAGTGGACTATGTCAATGCAACCATAAGCTTCATGAAGCTTCATGCATGTGAGCTCATTATCCATTTGTTTTTAGAATTACTTTAAATATAAAAACCTAACCAATATCATTATAATGGTGTATGTCTCATACACCCATGTAGTGTGTATCAACAACCATGATACAAAATGAACACAAATTAATATATATCACATATATATTAAGTTGTGCACAAGTGAGAAAAGCAGATGCTTAAGTGAACCGATGTTAGTTAATGTAAATTAGTATATCACATATACAAATATACACTAAATTATTAAATCAACACTTGACGTAATAATTCGGTTATATCACATATAACCGACTAACATCCAATGTATCGACTTATCGAATCAACCCTTGATTCGATAACCTGGTTACATCGCATATAACCGATCGACACAAACATCGCGAGAATAGAATACGGTATCACATACTCATATTATTCTCGCTCCCGCATATATCACATATGCGCTCCTATTTCTTTTTGCCTTAGCCAGTAAAACCTCTATGTAGGACTCTAAAGACTCGTCAATACGCCAGCAGTAGGTGATGATCATATCAAGCACCCACAAGCCGTTAGCGGTACTAGCTGGACGTAATGGCTACCCGGGTATTGAGCGATCAGAAGATCAGCAAGCAAGCCTGCTCCAACTCCTGCAAAAAGTCTGACAGTGACACTACCGTACAGTCCGGTCTCCTAGTCTGATATGTCGCATATCAAGTCTAGGGATGGTAAATGTCAGACCCCAATAACCGATAAGTCATGCCGATATGAGGCTCATAACGGGTTGAGGAACTACTAGTAACACTTACCAGTAAATCTCTAAACCATCCCTGGCCAGGGACTTCCCTGTTATGGACAATCGAGCATAGCGCAACATCAACCCCCAATACCGGGAGAGACGAAACCCCTCCTATCGCTCATTGCCTCCATGTGACTCGAGACTGTACCCAAAAACCACCGTTTTGCATGCCCTCTTGGACGTGGTAAGGTGGAAATCAAAGCAATGTAGGAATTACACAAGACTCTATGACGATCTCGGGTCTACAGACAAACCTGTACCAGTGTCACCAGAGAACTGCCATCTGACGTAAGGTATAATACCATCTGGGAGTTCTCGGCGAGTCCGTCCAGTTTACCCAGTCTCCACTGAGCACCCGTATATCATCTCTGATGTCAAACACCAATGGATATGGGATCATCCATCGCCCATCTACATGGGTCGAGAAGGTATACGCTAGTCTACTCTGGTATATCGATGCCCCGTCTCGATACACCCACGACTAGGGACCTTGAAGGATGTACTTATGGACTACCATGTCCCCACTAGTATGATCCGCATCATAGTTCAGGTAGTCAAGTACACATCCTAAGGGGTTTACCAACATGTAACAGAGAGACAATCAGTATACACGTTAAGGTAAAGAGTAACCAGATAGCATACTATCATGTCGAGCAAAAAGTCCTACCTATATATGTCCAAGCATCCACTACAATATACATCTCATGTATAGTAATGGCCTCTAGGGCATACATATAACTAACAATCTCCCACTTGCACTAGGGCCATCTGATAACAGTGGTTGTTGTATCTCATACTTAACCATCCCATAATAGTCTCTCTCTGGGAAAAGGCCTTTGTGAGTGGATCCGCCGTGTTGTCCTCTGAGTCTACTCTCCTAACCTCGATCCCCTGGAGATTAACCATCTCCATGATCAGGTGACACTGTCTTAGAATATGTCTGGATCACTGATGGGACGGGCGTTCCTAGGCATAAGCCACAACTCCATTGTCACACAATGGAACGAAGTTCATCTCATGTACTAATATACACCCAGACTTCTTCTTTGGTAGCATCTTTGGTAGCGATGTATCTAGCCTTTATCGTCTAGTATGCCACGGTATCTGTCTTGGAACTCTTCCAACATACCGTCCCTTTACTGAGGGTAAAGACAATGCCTGTGACTGACGTTCAGTCGTCCTTATCACCCTGGAACCCTTCCAGTGATTCTCCCCAGGATCAATTGATACCATCTCACTACAGCTAGTGAGTATCCTAACATCCAATTAGATCTATCTCATATATCCAAAACCAAGGATTTAGTAGGTATCACTTTGATCCTATGTGGAGAATCATTGTGATAAGCGGAGATTGATCGAGCGTAGCATAGGAAACTCCTTCTCTATCAAGAGTATGTCATCCACGTACTCTACGAGGATCACCACCATACTCCCTACCACCTTTTTGTATATACAAGGATCATCTACCATTTTGATGAAGTCAAACTCTTTGACTACCACATCAAAACAGACGTTCCAACTCCGCGATGCCTGCTTTATCCCATAAAGCAACTTGTACACGCTTCCGCTGCTCCCACTGTCTACGAAGCCCTCTGGCTGTGTACTTATAGACGCTCCCTTCCAAATCAACATTTAGAAAAGCAGTCATGACACCCAACCGCCAGATATCGTAGTCATGGTATGTAGCCGTGGCAAGTAGGATCTGGATGGACTTAAGCATAGCTACTTAGAAAAGGTTTCATCATAATCCATACCTGGTCAATGATGCAAACCTTTAACAAGTCTAGCTTTGAAAGTCTCAACTTTTCCATGTACACCAAGTAATCTTCTCAAGATATACTTGCTCCTGATGGGGATTTAACCCTTCAGATAAAGCAACCAAAGTCCATACTTTGTTGGTGTATAAGGATTCCATCTCAGATCGCTAAGCATCCAGCCATTCTTATAGAGTCCCACTCCTGATGGCCAGCTCGAAACTAGTTGGGTCATCATCTCATGATGCATTCCTCGCTCCCACTGTCATAGAGAAACAGAAGTATCTCTCAGGTGGGTGAGGAACCTTACTACATCAGCGGAGAGGCTGGGGTTCGTTGGTTACTATTGAATCCTTTGGTTCTACCAAATCATCAGCTGCACTTTGTATAACTGGAACTCCTTCCAGTTCTACCTTATGTCCACTAATTTCTTCTCAAGAAATTCCCTTTCACAAAGGTGGCATATTGAGAAACAAAACATCTTTTGTTCTTCGGTTAGGTAGAAGATATTCCCTTGCGAATGCTTAGGATATCCTACAAACTTCTACAGAACTGACTTTGCCTCGAGCTTGTCCGGATTATGCTTTTAGACATAGGCTGGACAACCCCAAATCTTAACAAACTTAAGATATGGGCTCTTCCCTTTCCATATCTCATATGAAGTGGTAGGCAACTGATTTGATCGGAACCCTATTCAATAGGTATGCAACTTCTCAAGTGCATAACTCCCAAAAGGAAAGGTAACTTAGTAGTACTCTTCATAGAGCACACCTTATCACATAGGGTGTGATTGCTCCGACCCGATACGCCGACGTGCTGTGGTGTATACGGAGGAGTAATGCTGAGAGAGAATAATCCAGGAATTCCGTGCTCAAGTATTCTCCTCCTTGATCACATCAAAGGACATAATACTTATACCCATTTTGGTTCTCTACTTCTAACTTATATTCTGTGAATATCTCAAAAGTTTCGGACTTGTGTTTCAACAGGAACATATGTCTGAATCTTGAGAGGTCATCAGAGAATGTAATGAAGTACAAAGAACCGGTCTTGGCATATGTAGACAGGGGACCTTCATACATCAACATGTATCATCCTAAGAGTTCACTAACTCTTTCTCTGCTTTCAATAAACAGAGTTATGGTCATCTTATCTCTGTGACATGACCGGCAAATTTCACAAGATGTAAATTCAAACTAATCAAAATATGCATCTATATGTAACTTCAGCTAGTCGGGTCGCATTGATATGACCTAGTCTACAATACCTTAAGAAGGATTCGTTCATTTCTGAACTCTTCCTCTTGTGTGTGTTCTGTATACTAAGAACTGTAGTTTGATTTAGAACGTCTATGCTTTTAGATAACGTGCTTGAACCGATCAACTCTTGATATAGGAAATGTACAAAACACTATCCTAAAATACAAAATTATATCCTTTCTTTACTAATAAAGAGACTGATATGATGTTGTATATTAGGTTCGGTATCTAATAACATTCGTTCAGAATCAATGTATTCTGGTAATACAGGGTGATAGTGACCAACAGACTTGGCTGCAACACTTGCACTATTTTCTATCTCATGAAACTTATCACCCGTTCTCAGTTCTCTAACTATATGTAGCCCATGTAACAGATTACATATGCGGGATCCTGATCCGGTATCTCATACCCAGGACGTAAAGGATACTGAGAAATAGTTCTCTATAATGAACACACCCGAAGATGATGCATCAGCATGCACTTTCTTCGTTTGGGCGGCATGGGAATTCTTGTAATCCCCTATTTCCTGCTCTGTCTTATAACAATTATAAGTTGGAGCGGGACCAACGTTCCCCAGCTCAGTATAACAAGCGGGTTCGGTCAATAGATCCGTATTATTATCTTGATTAAGGCGTGACATGGTCGGTACCTGGAGAGAGAGAGAAGAAAACACTCTGCGTGCGCTCTTGCAAGATCAGATTGGTTATTATTTTATCTAATCAGGATGGCTCCCACTGTTTTTATCAAATCTTCCTTCAAACCCTAAAAGGAAAGACTAGCCGGGATTAATTACACCCTACAATTTCGCCAATCTTTCAGCCAGGCCAGTGTCGGTACTTTGAGGGAGGTTCCCCGTGCTTTCGCACGGACCTAATTAAAGTAAACCTCATTTTCCCAGAGGCGTAACCCCGTTGACACCTTTCTAGACACCTACTTGATCGGCTAATTGTAATGTGTAAAACTCTCCCAGGAGTAACAATTACTCGCAGTGGGTATCAGGATCCAACTATCTCATAGAAGGTGTGCAATCTCATTGCAAATTTCAACACTTGAAATTCCCGATAATTTTGCCCCGAACGATCTATGACCTTGACAAGGTGAACAAACCATAGACCGTAAGTCAAGTTCAACCCGTCATTTCTTGATTGAATTAAACCCACCCGTACGACCCTTAACAAGGTCATCAAGGCCGCACGACTACCCTAATCCAATCTGCATCGTATGCATAAACAGATAAATACTGGTCAGCTACCGCACACTGCTTCTTGATAAGGTCAACAAACGTAGCACGAATACTAAGCAGGACTTATCTGAAATGACGGAAGGCTACGTCAGGTTTTTCTGAAAACCTATTGCGTAATGAACTTGATATCGTTGTAGAATCAAATAATTTTAAAATGGAGTGTTTTTTAGGCTTTTGCTAGTCTCGCTAAAGAGGTCACTCCCGGTGAAGGGATCTCAGCTCTTTCCTCGTCGAATGAGGTGCATGATATATCATATATATCACTGTGCAAAGCAAGAACTAGAAAAGCAATCAAAAGACAAAACCGGGGGGTGTAGCATCCGCCAATCATTGCTAAAGGGGTCACTCCCGGTGAAGGGATCTCAGCCCTTTCCTTATCGAATAAGGTGCGGGATGTTCTACAAGGAACACCGCGATGCAAAGCAAGAACTGTAGCTACCTGTTTTTGAAAATTCGATTCCACAACATCTTTTAGGTTTCTTTTCTTTTCTTTCATTAATCATATTAATGAAGTCCCATCATTTAAACACCTAAACATCACAGATAAATACGACGTACACTTATGCCATCCGCATTCGCCTCGATGTCCCCTCGTGCACCGTTAGGTTATGTGACTAACGGCAGAGCGAGGTAGGGCTAGCACGGGTGTAAAACATAAGTAACGTCTATATAATATATCATATATACTATATACAGTATTTATCACAACATATCAAATGTTCACATCATAAATATCGCAGCAGAATAAACATATGAAACATTGGATATACTAGGACGTCCGTGTTTTATTTTGAGCATCTATAAAACATGGATTCTACGGTCGCGCTGAATAGCCAAACCCACAACCCTAGACCCCTACGAGAGCGGCAAGCAACCCTTCCAATTCTAGAGTTAGGAAACCCGGACTCGACTCCTTGAGTTGGTCTCCCTCTGGACTCTAGAACCCGGTTACTTGTGCTCTCCTCCTTGGGTCTATCCTAGTGCGGAAAAGTAAATAATATACAAATGGTGACATCAACCTCATCCCGGAAGTGCCCCAATAAAAGAATATTACAAACATTAAATTTTACATGAATGAAAATAAAAACCCTCATCTCACATAAAACCCCCGGCTATTCAAAACGCGACGATCCAATATAACATATCCAGCAACACATAACATCACATGTCATCAACGTAAGTAAATATGCGCATCCCAATTGTCGTTGACATATAGCAACGAAACTGGCGATAACACTTATTACACTTACAGTCGCAGAAAAGAAAGTGTAAAACTACAACAGTTGGAATCCGCAACCTCCTTAGACATCACATGCCTAACAATTATAAACCCCAAATTTTAGTCTCTATATCGAAAACACTTTTCAATACCAAGTCGGGCAATTCAACAAGATTCCCGACATTTTGATCGAAAGCTCGTCGCAAACTTTAGTAGACGGCCGCACCCCCGATACCGTCGACGAAGTGCACCAATGCGGAACACCGCTGCCGCAAGCACCCGAACGGATGCTTTTGGCGATGGGGTTCTCCTACAGTCACTTGGTCGGGGCTATGGGGCATGGCTGTCTATTAAGTTTACCCGGCGAGTATCCGCGTACGCTACGTGATTGCGACGGACTTTTGATCGCATCAAAATTCCGTGGCAACCGATCATTTGAGACTAAACTGCTATGTTTATAACATCCAAATTAGTTATCTCATAACTACTTGTGGATTCCAAATATTGTATCACATTCCAGATAAATAGACAATGTTAAACTTTCGGATCGAATAATCAAACACCCAAGTTTTCCCAAATAGTTCTCAACACTTGAGGGGAGTTTAAAAACATCCATCACATGCCACAGTACCAATGGTCCAGCCGTAGAAAGGTCAAGCCAACGCCTCACATGTGGCAACGTTGTACTGCCCTAAACCCTAAGGTTCAAAAGGCAGTTCAAGACGGTCACATAATCGTGTTAAGGTTTATTGTCTTGTAGAGGGTCCATTGCGTAACTTGCACGATTTAGACATTCTTAAACAACGGAAAAATCCAACACATGAAAATTTTCCGTGTCGGAAAAAAGTGAGTTATTGATATCCGTTCGAACTTTTTAATACTTTCTAAATTATCCGGAAAAACATAACGAAATTAAATTTTCCGATCGAATCAGCGAATACAAAATAAACCCCAGATCACTCAACACTTGATTCAGATAAAAAAAATACCCATAAAATATAAGGAATAGCTACAGAAATTACTGCAAAAAACTCTGTCCACATTTCACTTTTTCTGCCACGGAACCGCCGCCTGAGGTGGGGAGGGACCGCGGTCCGCGGCGGCTGTATGGAAATAGGGGCTCGAATTTTGTGGTAATTCTTAGAATTCCCTGCTGATTTTTTTAGGTATTTTTAATTCAGAAAAATCATAGTTTTTAAAAATTGTCCAGAGAGGGGTTTATTTTAGCGTTTCGGGGTTCGTTCGGAGTTTTAACATCGTATACACGTCGCCTAATTCTCTAGCTAGGCTCTGATACTTCTGTAGGATTACTAGGCACTCTAAGAAGGTTCTACAAGGCATCAACCATGCCGGATTAAAATTTTAGCCATGCCGAACAACCCTAAACTAGATCTTTAAACTAGAGATTAGGCAAAAACTAACATGTTAAACACTTTAACACTAAGTGAATACGAAATAAAACCTTTGTAGATCAGTCCTTCACTTCTTAAGCTCCTTGTAGTAGTCCCTTCGCTGCGATCATCGTGCTCCCGTACTCTCGGACGGCTCCATGAGAAGAGGGCAACGGTTTTTCTTGAAGTCTTCAAGGCCAAAGAAGATCTACGTCGTGGGAATACGAACTCAAGCTTCTACTTCACTAACAAGAGAATTAGTGAAGCAAACACCCTAAACTAAAGTGCTAGTCTAGTAGAGTATGATGAAATAGGAAATGGGTAAACTTTAGAATTTCTTTTCTCACTATCATTCTCTCTCTTAATCAAACCCTAGAAAAAAATTGAAAGAGGAAGAAGATGAGCTCAAAATGAGAATGAAAACTAATCAAGAGAGAGAGTTAGCTAACCATGGGTGAGTGGGTATCATATACTAACACATGTAGAGACATAACCATGGCTAATTATAGTGGTTAGGTTAATTAATATCTTAAGTAAAACAAAACTAGTGGACTAAGTCAATGCAACCATAAGCTTCATGAAGCTTCATGCATGTGAGCTCATTATCCATTTGTTTTTAGAATTACTTTAAATATAAAAACCTAACCAATATAATTATAATGGTGTATGTCTCATACACCCATGTAGTGTGTATCAACAACCATGATACAAAATGAACACAAATTAATATATATCACATATATATTAAGTTTTGCACAAGTGAGAAAAACAAATGCTTAAGTGAACCAATGTTAGTTAATATAAATTAGTATATCACATATACAATTATACACTAAATTATTAAATCAACACTTGACTTAATAATCCGGTTATATCACATATAACCGACTAACATACAATGTATCGACTTATCGAATCAACCCTTGATTCGATAACCTGGTTACATCGCATATAACCGATCGACACAAACATCGCGAGAATAGAATACGGTATCACATACTCATATTATTCTCGGTCCCGCACATATCATATATGCGCTCCTATTTCGTTTTGCCTGAGCCAGTAAAACCTCTATGTAGGAAGACTCGTCAGTACGCCGGCAGTAGGTGATGATCATATCAAGCACCCATAAGCCGTCAGCGGTACTAGCTGGACGTAACGGCTACCCAGGTATTGAGCGATCAGAAGATCAGCAAGCAAGCCCGTTCCAACTCCTACAAAAAGCCTGACAGTGACACTACCGTACAGTCCGGTCTCCCTGTCTGATATGTCGCATATCAAGTCTAGGTGTGGTAAACGTCAGACCCCAATAACCGAAAAGTCATGCCGATATGAGGCTCATAAAGGGTGGAGAAACTACTGGTAACACTTACTAGAAAATCTCTAAACCAGCCCTGGCCAGGGACATCCCTGTTATGGCCAATCGAGCATAGCGCAACATCAACCCCCAATACCAGGAGAGACGAAACCCCTCCTATCGCTCATTGCCTCTATGTGACTCGAGACTGTACCCAAAAACCACCCTTTTGCACGCCCTCTTGGACGTGGTAAGGTGGAAATTAAAGCACAGTGGGAATCACACAAGACTCTATGACGATCTCGGGTCTACAGACTAACCTGTACCAGTGTCACAAGAGAATTGCCATATGACGTAAGGTATAATACCATCTGGGAGTTCTCGGCGAGTCCGTCCAGTGTACCCAGTCTCCACTGAGCACCCGTATATCATCTCTGATGTCAAACACCAATGGATATGGGATCATCCATCGCCCATCTACATGGGTCGAGAAGGTATACGCTAGTCTACTCTGGTATATCGATGCCACGTCTCGATACACCCACGACTAGGGACCTTGAAGGATGTACTTATGGACTACCATGTCCCCACTAGTGTGATCCGCATCATAGTCCAGGTAGTCAAGTGTTAGTTGTATGTATGCCCTAGAGTCCAGTATTGTACAGATGATGTATATTATATTGGATGCTTGGACATATATAGAGAGGACTTTCTTGCTCGTCATGATAGTATGCTATCTGGTTGCTCTTTACTTTAACATGTATACTTGTCTCTTTATACTGTCTTATAGTTACATGTTGCTAAAGCCCTTAGGATGTGTAGTTGACTACCTGGACTATGATGCGGATCATACTAGTGGGGACATGGTAGTCCGTAAGTACATCCTTCAAGGTCCCTAGTCGAGGCTGTATCGAGACGGGGCATCGATATACCAGTGTAGACTAGCGTATATGCTTCTCGACCCTTGAGATGGGCGATGGATGATCCCATATCCATTGGTGTTTGACATCAGAGATGGTTTACGGGTGCTCAGTGGAGACTGGGTACACTGGACGGAATCGCCGAGAACTCCCAGATGGTATTATACCTCACGTCAGATGGCAGTTCTCTGGTGATACTTGTGCAGGTTAGTCTGTAGTCCCGAGATCGTCATAGAGTCTTGTGTGATTCCCACTGTGCTTTGATTTCCACCTTACCATGTCCATGAGGGCGTGCAAAACGATGGTTTTTGGGTACAGTCCCGAGTCGCATGGAGGAAATGAGCGATAGGAGGGGTTTCGTCTCTCCCGGTATTGGGGGTTGATGTTGCGCTGTGCTCGATTGGCCGTAACAGGGATGTCCCTGGCCAGGGCTGATTCAGAGATTTACTGGTAAGTGTTACCAGTAGTTTCTCTACCCGTTATGAGCCTCACATCGGCACGACTTATCGGTTATTGGGGTCTGACGTTTACCACCCCTAGACTTGATATGCGACCGGACTGTAAGGGAAGTGTTACCAGCAGGCTTTTACAGGAGTTGGAGTGGGCTTGCTTGCTGATCTTCTGATCGCTCAATACCCGGGTAGCCGTTACGTCCAGCTAGTACCGTTGACGGCTTGTGTGTGCGTGATGTGATCATCACCTACTGCCGGCGTATTGACGGGTCTTTAGAGTCCTACACAGAGGTTTTACTGGCTCAGGAGAAATGAAATAGGAGCACTTATGTGATATGTGCGAGACCAAGAATAAATGCGTGTATGTGATAACGTATTTTATTCTCGCGACTTTTTGTATCAGTCGGTCATATATGATATGACCGGGTTATCGAATCAAGCGTTGATTCGATAAGTCGATACGATGGATGTTAGCCGGTTATATCATATATGACCGGATTATTAAGTCAAGTGTTGATTTAATAATTAAGTGTATAATTGTATATTAGATATACTAATTTACATTTGCTAACACTTATTCACTTTAGGGTTTTTCTCACACTTGCACACTTGAATATATATTTATGATATATATATTAAAAGTGTTTTGTTTTGTATCATGGTTGATGATACACTAAACATGGGTGTACAAGACACACACCATTCTATTTTTAAATGGTTGTTTACATTTATTTAAGGTAATTACAAATTAGTGGAATTTCTTTCATAAGCATGAAGCTTGTAGAAGCTTGTGGTTGCTTTGAAAAAGTCCACTTGTTTTGTTTTACCTTAGATCTTTGTTTAACCTAACCATTTACACTTAGCTATGGTAAAGTCTCTGCAAGGGTTAGTATATGATACTCTCTCACCATGGTTAGCAAATTCACTTAATCATTATCCTCATATCTTTTCTTTTGTTCATCATCTTCTTCTTCATTGAGCAAGAGAAAAGATAAACTAGGGTTTGATCCAAAGTGAGAAAGGTTGTGAGAAACAAAAATCCAAAGAGAACCCACTTCCTATTTCTCCAGCCTCTACTTGATTAGCACTTTAGTATAGGGTGTTTACTTCACTAATTCTCTAGTTAATGAAGTAGGAGCTTGAGTCGGAATTCCCTCGACGTAGATCATCTTCGGCCTCGGAGACTTCAAGCAAGGTCGCATCCTTCGCGCCGTGAAGCCATGCAAGAGCCCAGGAGAACCTTGATCGCAGCGATGGGACTTCAACAAGGAGCAAATGAAGTGGAGGAACGATCTACAAAGGTTGTATATCGCATTCCCTTTAGTGTAAAGTTGTTTACTTTCTCAATGATTCGCCTAAACTCTAGTTAACGATCTTGCTTAGTTTTATTCGGCACATAAAAATTTAATTTTAGCATGGTCGATGCCTTGTAGAGCCTCGTTAGTGTGCCTAGTAACCCTTCAGTGGTATCAGAGCCTAGCTAGAGCCTTAGGCGAAGTGTAGACGATATTAGATGTCCGATCGAACCCCGAAACCCTAATCGGAACCCTTCTCTGTACATTTTTTGATTTGTGGATTTTTCTGAATTAAAAATACTCAAAAAATTCAGCAGGGTTTTACAAGAATTACTGTGCAAAACATGGTCCTAAATCCATCAATGAGCCGCGGAACCGCGGCCGTACCCCACGTGGCGCGGCGGTTCCGCGGCCATACAGTTGCTTCGTTGACCAATCTTTGCACACTAATGTTTAAATTTGACTCCTGTGTTTTATGGGTAATTTTAATATTTACTCAAGAGTTGAGTTTTCTAGGTTGTATTGGGGACTCGGTGTTTCGATCGAGAAGTTTAACTTCGTCTGTATGTTTTTCCGGGTATTTTAGAACATGTTAAAAAATTTGACCGGATATAAATACCCACTTTTTCCCCTGTAGGGAAATTTCTAAGTGTTGGATCTTTCCGTAGTTTAAGAACATTCGAAGTAGTGCAAGTAACGCGATGGACCCTCTAGAAGACAACAAACCTTAACTCGATTATATGACCGTCTTGAACTGCCTTTTGAACCTTTGGGTTTGAGGCAGTACGGCGTGCCATATGTGAGGCGTTGGATTGACCCTTCTACGGCTGGACCATTGGTACTGAGGTATGAAGTGAATGTTTTTAAACTTATTTCATGTGTTGAGCTGTTTCGGAAAAACTTGGGTGTTTGATTGTTCGATCGAAAAGTTTAACATTTTCTATTTATCTGGAATGTGATACAATATTTGGAATCCACAAGTAGTTATGAGATAACTAATTTGGATGTTATAAACATAGCAGTTTAGTCTCACTTGATCGGTTGCCACGGAATTTTGATTTGATCAATAGTCCGTCGCAATCACGTACCGTACGCGAATACTCGCCGAATAAACTTAATAGACAGCCATGCCCCATAGCCCCGATCAAGTGACTGTTGGAGAACCCCGTCGCCGACAGCATCCGTTCGAGTGCTTGCGGCAGCGGTGTTCCGCCTTGGTACACTTCGTCGACGGTATCGGGGGTGCAGCCGTCTACTAAAGTTTGCGACGAGCTTTCGATCAAAATGTCGGGAATCTTGTTGAATTGGCCGACTTGATATTGAAAAGAGTTTTCGATAATGAGACTAAAATGCGGGGTTTATAATAGGTTAGGCATGCGATGTCTAAAGAGTTTGCGGATTCCAACAGTTGTAGTTTTACACTTTCTTTTCTGCGACCGTAAGTGTAATATGTGATATCGCCGGTTTCGTTGCTATATGTCAACGACAATTGGGATGCGCATATTTACTTACGTTGATGACATGTGATGTTATGTGTTGCTGGATAGGTTATATTGGATCATCGTGCTTGAATAGCCGGTGGGTTTTATATGAGATGAGAGTTTTTATTTTCATTCATGTAATATTCTTTTATTGGGGCACTTCCGGGTCGAGGTTAATGTCACCTTTTGTATATATTTACTTTTCCGCACTAGGATAGACCCAAGGAGGAGAGCACAAGTAACCGGGTTTTGGAGTCCAGTGGGAGACCCACTCGAGGAGTCGAGTCCGGGTCTCCTAACTCCAGAATTGGTAGGGTTTCTTGTCTCTCTTGTAGGGGTCTAGGGGTGTGGGTTTGGCTATTCATCGCGATCGTGGAATCCGTGTTTTATAGAGGCTCAAAATAAAACACGGACGTCCAAGTATATCCAATGTTTCATATGTTTCTTCTGCAGCGATATCTGTGATGCGATCATTTGATGTTCTGTGATAAATACTGTATATAGTATATATGATATATTATATAGGCGTTACTTATGTTTTACACCCGCGCTAGCCCTGCCCTGCTCTGCCGTTAGTTACCTAACCTAACGGTGCACGAGGGGACATCGAGGCGAATGCGGATGGCATAAGTGTACGTCGTATTTATCTGTGATGTTTAGGTGTCTTAAATGATGGGACTTCATTAATGTGATTAATGAAAGAAAAGAAACCTAAAAGATGTTGTAGAATCAAATTTTCAAATAAAAAGGGTAGCTACAGTTTTGCTTTGCATAGCGGTATATATGATATACCCTGCACCTTATTCGATTTGGAAAGAGCCGAGATCCCTTCACCGGGAGTGACCTCTTTAGTAAAACTGGCAGATGCTACAACACTCGGTTTGCTTTTGATTGCTTTTGGAGTTTTGCTTTGCATAGTGATGTATATGATATATCCTGCACCTTATTCCATAAGGAAAGAGCCGAGATCCCTTCACCGGGAGTGACCTCTTTAGCAAAACTAATAAAAGCCTCAAAATCACTTCATTTCAAAAATTTCACATGATTCTACGACGATATCAAGTTCCTTACGCTCATGGTTTTCAGAAAAACCTGCGCATCCCTCCGTCATTTCAGATAAAGACTAGTTAGTATTCGTGCTACGTTTGTTCACTATGTTAAGGCGTAGTGTGCGGTAGCTAATGAGTACTTATCTGCTAAAACATGAGATGTGATTGGATTAGGGTAGTTGTACGACTTTGTTGACTATGTTAAGGATCGTGCAGGTGGGTTTAATTCAATCGGGAAATGACGGGTTGAACTTGACTAGCAATTATGATTTGTTGACTATGTTAAGGTCATAAATTGCTAGGGGCAAAATATTTTCGGGAATTTCAAGTGTTGAGATTTGCAATGAGATTGCATACCTTCTATGAGATAGTTTGATCCCGATACCCACTACGAGTAATTGTTACTCCCGGGAGAGTTTTACACAGGACAATTAGCCAATCAAGTAGGTGTCTAGAAAGGTGTCCACGGGGTTACGCCTCTGGGAAAACGAGGTTTACTTTAATTAGGTCCGTGTGAAAGCACGGGGAACCTCCCTCAAAGTACCGACACTGGCCTGGCTGAAAGATTGGCGAAGTTGTAGGGTGTAATTAATCCCGGCTAGACTTTCCTTTTAGGGTTTGAAGGAAGATTTGATAAAAATAGTGGGAGTTATCCTGATTAGATAAGATAATAACCAATTTGATCTTGCAAGAGCATACGCTAAAGTGTTTTCTTCTCTCTCTCTCCAGGTAGCGACCATATCATGCCTTAATAAAGATAATAATATGGATGTATTGACCGAACCCGGATGTTATACTGTGCTGGGGAACGTTGGTTCCGTTCTTTCTTATAAGAGTTATAAGACTGAACAGGATATAAGGGAATACCGGGATTCTCATGCCACCCGAATGAAGAAAGTACATGTTGATGCATTTTCTTCAGGTGTGTTTGTTATAGAGAACTGTTTCTCCATTTGCTCTACGTCCTGGGTATTAGATACCGGGTCAGGATCCCATATAAGTAATCAGTTGCATGGGCTTAGGAAAGGTAGAGAACTTGGAGAAGGTGATAAAGACATAAGGGTTGGAAATGGTGCAATAGTTGCAGCTAAAACCGTCGGGGAATATCACCTTGTATTGCCAACTGGTAATACATTGATTCTGAACGAATGCTATTACATGCCGAACCTGATATGCAACATTATATCGGTTTCTTTGTTGAGCAAAGAGGGATATAATTTTGTATTACAGGATAATGTCATGAACATTTTCCTAAACCAAAAGTTGGTCGGATCAGGCACGATGTGCAATGGCATTTATGTTCTAAATCAATCAACAGTTCTGAGCATAACAAACACACATAAGAGGAAGAGTTCAGAACTGAACGAATCCTTCTTATGGCATTGTAGACTGGGTCACATCAATGCAACACGACTCGCTAAGTTTCATAAAGATGGATATTTGAATCCGTTTGAATTTGCATCTTATGACACTTGCCAGTCATGTCTCAAAGGCAAGATGACAAAAACTCCATTTACGGGACACGGAGAAAGAGTTACCGAACTCTTGGGACTGATACATAGTGATGTATGCAGTCCCATGTCTACACATGCCAGGGATGGTTCTTCGTACTTCATTACTTTCACTGACGATCTCTCTAGATTCGGATATGTGTTCTTGATGAAACAAAAATCAGAAGCTTTTGAGAAATTTAGAGAATATAAACAAGAAGTCGAGAACCAAACCGGAAAAAGTATTAAAATCCTACGATCTGATTGAGGAGGTGAATACTTGAGCAATGAATTCCTGGACTTCCTAAAAGAGAATGGGATTCTCTCTCAGCTGACTCCTCCATATACACCACAACACAACGGTGTATCGGAACGGAGGAATCGCACCCTATTAGATATGGTGCGCTCGATAATGAGTACAGCTGAGTTACCTATTTCCTTCTGGGGTTATGCGCTTGGGACAGCAGCATACCTATTGAATCAAGTTTCGTCTAAATCTGTACTTACCACAGCATATGAGATATGGAGTGGGAAGAGACCATATTTTAAACGAGTTAAGTTATGGGGTTGTACGGCCTATTTCAAAAGGCAAAATCCAGACAAACTCGAGGCACGGTGAGTTCTTTGCAAGTTTGTGGGATATCCTAAGAACTCCCAAGGATATTTTTTCTACCACGCTGAAGAACAAAAGGTGTTTGTTTCACAATATGCCACCTTTTTGGAAAGGGATTCACAATATGCCACCTTTTTGGAAAGGGAATTTCTTGAAAAAGAAATTAGTGGCAAAGTGGTAGAGCTGGAAGAGGTTCCAGATACACAAACTGCAACTGAAGATTTAGTGGAACCAGAGGATTCGGTAGTTCCCAACGACCTCAGCCTCTCCGCCGATCTAGTAGGGTTCCTCACCCACCTAAGAGATACTACGGTTTTCTCATAGATGGTGGGAGCGAGGATTGCATCATGGTTGATGATGACCCAACTAGCTTCAAGCAGGCCATCACGAGTGGGGACTCAGTGAAATAGCTGTATGCAATGCAGTCCGAGATGGAATCCATATACACCAACAAAGTGTGGACTTTGGAAGTTGCTCCTGAGGGGGTAAAACCCATTGGGAGCAAGTGGATCTTCAAGAAAAAACTTGGTGTAGATGGGAAAGTGGAGACTTTCAAAGCTAGACTTGTTGCAAAGGGTTTTCGTCAAAGACCAGGTGTGGACTATGACGAAACCTTTTCTCCAGTGGCTATGCTTAAATCCATCCATATCATGCTTGCCATCGCTGCATATCATGACTACGAAATCTAGCAAATGGATGTTAAGACCGCCTTTCTAAACGGTGATTTAGAAGAGTGCGTGTACATGACTCAGCCAGAGGGCTTCGTAGATAGTGGGAGCGGCGGGAAGGTGTGTAAGCTGCTTAAATCCATTTATGGATTGAAGCAAGTATCGCGGAGTTGGAACATCTGCTTTGACGTCGTTATCAAAGAGTTTGATTTCGTCAAAAACGTAGATGAACCTTGTATCTACAAGAAGGTGGCAGAGAGTAAGGTTGTCTTCCTCGTATTGTACGTGGACGACATACTCTTGATAGGAAATGATATTCCTATGCTGCAATCGGTGAAGCTCTTCTTATCACAAAGATTCTCAATGAAAGATCTTGGTGATGCCTCCTGCATATTGGGAATTATGATCTATAGAGATAGATCTAAACGGATATTGGGATTATCCCAATCCAGGTACATTGACACCATACTAAAGAGGTTTAGTATGGAAGAGTCCAAACGTGGGTTTTTACCCACAATCTCAGGGCTCACTCTCTCCAAAGAGATGTCTCCCAAGACTGATTTGGAGAGAGCTCGCGTGCAAGGGATACCCTATGCTTCGGTAGTAGGCTCTATCATGTACACGATGCTATGTACCAGACCCGATGTAGCATACTCACTAAGTGTAGTGAGTAGGTAGCAAGCTGATCCTGGAGAGAGTCACTGGACAACTGTGAAGAGCATTCTCAAGTACTTGGGAAGGACTAAAGAGATGCTCTTGGTGTATGGTAACGGAGAACTCCAAGTGGCGTCCTTTACCGATTCGAGCTTCCAGAGTGATAAGGACGACTCTAAGTCGCAGTTGGGATTTGTCTTTACCCTTTATGGAGGGGCGGTTAGCTGGAAGAGTTCCAAGCAGGAAACCGTGGCAGACTCGACGATGCAGGCTGAACACATCGCTGCCAACGATGCTACCAAAGAGGCTGTCTGGATCAAGAAGTTCATTACTGAACTTGGAGTGGTTCCATCCATTGAGCATCCAATACCTTTGTATTGCGATAACAATGGAGCGGTGGCTTTGGCCAAGGAACCCAGGTCCCATCAGCGATCCCGGCATATTCTGAGGCGGTATCACCTGATCCGGGAGATAGTTGATCGCCGAGAGATCGAGGTCAGTGTAAGTCTACGCTAGCGCCCCGGCAGTCTACAGACGCCAAATGCGGAACAAAAACTTTTTAACTGGTGCTATCGTATACTTTAACCCGGATCTGCCATTATTGCTAAACTAACAAACTGTAAAGAGTGTAGAAAGATTGTACCGAACGATCCGAGTCCTTCGTTCTTCAACCATCATCCCACGCTCCGTTGCGGCTGCTCCGATCTCGTCGATCTCCAATCTCCTCGTCGAGGTGGCACCACATGATCGGTTCTTTAAACGGGCTCCCGCCTCTGAGTCGAGGCAACTCGATCGTCAAGTTTACTAAAAGAGACGACCAAGAATGATGTAGAGAATGAGTAGATGACTTTGTCTCACTTCGTCCAAATCCGTGGACGATCGGTTAATGAAGTTGCCGAGGGAATCGGGTGATGGAATGAAATGAACTGTGAAATTCCATACACCGATAAAACCTATCATAATCTTTTCTAGCAAATGAAACATCAAGTGAGAGTGAATGAGAGAGGAGGCCTTCCATTCATATATGAAGGAGGAGAGTGAGTGTAGGAGCAAGTGGTGACTTTAAGAAAGCTTCTCACTTCAAAAGATCAAGAATAAAATATCCTTAAGTAAACAAAAAGCTTTAATGATAATGCATGATTCACAAACCTAGTCATCATGCATTAATGAACCATTAAATGCAACCAATGAAAACTCAACACTAATTAATCCTAGTCACCTCTTCTAGAACCTTCTAGAAGAATCCACACTCATCTCAAGAAAAGATAAATCCGTCTTTAACCGAATGTTAAAAGACGGCTGATTGAAAACTGGAAACTGACAACTTCCAAAAGTGATCCTGAAACGAATTTCAGGACAACCCCGAAACTGTATAAATATACCCGCATTTGTATTACGACCGAATACAAATGCAACTGAGACAAAGATATTATACCTACTCAATATAATACTCGGATCCGGCTTAAACCAAAGCCGACCAGTATCAACTGCCCGAAAAATAACACGTGCGTAAACGCACGTGCATTTTCCGAACCCTGCCATAAAACCATACGGCCTCTACAACGTTTCGCCCGAACTTTGGAAACTGTCTGTGGGGGACTCTAATGACTCGTCAGCACCCTGGCAGTGGGTTTAACCACAAACCGTCAGCGGCACTAGCTATGCGTAACGGCTGCCCATGGACTGACCTCAAGGGTGGCCGAGGAGCGAACTCAAGGGAGACCGATGAGCGAACTCCTCCGAAAATCCTACTGAGCCCAACAGTGACAATGTATATACAGTCCGGTCCGTTCGTCAATGAGTATCGCATATCCGCCTAGGGGGCTAGTAACGTCAGACCCCCAATAGCAGTATAAGTCGTGTCGGAGTGAAGCCCAAATACACTCTGAGATACTACTGGAGTACCTACCAGTAAATCTCCTACCATGGCCATGGATTTGTGTAATGGCTCTCCTAGAGACAGCACGACCTCGCCCCCAATACCGGGAGAGACGAATCCCCTGCCGATCCGCTCACGTGCCTCCATATGGCTCGGGACTGTACCCAAAAGCTACCTGTTTGCACGACTCCTTTGAGCCGTGGTAGGGTAGAAATCAAAGCACAGTGGGAACTCACACGAGACAAATGACGACCTCAGGTCGATGAACTAACCTGTACACATGTCACCAGGGAACTGCTATCTGACGATAGGTATAGTACTAACTAGCAGATTCCCGGCGAGTCCTGTCCGGTGTACTCATAACCCAATGAACACCTGTATACATCTTAGGTGATCCAGCTGACACCAGTGGCTTATGAGACCGGCCACCGCCCCTCGTCGGGGTCTCGACTGTATACACTAGTCTACTCCGGAGTATCGATGCCCTGTCTCGAAACTCCCACGACTAGGGACCACAATTAAGGATATGCATATAAACTACCCAACTCTCACGTATATGAACGCCATCATACTGTTAGTAGTAAAGCAAGATCCTAAGGGCTCTATCAAAGTGTAACATGCAATCAGTCACCTGAACATGTACACGACTGATAAAGGCAAACCAGATAGCATACTATCATCTCGAGTAAGACTGTCCTACCGGGATAGGTCCTCCGCAATCATTGCAATCACGTACCTGCGATCCAATAATTGACTATGAGGGCACTATCTCCAACAATCTCCCACTTGCACTCAAGGCTAATATTGCGATGTCGACTACTCACAGCCCGTGTGAAACCGAACATCCAACTCCTCTACTAATCAGTTTCACAAAGCCCGTTTGTAAAACTATTGTGTTCGAGAAATAGCCTCAGTGAGTGGATCCGCCAAGAAGTATCTTTCTATATCTCTCTTAATCTCAAGTTCGCGGAGAAAACCATCTCCCGAATTGAGTAATACCTGTCTTAGAACATGTCTGGATATCTGATGGGACCTTAGTTCATAGATGAACTCCATATCCAAACTTCTTAGACTGAATCGATCACTGAACCTAATCAGTATCGGGCACCTTGCTTCCCACAGTATCCTCTTGGACCACCTGTCCATAATACTGTCCCTCTTCGTCAGAGGGAAAGACTAAAACTCTGACAGTCACTCTGTCAACCATGTCACCTTTGAAGCCTGGAATGATAATCGTCTCCCGAAGGAGGCTGCCGTCATCAAATCCGTAGAACATGCACTTATGTTCTAAAACTGCTTCCATATATTTCTCCAGGATTGGATTAATACAAACTTATTGCAGCTAGTGCAAAAACAATATCTGGTGTGGTACTTGACATCTCATGATTGACTCAATTGCCTAAGCAAGTGATCTGCCAATCATGCACATCCCTCTCCCCTTTAGTCTGTAAGACACCTTTAGAGAGGGTGACTCCATCACCTGCAGGTACACCACCATGCTAGGAGTCAACTATTCCAAAAACCATTAGAATATCTGTCAAAGTACCCACATTGGGAAACTACCCAAATCCAGATCTAAAACCATAGATCTAGAAACCAAAATGTCAAATATTATATCCATATCCTGTCTGGAGAAACAACTGTGTGACGACCACAGTACAACCGATCGTAGTATAGGAATTTTACTTCCTACTCTGTGTATGTCATCCATATACCATGACATCACACCCTACTACCTTCTTAACTGATCTATCCCCTATTCTGATTGAAGTCAAACCCATGACTGTCACATCAAAATTAGATGATCTATCTCCGCTATCACTGCTCAAGTCTATAAATAGATATAAGCATCTTGCCCACTATGCTTCCGCTGCTCCCACTGACTACGACAACCCTCCTACCGGGTCTCATATCCTGGAACAACAGTAGTGTCAAGTCTTGGTAGATAAGAACCTCCCTGTCACCGTCTCTGAGGCTACCGAAGTACCTCTCGGGCGTCTGAGGTTACCTACCATACCTGCGGAGTGGCTATTGGAATGTCAAACCTGATTGAATATATAGGTCCTATTAAATTTTCCATAATCGTTCGCGGTTCTGGAATCACTTCCAGTTCAACCATACTCCCACTACTGTTTTCTGAAAAAGATCCATTTTTACTAAAACTGTGGCAAGTCAAGAACAATATCACTATTGATCTTCTAAATGGTAGAATATCAACCCTCGTCATAGCCAGGGTCAACCCACAAACAACCATTACAGAAACGTGCCCTGAGTTATCCAGTGTCTGGTTTTAATCATAAGCTGGACAACTCCCCGTACCTTAATATCTTTTAAGGTACGAACTATTCTATATCCAATATAGAAACTTTGGCACTTAATTAATTGGAACCATATTCAATCCATGCATCTGTCTCCAGTGCATATCAACTTAATGGAAAGAGGCTAATCAGCATTACTCAACTTAGGAATCCATCCAATTATGAGTAACCTGGAAGAGAAATACTTTTCTCAAAACCATCACTATAATCTGAATACCAATCACAAGAATCTACATCCTCGATCTCTTTGAAGAATCCCGATACTTGTGATACCTGGTTCTCTACTTTATTCTTATACCCACAACTTCTCAAAACTTAGACCTTTTATTTCTACGAAACACTCGTCTAAATACTAGAGAAGTTATAAGTAAACAGAACATAGTACGAGGACCTACCCCTTTGTCCTGATGGACACTGGACAACATACAATACTCTGCATAAGTCCGCTGAGTTGAACAACTCAAAACCTGTGCGTTGTAGGTGGAAAACTGTACCCTGGCGATTTCCTCAAATATCACCAATTACAACGAATTCCGATATAATGAGGATAATCACCTAATTCCCAATATCTTACTCCCACTCATCATCTGTAAAACCATACAGATATGAGAATGAAACCTGGTAAATACATACCCTTGGAGTAAGTGTCTAATCGGGAAAACAGTTTTTCCTTTAACAATGCACTGAAACATAAAAAATGTTTCGTAGGGGTATCCTGGTATTCATAGCAATGCCTCTTCCATAATCCAATTCATGACTTTAACCGTATATTTTATTGCCATCTCTCCAAATCCCTTTATTTGTCTTTAGTCGTTACCTTCTGTACACCATCATTAGGCTAAATGGTTTTCTTCCTTCCCTACCGTTCGGCACCAGCCTATGGTTTGGAAGAAGACTATCCAGTAAGCATAATAGGTGTACCCTCCTAAACCAAGGAGTACTCGCATCTCGAGAGAAGGTGACGATAAAAGACAACTGAATAATACCTTATTCTTTTAAAGGTGAAATAGGAGCGGCGATGAAGTACGCGGTTTTGGTCGTGAATGATATCAGTCGCAATTTACTTTGCCCTCTTTCTAATCCCTTTATTTTGTCTTTACATATTACCTTCTGCACACCCTACTTAGGCTAATTGGTTTTCTTCATTCCCTACCTTTCGGCACCAGCCTATGGTTTGGAATAAGACTATCCAATAAGCGTAATAGGTGTACTCTCCTAAACTAAGGAGCTCTCGCAACCTGAGAGAAGGTGATAATAAAAGACAACTGAATAAACCAATTCTATTTCTCCTGAACCTGGATCCATCCCCGAAGAAGTCCCTTCGAGTTCGTATATAACCATACGATGGCTCTATCCAATGGAAGTGGATATCCGTAGTAATACGGGTGTTCTGAGAAATTCAAAGGGTAAAAGAAGGAGTGGCAATGACTTATGCAACTCAGACAATCCAAAAGCCAGTATTTTAAGAAGGTTCGGTCAATCTGGTCACTGAGTCATAGTCTAGGGTCGGTCAAAGGTCGCTGCCAAAGAGAGAGAGAGAAAAGAAACACTCTGCGTGCACACTAACCTAGATCAGAATGGTCATCATTTTATCTAATCCGGAAACCTCCCACTGTCCTGTCAAATTCTCCTCCAAACCTAAAGAAGAATCAATCGGGATCACCCGAAGAGTAAACCAACTCATCAGTGGGAATCAGGATCCAACTCTCATCGCATGATAACATGATGGAATGCATCCACGTTACTCATACTCCAGAAGGTATGCGCATACTCGGCAAGTTTCAGTTTCTTTAGAAACTCCTGATATGATTTTTGCCCCATGCTCTTATAACCTTGGCTTTGGTCAAAATGTCATAAGTCACATGCCAAGTTCTACCCGTCACTATCTTGTCAATTTGAACCCACCCGCACATGCCCCTGACTTTGGCCAATCGGCAGAACGACTGTCCCAAACTAACTCATCTATCTATGCAACAATTGAATACCCAGCAGCTACCAAACACTATGCCTTAACTTTGGCTAAAATACATAGCTTGAATACTACTGAATACCCAAAAGAAGTGACGGAGGGCTACGGCTGGTTTTTGGCGAAAAACCTTTAGCGTAGTGAACTTGATATCGCTGAAGGAACCTGATAGCTTTTTAAAATATAGTGGCGAAAACCTTTTGCTAAAGAGGTCACTCCCGGTAAAGGGATCTCGGCTCTTTCCTCATGGAATGAGGTGCAGGATATCCCACTGAATACCGCTATGCAAAGCAACATGTAATCGACTATAGTGAAGTTATTACGCTGACGCAAACTTCTGCCCAAGGGGTCAGTCCCGGTGAAGGGATATCGGCCCTTGCCCCGTCGAATGAGGTGCAGGATATTCCACTGAATACCGCTATGCATAACAAAAGGAAACGTTTTTGTAACAACACTTTTTAAAATTGTTCCAACAACTCAAACAGGTTTGTTTTACTTTGCGTTGATCAGAATCAACGCAGTCCCATCAATCGATCACACCAGAAAAGAACGAAAATAAAATGTACGTATATGCCATCCGCATTCGTCACTGGGTCCCGTCATCACCCGTTAGGTTACTTAACTAACGACAGAGCGGGGACTGGATTAGCGCGGGTGTAAAACATATACATATAATAGTATATAAACCAATATACATAATCGCTCCAGGCGTGATAGTATGCAACATTACAGAAAAGTAATAAGCATCACAGAACAATACAGATAATCTGGGATCCCCGAGTTTCACAGAGCCGCTGCTGAAACTCGACGTTCCCCTATCGTGTGGATAGCCTGTGCAATGAAACCTAGACCCCTACGGGTGCGGCAAGTTACCCGCCAAAACCTGAAGCGAGGTAGTCCCCACAGCATAGTGAATGGAACACCCGGCACTCCACGGAATCCGGTAAGCTTGGGCACCCCTCCTTGGGTCAACCTGTACCCCCTACGAGTGCGGCGAATAGTCTGGCAATTCTGAACTGGGACCCCTCTGCCTCTCAAAGCCATGAGATGCGGACCCGTTGCCCTCCCGAACCCGGCTATCCGTGCACTCCGTCGCGGGGCAGAACCTAGTACAGTAATGAAAAATAGTACAATAGGTACATCGACCGCAACCTGGTCGTGTCCCAAAAAGAATATTATACAACAGGCAGTGACGGCAGTCCACAAGTTGGACGCTCGCCCCGCAATATCAAATGTATAAATAAACTCAAACTGTACTACCATTGCATACTGCTATCCACCACGACAAATCCGCAACATCACAGCACAACACAGAACATCAACGCGAAAGTCACGTTCGCAAACCCGTATAAAAGAACTATAGCAATTAAACGCGGTTTACCGATCAAATGACATTCCCAGTCGGAGATATAATGTAAGCACTGTAAACTAACGTGTTTAAATTTCGATCAACCAAAGTCCAAATATCAAAAAGTGGGCCCCACTGCTTACTGGTGAACAGTAACAAAACCTGGGCCAAAAAGATATATACCAAAAATCACAAAATCTAACAGAAAACCCACTGACCAAATTTGGGAGCACGTGCTCCCCACGTGGCCGCGGATGCGCGGCCAAACCATGGGTTTGGCAGCCCTTCCGCGGCGGCTTGGAGGGATCACGACCCCAAATTTTGTCGTGGCTCTTAGAATTCCCTGCACGGATTTTTAAGACATGCAGAAATAGATTTTGAGACCATTTAAAATTAACAGAACTGTCGAGCTAGGATTTTGTGTTTTTCGATTTTCGGTCGGATCGATGTTTTAAACACGTTAGCACAAGTTAGTATAGCAAAATGGTTAGGCTCTGATACCACTGTAAGTCTACGCTAGCGCCCCGGCAGTCTACAGACGCCAAATGCGGAACAAAAACTTTTTAACTGGCGCTATCGTATACTTTAACCCGGATCTGCCATTATTGCTAAACTAACAAACTGTAAAGAGTGTAGAAAGATTGTACCGAACGATCCGAGTCCTTCGTTCTTTAACCATCATCCCACGCTCCGTTGCGGCTGCTCCGATCTCGTCGATCTCCAATCTCCTCGTCGAGGTGGCACCACATGATCGGTTCTTTAAACGGGCTCCTGCCTCTGACTCGAGGCAACTCGATCGTCAAGTTTGCTAAAAGAGACGACCAAGAATGATGTAGAGAATGAGTAGATGACTTTGTCTCACTTCGTCCAAATCCGTGGACGATCGGTTAATGAAGTTGCCGAGGGAATCGGGTGATGGAATGAAATGAACTGTGAAATTCCATACACCGATAAAACCTATCATAATCTTTTCTAGCAAATGAAACATCAAGTGAGAGTGAATGAGAGAGGAGGCCTTCCATTCATATATGAAGGAGGAGAGTGAGTGTAGGAGCAAGTGGTGACTTTAAGAAAGCTTCTCACTTCAAAAGATCAAGAAGAAAATATCCTTAAGTAAACAAAAAGCTTTAATGATAATGCATGATTCACAAACCTAGTCATCATGCATTAATGAACCATTAAATGCAACCAATGAAAACTCAACACTAATTAATCCTAGTCACCTCTTCTAGAACCTTCTAGAAGAATCCACACTCATCTCAAGAAAAGATAAATCCGTCTTTAACCGAATGTTAAAAGACGGCTGATAGAAAACTGGAAACTGGCAACTTCCAAAAGTGATCCTGAAACGAATTTCAGGACAACCCCGAAACTGTATAAATATACCCGCATTTGTATTACGACCGAGTACAAATGCAACTGAGACAAAGATATTATACCTACTCAATATAATACTCAGATCCGGCTTAAACCAAAGCCGACCAGTATCATCTGCCTGAAAAATAACACGTGCGTAAACGCACGTGCATTTTCCGAACCCTGCCATAAAACCATACGGCCTCTACAACGTTTCGCCCGAACTTTGGAAACTGTCTGTGGGGGACTCTAATGACTCGTCAGCACCCTGGCAGTGGGTTTAACCACAAACCGTCAGCGGCACTAGATATGCGTAACGGCTGCCCATGGACTGACCTCAAGGGTGGTCGAGGAGCGAACTCAAGGGAGACCGATGAGCGAACTCCTCCGAAAACCCTACTGAGCCTAACAGTGACAATGTATATACAGTCCGGTCCGTTCGTCAATGAGTATCGCATATCCGCCTAGGGGGCTAGTAACGTCAGACCCCCAATAGCAGTATAAGTCGTGTCGGAGTGAAGCCCAAATACACCCTGAGATACTACTGGAGTACCTACCAGTAAATCTCCTACCATGGCCATGGATTTGTGTAATGGCTCTCCTAGACACAGCACGACCTCGCCCCCAATACCGGGAGAGACGAATCCCCTGCCGATCCGCTCACGTGCCTCCATATGGCTCGGGATTGTACCCAAAAGCTACCTGTTTGCACGACTCCTTTGAGCCGTGGTAGGGTAGAAATCAAAGCATAGTGGGAACTCACACGAGACAAATGACGACCTCAGGTCGATGAACTAACCTGTACACATGTCACCAGGGAACTGCTATATGACGATAGGTATAGTACTAACTAGCAGATTCCCGGCGAGTCCTGTCCGGTGTACTCATAACCCAATGAAGACCTGTATACATCTTAGGTGATCCAACTGACACCAGTGGCTTGTGAGACCGGCCACCGCCCCTCGTCGGGGTCTCGACTGTATACACTAGTCTACTCCGGAGTATCGATGCCCTGTCTCGAAACTCCCACGACTAGGGACCACAATTAAGGATATGCATATAAACTACCCAACTCTCACGTATATGATCGCCATCATACTGTTGGTAGTAAAGCAAGATCCTAAGGGCTCTATCAAAGTGTAACATGCAATCAGTCACCTGAACATGTACACGACTGATAAAGGATAACCAGATAACATACTATCATCTCGAGTAAGACTGTCCTACCGGGATAGGTCCTCCGCAATCATTGCAATCACGTACCTGCGATCCAATAATTGACTATGAGGGCACTATCTCCAACAGTCAGGAGGGTTGACACGAAGAATAACACAGCGGATCCACTCAAGAAGGCCATTCCCCAGATAAAGTTTGAGAGACTCTTCGGGATGCTCGGTATGCGATACTACAATAGCTGGCCCTAGAGCAAGTGGGAGATTGTTAGTTGTTTGTATGCCCTAGAGGCCAGTATTGTACAGATGATGTATATTATATTGGATGCTTGGACATATATATAGAGGACTTTCTTGCTCGTCATGATAGTATGTTGTCTGGTTGCTCTTTACTTTAACATGTATACTTGTCTCTTTATTCTGTCTTATAGTTACATGTTGGTAAAGCCCTTAGGATGTGTACTTGACTATCTGGACTATGATGCGGATCATACTAGTGGGGACATGGTAGTCCATAAGTACATCCTTCAAGGTCCCTAGTCGATGGTGTATCGAGATGGGGCATCGATATACCAGTGTAGACTAGCGTATATGCTTCTCGACCCATGAGATGGGCGATGGATGATCACATATCCATTGGTGTTTGACATCAGAGATGGTATACGGGTGCTCAGTGGAGACTGGGTACACTGGACGGACTCGCCGAGAACTCCCAGATGGTATTATACCTCATGTCAGATGGCAGTTCTTTGGTGACACTTGTGCAGGTTAGTCTTTAGACCCGAGATCGTCAGAGAGTCTTGTGTGATTCCCTCCGTGCTTTGATTTCCACCTTACCACGTCCATGAGGGCGTGCAAAACGGTGGTTTTTGGGTACAGTCCCGAGTCGCATGGAAGCAATGAGCGATAGGAGGGGTTTCGTCTCTCCCGGTATTGGGGGTTGATGTTGCGCTGTACTCGATTGACCGTAACAGTGATGTCCCTGGCCAGGGCTGATTCAGAGATTTACTGGTAAGTGTTACCAGTAGTTTCTCGACCCGTTATGAGCCTCACATCGGCACGACTTATCGGTTATTGGGGTCTGATGTTTACCACCCCTAGACTTGATATGCGACATATCTGTCGAGGAGACCGGACTGTACGGGAAGTGTTACCGGCAGGCTTTTACAGGAGTTGGAGTGGGCTTGCTTGTTGATCTTCTGATCGCTCAATACCCGGGTAGCCGTTACGTCCATCTAGTACCGCTGACGGCTTGTGGGTGCGTGATGTGATCATCACCTACTGCCGGCTTATTGACGTGTCTTTAGAGTCCTACACAGAGGTTTTACTGGCTCAGGCGAAGCGAAATAGGAGCACGTATGTGATATGTGCGAGACCGAGAATAAATGCGTGTATATGATACCGTATTTTATTCTCGCGACTTTTTGTATCGGTCGGTCATATATGATATGACCGGGTTATCGAATCAAGCGTTGATTCGATAAGTCGATACGATGGATGTTAGCCGGTTATATGAGATATGTCCGGATTATTAAGTCAAGTGTTGATTTAATAATTAAGTGTATAATTGTATATTAGATATACTAATTTACATTTGCTAACACTTATTCACTTTAGGGTTTTCTCACACTTGCACACTTGAATATATATATGATATATATTAAAAGTGTTTTGTTTTGTATCATGGTTGATGATACACTAAACATCGGTGTACAAGACACACACCATTCTATTTTTAAATGGTGGTTAACATTTATTTAAGGTAATTACAAATTAGTGGAATTTCTTTCATAAGCATGAAGCTTGTAGAAGCTTGTGGTTGCTTTAAAAAAGTCCACTTGTTTTGTTTTACCTTAGATCTTTGTTTAACCTAACCATTTACACTTAGCTATGGTAAAGTCTCTACAAGGGTTAGTATATGATACTCTCTCACCATGGTTAGCAAATTCACTTAATCATTATCCTCATATCTATTCTTTTGTTCATCATCTTCTTCTTCATTGAGCAAGAGAAAAGATAAACTAAGGTTTGATCCAAAGTGAGAAAGGTTGTAAGAAACAAAAATCCAAAGAGATCCCACTTCCTATTTCTCCATCCTCTACTAGATTAGCACTTTAGTATAGGGTGTTTTCTTCACTAATTCTCTAGTTAATGAAGTAGGAGCTTGAGTCGGAATTCCCTCGACGTAGATCATCTTCGGCCTTGGAGACTTCAAGCAAGGTCGCATCCTTCGCGTCGTGAAGCAATGCAAGAGCCCGGGAGAACCTTGATCGCAGAGATGGGACTTCAACAAGGAGCAAATGAAGTGGAGGAACGATCTATAAAGGTTGTATATCGCATTCCCTTTAGTGTAAAGTTGTTTACTTGCTCAATGATTCGCCTAGGCATGGTCAATGTCTTATAGAGCCTCGTTAGTGTGCCTAGTAACCCTTCATCAAGTACACATCCTAAGGGCTTTACCAACATGTAACAGAGAGACAATCAGTATACACGTTAAGGTAAAGAGTAACCAGATAGCATACTATCATGTCGAGCAAGAAAGTCCTCCCTATATATGTCCAAGCATCCACTACAATATACATCTCATGTATAGTAATGGCCTTTAGGGCATACATATAACTAACAAGTGTCTTGTGTGATTCCCACTGTGCTTTGATTTCCATCATACCACGTCCAAGAGGGCGTGCAAAACGGTGGCTTTTCGGTACAGTCCCGAATCGCATGGAGGCAATGAGCGATAGGAGGGGTTTCGTCTCTCCCGGTATAGGGAGTTGATGTTGTGCTGTGTTCGATTGGCTATAACTGGAAGTCCCTGGCCAGGGCGGATATTGAGTACTACTGGTAAGTGTTATCAGTAGGTTCTCGACCTGTTATGAGCCTCACATCGATACGACTTATCGGTTACTTGGGTCTGACGTATACCACCCCTAGACTAGATATGCGACATATTAGACGAAGAGACCGGACTGTACGGGAGTGTTACTGATTGGATTCGCAGGAGAATGTACAGGCTTGCTTGTTGATCTTCTGATCGCTCAATACCTGGGTGGCTATTACGTTTAGTTGACCACTTGCAGCTTGTGGGTGTTTGATATGATCATCACCTGCTACCGGCGTATTGACGATTCTTTAGAGTCCTACACAGAGGTTTCTTGACTCAGGAAAAATGAAGTAGGAGCACATATGCGATATGTGCGGGATCGAGAATAATACGATATGAGATACCGTATTATATTCTTGTGATATATGAATCGGCCGGCGATATTTGATATCAATCGGGTCATCGGATCAAGTGTTGATTCGATGAATCGGTACATGATATATTAGTCGGTTATATTCGATATAGCCGGATTGTCGGATCAAGTGTTGATTCGATAATTTAATGTATAATTATATATGTAATATATTACATTACATTATCTAATATTGGCTCGCTTTATTATTTCATTTTCTCACCGGATAATACATTGATTTATATGCGATATATGTTAGATGTATTATTTTCTTTTGTTACGAAAATATATTATATATGTGATATATAATATTGTAACATGTTATGATTACAAATGCAACATGATTAGTGGAGATTAAACATGGTTAGGGTTTGATTTGGGTTAATCTTTTCTAGAAGCTTTTATTTTGTTTCTTGCAAAGATATTATGTGTTGATATTTTGCTTGATATTTTTTAACCCAACCCAAACCCTTCACCCTAGGTTAAATATCTACATGAGTTAAAGTAACACAAAGGTTGTATTTGTAACCATAGGTTTTATTCATTATGTTGGCTATAGTGCCCTCAAGGCAATTATCATAGTCGCGGACTTTTGATTATGATGATTGAGAGAGGGCCTATACCGATAAAACAGTCTTACTCAAGATGATAGTGTGTTATCTGGTTTATCTTTATCATCATTTACGTGTTGATAGAGCCCATAGGATTCTTGCTTGACTGCTAGCATTATGATGGCGATCATATATGTGGGAGCTGGGGTCTATAAGCACATCCTTAAATGTCCCTAGTCGTAGGAGTATCGAGACCGGGCATCGATACTCCAATGTAGACTAGTGTATACTGATCGAGACCCCGACGAGGGGCGGTGGCCAGGTCTCACAAGCCATTGTTGTTAGTTTGTTCACCTAAGAGAGTATGCAGGTGCTCATTGGGTTATGAGTACACTGGACGGACTCGCCGGGAACCTGCTAGGTGGTATTATACCTATTGTCAGATAGCAGTTCCCAGGTGACATGTGTACAGGTTAGTCTGTCGACCTGAGATCGTCATTTTTCTCGTGTGAGTTCCCACTGTGCTTTGATTACTACCCTACCACGGCTCAAAGGAGTCGTGCAAACAGGTTTTAGTTGGGTACAGTCCCGAGCCAGATGGAGGCAGTGATCGGATCGTCGGGGATTCGACTCTCCCGATATTAGGGGTTGATGTCGCATTGTGTACTGGTGGCCATCACCACAAATCCTTGGCCATGGTAGACAAGGATTACCGATCCGGGATCGATAGTTTCTCAGGAGGTGATGGGTTACATGCCGACACTAAATATCGCGTTGTTAGGGGTCTGACTTTATCCACCCCCTAGACTCGATATGCGATACTCTTAGACGAACAGACCGGACTGTACGGATATTGTCAATGTCAGGCTCAGTAGGGGTTCAGGATGAGTTTGCTCGTCGGCCACCCATTCGCTCAATACCTGGGTAGCCGTTACGTACAGCCAGTGCCGCTGACGTGCTTGTGGTTAAACCCACTGCCAGCGTATTAACGAGTCTTTAAAGTCCCACATAGAGGGTTTTCACGGTTCAGGCGATATGGTGTACATTGTAGGGTTCCTAGGCACACCCATGAGGTTCTATAACTGATCAACCATGCCAAAATCAAATTTTTATCAAGTGCCGAGAAACCCTAAGCAAGATCGTTACTAGAGTTAAGGCGAAACAATGCAAGTTAACAACTTAACTATGAGTGAAAGGGATTACAAGCTTTGTAGATCCGGTCCTCCACTTATTTAGCTCCGTGTTGACGTCCCTCCGGTGCGATCATCGGGATCCCGGACTCTAGCGATTGTTTCTTCGGAGAAATGAGCGGGCTAGGTCGTTGACTTCGAGGCCGAAGATGATCTACGTCGGGGAGACTCAAGCTCAAGCTATTCCTTCACTTGGTCAAAAACATTGTGAAGAGAACACCCTATACTACTTGGTAAGTGGTAGAGGATGAAGAAATAGGAAGTGGGTTCACTTTGGATTTGGATTTCTCACTCTAAATCTCATGGCACCATTAGAGGTAGCAAGCTTTCTTGAAGCTTGATGAAGATGAAGAAGAAGAAAGAATAAAAAGATAATGAATCCAAAAGAAACTTATCCTTTTAATTATGGCACCATGGTTGAGTTAAGCTCTCATGCTTAACTCATGTAGAGAATTAACCAAAGCATTATGTTAAGGGTTGGGTTAACTAATATCCTATACAATTGACAAAAGGGTTGACTTTGTCAATGTTTATCAAGCTTCATGAAGCCTGATAACTATGACCAAAGTCTCACTACTTTTGTTATTTGTTAGGAAATTAGTAAACCCTAATTTAACCTTGATTTGGTATAGGTCTCATACACACAACTTGTATGTATCATCAAGTATGATACAAACTTGTACACTTACATATTTCACATAGAAACAATGTGCACATTCAAGTGAGAAAGTTAATCTTAAGTGAACAAATACTAGTTAATGTAAAGTAATATATCAAATATATAATTATACATTAAATCATTAAATCAACTCTTGATTTAATGATCCGGTCAAATTGCATATAACCTACTAATATAAATAGTAACAACTTATCGAATCAACACTTGATCCGATAACCCGGCTATATCGCATACAACCGATCAATGTTACAAATCGCGAGAATAGAATACGGTATCTCATATCGTATTAATCTCGGTCCCGTACATATCTCATATGCGCTCCTATTTTGTTTCTCTTGAGCAAGGAAACCCCTGTGTAAGACTCTAAAGACTCGTCAATACGCCGGCAGTAGGTGATGATCATATCAAACACCCACAAGCCGCAAGCGGTCTGCTAAACGTAACGGCCACCCGGGTATTGAGCGATCAGAAGATCAACGAGCAAGCCCGCTCACACTCCTGTGAATCCAACCAGTAACACTTACCGCACAGTCCGGTCTGTTCGTCTGATATGTCGCATATCTCGCCTAGGGGTGGTAAACGTCAGACCCCAGTAGCTTGGTAAGTCATGCCGATGTAAGGTCCATAACAAGCATGAAACTACTGATAATACTTACCAGTAAATCAGTGCAACCGTGGCCAGGGATTTCCAGTTATGGCCAGTCGAGCATAGCGCAACATCAACCCCCAATACCGGGAGAGACGAATCCCCTCCTATCGCTCATTGCCTCCATGTGAATCGGGACTGTACACAAAAACCACCTGTTTGCACGACTCAGTAGAGCCGTGGTAGGGTGGAAATCAAAGCACAGTGGGAGACACACAAGACTCTAGGACGATCTCGGGTCAACAGACTAAGTTGTACCAGTGTCACCAGAGAACTGCCATCTGACGTAAGGTATAATACCATCTGGGAGTTCTCGGCGAGTCCGTTCAGTGTACCCAGTGTTAGTGTTTATGCCCTAGAAGGCCATTACTGTATCATACTAGCTTGTATATTACTTAATGGAAGCTTGGGATATTCACATGTATATAACAGTCTTGCTAAACATGGTAGTATGCTACTTGGTTTTTCTATCTTAATATGTGAGTGTACGTGTTGATAGAGCTCTTAGGATCTTGCTTGTCTACCAGCGTTGTGATGGCAGTCACACTAGTGGGGGGTGGGTAGTCTACAAGCACATCCTTATTCAGGTCCCTGGTCGTTGGATTATTGAGACAGAGCATCGATAATCCGGAGTAAACTAGTGTGTACGCTTCTCATCCCAGTTGGGGAGATGGTCTATCCCACAGCCGTCAGTACGTTGTACTGGAGATAGAATACAGGTGCTCGTTAGGTTACGGGTACACCGGACAGGACTCACAGGGAACTGTTGGTTGGTTTGATACCAGTCGTCAGTGAACAGTTCCCAGGTGACATGAGTACAGCGTAGTCCGCAGACTTGACACTGCTACTTCGCCTCGAGTGTGTCCCACTGTTCTTAGATTGCTACCCTACCACGGCTCAAATGAGTCGTGCAAACAGGTAGCAGTTGGGTGCAGTCCCGAGCACTTGGAGGCAGTGGCGGTTAGACAGGATTCGTCCCTCCCGGTATTGGGAGTAGATATCGTGTTGTGTCAGAGAGCCATTACGCAAAGTCCCTGGCCAGGGCAAGCGAGATTTGCTGGTAGGTTCCAGTAGTTTCTCAGGGTGTAATGGGCTTCGCTCCGACACGACTTGTACCGCTATTAGGGGACTGACGCTTGCCGCCCCCCTAGGCCCGATATGCGATAGTCTTGGTCGAACGGACCGGACTGTATGGAGATTGTCACATCAGACTTAGTAGGAGTTCGGATGGGTTTCCTCATCGGCCTTCTTATCGACAACTACCTGGGGACCGTTACGTACAGCTAGTGCCGCTTGCGGTCTGTGGTTAAACCCACTGCCAGCGTAGTAGTCGAGTCTCTAGAGTCCCACACAGAGAGTTTCCTACTCCAGTCAAAACGATATAGAGGTCGTATGGTTTTACGACAAGGGTCCGTTCGGACACATACGTGCGTTTACGCGCGTACGATTTTCGGACAGTTTTTACCAGTCGGCTTTGGTTTAAGCCAGTTACTGGTATCCGGTTATTGGATTTTGACAGTCTAAATTTTTTCCGTATTTTTGCGGATTGGAGGGGCGTTCTCGTAATTGTACGAGAAGCTTCTAGAAGATGGTGACTAAGGAGGGTTATGTGTCATTTGCATTAAATGAGTTTAGTGAGTCATGAGGGTGATTCATGCATATCATTAATGCATGATAAATGCTTAATAAGTCATGCTAATGAATCACCATTAGATATTTGTGAAGCATGCTTATTCATCACTTATTTTTCTTTTGTTAATAAAAGAGAATGCTTCATTTATATTATGATAACTTACTATTCTCATTTCATTATTATTATCATCTTCTCTCTCCTCAAGCTCTCATCTTCAAACCCTAATCCTTACACCTCATGAGTTGAGATCAAAGGATTAGAAAAGACTAATCAATCCATAACCATCACTCTATTTCATCCTAGCTTCTTTGATTAGCAATCCAAGAAGGTTAGTTGCCTCAAGTTTAGAGGCTAAGCTTGGAGTTTTGCTCTCGGGTGGATCGTCTATTACCTAGAGAAGGTCGAGGAGAACAAGGAGATCGTAAAGACGAAGGACCGGTTTCATTAGGTATAATCCCTAAACACAATAGTTAAGAAACTCTTTGTGTACGGTTATTTATAGTTTAGCTTCGATTCAAGCGGTTAGTCGATGTTCATTCACTAAACAAGTTCGTTTTTGAAAATTCCGCCTCCCCACAAGTATTGGGGTGTACTACATCGACTTACAGTGGTATCAGAGCCTCGCTAAACAATAAATAACTTAATTGCAAATTTGTACGAATTTCGAACGGAAAAACGAAGCCGGAAAACCCTAAAACTGTCAAGTTTCTGTCGAATTTAAAATGAAGTCCAAAAATTTTTCAGGTGTGTTCAGAGAGCTTGAAAAGACACCAGTAGAACACCCAAGAAAATTGAGATCCTGAATCGACAAAACGGCCGCGGAACCGCGGCGGATCGCACCGATCCGCCGCGCTTCCGCCGCCGAGTTGCCGAGTCAGGAACTCAAATTTCCTGTGCTGCTTCTCTGTGTAATTTGGGATTTTCTGGAATATTTTAATTTTGATCAGGTTTCCAGTTAACAGAGCAGATTTTGGAGCAATATTAAAGATGTTTAATCGATCGAAATTGTACAGTATTTGCATATTGGATTATATCTGTGATTGTTTAATGTGTTCGTAAAGCTCCCCTAACTGCTAGTATGTCAGTTGGCAGGGGGTTGCACATTTCTGAAATGGTTATATCTGTTTGTGCATATAAACTGTATTGGACTGTTGTGGTGTATAGCCGGGGTTTAGCAATGGGTTATTGTTTAATTCATTTGTTGTAAATGTAATTTGTTGTAATATTATTTTTGCGGGGCACATCCAGGTTGCGGTTGTAGCCACCGTTGTATTATTTCATTTTACTGTTTTTGCTCCTAGGACTGACCCAAGGTGGGGTACACAAACTGCCGGGTGGGTAGTTTGCCGTACCCGTAGGGGTCGAGGGTGGGGTAACGGCTATTCATCACAACTGTGTAATCTGTCTTTTCTTGCAGGCTCAAAAGAAATACAGATTGCTTGCAAATCCAATATTGTTTATCTGTGTTCTGGAATGAATATCATTGCGTCAGACGAATGTAAAATATCTATATATATTGTAGCTATTTAGACGTCACTTATGTTTTACACCCGCGCTAGCCCTGCCCCCGCTCTGTCGTTAGTTAAGTAACCTAACGGGTGATGACAAGACCCCGTGGCGAATGCGGATGGCATAAGAGGACGTTGTATTTTCGTAGTTTTCTGCAATGATAGGTTAATGATGGGACGCATTATCTATAATGCAAAGAAAATAAACCAAGTTTAAATCGTTGGAACAATTTAAAAGAAACCACTCGGTTATTTTTAAAACAGATATTTTTAAATGCGGAGCTTTAACCACTCCTTTTAAAAGCTATCAGGTTCCTTCGGTTATATCAAGTTCACTACGTTCACGGTTTCGCCAAAACCAGTCGTAGCCCTCCGTCATTTCTTAGGAATGGTCAGTAGTATTCAAGCTATGTTTGTTTGGCCCTTAGTCAAGACATAGTGATTGGTAGCTGCTGGGGTATTCATTTGTTGCATAGATAGATGAGTTGGTTTGGGACAGTCGTATTACTTTGTTTGGCCCTTAGTCAAGAGTATACGGATGGGTTCAAATCAACAGGATAATGATGGGCAGAACTTGACATGTGACTTATGATTTGTTGGCCCTTAGTCAAGATCATAAGAGCATGGGGAAAAAATCTATATCGGGAATTTCTAAAGAAACTGAAATTTGCAAAGAGTTGCATACCATTTTGAGTTTGATGAATGTTGGTAGCATTCCTACAGCATTATCAGACGATGATATTTGGATCCCGATCCTACTGTGAGTATATGCTACTTGTCAGGATATTCGTCACTTAACGATCAATGCTATAAACCTAGTAGGTGTCCAGAAAAGTGTCAGCGGGGTTACGCCCCCAGAGAAAAGAGGTTATTTAATTAAGGAACTTCGCGAAAGCGTTGGAAAACCTCCCTCGAAGTACCGACACCAGCCTGGCTGAACGATTAAGCAAGTATTGTACGGTGAGAATAGTCCTGGCTAATTCTTCTTTTATGGTTTGAGGAAGGATTCGAGAAACAGTGGGAGCCATCCAGTTTAGATAAACTAAAAACCACTCTAAACTTGCAAGAGCATCATGCTAAAGAGTTTTCTTCTCTCTCTCCTAATTGCAGCGACCCTGAAAATGACTGGATTTAAGTTACTTTTAGAGAAAAATATACTGACGGGGCCAAACTATAAAGATTGGCTGCGGAATGTCAAAATGGCTTTGACCTATGACAAATTAGGGTACGTCCTCACCGCTACGGCACCTGCTGTCCCTGGTCCCAAATCCAGCAATGCAGATAAGGAAATCCGCAAAACCTGGGATTTAGATTGCGCGAGAGCCAAGTGCATCGTGCTTGCCTCGATGAACAATGAACATCAGAGGAGGCTCGAGGATATGTCCCTAGATGGCATATTTCTCCATACAAAGGAACTTTATGGAGAGCAATCTCGTATAGCAAGATACGAGACCTCTAAGAACTTGTTTCGAGCGAGGTTGGCTGTCGGGTCATCGGTAGGTGAACATGTCCTAAAGATGATCGGCTAGATAGAAGAGCTCGCAGACCTTGGGACGACTTTGGATAATGAGCTCTATACAGACCTTATTCTCCAGTCCCTTCCTCCCACCTACGCCCAGTTTATCCTCAACTTCAACCTTCAAGGAAAAGAAGTTGAACTTGCGGAACTCCTGAACATGTTAAGGAGTGCAGAGGGCACCTTGCAGAAGGCAAGGGAAACACCCGCTATGTTTGTTGGCGGTACATCTTCTTCCGGGTCCAAGGCTAGGGACAAAGGAAGGAAGAAGAAGGCCGCACCCAAACCTAGAGGAGGTGTTAGTAAGGTGAGAGGGAAGGGAAAGAAAAAGCTTGCAGCACCGGTAGTTGGCCAGGATGAGTGCTTCCATTGTCACAGGAAAGGGCACTGGAAGAAGGATTGCAAGGCGTGGAACGCCAAGAACCAGGAACCGAAGCAAGCTGTGGCTTCGACTTCAGGTGTGTTTGTAATTGAGAATTGTCTGTCGATCAACTCTACTTCCTGGGTATTGGATACCGGATCAGGATCTCATATTTGCAATTCATTGCAGGCACTGAGAAACCGTAGAGTGCTGAAGGAAGATGATATGATCCTCAGGGTTTCTAACGGAGCTAGCGTGGGAGCTGCGTCCGTCGGGGATTATCACCTAGGATTGACGAGTGGACACATTTTGGTTTTACATAACTGTTATTTTGTACCAAGCTTAACGTGTAATATCATATCAGTATCCTTGTTATCAAATAAAGGTTATGATTTCACGTTTGTAAGAGATGTTGTCAACATCCATCTTAATCATGGTTTGATTGGGTCAGGTACATTAAATAACGGCATATATGTTTTAAACCAACTCCAAATTTTCAAAGTCCAGAACACACTAAAAAGAAAGTCTCCAGATTTAAATAAAGCTTTCTTATGGCATTGTAGACTGGGTCACATCAATGAGAGAAGGTTGACTAAGTTGCATAGAGAAGGATATTTGGACTCGTTCGAATATCAATCTTATGACACTTGTCAATCTTGTCTCAAAGGAAAGATGACAAAGACTCCATTTACTGGATAAGGAGTAAGAGCGAGCGAGCTCTTAGGACTCATACACAGCGATGTATGTGGTCCAATGTCTACACATGCGAGAGGTGGTTATTCCTACTTCATTACTTTTACAGATGATTTCTCTAGGTATGGATATGTTTTCTTAATGAAGCATAAATCAGAGGCCTTTGAGAAATTCCTGGAATACAAGAGTGAAGCGGAAAACCAAACAGGCAAAAGTATTAAGACACTGAGATCTGATCGAGGTGGAGAATACTTAAGTGCCGAGTTCCTAGGTTACCTAAAAGAGAAAGGAATTCTCTCTCAGCTTACTCCTCCATACACTCCACAGCACAACGGTGTATCGGAGAGACGGAATCGAACCCTATTGGATATGGTACGATCCATGATGAGTAATGCTGAGTTACCGCGATCTTTCTGGGGTTATGCGCTAGAATCAGCGGCATATCTTTTGAACCAGGTTCCAACCAAGACTGTGCCTACCACACCATATCAGATGTGGAGTGGGAAGAAACCCTGTCTAAAACATTTTAGAACATGGGGGTGTCCAGCTTTTGTAAAAAAGCAGCATGTGGACAAGCTCGAGGCACGTTCAGTACAGTGTAAGCTTGTGGGATATCCAAAGAACTTCAAGGGATATTATTTCTATTACGCAGAGGAACAAAAGGTTTTTGTTTCTCGTCATGCCCACTTCTTAGAAACTGAATTTTTAGAAAATCAGAAGAGTGGGAGCGTAGTAGAACTGGAAGAAATTCCAGAACCACAAGCTACTACTGAAAGTTTGGTAGAACCAGAAGTTCAAGAAGAACAGAACATTCCGGCACCCCTCCGCAGGAGTAGTAGGCCGTCTCATCCGCCTGATAGATACTACGGTTTTCTCATAAATGGGGATAGAGAGGATTGCATCATAGAAGATAATGAACCTACTGACTTCCGGCAGGCCATCCAGAGCGGTGACTCGGTACGATGGCTAGATGCAATGCGGACCGAAATGGAGTCCATGTACACCAACAAAGTATGGACTTTGGACTTTGCTCCAGATGGGGTAAAACCCATAGGATGCAAATGGATCTTCAAGAAAAAGATTGGTGTAGATGGACAGGTGGAAACCTATAAGGCTAGACTTGTTGCAAAGGGTTTTCGTCAAAGACCTGGTTTGGACTATGACGAAACTTTTTCTCCAGTGGCTATGCTCAAAGCCATTCGGGTCCTTCTTGCTATTGCTGCCTTCCATGATTATGAAATCTGGCAGATGGACGTAAAGACGGCTTTTCTGAATGGAAATTTAGAAGAGAGCGTCTATATGGATCAGCCAGAGGGTTTCAATCAGAGTGGGAGCAGCGGGAAAGTATGCAAGCTGCTTAAGTCTATTTATGGACTAAAGCAGGCATCGCGGAGTTGGAACATCTGTTTTGATGAGACAGTCAAAGAATATGACTTTATCAAAAATCCAGATGAGCCGTGCATATATAGTAAAGTTGTAGCCAGAAGTGTCGTATTCCTCGTCTTGTACGTGGATGACATTCTATTGATAGGAAATGACATTCCTATGCTACAATCTGTCAAAGGATTCTTGTCACACAGGTTCTCCATGAAAGACCTGGGTGATGCCTCTTACATTCTGGGGATCCGGATCTATCGTGATAGATCCAAGAGGATGTTGGGACTTTCGCAGTCCAGGTATATCGACACTGTACTGAAAAGATTCAGTATGGAAGATTCTAAGCGCGGTAATCTACCGGCTTGTCACGGAATCACCCTCTCCAAAGAGATGTCTCCCAAGACTGATTTGGAAAGGGAACGCATGTCTATTATACCCTACGCTTCTGCGGTAGGCTCTATAATGTATGCGATGTTGTGTACCAGACCAGATGTAGCTTACGCACTGAGCGTGGTAAGCCGGTATCAGTCGGACCCAGGGGAGAAACACTGGATAGCAGTAAAGAACATTCTCAAGTACCTGAGGAGGACTAAGGAGATGTTCTTGGTTTACGGCGGAAAAGACCTCAGGTTGGAGGCCTTTGCTGATTCTGGCTTCCAGAGTGATAAGGACGATTCCAAGTCCATGTCGGGTTATGTCTTTACCCTCAATGGAGGGGCGGTATGCTGGAAGAGCTCCAAGCAGGACACCGTTGCTGACTCGACGATGGAAGCGGAGTATATAGCTGCTTGCGATGCCGCAAAAGAAGCAGTCTGGATGAAGAAGTTCCTAACAGAACTTCAGGTGGTTCCTACCATAGTTGATCCAATACCTCTGTATTGCGACAACAACGGAGCTATAGCTTTAGCGAAGGAACCAAGGTCCCATCAGAAGTCCAGACACATCTTGAGGCGGTATCACCTGATCAGGGAGATCATCGATCGTCAGGAGATCGAGGTTCGGAGAGTTGCTTCAGAAGAGAACATTGCTGATCCATTCACGAAGGCCCTTCCTCAGATTCAGTTCGAGAGGCTACTCGAGATCATTGGTCTACGATATGCCAGTACATGGCCCTAGTGCAAGTGGGAGATTGTTAGTGTTTATGCCCTAGAAGGCCATTACTGTATCATACTAGCTTGTATATTACTTAATGGAAGCTTGGGATATTCACATGTATATAACAGTCTTGCTAAACATGGTAGTATGCTACTTGGTTTTTCTATCTTAATATGTGAGTGTACATGTTGATAGAGCTCTTAGGATCTTGCTTGTCTACCAGCGTTGTGATGGCAGTCACACTAGTGGGGGCTGGGTAGTCTACAAGCACATCCTTATTCAGGTCCCTGGTCGTTGGATTATTGAGACAGAGCATCGATAATCCGGAGTAGACTAGTGTGTACGCTTCTCATCCCAGTTGGGAAGATGGTCTGTCCCACAGCCGTCAGTACGTTGTACTGGAGATAGTATACAGGTGCTCGTTAGGTTACGGGTATACCGGACAGGACTCACAGGGAACTGTTGGTTGGTTTGATACCAGTCGTCAGTGAACAGTTCCCAGGTGACATGAGTACAGCGTAGTCCGCAGACTTGACACTGCTACTTCGCCTCGAGTGTGTCCCACTGTTCTTAGATTGCTACCCTACCACGGCTCAAATGAGTCGTGCAAACAGGTAGCAGTTGGGTGCAGTCCAGAGCACTTGGAGGCAGTGGCGGTTAGACAGGATTCGTCCCTCCCGGTATTGGGAGTAGATATCGTGCTGTGTCAGAGAGCCATTACGCAAAGTCCCGGGCCAGGGCAAGCGAGATTTGCTGGTAGGTTCCAGTAGTTTCTCAGGGTGTAATGGGCTTCGCTCCGACACGACTTGTACAGCTATTAGGGGACTGACGCTTGCCGCCCCCCTAGGCCCGATATGCGATAGTCTTGGACGAACGGACCGGACTGTATGGAGATTGTCACATCAGACTCAGTAGGAGTTCGGATGGGTTTCCTCATCGGCCTTCTTATCGACAACTACCTGGGGACCGTTACGTACAGCTAGTGCCGCTTGCGGTCTGTGGTTAAACCCACTGCCAGCGTAGTAGTCGAGTCTCTAGAGTCCCACACAGAGAGTTTCCTACTCCAGGCAAAACGATATAGAGGTCGTATGGTTTTACGACAAGGGTTCGGACACATACGTGCGTTTACGCGCGTACGACTTTCGGACAGTTTTTACTAGTCGGCTTTGGTTTAAGCCAGTTACTGGTATCCGGTTATTGGATTTTTAGCTTCGATTCAAGCGGTTAGTCGATGTTCGTTCACTAAACAAGTTCGTTTTTGAAAATTCCGCCTCCCCACAAGTATTGGGGTGTACTACATCGACTTACACCCAGTCTCCACTGAGCACCCGTATACCATCTCGGATGTCAAACACCAATGGATATGGGATCTTCCATCTCCAATCACATGGGTCGAGAAGATGTACTCATGGACTTCGATGCCCCGTCTCGATATTCCCACGACTAGGAACATTGAAGGATGTACTCATGGACTTCCCAGGCCCCACTAGTATGATCTGCATCATAGTCCTGGAAGTCGAGCACATATCCTAAAGGCTTTATCAACATGTAATAGAGAGACATCAAGTATACATGTCAAGATAAAGAGTAACCAGATAGCGTACTATCCTGTCGAGCAAGAAAGTCCTACCTATATATGTCCCAGCATCCACTACAATATACATCCAATGTACAGTAATGGCCTCTAGGGCATACATATAACTAACAATCTCCCACTTGCGCTAGGGCCATCTGTAGTAGTGGTTGCGGTATCTAATACTCAACCATCCCATAAAAGTCTCTCTTTTGGAAAAGGCCTTTGTAAGTGGATCCGCCGTGTTGTCCTCTGAGTTTACTCTCCTAACCTCGATTACCCTGGAGATCAACTATCTCCATGATCAGGTGATGCTGCCTCAGAATATGTCTGGGTCACTGATGGGATCGGGGTTCCTGGGCCAAAGCCACACTTCCATTGTCACACAATGGTAGGAACCTAGTTCATCTTATGAACCAATATACACCAAAACTGCTTCATTGGTAGTATCTTTGATAGCGATGTCACCAGCCTTTATCGTCTAGTCTGCCACGGTATCTAGCTTGGAACTCTTCCAACATACCGTCCCTCCACTGAGGGTAAAGACAATACCTGCGACTGACATTCAGTCGTCCTTATCACCCTGGAACCTTTCCAGTGATTCTCCCCAGGATCAACTGATACCATCTCACTTCAACTAGTGAGAATCCTAACATCCATTTAATTCTATCTCATAGATCCAAAATCCAGGATTTAGGAGGTATCATTTTGATCCTATATGGAGAATCCATGTGATAAGAGGAGATTGACCGATCGTAGTATATGAAACTCTTTTCCTATCAAGAGTATGTTGTCCACGTATTCTACGAGGATCACCACCTTACTCTCAACTACCTTTTTGTATATACAAGGTTCATCTACCATTTTGATGAAGTCAAACACTTTGACTACCACATCAAAACAGACGTTCCAACTCCGGGATGCCTGCTTTAATCTGTAAACCAACTTGCAAACGTTTCCGCTGCTCCCACTGTTTATGAAGCCCTCTGGCTGTGTACTTATAGACGTTCTCTTCGAAATCATTATTTAGAAAAGTAGTCATGGCACCCAACCGCCAGATATCGTAGTCATGGTATGTAGCCGTGGCAAGTAGGATCCGGATGGACTTAAGCATAGCCACTGGAAAAGGTTTCATCATTTTCCACGTCTGGTCGATGACGAAAACCACTAACAAGTCTAGCTTTGAAAGTCTCAACTTTTCCATCTACACCAAGTAATCTTCTCAAGATATACTTGCTCCTGATGGGGATTTAACCCTTCAGATACAGCATCCAAAGTCCATACTTTGTTGCTGTACATGGATTCCATCTCAGATCGCTCAGCATCCAGCCATTCTTACAGAGTCCCTACTCTCGATGGCCTGCTCGAAACTAGTTGGGTCATCATCTCATGATGCATTCCTCGCTCCCACTGTCATCGAGAAACCGAAGTATCTCTCAGGCGAATGAGGAACCCTGCTAGATCGGCGGAGAGGCTGAGGTTCGTCGGGGACTATTGAATCCTTTGGTTCTATCAAATCATCAGCTGTAGTTTGTATAACTGGAACTCCTTCCAGTTCTACAGAACTGAACTTGCCTCGATCTTGTCCGGATTTTGCTGTTGATATAGGCCGGACAATCCCAAATCTTAACTAGCTTAAGAGATGGGCTCTTCCCATACCATATCTTATATGGAGTGGTAGGCAGTGATTTGATTGGAATCTGATTCAATAGGTATGCAGCTTCTCAAGTGCACAACCCCCAAAAAGAAATAGGTAACTCAGTAGTACTCATCATAGAGCGCACCATATCATATAGGGTGTGATTGCTCCGCCCTGATACACCGTTGTGCTGTGGTGTATTCAGAGGAGTAACACTGAGAGAGAATCTCATTCTCCTTTATAATAGTCCAAGAATTCCATGCACAAGTATTCTCCTCCCTGATCTCATCATAGGACATAATACTTATACCTATATTGGTTCTCTACTTCTAACTTACATTCATTGAATTTCTCAAAAGCTTCAGACATGTGTTTCAACAGGAACATGTGTCCGAATCTTAAGAGATCATCAGTGAATGTAAGGAAGTACAAAGAACCAGTCTTGGCATATGTAGACTGGGGACCTTTATACATCACTATGTATCAGTCCCAAGAGTTCACTGACTCTTTCTCTGTTTCCAGTAAACGGAGCTATGGTCATCTTATCTTTGTGACATGACTGGCAAGTTTCATAAGATGTAAATTTAAACTGATTTAAATATGCATCTAAATGTAACTTTAGCTAGTTGGGTCACATTGATATGACCTAGTCTACAATACCTCAAGAAGGAATCGTTCAATTCTGAACTCTTCCTCTTGTGTGTGTTTTATACGTTAAGAACTGTGGTCTGATTTAGAATGTGTATGCTTTTAGATAACGTGCCTGAACCGAACAACTATTGATATAGGAAATGTTCAAAACACTATCCAATCAATACAAAATTATATCTTTTCTTCACTAATAAAGAGACTGATATGATTTTGTATATCAGGTTCGGTATCTAATAACATTCGTTCAGAATCAGTGTATTTTGGTAATACAGGGTGATAGTGACCAACAGACTTGGCTGCAACACTTGCACCATTTTCTGTCTCATGAAACTTATCACCCGTTCTCAGTTCTCTACCTTTCTGCAGCCCTATGTAACAGATTACATATCTGGGATCCTGATCCGGTATCTAATACCCAGGACGTAGAGGATACAGAGAAACAGTTCTTTGTAATGAACGCACCTGAAGGAGATGCATCTTATGCACTTTCTTCGTTTGGGCGGCATGGGAATCCTGGTATTCCCTTATTTTCTGCTCGGTCTTATAAAAATTATAAGTTGGAGCGGGACCAACGTTCCCCAGCTCAGTATAACAAGCGGGTTCGGTCAATTCATCCATATTATTATCTTGATTAAGGCGTGACATGGTCGCTACCTGGAGAGAGAGAGAAGAAAACACTCTGCGTGCGCTCTTGTAAGATTAGATTGGTTATTTATTTTAACTAATCAGGATGGCTCCCACTGTTTTTATCAAATCATCCTTCAAACCCTAAAAGGAAAGACTAGCCGGGATTAATTACACTCTACAAGTTCGCCAATCTTTCAGCCAGGCCAGTGCCGGTACTTTGAGGGAGGTTCCACGTGCTTTCGCACGGACCTAATTAAAGTAAACCTCGTTTTCCCAGGGGCATAACCCCGTTGACACCTTTCTAGACACCTACTTGATCGGCTAATTGTAAAGTTCAAAACTCTCCAAGGAGTAACAATTACTCACAGTGGGTATCGGGATCCAACTATCATATAGAAGGTATGCAATCTCATTGCAAATTTCAACACTTGAAACTCCCGATAAAGGTTTTTACCCCTAGCACCTATGACCTTGGCTAAGGTCAACAAATCATAAGCACTAGTCAAGTTCTACCCGTCATTTCGTGATTAATTAGACCCACCCACATGACCCTTGGCTAAGGTCAACAAAGCCACATGACTGTCCTAACTAATCGCATCATATGCAGTGTAGGAAGACATCACTTAGCTACCGTACACTGTGCCTTGACTATGGTCAACAAACACAACACGAATACTAAGTACTCTACTTCCTAAAATGACGGAGGGTTGCGGATGGTTTTTAAGAAAACCTTTAACGCTTTGAACTTGATCAAGCTGCAGAACAAATGGTTTTTAAATGGAGTGTTTTTTAGGCCTTTCTAGTTTTGCTAAAGGGGTCACTCCCGGTGAAGGGATCGTCGGCCCTTTCCTCATCAAATAAGGTGCAGGATATATCATATATACCGTTGTGCAAAGCAAAAGCTATAGAATCAATCAAAAGACAAACCGAGGGTTGTAGCATCTGCCAGTTATTGCTAAAGGAGTCACTCCCGGTGAAGGGATCTCGGCCCTTTCCTCATCGAATAAGGTGCAGGATGTTCTACAAGGAACACCGCGATGCAAAGCAAGGACTGTAGCTACCTGTTTTATTTTGAAATTCGATTCCACAACATCTTTTAGGTTTATTTTCTTTCATTAATCTCATTAATGAATGTCCCATCATTTAAGTCCACCTAAACATCACAGATAAAAACAACGTACGCTTATGCCATCCGCATTCGCCTCGATGTCCCGTCTGCACCGTTAGGTTAGGTAACTAACGGCAGAACGGGGCAGGGCTAGCGCGGGTGTAAAACAGAAGCAACGTCTATATAATATATCATATATACTATATACAGTATCCATCTGAACAAATCACATGATCACATCACAGATAACGCAGCAGAAAATATCATATGAAATATTGGATATACTAGGACGTCCGTGTTTTATTTTGAGCCTATATAAAACACGGATTCCACGGTCGTGCTGAATAGCCAATCCCACACCCGTAGACCCCTACGAGAGCGACAAGCAACCCTACCAATTCTAGAGTTAGGAGACCCGGACTCGACTCCTCGAGATGGTCTCCCACTGGACCCTAGAACCCGGTTACTTGTGCTCCCCTCCTTGGGTCTATCCTAATGCGGAAAAGTAAATAATATATAATGGTCACATCATCTGCAACCTGGAAGTGCCCCAATAAAAGAATATTACATATAAGTTTTTACATGAATGAAAATGAAAAACTCTCATCTCACATAAAAAAAACCCGGCTATTCAAACACGACGATCCAATATAACATATCCAGCAACACATAACATCACATGTCATCAACGTAAGTAAAAATTCCCATCCCAATTGTCGTTGACATATAGCAACGAAACCGGCGATATCACATATTACACTTACGGTCGCAGAAAAGAAAGTGTAAAACTACAACAGTTGGAATCCGCAACCTTCATATACATCGCATGCCTAACCAAATGAATTCCTTAGACATCGCATGCCTAACAATTATAAACCCCGCATTTTAGTCTCATTATCAAAAATACTTTTCAATATCAAGTCGGGCAATTCAACAAGATTCCCGACATCCAGAACGAATGCTCGTCGCAAACTTTAGTAGACGGCCGCACCCCCGATACCGTCGACGAAGTGCACTATGGCGGAACACCGCTACCGCGAGCACCCGAACAGATGCTTTCGGCGACGGGGTTCCCCTACAGTCACTTGGTCGGGGCTATGGGGCGTGGCTATCTATTAAGTTTACCGGCGAGTATCTGCATACGCAACGTGATTGCGACGGACTTTTGATCACATCAAAATTCAGCGGCAACCGATCAAGTGAGACTAAAGTGCTGTGTTTATAACATTCAAATCAGTTATCTCATAACTAATTGTGGATTCCAAATACTGTATCACATTCCAGATAAATAGAAAATGTTAAACTTTCCGATCGAACAATCAAACACCCAAGTTTTCCCGAAACAGCTCAACACATGAAATAAGTTCAAAAACATCCATTTTATGCCACAGTACCAACGGTCTAGCCGTAGAAGGGTCAAGCCAACGCCTCACATGTGGCACGCCGTACTGGCCCAAACCCTAAGGTTCAAAGTACAGTTCAAGACGGTCACATAATCGAGTTAAGGTTTGTTTTCTTCTAGAGGGTCCATCGCGTTACTTGCACTACTTAGACGTTCTTAAACTACGGAAAAATCCAACATTTGGAAATTTCCCGGCAGAGGAAAAATTGGGTATTTATATCCGGTCGAACTTTTTAACAAGTTCTAAAATTACCCGGAAAAACACAAAGACAAAGTTCAATAATCCGATCGAACATCGAGTCCCCAAAACAACCCAGAAAACTCAACTGTTGAGTAGAAATTAAAATTACCCAGAAAACACAGGAATCACAAAGGGACATTACTGTGCAAACAGTGAAGCAAGAGGACACTTTATGGCCGCGGAACCGCCCCACGACCTAGGGTACGGCCGCGGTTCCGCGGCGGCTTGGAAGAGTTGGGGTCACGTGCTGCACAGTAATTCTTATAAAACCCTGCTTATTTTTCTGCATATTTTTAATTCACAAAAATCCCAGTTTTGAAAAAATGTACAGAGAATGGTTTTATTTAGGGTTTCGGGGTTCGATCGGGTTTCTAACTTCGTCTACATTTCGCCTAAGGCTCTAGCTAGGCTCTGATACCACTATAGAGTTCCTAGGCACACCCATGAGGTTCTACAACTGATCAACCATGCCAAAATCAAATTTTTATCAAGTGCCGACAAACCCTAAGCAAGATCGTTACTAGAGGTAAGGCGAAACAATGCAAGTTAACAACTTAACTGTGAGTGAAAGGGATTACAACCTTTGTAGATCCGGTCATCCACTTCTTTAGCTCCGTGTTGACGTCCCTTCGCTGCGATCATCGGGATCCCGGACTCTAGCGATGGTTTCGTCGGAGAAATGAGCGGGCTAGGTCGTTGACTTCGAGGCCGAAAATGATCTACGTCGGGGAGACGCAAGCTCAAGCCATTCCTTCACTTGGTCAAAAACTTTATGAAGAGAACACCCTATACTACTTGGCAAGTAGTAGAGGATGAAGAAATAGGAAGTGGGTTCACTTTGGATTTGGATTTCTCACTCTAAATCTCATGGCACCATTAGAGGTAGCAAGCTTTCTTGAAGCTTGATGAAGATGAAGAAGAAGAAGAAACAATAAAAAGATAATGAATCCAAATGAAACTTATCCTTTTAATTATGGCACCATGGTTGAGTTAAGCTCTCATGCTTAACTCATGTAGAGAATTAACCAAAGCATTAGGTTAAGGGTTGGGTTAACTAATATCCTATACAAATGACAAAAGGGTTGACTTTGTCAATGTTTATCAAGCTTCATGAAGCTTGATAACTTTGACCAAAGTCTCACTACTTTTGTTATTTGTTAGGAAATTAATAAACCCTAATTTAACCTTGATTTGGTATAGGTCTCATACACACAACTTGTATGTATCATCAAGCATGATACAAACTTGTACACTTGCATATATCACATATAAACAATGTGCACATTCAAGTGAGAAAGTTAATCTTAAGTGAACAAATACTAGTTAATGTAAAGTAATATATCAAATATATAATTACACATTAAATCATTAAATCAACACTTGATTTAACGATACGGTCATATTGCATATAACCGACTAATATCAATAGTAACAACTTATCGAATCAACACTTGATCCGATAACCCGGCTATATCGCATACAACCGATCAATGTTACAAATCGCGAGAATAGAATACGGTATCTCATATTGTATTAATCTCAGTCCCGCACATATCTCATATGCGATCCTATTTCGTTTCTCTTGAGCCAGGAAACCCCTGTGTAAGACTCTAAAGACTCGTCAATACACCGTCAGTAGGTGATGATCATATCAAACAACCACAAGCCGCAAGCGGTCTGCTAAACGTAACGGCCACCCGGGTATTGAGCGATCAGAAGATCAACGAGCAAGCCCGTTCACACTCTGTGAATCCTACCAGTAACACTTACCGCACAGTCCGGTCTATTCGTCTGATATGTCGCATATCTCGCCTAGGGGTAGTAAACGTCAGACCCCAGTAGCTTGATAAGTCATGCCGATGTAAGGTCCATAACAAGCATTAAACTACTGATAACACTTACCAGTAAATCAGTGCAACCGTGGCCAGGGATTTCCAGTTATGGCCAGTCGAGCATAGCGCAACATCAACCCCCAATACCGGGAGAGACGAATCCCCTCCTTTCGCTCATTGCCTCCATGTGAATCGGGACTGTACCCAAAAACCACCTGTTTTCACGACTCAGTAGAGCCGTGGTAGGGTGGAAATCAAAGCACAGTGGGAGACACACAAGACTCTATGACGATCTCGGGTCAAAAGACTAAGCTGTACCAGTGTCACCAGAGAACTGCCATCTGACGTAAGGTATAATACCATCTGGGAGTTCTCGGCGAGTCCGTTCAGTGTACCCAGTCTCCACTGAGCACCCGCATACCATCTCTGATGTCAAACACCAATGGATATGGGATCATCAATCGCCCATCACATTGGTCGAGAAGATATACGCTAGTCTACTCTGGAATATCGATGCCCCGTCTCGATATTCCCATGACTAGGAACATTGAAGGATGTACTCATGGACTACCCAGGCCCCACTAGTATGATCTGCAACATAGTCCTGGAAGTCGAGCACATATCTTAAGGGCTTTATCAACATGTAATAGAGAGACAGCAAGTATACATGTCAAGATAAAGAGTAACCAGATAGCGTACTATCATGTCGAGCAAGAAAGTCCTACCTATATATGTCCCAGCATCCACTACAATATACATCCAATGTACAGTAATGGCCTCTATGGCATATATATAACTAACATACATGAGGTATGTTGATACATACAGGTGTCTGATTAAATATGTGCATGTGCTGCGCAGACTTTAATCGGACAGTTGATAATACTAGCGGCTTAGGATTAAGCCAGTTTATTAAATCAGGTTTCGATTTAATAATTTATATATGTATTCTAGTATTATTGTTCACTATTCGTTTTTCTCTCTCGGATATTCATATTTTGGTACGAATACGCGTATATGTATTTCGGTACATGTACCGGGAAGTATTCCGTATTTTATACGGAATAGCTTCTAGATGATGCCACCTCATTATTAATTTTTAGAAAATCATTTGTTTTTAAATGAGGTGGAAAAGGTGACAAAAGTCAAGGCATGGGTCAAAGCATGTAGCAAAGCATGGTTTGCATTATTTATTGTTTTAATTGACTAAAAGAAAATGATAATTTCTTGATGGGTGAGGGAGTGAGGGGCCGGCCACTTCTTCCTGGGTGGGGGGTTCTTTTCTTTTGCTTGATGATTTTCATTACACTAGCTCTCACATTCACACAAAAGCCTTCACCATTTTGATTCATGCCAAGTCTTCATCACCTTCTTCTTCATCTTCTTGCATTGCTCACTTGAGCTTTTATGAAGAGAGAAAAATATAGTGACACATCCTACACCCCCCCACTCTCCATTGCTAGCGACCTCGGAGCATCGGTTGCTTCGTTCGACGAAGCTGGAGCTTGCGCCGTTTCCCTCGGGTGGATCATCGGAGATGGAGGAAGACCGGCAACCAAACATCATCAAAGGATCGCTAGGAGCTTGGAATGAAGACTGAAGGACTTGGATCATCTCGGTATAACAATTCTAACTCTTAGTTTAATTTTCTAGTTTAGGGTTTAAGGTCGATCCGGAAATTGGGTCGCGGTAGCGCCGGTTTAGAAAATTTTTGTTCCGCATTTTTGGCCGCGTTCTGACGGCCGGGGCGCTGCCGGGACCCTTCAATGGTATCAGAGCCACCCTTTAAACCCCTTACTAGCTTGTTTAAACGAGCTTAAAGAATCGATCGACAGAATTTACAAAAAACACGATTTCATTCTTCAGTTTGCTGTCGATTTGCAAATGGGGTCAAAAAAATTATTTCACACATCGTAAAAATCCGTGCAGGCAAATTTAAGGGTACTGTAAAAATTTGGGCTCGTGATTCCACAAAAGCGCCGCGGATCCGCCGCACTTAGCCCCTTTTGGCAGCGCTTCCGCGGCGGTTTAGTGGCAAAGGGCGACCAAATTTTTTCTGTAGCCCCCTGATGTGAAATTGTGATTTTTGTGATATACTGTTTTGGCCCAGGTTTCTGTGAAGTTTTGTTTTTCTATTGGGGCCAATTTGGAACTTAGTCGATCGATAATTTAAGTGTGCGTTTAACAGTACATACATTATATTCTGCGACCGTGAATGTCATTTGATCGGTAAACTCGTCTAATTGCTATATGTCTTTTAGACGGGTTTGCGAACATGACATTGACATTGATATTCTGTGATGTGCTGTGATGTTGGTTGGATCGTCGCGGTGGATAGCTGTGGTGCAATGTTAGTACAGTTTTATTTCATTTGTACATTTGATATTGCGGGGCGAGCGTCCGACCTGTGGACTGTCGTCACTGCCAGTTTGTATATTATTCTTTTGGGGCACGACAGGGTCGATGTCACCCTTGTATATTATTTTATTTTCTGTACTAGGATTACCCCGAGGTGGAGTGCACGAATAGCCGGGTTCTAGAGGGCAACTGGTCCACATCTCAAGGCATTCAGACGGAGGGGACCTTACTCTAGAATTGGCGGGCTATTCGCCGCACTCGTAGGGGGTATAGGTAACCCAGGAGGGGTGCTCAAGTTACCGGATTCCGTGAAGTGCTGGGTGGTCCATTCACGTTGCTGAAGGGGGCTGCCTCACTTCTGGTTTTTGCGGGTAACTTGCCGCGCTCGTAGGGGTCTAGGTTTCATTGCACTGGCTATCCACACGATAGGGAACGTCGGGTCTCACTTGCGGCTCATGTGAAACTCGGGGCTCCAGATTATCTACCATTCTATGTTGCTTCTGTGATGTTTCTGTGATGTTGCTTTATATCATTCCTGGGACGATTGTTATATATTTATATATATACTAGTAGATGTTGTATATGTTTTGCACCCGCGCTAGCCCAGTCCCCTCTCTGTCGTTAGTTAAGTAACCTAACAGGTGATGACAGGACCCAGTGGCGAATGCGGATGGCATATACGTACATTTTATTTTCGTTCTTTTCTGGTGTGATTAATTGATGGGACTGCATAGATTCTTATCAATGCAAGGATAAAACAAACCTATATATATATATATGATGTTGTTGGAACCAAGTTTTTAAAAACTGACATTATAAACGTTCTCTTATGCTTTGCATCGTGGTATTCATTTTGGAATATCCTGCACCTCATTCGACGAGGCAAGGGCCGAGATCCCTTTATCGGGAGTGACCCCTTGGGTAAAAGTTTGCGTCAACGTAATAACTTTACTATAGTCGATTATTTTTGCTTTGCATCGTGGTATTCAGTTTGGGATATCCTGCACCCCATTCGACGGGGAAAGAGCCGAGATCCCTTCACCAGTAGTGACCTCTTTAGCTAAAGTTTTCACTACTATATATTTATAAAACCACTCGGTTCCTTCAACGATATCAAGTTCATTACGTTAAAGGTTTTTCGCCAAAAACCAGCCGTAGCCCTCCGTCATTTCAGATTAGTATTGCTTAATATCCGTGCTACGTTTGTCGTTGCTATTCACCGAGGCGTAGTGTGCGGTAGCTCTGTAATATTTTTTTGTCACATGGATATGTGGATTGGTTAGGACAGTCGTACGACTTTGTTGATTATTCGTCAAGGGTCGTGCAGGTGGGTTTAATGCAGTCAAGATAATGACGGGTTGAACTTGACTAGGACCTTTTGATTTGTTGATTATTCGTCAAGGTCACTTGGGTCCTAGGGGTAAAAACACATATCGGGAGTTTCAAACATACAGGAAACTTGCCAGGGTTGCGCATACCTTCTGGAGTGTGGTGACTTGAGTGGCTTCCATCAAGTTATCATGCGATGATAGTTGGATCCCGATTCCCACTGATGAGTAGGATTACTCCTCTGGTGATTCCGACTAATTCTCCTTTTAGGTTTGGAGGAGAATTCGAGGAAATGGTGGGAGTCATCCAGATTAAATAAAGTGATTAACCATTCTTATCTAGGTTAGAGTGCATGCTGAGTGTTTCTTTTCTCTCTCTCTCTGGCTGCGACTATGACCCGACCTTTGACAAAAACTCATGAAACCAAGTTGACCGAACCTTCTTAAAAACACTATGGATTTTGGAATGTCACAGTGTCTCATACATCATTGCCACTTCTATATCACCTTTGCATTTCTCCAGAACACCCCGTATTATTACGAACATCCACTTCCATTGGATAAATCCATCGTATGGTTATATAAGAACTTGAAGGAACTTTTTCGAGGATGGATTCCGGTTCTGGAGAGATTGAATATGATTATTCAGTTGTATTTTCTCTTTACCTTCTCTCAGGTTGTGAGGGCTCCTAGGATTAGGAGATGGTACACCTGTTGAGCTTATTGGATAGTCTTCTTCCAAACCATAGGCAGGTGCCGAACAGTAGGGAAGGAAGAAAACCAATTAAGTTTAAGTATGGTGTACAGAAGGTAATAAATAAAGACATATAAAGGGATTAGGTCAATGGCAAAGGAAATTACGATCACCATCATTCACGACAAAGACCGGGTATACCCCTGCCACTCCTACATCCACTTTGCATTTCTCTAGGACACTCCGTATCACTACGGATATCCACTTCCATTGGATAAATCCATCGTATGGTTATATACGAACTCGAAGGAACCTTTTCGAGGATGGATTCTGGTTCAGGAGAAATTGAATAGGATTATTCAGATGTCTTTTCTCTTTACCTTCTCTCAGGTTGCGAGGGCTCCTAGAATTAGGAGAGTACACCTATTACGCTTATCGGATAGTCTTCTTCCAAACCTTAGGCTGGTGCCGAAGGGTAAGGAATGAAGAAAACCAATTAGCGTAAAGAAGGTGTACAGGAGGTAATAAGTAAAGACGTAATAAAGGGATTCGAGTGAGGGCGGGTAAGTATATGGTTGCTGTCATGATTCAGGATAATGGAAGAGGCGTTACTAGGAATACCAGGTTAACCCTTTTTGAAACATTTTAATGTTTCAGTTTTACTGTACGATGTTAATGGAAAACTGTTTTCCCAATTGGAATCAAACTCCAGGGTATGTATTTACAAGATCAGTTTCTCACATCTGTATGTTATTACGGATGGTGAGTGGGAGTAAGATATTGGGAATTGGGTGATTAGATCCTTATTATGTCGGAATTCGTTGTAACTGGTGACATTTGAGGAAATCATCTGGATTTTGCCGGATGGCAAATATTTTGTTTTGAATATCCGTTGTTATGCACCAATTTCAAACTGGTATATCTGTACATTTATTTTATAAAGTGAGATATAACTTTTTGATATTGTGTCTATGACATTTACCTATATCGGTTGGTGATTAGGTAAGGTGCATTCAACAACAGTGTAATTCTTCTTAACCATACTGCAGTTTTTCAACCTACGACGCACAGGGTTTGAGTTGTTGAACTCCAGGGACTTGTACAAAGTACTGTATGTTGTCCAGTGTCCATTAGAATAATGGGGTTAGTACTCGTACTATATTCTGTTTACTATTGACTTCTCCAGTTCTGGACAAGTATTTTGTTGAAATGAAAAGTCCATATATTGAGAAGTCATAGGTATAAGAATGAAGTAGAGAACCATTTGTGGGAAGTATCAGGATTCCTCGATGAAGTCGAAGATGTAGATACTTGTGTTTGGTATTCCGCTGATAGTAATGGTTTTGAGAACTTGCTTCTTTTTCGGGTTACTCATATATGGATGCACTCCTAGATGAGTAATGTTGATTGTCCTCTTTCCATTTGGTTGATATGCGCTGGAGACAGATGCAAGATTTTGAATCTGGTTCAAATTAGATTAGTGCTTTTGTTTCTATATTAGATATATATAGAATCAATTTATATCTTAACGATGTTAAGGTATAGGGAGTTGTCTGGCTGATGCTTAAAACCAGAATCCGGATAAACTCGAGGCATGTTTCAGTAATGGATGTTTGTAGGTTATCCCGGGCTTTGACGAGGGTTAACTTTCTACCATCAGGAAGATCAGTATTTATATTGTTCTTGACTCGCCACAGTTTTATTAAAATGGATTTTTTTAGAAAACAAAAGCGGGAGTATGGTAGAACTGGAAGTTATTCCAGAACCACAAACGATTGCTGGAAATTTAATAGAACCTAAGGATTCAATTGGATTTGATGTTCCATTAGCCACTCCGCAGATTTGGTGGCTAACCTCAGTCACCCGAGAGGTACTTCGGTCTACTCAGAGACGGTGACATGGAAGTTCTTGTTTACCCAGACTTGCCATTGCTGTTGTTCTAGACTATAAGACCCGGCTGGAGGATGAGTATAGCGTCGTTCTAAACTAGTTTTAGAAGTGCACGTATATATGACTCTGCCAGAGGGTTGTTGTAGTCAGTGGGAGCAGCGGAAGCATAATGGGCAAGTAGCTTATGTCTATTTATAGACTAAAGCAGGTATAGCGGAAATAGATCATCTATTTTTGATGTGACAGTCATAGGTCTTGACCTCATCAGAATAGGAGATGGATCTGGTAAGAAGGTAGTAGAGAGTGATGTCCAGGTATTGGGATGACATGCACTTGATAGGAAGAGATATTCCTATACTACGATCGGTTGTACTTTGGTTGTCACAAAGTTGTTTCTCCAAATAGGATATGGATATAATATCAGGTTTCTGGTTACTAGATCTATGGTTTAAGATCTAGATTTGGGAAGTATCCTAATCTGGGTACTTTGACATTAAATGGACGACTCCTGGCATGGTGGTGTATCTGCAGGTGATGGAGTCAACCTCTCTAAAGTTGTCTTATAGACTAAAGGGGAGAGGAATATGCATGATAAGCATATCACTTGCTTAGGCAATTGAGTTAATCATGAAATGTCATGTACCACACCAGATATTACTTTTGCACTAGATACAATAAGCAGATATATTAATCCAATCCTGGAGAAATATTGGGAAGAAGTTATTGAACATAAGTGAATGTTCTAGAGAAATGGTAACGGCAGCCTCCTTCAGGAGACAGCTATCATTTCAGGCTTCTAAGGTGACCTGGATGACAGAGTGACTGTCAGAGTTATAGTTTTTCCCTCTTTTGAGGGACAATATGTTGGACAGGTGGTCCAAGCAGATACTGAGGAAAGGCATAGCGCAGGATACTGATTAAATTCAGTGGACGATACAGTCTAAGTAGTTTGTTGGATTTGGAGTTCTTTTGTGAACTGGGTCCCATCAGATATCCAGACAAATTCTAAGACAGGTATTGCTCATTTCGGGAGATAGTTTTCTCCGCGAAATTGAGATATAGAGAGATACAGAAAGAAACATTGGAGCGGATCCACTCACTTAGGCTATTTCTCGAACGCAATCATTTTGCAAACGGGCTTTGCGAAACTGATTGGTAGAGAAGTTGGGTGTTCGGTATCACACGGGCTGTGAGTATGCGACATCGTAATAATTGGCCTTAAGTGCAAGTGGGATATTGTTGGCTGCCCTCATGGCAATTATCATAGTCGCGGACTTGTGATTATGATGATTGAGAGAGGACTTATACCAATAAAACAGTCTTACTGAAGATGATAGTGTGCTATCTGGTTTGTTTTTATCATCATTTACGTGTTGATAGAGCCCAAAGGATTCTTGCTTGACTGCCAGCATTATGATGGCGATCATATATGTGGGAGCTGGGGTCTATAAGCACATCCTTAAATGTCCTTAGTCGTAGGAGTATCGAGACCGGGCATCGATACTCCAGTGTAGACTAGTGTATACTGATCGAGACCCCGACGAGGGGCGGTGGCCAGGTCTCGCAAGCCATTGGTGTTAGTTTGTTCACCTAATATAGTACGCAGGTGCTCATTGGGTTATGAGTACACTGGACGGACTCGCCGGGAACCTGCTAGTTGGTATTATACCTATTGTCAGATAGCAGTTCCCAGGTGACATGTGTACAGGTTAGTCTGTCGACCTGAGATCGTCATTTGTCTCGTGTGAGTTCCCACTGTGCTTTGATTACTACCCTACCACGGCTCAAAGGAGTCATGCAAAAAGGTTTTAGTTGGGTACAGTCCCGAGCCAGATGGAGGCAGTGATCGGATCTTCGGGGATTCGCCTCTCCCGGTATTGGGGGTTGATGTCGCATTGTGTACGGGTGGCCATCACCATAAATCCATGGCCATGGTAGACAAGGATTACCGATCCAGGATCGATAGTTTCTTAGGAGGTGATGGGTTACATGCCGACACTAAATATTGCGTTGTTAGGGGTCTAACTTTATCCACGCCCTAGACTCGATATGCGATACTCTTAGACGAACAGACCGTACTATACGGATATTGTCACTGTCAGGCTCAGTAGGGGTTCAGGATGAGTTTGCTCGTCGGCCTCCCTTTCGCTCAATACCTTGGTAGCCGTTACGTACAGCTAGTGCTACTGACGTGCTTGTGGTTAAACCCACTGCCAGCGTATTGACGAGTCTTTAGAGTCCCACATAGAGGGTTTTCACGGTTCAGGCGATATGGTGTACATGAGGTATGTTGATACATAGAGGTGTCTGATTAAATATGTGCATGTGCTGCGCAGACTTTAATCGGACAGTTGATAATACTAGCGGCTTAGGATTAAGCCAGTTTATTAAATCAGGTTTTGATTTAATAATTTATATATGTATTTGTATATACGTATTCTAGTATTATTGTTCACTATTCGTTTTGCTCTCTCGGCTATTCGTATTTTGGTATGAATACGCGTATATGTATTTCGGTACATGTACCGGGAAGTATTCCGTATTTTATACGGAATAGCTTCTAGATGATGCCACCTCATTATTGATTTTTAGAAAATCATTTGTTTTTAAATGAGGTGGAAAAGGTGACAAAAGTCAAGGCATGGGTCAAAGCATGTAGCAAAGCATGGTTTGCATTATTTATTGTTTTAATTGACTAAAAGAAAATGATAATTTCTTGATGGGTGAGGGAGTGAGGGGCCGGCCACTTCTTCCTAGGTGGGGGGTTCTTTTCTTTTGCTTGATGATTTTCATTACACTAGCTCTCACATTCACACAAAAGCCTTCACCATTTTGATTCACGCCAAGTCTTCATCACCTTCTTCTTCATCTTCTTGCATTGCTCACTTGAGCTTTTATGAAGAGAGAAAAATATAGTGACACATCCTACACCCCCCCAATCTCCGTTGCTAGCGACCTCGGAGCATCGGTTGCTTCGTTCGACGAAGCTGGAGCTTGCGCCGTTTCCCTCGTGTGGATCATCGGAGATGGAGGAAGACCGGCAACCAAACATCATCAAAGAATCGCTAGGAGCTTGGAATGAAGACCGAAGGACTTGGATCATCTCGGTATAACAATTCTAACTCTTAGTTTAATTTTCTAGTTTAGGGTTTAAGGTCGATCCGGAAATCGGGTCGCGGTAGCGCCGGTTTAGAAAAATTTTATTCCGCATTTTTGGCCGCGTTCTGACGGCCGGGGCGCTGCCGGAACCCTTCACATTATTCATCAAAAAAGGAATCATCATTCTTCTTCTTCTTCCTTGAGCTCTTGAAAAGCTTTCTAGGTTTTTCTTTTGTGATGATTTAGTGTGGGATTATGAAAACAAATGAGAGCCAAATCCCTACCTCATCATTCTCATCTAATCTAGCCTATTAGATTAGGGTGTTCACTTCATTAATACTTGATTAGAGAAGTGAGAGCTTGATTTAAAGAAACTTCAAGGTAGATAATCTTTGAAAAGGAAGACTACAAGCATGCATGGATCATTCGGGTTGTGGAGCTTCTCTTGAGTCCGGGAGATCATGGATCGCGGCGAAGGAACTACTACTCGGAGCTTATGAAGCGAATGAGCAGACTACAAAGGTTGTAATCCCTCACTCTTAGTTGTAAAGATGTTTACTTGCATGTTTAACCTTAATAATCTAGCAAAGATCCTCACTTTGGGTTGTTCGGCACGTCTAAATTTTAAATCGGGCATGGTTGATGCCTTGTAGAACCTTGTGACAGTGCCTAGTAACCTTACAGTGGTATCAGAGCTTAGCTAGAGCATTAGGCGACGTGTATACGAAGTTAAATGTCCGATCGAACGCCGAAACATCGTATTTTCACCCCTCTCGGGAAATTTTTTTAAAATGTGATTTTTTCTGCATTAAAAATACTCAAAAAATTAGCAGGGAATTCTAAGGATTACTGTGAAACACGAGCCCCCAATACCCTCAAGTCGCCACGGAACTGCGGCAGGAACCTGCTTCTCGCGGCGGTTCCGCAGCCGAACTTTGGTATTAGCGACACTTGTTTTTAGGGTTCATCCGTAGGTTTTTGTATAGTGCTTCTGGGTATTTTTAATCTTACTCAAGTGTTGTATTCTCTGGAGATCCTTTGTATTCGTTGATTCGATCGGAAAGTTTAATTTCGTTTTGTTTTCCGGATAATTTAGAACCTGTTAAAATATTCGAACGGATATCAATAACTCATTTTTCCCGACACGAAAAACTTTGAATTGTTGATTTTTTCTTGAGTTTAAAACTTTCGGAAAAACATGCAAGCATATCTGTGGACCCTCTAGAAGAACGTAACCTTAACTCGAATATGTGACCGTCAAAACATCCACTGAACCCTAGGATTTGTTGTAGTTTGGCATTGCCACATGTGAGGCGTTGGCTTGACCCTTCTACGGCTGGTTCACTGGGGCTATGACAAGTTCTGGGATTTTTTGAACTCCGCTCAAGTGTTGATCTATTTGGGAAATCTTGCGTATTTGATTATGCGATCGGAAAGTTTAACTTTGTCTTTTTATCTGAAATGTGATACAATATGTGGAATTCATATAGTTAGGCATGAAATGCGAAGTATGTGATAGTTCGGATTTATGATGTCTAAAGTGATTGTGGATTCCAAATGTTGTAGTTTTAAACTTTCTTTTTCTGTGACCGTAAGCGTAGTATGTGGTGTATCGCCGGCTTCGTTGCTATACAACAACGAAAAATGGGATACGCATACTTGCTTATACTGATGATATGAGATATTATGTGTTGCTCTGATATGTTGTATTGGATCGTCGTATTCTGAATAGCCGGGGGTTTTATGTGAGATGAGGGTTTTTATTTTCATTCATGTAAAATTCATTTGTATGTAATATTCTTTTATTGGGGCACTTCCGGGATGAGGATGATGTCACCATTGTATATTATTTACTTTTCCACATTAGGTAGACCCAAGGAGGGGAGCATAAGTAACCGGGTTCTAGGGTACAGTGGGAGGCCATCTCGAGGAGTCGAGACCGGGTCTCCTAACCCTAGAATTGGCAGTGTTACCTGCCGCACTCGTAGGGGTCCAGGGATGTGGGTTTGGCTATTCATCGCGACCGTGGAATCCGTGTTTTATACAGGCTCGAAATAAAACACGGACGTCCTAGTATATCCAATATTTCATATGTTATCTTCTGCTGCAATGTTCTGTGATGAGATCATATTACTGCCTCAGACGAATGCTTATACTATATATATATGTTGATATATAAATATTACTGCTTTCATTTCTTCTGTGATGCTTAGGAAGCATTAATTGATGGGATTTTATTAATGAGATTAATAAAAAGAAATGAAACCTAAAAGATGTTGTAGAATCAAAACTTTATAAAAAGGGTAGCTACAGTTCTGCTTTGCATAGCGGTATATATGATATACCCTGCACCTTATTCGATAAGGAAAGAGCCGAGATCCCTTCACCGGGAGTGACCTCTTTAGCAAAACCGGCAGATGCTACAAACTCGCGGTTTAGTTTTTGACAGCTTATATAGTTCTTACTTTGCACGGCGGTATATATGTTATACCCTGCACCTTATTCGATGGGGAAAGAGCCGAGATCCCTTCACCGGGAGTGACCTCTTTAACGAAACTAGAAAAGCCTCAAAAACACTCCCTTTCAAAATCACATGTTTCTACAACGATATCAAGTTCATTACGCTCATGGTTTTCTGAAAAACCTGCGCAGCCCTCCGTTATTTCAGATAGGTGCTATTTTTAGTATTCGTGCTATGGTAGTTTGGCCTCCGTCAAGGCGTAGTGTACGGTAGCTGATTTAGTACTTACTTGTTGCATGAGATGCGATTGGATTAGGGTATTCGTACGGCGTTGTTTGGCCTCCGTCAAGAGTCGTGCGGGTGGGTCTAATTCAATCAGGAAATAACGGGTTGGACTTGACTAGCGCCTTATGGGTAGTTTGGCCTCCGTCAAGGTCATAAGAAGCTAGGGTTAAAAGCATTATCGGGAATTTCAAGTGTTGAAATTTGCAATGAGATTGCATACCTCATATGAGATAGTTGGATCCCGATACCTACTGCGAGTAAGAGTTACTCCTGGGAGAATTTTACACAGGACAATTAGCCGATCAAGTAGGTATCTAGAAAGGTGTTAACGGGATTAAGCCTCTGGGAAAACGAGGTTTATTTTAATTAGGTCCGTGCGAAAGCACGGGGAACCTCCCTCATAGTACCAACACTGATCTGGCTGAAAGATTGACGAAATTGTAGGGTGTAATTAATCCCGGCTAATCTTACCTTTTAGGGTTTGAAGGAAGATTTGATAAAAATAGTGGGAGACATCCTGATTAGATAAGATAATAACCAATCTAATCTTGCAAGAGCATACGCTAAAATGTTTTCTTCTCTCTCTCCAGGTAGCGACCATGTCAGGCCATAATCAAGATAATAATATGGATGTATTTACTGAACCCGCTTATTATACTGAGCAGGGAAACGTTGGTCCCGTTCATTCTTATAAGAGTTATAAGACTGAGCAGGAAACAGGAGAAAATCTGGATTCTCACGCCTCCCAAACGAAGAACAAGCATGCTGATGCATCTTCTTCGGGTGTGTTAGTTATTGAGAACTGTTTCTCAGTTCACCCTACTTCCTGGGTATTAGATACCGGATCGGGACCCCACATATGTAAATTGTTACGTGGGCTACGTAAAGGTAGAGAACTGGGAAAGGCTGATCATTCCGTACAAGTAGGGAATGGTACAAATATTGCAGCCAAAGCAGTTGGCGAATATCACCATGTATTACCAAGTAGTAATACACTGATTCTGAATGAGTGCTATTATATACCAAACATGATGTGCAACATTATATTAGTTTCTTTATTGAGTAAAGAAGGGTATAATTTTGTAATACAGGATAATGTTATGAACATCTTCCTATATCAAAAGTTGATTGGATCACGCTCGTTACATAATGGCATATTCATTCTCAATAAAAAAAAACAGTCCTTAATATACAAAACACACACAAGAGGAAGAGTTCAGAAATGAACGAATCCTTCTTGTGGCATTGTAGACTCGGTCATATCAATGCGAAACGGCTAGCTAAGTTACATAAGGATGGATATTTGATTCTGTTCGAATTATCATCTTATGATACTTGCAGTCATGTCTCAAAGGAAAAATGACCAAAACTCCGTTTAGTGGACACGAAGTAAGAGTTACAGAACTCTTGGGACTGATACATAGTGATGTATGCGGTCCCATGTCTACACATGCCAGGAACGGTTCTTCCTACTTCATTACATTCACTGACGATCTCTCAAGATACGGACATATGTTCCTGATGAGACGCAAGTCTGAAGCTTTTGAGAAATTCAGGGAATATAAGCACGAAGTAGAAAACCAAACGGGCAAAAGTATTAAGATCCTTCGATCTGATCGAGGAGGAGAATACTTGAGCAACGAGTTCCTAGATTATATAAAAGAGAATGCGATTCTATCTCAGCTTACTCCTCCTTATTCACCACAGCATAACGGTGTATCGGAGCGGAGGAATCGCACCCTATTAGATATGGTACGCTCTATGATGAGTGATGCTGAGTTACCTATTTCCTTTTGGGGGTATGCGCTTAAGATAGCCATATACCTATTGAATCTAGTTCCATCTAAATATGTACCTACCACACCATATGAGATATGGAGTGGGAAGAGACCATATTTTAAATGAGTTAAGATATGGGGTTGTCCGGCCTATGTCAAAAGGCAAAATCCGGACAAACTCGAGGCACGATCAGTTCTTTGCAAGTTTGTGGAATATTCAAAGAATTCTCAAAGATATTTTTTCTACCACGTTGAGGAACAAAAAGTGTTTGTTGCTCAACATGCCAACTTTTTGGAAAAGGAATTTCTTGCAAAAGAAATTAGTGGCAAAGAGGTAGAGATGGAAGAGGTTCCAGCAACACAAACTGCAACAGATGATTTGGTAGAACCAGAGGATTCAGTAGTTCCCGACGAACCCCAGCCTCTCCGCCGATCTAGCAGGGTTCCTCATCCACCTGAGAGATACTACGGTTTTCTCATTGATGGTGGGAGCGAGGATTGCATCATGGAAGATGATGACCCGACTAGTTTCGAGCAGGCTATCACGAGTGGTGACTCTGTGAAATGGCTGGATGCAATGCGATCTGAGATGGAATCCATGTACACCAACAAAGTATGGACTTTGGAAGTTGCTCCTGAAGGGGTAAAACTCATTGGGAGAAAATGGATCTTTAAGAAGAAATTTGGTGTAGATGGAAAAGTGGAGACTGTCAAAGCTAGACTTGTTGCAAAGGGTTTTCGTCAACGACCAGGTGTGGATTATGACGAAACCTTTTTTCCAGTGGCTATGCTTAAGTCCATCTGGATCTTACTTGCCATTGCTGCATACCATGATTACGAAATCTGGCAGATGGATGTTAAGACCGTCTTTCTAAATGGTGATTTAGAAGAGTGCGTGTAAATGACTCAGCCATAGGGTTTCGTAGATAGTGGGAGCAGCGGAAAGGTGTGCAAGCTGCTTAAATCCATTTATGGGTTAAAACAAGCATCTCGGAGTTGGAACATCTGCTTTGATGTTGTAGTCAAAGAGTTTGACTTCATCAAAAACGTAGATGAACCTTGTATATATAAAAAGGTTGCAGAGAGTAAGGTAGTCTTCCTCGTATTGTACGTCGATGACATACTCTTAATAGGAAAAGATGTTCCTATGCTGCAATCAGTCAAGCTTTTCTTATCACAAAGATTCTCAATGAAAGATCTAGGTGATGCCTCCTGCATACTGGGAAATATGATCTATAGAGATAGATCTAAACGGATATTGGGATTGTCCCAATCCAGGTACATTGACACCATACTAAAGAGGTTTACTATGGAAGAATCTAAGCGTGGGAACCTACCCACGATCTCTGGACTTACTCTCTCCAAAGAGATGTCTCCCAAGACAGATTTGGAGAGAGCTCGCATGCAAGGGATACCCTATGCTTCGGCAGTAGGCTCTATCATGTATGCAATGCTATGTACCAGACCCGATGTAGCATACTCACTAAGTGTAGTGAGTAGGTATCAAGCAGATCCTGGAGAGAGTCACTGGATAGCCGTGAAGAACATTCTCAAGTACTTGAGAAGAACTAAAGAGATGTTCTTGGTGTATGGTAACGGAGAACTCCAAGTGGAGTCCTTTACCGATTCAAGCGTCCAAAGTGATAAGGACGACTCTAAGTCGCACTCGGGATTTGTCTTTACCCTCAATGGAGGGGCGGTGTGTTGGAAGAGTTCCAAACAGGATACCGTTACATTCTCGACGGTGGAGGCTGAATACATCGCTACCAACGATGCTGCCAAAGAGGCTGTCTGGATAAAGAAGTTCATTACTGAACTTGGTGTGGTTCCATACATTGAGCATCCAATACCTTTGTTTTGCGATAACAATGGAGCTGAGCCTTGGCCAAGGAACCCAGGTCCCATCAGAAGTCCAGACAAATTCTGAGGCGGTATCACCTGATCCGGGAGATAGTTGATCGCCGGGAGATCGAGGTCAGGAGAGTTGATACGAAGGACAACACTGCAGATCCACTCACGAAGGCCATTCCCCAGATAAAGTTTGAGAGATTATTCGGGATGCTAGGTATGAGATACTACAACAGCTGGCCTTAGTGCAAGTGAGAGATTGTTAGTTATATATATGCCCTAGAGGCCATTGTTCTACATATGATGTATATTATAATGGATGCTTGGATATATATAGAGAGGACTTTCTTGCTCGTCATGATAGTATGTTATTTGGTTTATCTTTATCTTAACATGTTGACTTATATTAGTTTACTGTCTTACTCTCACATGTTGATAAAGCCTTTAGGATCTGTACTCGACTACAGGGACTATGATGAGATCATACTAGTGGGGCCACTGTAGTCGACGAGTACATCCTATAATTGTTCCTATTCGAGGGTGTATCGAGACAAGGCATCGATACACACCAGAGTAGACTAGCGTATACGCATCATGACCCATATGATGGGCGATGGATGATCCCATATCCATCGGTGTTTGACATCAAAGATGGTGTACGGGTGCTTAGTGGAGACTGGATACACTGGACGGACTCGCCGAGAACTCCCAGATGGTATTATACCCCACGTCAGATGGCAATTCTCTGGTGACACCGGTACAGGTTAGTCTGTAGACCCGAGATCGTCATAGAGTCTTGTGTGATTCCCACTGTGCTTTGATTTCCATCATACCACGTCTAAGAGGGCATGCAAAACGGTGGCTTTTGGGTACATTCCCGAATCTCATGGAGGCAATGAGCGATAGGAGGGGTTTCGTCTCTCCCGGTATAGGGAGTTGATGTTGTGCTGTGTTCGATTGGCTATAACTAGAAGTCCCTGGCCAGGGCGGATATTGAGTACTACTGGTAAGTGTTATCAGTAGGTTCTTGACCTGTTATGAGCCTCACATCAACACGACTTATCGGTTACTGGGGTCTGACGTATACCACCCCTAGACTAGATATGCAACATATCAGACGAAAAGACCGGACTGTACGGGAGTGTTACTGATTGGATTCACAGGAGAATGTATAGGCTTGCTTGTTGATCTTCCGATCGCTCAATACCTGGGTGGCTGTTACGTTTAGCTGACCGCTTGCAGCTTGTGGGTGTTTGATATGATCATCACCTGCTACCGGCGTATTGACGATTCTTTAGAGTCCTACATAGAGGTTTTTGGACTCAGGCAAAACGGAGTAGGAGCACATATGTGATATGTGCGGGATCGAGAATAATACAATATGAGATACTCTATTCTATTCTTGCGATATATGATATCGGCCGGCGATATTTGATATCAGCCGGGTCATCGGATCAAGTGTTGATTCGATGAATCGGTACATGATATATTAGTCGGTTATATTCGATATAGCCGGATTGTCGGATCAAGAGTTGATTCAATAATTTAATGTATAATTATATATGTGATATATTACATTACATTATCTAATATTGGCTCACTTTATTATTTCATTTTCTCACCGGATAATACATTGATATATATGCGATATATGTTAGATGTATTATTTTCTTTTGTTACAAAAATATATTATATATATGATATATAATATTGTAACATGTTATGATTACAAATGCAACATGATTAGTGAAGATTAAACATGGTTAGGGTTTGATTTTGGTTAATCTTTTCTAGAAGCTTTTATTTTGTTTATTGCAAAGATATTATGTGTTGATATTTTGCTTGATATTTTCTAACCCAACCCAAACCTTTCACCCTAGGTTAAATCCCTACATGAGTTAAGGTAACTCAAGGGTTGTATTTGTAACCATAAGTTTTATTCATTTTTCATCAAAAAAAGGAATCATCATTCTCCTTCTTCCTCCTTGAGCTCTTGAAAAGCTTTCTAGGTTTTTCTTTTGAGATGATTTAGTGTGAGATTATGAAAACAAATGAGAGCCAAATCCCTACCTCATCATCCTCATCTAATCTAGCCTATAAGATTAGGGTGTTCACTTCATTAATACTTGATTAGAGAAGTGAGAGCTTGATTTAAAGAAACTTCAAGGTAGATCATCTTTGAAATGGAAGACTACAAGCAAGCATGGATCATTCGGGTTGTGGAGCTTCTCTTGAGTCTGGGAGATCATGGATCGCGGCGAAGGGACTACTACTCGGAGCTTATGAAGCGAAGGAGAGGACTACAAAGGTTGTAATCCCTCACTCTTAGTTGTAAAGATGTTTACTTGCATGTTTAACCCTAATAATCTAGCAAAGATCCTCGCTTTGGGTTGTTCGGCACGTCTAAATTTTCAATCGGGCATGGTTGATGCCTTGTAGAACCTTGTGACAGTGCCTAGTAACCCTACAATTCTCTCCAGGATCGATTGATACCATCTCACTACACCTAGTGAGAATCCTAACATCCACTTAGATCTATCTCATAGATCCAAAACCCAGGATTTAGGAGGTATCACCTTGATCCTATATGGAGAATCTATATGATAAGAGGAGATTGACCGAGCGTAGCATGGGAAACTCCTTTCCTATCAAGAGTATGTCATCCACGTACAATACGAAGATCACCACCATACTCCCTACTACCTTTTTGTATATACAAGGTTCATCTACCATTTTGATAAAGTCAAACTCTTTGACTACCACATCAAAACAGACGTTCCAACTCCGTGATGCCTGCTTTAACTCATAAAGCAGCTTGCACACGTTTCCGCTGCTCCCACTGTCTACGAAGCCCTCTGGCTGTGTACTTATAGACGCTCTCTTCTAAATTACTATTCAGAAAAGCTGTCGTGACACCCAACGGCCAGATATCATAGTCATGGTATGTAGCAATGGCAAGTAGGATCCGGATGGACTTAAGCATAGGCACTAGAAAAGGTTTCTTCATTATCCATAGCAGGTCGATGACGAGAACCTTTTGCAACAAGCCTGAGCTTTGAAAGTCTCAACTTTTCCATGTACACCAAGTAATCTTCTCAAGATATACTTGTTAGTTGTATGTATGCCCTAGAGGCCAGTATTGTACAGATGATGAATATTATATTGGATGCTTGGACATATATAGAGAGGACTTTCTTGCTCGATATGATAGTATGCTATCTGGTTGCTCTTTACTTTAACATGTATACTTGTCTCTTTATACTGTCTTATCGTTACATGTTGGTAAAGCCCTTAGGATGTGTACTTGACTACCTGGACTATGATGCGGATCATACTAGTGGGGACATGGTAGTCTATAAGTACATCCTTCAAGGTCCCTAGTCGTGGGTGTATCGAGACGGGGCATCGATATACCAGTGTAGACTAGCGTCTACGCTTCTCGACCCATGAGATGGGCGATGGATGATCCCATATCCATTGGTGTTTGACATTAGAGATGGTATACGGGTGCTCAGGAGAGACTGGGTACAATGGACGGACTCGCCGAGAACTCCCAGATGGTATTATACCTCACGTCAGATGGCAGTTCTCTGGTGACACTTGTGCAGGTTAGTCTGTAGACCCGAGATCGTCATAGAGTCTTGTGTGATTCCCACTGTGCTTTGATTTCCACCTTACCACGTCCATGAGGGCGTGCAAAACGGTGGTTTTTGGGTACAGTCCTGAGTCACATGAAGGCAATGAGCGATAGGAGGGGTTTCTTCTCTCCCGGTATTGGGGGTTGATGTTGCGCTGTGCTCGATTGGCCATAACAGGGAAGTCCCTGGCCAGGGATGATTTAGAGATTTACTGGTAAGTGTTACCAGTAGTTTCTCGAACCGTTATGAGCCTCACATCGGCATGACTTATCGGTTATTGGGGTCTGACGTTTACCACCCCTAGACTTGATATGCAACATATCAGACGAGGAGACCAGACTGTACGGGAAGTGTTACCAGCAGGCTTTTACAGGAGTTAGAGCGGGCTAGCTTGTTGATCTTCTGATCGCTCAATACCCGGGTAGCCGTTACGTCCAGCTAGTACCGCTGACGGCTTGTGGGTGCTTGATGTGATCATCACCTACTGCCGGCGTATTGACGAGTCTTTAGAGTCCTACATAGAGGTTTTACTGGCTCAGGCAAAACGAAATAGGAATGCATATGTGATATGTGCGAGACCGAGAATAATGCGTGTATGTGATACCGTATTCTATTCTCGCGACTTTTTGTATCGGTCGGTTATTTATGATATAGCCGGATTATCGAATCAAGTGTCGATTCGATAAGTCGATACAATCGATGTTAGTCGGTTATATGAGATATGACCGGATTATTAAATCAAGTGTTGAGTTAATAATTAAGTGTATAATTATATATTTGATATACTAGTTTACATTTACTAACACTTGTTCACTTTAGGTTTTTCTCACATGAACACAACTTTAATATATATGTGATATGTATTAAAATGTGTTTTCTTTTAGTATCATGGTTGATGATACACATGACATGGGTGTACAAGACATACACCATTCTATTTTTATGGTGGGTTATAATTATTTAAGGTAATTACAAAATTGGTGGAATTTTGGAAAGAGCATGAAGCTTGTAGAAGCTTGCTTTGCTTTGACAAAGTCCACTACCTTTGTCTTCCCCTTAGATTTTTTATTAACCTAACCATTTAGATTAGCTATGGTTATGGCTCTACAAGAGTTAGTATATGATGCTCACTCACCATGGTTAGCCATCTCACTAGATCATTATCCTCATCTCTTTCTTTAGTTCATCTTCTTCTTCATTTGTTAAAAGAAAACAGCTTGCTAGGGTTTGATCAAAAGTGAGAAAGCTTGTGATAAATAAAATTCTAAAGAGAACCCACTTCCTATTTCTCCATCCTCTACTAGACTTGCAATTTAGTTTAGGGTGTTTGCTTCACTAATTCTCAAGTTAGTGAAGTAGAAGCTTGAGTTGGCATCCCCTCGACGTAGATCATCTTCGGCCTCGAAGACTTCAAGCAAGGACGTGTCTTTCGCTTCGTGAAGCCATGCAAGGGTCCGGGAGAACCATGAACGCAGCGAAGGGACTTCAACAAGGAGCTATAGAAGTGAAGGACCGATCTACAAAGGTTGTATTTCGTATTCACTTAGTCGTAAACGTAGTTTACTTGCATTTGAAACCCTAATTTTCTAGCAACGATCTTTTTTAGGGTTATTCGGCACGGCTAAAATTTTAAACGGGCATGGTTGATGCATTGTAGAACCTTATTAGAGTGCCTAGTAACCCTACAGTGGTATCAAAGCCTAGCTAGAACATTAGGCTATGTGTTAACGAAGTTAAAACCCCGATCGAACCCGAATACGTCAAAGTTAACCCCCTCTTTGTAAATTTTTTCTAAACTGTGTATTTTCAGAATTAAAAATACCTAAAAAAATCAGCAGTGTTTTTTAAGCATTACTGTGCAAAACGCTGACGTAAGCCGTACGGATGGCTGCGGAACCGCGGCAATAGACTGCTTGTGCCGCGGAACCGCGGCCGTACAGTGAGTGTTTTATTTGGGTTTTGCACAGTAATACTAATATATGATAGTGCTATTTTCTGGGTATTTTTAAACTGACTCAAGTGTTGAGTATTTTGGGGTTTATTTTGTAATCGTCGATTCGATCGGAGAATTTAATTTTATTATGTTATTCCGGATAATTTAGAAAGTATTAAAATGTTCGAACAGATATCATTAACTCAATTTTTCCGGGCACGAAAAACATTCAAGTGTTGAATTTTTCTCGGGTTTAAATCTTTCGGAAAAACGTGCATGTGACGCGATGGACCCTCTAGAAGACAACAAACCTTAACTCGATTATGTGACCGTCTTGAACTGCCTTTTGAACCTTAGGGTTTAAGGCAGTACGGCGTGCCACATGTGAGGCGTTGGCTTGACCCTTCTACGGCTGGACCGTTGCTACTTTGACGTATTCTGGAATTTTTGAACTCCGCTCAAGTGTTGAGCTATTTAGAAAATCTTGGGTATTTGATTATTCGATCGGAAAGTTTAATACTGTCTATTTATCTGGAATGTGATACAATATGTGGAATTCATACAGTTAGGCATGAAATGCGAAGTATGTGATATTTCGGATTTACAATGTCTGAAGAGATTGTGGATTCCAAATGTTGTAGTTTTACACTTTCTTTTCTGTGACCGTAAGTGTAATATGTGATATCGCCGGTTACGTTGCTATATGTCAACGACAATTGGGATGCGCATATTTACTTACGTTGATGTTATGTGTTGCTGGATATGTTATGTTGGATCGTCGCGTTTTGAATAGCCGGGGTTTTTTATGTGAGATGAGGGTTTTAATTTTCATTCATGTAAAATTAAATGTATTTAATATTCTTTTATTGGGGCACTTCCGGGATGAGGTTGATGTCACCTTTTGTATATTATTTACTTTTGCGCACTAGGATAGACCCACGGAGGAGAGCACAACTAACCGGGTTCTGGAGTCCAGTGGGAGACCAACTCGAGGAGTCGAGTTCGGGTCTCCTAACTCTAGAATTGGTAGGGTTGCTTGCCGCTCTCGTAGGGGTCTTGGGGTGTGGGTTTGGCTATTCATCGCGACCGTGGAATCCGTGTTTTATAGAGGCTCAAAATAAAACACGGACGTCCTAGTATATCCAATGTTTCATATGTTTCTTCTGCTGCGATATCTGTGATGTGATCATGTGATGTGTTGTGATAAATACTGTATATAGTATATATGATATATTATATATGCGTTACTTATGTTTTACACCCGCGCTAGCCCTGCCCTACTCTGCCGTTAGTTACCTAACCTAACGGTGCACGAGGGGACATCGATGCGAATGCGGATGGCATAAGTGTACGTCGTATTTATCTGTGATGTTTAGGTGACTTAAATGATGGGACTTCATTAATGTGATTAATGAAAGAAAAGAAACCGAAAAGATGTTGTAGAATCAAATTTTTCAAAAAGGGTAGCTACAGTTTTGCTTTGCATAGCGATATATATGATATATCCCGCACCTTATTCGATGAGGAAAGAGCCGAGATCCCTTCACCGGGAGTGACCACTTTAGCAAAACTGGCAGATGCTACAACACTCGGTTTGCTTTTGATTGCTTTTGGAGTTTTGCTTTGCATAGTGATGTATATGATATATCCTGCACCATATTCCATAAGGAAAGACCCGAGATCCCTTCACTGGGAGTGACCTCTTTAGCAAAACTAATAAAAGCCTCAAAATCACTCCATTTCAAAATTCACTCGATTCTACAACGATATCAAGTTCATTACGCAATAGGTTTTCAAAAAAACCTGTCGTAGCCCTCCGTCATTTCAGATAAGTCCTACTCAGTATTCGTGTTGCGTTTGTTGACCTTGTCAAGGCGTAGTGTGCGGTAGCTGACCAGTATTTACCTGTTTATGCATATGATGCAGATTTTTTTAGGATAGTCGTACGGCTTTGTTGACCTTGTCAAGGGTCGTGCGGGTGGGTTTAATTCAATCAATAAATGACGGGTTGAACTTGACTTACGGTCTATGGTTTGTTGACCTTGTCAAGGTCATAGATCGTTTGGGGCAAAATATTTTCGGGAATTTCAAGTGTTGAGATTTTCAATGAGATTGCATACCTTCTATGAGATAGTTGGATCCCGATACCCACTGCGAGTAATTGTTACTCCTGGGAGAGTTTTACACAGGACAATTAGTCGATCAAGTAGGTGTCTAGAAAGGTGTCAACGGGGTTATGCCTCTGGGAAAACGAGGTTTACTTTAATTAGGTCTGTGCGAAAGCACGGGGAACCTCCCTCAAAGTACCGACACTGGCCTGGCTGAAAGATTGGCGAAATTGTAGGGTGTAATTAATCCCGGCTAGTCTTTCCTTTTAGGGTTTGAAGGAAGATTTGATAAAAACAGTGAGAGCCATCCTGATTAGATAAAATAATAACCAATCTGATCTTGCAAGAGCATACGCTAAAGTGTTTTCTTCTCTCTCTCTCCAAGTAGCGACCATATCATGCCTTAATCAAGATAAAATATGGATGTATGGACCGAACCCGCATGTTATACTGTGCTGGGGAACGTTGGTTCCGTTCTTTCTTATAAAAGTTATAAGACTGAACAGGATATAGGGGGATACCAGGATTCCCATGCCACCCGAATGAAGAAAGTACATGTTGATGCATTTTCTTCGGGTGTGTTCGTTGCAGAGAACTGTTTCTCCATTTGCTCTACGTCCTGGGTATTAGATACCGGGTCAGGATCCCATATATGTAATCAGTTACATGGGCTTAGGAAAGGTAGAGAACTTGGAGAAGGTGATAAAGACATAAGGGTTGGAAATGGTGCAATTGTTGCAGCTAAAACCGTCGGGGAATATCACCTTGTATTGCCAACTGGTAATACATTGATTCTGAACGAATGCTATTACATGCCGAACCTGATATGCAACATTATATCGGTTTCTTTGTTGAGTAAAGAGGGATATAATTTTTTATTACAGGATAATGTTATGAACATTTTCCTAAACCAAAAGTTGGTAGGTTCAGGAACGATGTGCAATGGCATTTATGTTCTAAATCAATCAACGGTTCTGAGCAAAACAAACACACACGAGAGGAAGAGTTCAGAAATGAACGAATCCTTCTTGTGGCATTGTAGACAGGGTCACATCAATGCGACACGACTAGCTAAGTTGCATAAGGATGGATATTTAAATCCGTTTGAATTTTCATCTTATGACACTTTCCAGTCATGTCTCAAAGGCAAGATGACCAAAACTCCGTTTACGGGACACGGAGAGAGAGTTACGGAACTCTTGGGACTGGTACATAGTGATGTATGCGGCCCCATGTCTACACATGCCAGGAATGGTTCTGCGTACTTCATTACATTCACTGACGATCTCTCTAGATTCGGATATGTGTTCCTGATGAAACACAAATCAGAAGCTTTTGAGAAATTTAGAGAATATAAACAAGAAGTCGTGAACCAAACCGGGAAAAGTATTAAAATCCTTCGATCTGATCGAGGAGGTGAATACTTGAGCAATGAATTCCTGGACTTCCTAAAAGAGAATGGGAATCTCTCTCAGCTGACTCCTTCATATACACCACAGCACAACGGTGTATCGGAACGGAGGAACTGCACCCTATTAGATATGGTGCGCTCTATGATGAGCACAGCTGAGTTACCTATTTCCTTCTGGGGGTATGCGCTGGAGACAGCAGCATACCTATTGAATCAAGTTCCATCTAAATATGTACCTACCACACCATATGAGATATGGAGTGGGAAGAGGCCATATCTTAAACGAGTTAAGATATGGGGTTGTCCGGCCTATGTCAAAAGACAAAATCCGGACAAACTCGAGGCATGGTCAGTTCTTTGCAAGTTTATGGGATATCCAAAGAACTCATATGGGTATTTTTTCTACCACAACGAGGAACAAAAAGTGTTTGTTGCTCAACATGCCACCTTTTAGAAAAGGAATTTCTTGCAAAAGAAATTAGTGGCAAAGTGGTAGAGCTGGAAGAGGTTCCAGATACACAAACTGCAACTGAAGATTTAGTGGAACCAGAGGATTCAGTGGTTCCCAACGAACCTCATCCTCTCCGCCGATCTAGTAGGGTTCCTCACCCACCTGAGAGATACTACGGTTTTCTCATGGATGGTGGGAGCGAGGATTGCATCATGGTTGATGATGAACCAACTAGCTTCGAGCAGGCCATCACGAGTGGGGACTCAGTGAAATGTATGGATGCAATGTGGTCCGAGAAGGAATCCATGTACACCAACAAAGTATGGACTTTGGAAGTTGCTCCTGAAGGGGTAAAACCCATTGGGAGCAAGTGGATCTTCAAGAAAAAACTTGGTGTAGATGGGAAAGTGGAGACTTTCAAAGCTAGACTTGTTGCAAAGGGTTTTCGTCAAAGACCAGGAGTGGACTATGACGAAACATTTTCTCCAGTGGCTATTCTTAAATCCATCCGTATCATGCTTGCCATCGCTGCATATCATGACTACGAAATCTGGCAAATGGATGTTAAGACCGCTTTTCTAAACGGTGATTTAGAAGAGTGCGTGTACATGACTCAGGCAGAGGGCTTCGTAGATAGTGGGAGCAGCGGGAAGGTGTGCAAGCTGCTTAAATCCATTTATGGATTAAAGCAAGCATCGTGGAGTTGGAACATCTGGTTTGACGTTGTTATCAAAGAGTTTGATTTCGTCAAAAACGTAGATGAACCTTGTATCTACAATAAGGTGGCAGAGAGTAAGGTTGTCTTCCTCGTATTGTACGTGGACGACATACTCTTGATAGGAAATGACATTCCTATGCTGCAATCGGTCAAGCTCTTCTTATCACAAAGATTCTCAATGAAATATCTTGGTGATGCCTCCAGCATATTGGGAATTATGATCTATAGAGATAGATCTAAACGGATATTGGGATTGTCCCAATCCAGGTACATTGACACCATACTAAAGAGGTTTAGTATGGAAGAGTCCAAATGTGAGTTTTTACCCACGATCTCAGGGCTCACTCTCTCCAAAGAGATGTCTCCCAAGACTGATTTAGAGAGAGCTCGCATGCAAGGGATACCCTATGCTTCGGCAGTAGGCTCTATCATTTACGCGATGCTATGTACCAGACCCGATGTAGCATACTCATTAAATGTAGTGAGCAGGTATCAAGCTGATCCTCGAAAGAGTCACTGGACAGCTGTGAAGAGCATTCTCAAGTACTTACGAAGGACTAAAGAGATGCTCTTGGTGTATGGTAACGGAGAACTCCAAGTGGAGTCCTTTACCGATTCGAGCTTCCAGAGTGATAAGGACGACTCTAAGTCGCAGTCGGGATTTGTATTTACCCATTACGGAGGGGCGGTTAGCTGGAAGAGTTGCAAGCAGGAAACTGTGGCAGACTCGACGATGGAGGTTGAATACATCGCTGCCAACGATGCTGCCAAAGAGCCCGTCTGGATCAAGAAGTTCATTACTGAACTTGGAATGGTTCCATCCATTTAGCATCCAATACCTCTGTATTGCGATAACAATGGAGCGGTGGCTTTGGCCAAGGAACCCAGATCCCAACAGCGATCCAGGCATATTCTGAGGCGGTATCACCTGATCCGGGAGATAGTTGATCGCCGGGAGATCGAGGTCAGGAGGGTTGACACGAAGAACAACACTGTGGATCCACTCACGGAGGCCATTCCCCAGATACAGTTTGAGAGACTCTTCGGGATGCTCGGTATGCGATACTACAACAGCTGGCCCTAGTGCAAGTGGGAGATTGTTAGTTGTATGTATGCCCTAGAGGCCAGTATTGTACAGATGATGTATATTATATTGGATGCTTGGACATATATAGAGAGGACTTTCTTGCTCAATATGATATAATGCAATCTGGTTGCTCTTTATTTTAACATGTATACTTGTCTCTTTATACTGTCTTATCGTTACATGTTGGTAAAGCCCTTAGGATGTGCAGTTGACTACCTGGACTATGATGCGGATCATACTAGTGGGGACATCGTAGTCCATAAGTACATCCTTCAAGGTCCCTAGTCGTGGGTGTATCGAGACGGGGCATCGATATACCAGTGTAGACTAGCATATACGCTTCTCGACCCATGAGATGGGCGATGGATGATCCCATATCCATTAGTGTTTGACATCAGAGATGGTATACGGCTGCTCAGAAGAGACTGGTTACACTGGATGGACTCGCCAAGAACTCCCAGATGGTATTATACTTCACGTCAGATGGCAGTTCTCTGGTGACACTTGTGCAGGTTAGTCTGTAGACCCGAGATCGTCATAGAGTCTTATGTGATTCCCACTATGCTTTGATTTCCACCTTACCACGTCCATGAGGGCGTGCAAAACGGTGGTTTTTGGGTACAGTCCCGAGTCACATGGAGGCAATGAGCGATAGGAGGGGTTTCGTCTCTCCCGGTATTGGGGGTTGATGTTGCGCTGTGCTCGATTGGCCATAACAGGGAAGTCCCTGTCCACGGCTGATTTAGAGATTTACTGGTAAGTGTTACCAGTAGTTTCTTGACCCATTATGAGCCTCACATCAGTACGACTTATCGGTTATTGGGGTCTGACGTTTACCGCCCCTAGACTTGATATGCAACATATCAGACGAGGAGACCGGACTGTACGGGCAGTGTTACCGGCAGGCTTTTACAGAAGTTGGAGCGGGCTTGCTTGCTGATCTTCTTATCGCTCAATACCCGGGTTGCCGTTACATCCAGCTAGTACCGCTGACGGCTTGTGGGTGCTTGATGTGATCATCACGTACTGCCGGCGTATTGACGAGTCTTTAGAGTCCTACATAGAGGTTTTACTGGCTCAGGCAAAACGAAATAGGAGCGCATATGTGATATGTGCGAGACCTAGAATAATGCATGTATGTGATACCGTATTCTATTCTCACGACTTTTTGTATCGGTCGGTTATATATGATATAGCCGGATTATCGAATCAAGTGTTGATTCAATAAGTCGATACGATGTTAGTCGGTTATATGAGATATGACCGGATTATTAAGTCAAGTGTTGATTTAATAATTAAGTGTATAATTGTATATTAGATATACTAGTTTACATTTACTAACACTTGTTCACTTTAGGTTTTTTTTACATGAACACAACTTTAATATATATGTGATATATATTAAAATGTGTTTTCTTTTAGTATCATGGTTTATGATACACATGACATGGGTGTACAAGACATACACCATTCTATTTTTATGGTGGGTTATAATTATTTAAGGTAATTACAAAATTGGTGGAATTTTGGAAAGAGCATGAAGCATGTAGAAGCTTGCTTTGCTTTGACAAAGTCCACTACCTTTGTCTTCACCTTAGATTTTTTATTAACCTAACCATTTAGATTAGCTATGGTTATGGCTTTAAAAGAGTTAGTATATGATACTCACTCACCATGGTTAGCCTTCTCACTTGATCATTATCCTCATCTCTTTCTTTAGTTCATCTTCTTCTTCATTTGTTAAAAGAAAAAAGCTTGCTAGGGTTTGATCAAAAGTGAGAAAGCTTGTGAGAAATAAAATTCTAAAGAGAACCCACTTCCTATTTCTCCATCCTCTACTAGACTAGCAATTTAGTTTTGGGTGTTGCTTCACTAATTCTCAAGTTAGTGAAGTAGAACCTTGAGTTGGCATCCCCTCGACGTAGATCATCTTCGGCCTCGAAGGCTTCAAGCAAGGACGCGTCTTTCGCCTCGTGAAGCCATGCATGGGTCCGGGAGAACCACGATCGCAGCGAAGGGACTTCAACAAGGAGCTATAGAAGTGAAGGACCGATCTACAAAGGTTGTATTTCGTATTCTCTTAGTTGTAAACGTAGTTTACTTGCTTATGAAACCCTAATTTTCTAGCAACGATCTTGTTTAGGGTTTTTCGGCACGGCTAAAATTTTAAACGGGCATGGTTGATGCATTATAGAACCTTATTAGAGTGCCTAGTAACCCTACAATACTTGCTCCTGATAGGGATTTAACCCTTCAGATATAGCAACTAAAGTCCATACTTTGTTGGTGTATATGGATTCCATCTCAGATCGCTTAGCATCCAGCCATTCTCACAGAGTCCACGCTCTTGATGGCCTGCTCGAAACTAGTTGGGTCATCATCTCATGATGCAATCCTCTCTCCCACTGTCATAGAGAAAACCGAAGTATCTCTCAGGTGGGTGAGGAACCCTATTAGATCGGCGGAGAGGCTGAGGTTCGTCGAGAAGCTATTGAATCCTCCGGTTCTACCAAATCATCAGCTGCAGTTTGTATAGCTGGAACTCCTTCCAGTTCTACCTCATGACCACTAATTTCTTCACAAGAAATTCCCTTTCCAAAAGGTGGCATGCTGAGAAATAAAACACCTTTTGTTCCTCGGTGTGGTAGAAGATATTCCCTTGCGAATGCTTGGGATATCCAACAAACTTGCACAGAACTGACCTTGCCTCGAGCTTATCCGGATTTTGATTTTGACATAGGCCGGACAACCCCAAATCTTAACTTCCTTAAGAGATGGGCTCTTCCCATACCATATCACATATGGAGTGGTAGGCACCTGATTTGGTTGGAACCCTATTCTATAAGTTTGCAGCTTCATAAGTGCATTACCCCCAAAAGGAAATAGGCAACTCGGTAGTACTCATCATAGAGCACACCTTATCACATAGGGTGCGATTGCTCCGCCCCGATACACTGACATGTTGTGGTGTATATGGAGGAGTAATGCTGAGAGAGAAGCTCATTCTCCCTTAGAATAGTCCAAGAATTCCGTGCTCAAGTATTCTCCTCTTTGATCATATCAAAGGACATAATACTTATACCCGTTTTGGTTCTCTACTTCTAACTTATATTCTATGAATTTCTCACAAGATTCAGACTTGTGTTTCAACAGGAACATGTGTCCGAATCTTGAGAGATCATCAGTGAATGTAATGAAGTACAAAGAACCAGTCCTGGCATGTGTAGACAGGGGACCTATATACATCATCATGTATCAATCCCAAGAGTTCACTAACTCTTTCTCTGCTTCCAATAAACGAAGCTATAATCATCTTATCTTTGTGACATGACTGGCAAGTTTCACAAGATGTAAATTCAAACTGATTTAAATATGCATCTAAATGTAACTTAGCTAGTTGTGTCGCATTGATATGACTTAGTCTACAATGGCTCAAGAAGGATTCGTTCATTTCCGAACTCTTCCTCTTGTTTGTGTTTTGTACGTTAAGAACTGTGGTTTGATTTAGAACGTATATGCTTTTAGATAACGTGCCTGAACCGATCAACTCTTGATATAGGAAATATTCAAAACATTATCCAACAAAACAAAGTTATATCCTTCTTTACTAAATAAAGAGACTGATATAATGTTGTATATCAGGTTCGGTATCTAACAACATTCGTTCAGAATCAATGTATTCTTTAATACATGGTGATAACTACCAACAGACTTAGCTGCAACACTTGCACCGTTTCCAACTCTTGAAACTTATCATCCATTCTCAGTTCTTTACCTATCTGTAGCCCATGCAACTGATTACATATGCCGGATCCTGATCCGGTATCACATACCCTGGACGTAAAGGATACAGAGAAACAGTTCTCTGTAATGAACACACCCGAAGATGATGCATCAGCATGCACTTTCTTCGTTTTGGCGGCACGAGAATCCTGGTATTCCACTATTTCCTGCTCGGTCTTATAACAATTATAAGTTGGAGCGGGACCAACGTTCCACAGCTCAGTATAACAAGCGGGTTCGGTTAATACATCCATATTATTATCTTTATTAAGACGTGACATGGTCGCTACCTAGAGAGAGAGAGAAGAAAATACTCAGCGTATGCTCTTGCAAGATTAGATTGGTTATTAATTTATCTAATCAGGATGGCTCCCACTGTTTTAGTCAAATATTCCTTCAAACCCTAAAAGGAAAGACTAGCCGGGATTAATTACACCTTACAAGTTCGCCAATCTTTCAGCCAAGCAAGTACCGGTACTTTGAGGGAGGTTCCCCTTCCTTTCGCACGGACCTAATTAAAATAAACCTCGTTTTCCCAGGGGCGTAACCCCATTGACACCTTTCTAGACACCTACATGATCGGCAAATTGTAATGTGTAAAACTCTTCCAGGAGTAACTCTTACTCACAGTGGATATCAGGATCCAACTATCTCATAGGAGGTATGCAATCTCATTGCAAATTTAAACACTTGAAATTCCTGATAATATTTTTTACCCCTAGTGTCCTATGATCTTGACGGAGGCCAACAAACCATAGTCCACTAGTCAAGTTCAACCCGTACATTTCCCGATTGAATTAAACCCACCCGTACGACCCTTGACGGAGGCCAAACTACGCCATACGAATACCCTAATCCAATCGCATCGTATGCTGGCAGATAAGAACTAGTTAGCTACCGTACACTACGCCTTGACGGAGGCCAAACTACCGCAGCACGAATACTAAGTAGTACTTATCTGAAATGACGGAGGGGTACGCAGGTTTTTAAGAAAACCATGAGCGTAATGAACTTGATATTGTTGTAGAATCGAGTGATTTTGAAAAGGAGTGCTTTTGAGGCTTTTACTGGTTTTGCTAAAGAGGTCACTCCCGGTGAAGGGATCTCGGCTCTTTCCTTATCGAATAAGGTGCAGGATATTTCACAAATACCACTATGCAAAGAAAAAACAGTAGAAGCAATCAAAAGACAAACCGAGGGTGTAGCATCTGCTAGTTATTTCTCAAGAGGTCACTCCCAGTGAAGGGATCTCGGCTCTTTCCTTATCGAATAAGGTGCTGGATATTCTACAAGGAATACCGCTATGCAAAGCAAGGACTAGAGCTGCCAGTTTTCGAGACAAGTTTCTACAGCATCTTTAGGTTTCTTTTATTTCATTAATCTCATTAATGAAGTCCCATCATTTTAAGTTACCTAAACATCACAAATAAATACAACGTACGCTTATGCCATCCACATTCGCCTCGATGTCCCCTCGTGCACCGTTAGGTTAGGTAACTAACGGCAGAGCGGGGCAGTGCTAGCGCGGGTGTAAAACATAAGCAACGTCTATATAATATATCACATATACTATATCCAGTATCTATCTCATCAATATATCAAATGATCACATCGCAGATATCGCAGCAGAATAAAACATATGAAATATTGGATATACTAGGATTTCCGGGTTTTAAATTAAACCTGTATAAAACACGGATTCCACGGTCGTGATGAATAGCCAACCCACATCCCTAGACCCCTACGAGAGCGGCAAGCAACCCTACCAATTCTAGAGTTAGGAGACCTGGTCTCGACTCCTCGAGATGGTCTCCCACTGGACCCTAGAACCCGGTTACTTGTGCTCCTCGTCTTAGGTTTATCCTAATGCGAAAAAGTAAATAATATAAAATGGTGACATCATCCTCAACCCGGAAGTGCCCCAATAAAAGAATATTAGATACAATGAATTTTACATGAATGAAAATGAAAAAATCTCATCTCACATAAAAACCCCGGCTATTCAAAACACGACGATCCAATATAACATATCACAGCAACACATAACATCACATGTCATCAACGTAAGTAAATATGCGTATCCCAATTGTCGTTGACATATAGCACCGAAACCGGAGATACACCATATATTACACTTACGGTAGCAGAAAAAAAGTGAAAACAACAATAGTTGGAATCCGCAACCACCTTAGACATCATAAACCCAATGTATCACATATATTGGATTTCATGCATAACCAAATGAATTCCTTAGACATCGCATGCCTAACAATTATAAACCCCACATTTTAGTCTCGATCTCGAAAACACTTTTCAATATCTAGTCGGAAAATTCAACAAGATTCCCGACATCCTGATCGAATGCTCGTCGGAAACTTTAGTAGACTGCCGCACCCCCCGATGCCGTCGACGAAGTGCACTAAGGGGGAACACCGCTGCCGCGAGCACCCGAACGGATGCTTTTAGCGACGGGGTTCTCCTACAGCCACTTGGTCGGGGCTGTGTGGCGTGGCTATCTATTAATGTTACCCGGCGAGTATCCGCAAACGCTACGTTATTGCGATGGACTTTTGATCGCATCAAAATCCCTTGGCAACCGATCAAATGAGACTAAAGTGCTAGATTTATAACATTCAAATTAGTTATCTCATAACTACTTGTGGATTCCAAATATTATATCCCATCACATGATACCCGGACGAACGTTAAACTTTTCGATCGATTCATCAAAGTCCAACAATTTCCCGACAGCTCAACACTTGAGCACAGTTTTGATAATACCCAAAATATGCCACAATACCTATGCACCAGCCATAGAAGGGCAAACCCAAGCCTCACTCATGTCGCCATGGAACTACGGCAAACCCTAGGGTTTGACCACGATTCCGCGATCCAAAAAAGTCGAGTTAGGGTTTCATTCTTCTAGAGGGTAAATAGGATCACTTGCATGTTTTTCCGAATACGTTCAACATGGAAAAATGGGTTTTTGACATTCGATCGAACTTTTTAACTTCGTCTAGACAACATGCGAATAACCCACAATGTTAAAACTACGAATACGAAACACACCGAATTGTTTATAGTGTAAGATTATATCACATGCAAAATTAATAAAAACAAACAACACCTGAAACATCAAAGCCAAGTCACTGGAACACAGGCAAAATTTCAGGGGAACTGCTCGGATTTGGCCGAGATCACCATGGTGGTGGCCGGCCCAATTTTCTTGGAATGCCCTGAAATTTTGTGTGTTCATGATATATCCCATACATCATTATGTACTTTTTTTTTAAAAAAAATTGACAACATTTCAAAATCGTCAGCAAGCAGGTTTTGGCGATGCAAGTTTCGGATTATTTCGGTTTCGTAATCCTAACAAAATCCGTATAAATTTCTAGCATGGCTCTGATACCACTGCAGGGTTACCTAAGACGGCGGCAAGGTTTCGGGAGGCATCGTCCATGCCAAATTCAAAAAAAAATTGCCGTTTTAGCTAACCCTAACTAAGAATCGTTAACTAGAAATCGACGGAAATGAAAATGCAAACAATTTGCAAATGAAAGAGAGCAAGGAATACAATCTTTGTAGACTGGTCCTTCACTTCATTAGCTCCGTGTAGTAGTCCTTTCGCTGCGATCAAGAAGTTCCGGACTCTAGAGAGGCTCCGATGAAGAAACGAACATGCTTGCTTCGAAGTCTTCGAGGCCGAAGATGATCTACGTCGAGGAGACACTAACCCAAGCTATCTCTTCACTAATCATGGAATTAGTGAAGCAAACACCCTATACTAAATGGAAAGTAGTAGAGGATGATGAAGTAGGAATTTTTCTCACATTAGATTTCATATTCTCACAAGTTTTCATCACAAACTCAAACCCTAGAAAACACTTTTCTCTTTGAGCTCATGAAGAAGATGAAGAATATCTCAAGAGAGAATGAATTATGCTTGAGGTTAAAAATGCAACCAAAGGTTAAGCATGTCATGCTTAACCCTTGTAGAGAGTTAACCATGGCTATGGGTTAAAGGGTTGGGTTAAACAAATATCATAAGCTAGACAAAAGAGTGGACAAAGTCAAAGATGCTTACAAGCTTCAACAAGATTTCAACAAATATCAACCATAATAAAATCCAAATTTTTTGAATAACTTAATGATAAATATAAAACCCTCATCTTAACCCTAGCATGGTTCAAGTCTCATAAACCGTAGTTGCATTTGTAACCTAGCATGATACATTTAACATATATCACATATACATCAATGTATCCAAAGTGAGAAAATAAATCATAAGTGAGCTAATACTAGTTAATGTAATGTAATATATAAAATATATAATTATACATTAGATTATCAAAACAACTCTTGATTTAATAATCCGGCTATATCACCTATAACCGACTAATATCATATGAATCAACTTATCAAATCAACACTTGATCCGATAACCCGGCTATATCATATATAACAGACCGATATCTCATATCGCGAGAATAGAATACGGTATCTTATATCGTATCAATCTCGGTCCCGCACATTTCACATATGCGCTCCTACTCCGTTTCGCTTGAGCAAGGAAACCCCTGTGTAAGACTCTAAAGACTCGTCAATACGCCGGCAGTAGGTGATGATCATATCAAACACCCACAAGCCGCAAGCGGTCTGCTAAACGTAACGGCCACCTGGGTATTGAGCGATCAGAAGATCAACAAGCAAGCCTGCTCACACTCCTGCGAATCCAATCAGTAACACTACCGTACAGTCCAGTCTCTTCGTATGATATGTCGCATATCTCATTTAGGGGTGGTAAACGCCAGACCCCAGTAACTCGATAAGTCGTGTCGATATGAGGCTCATAACGGGTCGAGAAACTACTAATAACACTTACCAGTATATCTCTAAAGCAGCCCTGGCCAGGGACTTTCTGTTATAGCCAATCGAGCATAGCGCAACATCAACCCCCAATACCGGGAGAGACGAAACCCCTCCTATCGCTCATTGCCTCCATGTGACTCGGGACTGTACCCAAAAGCCACCGTTTTGCACATTCTCTTGAATGTGGTAAGGTGGAAATCAAAGCCCGGTAGGAATCATACAAGACTCTATGATGATCTCGGGTCTACAGACTAACCTGTACCAGTGTCACCAGAGAACTTCCATCTGACGTGAGGTATAATACCATCTGGGAGTTCTCGGCGAGTCCGTCCAGTGTACCCAGTCTCCACTGAGCACCCGTATACTGTCTCGGATGTCAAACACCAATGGATATGGGATCATCCATCGCCCATCTACATGGGTCGAGAAGCTATACGCTAGTCTACTCTGGTATATCGATGCCCTGTCGCGATACGCCCACGACTAGGAACATTTGAAGGAGTACTTAGCGACTACTCTGTCCCCACTAGTATGATCTGCATCATAATCCTGGTAGTCAAGTACTCATCCTAAGGGCTTTATCAACATGTAACATAGAGACAATCAGAGTACATGTTAAGATAAAGAGCAACCAGATAGCATACTATCTTGTCGAGCAAGAAAGTCCTCACTATATATGTCCAAGCATCCACTACAATATACATCGTATGTATAGTAATGGCCTCTAGGGCATACATATAACTAACAGATCATATCAAACACCCACAAGCCCCTACTAAACGTAAAGGCCACCCGAGTATTGAGCGATCAGAAGATCAACAAGAAAGCCTGCAATAACTCCTGCGAATCCAATTGGTAACACTACCGTATAGTCCGGTCTCTTCGTTTGTTATGTCGCATATCACAGCCTGGGGGTGGAATAACGTCAGACCCTAATAGCTTGATAAGTCATGCCGATGAAAGGTCCATAACGGTTCGAGAAACTACTGATAACACTTACCAGTAAATCTCAGCAACCTTGGCCAGGGATTTCCTGTTATGGCCAATCGAGCATAGCGCAACATCAACTCCCAATACCGGGAGAGACGAAACCCTTCCTATCACTCATTGCCTCCATATGACTCTGGACCGTACCCAAAAGCCACTGTTTTGCACGATCTCTTGACCGTGGTATGGTGGAAATCAAAGCACGGTAGGAATCACACAAGACTCTATGATGATCTCGGGTCTACAGACTAACATGTACCAGTGTCACCAGAGAACTGCTATCCGACGATAGGTATAATACCATCTAGGAGTTCTTGGTGAGTCCATCAATTGTACCCAGTCTCCACTATGCACCCGCATACCTTCTCTGATGTCAAACACCAATGGATATGGGATCATCTATCGCCCATCATATGGGTCGAGAAGCGTACACGCTAGTCTACTCTGGAGTATCGATGCCCTGTCTCGATACTCCCACGACTAGGAACATTTGAAGGATGTACTTATCGACTACCCTGTCCCCACTAGTATGATCTGCATCATAATCCTGGTAGTCAAGTACTCATCATAAGGGCTTTATCAACAAGTAATAGAGAGACGGTAAGTGTACATGTTAAGATAAAGTGCAACCAGATAGCATACTATCATGTCCAGTAAGAAAGTCCTCCCTATATATGTCCAAGCATCCACTACAATGTACATCGCATGTACAGTAATGGCCTCTAGGGCATACATATAACTAACACTTGATATGGGACTTGTGCGTCCGAGTGTTTCGCCTTGTGGAGCTCCTGTTCAGTTCGTCAAGAAGAAGGACGGAAGTTTGTGGTTGTGCATTGATTATCGTTAATTAAACCGAGTTACGGTGCGGAATAGGTATCCTTTGTTAGTGATGTATGCCGTAGAGGCCATTATTGTATCATACTGGTTTGTATATTACTTCATGGAAGCTTGGGATATTCCCAGTTGTATTGACAGTCTTGCTCAAAATGGTAGTATGCTACTTGGTTTGTTTCTACTTCAATATGTGCATGTGTTTCTTTTAGCATATCGCTTATACATATTAGTAGAGCCCTTAGGATCTTTGCTTGATTACCAGCGTTGTGATGGCAGTCACACTAGTGGGGGCTGGGTAATCTACAATCGCGTCCTTATACAGGTCCCTAGTCGTAGGATTATCGAGACGAGGCATCGATTCTCCGGAATAGACTAATGTATACGCTTCTCATCCCAGCAGGGGAGATGGTCTGTCCCACAGCCATTAGTATGTCGTACTGGAGATAGTATGCATGTGCTCATTAGTTTATGAGTACACCGAACATGACTCGTCGGGAACTGCTGATGGGTATTATACCTATCGTCGGGTAGCAGTTCCTAGGTGACATGAGTACAGCTTAGTCCGTCGACTTGACACTGCTACTTCTCCTCGAGTGTGTTCCGACTGTACTTTGATTACTACCCTACCACGGCTCAAAGGAGTCGTGCAAACAGGTAGTAGTTGGGTGCAGTCCCGAAGCACTTGGAGGCAGTGGCGGTTAGGTAGGATTCGTCTCTCCCGGTATTGGGGGTTGATATCGTGCAGTGTTTGGAGAGCCATTACACAAAGTCCCTGGCCAGGGAAAGTGAGATTTACTGGTAGGTATTCCATTAGTTTCTCAGGGTATTCTGGGCCACACTCCGACACGACTTATACCGCTATTAGGGGTCTGACGTTTACCATCCCCCTAGGCCCGATATGCGATACTCATTGACGATCAGACCAGACTGTACGGAGATTGTCACATGCAGGCTCAGTTGGAGTTCGGATGGGTTTGCTCATCGGCCTTCTTATCGACGGATACCTGGGTAGCCTTTACGTGCATCTACTACCACTTGCGGTTTGTGGTTAAACCCACTGCTAGCGTACTATTGAGTCTTTAGAATCCGATACAGAGGGTTTCCCTGCATCGGGCGAAAGATATAGAGGTCATATGGTTTTATGAAAGGTCTTCAATCACGTACATGCACTTGTGTGCGTATGATGTTCGGGCGGACGATACTGGTGGGTTTTGGTTTAAGCCGGATACTAGTATTGTATTGATAGATTGTTTCGTCTCTTTGTATTCGTGTTCTTCGGAATGCGGATGCGGGTATGTATAAACGGATGAGGGGTGTTCTCATAATTGTTCGGGAAATCTTCTAGAAGAGGGGACACCTATTAGGGTTTATTATTTTTGGATTAACTTAATAGGTGGAGGAAATGAGGTGGATTGAGTATTGAACCTAGCATGGCTACTTGGTGACTCATGGTCATGAGTCACCACAAGATAATTGTGAGGGTTTCTTGATATTTTGTGGTGATAATTATCTCACAAAATATCTAATAAACCACACAATATCAAAAGAAGGCAGCCAAGCATGTCTTCAAGAGTTCACAACTCCTCATTTCCTCAAATTTTTTTCTTCTTCCCTCAAACCCTAGACCTCTCATGAGTTGAGAAAATTAGGGTTACAACATACAAAGCAATCCATCTACTCTCTCTACACAACCTAGGACATCTAGTCTAGCAAGCTACATGCCCTAGTTACCTCGGAGTTAAGGTTGGATCTCGGACTATAGACTCTCGGGTGGATCATCTTTGACTCGAGGAAGCCACGATCCTTGGAGCCTACGATGATGAGGAGGACAGCGACTAAAAGACCTGAAGGACTTAGTTTCGTGAGGTATAACTTTCATCCGAGTAGTTAATCCTCACACAGTATTTGTTAGCTAGGGTTTAGACATGATCCGGGAGCTCGAGTCCGTGTTGCGATGCTTTGATAATCGTTTTTCATAACTTCCGCCTCCCCGCGGTCAAGCGGGGTGCGTGACACGGACTTATAGTGGTATCAGAGCCTAAATAAACCATAACTAACAGATTAAACGTCAAGTAAAACCATGAAACCGAAATAACCCCAAAACATCGAAACTTAGATCCTTTCTGTTGATTTTTTATGAGGCTCTAAAAATTATTTTAGCAACTGCAGAGTACTCCTTCACTTGTAAAGTGAACATAGAATAAACACAAGACATTTTCACCCATACTGGGCTTGCCACATTGCCTCTAAAACCGGTGAGCTCGGTTCTTTTGTGGGTAAATGCTTCGTGCTTTGGTCTGTGGTTTTGTTACTGGGATATAGGGTTTCAGGAGTTGTTTGTTTTTGCCAATTTTGAATATTCTGTCAATTCTTTACTGTGGCAATACGGGGTGTTACGAAGTCGTAGTTTTAACATCGTTTAATGTTTCAAGTTGTAATATATGTGTTCGTAAACTTCCTCTAATTGCTATATGTCGGTTAGTTGGGGGTTGCACATTTCTTTGATGTTTGATTTGTGTATATGGACTTATTGGATCGTCGTGGATGAATAACCGGGGATGTGAGATGGGGGTTTTTCATTTCATTCATTCGATTAATTGTAAAGTGATGTGATATTATTTTTTGCGGGGCACATCCGGGTTGAGGTTGTAGCCAACGTTGTATATTATTTATTTTACTGTTTCTGCTCCTAGGATAGATCCAAGGTCGGGTGAACAAACTACCGGGTACTTTGAAGTGTCAAGTGGCCTACTCACTTTGTTGAGGGAGGTTGCTTCACTTCGGGTATTTGGCAGGTAGTTTTCCGACCAAGTAGGGGTCTAGGGTGGGGTTTGGCTATTCATCACGACCGTGGAATCCGACTTTCGTTACAGGCCTAAACGAAATGCAGAATTCCTAGTATATCCAATATGTTCATCTGTGATGTGGAATGCCTATTATTGCGTCTGACGAATGTATATATCTATATATGATATCTAGTAGGCGTTGCTTATGTTTTGCATCCGCGCTAGTCCAGCCCCCGCTCTGTCGTTAGTTAAGTAACCTAACGGGTGATGATGGGGCCCAGTGGCGAATGCGGATGGCATAAGTGTTCGTCATATTTTTGTCTTTTTCTGCAATGGTAGGCTAATTGATGGGACGCATTATATTAATGCGAAGAAAACAAACAAAAGCTGAATCATCGGAACAATTTCAAAACCACACGGTTTTTTCAAAACAACCGACTTTTAAATGCGGAGATTAAACCACTCCTTTTAAAAGCTATCAGGTTCCTTCGATTATATCAAGTTCACTACGTTCACGGTTTCGCCAAAACCAGCCGTAGCCCTCCATCATTTTATATGAATATTCAATAGTATTGAAGCTATGTTTGTTGACCTTCGTCAAGGCATACTGATTGGTAGCTGCTGGGTGTTCATATGTAGCATAGATAGATGCGCTGGTTTGGGACAGTCGTATTACCTTGTTGACCTTCGTCAAGGGTATATACGGGTGGGTTCAAATTAACCTGGACAATGATGGGTAGAACTTGACATGTGACTTATGATTTGTTGACCTTCGTCAAGGTCATAAGAGCATGGGGCAAAAATCCACACCGGGAGTTTCTAAAGAAACCGAAACTTGCTAGTGTTGCATACCATTTAGAGTTTGATAATGTTGGTAGGATTCCTTCAGTATTATCACACAATGATATTTGGATCCCGATCCTACTGTGAGTATCCGCTACTCCTCGGGAGATTTTTTCACTTAACGATCAATGCTATAAACCAAGTAGGTGTCTAGAAGGGTGTTAGCGGGGCTACGCCTCCAGGGAAAAGAGGTTATTTAATTAAGGAACTTTGCGAAAGCGTCGTAAAATCTCCCTCGATGTACTGACACTAGCCTGGCCGAACGGTTAAGCAAGAATTGTACGGTGAGATCAATCCTGACTAATTCTTCTTTTATGGTTTGTGGAAGGATTCGAGAAACAGTGGGAGCCATCCTGTTGAGATAAATTAAAAACCAATCTAAACTTGCAAGAGCATCATGCTAAAGTGTTTTCTTCTCTCTCTCTTAAATTGCAGCGACCCAGTGACCAAGACTAGGTTACATCTAGATAATAAAATGACTGAATCTGACTATAATGACTGGAAAAGGTCTGTCCAGATGTCCATTACCTATGACAAGCTGGGACACCTCTTTACTACTCAAACCCCCGCCGTCCCAGGTCCAGTTTCTACCGTCACGGATGTTGATATCCGTAAGATATCGGAAAAAGTTAATACGAATGCCAAGTACCTCGTGTTGGCCTCAGTAGATGGTATAAACTAGAGGAAACACGAGAAGATGGACTTAGCTTCCATCTTTCTCCATAACAAAAATTTATATGGAGAGCAATCTCGTATCGCAAGATATGAGACCTCCAAAGAATTGCTTCAAGCGGGGTTGGTTATCAGGTCATCTGCAGGGGACAACTTCCTTACAATGACTAGCTATATTGATAAGCTCACGGACCTGGAGACCACGTTGGAGAACGATTCACATACTGACTTGTTTCTACAGTCCCTACCCTCTACTTACACCCTGAAGGAAACCAGGGAGACACCCGCTCTGCTTATTGGGGAATCATTCTCTTCTGCATCCAAGGCGAAAGAAAAGGGCGAGAAGAAGAAGACCTCCACAAAGCCGATATGCGGTGTCAGGAAGGTAGAAGGAAAAGGAAGGGCAAAAGTTTCGGGACTAACAGTAGGGAAGGAGGGATGTTCCTATTGTTACGGGAAAGGACATTGGCAGAGGGATTGCAGGGCTTGAAAAGCCAGTAGCCAGGATTCGAAGACGGTTAAATCCTGACTAATTCTTCTTTTATGGTTAAGCAAGAATTGTACGGTGAGATCAATCCTGACTAATTCTTCTTTTATGGTTTGAGAAAGGATTCGAGAAACAGTGGGAGCCATCCTGTTGAGATAAATTAAAAACCAATCTAAACTTGCAAGAGCATCATGCTGAAGGAAAACCAATCAATTGAAAGCGAGTTTATGAAATAAGTCATATCAAGCCTTTTTAGAAACAATATCCAATTTTTTCCGAAAATTTCGGCAGAGTCTCCTTTGTAAATACTGGCCCCCAAAATGGGTACAACAAGAATATATATAAATACAACAAAAAAGGCATCCCCAAGCGGGAACTAGCTCTTCGCAACAAGGCGGTCACAAATCCCACGCAATGTAAATCAACAATGTGCATAATAAACATAAAAAGCACAAGTAAAATATCATGTCGACTCAAGTGAGCTCGACCCCAAAATACAGCATGAAAAGTCCATAAATCTCACGGTCTCGTCTCTAGGTCAATATACAACAATACTGGTAGATACAGTAGATGGAGTACTCTAGATACAAGGAATATACAAGGTGGTACAAAAACAATAATACAACCCACCTACGAGCAAAAGCCTCGAGTCCAGGCAAAGTAGGCAAAAGAAGCGGTGCGCCCGCCGCTACTGTGCTGACGGAGCGGACCTGCAAAAGACTGTGGCACAATGGGGGTGAGTTGCCAACTCGTGAGTAATAAATAACATCTATAGAGGCTATCGCAAGCATGCAAAAAAGCATCCTAGTATCTATAATACAGGTATGGCAGGATGTACTAGCAGGTATGTATGCAACATGAATATACTAGCAGGTATGTATGCAATATGAATATACTTGTGATCTGCATGTGTAAGTATAAGAAATCATCTTTTTCCTTTAGGAATCTCTTTTGAAATATCAGCACAATACCAATAGAATCAACCAGAATCCGTGTCCAGCAACGACACCTCAAAACTGTCTCAAATCTCATATATCCATATCGTAGTATCTCTGGCCTCAGCCGTCTGGCTGACCCATCTCAAATATCAATATCTCATCATCTCACGGCCACGGTCGGTATCCTCTGGATATCCGTCGTGCCAAAACAGTCACCGGTAGGTAATTCATCCCCTGCCAGGCTCAACGCCATCATCTGCGATCCTCTTGCCCCGGGGTACCTTACCGGGCCCACCATGTACCCGAGACGGTTCATCCAACTCCTTGAAAAGGGTCTCGAAAACCACAGTAAAATCATGGTGGACGACACTTATATCACTAGAAAACCGCAACTTTTCATATTTTAAAAGATAATAAGTTTGTAAATCTTGCGGCTTTCCCCCGAAATCCAAAAATATCATAAAATCTCAAGAAACCATCATGGGTGCATATGTCAATGATAATGAATGCATATGGTATCAATGTTCAGGTTGCAATGTATGATTAATATCTAGGCATGAACAAATGATATAATGATATACATGCACATGAGTAGCAATTCTACAATTTTATTTTAAAGATTTATTGCAATAATACAGGTTTAAGTATCAAATATGGTGACAATATTCTAGATTATAAGTTATCTAGTGTCGTGGCATGGCAATTACCAGGGTGTGTATGTACGCATGAATAGTGCTCGTGCTGCATATAAAAACCCTGGCAATGGTGCATGTGTCCTATAGAATGGGTTCGCATATGTATGACAATTAAAGCATGGATGTAGCAAGATGTTACGCAAACATTTACTCCTAATTACTAATATCACTAGAAATCTTTAAACTACTTAAACTATCGGGCGACTTGCGCCATCCAAACGATAGTCCCCCGTAGATGTTACATCTACTCACCGGAATCCCCAGCTAGCTATGTCCAATCACCGCTTTCCCTTTTCGTGCCGCGTCCGAAGTCTCCGCGACCGAACCTGGAATTTTCACCAATACAAAACATAAGGTTACATATCATGAAATGATGCAATCCCAAACGAAAATATCAATGTTCACGAGTTAGGCACAACGTGCACAAGGTGCGCGGAAAATACACGAAAATCACAAAAACTAACTATAATCGTCGTTTTGGGACGCCCGGCAAAACTAAAACCCGAACACAAAAAACTCCGCACTCACACATCCTAAATGTCATAGGATATGCTAAAAATGTCATCAAGATATCACAAATACATCACCACAATATTTTAATAAAAACTAGTAAGCACAAAAGACTTCCAAATTCGTGCAAACTTCGCGGATTTGCGATAAAGTGCACACAACATCGCGCAAACACCCAAGTTAACCATAGATAGCCACTACACTAATTTTTAACACATTAACCATGCTTCAAAACCTATTTTCCACAAGCAAACCATTTCTTGATTTTTCTAAATAGCAATAACAATCAAAATTTCACACTAGGTTAACTTAGATTAGCATAATTTGAAGCCACTTAAGCAAAGTTGTAGGGTTCCTAGGCACTCTTGTGAAGGTTCATAAGGCATCAAACATGCCTGGATAAATATTTAGACGTGCCGAACAACCCAAAGCCGGGATCTTTGCTAGATTATTAGGGTTAAACATGCAAGATGATAACTTTTTATCTAAGTGTGAGGGATTACAACCTTTGTAGTCCGCTCCTTCGCTTCACAAGCTCCGAGTAGAAGTCCCTTTGCCATGATCCACGATCTCCCGGACTCATGAGAGGCTCCACGACTCGAACGATCCATGCTAGCTTAAAGTGTTCCAAATCTCCGATGATCTACGTCGAAGTTGCAAAGGCTCAAGCTTTCTCACTCTAAAGAGATGAACACACTAATCTCATGGGCTAGATGAGATGAGGATGAGAGAGTAGTATTTATGCTTTCTTTTTAAATCATTTTCTCATATTTATTCTTCACATAAAGAATTTCTGGTGAGCTTTTTCAAGAGAGAAGAAGATGATAATGGAAAATGATAATGATCAATCCTTTTGTGATGAATAGAAATAAAAGTATATGATTGATTTATAAACCATGGTCAAGGATGAGTGGCTAATAATGTGTAGAGAAACAACTAGAGTTAGGGTTTGGTTTGGTTAGCAATGTGTCATCAAAAAAATATCTTAACCATGACAAAAGATAAAGCTTCTAGAAGGTGCATGAAGCAACTAACCCTAATCAAACCCTAACCACAATTAATCATCCTTAAACATGTTTAACAATAAATCATATCATGTCACAATAATATATATCATATATATATTATATATTTGCAACAAAAGAAAATAATACAATTAACATATATCGCATATATATCAATGTATTATCCAGTGAGAAAATGAAATAATAAAGCGAGCCTATATTAGATAATGTAATACAATATATCACATATATTATTATACATTAAATCATCGAATCAACTATCGATCCGACGATCCGGCTATATCGAATATTACCGACTAATATATCATGTACCGATTCATCGAATCAACACTTGATCTGATGACCCGGTTCATATCTAAGTATCGCGAGAATATAATATGGTATCTCATATCGCATTATCCTCGGTCCTGCGCATATCACATATGTGCCTCTACTCCGTTTCGCCTGAGCCAAGAAACCTCTGTGTAGGACTCTAAAGAATCGTCAATACGCCGGTAGCAGGTGATGATCATATCAAACACCCACAAGCTGCAAGCGGTCAGCTAAACATAACAGCCACCCAGGTATTTAGCGATCAGAAGATCAACAAGCTAGCATGTGCGTTCTCCTGTGAATCCAATCAGTAACACTCCCGTACAGTCCGGTCTGTTCGTCTGATATGTTGCATATCAAGTCTAGGGGTGGTATACGTCAGACCCCAGTAACCGATAAGTCGTGTCGATGTGTGGCTCATAACGGGTCGAGAAACTACTAGTAACACTTACCAGTAAATCTCTATATCAGCCCTAGCCAGGGACTTCCAGTTATAGCCAATCGAACACAACACAACATCAAATCCCTATACCGGGAGAGACGAATCCCCTCCTATCGCTCATTGCCTCCATGTGATTAGGGACTGTACCCAAAAGCCACCGTTTTGCACGTCCTCTTGGACGTGGTAAGGTGGAAATCAAAGCACAGTGGGAATCACACAAGACTCTATGACGATCTCGGGTCTACAGACTACCCTGTACCAGTGTCACCGGAGAACTGCCATCTGACGTGTGGTATATCACCATCAGGGAGTTCTCGGCGAGTCCGTCCAGTGTACCCAGTCTCCACTGAGCACCCGTACACCATCTCTGATGTCAAACACCGATGGATATGGGATCATCTATCGCCCATCATATGGGTCGAGATGCGTATACGCTAGTCTACTCTGGTGTATCGATGCCCTGTCTCGATATACCCTTGACTAGGAACAATTATAGGATGTACTCATCGACTACCGTGGCCCCACTAGTATGATCTCATCATAGTCCCAGTAGTCGAGTACAGATCCTAAGGGCTTTATCAACATGTGAGAGAAAAACAGTAAACCAATACAAGTCAACATGTTAAGATAAAGTGAAACCAAATAGCATACTATCATGACGAGCAAGAAAGTCCTCTCTGTATATATCTAAGCATCCATCATAATATACATCATATGTACAACAATGGCCTCTAGGGCATATACATAACTAACAATCTCCCACTTGCACTAAGGCCAGCTGCTGTAGTATCTCATACCTAGCATCCCGAATAATCTCTCAAACTGTATCTGGGGAATAGCCTTCGTGAATGGATCCGCTGTGTTGTCCTTCGTATCTACTCTCTTGACCTCGATCTCCCGGCGATCAACTATGTCCCTGATCAGGTGATACCGCCTCAGAATATGTCTGGACTTCTGATGGGATCTGGGTTCCTTGGCCAAAGCCATGGCTCCATTGTTATCGCAATACAGAGGTATTGGATGCTCAAAGGATGGAACCACACCAAGCTCACTAAGGAACTTCTTGATCCAGACAGCCTCTTTAGCAGCATCGTTGGCAGCGATGTATTCAGCCTCCATCGTCAAGTCTGCAACGGTATCCTGTTTGGAACTCTTCCAACATACCGCCCCTCCATTGAGGGTAAAGACAAATCCCGAGTGCGACTTAGAGTCGTCCTTATCACTTTGGAAGCTGGAATCGGTAAAGGACTCCACATGGAGTTCTCCGTTACCATACACCAAGAACATCTCCTTAGTCCTTCGTAAGTACTTGAGAATGTTCTTTACAGCTGTCCAATGACTCTCTCCAGGATCTGCTTGATACCGACTCACTACACTTAGTGAGTATGCTACATCGGGTCTGGTACATAGCATCACATACATGATAGAGCCTACTGCCGAAGCATAGGGTATCCCTTGCATGCAAGCTCTCTCCAAATCAGTCTTGGGAGACATCTCTTTGGAGAGAGTGAGTCCAGAGATCGTGGGTTGGTTCCCACGCTTGGATTCTTCCATACTAAACCTCTTTAGTATGGTGTCAATGTACCTGGATTGGGACAATCCCAGTATCCGTTTAGATCTATCTCTATAGATCATGATTCCCAATATGCAGGAGGCATCACCTAGATCTTTCATTGAGAATCTCTGTGATAAGAAGAGCTTGA